>OZ022508.1:77500-1338644 GCA_963989385.1 Ctena decussata
TACCTTTGCATAGTAACTTTTATATCAGTGCTAAAAGCTCAGGGATTCTCTCCTAAATGTCATGTAAATATCTTTGCAGGCCAGTTTTGATTAAAAAATACATAAAAGCACGTAAAATAAGCTCAATATAGCGTATTTTAAAAAAGTCGACCACAGCGCCATTCAAGTCTGCCAAAGCGCCACAAAAATTCGACCAAAGCGCCAAAATGGCGCTATGGTCGACTGTCCAATCTGCCAGAGCGCCATTAAAATCTGCCAAAGCGCCATTTTTGGCGACCAAAGCGCCACTCGATTGTATCCTAACCCCTAACCCCTAACCCTAACCCTAACCCTAACCCTAACCCTAACCTCTAACCCTAACCCTAACCCTAACCCTAACCCTAACCCTTTACAAAAATTTCGATGGCCTATAGTTCGCAAGTTATGCAATCAGTTGACATAAGATTGTGCATGCATGTAGACATGTTAATGGCCTTTATACATGCCAAGTTTCAGATGGCTATAGGGTCCAATGCAAAATTGACACCTCATTTTCTCCATTCTCAAGAGCTTTGAGTCTCTGCAAAACATATACATGTGTAGACACAAATAAGTGAAATAGAATGAAGGCTATTTCAGCTTTAGCTTTTATTCCGTTTGGGAGCTAAAGTCGCACAAACTTTTGTTTACAAAAATTTCGATGGCCTATAGTTCGCAAGTAATGCAATCAGTTGACATAAGATTGTGCATGCATGTAGACATGTTAATGGCCTTTATACATGCCAAGTTTCAGATGGCTACCTACTCATACAAGCAAGCAGTAGCGGTTTGAAATTTTCACAATATGGGCTACACGTTCAGGACGATTCGTGACCTTAGGTGACTTGCACAATTCGGGCTGAAACTAGTGCCAAATGAGAGGGTTGGGATAAACATTCAATTGACCATATGTGCCAAAAATTCTCGTTCTTTAGTTTTCGAGTTATAGCCCCTGGAAGTCGTAAACTGCACGACTTTGCCCTCGAATATCTCGACAACGGAGAAAGGAGAATTTCTGGGATTTTTTCCCAAGAAATATATGGGAATTATCTGTAATTTTAGCACAGTTTCAGAACGATTCGTGAAAGTCACGTTTTAAGAATAACTTCCACTGCAGCCCATACATAAAAGTTTGCGCCTTTATTACTCTGCACATGGACAATTATTTGCGCTGTTATTTGCCCCAGGCATGTACCTATGTAATTACCGTTTACAGTGTAAAGATGGATGTTATCGGTCGCTGAACGTCGGAGCAGTAGGCGTTTAATGCATTTTCCCATAGGGTCCAATGCAAAATTGACACCTCATTTTCTCCATTCTCAAGAGCTTTGAGTCTCTGCAAAACATATACATGTGTAGACACAAATAAGTGAAATAGAATGAAGGCTATTTCAGCTTTAGCTTTTATTCCGTTTGGGAGCTAAAGTCGCACAAACTTTTGTTTACAAAAATTTCGATGGCCTATAGTTCGCAAGTTATGCAATCAGTTGACATAAGATTGTGCATGCATGTAGATATGTTAATGGCCTTTATACATGCCAAGTTTCAGATGGCTACCTACTCATACAAGCAAGCAGTAGCGGTTTGAAATTTTCACAATATGGGCTACACGTTCGGGACGATTTGTGACCTTAGGTGACTTGCACAATTCGGGCTGAAACTAGTGCCAAATGAGAGGGTTGGGATAAACATTCAATTGACCATATGTGCCAAAAATTCTCGTTCTTTAGTTTTCGAGTTATAGCCCCTGGAAGTCGTAAACTGCACGACTTTGCCCTCGAATATCTCGACAACGGAGAAAGGAGAATTTCTGGGATTTTTTCCCAAGAAATATATGGGAATTATCTGTAATTTTAGCACAGTTTCAGAACGATTCGTGAAAGTCACCTTTTAAGAATAACTTCCACTGCAGCCCATACATAAAAGTTTGCTCCTTTATTACTCTGCACATGGACAATTATTTGCGCTGTTATTTGCCCCAGGCATGTACCTATGTAATTACCGTTTACAGTGTAAAGATGGATGTTATCGGTCGCTGAACGTCTGAGCAGTAGGCGTTTAATGCATTTTCCCATAGGGTCCAATGCAAAATTGACACCTCATTTTCTCCATTCTCAAGAGCTTTGAGTCTCTGCAAAACATATACATGTGTAGACACAAATAAGTGAAATAGAATGAAGGCTATTTCAGCTTTAGCTTTTATTCCGTTTGGGAGCTAAAGTCGCACAAACTTTTCTTTACAAAAATTTCGATGGCCTATAGTTCGCAAGTTATGCAATCAGTTGACATAAGATTGTGCATGCATGTAGACATGTTAATGGCCTTTATACATGCCAAGTTTCAGATGGCTACCTACTCATACAAGCAAGCAGTAGCGGTTTGAAATTTTCACAATTTGGGCTACACGTTCGGGACGATTCGTGACCTTAGGTGACTTGCACAATTCGGGCTGAAACTAGTGCCAAATGAGAGGGTTGGGATAAACATTCAATTGACCATATGTGCCAAAAATTCTCGTTCTTTAGTTTTCGAGTTATAGCCCCTGGAAGTCGTAAACTGCACGACTTTGCCCTCGAATATCTCGACAACGGAGAAAGGAGAATTTCTGGGATTTTTTCCCAAGAAATATATGGGAATTATCTGTAATTTTAGCACAGTTTCAGAACGATTCGTGAAAGTCACCTTTTAAGAATAACTTCCACTGCAGCCCATACATAAAAGTTTGCTCCTTTATTACTCTGCACATGGACAATTATTTGCGCTGTTATTTGCCCCAGGCATGTACCTATGTAATCACCGTTTACAGTGTAAAGATGGATGTCATCGGTCGCTGAACGTCGGAGCAGTAGGCGTTTAATGCATTTTCCCATAGGGTCCAATGCAAAATTGACACCTCATTTTCTCCATTCTCAAGAGCTTTGAGTCTCTGCAAAACATATACATGTGTAGACACAAATAAGTGAAATAGAATGAAGGCTATTTCAGCTTTAGCTTTTATTCCGTTTGGGAGCTAAAGTCGCACAAACTTTTGTTTACAAAAATTTCGATGGCCTATAGTTTGCAAGTTATGCAATCAGTTGACATAAGATTGTGCGTGCATGTAGACATGTTAATGGCCTTTATACATGCCAAGTTTCAGATGGCTACCTACTCATACAAGCAAGCAGTAGCGGTTTGAAATTTTCACAATTTGGGCTACACGTTCGGGACGATTCGTGACCTTAGGTGACTTGCACAATTCGGGCTGAAACTAGTGCCAAATGAGAGGGTTGGGATAAACATTCAATTGACCATATGTGCCAAAAATTCTCGTTCTTTAGTTTTCGAGTTATAGCCCCTGGAAGTCGTAAACTGCACGACTTTGCCCTCGAATATCTCGACAACGGAGAAAGGAGAATTTCTGGGATTTTTTCCCAAGAAATATATGGGAATTATCTGTAATTTTAGCACAGTTTCAGAACGATTCGTGAAAGTCACCTTTTAAGAATAACTTCCACTGCAGCCCATACATAAAAGTTTGCTCCTTTATTACTCTGCACATGGACAATTATTTGCGCTGTTATTTGCCCCAGGCATGTACCTATGTAATTACCGTTTACAGTGTAAAGATGGATGTTATCGGTCGCTGAACGTCTGAGCAGTAGGCGTTTAATGCATTTTCCCATAGGGTCCAATGCAAAATTGACACCTCATTTTCTCCATTCTCAAGAGCTTTGAGTCTCTGCAAAACATATACATGTGTAGACACAAATAAGTGAAATAGAATGAAGGCTATTTCAGCTTTAGCTTTTATTCCGTTTGGGAGCTAAAGTCGCACAAACTTTTGTTTACAAAAATTTCGATGGCCTATAGTTCGCAAGTTATGCAATCAGTTGACATAAGATTGTGCATGCATGTAGACATGTTAATGGCCTTTATACATGCCAAGTTTCAGATGGCTACCTACTCATACAAGCAAGCAGTAGCGGTTTGAAATTTTCACAATTTGGGCTACACGTTCGGGACGATTCGTGACCTTAGGTGACTTGCACAATTCGGGCTGAAACTAGTGCCAAATGAGAGGGTTGGGATAAACATTCAATTGACCATATGTGCCAAAAATTCTCGTTCTTTAGTTTTCGAGTTATAGCCCCTGGAAGTCGTAAACTGCACGACTTTGCCCTCGAATATCTCGACAACGGAGAAAGGAGAATTTCTGGGATTTTTTCCCAAGAAATATATGGGAATTATCTGTAATTTTAGCACAGTTTCAGAACGATTCGTGAAAGTCACCTTTTAAGAATAACTTCCACTGCAGCCCATACATAAAAGTTTGCTCCTTTATTACTCTGCACATGGACAATTATTTGCGCTGTTATTTGCCCCAGGCATGTACCTATGTAATCACCGTTTACAGTGTAAAGATGGATGTCATCGGTCGCTGAACGTCGGAGCAGTAGGCGTTTAATGCATTTTCCCATAGGGTCCAATGCAAAATTGACACCTCATTTTCTCCATTCTCAAGAGCTTTGAGTCTCTGCAAAACATATACATGTGTAGACACAAATAAGTGAAATAGAATGAAGGCTATTTCAGCTTTAGCTTTTATTCCGTTGGGGAGCTAAAGTCGCACAAACTTTTGTTTACAAAAATTTCGATGGCCTATAGTTTGCAAGTTATGCAATCAGTTGACATAAGATTGTGCGTGCATGTAGACATGTTAATGGCCTTTATACATGCCAAGTTTCAGATGGCTACCTACTCATACAAGCAAGCAGTAGCGGTTTGAAATTTTCACAATTTGGGCTACACGTTCGGGACGATTCGTGACCTTAGGTGACTTGCACAATTCGGGCTGAAACTAGTGCCAAATGAGAGGGTTGGGATAATCATTCAATTGACCATATGTGCCAAAAATTCTCGTTCTTTAGTTTTCGAGTTATAGCCCCTGGAAGTTGTAAACTGCACGACTTTGCCCTCGAATATCTCGACAACGGAGAAAGGAGAATTTCTGGGATTTTTTCCCAAGAAATATATGGGAATTATCTGTAATTTTAGCACAGTTTCAGAACGATTCGTGAAAGTCACCTTTTAAGAATAACTTCCACTGCAGCCCATACATAAAAGTTTGCTCCTTTATTACTCTGATCATGGACAATTATTTGCGCTGTTATTTGCCCCAGGCATGTACCTATGTAATTACCGTTTACAGTGTAAAGATGGATGTTATCGGTCGCTGAACGTCGGAGTAGTAGGCGTTTAATGCATTTTCCCATAGGGTCCAATGCAAAATTGACACCTCATTTTCTCCATTCTCAAGAGCTTTGAGTCTCTGCAAAACATATACATGTGTAGACACGAATAAGTGAAATAGAATGAAGGCTATTTCAGCTTTAGCTTTTATTCCGTTGGGGAGCTAAAGTCGCACAAACTTTTGTTTACAAAAATTTCGATGGCCTATAGTTCGCAAGTTATGCAATCAGTTGACATAAGATTGTGCATGCATGTAGACATGTTAATGGACTTTATACATGCCAAGTTTCAGATGGCTACCTACTCATACAAGCAAGCAGTAGCGGTTTGAAATTTTCACAATTTGGGCTACACGTTCGGGACGATTCGTGACCTTAGGTGACTTGCACAATTCGGGCTGAAACTAGTGCCAAATGAGAGGGTTGGGATAAACATTCAATTGACCATATGTGCCAAAAATTCTCGTTCTTTAGTTTTCGAGTTATAGCCCCTGGAAGTCGTAAACTGCACGACTTTGCCCTCGAATATCTCGACAACGGAGAAAGGAGAATTTCTGGGATTTTTTCCCAAGAAATATATGGGAATTATCTGTAATTTTAGCACAGTTTCAGAACGATTCGTGAAAGTCACCTTTTAAGAATAACTTCCACTGCAGCCCATACATAAAAGTTTGCTCATTTATTACTCTGCACATGGACAATTATTTGCGCTGTTATTTGCCCCAGGCATGTACCTATGTAATTACCGTTTACAGTGTAAAGATGGATGTTATCGGTCGCTGAACGTCGGAGCAGTAGGCGTTTAATGCATTTTCCCATAGGGTCCAATGCAAAATTGACACCCCATTTTCTCCATTCTCAAGAGCTTTGAGTCTCTGCAAAACATTTACATGTGTAGACACAAATAAGTGAAATAGAATGAAGGCTATTTCAGCTTTAGCTTTTATTCCGTTTGGGAGCTAAAGTCGCACAAACTTTTGTTTACAAAAATTTCGATGGCCTATAGTTCGCAAGTAATGCAATCAGTTGACATAAGATTGTCCATGCATGTAGACATGTTAATGGCCTTTATACATGCCAAGTTTCAGATGGCTACCTACTCATACAAGCAAGCAGTAGCGGTTTGAAATTTTCACAATATGGGCTACACGTTCAGGACGATTCGTGACCTTAGGTGACTTGCACAATTCGGGCTGAAACTAGTGCCAAATGAGAGGGTTGGGATAAACATTCAATTGACCATATGTGCCAAAAATTCTCGTTCTTTAGTTTTCGAGTTATAGCCCCTGGAAGTCGTAAACTGCACGACTTTGCCCTCGAATATCTCGACAACGGAGAAAGGAGAATTTCTGGGATTTTTTCCCAAGAAATATATGGGAATTATCTGTAATTTTAGCACAGTTTCAAAACGATTCGTGAAAGTCACGTTTTAAGAATAACTTCCACTGCAGCCCATACATAAAAGTTTGCGCCTTTATTACTCTGCACATGGACAATTATTTGCGCTGTTATTTGCCCCAGGCATGTACCTATGTAATTACCGTTTACAGTGTAAAGATGGATGTTATCGGTCGCTGAACGTCGGAGCAGTAGGCGTTTAATGCATTTTCCCATAGGGTCCAATGCAAAATTGACACCTCATTTTCTCCATTCTCAAGAGCTTTGAGTCTCTGCAAAACATATACATGTGTAGACACAAATAAGTGAAATAGAATGAAGGCTATTTCAGCTTTAGCTTTTATTCCGTTTGGGAGCTAAAGTCGCACAAACTTTTGTTTACAAAAATTTCGATGGCCTATAGTTCGCAAGTTATGCAATCAGTTGACATAAGATTGTGCATGCATGTAGACATGTTAATGGCCTTTATACATGCCAAGTTTCAGATGGCTACCTACTCATACAAGCAAGCAGTAGCGGTTTGAAATTTTCACAATATGGGCTACACGTTCGGGACGATTTGTGACCTTAGGTGACTTGCACAATTCGGGCTGAAACTAGTGCCAAATGAGAGGGTTGGGATAAACATTCAATTGACCATATGTGCCAAAAATTCTCGTTCTTTAGTTTTCGAGTTATAGCCCCTGGAAGTCGTAAACTGCACGACTTTGCCCTCGAATATCTCGACAACGGAGAAAGGAGAATTTCTGGGATTTTTTCCCAAGAAATATATGGGAATTATCTGTAATTTTAGCACAGTTTCAGAACGATTCGTGAAAGTCACCTTTTAAGAATAACTTCCACTGCAGCCCATACATAAAAGTTTGCTCCTTTATTACTCTGCACATGGACAATTATTTGCGCTGTTATTTGCCCCAGGCATGTACCTATGTAATTACCGTTTACAGTGTAAAGATGGATGTTATCGGTCGCTGAACGTCTGAGCAGTAGGCGTTTAATGCATTTTCCCATAGGGTCCAATGCAAAATTGACACCTCATTTTCTCCATTCTCAAGAGCTTTGAGTCTCTGCAAAACATATACATGTGTAGACACAAATAAGTGAAATAGAATGAAGGCTATTTCAGCTTTAGCTTTTATTCCGTTTGGGAGCTAAAGTCGCACAAACTTTTGTTTACAAAAATTTCGATGGCCTATAGTTCGCAAGTTATGCAATCAGTTGACATAAGATTGTGCATGCATGTAGACATGTTAATGGCCTTTATACATGCCAAGTTTCAGATGGCTACCTACTCATACAAGCAAGCAGTAGCGGTTTGAAATTTTCACAATTTGGGCTACACGTTCGGGACGATTCGTGACCTTAGGTGACTTGCACAATTCGGGCTGAAACTAGTGCCAAATGAGAGGGTTGGGATAAACATTCAATTGACCATATGTGCCAAAAATTCTCGTTCTTTAGTTTTCGAGTTATAGCCCCTGGAAGTCGTAAACTGCACGACTTTGCCCTCGAATATCTCGACAACGGAGAAAGGAGAATTTCTGGGATTTTTTCCCAAGAAATATATGGGAATTATCTGTAATTTTAGCACAGTTTCAGAACGATTCGTGAAAGTCACCTTTTAAGAATAACTTCCACTGCAGCCCATACATAAAAGTTTGCTCCTTTATTACTCTGCACATGGACAATTATTTGCGCTGTTATTTGCCCCAGGCATGTACCTATGTAATCACCGTTTACAGTGTAAAGATGGATGTCATCGGTCGCTGAACGTCGGAGCAGTAGGCGTTTAATGCATTTTCCCATAGGGTCCAATGCAAAATTGACACCTCATTTTCTCCATTCTCAAGAGCTTTGAGTCTCTGCAAAACATATACATGTGTAGACACAAATAAGTGAAATAGAATGAAGGCTATTTCAGCTTTAGCTTTTATTCCGTTGGGGAGCTAAAGTCGCACAAACTTTTGTTTACAAAAATTTCGATGGCCTATAGTTTGCAAGTTATGCAATCAGTTGACATAAGATTGTGCGTGCATGTAGACATGTTAATGGCCTTTATACATGCCAAGTTTCAGATGGCTACCTACTCATACAAGCAAGCAGTAGCGGTTTGAAATTTTCACAATTTGGGCTACACGTTCGGGACGATTCGTGACCTTAGGTGACTTGCACAATTCGGGCTGAAACTAGTGCCAAATGAGAGGGTTGGGATAATCATTCAATTGACCATATGTGCCAAAAATTCTCGTTCTTTAGTTTTCGAGTTATAGCCCCTGGAAGTTGTAAACTGCACGACTTTGCCCTCGAATATCTCGACAACGGAGAAAGGAGAATTTCTGGGATTTTTTCCCAAGAAATATATGGGAATTATCTGTAATTTTAGCACAGTTTCAGAACGATTCGTGAAAGTCACCTTTTAAGAATAACTTCCACTGCAGCCCATACATAAAAGTTTGCTCCTTTATTACTCTGATCATGGACAATTATTTGCGCTGTTATTTGCCCCAGGCATGTACCTATGTAATTACCGTTTACAGTGTAAAGATGGATGTTATCGGTCGCTGAACGTCGGAGTAGTAGGCGTTTAATGCATTTTCCCATAGGGTCCAATGCAAAATTGACACCTCATTTTCTCCATTCTCAAGAGCTTTGAGTCTCTGCAAAACATATACATGTGTAGACACGAATAAGTGAAATAGAATGAAGGCTATTTCAGCTTTAGCTTTTATTCCGTTGGGGAGCTAAAGTCGCACAAACTTTTGTTTACAAAAATTTCGATGGCCTATAGTTCGCAAGTTATGCAATCAGTTGACATAAGATTGTGCATGCATGTAGACATGTTAATGGACTTTATACATGCCAAGTTTCAGATGGCTACCTACTCATACAAGCAAGCAGTAGCGGTTTGAAATTTTCACAATTTGGGCTACACGTTCGGGACGATTCGTGACCTTAGGTGACTTGCACAATTCGGGCTGAAACTAGTGCCAAATGAGAGGGTTGGGATAAACATTCAATTGACCATATGTGCCAAAAATTCTCGTTCTTTAGTTTTCGAGTTATAGCCCCTGGAAGTCGTAAACTGCACGACTTTGCCCTCGAATATCTCGACAACGGAGAAAGGAGAATTTCTGGGATTTTTTCCCAAGAAATATATGGGAATTATCTGTAATTTTAGCACAGTTTCAGAACGATTCGTGAAAGTCACCTTTTAAGAATAACTTCCACTGCAGCCCATACATAAAAGTTTGCTCATTTATTACTCTGCACATGGACAATTATTTGCGCTGTTATTTGCCCCAGGCATGTACCTATGTAATTACCGTTTACAGTGTAAAGATGGATGTTATCGGTCGCTGAACGTCGGAGCAGTAGGCGTTTAATGCATTTTCCCATAGGGTCCAATGCAAAATTGACACCCCATTTTCTCCATTCTCAAGAGCTTTGAGTCTCTGCAAAACATTTACATGTGTAGACACAAATAAGTGAAATAGAATGAAGGCTATTTCAGCTTTAGCTTTTATTCCGTTTGGGAGCTAAAGTCGCACAAACTTTTGTTTACAAAAATTTCGATGGCCTATAGTTCGCAAGTAATGCAATCAGTTGACATAAGATTGTCCATGCATGTAGACATGTTAATGGCCTTTATACATGCCAAGTTTCAGATGGCTACCTACTCATACAAGCAAGCAGTAGCGGTTTGAAATTTTCACAATATGGGCTACACGTTCAGGACGATTCGTGACCTTAGGTGACTTGCACAATTCGGGCTGAAACTAGTGCCAAATGAGAGGGTTGGGATAAACATTCAATTGACCATATGTGCCAAAAATTCTCGTTCTTTAGTTTTCGAGTTATAGCCCCTGGAAGTCGTAAACTGCACGACTTTGCCCTCGAATATCTCGACAACGGAGAAAGGAGAATTTCTGGGATTTTTTCCCAAGAAATATATGGGAATTATCTGTAATTTTAGCACAGTTTCAAAACGATTCGTGAAAGTCACGTTTTAAGAATAACTTCCACTGCAGCCCATACATAAAAGTTTGCGCCTTTATTACTCTGCACATGGACAATTATTTGCGCTGTTATTTGCCCCAGGCATGTACCTATGTAATTACCGTTTACAGTGTAAAGATGGATGTTATCGGTCGCTGAACGTCGGAGCAGTAGGCGTTTAATGCATTTTCCCATAGGGTCCAATGCAAAATTGACACCTCATTTTCTCCATTCTCAAGAGCTTTGAGTCTCTGCAAAACATATACATGTGTAGACACAAATAAGTGAAATAGAATGAAGGCTATTTCAGCTTTAGCTTTTATTCCGTTTGGGAGCTAAAGTCGCACAAACTTTTGTTTACAAAAATTTCGATGGCCTATAGTTCGCAAGTTATGCAATCAGTTGACATAAGATTGTGCATGCATGTAGACATGTTAATGGCCTTTATACATGCCAAGTTTCAGATGGCTACCTACTCATACAAGCAAGCAGTAGCGGTTTGAAATTTTCACAATATGGGCTACACGTTCGGGACGATTTGTGACCTTAGGTGACTTGCACAATTCGGGCTGAAACTAGTGCCAAATGAGAGGGTTGGGATAAACATTCAATTGACCATATGTGCCAAAAATTCTCGTTCTTTAGTTTTCGAGTTATAGCCCCTGGAAGTCGTAAACTGCACGACTTTGCCCTCGAATATCTCGACAACGGAGAAAGGAGAATTTCTGGGATTTTTTCCCAAGAAATATATGGGAATTATCTGTAATTTTAGCACAGTTTCAGAACGATTCGTGAAAGTCACCTTTTAAGAATAACTTCCACTGCAGCCCATACATAAAAGTTTGCTCCTTTATTACTCTGCACATGGACAATTATTTGCGCTGTTATTTGCCCCAGGCATGTACCTATGTAATTACCGTTTACAGTGTAAAGATGGATGTTATCGGTCGCTGAACGTCTGAGCAGTAGGCGTTTAATGCATTTTCCCATAGGGTCCAATGCAAAATTGACACCTCATTTTCTCCATTCTCAAGAGCTTTGAGTCTCTGCAAAACATATACATGTGTAGACACAAATAAGTGAAATAGAATGAAGGCTATTTCAGCTTTAGCTTTTATTCCGTTTGGGAGCTAAAGTCGCACAAACTTTTCTTTACAAAAATTTCGATGGCCTATAGTTCGCAAGTTATGCAATCAGTTGACATAAGATTGTGCATGCATGTAGACATGTTAATGGCCTTTATACATGCCAAGTTTCAGATGGCTACCTACTCATACAAGCAAGCAGTAGCGGTTTGAAATTTTCACAATTTGGGCTACACGTTCGGGACGATTCGTGACCTTAGGTGACTTGCACAATTCGGGCTGAAACTAGTGCCAAATGAGAGGGTTGGGATAAACATTCAATTGACCATATGTGCCAAAAATTCTCGTTCTTTAGTTTTCGAGTTATAGCCCCTGGAAGTCGTAAACTGCACGACTTTGCCCTCGAATATCTCGACAACGGAGAAAGGAGAATTTCTGGGATTTTTTCCCAAGAAATATATGGGAATTATCTGTAATTTTAGCACAGTTTCAGAACGATTCGTGAAAGTCACCTTTTAAGAATAACTTCCACTGCAGCCCATACATAAAAGTTTGCTCCTTTATTACTCTGCACATGGACAATTATTTGCGCTGTTATTTGCCCCAGGCATGTACCTATGTAGTCACCGTTTACAGTGTAAAGATGGATGTCATCGGTCGCTGAACGTCGGAGCAGTAGGCGTTTAATGCATTTTCCCATAGGGTCCAATGCAAAATTGACACCTCATTTTCTCCATTCTCAAGAGCTTTGAGTCTCTGCAAATAAACATATACATGTGTAGACACAAATAAGTGAAATAGAATGAAGGCTATTTCAGCTTTAGCTTTTATTCCGTTTGGGAGCTAAAGTCGCACAAACTTTTCTTTACAAAAATTTCGATGGCCTATAGTTTGCAAGTTATGCAATCAGTTGACATAAGATTGTGCGTGCATGTAGACATGTTAATGGCCTTTATACATGCCAAGTTTCAGATGGCTACCTACTCATACAAGCAAGCAGTAGCGGTTTGAAATTTTCACAATTTGGGCTACACGTTCGGGACGATTCGTGACCTTAGGTGACTTGCACAATTCGGGCTGAAACTAGTGCCAAATGAGAGGGTTGGGATAATCATTCAATTGACCATATGTGCTAAAAAATTCTCGTTCTTTAGTTTTCGAGTTATAGCCCCTGGAAGTTGTAAACTGCACGACTTTGCCCTCGAATATCTCAACAACGGAGAAAGGAGAATTTCTGGGATTTTTTCCCAAGAAATATATGGGAATTATCTGTAATTTTAGCACAGTTTCAGAACGATTCGTGAAAGTCACCTTTTAAGAATAACTTCCACTGCAGCCCATACATAAAAGTTTGCTCCTTTATTACTCTGAACATGGACAATTATTTGCGCTGTTATTTGCCCCAGGCATGTACCTATGTAATTACCGTTTACAGTGTAAAGATGGATGTTATCGGTCGCTGAACGTCGGAGCAGTAGGCGTTTAATGCATTTTCCCATAGGGTCCAATGCAAAATTGACACCTCATTTTCTCCATTCTCAAGAGCTTTGAGTCTCTGCAAAACATATAACATCCATCTTTACACTGTAAACGGTAATTACATAGGTACAAGCCTGGGGCAAATAATAGCGCAAATAATTGTCCATGTGCAGAGTAATAAAGGAGCAAACTTTTATGTATGGGCTGCAGTGGAAGTTATTCTTAAAAGGTGACTTTCACGAATCGTTCTGAAACTGTGCTAAAATTACAGATAATTCCCATATATTTCTTGGGAAAAAATCCCAGAAATTCTCCTTTCTCCGTTGTCGAGATATTCGAGGGCAAAGTCGTGCAGTTTACGACTTCCAGGGGCTATAACTCGAAAACTAAAGAACGAGAATTTTTGGCACATATGGTCAATTGAATGTTTATCCCAACCCTCTCATTTGGCACTAGTTTCAGCCCGAATTGTGCAAGTCACCTAAGGTCACAAATCGTCCCGAACGTGTAGCCCATATTGTGAAAATTTCAAACCGCTACTGCTTGTTTGTATGAGTAGGTAGCCATCTGAAACTTGGCATGTATAAAGGCCATTAACATGTCTACATGCATGGACAATCTTATGTCAACTGATTGCATTACTTGCGAACTATAGGCCATCGAAATTTTTGTAAACAAAAGTTTGTGCGACTTTAGCTCCCAAACGGAATAAAAGCTAAAGCTGAAATAGCCTTCATTCTATTTCACTTATTTGTGTCTACACATGTATATGTTTTGCAGAGACTCAAAGCTCTTGAGAATGGAGAAAATGAGGTGTCAATTTTGCATTGGACCCTATGGGAAAATGCATTAAACGCCTACTGCTCCGACGTTCAGCGACCGATAACATCCATCTTTACACTGTAAACGGTAATTACATAGGTACATGCCTGGGGCAAATAACAGCACAAATAATTGTCCATGTGCAGAGTAATAAAGGAGCAAACTTTTATGTATGGGCTGCAGTGGAAGTTATTCTTAAAAGGTGACTTTCACGAATCGTTCTGAAACTGTGCTAAAATTACAGATAATTCCCATATATTTCTTGGGAAAAAATCCCAGAAATTCTCCTTTCTCCGTTGTCGAGATATTCGAGGGCAAAGTCGTGCAGTTTACGACTTCCAGGGGCTATAACTCGAAAACTAAAGAACGAGAATTTTTGGCACATATGGTCAATTGAATGTTTATCCCAACCCTCTCATTTGGCACTACTTTCAGCCCGAATTGGGCAAGTCACCTAAGGTCACGAATCGTCCCGAACGTGTAGCCCAAATTGTGAAAATTTCAAACCGCTACTGCTTGCTTGTATGAGTAGGTAGCCATCTGAAACTTGGCATGTATAAAGGCCATTAACATGTCTACATGCATGCACAATCTTATGTCAACTGATTGCATAACTTGCGAACTATAGGCCATCGAAATTTTTGTAAACAAAAGTTTGTGCGACTTTAGCTCCCAAACGGAATAAAAGCTAAAGCTGAAATAGCCTTCATTCTATTTCACTTATTTGTGTCTACACATGTATATGTTTTGCAGAGACTCAAAGCTCTTGAGAATGGAGAAAATGAGGTGTCAATTTTGCATTGGACCCTATGGGAAAATGCATTAAACGCCTACTGCTCAGACGTTCAGCGACCGATAACATCCATCTTTACACTGTAAACGGTAATTACATAGGTACATGCCTGGGGCAAATAACAGCGCAAATAATTGTCCATGTGCAGAGTAATAAAGGAGCAAACTTTTATGTATGGGCTGCAGTGGAAGTTATTCTTAAAAGGTGACTTTCACGAATCGTTCTGAAACTGTGCTAAAATTACAGATAATTCCCATATATTTCTTGGGAAAAAATCCCAGAAATTCTCCTTTCTCCGTTGTCGAGATATTCGAGGGCAAAGTCGTGCAGTTTACGACTTCCAGGGGCTATAACTCGAAAACTAAAGAACGAGAATTTTTGGCACATATGGTCAATTGAATGTTTATCCCAACCCTCTCATTTGGCACTAGTTTCAGCCCGAATTGTGCAAGTCACCTAAGGTCACGAATCGTCCCGAACGTGTAGCCCAAATTGTGAAAATTTCAAACCGCTACTGCTTGCTTGTATGAGTAGGTAGCCATCTGAAACTTGGCATGTATAAAGGCCATTAACATGTCTACATGCACGCACAATCTTATGTCAACTGATTGCATAACTTGCAAACTATAGGCCATCGAAATTTTTGTAAACAAAAGTTTGTGCGACTTTAGCTCCCAAACGGAATAAAAGCTAAAGCTGAAATAGCCTTCATTCTATTTCACTTATTTGTGTCTACACATGTATATGTTTTGCAGAGACTCAAAGCTCTTGAGAATGGAGAAAATGAGGTGTCAATTTTGCATTGGACCCTATGGGAAAATGCATTAAACGCCTACTGCTCCGACGTTCAGCGACCGATGACATCCATCTTTACACTGTAAACGGTGATTACATAGGTACATGCCTGGGGCAAATAACAGCGCAAATAATTGTCCATGTGCAGAGTAATAAAGGAGCAAACTTTTATGTATGGGCTGCAGTGGAAGTTATTCTTAAAAGGTGACTTTCACGAATCGTTCTGAAACTGTGCTAAAATTACAGATAATTCCCATATATTTCTTGGGAAAAAATCCCAGAAATTCTCCTTTCTCCGTTGTCGAGATATTCGAGGGCAAAGTCGTGCAGTTTACGACTTCCAGGGGCTATAACTCGAAAACTAAAGAACGAGAATTTTTGGCACATATGGTCAATTGAATGTTTATCCCAACCCTCTCATTTGGCACTAGTTTCAGCCCGAATTGTGCAAGTCACCTAAGGTCACGAATCGTCCCGAACGTGTAGCCCAAATTGTGAAAATTTCAAACCGCTACTGCTTGCTTGTATGAGTAGGTAGCCATCTGAAACTTGGCATGTATAAAGGCCATTAACATGTCTACATGCATGCACAATCTTATGTCAACTGATTGCATAACTTGCGAACTATAGGCCATCGAAATTTTTGTAAAGAAAAGTTTGTGCGACTTTAGCTCCCAAACGGAATAAAAGCTAAAGCTGAAATAGCCTTCATTCTATTTCACTTATTTGTGTCTACACATGTATATGTTTTGCAGAGACTCAAAGCTCTTGAGAATGGAGAAAATGAGGTGTCAATTTTGCATTGGACCCTATGGGAAAATGCATTAAACGCCTACTGCTCAGACGTTCAGCGACCGATAACATCCATCTTTACACTGTAAACGGTAATTACATAGGTACATGCCTGGGGCAAATAACAGCGCAAATAATTGTCCATGTGCAGAGTAATAAAGGAGCAAACTTTTATGTATGGGCTGCAGTGGAAGTTATTCTTAAAAGGTGACTTTCACGAATCGTTCTGAAACTGTGCTAAAATTACAGATAATTCCCATATATTTCTTGGGAAAAAATCCCAGAAATTCTCCTTTCTCCGTTGTCGAGATATTCGAGGGCAAAGTCGTGCAGTTTACGACTTCCAGGGGCTATAACTCGAAAACTAAAGAACGAGAATTTTTGGCACATATGGTCAATTGAATGTTTATCCCAACCCTCTCATTTGGCACTAGTTTCAGCCCGAATTGTGCAAGTCACCTAAGGTCACAAATCGTCCCGAACGTGTAGCCCATATTGTGAAAATTTCAAACCGCTACTGCTTGCTTGTATGAGTAGGTAGCCATCTGAAACTTGGCATGTATAAAGGCCATTAACATGTCTACATGCATGCACAATCTTATGTCAACTGATTGCATAACTTGCGAACTATAGGCCATCGAAATTTTTGTAAACAAAAGTTTGTGCGACTTTAGCTCCCAAACGGAATAAAAGCTAAAGCTGAAATAGCCTTCATTCTATTTCACTTATTTGTGTCTACACATGTATATGTTTTGCAGAGACTCAAAGCTCTTGAGAATGGAGAAAATGAGGTGTCAATTTTGCATTGGACCCTATGGGAAAATGCATTAAACGCCTACTGCTCCGACGTTCAGCGACCGATAACATCCATCTTTACACTGTAAACGGTAATTACATAGGTACATGCCTGGGGCAAATAACAGCGCAAATAATTGTCCATGTGCAGAGTAATAAAGGCGCAAACTTTTATGTATGGGCTGCAGTGGAAGTTATTCTTAAAACGTGACTTTCACGAATCGTTCTGAAACTGTGCTAAAATTACAGATAATTCCCATATATTTCTTGGGAAAAAATCCCAGAAATTCTCCTTTCTCCGTTGTCGAGATATTCGAGGGCAAAGTCGTGCAGTTTACGACTTCCAGGGGCTATAACTCGAAAACTAAAGAACGAGAATTTTTGGCACATATGGTCAATTGAATGTTTATCCCAACCCTCTCATTTGGCACTAGTTTCAGCCCGAATTGTGCAAGTCACCTAAGGTCACGAATCGTCCTGAACGTGTAGCCCATATTGTGAAAATTTCAAACCGCTACTGCTTGCTTGTATGAGTAGGTAGCCATCTGAAACTTGGCATGTATAAAGGCCATTAACATGTCTACATGCATGCACAATCTTATGTCAACTGATTGCATTACTTGCGAACTATAGGCCATCGAAATTTTTGTAAACAAAAGTTTGTGCGACTTTAGCTCCCAAACGGAATAAAAGCTAAAGCTGAAATAGCCTTCATTCTATTTCACTTATTTGTGTCTACACATGTATATGTTTTGCAGAGACTCAAAGCTCTTGAGAATGGAGAAAATGAGGTGTCAATTTTGCATTGGACCCTATGGGAAAATGCATTAAACGCCTACTGCTCCGACGTTCAGCGACCGATAACATCCATCTTTACACTGTAAACGGTAATTACATAGGTACATGCCTGGGGCAAATAACAGCACAAATAATTGTCCATGTGCAGAGTAATAAATGAGCAAACTTTTATGTATGGGCTGCAGTGGAAGTTATTCTTAAAAGGTGACTTTCACGAATCGTTCTGAAACTGTGCTAAAATTACAGATAATTCCCATATATTTCTTGGGAAAAAATCCCAGAAATTCTCCTTTCTCCGTTGTCGAGATATTCGAGGGCAAAGTCGTGCAGTTTACGACTTCCAGGGGCTATAACTCGAAAACTAAAGAACGAGAATTTTTGGCACATATGGTCAATTGAATGTTTATCCCAACCCTCTCATTTGGCACTAGTTTCAGCCCGAATTGTGCAAGTCACCTAAGGTCACGAATCGTCCCGAACGTGTAGCCCAAATTGTGAAAATTTCAAACCGCTACTGCTTGCTTGTATGAGTAGGTAGCCATCTGAAACTTGGCATGTATAAAGGCCATTAACATGTCTACATGCATGCACAATCTTATGTCAACTGATTGCATAACTTGCGAACTATAGGCCATCGAAATTTTTGTAAAGAAAAGTTTGTGCGACTTTAGCTCCCAAACGGAATAAAAGCTAAAGCTGAAATAGCCTTCATTCTATTTCACTTATTTGTGTCTACACATGTATATGTTTTGCAGAGACTCAAAGCTCTTGAGAATGGAGAAAATGAGGTGTCAATTTTGCATTGGACCCTATGGGAAAATGCATTAAACGCCTACTGCTCAGACGTTCAGCGACCGATAACATCCATCTTTACACTGTAAACGGTAATTACATAGGTACATGCCTGGGGCAAATAACAGCGCAAATAATTGTCTATGTGCAGAGTAATAAAGGAGCAAACTTTTATGTATGGGCTGCAGTGGAAGTTATTCTTAAAAGGTGACTTTCACGAATCGTTCTGAAACTGTGCTAAAATTACAGATAATTCCCATATATTTCTTGGGAAAAAATCCCAGAAATTCTCCTTTCTCCGTTGTCGAGATATTCGAGGGCAAAGTCGTGCAGTTTACGACTTCCAGGGGCTATAACTCGAAAACTAAAGAACGAGAATTTTTGGCACATATGGTCAATTGAATGTTTATCCCAACCCTCTCATTTGGCACTAGTTTCAGCCCGAATTGTGCAAGTCACCTAAGGTCACAAATCGTCCCGAACGTGTAGCCCATATTGTGAAAATTTCAAACCGCTACTGCTTGCTTGTATGAGTAGGTAGCCATCTGAAACTTGGCATGTATAAAGGCCATTAACATGTCTACATGCATGCACAATCTTATGTCAACTGATTGCATAACTTGCGAACTATAGGCCATCGAAATTTTTGTAAACAAAAGTTTGTGCGACTTTAGCTCCCAAACGGAATAAAAGCTAAAGCTGAAATAGCCTTCATTCTATTTCACTTATTTGTGTCTACACATGTATATGTTTTGCAGAGACTCAAAGCTCTTGAGAATGGAGAAAATGAGGTGTCAATTTTGCATTGGACCCTATGGGAAAATGCATTAAACGCCTACTGCTCCGACGTTCAGCGACCGATAACATCCATCTTTACACTGTAAACGGTAATTACATAGGTACATGCCTGGGGCAAATAACAGCGCAAATAATTGTCCATGCGCAGAGTAATAAAGGCGCAAACTTTTATGTATGGGCTGCAGTGTAAGTTATTCTTAAAACGTGACTTTCACGAATCGTTTTGAAACTGTGCTAAAATTACAGATAATTCCCATATATTTCTTGGGAAAAATCCCAGAAATTCTCCTTTCTCCGTTGTCGAGATATTCGAGGGCAAAGTCGTGCAGTTTACGACTTCCAGGGGCTATAACTCGAAAACTAAAGAACGAGAATTTTTGGCACATATGGTCAATTGAATGTTTATCCCAACCCTCTCATTTGGCACTAGTTTCAGCCCGAATTGTGCAAGTCACCTAAGGTCACGAATCGTCCTGAACGTGTAGCCCATATTGTGAAAATTTCAAACCGCTACTGCTTGCTTGTATGAGTAGGTAGCCATCTGAAACTTGGCATGTATAAAGGCCATTAACATGTCTACATGCATGGACAATCTTATGTCAACTGATTGCATTACTTGCGAACTATAGGCCATCGAAATTTTTGTAAACAAAAGTTTGTGCGACTTTAGCTCCCAAACGGAATAAAAGCTAAAGCTGAAATAGCCTTCATTCTATTTCACTTATTTGTGTCTACACATGTAAATGTTTTGCAGAGACTCAAAGCTCTTGAGAATGGAGAAAATGAGGTGTCAATTTTGCATTGGACCCTATGGGAAAATGCATTAAACGCCTACTGCTCCGACGTTCAGCGACCGATAACATCCATCTTTACACTGTAAACGGTAATTACATAGGTACATGCCTGGGGCAAATAACAGCGCAAATAATTGTCCATGTGCAGAGTAATAAATGAGCAAACTTTTATGTATGGGCTGCAGTGGAAGTTATTCTTAAAAGGTGACTTTCACGAATCGTTCTGAAACTGTGCTAAAATTACAGATAATTCCCATATATTTCTTGGGAAAAAATCCCAGAAATTCTCCTTTCTAAGTTGTCGAGATATTCGAGGGCAAAGTCGTGCAGTTTACGACTTCCAGGGGCTATAACTCGAAAACTAAAGAACGAGAATTTTTGGCACATATGGTCAATTGAATGTTTATCCCAACCCTCTCATTTGGCACTAGTTTCAGCCCGAATTGTGCAAGTCACCTAAGGTCATGAATCGTCCCGAACGTGTAGCCCAAATTGTGAAAATTTCAAACCGCTACTGCTTGCTTGTATGAGTAGGTAGCCATCTGAAACTTGGCATGTATAAAGGCCATTAACATGTCTACATGCATGCACAATCTTATGTCAACTGATTGCATAACTTGCGAACTATAGGCCATCGAAATTTTTGTAAACAAAAGTTTGTGCGACTTTAGCTCCCCAACGGAATAAAAGCTAAAGCTGAAATAGCCTTCATTCTATTTCACTTATTCGTGTCTACACATGTATATGTTTTGCAGAGACTCAAAGCTCTTGAGAATGGAGAAAATGAGGTGTCAATTTTGCATTGGACCCTATGGGAAAATGCATTAAACGCCTACTGCTCCGACGTTCAGCGACCGATAACATCCATCTTTACACTGTAAACGGTAATTACATAGGTACATGCCTGGGGCAAATAACAGCGCAAATAATTGTCCATGTTCAGAGTAATAAAGGAGCAAACTTTTATGTATGGGCTGCAGTGGAAGTTATTCTTAAAAGGTGACTTTCACGAATCGTTCTGAAACTGTGCTAAAATTACAGATAATTCCCATATATTTCTTGGGAAAAAATCCCAGAAATTCTCCTTTCTCCGTTGTCGAGATATTCGAGGGCAAAGTCGTGCAGTTTACAACTTCCAGGGGCTATAACTCGAAAACTAAAGAACGAGAATTTTTGGCACATATGGTCAATTGAATGATTATCCCAACCCTCTCATTTGGCACTAGTTTCAGCCCGAATTGTGCAAGTCACCTAAGGTCACGAATCGTCCCGAACGTGTAGCCCAAATTGTGAAAATTTCAAACCGCTACTGCTTGCTTGTATGAGTAGGTAGCCATCTGAAACTTGGCATGTATAAAGGCCATTAACATGTCTACATGCACGCACAATCTTATGTCAACTGATTGCATAACTTGCAAACTATAGGCCATCGAAATGTTTGTAAACAAAAGTTTGTGCGACTTTAGCTCCCAAACGGAATAAAAGCTAAAGCTGAAATAGCCTTCATTCTATTTCACTTATTTGTGTCTACACATGTATATGTTTTGCAGAGACTCAAAGCTCTTGAGAATGGAGAAAATGAGGTGTCAATTTTGCATTGGACCCTATGGGAAAATGCATTAAACGCCTACTGCTCCGACGTTCAGCGACCGATGACATCCATCTTTACACTGTAAACGGTGATTACATAGGTACATGCCTGGGGCAAATAACAGCGCAAATAATTGTCCATGTGCAGAGTAATAAAGGAGCAAACTTTTATGTATGGGCTGCAGTGGAAGTTATTCTTAAAAGGTGACTTTCACGAATCGTTCTGAAACTGTGCTAAAATTACAGATAATTCCCATATATTTCTTGGGAAAAAATCCCAGAAATTCTCATTTCTCCGTTGTCGAGATATTCGAGGGCAAAGTCGTGCAGTTTACGACTTCCAGGGACTATAACTCGAAAACTAAAGAACGAGAATTTTTGGCACATATGGTCAATTGAATGTTTATCCCAACCCTCTCATTTGGCACTAGTTTCAGCCCGAATTGTGCAAGTCACCTAAGGTCACGAATCGTCCCGAACGTGTAGCCCAAATTGTGAAAATTTCAAACCGCTACTGCTTGCTTGTATGAGTAGGTAGCCATCTGAAACTTGGCATGTATAAAGGCCATTAACATGTCTACATGCATGCACAATCTTATGTCAACTGATTGCATAACTTGCGAACTATAGGCCATCGAAATTTTTGTAAAGAAAAGTTTGTGCGACTTTAGCTCCCAAACGGAATAAAAGCTAAAGCTGAAATAGCCTTCATTCTATTTCACTTATTTGTGTCTACACATGTATATGTTTTGCAGAGACTCAAAGCTCTTGAGAATGGAGAAAATGAGGTGTCAATTTTGCATTGGACCCTATGGGAAAATGCATTAAACGCCTACTGCTCAGACGTTCAGCGACCGATAACATCCATCTTTACACTGTAAACGGTAATTACATAGGTACATGCCTGGGGCAAATAACAGCGCAAATAATTGTCCATGTGCAGAGTAATAAAGGAGCAAACTTTTATGTATGGGCTGCAGTGGAAGTTATTCTTAAAAGGTGACTTTCACGAATCGTTCTGAAACTGTGCTAAAATTACAGATAATTCCCATATATTTCTTGGGAAAAAATCCCAGAAATTCTCCTTTCTCCGTTGTCGAGATATTCGAGGGCAAAGTCGTGCAGTTTACGACTTCCAGGGGCTATAACTCGAAAACTAAAGAACGAGAATTTTTGGCACATATGGTCAATTGAATGATTATCCCAACCCTCTCATTTGGCACTAGTTTCAGCCCGAATTGTGCAAGTCACCTAAGGTCACGAATCGTCCCGAACGTGTAGCCCAAATTGTGAAAATTTCAAACCGCTACTGCTTGCTTGTATGAGTAGGTAGCCATCTGAAACTTGGCATGTATAAAGGCCATTAACATGTCTACATGCACGCACAATCTTATGTCAACTGATTGCATAACTTGCAAACTATAGGCCATCGAAATTTTTGTAAACAAAAGTTTGTGCGACTTTAGCTCCCAAACGGAATAAAAGCTAAAGCTGAAATAGCCTTCATTCTATTTCACTTATTTGTGTCTACACATGTATATGTTTTGCAGAGACTCAAAGCTCTTGAGAATGGAGAAAATGAGGTGTCAATTTTGCATTGGACCCTATGGGAAAATGCATTAAACGCCTACTGCTCCGACGTTCAGCGACCGATGACATCCATCTTTACACTGTAAACGGTGATTACATAGGTACATGCCTGGGGCAAATAACAGCGCAAATAATTGTCCATGTGCAGAGTAATAAAGGAGCAAACTTTTATGTATGGGCTGCAGTGGAAGTTATTCTTAAAAGGTGACTTTCACGAATCGTTCTGAAACTGTGCTAAAATTACAGATAATTCCCATATATTTCTTGGGAAAAAATCCCAGAAATTCTCCTTTCTCCGTTGTCGAGATATTCGAGGGCAAAGTCGTGCAGTTTACGACTTCCAGGGGCTATAACTCGAAAACTAAAGAACGAGAATTTTTGGCACATATGGTCAATTGAATGTTTATCCCAACCCTCTCATTTGGCAGTAGTTTCAGCCCGAATTGTGCAAGTCACCTAAGGTCACGAATCGTCCCGAACGTGTAGCCCAAATTGTGAAAATTTCAAACCGCTACTGCTTGCTTGTATGAGTAGGTAGCCATCTGAAACTTGGCATGTATAAAGGCCATTAACATGTCTACATGCATGCACAATCTTATGTCAACTGATTGCATAACTTGCGAACTATAGGCCATCGAAATTTTTGTAAAGAAAACTTTGTTTGACTTTAGCTCCCAAACGGAATAAAAGCTAAAGCTGAAATAGCCTTCATTCTATTTCACTTATTTGTGTCTACACATGTATATGTTTTGCAGAGACTCAAAGCTCTTGAGAATGGAGAAAATGAGGTGTCAATTTTGCATTGGACCCTATGGGAAAATGCATTAAACGCCTACTGCTCAGACGTTCAGCGACCGATAACATCCATCTTTACACTGTAAACGGTAATTACATAGGTACATGCCTGGGGCAAATAACAGCGCAAATAATTGTCCATGTGCAGAGTAATAAAGGAGCAAACTTTTATGTATGGGCTGCAGTGGAAGTTATTCTTAAAAGGTGACTTTCACGAATCGTTCTGAAACTGTGCTAAAATTACAGATAATTCCCATATATTTCTTGGGAAAAAATCCCAGAAATTCTCCTTTCTCCGTTGTCGAGATATTCGAGGGCAAAGTCGTGCAGTTTACGACTTCCAGGGGCTATAACTCGAAAACTAAAGAACGAGAATTTTTGGCACATATGGTCAATTGAATGTTTATCCCAACCCTCTCATTTGGCACTAGTTTCAGCCCGAATTGTGCAAGTCACCTAAGGTCACAAATCGTCCCGAACGTGTAGCCCATATTGTGAAAATTTCAAACCGCTACTGCTTGCTTGTATGAGTAGGTAGCCATCTGAAACTTGGCATGTATAAAGGCCATTAACATGTCTACATGCATGCACAATCTTATGTCAACTGATTGCATAACTTGCGAACTATAGGCCATCGAAATTTTTGTAAACAAAAGTTTGTGCGACTTTAGCTCCCAAACGGAATAAAAGCTAAAGCTGAAATAGCCTTCATTCTATTTCACTTATTTGTGTCTACACATGTATATGTTTTGCAGAGACTCAAAGCTCTTGAGAATGGAGAAAATGAGGTGTCAATTTTGCATTGGACCCTATGGGAAAATGCATTAAACGCCTACTGCTCCGACGTTCAGCGACCGATAACATCCATCTTTACACTGTAAACGGTAATTACATAGGTACATGCCTGGGGCAAATAACAGCGCAAATAATTGTCCATGTGCAGAGTAATAAAGGCGCAAACTTTTATGTATGGGCTGCAGTGGAAGTTATTCTTAAAACGTGACTTTCACGAATCGTTCTGAAACTGTGCTAAAATTACAGATAATTCCCATATATTTCTTGGGAAAAATCCCAGAAATTCTCCTTTCTCCGTTGTCGAGATATTCGAGGGCAAAGTCGTGCAGTTTACGACTTCCAGGGGCTATAACTCGAAAACTAAAGAACGAGAATTTTTGGCACATATGGTCAATTGAATGTTTATCCCAACCCTCTCATTTGGCACTAGTTTCAGCCCGAATTGTGCAAGTCACCTAAGGTCACGAATCGTCCTGAACGTGTAGCCCATATTGTGAAAATTTCAAACCGCTACTGCTTGCTTGTATGAGTAGGAAGCCATCTGAAACTTGGCATGTATAAAGGCCATTAACATGTCTACATGCATGCACAATCTTATGTCAACTGATTGCATTACTTGCGAACTATAGGCCATCGAAATTTTTGTAAACAAAAGTTTGTGCGACTTTAGCTCCCAAACGGAATAAAAGCTAAAGCTGAAATAGCCTTCATTCTATTTCACTTATTTGTGTCTACACATGTATATGTTTTGCAGAGACTCAAAGCTCTTGAGAATGGAGAAAATGAGGTGTCAATTTTGCATTGGACCCTATGGGAAAATGCATTAAACGCCTACTGCTCCGACGTTCAGCGACCGATAACATCCATCTTTACACTGTAAACGGTAATTACATAGGTACATGCCTGGGGCAAATAACAGCACAAATAATTGTCCATGTGCAGAGTAATAAAGGAGCAAACTTTTATGTATGGGCTGCAGTGGAAGTTATTCTTAAAATGTGACTTTCACGAATCGTTCTGAAACTGTGCTAAAATTACAGATAATTCCCATATATTTCTTGGGAAAAAATCCCAGAAATTCTCATTTCTCCGTTGTCTAGATATTCGAGGGCAAAGTCGTGCAGTTTACGACTTCCAGGGGCTATAACTCGAAAACTAAAGAACGAGAATTTTTGGCACATATGGTCAATTGAATGTTTATCCCAACCCTCTCATTTGGCACTAGTTTCAGCCCGAATTGTGCAAGTCACCTAAGGTCACGAATCGTCCCGAACGTGTAGCCCAAATTGTGAAAATTTCAAACCGCTACTGCTTGCTTGTATGAGTAGGTAGCCATCTGAAACTTGGCATGTATAAAGGCCATTAACATGTCTACATGCATGCACAATCTTATGTCAACTGATTGCATAACTTGCGAACTATAGGCCATCGAAATTTTTGTAAAGAAAAGTTTGTGCGACTTTAGCTCCCAAACGGAATAAAAGCTAAAGCTGAAATAGCCTTCATTCTATTTCACTTATTTGTGTCTACACATGTATATGTTTTGCAGAGACTCAAAGCTCTTGAGAATGGAGAAAATGAGGTGTCAATTTTGCATTGGACCCTATGGGAAAATGCATTAAACGCCTACTGCTCAGACGTTCAGCGACCGATAACATCCATCTTTACACTGTAAACGGTAATTACATAGGTACATGCCTGGGGCAAATAACAGCGCAAATAATTGTCCATGTGCAGAGTAATAAAGGAGCAAACTTTTATGTATGGGCTGCAGTGGAAGTTATTCTTAAAAGGTGACTTTCACGAATCGTTCTGAAACTGTGCTAAAATTACAGATAATTCCCATATATTTCTTGGGAAAAAATCCCAGAAATTCTCCTTTCTCCGTTGTCGAGATATTCGAGGGCAAAGTCGTGCAGTTTACGACTTCCAGGGGCTATAACTCGAAAACTAAAGAACGAGAATTTTTGGCACATATGGTCAATTGAATGTTTATCCCAACCCTCTCATTTTGCACTAGTTTCAGCCCGAATTGTGCAAGTCACCTAAGGTCACAAATCGTCCCGAACGTGTAGCCCATATTGTGAAAATTTCAAACCGCTACTGCTTGCTTGTATGAGTAGGTAGCCATCTGAAACTTGGCATGTATAAAGGCCATTAACATGTCTACATGCATGCACAATCTTATGTCAACTGATTGCATAACTTGCGAACTATAGGCCATCGAAATTTTTGTAAACAAAAGTTTGTGCGACTTTAGCTCCCAAACGGAATAAAAGCTAAAGCTGAAATAGCCTTCATTCTATTTCACTTATTTGTGTCTACACATGTATATGTTTTGCAGAGACTCAAAGCTCTTGAGAATGGAGAAAATGAGGTGTCAATTTTGCATTGGACCCTATGGGAAAATGCATTAAACGTCTACTGCTCCGACGTTCAGCGACCGATAACATCCATCTTTACACTGTAAACGGTAATTACATAGGTACATGCCTGGGGCAAATAACAGCGCAAATAATTGTCCATGTGCAGAGTAATAAAGGCGCAAACTTTTATGTATGGGCTGCAGTGGAAGTTATTCTTAAAACGTGACTTTCACGAATCGTTCTGAAACTGTGCTAAAATTACAGATAATTCCCATATATTTCTTGGGAAAAAATCCCAGAAATTCTCCTTTCTCCGTTGTCGAGATATTCGAGGGCAAAGTCGTGCAGTTTACGACTTCCAGGGGCTATAACTCGAAAACTAAAGAACGAGAATTTTTGGCACATATGGTCAATTGAATGTTTATCCCAACCCTCTCATTTGGCACTAGTTTCAGCCCGAATTGTGCAAGTCACCTAAGGTCACGAATCGTCCTGAACGTGTAGCCCATATTGTGAAAATTTCAAACCGCTACTGCTTGCTTGTATGAGTAGGTAGCCATCTGAAACTTGGCATGTATAAAGGCCATTAACATGTCTACATGCATGCACAATCTTATGTCAACTGATTGCATAACTTGCGAACTATAGGCCATCGAAATTTTTGTAAAGAAAACTTTGTTTGACTTTAGCTCCCAAACGGAATAAAAGCTAAAGCTGAAATAGCCTTCATTCTATTTCACTTATTTGTGTCTACACATGTATATGTTTTGCAGAGACTCAAAGCTCTTGAGAATGGAGAAAATGAGGTGTCAATTTTGCATTGGACCCTATGGGAAAATGCATTAAACGCCTACTGCTCAGACGTTCAGCGACCGATAACATCCATCTTTACACTGTAAACGGTAATTACATAGGTACATGCCTGGGGCAAATAACAGCGCAAATAATTGTCCATGTGCAGAGTAATAAAGGAGCAAACTTTTATGTATGGGCTGCAGTGGAAGTTATTCTTAAAAGGTGACTTTCACGAATCGTTCTGAAACTGTGCTAAAATTACAGATAATTCCCATATATTTCTTGGGAAAAAATCCCAGAAATTCTCCTTTCTCCGTTGTCGAGATATTCGAGGGCAAAGTCGTGCAGTTTACGACTTCCAGGGGCTATAACTCGAAAACTAAAGAACGAGAATTTTTGGCACATATGGTCAATTGAATGTTTATCCCAACCCTCTCATTTGGCACTAGTTTCAGCCCGAATTGTGCAAGTCACCTAAGGTCACAAATCGTCCCGAACGTGTAGCCCATATTGTGAAAATTTCAAACCGCTACTGCTTGCTTGTATGAGTAGGTAGCCATCTGAAACTTGGCATGTATAAAGGCCATTAACATGTCTACATGCATGCACAATCTTATGTCAACTGATTGCATAACTTGCGAACTATAGGCCATCGAAATTTTTGTAAACAAAAGTTTGTGCGACTTTAGCTCCCAAACGGAATAAAAGCTAAAGCTGAAATAGCCTTCATTCTATTTCACTTATTTGTGTCTACACATGTATATGTTTTGCAGAGACTCAAAGCTCTTGAGAATGGAGAAAATGAGGTGTCAATTTTGCATTGGACCCTATGGGAAAATGCATTAAACGCCTACTGCTCCGACGTTCAGCGACCGATAACATCCATCTTTACACTGTAAACGGTAATTACATAGGTACATGCCTGGGGCAAATAACAGCGCAAATAATTGTCCATGTGCAGAGTAATAAAGGCGCAAACTTTTATGTATGGGCTGCAGTGGAAGTTATTCTTAAAATGTGACTTTCACGAATCGTTCTGAAACTGTGCTAAAATTACAGATAATTCCCATATATTTCTTGGGAAAAAATCCCAGAAATTCTCATTTCTCCGTTGTCTAGATATTCGAGGGCAAAGTCGTGCAGTTTACGACTTCCAGGGGCTATAACTCGAAAACTAAAGAACGAGAATTTTTGGCACATATGGTCAATTGAATGTTTATCCCAACCCTCTCATTTGGCACTAGTTTCAGCCCGAATTGTGCAAGTCACCTAAGGTCACGAATCGTCCCGAACGTGTAGCCCAAATTGTGAAAATTTCAAACCGCTACTGCTTGCTTGTATGAGTAGGTAGCCATCTGAAACTTGGCATGTATAAAGGCCATTAACATGTCTACATGCATGCACAATCTTATGTCAACTGATTGCATAACTTGCGAACTATAGGCCATCGAAATTTTTGTAAAGAAAAGTTTGTGCGACTTTAGCTCCCAAACGGAATAAAAGCTAAAGCTGAAATAGCCTTCATTCTATTTCACTTATTTGTGTCTACACATGTATATGTTTTGCAGAGACTCAAAGCTCTTGAGAATGGAGAAAATGAGGTGTCAATTTTGCATTGGACCCTATGGGAAAATGCATTAAACGCCTACTGCTCAGACGTTCAGCGACCGATAACATCCATCTTTACACTGTAAACGGTAATTACATAGGTACATGCCTGGGGCAAATAACAGCGCAAATAATTGTCCATGTGCAGAGTAATAAAGGAGCAAACTTTTATGTATGGGCTGCAGTGGAAGTTATTCTTAAAAGGTGACTTTCACGAATCGTTCTGAAACTGTGCTAAAATTACAGATAATTCCCATATATTTCTTGGGAAAAAATCCCAGAAATTCTCCTTTCTCCGTTGTCGAGATATTCGAGGGCAAAGTCGTGCAGTTTACGACTTCCAGGGGCTATAACTCGAAAACTAAAGAACGAGAATTTTTGGCACATATGGTCAATTGAATGTTTATCCCAACCCTCTCATTTTGCACTAGTTTCAGCCCGAATTGTGCAAGTCACCTAAGGTCACAAATCGTCCCGAACGTGTAGCCCATATTGTGAAAATTTCAAACCGCTACTGCTTGCTTGTATGAGTAGGTAGCCATCTGAAACTTGGCATGTATAAAGGCCATTAACATGTCTACATGCATGCACAATCTTATGTCAACTGATTGCATAACTTGCGAACTATAGGCCATCGAAATTTTTGTAAACAAAAGTTTGTGCGACTTTAGCTCCCAAACGGAATAAAAGCTAAAGCTGAAATAGCCTTCATTCTATTTCACTTATTTGTGTCTACACATGTATATGTTTTGCAGAGACTCAAAGCTCTTGAGAATGGAGAAAATGAGGTGTCAATTTTGCATTGGACCCTATGGGAAAATGCATTAAACGCCTACTGCTCCGACGTTCAGCGACCGATAACATCCATCTTTACACTGTAAACGGTAATTACATAGGTACATGCCTGGGGCAAATAACAGCGCAAATAATTGTCCATGTGCAGAGTAATAAAGGCGCAAACTTTTATGTATGGGCTGCAGTGGAAGTTATTCTTAAAACGTGACTTTCACGAATCGTTCTGAAACTGTGCTAAAATTACAGATAATTCCCATATATTTCTTGGGAAAAAATCCCAGAAATTCTCCTTTCTCCGTTGTCGAGATATTCGAGGGCAAAGTCGTGCAGTTTACGACTTCCAGGGGCTATAACTCGAAAACTAAAGAACGAGAATTTTTGGCACATATGGTCAATTGAATGTTTATCCCAACCCTCTCATTTGGCACTAGTTTCAGCCCGAATTGTGCAAGTCACCTAAGGTCACGAATCGTCCTGAACGTGTAGCCCATATTGTGAAAATTTCAAACCGCTACTGCTTGCTTGTATGAGTAGGTAGCCATCTGAAACTTGGCATGTATAAAGGCCATTAACATGTCTACATGCATGCACAATCTTATGTCAACTGATTGCATTACTTGCGAACTATAGGCCATCGAAATTTTTGTAAAGAAAAGTTTGTGCGACTTTAGCTCCCAAACGGAATAAAAGCTAAAGCTGAAATAGCCTTCATTCTATTTCACTTATTTGTGTCTACACATGTATATGTTTTGCAGAGACTCAAAGCTCTTGAGAATGGAGAAAATGAGGTGTCAATTTTGGATTGGACCCTATGGGAAAATGCATTAAACGCCTACTGCTCCGACGTTCAGCGACCGATAACATCCATCTTTACACTGTAAACGGTAATTACATAGGTACATGCCTGGGGCAAATAACAGCGCAAATAATTGTCCATGTGCAGAGTAATAAAGGAGCAAACTTTTATGTATGGGCTGCAGTGGAAGTTATTCTTAAAAGGTGACTTTCACGAATCGTTCTGAAACTGTGCTAAAATTACAGATAATTCCCATATATTTCTTGGGAAAAAATCCCAGAAATTCTCCTTTCTCCGTTGTCGAGATATTCGAGGGCAAAGTCGTGCAGTTTACGACTTCCAGGGGCTATAACTCGAAAACTAAAGAACGAGAATTTTTGGCACATATGGTCAATTGAATGTTTATCCCAACCCTCTCATTTTGCACTAGTTTCAGCCCGAATTGTGCAAGTCACCTAAGGTCACAAATCGTCCCGAACGTGTAGCCCATATTGTGAAAATTTCAAACCGCTACTGCTTGCTTGTATGAGTAGGTAGCCATCTGAAACTTGGCATGTATAAAGGCCATTAACATGTCTACATGCATGCACAATCTTATGTCAACTGATTGCATTACTTGCGAACTATAGGCCATCGAAATTTTTGTAAACAAAAGTTTGTGCGACTTTAGCTCCCAAACGGAATAAAAGCTAAAGCTGAAATAGCCTTCATTCTATTTCACTTATTTGTGTCTACACATGTATATGTTTTGCAGAGACTCAAAGCTCTTGAGAATGGAGAAAATGAGGTGTCAATTTTGCATTGGACCCTATGGGAAAATGCATTAAACGCCTACTGCTCCGACGTTCAGCGACCGATAACATCCATCTTTACACTGTAAACGGTAATTACATAGGTACATGCCTGGGGCAAATAACAGCGCAAATAATTGTCCATGTGCAGAGTAATAAAGGCGCAAACTTTTATGTATGGGCTGCAGTGGAAGTTATTCTTAAAACGTGACTTTCACGAATCGTTCTGAAACTGTGCTAAAATTACAGATAATTCCCATATATTTCTTGGGAAAAAATCCCAGAAATTCTCCTTTCTCCGTTGTCGAGATATTCGAGGGCAAAGTCGTGCAGTTTACGACTTCCAGGGGCTATAACTCGAAAACTAAAGAACGAGAATTTTTGGCACATATGGTCAATTGAATGTTTATCCCAACCCTCTCATTTGGCACTAGTTTCAGCCCGAATTGTGCAAGTCACCTAAGGTCACGAATCGTCCTGAACGTGTAGCCCATATTGTGAAAATTTCAAACCGCTACTGCTTGCTTGTATGAGTAGGTAGCCATCTGAAACTTGGCATGTATAAAGGCCATTAACATGTCTACATGCATGCACAATCTTATGTCAACTGATTGCATTACTTGCGAACTATAGGCCATCGAAATTTTTGTAAACAAAAGTTTGTGCGACTTTAGCTCCCAAACGGAATAAAAGCTAAAGCTGAAATAGCCTTCATTCTATTTCACTTATTTGTGTCTACACATGTATATGTTTTGCAGAGACTCAAAGCTCTTGAGAATGGAGAAAATGAGGTGTCAATTTTGCATTGGACCCTATGGGAAAATGCATTAAACGCCTACTGCTCCGACGTTCAGCGACCGATAACATCCATCTTTACACTGTAAACGGTAATTACATAGGTACATGCCTGGGGCAAATAACAGCGCAAATAATTGTCCATGTGCAGAGTAATAAAGGAGCAAACTTTTATGTATGGGCTGCAGTGGAAGTTATTCTTAAAATGTGACTTTCACGAATCGTTCTGAAACTGTGCTAAAATTACAGATAATTCCCATATATTTCTTGGGAAAAAATCCCAGAAATTCTCATTTCTCCGTTGTCTAGATATTCGAGGGCAAAGTCGTGCAGTTTACGACTTCCAGGGGCTATAACTCGAAAACTAAAGAACGAGAATTTTTGGCACATATGGTCAATTGAATGTTTATCCCAACCCTCTCATTTGGCACTACTTTCAGCCCGAATTGGGCAAGTCACCTAAAGTCACGAATCGTCCCGAACGTGTAGCCCAAATTGTGAAAATTTCAAACCGCTACTGCTTGCTTGTATGAGTAGGTAGCCATCTGAAACTTGGCATGTATAAAGGCCATTAACATGTCTACATGCATGCACAATCTTATGTCAACTGATTGCATAACTTGCGAACTATAGGCCATCGAAATTTTTGTAAACAAAAGTTTGTGCGACTTTAGCTCCCAAACGGAATAAAAGCTAAAGCTGAAATAGCCTTCATTCTATTTCACTTATTTGTGTCTACACGTGTAAATGTTTTGCAGAGACTCAAAGCTCTTGAGAATGGAGAAAATGAGGTGTCAATTTTGCATTGGACCCTATGGGAAAATGCATTAAACGCCTACTGCTCCGACGTTCAGCGACCGATAACATCCATCTTTACACTGTAAACGGTAATTACATAGGTACATGCCTGGGGCAAATAACAGCGCAAATAATTGTCCATGTGCAGAGTAATAAAGGAGCAAACTTTTATGTATGGGCTGCAGTGGAAGTTATTCTTAAAAGGTGACTTTCACGAATCGTTCTGAAACTGTGCTAAAATTACAGATAATTCCCATATATTTCTTGGGAAAAAATCCCAGAAATTCTCCTTTCTCCGTTGTCGAGATATTCGAGGGCAAAGTCGTGCAGTTTACGACTTCCAGGGGCTATAACTCGAAAACTAAAGAACGAGAATTTTTGGCACATATGGTCAATTGAATGTTTATCCCAACCCTCTCATTTTGCACTAGTTTCAGCCCGAATTGTGCAAGTCACCTAAGGTCACAAATCGTCCCGAACGTGTAGCCCATATTGTGAAAATTTCAAACCGCTACTGCTTGCTTGTATGAGTAGGTAGCCATCTGAAACTTGGCATGTATAAAGGCCATTAACATGTCTACATGCATGCACAATCTTATGTCAACTGATTGCATTACTTGCGAACTATAGGCCATCGAAATTTTTGTAAACAAAAGTTTGTGCGACTTTAGCTCCCAAACGGAATAAAAGCTAAAGCTGAAATAGCCTTCATTCTATTTCACTTATTTGTGTCTACACATGTATATGTTTTGCAGAGACTCAAAGCTCTTGAGAATGGAGAAAATGAGGTGTCAATTTTGCATTGGACCCTATGGGAAAATGCATTAAACGCCTACTGCTCCGACGTTCAGCGACCGATAACATCCATCTTTACACTGTAAACGGTGATTACATAGGTACACGCCTGGGGCAAATAACAGCGCAAATAATTGTCCATGTGCAGAGTAATAAAGGAGCAAACTTTTATGTATGGGCTGCAGTGGAAGTTATTCTTAAAAGGTGACTTTCACGAATCGTTCTGAAACTGTGCTAAAATTACAGATAATTCCCATATATTTCTTGGGAAAAAATCCCAGAAATTCTCCTTTCTCCGTTGTCGAGATATTCGAGGGCAAAGTCGTGCAGTTTACAACTTCCAGGGGCTATAACTCGAAAACTAAAGAACGAGAATTTTTGGCACATATGGTCAATTGAATGATTATCCCAACCCTCTCATTTGGCACTAGTTTCAGCCCGAATTGTGCAAGTCACCTAAGGTCACGAATCGTCCCGAACGTGTAGCCCAAATTGTGAAAATTTCAAACCGCTACTGCTTGCTTGTATGAGTAGGTAGCCATCTGAAACTTGGCATGTATAAAGGCCATTAACATGTCTACATGCACGCACAATCTTATGTCAACTGATTGCATAACTTGCAAACTATAGGCCATCGAAATTTTTGTAAACAAAAGTTTGTGCGACTTTAGCTCCCAAACGGAATAAAAGCTAAAGCTGAAATAGCCTTCATTCTATTTCACTTATTTGTGTCTACACATGTATATGTTTTGCAGAGACTCAAAGCTCTTGAGAATGGAGAAAATGAGGTGTCAATTTTGCATTGGACCCTATGGGAAAATGCATTAAACGCCTACTGCTCCGACGTTCAGCGACCGATGACATCCATCTTTACACTGTAAACGGTGATTACATAGGTACACGCCTGGGGCAAATAACAGCGCAAATAATTGTCCATGTGCAGAGTAATAAAGGAGCAAACTTTTATGTATGGGCTGCAGTGGAAGTTATTCTTAAAAGGTGACTTTCACGAATCGTTCTGAAACTGTGCTAAAATTACAGATAATTCCCATATATTTCTTGGGAAAAAATCCCAGAAATTCTCCTTTCTCCGTTGTCGAGATATTCGAGGGCAAAGTCGTGCAGTTTACGACTTCCAGGAGCTATAACTCGAAAACTAAAGAACGAGAATTTTTGGCACATATGGTCAATTGAATGTTTATCCCAACCCTCTCATTTGGCACTAGTTTCAGCCCGAATTGTGCAAGTCACCTAAGGTCACGAATCGTCCCGAACGTGTAGCCCAAATTGTGAAAATTTCAAACCGCTACTGCTTGCTTGTATGAGTAGGTAGCCATCTGAAACTTGGCATGTATAAAGGCCATTAACATGTCTACATGCATGCACAATCTTATGTCAACCGATTGCATAACTTGCGAACTATAGGCCATCGAAATTTTTGTAAAGAAAAGTTTGTGCGACTTTAGCTCCCAAACGGAATAAAAGCTAAAGCTGAAATAGCCTTCATTCTATTTCACTTATTTGTGTCTACACATGTATATGTTTTGCAGAGACTCAAAGCTCTTGAGAATGGAGAAAATGAGGCGTCAATTTTGCATTGGACCCTATGGGAAAATGCATTAAACGCCTACTGCTCAGACGTTCAGCGACCGATAACATCCATCTTTACACTGTAAACGGTAATTACATAGGTACATGCCTGGGGCAAATAACAGCGCAAATAATTGTCCATGTGCAGAGTAATAAAGGAGCAAACTTTTATGTATGGGCTGCAGTGGAAGTTATTCTTAAAAGGTGACTTTCACGAATCGTTCTGAAACTGTGCTAAAATTACAGATAATTCCCATATATTTCTTGGGAAAAAATCCCAGAAATTCTCCTTTCTCCGTTGTCGAGATATTCGAGGGCAAAGTCGTGCAGTTTACGACTTCCAGGGGCTATAACTCGAAAACTAAAGAACGAGAATTTTTGGCACATATGGTCAATTGAATGATTATCCCAACCCTCTCATTTGGCACTAGTTTCAGCCCGAATTGTGCAAGTCACCTAAGGTCACGAATCGTCCCGAACGTGTAGCCCAAATTGTGAAAATTTCAAACCGCTACTGCTTGCTTGTATGAGTAGGTAGCCATCTGAAACTTGGCATGTATAAAGGCCATTAACATGTCTATATGCACGCACAATCTTATGTCAACTGATTGCATAACTTGCAAACTATAGGCCATCGAAATTTTTGTAAACAAAAGTTTGTGCGACTTTAGCTCCCAAACGGAATAAAAGCTAAAGCTGAAATAGCCTTCATTCTATTTCACTTATTTGTGTCTACACATGTATATGTTTTGCAGAGACTCAAAGCTCTTGAGAATGGAGAAAATGAGGTGTCAATTTTGCATTGGACCCTATGGGAAAATGCATTAAACGCCTACTGCTCCGACGTTCAGCGACCGATGACATCCATCTTTACACTGTAAACGGTGATTACATAGGTACATGCCTGGGGCAAATAACAGCGCAAATAATTGTCCATGTGCAGAGTAATAAAGGAGCAAACTTTTATGTATGGGCTGCAGTGGAAGTTATTCTTAAAAGGTGACTTTCACGAATCGTTCTGAAACTGTGCTAAAATTACAGATAATTCCCATATATTTCTTGGGAAAAAATCCCAGAAATTCTCCTTTCTCCGTTGTCGAGATATTCGAGGGCAAAGTCGTGCAGTTTACGACTTCCAGGGGCTATAACTCGAAAACTAAAGAACGAGAATTTTTGGCACATATGGTCAATTGAATGTTTATCCCAACCCTCTCATTTGGCACTAGTTTCAGCCCGAATTGTGCAAGTCACCTAAGGTCACGAATCGTCCCGAACGTGTAGCCCAAATTGTGAAAATTTCAAACCGCTACTGCTTGCTTGTATGAGTAGGTAGCCATCTGAAACTTGGCATGTATAAAGGCCATTAACATGTCTACATGCATGCACAATCTTATGTCAACTGATTGCATAACTTGCGAACTATAGGCCATCGAAATTTTTGTAAACAAAAGTTTGTGCGACTTTAGCTCCCAAACGGAATAAAATCTAAAGCTGAAATAGCCTTCATTCTATTTCACTTATTTGTGTCTACACATGTATATGTTTTGCAGAGACTCAAAGCTCTTGAGAATGGAGAAAATGAGGTGTCAATTTTGCATTGGACCCTATGGGAAAATGCATTAAACGCCTACTGCTCAGACGTTCAGCGACCGATAACATCCATCTTTACACTGTAAACGGTAATTACATAGGTACATGCCTGGGGCAAATAACAGCGCAAATAATTGTCCATGTGCAGAGTAATAAAGGAGCAAACTTTTATGTATGGGCTGCAGTGGAAGTTATTCTTAAAAGGTGACTTTCACGAATCGTTCTGAAACTGTGCTAAAATTACAGATAATTCCCATATATTTCTTGGGAAAAAATCCCAGAAATTCTCCTTTCTCCGTTGTCGAGATATTCGAGGGCAAAGTCGTGCAGTTTACGACTTCCAGGGGCTATAACTCGAAAACTAAAGAACGAGAATTTTTGGCACATATGGTCAATTGAATGTTTATCCCAACCCTCTCATTTGGCACTAGTTTCAGCCCGAATTGTGCAAGTCACCTAAGGTCACAAATCGCCCCGAACGTGTAGCCCATATTGTGAAAATTTCAAACCGCTACTGCTTGCTTGTATGAGTAGGTAGCCATCTGAAACTTGGCATGTATAAAGGCCATTAACATGTCTACATGCATGCACAATCTTATGTCAACTGATTGCATAACTTGCGAACTATAGGCCATCGAAATTTTTGTAAACAAAAGTTTGTGCGACTTTAGCTCCCAAACGGAATAAAAGCTAAAGCTGAAATAGCCTTCATTCTATTTCACTTATTTGTGTCTACACATGTATATGTTTTGCAGAGACTCAAAGCTCTTGAGAATGGAGAAAATGAGGTGTCAATTTTGCATTGGACCCTATGGGAAAATGCATTAAACGCCTACTGCTCCGACGTTCAGCGACCGATAACATCCATCTTTACACTGTAAACGGTAATTACATAGGTACATGCCTGGGGCAAATAACAGCGCAAATAATTGTCCATGTGCAGAGTAATAAAGGCGCAAACTTTTATGTATGGGCTGCAGTGGAAGTTATTCTTAAAACGTGACTTTCACGAATCGTTCTGAAACTGTGCTAAAATTACAGATAATTCCCATATATTTCTTGGGAAAAAATCCCAGAAATTCTCCTTTCTCCGTTGTCGAGATATTCGAGGGCAAAGTCGTGCAGTTTACGACTTCCAGGGGCTATAACTCGAAAACTAAAGAACGAGAATTTTTGGCACATATGGTCAATTGAATGTTTATCCCAACCCTCTCATTTGGCACTAGTTTCAGCCCGAATTGTGCAAGTCACCTAAGGTCACGAATCGTCCCGAACGTGTAGCCCAAATTGTGAAAATTTCAAACCGCTACTGCTTGCTTGTATGAGTAGGTAGCCATCTGAAACTTGGCATGTATAAAGGCCATTAACATGTCTACATGCATGCACAATCTTATGTCAACTGATTGCATAACTTGCGAACTATAGGCCATCGAAATTTTTGTAAAGAAAAGTTTGTGCGACTTTAGCTCCCAAACGGAATAAAAGCTAAAGCTGAAATAGCCTTCATTCTATTTCACTTATTTGTGTCTACACATGTATATGTTTTGCAGAGACTCAAAGCTCTTGAGAATGGAGAAAATGAGGTGTCAATTTTGCATTGGACCCTATGGGAAAATGCATTAAACGCCTACTGCTCAGACGTTCAGCGACCGATAACATCCATCTTTACACTGTAAACGGTAATTACATAGGTACATGCCTGGGGCAAATAACAGCGCAAATAATTGTCCATGTGCAGAGTAATAAAGGAGCAAACTTTTATGTATGGGCTGCAGTGGAAGTTATTCTTAAAAGGTGACTTTCACGAATCGTTCTGAAACTGTGCTAAAATTACAGATAATTCCCATATATTTCTTGGGAAAAAATCCCAGAAATTCTCATTTCTCCGTTGTTGAGATATTCGAGGGCAAAGTCGTGCAGTTTACGACTTCCAGGGGCTATAACTCGAAAACTAAAGAACGAGAATTTTTGGCACATATGGTCAATTGAATGTTTATCCCAACCCTCTCATTTGGCACTAGTTTCAGCCCGAATTGTGCAAGTCACCTAAGGTCACGAATCGTCCCGAACGTGTAGCCCATATTGTGAAAATTTCAAACCGCTACTGCTTGCTTGTATGAGTAGGTAGCCATCTGAAACTTGGCATGTATAAAGGCCATTAACATGTCTACATGCATGCACAATCTTATGTCAACTGATTGCATAACTTGCGAACTATAGGCCATCGAAATTTTTGTAAAGAAAAGTTTGTGCGACTTTAGCTCCCAAACGGAATAAAAGCTAAAGCTGAAATAGCCTTCATTCTATTTCACTTATTTGTGTCTACACATGTATATGTTTTGCAGAGACTCAAAGCTCTTGAGAATGGAGAAAATGAGGTGTCAATTTTGCATTGGACCCTATGGGAAAATGCATTAAACGCCTACTGCTCCGACGTTCAGCGACCGATGACATCCATCTTTACACTGTAAACGGTGATTACATAGGTACATGCCTGGGGCAAATAACAGCGCAAATAATTATCCATGTGCAGAGTAATAAAGGAGCAAACTTTTATGTATGGGCTGCAGTGGAAGTTATTCTTAAAAGGTGACTTTCACGAATCGTTCTGAAACTGTGCTAAAATTACAGATAATTCCCATATATTTCTTGGGAAAAAATCCCAGAAATTCTCCTTTCTCCGTTGTCGAGATATTCGAGGGCAAAGTCGTGCAGTTTACGACTTCCAGGGGCTATAACTCGAAAACTAAAGAACGAGAATTTTTGGCACATATGGTCAATTGAATGTTTATCCCAACCCTCTCATTTGGCACTAGTTTCAGCCCGAATTGTGCAAGTCACCTAAGGTCACGAATCGTCCCGAACGTGTAGCCCAAATTGTGAAAATTTCAAACCGCTACTGCTTGCTTGTATGAGTAGGTAGCCATCTGAAACTTGGCATGTATAAAGGCCATTAACATGTCTACATGCATGCACAATCTTATGTCAACTGATTGCATAACTTGCGAACTATAGGCCATCGAAATTTTTGTAAACAAAAGTTTGTGCGACTTTAGCTCCCAAACGGAATAAAAGCTAAAGCTGAAATAGCCTTCATTCTATTTCACTTATTTGTGTCTACACATGTATATGTTTTGCAGAGACTCAAAGCTCTTGAGAATGGAGAAAATGAGGTGTCAATTTTGCATTGGACCCTATGGGAAAATGCATTAAACGCCTACTGCTCCGACGTTCAGCGACCGATAACATCCATCTTTACACTGTAAACGGTAAGTACATAGGTACATGCCTGGGGCAAATAACAGCGCAAATAATTGTCCATGTGCAGAGTAATAAAGGCGCAAACTTTTATGTATGGGCTGCAGTGGAAGTTATTCTTAAAGCGTGACTTTCACGAATCGTTCTGAAACTGTGCTAAAATTACAGATAATTCCCATATATTTCTTGGGAAAAAATCCCAGAAATTCTCCTTTCTCCGTTGTCGAGATATTCGAGGGCAAAGTCGTGCAGTTTACGACTTCCAGGGGCTATAACTCGAAAACTAAAGAACGAGAATTTTTGGCACATATGGTCAATTGAATGTTTATCCCAACCCTCTCATTTGGCACTAGTTTCAGCCCGAATTGTGCAAGTCACCTAAGGTCACGAATCGTCCTGAACGTGTAGCCCATATTGTGAAAATTTCAAACCGCTACTGCTTGCTTGTATGAGTAGGTAGCCATCTGAAACTTGGCATGTATAAAGGCCATTAACATGTCTACATGCATGCACAATCTTATGTCAACTGATTGCATTACTTGCGAACTATAGGCCATCGAAATTTTTGTAAACAAAAGTTTGTGCGACTTTAGCTCCCAAACGGAATAAAAGCTAAAGCTGAAATAGCCTTCATTCTATTTCACTTATTTTTGTCTACACATGTATATGTTTTGCAGAGACTCAAAGCTCTTGAGAATGGAGAAAATGAGGTGTCAATTTTGCATTGGACCCTATGGGAAAATGCATTAAACGCCTACTGCTCCGACGTTCAGCGACCGATAACATCCATCTTTACACTGTAAACGGTAATTACATAGGTACATGCCTGGGGCAAATAACAGCGCAAATAATTGTCCATGTGCAGAGTAATAAAGGAGCAAACTTTTATGTATGGGCTGCAGTGGAAGTTATTCTTAAAATGTGACTTTCACGAATCGTTCTGAAACTGTGCTAAAATTACAGATAATTCCCATATATTTCTTGGGAAAAAATCCCAGAAATTCTCCTTTCTCCGTTGTCGAGATATTCGAGGGCAAAGTCGTGCAGTTTACGACTTCCAGGGGCTATAACTCGAAAACTAAAGAACGAGAATTTTTGGCACATATGGTCAATTGAATGTTTATCCCAACCTTCTCATTTGGCACTAGTTTCAGCCCGAATTGTGCAAGTCACCTAAGGTCACGAATCGTCCCGAACGTGTAGCCCATATTGTGAAAATTTCAAACCGCTACTGCTTGCTTGTATGAGTAGGTAGCCATCTGAAACTTGGCATGTATAAAGGCCATTAACATGTCTACATGCATGCACAATCTTATGTCAACTGATTGCATAACTTGCGAACTATAGGCCATCGAAATTTTTGTAAACAAAAGTTTGTGCGACTTTAGCTCCCAAACGGAATAAAAGCTAAAGCTGAAATAGCCTTCATTCTATTTCACTTATTTGTGTCTACACATGTATATATTTTGCAGAGACTCAAAGCTCTTGAGAATGGAGAAAATGAGGTGTCAATTTTGCATTGGACCCTATGGGAAAATGCATTAAACGCCTACTGCTCCGACGTTCAGCGACCGATAACATCCATCTTTACACTGTAAACGGTAATTACATAGGTACATGCCTGGGGCAAATAACAGCGCAAATAATTGTCCATGTGCAGAGTAATAAAGGCGCAAACTTTTATGTATGGGCTGCAGTGGAAGTTATTCTTAAAACGTGACTTTCACGAATCGTTCTGAAACTGTGCTAAAATTACAGATAATTCCCATATATTTCTTGGGAAAAAATCCCAGAAATTCTCCTTTCTCCGTTGTCGAGATATTCGAGGGCAAAGTCGTGCAGTTTACGACTTCCAGGGGCTATAACTCGAAAACTAAAGAACGAGAATTTTTGGCACATATGGTCAATTGAATGTTTATCCCAACCCTCTCATTTGGCACTAGTTTCAGCCCGAATTGTGCAAGTCACCTAAGGTCACGAATCGTCCTGAACGTGTAGCCCATATTGTGAAAATTTCAAACCGCTACTGCTTGCTTGTATGAGTAGGTAGCCATCTGAAACTTGGCATGTATAAAGGCCATTAACATGTCTACATGCATGCACAATCTTATGTCAACTGATTGCATTACTTGCGAACTATAGGCCATCGAAATTTTTGTAAACAAAAGTTTGTGCGACTTTAGCTCCCAAACGGAATAAAAGCTAAAGCTGAAATAGCCTTCATTCTATTTCACTTATTTGTGTCTACACATGTATATGTTTTGCAGAGACTCAAAGCTCTTGAGAATGGAGAAAATGAGGTGTCAATTTTGCATTGGACCCTATGGGAAAATGCATTAAACGCCTACTGCTCCGACGTTCAGCGACCGATAACATCCATCTTTACACTGTAAACGGTAATTACATAGGTACATGCCTGGGGCAAATAACAGCGCAAATAATTGTCCATGTGCAGAGTAATAAAGGAGCAAACTTTTATGTATGGGCTGCAGTGGAAGTTATTCTTAAAATGTGACTTTCACGAATCGTTCTGAAACTGTGCTAAAATTACAGATAATTCCCATATATTTCTTGGGAAAAAATCCCAGAAATTCTCATTTCTCCGTTGTCTAGATATTCGAGGGCAAAGTCGTGCAGTTTACGACTTCCAGGGGCTATAACTCGAAAACTAAAGAACGAGAATTTTTGGCACATATGGTCAATTGAATGTTTATCCCAACCCTCTCATTTGGCACTACTTTCAGCCCGAATTGGGCAAGTCACCTAAGGTCACGAATCGTCCCGAACGTGTAGCCCAAATTGTGAAAATTTCAAACCGCTACTGCTTGCTTGTATGAGTAGGTAGCCATCTGAAACTTGGCATGTATAAAGGCCATTAACATGTCTACATGCATGCACAATCTTATGTCAACTGATTGCATAACTTGCGATCTATAGGCCATCGAAATTTTTGTAAACAAAAGTTTGTGCGACTTTAGCTCCCAAACGGAATAAAAGCTAAAGCTGAAATAGCCTTCATTCTATTTCACTTATTTGTGTCTACACATGTAAATGTTTTGCAGAGACTCAAAGCTTTGAGAATGGAGAAAATGAGGTGTCAATTTTGCATTGGACCCTATGGGAAAATGCATTAAACGCCTACTGCTCCGACGTTCAGCGACCGATAACATCCATCTTTACACTGTAAACGGTAATTACATAGGTACATGCCTGGGGCAAATAACAGCGCAAATAATTGTCCATGTGCAGAGTAATAAATGAGCAAACATTTATGTATGGGCTGCAGTGGAAGTTATTCTTAAAAGGTGACTTTCACGAATCGCTCTGAAACTGTGCTAAAATTACAGATAATTCCCATATATTTCTTGGGAAAAAATCCCAGAAATTCTCCTTTCTCCGTTGTCGAGATATTCGAGGGCAAAGTCGTGCAGTTTACGACTTCCAGGGGCTATAACTCGAAAACTAAAGAACGAGAATTTTTGGCACATATGGTCAATTGAATGTTTATCCCAACCCTCTCATTTGGCACTAGTTTCAGCCCGAATTGTGCAAGTCACCTAAGGTCACGAATCGTCCCGAACGTGTAGCCCATATTGTGAAAATTTCAAACCGCTACTGCTTGCTTGTATGAGTAGGTAGCCATCTGAAACTTGGCATGTATAAAGGCCATTAACATGTCTACATGCATGCACAATCTTATGTCAACTGATTGCATAACTTGCGAACTATAGGCCATCGAAATTTTTGTAAACAAAAGTTTGTGCGACTTTAGCTCTCCAACGGAATAAAAGCTAAAGCTGAAATAGCCTTCATTCTATTTCACTTATTCGTGTCTACACATGTATATGTTTTGCAGAGACTCAAAGCTCTTGAGAATGGAGAAAATGAGGTGTCAATTTTGCATTGGACCCTATGGGAAAATGCATTAAACGCCTACTGCTCCGACGTTCAGCGACCGATAACATCCATCTTTACACTGTAAACGGTAATTACATAGGTACATGCCTGGGGCAAATAACAGCGCAAATAATTGTCCATGTTCAGAGTAATAAAGGAGCAAACTTTTATGTATGGGCTGCAGTGGAAGTTATTCTTAAAAGGTGACTTTCACGAATCGTTCTGAAACTGTGCTAAAATTACAGATAATTCCCATATATTTCTTGGGAAAAAATCCCAGAAATTCTCCTTTCTCCGTTGTCGAGATATTCGAGGGCAAAGTCGTGCAGTTTACAACTTCCAGGGGCTATAACTCGAAAACTAAAGAACGAGAATTTTTGGCACATATGGTCAATTGAATGATTATCCCAACCCTCTCATTTGGCACTAGTTTCAGCCCGAATTGTGCAAGTCACCTAAGGTCACGAATCGTCCCGAACGTGTAGCCCAAATTGTGAAAATTTCAAACCGCTACTGCTTGCTTGTATGAGTAGGTAGCCATCTGAAACTTGGCATGTATAAAGGCCATTAACATGTCTACATGCACGCACAATCTTATGTCAACTGATTGCATAACTTGCAAACTATAGGCCATCGAAATTTTTGTAAACAAAAGTTTGTGCGACTTTAGCTCCCAAACGGAATAAAAGCTAAAGCTGAAATAGCCTTCATTCTATTTCACTTATTTGTGTCTACACATGTATATGTTTTGCAGAGACTCAAAGCTCTTGAGAATGGAGAAAATGAGGTGTCAATTTTGCATTGGACCCTATGGGAAAATGCATTAAACGCCTACTGCTCCGACGTTCAGCGACCGATGACATCCATCTTTACACTGTAAACGGTGATTACATAGGTACACGCCTGGGGCAAATAACAGCGCAAATAATTGTCCATGTGCAGAGTAATAAAGGAGCAAACTTTTATGTATGGGCTGCAGTGGAAGTTATTCTTAAAAGGTGACTTTCACGAATCGTTCTGAAACTGTGCTAAAATTACAGATAATTCCCATATATTTCTTGGGAAAAAATCCCAGAAATTCTCCTTTCTCCGTTGTCGAGATATTCGAGGGCAAAGTCGTGCAGTTTACGACTTCCAGGGGCTATAACTCGAAAACTAAAGAACGAGAATTTTTGGCACATATGGTCAATTGAATGTTTATCCCAACCCTCTCATTTGGCACTAGTTTCAGCCCGAATTGTGCAAGTCACCTAAGGTCACGAATCGTCCCGAACGTGTAGCCCAAATTGTGAAAATTTCAAACCGCTACTGCTTGCTTGTATGAGTAGGTAGCCATCTGAAACTTGGCATGTATAAAGGCCATTAACATGTCTACATGCATGCACAATCTTATGTCAACTGATTGCATAACTTGCGAACTATAGGCCATCGAAATTTTTGTAAAGAAAAGTTTGTGCGACTTTAGCTCCCAAACGGAATAAAAGCTAAAGCTGAAATAGCCTTCATTCTATTTCACTTATTTGTGTCTACACATGTATATGTTTTGCAGAGACTCAAAGCTCTTGAGAATGGAGAAAATGAGGTGTCAATTTTGCATTGGACCCTATGGGAAAATGCATTAAACGCCTACTGCTCAGACGTTCAGCGACCGATAACATCCATCTTTACACTGTAAACGGTAATTACATAGGTACATGCCTGGGGCAAATAACAGCGCAAATAATTGTCCATGTGCAGAGTAATAAAGGAGCAAACTTTTATGTATGGGCTGCAGTGGAAGTTATTCTTAAAAGGTGACTTTCACGAATCGTTCTGAAACTGTGCTAAAATTACAGATAATTCCCATATATTTCTTGGGAAAAAATCCCAGAAATTCTCCTTTCTCCGTTGTCGAGATATTCGAGGGCAAAGTCGTGCAGTTTACGACTTCCAGGGGCTATAACTCGAAAACTAAAGAACGAGAATTTTTGGCACATATGGTCAATTGAATGTTTATCCCAACCCTCTCATTTGGCACTAGTTTCAGCCCGAATTGTGCAAGTCACCTAAGGTCACGAATCGTCCCGAACGTGTAGCCCAAATTGTGAAAATTTCAAACCGCTACTGCTTGCTTGTATGAGTAGGTAGCCATCTGAAACTTGGCATGTATAAAGGCCATTAACATGTCTACATGCATGCACAATCTTATGTCAACTGATTGCATAACTTGCGAACTATAGGCCATCGAAATTTTTGTAAAGAAAAGTTTGTGCGACTTTAGCTCCCAAACGGAATAAAAGCTAAAGCTGAAATAGCCTTCATTCTATTTCACTTATTTGTGTCTACACATGTATATGTTTTGCAGAGACTCAAAGCTCTTGAGAATGGAGAAAATGAGGTGTCAATTTTGCATTGGACCCTATGGGAAAATGCATTAAACGCCTACTGCTCAGACGTTCAGCGACCGATAACATCCATCTTTACACTGTAAACGGTAATTACATAGGTACATGCCTGGGGCAAATAACAGCGCAAATAATTGTCCATGTGCAGAGTAATAAAGGAGCAAACTTTTATGTATGGGCTGCAGTGGAAGTTATTCTTAAAAGGTGACTTTCACGAATCGTTCTGAAACTGTGCTAAAATTACAGATAATTCCCATATATTTCTTGGGAAAAAATCCCAGAAATTCTCCTTTCTCCGTTGTCGAGATATTCGAGGGCAAAGTCGTGCAGTTTACGACTTCCAGGGGCTATAACTCGAAAACTAAAGAACGAGAATTTTTGGCACATATGGTCAATTGAATGTTTATCCCAACCCTCTCATTTGGCACTAGTTTCAGCCCGAATTGTGCAAGTCACCTAAGGTCACAAATCGTCCCGAACGTGTAGCCCATATTGTGAAAATTTCAAACCGCTACTGCTTGCTTGTATGAGTAGGTAGCCATCTGAAACTTGGCATGTATAAAGGCCATTAACATGTCTACATGCATGCACAATCTTATGTCAACTGATTGCATTACTTGCGAACTATAGGCCATCGAAATTTTTGTAAACAAAAGTTTGTGCGACTTTAGCTCCCAAACGGAATAAAAGCTAAAGCTGAAATAGCCTTCATTCTATTTCACTTATTTGTGTCTACACATGTATATGTTTTGCAGAGACTCAAAGCTCTTGAGAATGGAGAAAATGAGGTGTCAATTTTGCATTGGACCCTATGGGAAAATGCATTAAACGCCTACTGCTCCGACGTTCAGCGACCGATAACATCCATCTTTACACTGTAAACGGTAATTACATAGGTACATGCCTGGGGCAAATAACAGCGCAAATAATTGTCCATGTGCAGAGTAATAAAGGCGCAAACTTTTATGTATGGGCTGCAGTGGAAGTTATTCTTAAAACGTGACTTTCACGAATCGTTCTGAAACTGTGCTAAAATTACAGATAATTCCCATATATTTCTTGGGAAAAAATCCCAGAAATTCTCATTTCTCCGTTGTCGAGATATTCGAGGGCAAAGTCGTGCAGTTTACGACTTCCAGGGGCTATAACTCGAAAACTAAAGAACGAGAATTTTTGGCACATATGGTCAATTGAATGTTTATCCCAACCCTCTCATTTGGCACTAGTTTCAGCCCGAATTGTGCAAGTCACCTAAGGTCACGAATCGTCCCGAACGTGTAGCCCATATTGTGAAAATTTCAAACCGCTACTGCTTGCTTGTATGAGTAGGTAGCCATCTGAAACTTGGCATGTATAAAGGCCATTAACATGTCTACATGCATGTACAATCTTATGTCAACTGATTGCATAACTTGCGAACTATAGGCCATCGAAATTTTTGTAAAGAAAAGTTTGTGCGACTTTAGCTCCCAAACGGAATAAAAGCTAAAGCTGAAATAGCCTTCATTCTATTTCACTTATTTCCGTCTACACATGTAAATGTTTTGCAGAGACTCAAAGCTCTTGAGAATGGAGAAAATGAGGTGTCAATTTTGCATTGGACCCTATGGGAAAATGCATTAAACGCCTACTGCTCCGACGTTCAGCGACCGATAACATCCATCTTTACACTGTAAACGGTAATTACATAGGTACATGCCTGGGGCAAATAACAGCGCAAATAATTGTCCATGTGCAGAGTAATAAAGGAGCAAACTTTTATGTATGGGCTGCAGTGGAAGTTATTCTTAAAAGGTGACTTTCACGAATCGTTCTGAAACTGTGCTAAAATTACAGATAATTCCCATATATTTCTTGGGAAAAAATCCCAGAAATTCTCATTTCTCCGTTGTCGAGATATTCGAGGGCAAAGTCGTGCAGTTTACGACTTCCAGGGGCTATAACTCGAAAACTAAAGAACGAGAATTTTTGGCACATATGGTCAATTGAATGTTTATCCCAACCCTCTCATTTGGCACTAGTTTCAGCCCGAATTGTGCAAGTCACCTAAGGTCACGAATCGTCCCGAACGTGTAGCCCATATTGTGAAAATTTCAAACCGCTACTGCTTGCTTGTATGAGTAGGTAGCCATCTGAAACTTGGCATGTATAAAGGCCATTAACATGTCTACATGCATGCACAATCTTATGTCAACTGATTGCATAACTTGCGAACTATAGGCCATCGAAATTTTTGTAAACAAAAGTTTGTGCGACTTTAGCTCCCAAACGGAATAAAAGCTAAAGCTGAAATAGCCTTCATTCTATGTCACTTATTTGTGTCTACACATGTATATGTTTTGCAGAGACTCAAAGCTCTTGAGAATGGAGAAAATGAGGTGTCAATTTTGCATTGGACCCTATGGGAAAATGCATTAAACGCCTACTGCTCCGACGTTCAGCGACCGATAACATCCATCTTTACACTGTAAACGGTAATTACATAGGTACATGCCTGGGGCAAATAACAGCGCAAATAATTGTCCATGTGCAGAGTAATAAAGGCGCAAACTTTTATGTATGGGCTGCAGTGGAAGTTATTCTTAAAACGTGACTTTCACGAATCGTTCTGAAACTGTGCTAAAATTACAGATAATTCCCATATATTTCTTGAGAAAAAATCCCAGAAATTCTCCTTTCTCCGTTGTCGAGATATTCGAGGGCAAAGTCGTGCAGTTTACGACTTCCAGGGGCTATAACTCGAAAACTAAAGAACGAGAATTTTTGGCACATATGGTCAATTGAATGTTTATCCCAACCCTCTCATTTGGCACTAGTTTCAGCCCGAATTGTGCAAGTCACCTAAGGTCACGAATCGTCCTGAACGTGTAGCCCATATTGTGAAAATTTCAAACCGCTACTGCTTGCTTGTATGAGTAGGTAGCCATCTGAAACTTGGCATGTATAAAGGCCATTAACATGTCTACATGCATGCACAATCTTATGTCAACTGATTGCATTACTTGCGAACTATAGGCCATCGAAATTTTTGTAAACAAAAGTTTGTGCGACTTTAGCTCCCAAACGGAATAAAAGCTAAAGCTGAAATAGCCTTCATTCTATTTCACTTATTTGTGTCTACACATGTATATGTTTTGCAGAGACTCAAAGCTCTTGAGAATGGAGAAAATGAGGTGTCAATTTTGCATTGGACCCTATGGGAAAATGCATTAAACGCCTACTGCTCCGACGTTCAGCGACCGATAACATCCATCTTTACACTGTAAACGGTAATTACATAGGTACATGCCTGGGGCAAATAACAGCGCAAATAATTGTCCATGTGCAGAGTAATAAAGGCGCAAACTTTTATGTATGGGCTGCAGTGGAAGTTATTCTTAAAATGTGACTTTCACGAATCGTTCTGAAACTGTGCTAAAATTACAGATAATTCCCATATATTTCTTGGGAAAAAATCCCAGAAATTCTCATTTCTCCGTTGTCTAGATATTCGAGGGCAAAGTCGTGCAGTTTACGACTTCCAGGGGCTATAACTCGAAAACTAAAGAACGAGAATTTTTGGCACATATGGTCAATTGAATGTTTATCCCAACCCTCTCATTTGGCACTACTTTCAGCCCAAATTGGGCAAGTCACCTAAGGTCACGAATCGTCCCGAACGTGTAGCCCAAATTGTGAAAATTTCAAACCGCTACTGCTTGCTTGTATGAGTAGGTAGCCGTCTGAAACTTGGCATGTATAAAGGCCATTAACATGTCTACATGCATGCACAATCTTATGTCAACTGATTGCATAACTTGCGAACTATAGGCCATCGAAATTTTTGTAAACAAAAGTTTGTGCGACTTTAGCTCCCAAACGGAATAAAAGCTAAAGCTGAAATAGCCTTCATTCTATTTCACTTATTTGTGTCTACACATGTAAATGTTTTGCAGAGACTCAAAGCTCTTGAGAATGGAGAAAATGAGGTGTCAATTTTGCATTGGACCCTATGGGAAAATGCATTAAACGCCTACTGCTCCGACGTTCAGCGACCGATAACATCCATCTTTACACTGTAAACGGTAATTACATAGGTACATGCCTGGGGCAAATAACAGCGCAAATAATTGTCCATGTGCAGAGTAATAAATGAGCAAACATTTATGTATGGGCTGCAGTGGAAGTTATTCTTAAAAGGTGACTTTCACGAATCGTTCTGAAACTGTGCTAAAATTACAGATAATTCCCATATATTTCTTGGGAAAAAATCCCAGAAATTCTCCTTTCTCCGTTGTCGAGATATTCGAGGGCAAAGTCGTGCAGTTTACGACTTCCAGGGGCTATAACTCGAAAACTAAAGAACGAGAATTTTTGGCACATATGGTCAATTGAATGATTATCCCAACCCTCTCATTTGGCACTAGTTTCAGCCCGAATTGTGCAAGTCACCTAAGGTCACGAATCGTCCCGAACGTGTAGCCCAAATTGTGAAAATTTCAAACCGCTACTGCTTGCTTGTATGAGTAGGTAGCCATCTGAAACTTGGCATGTATAAAGGCCATAAACATGTCTACATGCACGCACAATCTTATGTCAACTGATTGCATAACTTGCAAACTATAGGCCATCGAAATTTTTGTAAACAAAAGTTTGTGCGACTTTAGCTCCCAAACGGAATAAAAGCTAAAGCTGAAATAGCCTTCATTCTATTTCACTTATTTGTGTCTACACATGTATATGTTTTGCAGAGACTCAAAGCTCTTGAGAATGGAGAAAATGAGGTGTCAATTTTGCATTGGACCCTATGGGAAAATGCATTAAACGCCTACTGCTCCGACGTTCAGCGACCGATGACATCCATCTTTACACTGTAAACGGTGATTACATAGGTACACGCCTGGGGCAAATAACAGCGCAAATAATTGTCCATGTGCAGAGTAATAAAGGAGCAAACTTTTATGTATGGGCTGCAGTGGAAGTTATTCTTAAAAGGTGACTTTCACGAATCGTTCTGAAACTGTGCTAAAATTACAGATAATTCCCATATATTTCTTGGGAAAAAATCCCAGAAATTCTCCTTTCTCCGTTGTCGAGATATTCGAGGGCAAAGTCGTGCAGTTTACGACTTCCAGGGGCTATAACTCGAAAACTAAAGAACGAGAATTTTTGGCACATATGGTCAATTGAATGTTTATCCCAACCCTCTCATTTGGCACTAGTTTCAGCCCGAATTGTGCAAGTCACCTAAGGTCACGAATCGTCCCGAACGTGTAGCCCAAATTGTGAAAATTTCAAACCGCTACTGCTTGCTTGTATGAGTAGGTAGCCATCTGAAACTTGGCATGTATAAAGGCCATTAACATGTCTACATGCATGCACAATCTTATGTCAACTGATTGCATAACTTGCGAACTATAGGCCATCGAAATTTTTGTAAACAAAAGTTTGTGCGACTTTAGCTCCCAAACGGAATAAAAGCTAAAGCTGAAATAGCCTTCATTCTATTTCACTTATTTGTGTCTACACATGTATATGTTTTGCAGAGACTCAAAGCTCTTGAGAATGGAGAAAATGAGGTGTCAATTTTGCATTGGACCCTATGGGAAAATGCATTAAACGCCTACTGCTCAGACGTTCAGCGACCGATAACATCCATCTTTACACTGTAAACGGTAATTACATAGGTACATGCCTGGGGCAAATAACAGCGCAAATAATTGTCCATGTGCAGAGTAATAAAGGAGCAAACTTTTATGTATGGGCTGCAGTGGAAGTTATTCTTAAAAGGTGACTTTCACGAATCGTTCTGAAACTGTGCTAAAATTACAGATAATTCCCATATATTTCTTGGGAAAAAATCCCAGAAATTCTCCTTTCTCCGTTGTCGAGATATTCGAGGGCAAAGTCGTGCAGTTTACGACTTCCAGGGGCTATAACTCGAAAACTAAAGAACGAGAATTTTTGGCACATATGGTCAATTGAATGATTATCCCAACCCTCTCATTTGGCACTAGTTTCAGCCGGAATTGTGCAAGTCACCTAAGGTCACGAATCGTCCCGAACGTGTAGCCCAAATTGTGAAAATTTCAAACCGCTACTGCTTGCTTGTATGAGTAGGTAGCCATCTGAAACTTGGCATGTATAAAGGCCATTAACATGTCTACATGCACGCACAATCTTATGTCAACTGATTGCATAACTTGCAAACTATAGGCCATCGAAATTTTTGTAAACAAAAGTTTGTGCGACTTTAGCTCCCAAACGGAATAAAAGCTAAAGCTGAAATAGCCTTCATTCTATTTCACTTATTTGTGTCTACACATGTATATGTTTTGCAGAGACTCAAAGCTCTTGAGAATGGAGAAAATGAGGTGTCAATTTTGCATTGGACCCTATGGGAAAATGCATTAAACGCCTACTGCTCCGACGTTCAGCGACCGATGACATCCATCTTTACACTGTAAACGGTGATTACATAGGTACATGCCTGGGGCAAATAACAGCGCAAATAATTGTCCATGTGCAGAGTAATAAAGGAGCAAACTTTTATGTATGGGCTGCAGTGGAAGTTATTCTTAAAAGGTGACTTTCACGAATCGTTCTGAAACTGTGCTAAAATTACAGATAATTCCCATATATTTCTTGGGAAAAAATCCCAGAAATTCTCCTTTCTCCGTTGTCGAGATATTCGAGGGCAAAGTCGTGCAGTTTACGACTTCCAGGGGCTATAACTCGAAAACTAAAGAACGAGAATTTTTGGCACATATGGTCAATTGAATGTTTATCCCAACCCTCTCATTTGGCACTAGTTTCAGCCCGAATTGTGCAAGTCACCTAAGGTCACGAATCGTCCCGAACGTGTAGCCCAAATTGTGAAAATTTCAAACCGCTACTGCTTGCTTGTATGAGTAGGTAGCCATCTGAAACTTGGCATGTATAAAGGCCATTAACATGTCTACATGCATGCACAATCTTATGTCAACTGATTGCATAACTTGCGAACTATAGGCCATCGAAATTTTTGTAAAGAAAAGTTTGTGCGACTTTAGCTCCCAAACGGAATAAAAGCTAAAGCTGAAATAGCCTTCATTCTATTTCACTTATTTGTGTCTACACATGTATATGTTTTGCAGAGACTCAAAGCTCTTGAGAATGGAGAAAATGAGGTGTCAATTTTGCATTGGACCCTATGGGAAAATGCATTAAACGCCTACTGCTCAGACGTTCAGCGACCGATAACATCCATCTTTACACTGTAAACGGTAATTACATAGGTACATGCCTGGGGCAAATAACAGCGCAAATAATTGTCCATGTGCAGAGTAATAAAGGAGCAAACTTTTATGTATGGGCTGCAGTGGAAGTTATTCTTAAAAGGTGACTTTCACGAATCGTTCTGAAACTGTGCTAAAATTACAGATAATTCCCATATATTTCTTGGGAAAAAATCCCAGAAATTCTCCTTTCTCCGTTGTCGAGATATTCGAGGGCAAAGTCGTGCAGTTTACGACTTCCAGGGGCTATAACTCGAAAACTAAAGAACGAGAATTTTTGGCACATATGGTCAATTGAATGTTTATCCCAACCCTCTCATTTGGCACTAGTTTCAGCCCGAATTGTGCAAGTCACCTAAGGTCACAAATCTTCCCGAACGTGTAGCCCATATTGTGAAAATTTCAAACCGCTACTGCTTGCTTGTATGAGTAGGTAGCCATCTGAAACTTGGCATGTATAAAGGCCATTAACATGTCTACATGCATGCACAATCTTATGTCAACTGATTGCATAACTTGCGAACTATAGGCCATCGAAATTTTTGTAAACAAAAGTTTGTGCGACTTTAGCTCCCAAACGGAATAAAAGCTAAAGCTGAAATAGCCTTCATTCTATTTCACTTATTTGTGTCTACACATGTATATGTTTTGCAGAGACTCAAAGCTCTTGAGAATGGAGAAAATGAGGTGTCAATTTTGCATTGGACCCTATGGGAAAATGCATTAAACGCCTACTGCTCCGACGTTCAGCGACCGATAACATCCATCTTTACACTGTAAACGGTAATTACATAGGTACATGCCTGGGGCAAATAACAGCGCAAATAATTGTCCATGTGCAGAGTAATAAAGGCGCAAACTTTTATGTATGGGCTGCAGTGGAAGTTATTCTTAAAACGTGACTTTCACGAATCGTTCTGAAACTGTGCTAAAATTACAGATAATTCCCATATATTTCTTGGGAAAAAATCCCAGAAATTCTCATTTCTCCGTTGTCGAGATATTCGAGGGCAAAGTCGTGCAGTTTACGACTTCCAGGGGCTATAACTCGAAAACTAAAGAACGAGAATTTTTGGCACATATGGTCAATTGAATGTTTATCCCAACCCTCTCATTTGGCACTAGTTTCAGCCCGAATTGTGCAAGTCACCTAAGGTCACGAATCGTCCCGAACGTGTAGCCCATATTGTGAAAATTTCAAACCGCTACTGCTTGCTTGTATGAGTAGGTAGCCATCTGAAACTTGGCATGTATAAAGGCCATTAACATGTCTACATGCATGCACAATCTTATGTCAACTGATTGCATAACTTGCGAACTATAGGCCATCGAAATTTTTGTAAACAAAAGTTTGTGCGACTTTAGCTCCCAAACGGAATAAAAGCTAAAGCTGAAATAGCCTTCATTCTATTTCACTTATTTCCGTCTACACATGTAAATGTTTTGCAGAGACTCAAAGCTCTTGAGAATGGAGAAAATGAGGTGTCAATTTTGCATTGGACCCTATGGGAAAATGCATTAAACGCCTACTGCTCCGACATTCAGCGACCGATAACATCCATCTTTACACTGTAAACGGTAATTACATAGGTACATGCCTGGGGCAAATAACAGCGCAAATAATTGTCCATGTGCAGAGTAATAAATGAGCAAACTTTTATGTATGGGCTGCAGTGGAAGTTATTCTTAAAAGGTGACTTTCACGAATCGTTCTGAAACTGTGCTAAAATTACAGATAATTCCCATATATTTCTTGGGAAAAAATCCCAGAAATTCTCCTTTCTCCGTTGTCGAGATATTCGAGAGCAAAGTCGTGCAGTTTACGACTTCCAGGGGCTATAACTCGAAAACTAAAGAACGAGAATTTTTGGCACATATGGTCAATTGAATGTTTATCCCAACCCTCTCATTTGGCACTAGTTTCAGCCCGAATCGTGCAAGTCACCTAAGGTCACGAATCGTCCCGAACGTGTAGCCCAAATTGTGAAAATTTCAAACCGCTACTGCTTGCTTGTATGAGTAGGTAGCCATCTGAAACTTGGCATGTATAAAGGCCATTAACATGTCTACATGCATGCACAATCTTATGTCAACTGATTGCATAACTTGCGAACTATAGGCCATCGAAATTTTTGTAAACAAAAGTTTGTGCGACTTTAGCTCCCCAACGGAATAAAAGCTAAAGCTGAAATAGCCTTCATTCTATTTCACTTATTCGTGTCTACACATGTATATGTTTTGCAGAGACTCAAAGCTCTTGAGAATGGAGAAAATGAGGTGTCAATTTTGCATTGGACCCTATGGGAAAATGCATTAAACGCCTACTGCTCCGACGTTCAGCGACCGATAACATCCATCTTTACACTGTAAACGGTAATTACATAGGTACATGCCTGGGGCAAATAACAGCGCAAATAATTGTCCATGTTCAGAGTAATAAAGGAGCAAACTTTTATGTATGGGCTGCAGTGGAAGTTATTCTTAAAAGGTGACTTTCACGAATCGTTCTGAAACTGTGCTAAAATTACAGATAATTCCCATATATTTCTTGGGAAAAAATCCCAGAAATTCTCCTTTCTCCGTTGTCGAGATATTCGAGGGCAAAGTCGTGCAGTTTACAACTTCCAGGGGCTATAACTCGAAAACTAAAGAACGAGAATTTTTGGCACATATGGTCAATTGAATGATTATCCCAACCCTCTCATTTGGCACTAGTTTCAGCCCGAATTGTGCAAGTCACCTAAGGTCACGAATCGTCCCGAACGTGTAGCCCAAATTGTGAAAATTTCAAACCGCTACTGCTTGCTTGTATGAGTAGGTAGCCATCTGAAACTTGGCATGTATAAAGGCCATTAACATGTCTACATGCACGCACAATCTTATGTCAACTGATTGCATAACTTGCAAACTATAGGCCATCGAAATTTTTGTAAACAAAAGTTTGTGCGACTTTAGCTCCCAAACGGAATAAAAGCTAAAGCTGAAATAGCCTTCATTCTATTTCACTTATTTGTGTCTACACATGTATATGTTTAGCAGAGACTCAAAGCTCTTGAGAATGGAGAAAATGAGGTGTCAATTTTGCATTGGACCCTATGGGAAAATGCATTAAACGCCTACTGCTCCGACGTTCAGCGACCGATGACATCCATCTTTACACTGTAAACGGTGATTACATAGGTACATGCCTGGGGCAAATAACAGCGCAAATAATTGTCCATGTGCAGAGTAATAAAGGAGCAAACTTTTATGTATGGGCTGCAGTGGAAGTTATTCTTAAAAGGTGACTTTCACGAATCGTTCTGAAACTGTGCTAAAATTACAGATAATTCCCATATATTTCTTGGGAAAAAATCCCAGAAATTCTCCTTTCTCCGTTGTCGAGATATTCGAGGGCAAAGTCGTGCAGTTTACGACTTCCAGGGGCTATAACTCGAAAACTAAAGAACGAGAATTTTTGGCACATATGGTCAATTGAATGTTTATCCCAACCCTCTCATTTGGCACTAGTTTCAGCCCGAATTGTGCAAGTCACCTAAGGTCACGAATCGTCCCGAACGTGTAGCCCAAATTGTGAAAATTTCAAACCGCTACTGCTTGCTTGTATGAGTAGGTAGCCATCTGAAACTTGGCATGTATAAAGGCCATTAACATGTCTACATGCATGCACAATCTTATGTCAACTGATTGCATAACTTGCGAACTATAGGCCATCGAAATTTTTGTAAAGAAAAGTTTGTGCGACTTTAGCTCCCAAACGGAATAAAAGCTAAAGCTGAAATAGCCTTCATTCTATTTCACTTATTTGTGTCTACACATGTATATGTTTTGCAGAGACTCAAAGCTCTTGAGAATGGAGAAAATGAGGTGTCAATTTTGCATTGGACCCTATGGGAAAATGCATTAAACGCCTACTGCTCAGACGTTCAGCGACCGATAACATCCATCTTTACACTGTAAACGGTAATTACATAGGTACATGCCTGGGGCAAATAACAGCGCAAATAATTGTCCATGTGCAGAGTAATAAAGGAGCAAACTTTTATGTATGGGCTGCAGTGGAAGTTATTCTTAAAAGGTGACTTTCACGAATCGTTCTGAAACTGTGCTAAAATTACAGATAATTCCCATATATTTCTTGAGAAAAAATCCCAGAAATTCTCCTTTCTCCGTTGTCGAGATATTCGAGGGCAAAGTCGTGCAGTTTACGACTTCCAGGGGCTATAACTCGAAAACTAAAGAACGAGAATTTTTGGCACATATGGTCAATTGAATGATTATCCCAACCCTCTCATTTGGCACTAGTTTCAGCCCGAATTGTGCAAGTCACCTAAGGTCACGAATCGTCCCGAACGTGTAGCCCATATTGTGAAAATTTCAAACCGCTACTGCTTGCTTGTATGAGTAGGTAGCCATCTGAAACTTGGCATGTATAAAGGCCATTAACATGTCTACATGCATGCACAATCTTATGTCAACTGATTGCATAACTTGCGAACTATAGGCCATCGAAATTTTTGTAAACAAAAGTTTGTGCGACTTTAGCTCCCAAACGGAATAAAAGCTAAAGCTGAAATAGCCTTCATTCTATTTCACTTATTTCCGTCTACACATGTATATGTTTTGCAGAGACTCAAAGCTCTTGAGAATGGAGAAAATGAGGTGTCAATTTTGCATTGGACCCTATGGGAAAATGCATTAAACGCCTACTGCTCCGACGTTCAGCGACCGATAACATCCATCTTTACACTGTAAACGGTAATTACATAGGTACATGCCTGGGGCAAATAACAGCGCAAATAATTGTCCATGTGCAGAGTAATAAAGGCGCAAACTTTTATGTATGGGCTGCAGTGGAAGTTATTCTTAAAACGTGACTTTCACGAATCGTTCTGAAACTGTGCTAAAATTACAGATAATTCCCATATATTTCTTGGGAAAAAATCCCAGAAATTCTCCTTTCTCCGTTGTCGAGATATTCGAGGGCAAAGTCGTGCAGTTTACGACTTCCAGGGGCTATAACTCGAAAACTAAAGAACGAGAATTTTTGGCACATATGGTCAATTGAATGTTTATCCCAACCCTCTCATTTGGCACTAGTTCCAGCCCGAATTGTGCAAGTCACCTAAGGTCACGAATCGTCCCGAACGTGTAGCCCATATTGTGAAAATTTCAAACCGCTACTGCTTGCTTGTATGAGTAGGTAGCCATCTGAAACTTGGCATGTATAAAGGCCATTAACATGTCTACATGCATGCACAATCTTATGTCAACTGATTGCATAACTTGCGAACTATAGGCCATCGAAATTTTTGTAAACAAAAGTTTGTGCGACTTTAGCTCCCAAACGGAATAAAAGCTAAAGCTGAAATAGCCTTCATTCTATTTCACTTATTTCCGTCTACACATGTAAATGTTTTGCAGAGACTCAAAGCTCTTGAGAATGGAGAAAATGAGGTGTCAATTTTGCATTGGACCCTATGGGAAAATGCATTAAACGCCTACTGCTCCGACGTTCAGCGACCGATAACATCCATCTTTACACTGTAAACGGTAATTACATAGGTACATGCCTGGGGCAAATAACAGCACAAATAATTGTCCATGTGCAGAGTAATAAAGGAGCAAACTTTTATGTATGGGCTGCAGTGGAAGTTATTCTTAAAAGGTGACTTTCACGAATCGTTCTGAAACTGTGCTAAAATTACAGATAATTCCCATATATTTCTTGGGAAAAAATCCCAGAAATTCTCATTTCTCCGTTGTCGAGATATTCGAGGGCAAAGTCGTGCAGTTTACGACTTCCAGGGGCTATAACTCGAAAACTAAAGAACGAGAATTTTTGGCACATATGGTCAGCTATTTCAGCTTTAGCTTTTTTTCCGTTTGGGAGCTAAAGTCGCACAAACTCCTTTATTACTCTGCACATGGACAATTATTTGCGCTGTTATTTGCTCCAGGCATGTACCTATGTAATTACCGTTTACAGTGTAAAGATGGATGTTATCGGTCGCTGAACGTCGGAGCAGTAGGCGTTTAATGCATTTTCCCATAGGGTCCAATGCAAAATTGACACCTCATTTTCTCCATTCTCAAGAGCTTTGAGTCTCTGCAAAACATATACATGTGTAGACGGAAATAAGTGAAATAGAATGAAGGCTATTTCAGCTTTAGCTTTTATTCCGTTTGGGAGCTAAAGTCGCACAAACTTTTGTTTACAAAAATTTCGATGGCCTATAGTTCGCAAGTTATGCAATCAGTTGACATAAGATTGTGCATGCATGTAGACATGTTAATGGCCTTTATACATGCCAAGTTTCAGATGGCTACCTACTCATACAAGCAAGCAGTAGCGGTTTGAAATTTTCACAATATGGGCTACACGTTCGGGACGATTCGTGACCTTAGGTGACTTGCACAATTCGGGCTGAAACTAGTGCCAAATGAGAGGGTTGGGATAATCATTCAATTGACCATATGTGCCAAAAATTCTCGTTCTTTAGTTTTCGAGTTATAGCCCCTGGAAGTCGTAAACTGCACGACTTTGCCCTCGAATATCTCGACAACGGAGAAAGGAGAATTTCTGGGATTTTTTCCCAAGAAATATATGGGAATTATCTGTAATTTTAGCACAGTTTCAGAACGATTCGTGAAAGTCACCTTTTAAGAATAACTTCCACTGCAGCCCATACATAAAAGTTTGCTCCTTTATTACTCTGCACATGGACAATTATTTGCGCTGTTATTTGCCCCAGGCATGTACCTATGTAATTACCGTTTACAGTGTAAAGATGGATGTTATCGGTCGCTGAACGTCTGAGCAGTAGGCGTTTAATGCATTTTCCCATAGGGTCCAATGCAAAATTGACACCTCATTTTCTCCATTCTCAAGAGCTTTGAGTCTCTGCAAAACATATACATGTGTAGACACAAATAAGTGAAATAGAATGAAGGCTATTTCAGCTTTAGCTTTTATTCCGTTTGGGAGCTAAAGTCGCACAAACTTTTGTTTACAAAAATTTCGATGGCCTATAGTTCGCAAGTTATGCAATCAGTTGACATAAGATTGTGCATGCATGTAGACATGTTAATGGCCTTTATACATGCCAAGTTTCAGATGGCTACCTACTCATACAAGCAAGCAGTAGCGGTTTGAAATTTTCACAATTTGGGCTACACGTTCGGGACGATTCGTGACCTTAGGTGACTTGCACAATTCGGGCTGGAACTAGTGCCAAATGAGAGGGTTGGGATAAACATTCAATTGACCATATGTGCCAAAAATTCTCGTTCTTTAGTTTTCGAGTTATAGCCCCTGGAAGTCGTAAACTGCACGACTTTGCCCTCGAATATCTCGACAACGGAGAAAGGAGAATTTCTGGGATTTTTTCCCAAGAAATATATGGGAATTATCTGTAATTTTAGCACAGTTTCAGAACGATTCGTGAAAGTCACCTTTTAAGAATAACTTCCACTGCAGCCCATACATAAAAGTTTGCTCCTTTATTACTCTGCACATGGACAATTATTTGCGCTGTTATTTGCCCCAGGCATGTACCTATGTAATCACCGTTTACAGTGTAAAGATGGATGTCATCGGTCGCTGAACGTCGGAGCAGTAGGCGTTTAATGCATTTTCCCATAGGGTCCAATGCAAAATTGACACCTCATTTTCTCCATTCTCAAGAGCTTTGAGTCTCTGCAAAACATATACATGTGTAGACACAAATAAGTGAAATAGAATGAAGGCTATTTCAGCTTTAGCTTTTATTCCGTTTGGGAGCTAAAGTCGCACAAACTTTTGTTTACCAAAATTTCGATGGCCTATAGTTTGCAAGTTATGCAATCAGTTGACATAAGATTGTGCGTGCATGTAGACATGTTAATGGCCTTTATACATGCCAAGTTTCAGATGGCTACCTACTCATACAAGCAAGCAGTAGCGGTTTGAAATTTTCACAATTTGGGCTACACGTTCGGGACGATTCGTGACCTTAGGTGACTTGCACAATTCGGGCTGAAACTAGTGCCAAATGAGAGGGTTGGGATAATCATTCAATTGACCATATGTGCCAAAAATTCTCGTTCTTTAGTTTTCGAGTTATAGCCCCTGGAAGTTGTAAAATGCACGACTTTGCCCTCGAATATCTCGACAACGGAGAAAGGAGAATTTCTGGGATTTTTTCCCAAGAAATATATGGGAATTATCTGTAATTTTAGCACAGTTTCAGAACGATTCGTGAAAGTCACCTTTTAAGAATAACTTCCACTGCAGCCCATACATAAAAGTTTGCTCCTTTATTACTCTGAACATGGACAATTATTTGCGCTGTTATTTGCCCCAGGCATGTACCTATGTAATTACCGTTTACAGTGTAAAGATGGATGTTATCGGTCGCTGAACGTCGGAGCAGTAGGCGTTTAATGCATTTTCCCATAGGGTCCAATGCAAAATTGACACCTCATTTTCTCCATTCTCAAGAGCTTTGAGTCTCTGCAAAACATATACATGTGTAGACACGAATAAGTGAAATAGAATGAAGGCTATTTCAGCTTTAGCTTTTATTCCGTTGGGGAGCTAAAGTCGCACAAACTTTTGTTTACAAAAATTTCGATGGCCTATAGTTCGCAAGTTATGCAATCAGTTGACATAAGATTGTGCATGCATGTAGACATGTTAATGGCCTTTATACATGCCAAGTTTCAGATGGCTACCTACTCATACAAGCAAGCAGTAGCGGTTTGAAATTTTCACAATTTGGGCTACACGTTCGGGACGATTCGTGACCTTAGGTGACTTGCACAATTCGGGCTGAAACTAGTGCCAAATGAGAGGGTTGGGATAAACATTCAATTGACCATATGTGCCAAAAATTCTCGTTCTTTAGTTTTCGAGTTATAGCCCCTGGAAGTCGTAAACTGCACGACTTTGCCCTCGAATATCTCGACAACGGAGAAAGGAGAATTTCTGGGATTTTTTCCCAAGAAATATATGGGAATTATCTGTAATTTTAGCACAGTTTCAGAACGATTCGTGAAAGTCACCTTTTAAGAATAACTTCCACTGCAGCCCATACATAAAAGTTTGCTCATTTATTACTCTGTACATGGACAATTATTTGCGCTGTTATTTGCCCCAGGCATGTACCTATGTAATTACCGTTTACAGTGTAAAGATGGATGTTATCGGTCGCTGAACGTCGGAGCAGTAGGCGTTTAATGCATTTTCCCATAGGGTCCAATGCAAAATTGACACCTCATTTTCTCCATTCTCAAGAGCTTTGAGTCTCTGCAAAACATTTACATGTGTAGACACAAATAAGTGAAATAGAATGAAGGCTATTTCAGCTTTAGCTTTTATTCCGTTTGGGAGCTAAAGTCGCACAAACTTTTGTTTACAAAAATTTCGATGGCCTATAGTTCGCAAGTTATGCAATCAGTTGACATAAGATTGTGCATGCATGTAGACATGTTAATGGCCTTTATACATGCCAAGTTTCAGATGGCTACCTACTCATACAAGCAAGCAGTAGCGGTTTGAAATTTTCACAATTTGGGCTACACGTTCGGGACGATTCGTGACCTTAGGTGACTTGCCCAATTCGGGCTGAAAGTAGTGCCAAATAAGAGGGTTGGGATAAACATTCAATTGACCATATGTGCCAAAAATTCTCGTTCTTTAGTTTTCGAGTTATAGCCCCTGGAAGTCGTAAACTGCACGACTTTGCCCTCGAATATCTAGACAACGGAGAAATGAGAATTTCTGGGATTTTTTCCCAAGAAATATATGGGAATTATCTGTAATTTTAGCACAGTTTCAGAACGATTCGTGAAAGTCACCTTTTAAGAATAACTTCCACTGCAGCCCATACATAAAAGTTTGCTCCTTTATTACTCTGCACATGGACAATTATTTGTGCTGTTATTTGCCCCAGGCATGTACCTATGTAATTACCGTTTACAGTGTAAAGATGGATGTTATCGGTCGCTGAACGTCGGAGCAGTAGGCGTTTAATGCATTTTCCCATAGGGTCCAATGCAAAATTGACACCTCATTTTCTCCATTCTCAAGAGCTTTGAGTCTCTGCAAAACATATACATGTGTAGACACAAATAAGTGAAATAGAATGAAGGCTATTTCAGCTTTAGCTTTTATTCCGTTTGGGAGCTAAAGTCGCACAAACTTTTGTTTACAAAAATTTCGATGGCCTATAGTTCGCAAGTTATGCAATCAGTTGACATAAGATTGTGCATGCATGTAGACATGTTAATGGCCTTTATACATGCCAAGTTTCAGATGGCTACCTACTCATACAAGCAAGCAGTAGCGGTTTGAAATTTTCACAATATGGGCTACACGTTCAGGACGATTCGTGACCTTAGGTGACTTGCACAATTCGGGCTGAAACTAGTGCCAAATGAGAGGGTTGGGATAAACATTCAATTGACCATATGTGCCAAAAATTCTCGTTCTTTAGTTTTCGAGTTATAGCCCCTGGAAGTCGTAAACTGCACGACTTTGCCCTCGAATATCTCGACAACGGAGAAAGGAGAATTTCTGGGATTTTTTCCCAAGAAATATATGGGAATTATCTGTAATTTTAGCACAGTTTCAGAACGATTCGTGAAAGTCACGTTTTAAGAATAACTTCCACTGCAGCCCATACATAAAAGTTTGCTCCTTTATTACTCTGCACATGGACAATTATTTGCGCTGTTATTTGCCCCAGGCATGTACCTATGTAATTACCGTTTACAGTGTAAAGATGGATGTTATCGGTCGCTGAACGTCGGAGCAGTAGGCGTTTAATGCATTTTCCCATAGGGTCCAATGCAAAATTGACACCTCATTTTCTCCATTCTCAAGAGCTTTGAGTCTCTGCAAAACATATACATGTGTAGACACAAATAAGTGAAATAGAATGAAGGCTATTTCAGCTTTAGCTTTTATTCCGTTTGGGAGCTAAAGTCGCACAAACTTTTGTTTACAAAAATTTCGATGGCCTATAGTTCGCAAGTTATGCAATCAGTTGACATAAGATTGTGCATGCATGTAGACATGTTAATGGCCTTTATACATGCCAAGTTTCAGATGGCTACCTACTCATACAAGCAAGCAGTAGCGGTTTGAAATTTTCACAATATGGGCTACACGTTCGGGACGATTTGTGACCTTAGGTGACTTGCACAATTCGGGCTGAAAGTAGTGCCAAATGAGAGGGTTGGGATAAACATTCAATTGACCATATGTGCCAAAAATTCTCGTTCTTTAGTTTTCGAGTTATAGCCCCTGGAAGTCGTAAACTGCACGACTTTGCCCTCGAATATCTCGACAACGGAGAAAGGAGAATTTCTGGGATTTTTTCCCAAGAAATATATGGGAATTATCTGTAATTTTAGCACAGTTTCAGAACGATTCGTGAAAGTCACCTTTTAAGAATAACTTCCACTGCAGCCCATACATAAAAGTTTGCTCCTTTATTACTCTGCACATGGACAATTATTTGCGCTGTTATTTGCCCCAGGCATGTACCTATGTAATTACCGTTTACAGTGTAAAGATGGATGTTATCGGTCGCTGAACGTCTGAGCAGTAGGCGTTTAATGCATTTTCCCATAGGGTCCAATGCAAAATTGACACCTCATTTTCTCCATTCTCAAGAGCTTTGAGTCTCTGCAAAACATATACATGTGTAGACACAAATAAGTGAAATAGAATGAAGGCTATTTCAGCTTTAGCTTTTATTCCGTTTGGGAGCTAAAGTCGCACAAACTTTTCTTTACAAAAATTTCGATGGCCTATAGTTCGCAAGTTATGCAATCAGTTGACATAAGATTGTGCATGCATGTAGACATGTTAATGGCCTTTATACATGCCAAGTTTCAGATGGCTACCTACTCATACAAGCAAGCAGTAGCGGTTTGAAATTTTCACAATTTGGGCTACACGTTCGGGACGATTCGTGACCTTAGGTGACTTGCACAATTCGGGCTGAAACTAGTGCCAAATGAGAGGGTTGGGATAAACATTCAATTGACCATATGTGCCAAAAATTCTCGTTCTTTAGTTTTCGAGTTATAGCCCCTGGAAGTCGTAAACTGCACGACTTTGCCCTCGAATATCTCGACAACGGAGAAAGGAGAATTTCTGGGATTTTTTCCCAAGAAATATATGGGAATTATCTGTAATTTTAGCACAGTTTCAGAACGATTCGTGAAAGTCACCTTTTAAGAATAACTTCCACTGCAGCCCATACATAAAAGTTTGCTCCTTTATTACTCTGCACATGGACAATTATTTGCGCTGTTATTTGCCCCAGGCATGTACCTATGTAATCACCGTTTACAGTGTAAAGATGGATGTCATCGGTCGCTGAACGTCGGAGCAGTAGGCGTTTAATGCATTTTCCCATAGGGTCCAATGCAAAATTGACACCTCATTTTCTCCATTCTCAAGAGCTTTGAGTCTCTGCAAAACATATACATGTGTAGACACAAATAAGTGAAATAGAATGAAGGCTATTTCAGCTTTAGCTTTTATTCCGTTTGGGAGCTAAAGTCGCACAAACTTTTGTTTACCAAAATTTCGATGGCCTATAGTTTGCAAGTTATGCAATCAGTTGACATAAGATTGTGCGTGCATGTAGACATGTTAATGGCCTTTATACATGCCAAGTTTCAGATGGCTACCTACTCATACAAGCAAGCAGTAGCGGTTTGAAATTTTCACAATTTGGGCTACACGTTCGGGACGATTCGTGACCTTAGGTGACTTGCACAATTCGGGCTGAAACTAGTGCCAAATGAGAGGGTTGGGATAATCATTCAATTGACCATATGTGCCAAAAATTCTCGTTCTTTAGTTTTCGAGTTATAGCCCCTGGAAGTCGTAAACTGCACGACTTTGCCCTCGAATATCTCGACAACGGAGAAAGGAGAATTTCTGGGATTTTTTCCCAAGAAATATATGGGAATTATCTGTAATTTTAGCACAGTTTCAGAACGATTCGTGAAAGTCACCTTTTAAGAATAACTTCCACTGCAGCCCATACATAAAAGTTTGCTCCTTTATTACTCTGCACATGGACAATTATTTGCGCTGTTATTTGCCCCAGGCATGTACCTTTGTAATTACCGTTTACAGTGTAAAGATGGATGTTATCGGTCGCTGAACGTCTGAGCAGTAGGCGTTTAATGCATTTTCCCATAGGGTCCAATGCAAAATTGACACCTCATTTTCTCCTTTCTCAAGAGCTTTGAGTCTCTGCAAAACATATACATGTGTAGACACAAATAAGTGAAATAGAATGAAGGCTATTTCAGCTTTAGCTTTTATTCCGTTTGGGAGCTAAAGTCGCACAAACTTTTGTTTACAAAAATTTCGATGGCCTATAGTTCGCAAGTTATGCAATCAGTTGACATAAGATTGTGCATGCATGTAGACATGTTAATGGCCTTTATACATGCCAAGTTTCAGATGGCTACCTACTCATACAAGCAAGCAGTAGCGGTTTGAAATTTTCACAATTTGGGCTACACGTTCGGGACGATTCGTGACCTTAGGTGACTTGCACAATTCGGGCTGAAACTAGTGCCAAATGAGAGGGTTGGGATAAACATTCAATTGACCATATGTGCCAAAAATTCTCGTTCTTTAGTTTTCGAGTTATAGCCCCTGGAAGTCGTAAACTGCACGACTTTGCCCTCGAATATCTCGACAACGGAGAAAGGAGAATTTCTGGGATTTTTTCCCAAGAAATATATGGGAATTATCTGTAATTTTAGCACAGTTTCAGAACGATTCGTGAAAGTCACCTTTTAAGAATAACTTCCACTGCAGCCCATACATAAAAGTTTGCTCCTTTATTACTCTGCACATGGACAATTATTTGCGCTGTTATTTGCCCCAGGCATGTACCTATGTAATCACCGTTTACAGTGTAAAGATGGATGTCATCGGTCGCTGAACGTCGGAGCAGTAGGCGTTTAATGCATTTTCCCATAGGGTCCAATGCAAAATTGACACCTCATTTTCTCCATTCTCAAGAGCTTTGAGTCTCTGCAAAACATATACATGTGTAGACACAAATAAGTGAAATAGAATGAAGGCTATTTCAGCTTTAGCTTTTATTCCGTTTGGGAGCTAAAGTCGCACAAACTTTTGTTTACAAAAATTTCGATGGCCTATAGTTTGCAAGTTATGCAATCAGTTGACATAAGATTGTGCGTGCATGTAGACATGTTAATGGCCTTTATACATGCCAAGTTTCAGATGGCTACCTACTCATACAAGCAAGCAGTAGCGGTTTGAAATTTTCACAATTTGGGCTACACGTTCGGGACGATTCGTGACCTTAGGTGACTTGCACAATTCGGGCTGAAACTAGTGCCAAATGAGAGGGTTGGGATAATCATTCAATTGACCATATGTGCCAAAAATTCTCGTTCTTTAGTTTTCGAGTTATAGCCCCTGGAAGTTGTAAACTGCACGACTTTGCCCTCGAATATCTCGACAACGGAGAAAGGAGAATTTCTGGGATTTTTTCCCAAGAAATATATGGGAATTATCTGTAATTTTAGCACAGTTTCAGAACGATTCGTGAAAGTCACCTTTTAAGAATAACTTCCACTGCAGCCCATACATAAAAGTTTGCTCCTTTATTACTCTGAACATGGACAATTATTTGCGCTGTTATTTGCCCCAGGCATGTACCTATGTAATTACCGTTTACAGTGTAAAGATGGATGTTATCGGTCGCTGAACGTCGGAGCAGTAGGCGTTTAATGCATTTTCCCATAGGGTCCAATGCAAAATTGACACCTCATTTTCTCCATTCTCAAGAGCTTTGAGTCTCTGCAAAACATATACATGTGTAGACACGAATAAGTGAAATGGAATGAAGGCTATTTCAGCTTTAGCTTTTATTCCGTTGGGGAGCTAAAGTCGCACAAACTTTTGTTTACAAAAATTTCGATGGCCTATAGTTCGCAAGTAATGCAATCAGTTGACATAAGATTGTGCATGCATGTAGACATGTTAATGGCCTTTATACATGCCAAGTTTCAGATGGCTACCTACTCATACAAGCAAGCAGTAGCGGTTTGAAATTTTCACAATATGGGCTACACGTTCGGGACGATTCGTGACCTTAGGTGACTTGCACAATTCGGGCTGAAACTAGTGCCAAATGAGAGGGTTGGGATAAACATTCAATTGACCATATGTGCCAAAAATTCTCGTTCTTTAGTTTTCGAGTTATAGCCCCTGGAAGTCGTAAACTGCACGACTTTGCCCTCGAATATCTCGACAACGGAGAAAGGAGAATTTCTGGGATTTTTTCCCAAGAAATATATGGGAATTATCTGTAATTTTAGCACAGTTTCAGAACGATTCGTGAAAGTCACCTTTTAAGAATAACTTCCACTGCAGCCCATACATAAAAGTTTGCTCCTTTATTACTCTGCACATGGACAATTATTTGCGCTGTTATTTGCCCCAGGCATGTACCTATGTAATTACCGTTTACAGTGTAAAGATGGATGTTATCGGTCGCTGAACGTCGGAGCAGTAGGCGTTTAATGCATTTTCCCATAGGGTCCAATGCAAAATTGACACCTCATTTTCTCCATTCTCAAGAGCTTTGAGTCTCTGCAAAACATATACATGTGTAGACACAAATAAGTGAAATAGAATGAAGGCTATTTCAGCTTTAGCTTTTATTCCGTTTGGGAGCTAAAGTCGCACAAACTTTTCTTTACAAAAATTTCGATGGCCTATAGTTCGCAAGTTATGCAATCAGTTGACATAAGATTGTGCATGCATGTAGACATGTTAATGGCCTTTATACATGCCAAGTTTCAGATGGCTACCTACTCATACAAGCAAGCAGTAGCGGTTTGAAATTTTCACAATTTGGGCTACACGTTCGGGACGATTCGTGACCTTAGGTGACTTGCACAATTCGGGCTGAAACTAGTGCCAAATGAGAGGGTTGGGATAAACATTCAATTGACCATATGTGCCAAAAATTCTCGTTCTTTAGTTTTCGAGTTATAGCCCCTGGAAGTCGTAAACTGCACGACTTTGCCCTCGAATATCTCGACAACGGAGAAAGGAGAATTTCTGGGATTTTTTCCCAAGAAATATATGGGAATTATCTGTAATTTTAGCACAGTTTCAGAACGATTCGTGAAAGTCACCTTTTAAGAATAACTTCCACTGCAGCCCATACATAAAAGTTTGCTCCTTTATTACTCTGCACATGGACAATTATTTGCGCTGTTATTTGCCCCAGGCATGTACCTATGTAATTACCGTTTACAGTGTAAAGATGGATGTTATCGGTCGCTGAACGTCGGAGCAGTAGGCGTTTAATGCATTTTCCCATAGGGTCCAATGCAAAATTGACACCTCATTTTCTCCATTCTCAAGAGCTTTGAGTCTCTGCAAAACATATACATGTGTAGACACAAATAAGTGAAATAGAATGAAGGCTATTTCAGCTTTAGCTTTTATTCCGTTTGGGAGCTAAAGTCGCACAAACTTTTGTTTACAAAAAATTCGATGGCCTATAGTTTGCAAGTTATGCAATCAGTTGACATAAGATTGTGCGTGCATGTAGACATGTTAATGGCCTTTATACATGCCAAGTTTCAGATGGCTACCTACTCATACAAGCAAGCAGTAGCGGTTTGAAATTTTCACAATTTGGGCTACACGTTCGGGACGATTCGTGACCTTAGGTGACTTGCACAATTCGGGCTGAAACTAGTGCCAAATGAGAGGGTTGGGATAAACATTCAATTGACCATATGTGCCAAAAATTCTCGTTCTTTAGTTTTCGAGTTATAGCCCCTGGAAGTTGTAAACTGCACGACTTTGCCCTCGAATATCTCGACAACGGAGAAAGGAGAATTTCTGGGATTTTTTCCCAAGAAATATATGGGAATTATCTGTAATTTTAGCACAGTTTCAGAACGATTCGTGAAAGTCACCTTTTAAGAATAACTTCCACTGCAGCCCATACATAAAAGTTTGCTCCTTTATTACTCTGAACATGGACAATTATTTGCGCTGTTATTTGCCCCAGGCATGTACCTATGTAATTACCGTTTACAGTGTAAAGATGGATGTTATCGGTCGCTGAACGTCGGAGCAGTAGGCGTTTAATGCATTTTCCCATAGGGTCCAATGCAAAATTGACACCTCATTTTCTCCATTCTCAAGAGCTTTGAGTCTCTGCAAAACATATACATGTGTAGACACAAATAAGTGAAATAGAATGAAGGCTATTTCAGCTTTAGCTTTTATTCCGTTTGGGAGCTAAAGTCGCACAAACTTTTGTTTACAAAAATTTCGATGGCCTATAGTTCGCAAGTTATGCAATCAGTTGACATAAGATTGTGCATGCATGTAGACATGTTAATGGCCTTTATACATGCCAAGTTTCAGATGGCTACCTACTCATACAAGCAAGCAGTAGTGGTTTGAAATTTTCACAATTTGGGCTACACGTTCGGGACGATTTGTGACCTTAGGTGACCTGCACAATTCGGGCTGAAACTAGTGCCAAATGAGAGGGGTGGGATAAACATTCAATTGACCATATGTGCCAAAAATTTTTGGCACATATGGTCAATTGAATGTTTATCCCAACCCGAATTGTGCAAGTCACCTAAGGTCACGAATCGTCCCGAACGTGTAGCCCAAATTGTGAAAATTTCAAACCGCTACTGCTTGCTTGTATGAGTAGGTAGCCATCTGAAACTTGGCATGTATAAAGGCCATTAACATGTCATTCTATTTCACTTATTTGTGTCTACACATGTATATGTTTTGCAGAGACTCAAAGCTCTTGAGAATGGAGAAAATGAGGTGTCAATTTTGCATTGGACCCTATGGGAAAATGCATTAAACGCCTACTGCTCCGACGTTCAGCGACCGATAACATCCATCTTTACACTGTAAACGGTAATTACATAGGTACATGCCTGGGGCAAATAACAGCGCAAATAATTGTCCATGTGCAGAGTAATAAAGGAGCAAACTTTTATGTATGGGCTGCAGTGGAAGTTATTCTTAAAAGGTGACTTTCACGAATCGTTCTGAAACTGTTCTAAAATTACAGATAATTCCCATATATTTCTTGGGAAAAAATCCCAGAAATTCTCCTTTCTCCGTTGTCGAGATATTCGAGGGCAAAGTCGTGCAGTTTACGACTTCCAGGGGCTATAACTCGAAAACTAAAGAACGAGAATTTTTGGCACATATGGTCAATTGAATGTTTATCCCAACCCTCTCATTTGGCACTAGTTTCAGCCCGAATTGTGCAAGTCACCTAAGGTCACGAATCGTCCCGAACGTGTAGCCCAAATTGTGAAAATTTCAAACCGCTACTGCTTGCTTGTATGAGTAGGTAGCCATCTGAAACTTGGCATGTATAAAGGCCATTAACATGTCTACATGCATGCACAATCTTATGTCAACTGATTGCATAACTTGCGAACTATAGGCCATCGAAATTTTTGTAAACAAAAGTTTGTGCGACTTTAGCTCCCAAACGGAATAAAAGCTAAAGCTGAAATAGCCTTCATTCTATTTCACTTATTTGTGTCTACACATGTATATGTTTTGCAGAGACTCAAAGCTCTTGAGAATGGAGAAAATGAGGTGTCAATTTTGCATTGGACCCTATGGGAAAATGCATTAAACGCCTACTGCTCCGACGTTCAGCGACCGATAACATCCATCTTTACACTGTAAACGGTAATTACATAGGTACATGCCTGGGGCAAATAACAGCGCAAATAATTGTCCATGTGCAGAGTAATAAAGGAGCAAACTTTTATGTATGGGCTGCAGTGGAAGGTGACTTTCACGAATCGTTCTGAAACTGTGCTAAAATTACAGATAATTCCCATATATTTCTTGGGAAAAATCCCAGAAATTCTCCTTTCTCCGTTGTCGAGATATTCGAGGGCAAAGTCGTGCAGTTTACGACTTCCAGGGGCTATAACTCGAAAACTAAAGAACGAGAATTTTTGGCACATATGGTCAATTGAATGTTTATCCCAACCCTCTCATTTGGCACTAGTTTCAGCCCGAATTGTGCAAGTCACCTAAGGTCACGAATCGTCCCGAACGTGTAGCCCATATTGTGAAAATTTCAAACCGCTACTGCTTGCTTGTATGAGTAGGTAGCCATCTGAAACTTGGCAATTATAAAGGCCATAAAATGTCTACATGCATGCACAATCTTATGTCAACTGATTGCATAACTTGCGAACTATAGGCCATCGAAATTTTTGTAAACAAAAGTTTGTGCGACTTTAGCTCCCAAACGGAATAAAAGCTAAAGCTGAAATAGCCTTCATTCTATTTCACTTATTTGTGTCTACACATGTATATGTTTTGCAGAGACTCAAAGCTCTTGAGAATGGAGAAAATAAGGTGTCAATTTTGCATTGGACCCTATGGGAAAATGCATTAAACGCCTACTGCTCCGACGTTCAGCGACCGATAACATCCATCTTGACACTGTAAACGGTAATTACATAGGTACATGCCTGGGGCAAATAACAGCGCAAATAATTGTCCATGTGCAGAGTAATAAAGGAGCAAACTTTTATGTATGGGCTGCAGTGGAAGTTATTCTTAAAAGGTGACTTTCACGAATCGTTCTGAAACTGTGCTAAAATTACAGATAATTCCCATATATTTCTTGGAAAAAAATTCCAGAAATTCTCCTTTCTCCGTTGTCGAGATATTCGAGGGCAAAGTCGTGCAGTTTACGACTTCCAGGGGCTATAACTCGAAAACTAAAGAACGAGAATTTTTGGCACATATGGTCAATTGAATGTTTATCCCAACCCTCTCATTTGGCACTAGTTTCAGCCCGAATTGTGCAAGTCACCTAAGGTCACGAATCGTCCCGAACGTGTAGCCCAAATTGTGAAAATTTCAAACCGCTACTGCTTGCTTGTATGAGTAGGTAGCCATCTGAAACTTGGCATGTATAAAGGCCATTAACATGTCTACATGCATGCACAATCTTATGTCAACTGATTGCATAACTTGCGAACTATAGGCCATCGAAATTTTTGTAAACAAAAGTTTGTGCGACTAGCTCCCAAACAGAATAAAAGCTAAAGCTGAAATAGCCTTCATTCTATTTCACTTATTTGTGTCTACACATGTATATGTTTTGCAGAGACTCAAAGCTCTTGAGAATGGAGAAAATGAGGTGTCAATTTTGCATTGGACCCTATGGGAAAATGCATTAAACGCCTACTGCTCCGACGTTCAGCGACCGATAACATCCATCTTTACACTGTAAACGGTAATTACATAGGTACATGCCTGGGGCAAATAACAGCGCAAATAATTGTCCATGTGCAGAGTAATAAAGGAGCAAACTTTTATGTATGGGCTGCAGTGGAAGTTATTCTAAAAAGGTGACTTTCACGAATCGTTCTGAAACTGTGCTAAAATTACAGATAATTCCCATATATTTCTTGGGATAAACATTCAATTGACCATATGTGCCAAAAATTCTCGTTCTTTAGTTTTCGAGTTATAGCCCCTGGAAGTCGTAAACTGCACGACTTTGCCCTCGAATATCTCGACAACGGAGAAAGGATAATTTCTGGGATTTTTTCCCAAGAAATATATGGGAATTATCTGTAATTTTAGCACAGTTTCAGAACGATTCGTGAAAGTCACCTTTTAAGAATAACTTCCACTGCAGCCCATTCATAAAAGTTTGCTCCTTTATTACTCTGCACATGGACAATTATTTGCGCTGTTATTTGCCCCAGGCATGTACTTATGTAATTACCGTTTACAGTGTAAAGATGGATGTTATCGGTCGCTGAACGTCGGAGCAGTAGGCGTTTAATGCATTTTCCCATAGGGTCCAATGCAAAATTGACACCTCATTTTCTCCATTCTCAAGAGCTTTGAGTCTCTGCAAAACATATACATGTGTAGACACAAATAAGTGAAATAGAATGAAGGCTATTTCAGCTTTAGCTTTTATTCCGTTTGGGAGCTAAAGTCGCACAAACTTTTGTTTACAAAAATTTCGATGGCCTATAGTTCGCAAGTTATGCAATCAGTTGACATAAGATTGTGCATGCATGTAGACATGTTAATGGCCTTTACACATGCCAAGTTTCAGATGGCTACCTACTCATACAAGCAAGCAGTAGCGGTTTGAAATTTTCACAATTTGGGCTACACGTTCGGGACGATTCGTGACCTTAGGTGACTTGCACAATTCGGGCTGAAACTAGTGCCAAATGAGAGGGTTGGGATAAACATTCAATTGACCATATGTGCCAAAAATTCTCGTTCTTTAGTTTTCGAGTTATAGCCCCTGGAAGTCGTAAACTGCACGACTTTGCCCTCGAATATCTCGACAACGGAGAAATGAGAATTTCTGGGATTTTTTCCCAAGAAATATATGGGAATTATCTGTAATTTTAGCACAGTTTCAGAACGATTCGTGAAAGTCACCTTTTAAGAATAGCTTCCACTGCAGCCCATACATAAAAGTTTGCTCCTTTATTACTCTGCACATGGACAATTATTTGCGCTGTTATTTGCCCCAGGCATGTACCTATGTAATTACCGTTTACAGTGTAAAGATGGATGTTATCGGTCGCTGAACGTCGGAGCAGTAGGCGTTTAATGCATTTTCCCATAGGGTCCAATGCAAAATTGACACCTCATTTTCTCCATTCTCAAGAGCTTTGAGTCTCTGCAAAACATATACATGTGTAGACACAAATAAGTGAAATAGAATGAAGGCTATTTCAGCTTTAGCTTTTATTCCGTTTGGGAGCTAAAGTCGCACAAACTTTTGTTTTCAAAAATTTCGATGGCCTAAAGTTCGCAAGTTATGCAATCAGTTGACATAAGATTGTGCATGCATGTAGACATGTTAATGGCCTTTATACATGCCAAGTTTCAGATGGCTACCTACTCATAGAAGCAAGCAGTAGCGGTTTGAAATTTTCACAATTTGGGCTACACGTTCGGGACGATTCGGGACCTTAGGTGACTTGCACAATTCGGGCTGAAACTAGTGCCAAATGAGAGGGTTGGGATAAACATTCAATTGACCATATGTGCCAAAAATTCTCGTTCTTTAGTTTTCGAGTTATAGCCCCGGGAAGTCGTAAACTGCATGACTTTGCCCTCGAATATCTCGACAACGGAGAAAGGAGAATTTCTGGGATTTTTTCCCAAGAAATATATGGGAATTATCTGTTATTTTAGCACAGTTTCAGAACGATTCGTGAAAGTCACCTTTTAAGAATAACTTCCACTGCAGCCCATACATAAAAGTTTGCTCCTTTATTACTCTGCACATGGACAATTATTTGCGCTGTTATTTGCCCCAGGCATGTACCTATGTAATTACCGTTTACAGTGTAAAGATGGATGTTATCGGTCGCTGAACGTCTGAGCAGTAGGCGTTTAATGCATTTTCCCATAGGGTCCAATGCAAAATTGACACCTCATTTTCTCCATTCTCAAGAGCTTTGAGTCTCTGCAAAACATATACATGTGTAGACACAAATAAGTGAAATAGAATGAAGGCTATTTCAGCTTTAGCTTTTATTCCGTTTGGGAGCTAAAGTCGCACAAACTTTTGTTTACAAAAATTTCGATGGCCTATAGTTCGCAAGTTATGCAATCAGTTGACATAAGATTGTGCATGCATGTAGACATGTTAATGGCCTTTATACATGCCAAGATTCAGATGGCTACCTACTCATACAAGCAAGCAGTAGCGTTTGAAATTTTCACAATTTGGGCTACACGTTCGGGACGATTCGTGACCTTAGGTGACCTGCACAATTCGGGCTGAAACTAGTGCCAAATGAGAGGGTTGGGATAAACATTCAATTGACCATATGTGCCAAAAATTCTCGTTCTTTAGTTTTCGAGATATAGCCCCTGGAAGTCGTAAACTGCACGACTTTGCCCTCGAATATCTCGACAACGGAGAAATGAGAATTTCTGGGATTTTTTCCCAAGAAATATATGGGAATTATCTGTAATTTTAGCACAGTTTCAGAACGATTCGTGAAAGTCACCTTTTAAGAATAACTTCCACTGCAGCCCATACATAAAAGTTTGCTCCTTTATTACTCTGCACATGGACAATTATTTGCGCTGTTATTTGCCCCAGGCATGTACCTATGTAATTACCGTTTACAATGTAAAGATGGATGTTATCGGTCGCTGAACGTCGGAGCAGTAGGCGTTTAATGCATTTTCCCATAGGGTCCAATGCAAAATTGACACCTCATTTTCTCCATTCTCAAGAGCTTTGAGTCTCTGCAAAACATATACATGTGTAGACACAAATAAGTGAAATAGAATGAAGGCTATTTCAGCTTTAGCTTTTATTCCGTTTGGGAGCTAAAGTCGCACAAACTTTTCTTTACAAAAATTTCGATGGCCTATAGTTCGCAAGTTATGCAATCAGTTGACATAAGATTGTGCATGCATGTAGACATGTTAATGGCCTTTATACATGCCAAGTTTCAGATGGCTACCTACTCATACAAGCAAGCAGTAGCGGTTTGAAATTTTCACAATTTGGGCTACACGTTCGGGACGATTCGTGACCTTAGGTGACTTGCACAATTCGGGCTGAAACTAGTGCCAAATGAGAGGGTTGGGATAAACATTCAATTGACCATATGTGCCAAAAATTCTCGTTCTTTAGTTTTCGAGTTATAGCCCCTGGAAGTCGTAAACTGCACGACTTTGCCCTCGAATATCTAGACAACGGAGAAATGAGAATTTCTGGGATTTTTTCCCAAGAAATATATGGGAATTATCTGTAATTTTAGCACAGTTTCAGAACGATTCGTGAAAGTCACCTTTTAAGAATAACTTCCACTGCAGCCCATACATAAAAGTTTGCTCCTTTATTACTCTGCACATGGACAATTATTTGTGCTGTTATTTGCCCCAGGCATGTACCTATGTAATTACCGTTTACAGTGTAAAGATGGATGTTATCGGTCGCTGAACGTCGGAGCAGTAGGCGTTTAATGCATTTTCCCATAGGGTCCAATGCAAAATTGACACCTCATTTTCTCCATTCTCAAGAGCTTTGAGTCTCTGCAAAACATTTACATGTGTAGACACAAATAAGTGAAATAGAATGAAGGCTATTTCAGCTTTAGCTTTTATTCCGTTTGGGAGCTAAAGTCGCACAAACTTTTGTTTACAAAAATTTCGATGGCCTATAGTTCGCAAGTTATGCAATCAGTTGACATAAGATTGTGCATGCATGTAGACATGTTAATGGCCTTTATACATGCCAAGTTTCAGATGGCTACCTACTCATACAAGCAAGCAGTAGCGGTTTGAAATTTTCACAATATGGGCTACACGTTCGGGACGATTCGTGACCTTAGGTGACTTGCACAATTCGGGCTGAAACTAGTGCCAAATGAGAGGGTTGGGATAAACATTCAATTGACCATATGTGCCAAAAATTCTCGTTCTTTAGTTTTCGAGTTATAGCCCCTGGAAGTCGTAAACTGCACGACTTTGCCCTCGAATATCTCGACAACGGAGAAATGAGAATTTCTGGGATTTTTTCCCAAGAAATATATGGGAATTATCTGTAATTTTAGCACAGTTTCAGAACGATTCGTGAAAGTCACGTTTTAAGAATTAACTTCCACTGCAGCCCATACATAAAAGTTTGCTCCTTTATTACTCTGCACATGGACAATTATTTGCGCTGTTATTTGCCCCAGGCATGTACCTATGTAATTACCGTTTACAGTGTAAAGATGGATGTTATCGGTCGCTGAACGTCGGAGCAGTAGGCGTTTAATGCATTTTCCCATAGGGTCCAATGCAAAATTGACACCTCATTTTCTCCATTCTCAAGAGCTTTGAGTCTCTGCAAAACATATACATGTGTAGACACAAATAAGTGAAATAGAATGAAGGCTATTTCAGCTTTAGCTTTTATTCCGTTTGGGAGCTAAAGTCGCACAAACTTTTGTTTACAAAAATTTCGATGGCCTATAGTTCGCAAGTTATGCAATCAGTTGACATAAGATTGTGCATGCATGTAGACATGTTAATGGCCTTTATACATGCCAAGTTTCAGATGGCTACCTACTCATACAAGCAAGCAGTAGCGGTTTGAAATTTTCACAATATGGGCTACACGTTCGGGACGATTTGTGACCTTAGGTGACTTGCACAATTCGGGCTGAAACTAGTGCCAAATGAGAGGGTTGGGATAAACATTCAATTGACCATATGTGCCAAAAATTCTCGTTCTTTAGTTTTCGAGTTATAGCCCCTGGAAGTCGTAAACTGCACGACTTTGCCCTCGAATATCTCGACAACGGAGAAAGGAGAATTTCTGGGATTTTTTCCCAAGAAATATATGGGAATTATCTGTAATTTTAGCACAGTTTCAGAACGATTCGTGAAAGTCACCTTTTAAGAATAACTTCCACTGCAGCCCATACATAAAAGTTTGCTCCTTTATTACTCTGCACATGGACAATTATTTGCGCTGTTATTTGCCCCAGGCATGTACCTATGTAATTACCGTTTACAGTGTAAAGATGGATGTTATCGGTCGCTGAACGTCGGAGCAGTAGGCGTTTAATGCATTTTCCCATAGGGTCCAATGCAAAATTGACACCTCATTTTCTCCATTCTCAAGAGCTTTGAGTCTCTGCAAAACATATACATGTGTAGACACAAATAAGTGAAATAGAATGAAGGCTATTTCAGCTTTAGCTTTTATTCCGTTTGGGAGCTAAAGTCGCACAAACTTTTCTTTACAAAAATTTCGATGGCCTATAGTTCGCAAGTTATGCAATCAGTTGACATAAGATTGTGCATGCATGTAGACATGTTAATGGCCTTTATACATGCCAAGTTTCAGATGGCTACCTACTCATACAAGCAAGCAGTAGCGGTTTGAAATTTTCACAATTTGGGCTACACGTTCGGGACGATTCGTGACCTTAGGTGACTTGCACAATTCGGGCTGAAACTAGTGCCAAATGAGAGGGTTGGGATAAACATTCAATTGACCATATGTGCCAAAAATTCTCGTTCTTTAGTTTTCGAGTTATAGCCCCTGGAAGTCGTAAACTGCACGACTTTGCCCTCGAATATCTCGACAACGGAGAAAGGAGAATTTCTGGGATTTTTTCCCAAGAAATATATGGGAATTATCTGTAATTTTAGCACAGTTTCAGAACGATTCGTGAAAGTCACCTTTTAAGAATAACTTGCACTGCAGCCCATACATAAAAGTTTGCTCCTTTATTACTCTGCACATGGACAATTATTTGCGCTGTTATTTGCCCCAGGCATGTACCTATGTAATCACCGTTTACAGTGTAAAGATGGATGTCATCGGTCGCTGAACGTCGGAGCAGTAGGCGTTTAATGCATTTTCCCATAGGGTCCAATGCAAAATTGACACCTCATTTTCTCCATTCTCAAGAGCTTTGAGTCTCTGCAAAACATATACATGTGTAGACACAAATAAGTGAAATAGAATGAAGGCTATTTCAGCTTTAGCTTTTATTCCGTTTGGGAGCTAAAGTCGCACAAACTTTTGTTTACAAAAATTTCGATGGCCTATAGTTTGCAAGTTATGCAATCAGTTGACATAAGATTGTGCGTGCATGTAGACATGTTAATGGCCTTTATACATGCCAAGTTTCAGATGGCTACCTACTCATACAAGCAAGCAGTAGCGGTTTGAAATTTTCACAATTTGGGCTACACGTTCGGGAAGATTCGTGACCTTAGGTGACTTGCACAATTCGGGCTGAAACTAGTGCCAAATGAGAGGGTTGGGATAATCATTCAATTGACCATATGTGCCAAAAATTCTCGTTCTTTAGTTTTCGAGTTATAGCCCCTGGAAGTCGTAAACTGCACGACTTTGCCCTCGAATATCTCGACAACGGAGAAAGGAGAATTTCTGGGATTTTTTCCCAAGAAATATATGGGAATTATCTGTAATTTTAGCACAGTTTCAGAACGATTCGTGAAAGTCACCTTTTAAGAATAACTTCCACTGCAGCCCATACATAAAAGTTTGCTCCTTTATTACTCTGCACATGGACAATTATTTGCGCTGTTATTTGCCCCAGGCATGTACCTATGTAATTACCGTTTACAGTGTAAAGATGGATGTTATCGGTCGCTGAACGTCTGAGCAGTAGGCGTTTAATGCATTTTCCCATAGGGTCCAATGCAAAATTGACACCTCATTTTCTCCATTCTCAAGAGCTTTGAGTCTCTGCAAAACATATACATGTGTAGACACAAATAAGTGAAATAGAATGAAGGCTATTTCAGCTTTAGCTTTTATTCCGTTTGGGAGCTAAAGTCGCAAAAACTTTTCTTTACAAAAATTTCGATGGCCTATAGTTCGCAAGTTATGCAATCAGTTGACATAAGATTGTGCATGCATGTAGACATGTTGATGGCCTTTATACATGCCAAGTTTCAGATGGCTACCTACTCATACAAGCAAGCAGTAGCGGTTTGAAATTTTCACAATTTGGGCTACACGTTCGGGACGATTCGTGACCTTAGGTGACTTGCACAATTCGGGCTGAAACTAGTGCCAAATGAGAGGGTTGGGATAAACATTCAATTGACCATATGTGCCAAAAATTCTCGTTCTTTAGTTTTCGAGTTATAGCCCCTGGAAGTCGTAAACTGCACGACTTTGCCCTCGAATATCTCGACAACGGAGAAAGGAGAATTTCTGGGATTTTTTCCCAAGAAATATATGGGAATTATCTGTAATTTTAGCACAGTTTCAGAACGATTCGTGAAAGTCACCTTTTAAGAATAACTTCCACTGCAGCCCATACATAAAAGTTTGCTCCTTTATTACTCTGCACATGGACAATTATTTGCGCTGTTATTTGCCCCAGGCATGTACCTATGTAATCACCGTTTACAGTGTAAAGATGGATGTCATCGGTCGCTGAACGTCGGAGCAGTAGGCGTTTAATGCATTTTCCCATAGGGTCCAATGCAAAATTGACACCTCATTTTCTCCATTCTCAAGAGCTTTGAGTCTCTGCAAAACATATACATGTGTAGACACAAATAAGTGAAATAGAATGAAGGCTATTTCAGCTTTAGCTTTTATTCCGTTTGGGAGCTAAAGTCGCTCAAACTTTTGTTTACAAAAATTTCGATGGCCTATAGTTTGCAAGTTATGCAATCAGTTGACATAAGATTGTGCGTGCATGTAGACATGTTAATGGCCTTTATACATGCCAAGTTTCAGATGGCTACCTACTCAAACAAGCAAGCAGTAGCGGTTTGAAATTTTCACAATTTGGGCTACACGTTCGGGACGATTCGTGACCTTAGGTGACTTGCACAATTCGGGCTGAAACTAGTGCCAAATGAGAGGGTTGGGATAATCATTCAATTGACCATATGTGCCAAAAATTCTCGTTCTTTAGTTTTCGAGTTATAGCCCCTGGAAGTTGTAAACTGCACGACTTTGCCCTCGAATATCTCGACAACGGAGAAAGGAGAATTTCTGGAATTTTTTCCCAAGAAATATATGGGAATTATCTGTAATTTTAGCACAGTTTCAGAACGATTCGTGAAAGTCACCTTTTAAGAATAACTTCCACTGCAGCCCATACATAAAAGTTTGCTCCTTTATTACTCTAAACATGGACAATTATTTGCGCTGTTATTTGCCCCAGGCATGTACCTATGTAATTACCGTTTACAGTGTAAAGATGGATGTTATCGGTCGCTGAACGTCGGAGCAGTAGGCGTTTAATGCATTTTCCCATAGGGTCCAATGCAAAATTGACACCTCATTTTCTCCATTCTCAAGAGCTTTGGGTCTCTGCAAAACATATACATGTGTAGACACGAATAAGTGAAATAGAATGAAGGCTATTTCAGCTTTAGCTTTTATTCCGTTGGGGAGCTAAAGTCGCACAAACTTTTGTTTACAAAAATTTCGATGGCCTATAGTTCGCAAGTTTTGCAATCAGTTGACATAAGATTGTGCATGCATGTAGACATGTTAATGGCCTTTATACATGCCAAGTTTCAGATGGCTACCTACTCATACAAGCAAGCAGTAGCGGTTTGAAATTTTCACAATTTGGGCTACACGTTCGGGACGATTCGTGACCTTAGGTGACTTGCACAATTCGGGCTGAAACTAGTGCCAAATGAGAGGGTTGGGATAAACATTCAATTGACCATATGTGCCAAAAATTCTCGTTCTTTAGTTTTCGAGTTATAGCCCCTGGAAGTCGTAAACTGCACGACTTTGCCCTCGAATATCTCGACAACGGAGAAAGGAGAATTTCTGGGATTTTTTCCCAAGAAATATATGGGAATTATCTGTAATTTTAGCACAGTTTCAGAACGATTCGTGAAAGTCACCTTTTAAGAATAACTTCCACTGCAGCCCATACATAAAAGTTTGCTCATTTATTACTCTGCACATGGACAATTATTTGCGCTGTTATTTGCCCCAGGCATGTACCTATGTAATTACCGTTTACAGTGTAAAGATGGATGTTATCGGTCGCTGAACGTCGGAGCAGTAGGCGTTTAATGCATTTTCCCATAGGGTCCAATGCAAAATTGACACCTCATTTTCTCCATTCTCAAGAGCTTTGAGTCTCTGCAAAACATTTACATGTGTAGACACAAATAAGTGAAATAGAATGAAGGCTATTTCAGCTTTAGCTTTTATTCCGTTTGGGAGCTAAAGTCGCACAAACTTTTGTTTACAAAAATTTCGATGGCCTATAGTTCGCAAGTTATGCAATCAGTTGACATAAGATTGTGCATGCATGTAGACATGTTAATGGCCTTTATACATGCCAAGTTTCAGATGGCTACCTACTCATACAAGCAAGCAGTAGCGGTTTGAAATTTTCACAATTTGGGCTACACGTTCGGGACGATTCGTGACCTTAGGTGACTTGCCCAATTCGGGCTGAAAGTAGTGCCAAATGAGAGGGTTGGGATAAACATTCAATTGACCATATGTGCCAAAAATTCTCGTTCTTTAGTTTTCGAGTTATAGCCCCTGGAAGTCGTAAACTGCACGACTTTGCCCTCGAATATCTAGACAACGGAGAAAGGAGAATTTCTGGGATTTTTTCCCAAGAAATATATGGGAATTATCTGTAATTTTAGCACAGTTTCAGAACGATTCGTGAAAGTCACCTTTTAAGAATAACTTGCACTGCAGCCCATACATAAAAGTTTGCTCCTTTATTACTCTGCACATGGACAATTATTTGCGCTGTTATTTGCCCCAGGCATGTACCTATGTAATCACCGTTTACAGTGTAAAGATGGATGTCATCGGTCGCTGAACGTCGGAGCAGTAGGCGTTTAATGCATTTTCCCATAGGGTCCAATGCAAAATTGACACCTCATTTTCTCCATTCTCAAGAGCTTTGAGTCTCTGCAAAACATATACATGTGTAGACACAAATAAGTGAAATAGAATGAAGGCTATTTCAGCTTTAGCTTTTATTCCGTTTGGGAGCTAAAGTCGCACAAACTTTTGTTTACAAAAATTTCGATGGCCTATAGTTTGCAAGTTATGCAATCAGTTGACATAAGATTGTGCGTGCATGTAGACATGTTAATGGCCTTTATACATGCCAAGTTTCAGATGGCTACCTACTCATACAAGCAAGCAGTAGCGGTTTGAAATTTTCACAATTTGGGCTACACGTTCGGGAAGATTCGTGACCTTAGGTGACTTGCACAATTCGGGCTGAAACTAGTGCCAAATGAGAGGGTTGGGATAATCATTCAATTGACCATATGTGCCAAAAATGCTCGTTCTTTAGTTTTCGAGTTATAGCCCCTGGAAGTCGTAAACTGCACGACTTTGCCCTCGAATATCTCGACAACGGAGAAAGGAGAATTTCTGGGATTTTTTCCCAAGAAATATATGGGAATTATCTGTAATTTTAGCACAGTTTCAGAACGATTCGTGAAAGTCACCTTTTAAGAATAACTTCCACTGCAGCCCATACATAAAAGTTTGCTCCTTTATTACTCTGCACATGGACAATTATTTGCGCTGTTATTTGCCCCAGGCATGTACCTATGTAATTACCGTTTACAGTGTAAAGATGGATGTTATCGGTCGCTGAACGTCGGAGCAGTAGGCGTTTAATGCATTTTCCCATAGGGTCCAATGCAAAATTGACACCTCATTTTCTCCATTCTCAAGAGCTTTGAGTCTCTGCAAAACATATACATGTGTAGACACAAATAAGTGAAATAGAATGAAGGCTATTTCAGCTTTAGCTTTTATTCCGTTTGGGAGCTAAAGTCGCAAAAACTTTTCTTTAAAAAAATTTCGATGGCCTATAGTTCGCAAGTTATGCAATCAGTTGACATAAGATTGTGCATGCATGTAGACATGTTGATGGCCTTTATACATGCCAAGTTTCAGATGGCTACCTACTCATACAAGCAAGCAGTAGCGGTTTGAAATTTTCACAATTTGGGCTACACGTTCGGGACGATTCGTGACCTTAGGTGACTTGCACAATTCGGGCTGAAACTAGTGCCAAATGAGATGGTTGGGATAAACATTCAATTGACCATATGTGCCAAAAATTCTCGTTCTTTAGTTTTCGAGTTATAGCCCCTGGAAGTCGTAAACTGCACGACTTTGCCCTCGAATATCTCGACAACGGAGAAAGGAGAATTTCTGGGATTTTTTCCCAAGAAATATATGGGAATTATCTGTAATTTTAGCACAGTTTCAGAACGATTCGTGAAAGTCACCTTTTAAGAATAACTTCCACTGCAGCCCATACATAAAAGTTTGCTCCTTTATTACTCTGCACATGGACAATTATTTGCGCTGTTATTTGCCCCAGGCATGTACCTATGTAATCACCGTTTACAGTGTAAAGATGGATGTCATCGGTCGCTGAACGTCTAAGCAGTAGGCGTTTAATGCATTTTCCCATAGGGTCCAATGCAAAATTGACACCTCATTTTCTCCATTCTCAAGAGCTTTGAGTCTCTGCAAAACATATACATGTGTAGACACAAATAAGTGAAATAGAATGAAGGCTATTTCAGCTTTAGCTTTTATTCCGTTTGGGAGCTAAAGTCGCTCAAACTTTTGTTTACAAAAATTTCGATGGCCTATAGTTTGCAAGTTATGCAATCAGTTGACATAAGATTGTGCGTGCATGTAGACATGTTAATGGCCTTTATACATGCCAAGTTTCAGATGGCTACCTACTCAAACAAGCAAGCAGTAGCGGTTTGAAATTTTCACAATTTGGGCTACACGTTCGGGACGATTCGTGACCTTAGGTGACTTGCACAATTCGGGCTGAAACTAGTGCCAAATGAGAGGGTTGGGATAATCATTCAATTGACCATATGTGCCAAAAATTCTCGTTCTTTAGTTTTCGAGTTATAGCCCCTGGAAGTTGTAAACTGCACGACTTTGCCCTCGAATATCTCGACAACGGAGAAAGGAGAATTTCTGGAATTTTTTCCCAAGAAATATATGGGAATTATCTGTAATTTTAGCACAGTTTCAGAACGATTCGTGAAAGTCACCTTTTAAGAATAACTTCCACTGCAGCCCATACATAAAAGTTTGCTCCTTTATTACTCTAAACATGGACAATTATTTGCGCTGTTATTTGCCCCAGGCATGTACCTATGTAATTACCGTTTACAGTGTAAAGATGGATGTTATCGGTCGCTGAACGTCGGAGCAGTAGGCGTTTAATGCATTTTCCCATAGGGTCCAATGCAAAATTGACACCTCATTTTCTCCATTCTCAAGAGCTTTGAGTCTCTGCAAAACATATACATGTGTAGACACGAATAAGTGAAATAGAATGAAGGCTATTTCAGCGTTAGCTTTTATTCCGTTGGGGAGCTAAAGTCGCACAAACTTTTGTTTACAAAAATTTCGATGGCCTATAGTTCGCAAGTTTTGCAATCAGTTGACATAAGATTGTGCATGCATGTAGACATGTTAATGGCCTTTATACATGCCAAGTTTCAGATGGCTACCTACTCATACAAGCAAGCAGTAGCGGTTTGAAATTTTCACAATTTGGGCTACACGTTCGGGACGATTCGTGACCTTAGGTGACTTGCACAATTCGGGCTGAAACTAGTGCCAAATGAGAGGGTTGGGATAAACATTCAATTGACCATATGTGCCAAAAATTCTCGTTCTTTAGTTTTCGAGTTATAGCCCCTGGAAGTCGTAAACTGCACGACTTTGCCCTCGAATATCTCGACAACGGAGAAAGGAGAATTTCTGGGATTTTTTCCCAAGAAATATATGGGAATTATCTGTAATTTTAGCACAGTTTCAGAACGATTCGTGAAAGTCACCTTTTAAGAATAACTTCCACTGCAGCCCATACATAAAAGTTTGCTCATTTATTACTCTGCACATGGACAATTATTTGCGCTGTTATTTGCCCCAGGCATGTACCTATGTAATTACCGTTTACAGTGTAAAGATGGATGTTATCGGTCGCTGAACGTCGGAGCAGTAGGCGTTTAATGCATTTTCCCATAGGGTCCAATGCAAAATTGACACCTCATTTTCTCCATTCTCAAGAGCTTTGAGTCTCTGCAAAACATTTACATGTGTAGACACAAATAAGTGAAATAGAATGAAGGCTATTTCAGCTTTAGCTTTTATTCCGTTTGGGAGCTAAAGTCGCACAAACTTTTGTTTACAAAAATTTCGATGGCCTATAGTTCGCAAGTTATGCAATCAGTTGACATAAGATTGTGCATGCATGTAGACATGTTAATGGCCTTTATACATGCCAAGTTTCAGATGGCTACCTACTTATACAAGCAAGCAGTAGCGGTTTGAAATTTTCACAATTTGGGCTACACGTTCGGGACGATTCGTGACCTTAGGTGACTTGCCCAATTCGGGCTGAAAGTAGTGCCAAATGAGAGGGTTGGGATAAACATTCAATTGACCATATGTGCCAAAAATTCTCGTTCTTTAGTTTTCGAGTTATAGCCCCTGGAAGTCGTAAACTGCACGACTTTGCCCTCGAATATCTAGACAACGGAGAAAGGAGAATTTCTGGGATTTTTTCCCAAGAAATATATGGGAATTATCTGTAATTTTAGCACAGTTTCAGAACGATTCGTGAAAGTCACCTTTTAAGAATAACTTCCACTGCAGCCCATACATAAAAGTTTGCTCCTTTATTACTCTGCACATGGACAATTATTTGTGCTGTTATTTGCCCCAGGCATGTACCTATGTAATTACCGTTTACAGTGTAAAGATGGATGTTATCGGTCGCTGAACGTCGGAGCAGTAGGCGTTTAATGCATTTTCCCATAGGGTCCAATGCAAAATTGACACCTCATTTTCTCCATTCTCAAGAGCTTTGAGTCTCTGCAAAACATATACATGTGTAGACACAAATAAGTGAAATAGAATGAAGGCTATTTCAGCTTTAGCTTTTATTCCGTTTGGGAGCTAAAGTCGCACAAACTTTTGTTTACAAAAATTTCGATGGCCTATAGTTCGCAAGTTATGCAATCAGTTGACATAAGATTGTGCATGCATGTAGACATGTTAATGGCCTTTATACATGCCAAGTTTCAGATGGCTACCTACTCATACAAGCAAGCAGTAGTGGTTTGAAATTTTCACAATTTGGGCTACACGTTCGGGACGATTCGTGACCTTAGGTGACTTGCACAATTCGGGCTGAAACTAGTGCCAAATGAGAGGGTTGGGATAAACATTCAATTGACCATATGTGCCAAAAATTCTCGTTCTTTAGTTTTCGAGTTATAGCCCCTGGAAGTCGTAAACTGCACGACTTTGCCCTCGAATATCTCGACAACGGAGAAAGGAGAATTTCTGGGATTTTTTCCCAAGAAATATATGGGAATTATCTGTAATTTTAGCACAGTTTCAGAACGATTCGTGAAAGTCACCTTTTAAGAATAACTTCCACTGCAGCCCATACATAAAAGTTTGCTCCTTTATTACTCTGCACATGGACAATTATTTGCGCTGTTATTTGCTCCAGGCATGTACCTATGTAATTACCGTTTACAGTGTAAAGATGGATGTTATCGGTCGCTGAACGTCGGAGCAGTAGGCGTTTAATGCATTTTCCCATAGGGTCCAATGCAAAATTGACACCTCATTTTCTCCATTCTCAAGAGCTTTGAGTCTCTGCAAAACATATACATGTGTAGACACAAATAAGTGAAATAGAATGAAGGCTATTTCAGCTTTAGCTTTTATTCCGTTTGGGAGCTAAAGTCGCACAAACTTTTGTTTACAAAAAATTCCATGGCCTATAGTTTGCAAGTTATGCAATCAGTTGACATAAGATTGTGCGTGCATGTAGACATGTTAATGGCCTTTATACATGCCAAGTTTCAGATGGCTACCTACTCATACAAGCAAGCAGTAGCGGTTTGAAATTTTCACAATTTGGGCTACACGTTCGGGACGATTCGTGACCTTAGGTGACTTGCACAATTCGGGCTGAAACTAGTGCCAAATGAGAGGGTTGTGATAAACATTCAATTGAATATATGTGCCAAAAATTCTCGTTCTTTAGTTTTCGAGTTATAGCCCCTGGAAGTCGTAAACTGCACGACTTTGCCCTCGAATATCTCGACAACGGAGAAATGAGAATTTCTGGAATTTTTTCCCAAGAAATATATGGGAATTATCTGTAATTTTAGCACAGTTTCAGAACGATTCGTGAAAGTCACCTTTTAAGAATAACTTCCACTGCAGCCCATACATAAAAGTTTGCTCCTTTATTACTCTGCACATGGACAATTATTTGTGCTGTTATTTGCCCCAGGCATGTACCTATGTAATTACCGTTTACAGTGTAAAGATGGATGTTATCGGTCGCTGAACGTCGGAGCAGTAGGCGTTTAATGCATTTTCCCATAGGGTCCAATGCAAAATTGACACCTCATTTTCTCCATTCTCAAGAGCTTTGAGTCTCTGCAAAACATATACATGTGTAGACACAAATAAGTGAAATAGAATGAAAGGCTATTTCAGCTTTAGCTTTTATTCCGTTTGGGAGCTAAAGTCGCACAAACTTTTGTTTACAAAAATTTCGATGGCCTATAGTTCGCAAGTTATGCAATCAGTTGACATAAGATTGTGCATGCATGTAGACATGTTAATGGCCTTTATACATGCCAAGTTTCAGATGGCTACCTACTCATAGAAGCAAGCAGTAGCGGTTTGAAATTTTCACAATTTGGGCTACACGTTCGGGACGATTCGTGACCTTAGGTGACTTGCACAATTCGGGCTGAAACTAGTGCCAAATGAGAGGGTTGGGATAAACATTCAATTGACCATATGTGCCAAAAATTCTCGTTCTTTAGTTTTCGAGTTATAGCCCCTGGAAGTCGTAAACTGCACGACTTTGCCCTCGAATATCTCGACAACGGAGAAAGGAGAATTTCTGGGATTTTTTCCCAAGAAATATATGGGAATTATCTGTAATTTTAGCACAGTTTCAGAACGATTCGTGAAAGTCACCTTTTAAGAATAACTTCCACTGCAGCCCATACATAAAAGTTTGCTCCTTTATTACTCTGCACATGGACAATTATTTGCGCTGTTATTTGCCCCAGGCATGTACCTATGTAATTACCGTTTACAGTGTAAAGATGGATGTTATCGGTCGCTGAACGTCTGAGCAGTAGGCGTTTAATGCATTTTCCCATAGGGTCCAATGCAAAATTGACACCTCATTTTCTCCATTCTCAAGAGCTTTGAGTCTCTGCAAAACATTTACATGTGTAGACACAAATAAGTGAAATAGAATGAAGGCTATTTCAGCTTTAGCTTTTATTCCGTTTGGGAGCTAAAGTCGCACAAACTTTTGTTTACAAAAATTTCGATGGCCTATAGTTCGCAAGTTATGCAATCAGTTGACATAAGATTGTGAATGCATGTAGACATGTTAATGGCCTTTATACATGCCAAGTTTCAGATGGCTACCTACTCATACAAGCAAGCAGTAGTGGTTTGAAATTTTCACAATTTGGGCTACACGTTCGGGACGATTTGTGACCTTAGGTGACCTGCACAATTCGGGCTGAAACTAGTGCCAAATGAGAGGGGTGGGATAAACATTCAATTGACCATATGTGCCAAAATTTTTTGGCACATATGGTCAATTGAATGTTTATCCCAACCCGAATTGTGCAAGTCACCTAAGGTCGCGAATCGTCCCGAACGTGTAGCCCAAATTGTGAAAATTTCAAACCGCTACTGCTTGCTTGTATGAGTTGGTAGCCATCTGAAACTTGGCATGTATAAAGGCCATTAACATGTCATTCTATTTCACTTATTTGTGTCTACACATGTATATGTTTTGCAGAGACTCAAAGCTCTTGAGAATGGAGAAAATGAGGTGTCAATTTTGCATTGGACCCTATGGGAAAATGCATTAAACGCCTACTGCTCCGACGTTCAGCGACCGATAACATCCATCTTTACACTGTAAACGGTAATTACATAGGTACATGCCTGGGGCAAATAACAGCGCAAATAATTGTCCATGTGCAGAGTAATAAAGGAGCAAACTTTTATGTATGGGCTGCAGTGGAAGTTATTCTTAAAAGGTGACTTTCACGAATCGTTCTGAAACTGTGCTAAAATTACAGATAATTCCCATATATTTCTTGGGAAAAAATCCCAGAAATTCTCATTTCTCCGTTGTCGAGATATTCGAGGGCAAAGTCGTGCAGTTTACGACTTCCAGGGGCTATAACTCGAAAACTAAAGAACGAGAATTTTTGGCACATATGGTCAATTGAATGTTTATCCCAACCCTCTCATTTGGCACTAGTTTCAGCCCGAATTGTGCAAGTCACCTAAGGTCACGAATCGTCCCGAACGTGTAGCCCAAATTGTGAAAATTTCAAACCGCTACTGCTTGCTTGTATGAGTAGGTAGCCATCTGAAACTTGGCATGTATAAAGGCCATTAACATGTCTACATGCATGCACAATCTTATGTCAACTGATTGCATAACTTGCGAACTATAGGCCATCGAAATTTTTGTAAACAAAAGTTTGAGCGACTTTAGCTCCCAAACGGAATAAAAGCTAAAGCTGAAATAGCCTTCATTCTATTTCACTTATTTGTGTCTACACATGTATATGTTTGCAGAGACTCAAAGCTCTTGAGAATGGAGAAAATGAGGTGTCAATTTTGCATTGGACCCTATGGGAAAATGCATTAAACGCCTACTGCTCCGACGTTCAGCTACCGATAACATCCATCTTTACACTGTAAACGGTAATTACATAGGTACATGCCTGGGGCAAATAACAGCGCAAATAATTGTCCATGTGCAGAGTAATAAAGGAGCAAACTTTTATGTATGGGCTGCAGTGGAAGTTATTCTTAAAAGGTGACTTTCACGAATCGTTCTGAAACTGTGCTAAAATTACAGATAATTCCCATATATTTCTTGGGATAAACATTCAATTGACCATATGTGCCAAAAATTCTCGTTCTTTAGTTTTCGAGTTATAGCCCCGGGAAGTCGTAAACTGCATGACTTTGCCCTCGAATATCTCGACAACGGAGAAAGGAGAATTTCTGGGATTTTTTCCCAAGAAATATATGGGAATTATCTGTAATTTTAGCACAGTTTCAGAACGATTCGTGAAAGTCACCTTTTAAGAATAACTTCCACTGCAGCCCATACATAAAAGTTTGCTCCTTTATTACTCTGCACATGGACAATTATTTGCGCTGTTATTTGCCCCAGGCATGTACCTATGTAATTACCGTTTACAGTGTAAAGATGGATGTTATCGGTCGCTGAACGTCGGAGCAGTAGGCGTTTAATGCATTTTCCCATAGGGTCCAATGCAAAATTGACACCTCATTTTCTCCATTCTCAAGAGCTTTGAGTCTCTGCAAAACATATACATGTGTAGACACAAATAAGTGAAATAGAATGAAGGCTATTTCAGCTTTAGCTTTTATTCCGTTTGGGAGCTAAAGTCGCACAAACTTTTGTTTACAAAAATTTCGATGGCCTATAGTTCGCAAGTTATGCAATCAGTTGACATAAGATTGTGCATGCATGTAGACATGTTAATGGCCTTTATACATGCCAAGATTCAGATGGCTACCTACTCATACAAGCAAGCAGTAGCGTTTGAAATTTTCACAATATGGGCTACACGTTCGGGACGATTCGTGACCTTAGGTGACCTGCACAATTCGGGCTGAAACTAGTGCCAAATGAGAGGGTTGGGATAAACATTCAATTGACCATATGTGCCAAAAATTCTCGTTCTTTAGTTTTCGAGTTATAGCCCCTGGAAGTCGTAAACTGCACGACTTTGCCCTCGAATATCTCGACAACGGAGAAATGAGAATTTCTGGGATTTTTTCCCAAGAAATATATGGGAATTATCTGTAATTTTAGCACAGTTTCAGAACGATTCGTGAAAGTCACCTTTTAAGAATAACTTCCACTGCAGCCCATACATAAAAGTTTGCTCCTTTATTACTCTGCACATGGACAATTATTTGCGCTGTTATTTGCCCCAGGCATGTACCTATGTAATTACCGTTTACAATGTAAAGATGGATGTTATCGGTCGCTGAACGTCGGAGCAGTAGGCGTTTAATGCATTTTCCCATAGGGTCCAATGCAAAATTGACACCTCATTTTCTCCATTCTCAAGAGCTTTGAGTCTCTGCAAAACATATACATGTGTAGACACAAATAAGTGAAATAGAATGAAGGCTATTTCAGCTTTAGCTTTTATTCCGTTTGGGAGCTAAAGTCGCACAAACTTTTGTTTACAAAAATTTCGATGGCCTATAGTTCGCAAGTTATGCAATCAGTTGACATAAGATTGTGCATGCATGTAGACATGTTAATGGCCTTTATACATGCCAAGTTTCAGATGGCTACCTACTCATACAAGCAAGCAGTAGCGGTTTGAAATTTTCACAATTTGGGCTACACGTTCGGGACGATTCGTGACCTTAGGTGACTTGCACAATTCGGGCTGAAACTAGTGCCAAATGAGAGGGTTGGGATAAACATTCAATTGACCATATGTGCCAAAAATTCTCGTTCTTTAGTTTTCGAGTTATAGCCCCTGGAAGTCGTAAACTGCACGACTTTGCCCTCGAATATCTCGACAACGGAGAAATGAGAATTTCTGGGATTTTTTCCCAAGAAATATATGGGAATTATCTGTAATTTTAGCACAGTTTCAGAACGATTCGTGAAAGTCACCTTTTAAGAATAACTTCCACTGCAGCCCATACATAAAAGTTTGCTCCTTTATTACTCTGCACATGGACAATTATATGCGCTGTTATTTGCCCCAGGCATGTACCTATGTAATTACCGTTTACAATGTAAAGATGGATGTTATCGGTCGCTGAACGTCGGAGCAGTAGGCGTTTAATGCATTTTCCCATAGGGTCCAATGCAAAATTGACACCTCATTTTCTCCATTCTCAAGAGCTTTGAGTCTCTGCAAAACATTTACATGTGTAGACACAAATAAGTGAAATAGAATGAAGGCTTTTTCAGCTTTAGCTTTTATTCCGTTTGGGAGCTAAAGTCACACAAACTTTTGTTTACAAAAATTTCGATGGCCTATAGTTCGCAAGTTATGCAATCAGTTGACATAAGATTGTGCATGCATGTAGACATGTTAATGGCCTTTATACATGCCAAGTTTCAGATGGCTACCTACTCATACAAGCAAGCAGTAGCGGTTTGAAATTTTCACAATATGGGCTACACGTTCGGGACGATTCGTGACCTTAGGTGACTTGCACAATTCGGCCTGAAACTAGTGCCAAATGAGAGGGTTGGGATAAACATTCAATTGACCATATGTGCCAAAAATTCTCGTTCTTTAGTTTTCGAGTTATAGCCCCTGGAAGTCGTAAACTGCACGACTTTGCCCTCGAATATCTCGACAACGGAGAAATGAGAATTTCTGGGATTTTTTCCCAAGAAATATATGGGAATTATCTGTAATTTTAGCACAGTTTCAGAACGATTCGTGAAAGTCACGTTTTAAGAATAACTTCCACTGCAGCCCATACATAAAAGTTTGCGCCTTTATTACTCTGCACATGGACAATTATTTGCGCTGTTATTTGCCCCAGGCATGTACCTATGTAATTACCGTTTACAGTGTAAAGATGGATGTTATCGGTCGCTGAACGTCGGTACAGTAGGCGTTTAATGCATTTTCCCATAGGGTCCAATGCAAAATTGACACCTCATTTTCTCCATTCTCAAGAGCTTTGAGTCTCTGCAAAACATATACATGTGTAGACACAAATAAGTGAAAGAGAATGAAGGCTATTTCAGCTTTAGCTTTTATTCCGTTTGGGAGATAAAGTCGCACAAACTTTTGTTTACAAAAATTTCGATGGCCTATAGTTCGCAAGTTATGCAATCAGTTGACATAAGATTGTGCATGCATGTAGACATGTTAATGGCCTTTATACATGCCAAGTTTCAGATGGCTACCTACTCATACAAGCAAGCAGTAGCGGTTTGAAATTTTCACAATATGGGCTACACGTTCGGGACGATTTGTGACCTTAGGTGACTTGCACAATTCGGGCTGAAACTAGTGCCAAATGAGAGGGTTGGGATAAACATTCAATTGACCATATGTGCCAAAAATTCTCGTTCTTTAGTTTTCGAGTTATAGCCCCTGGAAGTCGTAAACTGCACGACTTTGCCCTCGAATATCTCGACAACGGAGAAAGGAGAATTTCTGGGATTATTTCCCAAGAAATATATGGGAATTATTCTGTAATTTTAGCACAGTTTCAGAACGATTCGTGAAAGTCACCTTTTAAGAATAACTTCCACTGCAGCCCATACATAAAAGTTTGCTCCTTTATTACTCTGCACATGGACAATTATTTGCGCTGTTATTTGCCCCAGGCATGTACCTATGTAATTACCGTTTACAGTGTAAAGATGGATGTTATCGGTCGCTGAACGTCTGAGCAGTAGGCGTTTAATGCATTTTCCCATAGGGTCCAATGCAAAATTGACACCTCATTTTCTCCATTCTCAAGAGCTTTGAGTCTCTGCAAAACATATACATGTGTAGACACAAATAAGTGAAATAGAATGAAGGCTATTTCAGCTTTAGCTTTTATTCCGTTTGGGAGCTAAAGTCGCACAAACTTTTCTTTACAAAAATTTCGATGGCCTATAGTTCTCAAGTTATGCAATCAGTTGACATAAGATTGTGCATGCATGTAGACATGTTAATGGCCTTTATACATGCCAAGTTTCAGATGGCTACCTACTCATACAAGCAAGCAGTAGCGGTTTGAAATTTTCACAATTTGGGCTACACGTTCGGGACGATTCGTGACCTTAGGTGACTTGCACAATTCGGGCTGAAACTAGTGCCAAATGAGAGGGTTGGGATAAACATTCAATTGACCATATGTGCCAAAAATTCTCGTTCTTTAGTTTTCGAGTTATAGCCCCTGGAAGTCGTAAACTGCACGACTTTGCCCTCGAATATCTCGACAACGGAGAAAGGAGAATTTCTGGGATTTTTTCCCAAGAAATATATGGGAATTATCTGTAATTTTAGCACAGTTTCAGAACGATTCGTGAAAGTCACCTTTTAAGAATAACTTCCACTGCAGCCCATACATAAAAGTTTGCTCCTTTATTACTCTGCACATGGACAATTATTTGCGCTGTTATTTGCCCCAGGCATGTACCTATGTAATCACCGTTTACAGTGTAAAGATGGATGTCATCGGTTGCTGAACGTCGGAGCAGTAGGCGTTTAATGCATTTTCCCATAGGGTCCAATGCAAAATTGACACCTCATTTTCTCCATTCTCAAGAGCTTTGAGTCTCTGCAAAACATATACATGTGTAGACACAAATAAGTGAAATAGAATGAAGGCTATTTCAGCTTTAGCTTTTATTCCGTTTGGGAGCTAAAGTCGCACAAACTTTTGTTTACAAAACTTTCGATGGCCTATAGTTTGCAAGTTATGCAATCAGTTGACATAAGATTGTGCGTGCATGTAGACATGTTAATGGCCTTTATACATGCCAAGTTTCAGATGGCTACCTACTCATACAAGCAAGCAGTAGCGGTTTGAAATTTTCACAATTTGGGCTACACGTTCGGGACGATTCGTGACCTAAGGTGACTTGCACAATTCGGGCTGAAACTAGTGCCAAATGAGAGGGTTGGGATAATCATTCAATTGACCATATGTGCCAAAAATTCTCGTTCTTTAGTTTTCGAGTTATAGCCCCTGGAAGTTGTAAACTGCACGACTTTGCCCTCGAATATCTCGACAACGGAGAAAGGAGAATTTCTGGGATTTTTTCCCAAGAAATATATGGGAATTATCTGTAATTTTAGCACAGTTTCAGAACGATTCGTGAAAGTCACCTTTTAAGAATAACTTCCACTGCAGCCCATACATAAAAGTTTGCTCCTTTATTACTCTGAACATGGACAATTATTTGCGCTGTTATTTGCCCCAGGCATGTACCTATGTAATTACCGTTTACAGTGTAAAGATGGATGTTATCGGTCGCTGAACGTCGGAGCAGTAGGCGTTTAATGCATTTTCCCATAGGGTCCAATGCAAAATTGACACCTCATTTTCTCCATTCTCAAGAGCTTTGAGTCTCTGCAAAACATATACATGTGTAGACACGAATAAGTGAAATAGAATGAAGGCTATTTCAGCTTTAGCTTTTATTCCGTTGGGGAGCTAAAGTCGCACAAACTTTTGTTTACAAAAATTTCGATGGCCTATAGTTCGCAAGTTATGCAATCAGTTGACATAAGATTGTGCATGCATGTAGACATGTTAATGGCCTTTATACATGCCAAGTTTCAGATGGCTACCTACTCATACAAGCAAGCAGTAGCGGTTTGAAATTTTCACAATTTGGGCTACACGTTCGGGACGATTCGTGACCTTAGGTGACTTGCACAATTCGGGCTGAAACTAGTGCCAAATGAGAGGGTTGGGATAAACATTCAATTGACCATATGTGCCAAAAATTCTCGTTCTTTAGTTTTCGAGTTATAGCCCCTGGAAGTCGTAAACTGCACGACTTTGCCCTCGAATATCTCGACAACGGAGAAAGGAGAATTTCTGGGATTTTTTCCCAAGAAATATATGGGAATTATCTGTAATTTTAGCACAGTTTCAGAACGATTCGTGAAAGTCACCTTTTAAGAATAACTTCCACTGCAGCCCATACATAAAAGTTTGCTCCTTTATTACTCTGCACATGGACAATTATTTGCGCTGTTATTTGCCCCAGGCATGTACCTATGTAATCACCGTTTACAGTGTAAAGATGGATGTCATCGGTCGCTGAACGTCGGAGCAGTAGGCGTTTAATGCATTTTCCCATAGGGTCCAATGCAAAATTGACACCTCATTTTCTCCATTCTCAAGAGCTTTGAGTCTCTGCAAAACATATACATGTGTAGACACAAATAAGTGAAATAGAATGAAGGCTATTTCAGCTTTAGCTTTTATTCCGTTTGGGAGCTAAAGTCGCACAAACTTTTGTTTACAAAAATTTCGATGGCCTATGGTTTGCAAGTTATGCAATCAGTTGACATAAGATTGTGCGTGCATGTAGACATGTTAATGGCCTTTATACATGCCAAGTTTCAGATGGCTACCTACTCATACAAGCAAGCAGTAGCGGTTTGAAATTTTCACAATTTGGGCTACACGTTCGGGACGATTCGTGACCTTAGGTGACTTGCACAATTCGGGCTGAAACTAGTGCCAAATGAGAGGGTTGGGATAATCATTCAATTGACCATATGTGCCAAAAATTCTCGTTCTTTAGTTTTCGAGTTATAGCCCCTGGAAGTTGTAAACTGCACGACTTTGCCCTCAAATATCTCGACAACGGAGAAATGAGAATTTCTGGGATTTTTTCCCAAGAAATATATGGGAATTATCTGTAATTTTAGCACAGTTTCAGAACGATTCGTGAAAGTCACCTTTTAAGAATAACTTCCACTGCAGCCCATACATAAAAGTTTGCTCCTTTATTACTCTGCACATGGACAATTATTTGCGCTGTTATTTGCCCCAGGCATGTACCTATGTAATTACCGTTTACAGTGTAAAGATGGATGTTATCGGTCGCTGAACGTCTGAGCAGTAGGCGTTTAATGCATTTTCCCATAGGGTCCAATGCAAAATTGACACCTCATTTTCTCCATTCTCAAGAGCTTTGAGTCTCTGCAAAACATATACATGTGTAGACACAAATAAGTGAAATAGAATGAAGGCTATTTCAGCTTTAGCTTTTATTCCGTTTGGGAGCTAAAGTCGCACAAACTTTTCTTTACAAAAATTTCGATGGCCTATAGTTCGCAAGTTATGCAATCAGTTGACATAAGATTGTGCATGCATGTAGACATGTTAATGGCCTTTATACATGCCAAGTTTCAGATGGCTACCTACTCATACAAGCAAGCAGTAGCGGTTTGAAATTTTCACAATTTGGGCTACACGTTCGGGACGATTCGTGACCTTAGGTGACTTGCACAATTCGGGCTGAAACTAGTGCCAAATGAGAGGGTTGGGATAAACATTCAATTGACCATATGTGCCAAAAATTCTCGTTCTTTAGTTTTCGAGTTATAGCCCCTGGAAGTCGTAAACTGCACGACTTTGCCCTCGAATATCTCGACAACGGAGAAAGGAGAATTTCTGGGAAATTTTCCCAAGAAATATATGGGAATTATCTGTAATTTTAGCACAGTTTCAGAACGATTCGTGAAAGTCACCTTTTAAGAATAACTTCCACTGCAGCCCATACATAAAGGTTTGCTCCTTTATTACTCTGCACATGGACAATTATTTGCGCTGTTATTTGCCCCAGGCATGTACCTATGTAATTACCGTTTACAGTGTAAAGATGGATGTTATCGGTCGCTGAACGTCTGAGCAGTAGGCGTTTAATGCATTTTCCCATAGGGTCCAATGCAAAATTGACACCTCATTTTCTCCATTCTCAAGAGCTTTGAGTCTCTGCAAAACATATACATGTGTAGACACAAATAAGTGAAATAGAATGAAGGCTATTTCAGCTTTAGCTTTTATTCCGTTTGGGAGCTAAAGTCGCACAAACTTTTCTTTACAAAAATTTCGATGGCCTATAGTTCGCAAGTTATGCAATCAGTTGACATAAGATTGTGCATGCATGTAGACATGTTAATGGCCTTTATACATGCCAAGTTTCAGATGGCTACCTACTCATACAAGCAAGCAGTAGCGGTTTGAAATTTTCACAATTTGGGCTACACGTTCGGGACGATTCGTGACCTTAGGTGACTTGCACAATTCGGGCTGAAACTAGTGCCAAATGAGAGGGTTGGGATAAACATTCAATTGACCATATGTGCCAAAAATTCTCGTTCTTTAGTTTTCGAGTTATAGCCCCTGGAAGTCGTAAACTGCACGACTTTGCCCTCGAATATCTCGACAACGGAGAAAGGAGAATTGCTGGGATTTTTTCCCAAGAAATATATGGGAATTATCTGTAATTTTAGCACAGTTTCAGAACGATTCGTGAAAGTCACCTTTTAAGAATAACTTCCACTGCAGCCCATACATAAAAGTTTGCTCCTTTATTACTCTGCACATGGACAATTATTTGCGCTGTTATTTGCCCCAGGCATGTACCTATGTAATCACTGTTTACAGTGTAAAGATGGATGTCATCGGTCGCTGAACGTCGGAGCAGTAGGCGTTTAATGCATTTTCCCGTAGGGTCCAATGCAAAATTGACACCTCATTTTCTCCATTCTCAAGAGCTTTGAGTCTCTGCAAAACATATACATGTGTAGACACAAATAAGTGAAATAGAATGAAGGCTATTTCAGCTTTAGCTTTTATTCCGTTTGGGAGCTAAAGTCGCACAAACTTTTGTTTACAAAAATTTCGATGGCCTATAGTTTGCAAGTTATGCAATCAGTTGACATAAGATTGTGCGTGCATGTAGACATGTTAATGGCCTTTATACATGCCAAGTTTCAGATGGCTACCTACTCATACAAGCAAGCAGTAGCGGTTTGAAATTTTCACAATTTGGGCTACACGTTCGGGACGATTCGTGACCTTAGGTGACTTGCACAATTCGGGCTGAAACTAGTGCCAAATGAGAGGGTTGGGATAATCATTCAATTGACCATATGTGCCAAAAATTCTCGTTCTTTAGTTTTCGAGTTATAGCCCCTGGAAGTCGTAAACTGCACGACTTTGCCCTCGAATATCTCGACAACGGAGAAAGGATAATTTCTGGGATTTTTTCCCAAGAAATATATGGGAATTATCTGTAATTTTAGCACAGTTTCAGAACGATTCGTGAAAGTCACCTTTTAAGAATAACTTCCACTGCAGCCCATACATAAAAGTTTGCTCCTTTATTACTCTGCACATGGACAATTATTTGCGCTGTTATTTGCCCCAGGCATGTACTTATGTAATTACCGTTTACAGTGTAAAGATGGATGTTATTGGTCGCTGAACGTCGGAGCAGTAGGCGTTTAATGCATTTTCCCATAGGGTCCAATGCAAAATTGACACCTCATTTTCTCCATTCTCAAGAGCTTTGAGTCTCTGCAAAACATATACATGTGTAGACACAAATAAGTGAAATAGAATGAAGGCTATTTCAGCTTTAGCTTTTATTCCGTTTGGGAGCTAAAGTCGCACAAACTTTTGTTTACAAAAATTTCGATGGCCTATAGTTCGCAAGTTATGCAATCAGTTGACATAAGATTGTGCATGCATGTAGACATGTTAATGGCCTTTATACATGCCAAGTTTCAGATGGCTACCTACTCATACAAGCAAGCAGTAGCGGTTTGAAATTTTCACAATTTGGGCTACACGTTCGGGACGATTCGTGACCTTAGGTGACTTGCACAATTCGGGCTGAAACTAGTGCCAAATGAGAGGGTTGGGATAAACATTCAATTGACCATATGTGCCAAAAATTCTCGTTCTTTAGTTTTCGAGTTATAGCCCCTGGAAGTCGTAAACTGCACGACTTTTCCCTCGAATATCTAGACAACGGAGAAATGAGAATTTCTGGGATTTTTTCCCAAGAAATATATGGGAATTATCTGTAATTTTAGCACAGTTTCAGAACGATTCGTGAAAGTCACCTTTTAAGAATAACTTCCACTGCAGCCCATACATAAAAGTTTGCTCCTTTATTACTCTGCACATGGACAATTATTTGTGCTGTTATTTGCCCCAGGCATGTACCTATGTAATTACCGTTTACAGTGTAAAGATGGATGTTATCGGTCGCTGAACGTCGGAGCAGTAGGCGTTTAATGCATTTTCCCATAGGGTCCAATGCAAAATTGACACCTCATTTTCTCCATTCTCAAGAGCTTTGAGTCTCTGCAAAACATTTACATGTGTAGACACAAATAAGTGAAATAGAATGAAGGCTATTTCAGCTTTAGCTTTTATTCCGTTTGGGAGCTAAAGTCGCACAAACTTTTGTTTACAAAAATTTCGATGGCCTATAGTTCGCAAGTTATGCAATCAGTTGACATAAGATTGTGCATGCATGTAGACATGTTAATGGCCTTTATACATGCCAAGTTTCAGATGGCTACCTACTCATACAAGCAAGCAGTAGCGGTTTGAAATTTTCACAATTTGGGCTACACGTTCGGGACGATTCGTGACCTTAGGTGACTTGCACAATTCGGGCTGAAACTAGTGCCAAATGAGAGGGTTGGGATAAACATTCAATTGACCATATGTGCCAAAAATTCTCGTTCTTTAGTTTTCGAGTTATAGCCCCTGGAAGTCGTAAACTGCACGACTTTGCCCTCGAATATCTAGACAACGGAGAAATGAGAATTTCTGGGATTTTTTCCCAAGAAATATATGGGAATTATCTGTAATTTTAGCACAGTTTCAGAACGATTCGTGAAAGTCACCTTTTAAGAATAACTTCCACTGCAGCCCATACATAAAAGTTTGCTCCTTTATTACTCTGCACATGGACAATTATTTGTGCTGTTATTTGCCCCAGGCATGTACCTATGTAATTACCGTTTACAGTGTAAAGATGGATGTTATCGGTCGCTGAACGTCGGAGCAGTAGGCGTTTAATGCATTTTCCCATAGGGTCCAATGCAAAATTGACACCTCATTTTCTCCATTCTCAAGAGCTTTGAGTCTCTGCAAAACATTTACATGTGTAGACACAAATAAGTGAAATAGAATGAAGGCTATTTCAGCTTTAGCTTTTATTCCGTTTGGGAGCTAAAGTCGCACAAACTTTTGTTTACAAAAATTTCGATGGCCTATAGTTCGCAAGTTATGCAATCAGTTGACATAAGATTGTGCATGCATGTAGACATGTTAATGGCCTTTATACATGCCAAGTTTCAGATGGCTACCTACTCATACAAGCAAGCAGTAGCGGTTTGAAATTTTCACAATATGGGCTACACGTTCGGGACGATTCGTGACCTTAGGTGACTTGCACAATTCGGGCTGAAACTAGTGCCAAATGAGAGGGTTGGGATAAACATTCAATTGACCATATGTGCCAAAAATTCTCGTTCTTTAGTTTTCGAGTTATAGCCCCTGGAAGTCGTAAACTGCACGACTTTGCCCTCGAATATCTCGACAACGGAGAAATGAGAATTTCTGGGATTTTTTCCCAAGAAATATATGGGAATTATCTCTAATTTTAGCACAGTTTCAGAACGATTCGTGAAAGTCACGTTTTAAGAATAACTTCCACTGCAGCCCATACATAAAAGTTTGCTCCTTTATTACTCTGCACATGGACAATTATTTGTGCTGTTATTTGCCCCAAGCATGTACCTATGTAATTACCGTTTACAGTGTAAAGATGGATGTTATCGGTCGCTGAACGTCGGAGCAGTAGGCGTTTAATGCATTTTCCCATAGGGTCCAATGCAAAATTGACACCTCATTTTCTCCATTCTCAAGAGCTTTGAGTCTCTGCAAAACATATACATGTGTAGACACAAATAAGTGAAATAGAATGAAGGCTATTTCAGCTTTAGCTTTTATTCCGTTTGGGAGCTAAAGTCGCACAAACTTTTGTTTACAAAAATTTCGATGGCCTATAGTTCGCAAGTTATGCAATCAGTTGACATAAGATTGTGCATGCATGTAGACATGTTAATGGCCTTTATACATGCCAAGTTTCAGATGGCTACCTACTCATACAAGCAAGCAGTAGCGGTTTGAAATTTTCACAATATGGGCTACACGTTCGGGACGATTTGTGACCTTAGGTGACTTGCACAATTCGGGCTGAAACTAGTGCCAAATGAGAGGGTTGGGATAAACATTCAATTGACCATATGTGCCAAAAATTCTCGTTCTTTAGTTTTCGAGTTATAGCCCCTGGAAGTCGTAAACTGCACGACTTTGCCCTCGAATATCTCGACAACGGAGAAAGGAGAATTTCTGGGATTTTTTCCCAAGAAATATATGGGAATTATCTGTAATTTTAGCACAGTTTCAGAACGATTCGTGAAAGTGACCTTTTAAGAATAACTTCCACTGCAGCCCATACATAAAAGTTTGCTCCTTTATTACTCTGCACATGGACAATTATTTGCGCTGTTATTTGCCCCAGGCATGTACCTATGTAATTACCGTTTACAGTGTAAAGATGGATGTTATCGGTCGCTGAACGTCTGAGCAGTAGGCGTTTAATGCATTTTCCCATAGGGTCCAATGCAAAATTGACACCTCATTTTCTCCATTCTCAAGAGCTTTGAGTCTCTGCAAAACATATACATGTGTAGACACAAATAAGTGAAATAGAATGAAGGCTATTTCAGCTTTAGCTTTTATTCCGTTTGGGAGCTAAAGTCGCACAAACTTTTCTTTACAAAAATTTCGATGGCCTATAGTTCGCAAGTTATGCAATCAGTTGACATAAGATTGTGCATGCATGTAGACATGTTAATGGCCTTTATACATGCCAAGTTTCAGATGGCTACCTACTCATACAAGCAAGCAGTAGCGGTTTGAAATTTTCACAATTTGGGCTACACGTTCGGGACGATTCGTGACCTTAGGTGACTTGCACAATTCGGGCTGAAACTAGTGCCAAATGAGAGGGTTGGGATAAACATTCAATTGACCATATGTGCCAAAAATTCTCGTTCTTTAGTTTTCGAGTTATAGCCCCTGGAAGTCGTAAACTGCACGACTTTGCCCTCGAATATCTCGACAACGGAGAAAGGAGAATTGCTGGGATTTTTTCCCAAGAAATATATGGGAATTATCTGTAATTTTAGCACAGTTTCAGAACGATTCGTGAAAGTCACCTTTTAAGAATAACTTCCACTGCAGCCCATACATAAAAGTTTGCTCCTTTATTACTCTGCACATGGACAATTATTTGCGCTGTTATTTGCCCCAGGCATGTACCTATGTAATCACTGTTTACAGTGTAAAGATGGATGTCATCGGTCGCTGAACGTCGGAGCAGTAGGCGTTTAATGCATTTTCCCGTAGGGTCCAATGCAAAATTGACACCTCATTTTCTCCATTCTCAAGAGCTTTGAGTCTCTGCAAAACATATACATGTGTAGACACAAATAAGTGAAATAGAATGAAGGCTATTTCAGCTTTAGCTTTTATTCCGTTTGGGAGCTAAAGTCGCACAAACTTTTGTTTACAAAAATTTCGATGGCCTATAGTTTGCAAGTTATGCAATCAGTTGACATAAGATTGTGCGTGCATGTAGACATGTTAAATGGCCTTTATACATGCCAAGTTTCAGATGGCTACCTACTCATACAAGCAAGCAGTAGCGGTTTGAAATTTTCACAATTTGGGCTACACGTTCGGGACGATTCGTGACCTTAGGTGACTTGCACAATTCGGGCTGAAACTAGTGCCAAATGAGAGGGTTGGGATAATCATTCAATTGACCATATGTGCCAAAAATTCTCGTTCTTTAGTTTTCGAGTTATAGCCCCTGGAAGTCGTAAACTGCACGACTTTGCCCTCGAATATCTCGACAACGGAGAAAGGATAATTTCTGGGATTTTTTTCCCAAGAAATATATGGGAAATTATCTGTAATTTTAGCACAGTTTCAGAACGATTCGTGAAAGTCACCTTTTAAGAATAACTTCCACTGCAGCCCATACATAAAAGTTTGCTCCTTTATTACTCTGCACATGGACAATTATTTGCGCTGTTATTTCCCCAGGCATGTACTTATGTAATTACCGTTTACAGTGTAAAGATGGATGTTATTGGTCGCTGAACGTCGGAGCAGTAGGCGTTTAATGCATTTTCCCATAGGGTCCAATGCAAAAATTGACACCTCATTTTCTCCATTCTCAAGAGCTTTGAGTCTCTGCAAAACATATACATGTGTAGACACAAATAAGTGAAATAGAATGAAGGCTAATTTCAGCTTTAGCTTTTATTCCGTTTGGGAGCTAAAGTCGCACAAACTTTTGTTTACAAAAATTTCGATGGCCTATAGTTCGCAAGTTATGCAATCAGTTGACATAAGATTGTGCATGCATGTAGACATGTTAATGGCCTTTATACATGCCAAGTTTCAGATGGCTACCTACTCATACAAGCAAGCAGTAGCGGTTTGAAATTTTCACAATTTGGGCTACACGTTCGGGACGATTCGTGACCTTAGGTGACTTGCACAATTCGGGCTGAAACTAGTGCCAAACTGAGAGGGTTGGGATAAACATTCAATTGACCATATGTGCCTTCTCGTTCTTTAGTTTTCGAGTTATAGCCCCTGGAAGTCGTAAACTGCACGACTTTTCCCTCGAATATCTAGACAACGGAGAAATGAGAATTTCTGGGATTTTTTCCCAAGAAATATATGGGAATTATCTGTAATTTTAGCACAGTTTCAGAACGATTCGTGAAAGTCACCTTTTAAGAATAACTTCCACTGCAGCCCATACATAAAAGTTTGCTCCTTTATTACTCTGCACATGGACAATTATTTGTGCTGTTATTTGCCCCAGGCATGTACCTATGTAATTACCGTTTACAGTGTAAAGATGGATGTTATCGGTCGCTGAACGTCGGAGCAGTAGGCGTTTAATGCATTTTCCCATAGGGTCCAATGCAAAATTGACACCTCATTTTCTCCATTCTCAAGAGCTTTGAGTCTCTGCAAAACATTTACATGTGTAGACACAAATAAGTGAAATAGAATGAAGGCTATTTCAGCTTTAGCTTTTATTCCGTTTGGGAGCTAAAGTCGCACAAACTTTTGTTTACAAAAATTTCGATGGCCTATAGTTCGCAAGTTATGCAATCAGTTGACATAAGATTGTGCATGCATGTAGACATGTTAATGGCCTTTATACATGCCAAGTTTCAGATGGCTACCTACTCATACAAGCAAGCAGTAGCGGTTTGAAATTTTCACAATTTGGGCTACACGTTCGGGACGATTCGTGACCTTAGGTGACTTGCACAATTCGGGCTGAAACTAGTGCCAAATGAGAGGGTTGGGATAAACATTCAATTGACCATATGTGCCAAAAATTCTCGTTCTTTAGTTTTCGAGTTATAGCCCCTGGAAGTCGTAAACTGCACGACTTTGCCCTCGAATATCTAGACAACGGAGAAATGAGAATTTCTGGGATTTTTTCCCAAGAAATATATGGGAATTATCTGTAATTTTAGCACAGTTTCAGAACGATTCGTGAAAGTCACCTTTTAAGAATAACTTCCACTGCAGCCCATACATAAAAGTTTGCTCCTTTATTACTCTGCACATGGACAATTATTTGTGCTGTTATTTGCCCCAGGCATGTACCTATGTAATTACCGTTTACAGTGTAAAGATGGATGTTATCGGTCGCTGAACGTCGGAGCAGTAGGCGTTTAATGCATTTTCCCATAGGGTCCAATGCAAAATTGACACCTCATTTTCTCCATTCTCAAGAGCTTTGAGTCTCTGCAAAACATTTACATGTGTAGACACAAATAAGTGAAATAGAATGAAGGCTATTTCAGCTTTAGCTTTTATTCCGTTTGGGAGCTAAAGTCGCACAAACTTTTGTTTACAAAAATTTCGATGGCCTATAGTTCGCAAGTTATGCAATCAGTTGACATAAGATTGTGCATGCATGTAGACATGTTAATGGCCTTTATACATGCCAAGTTTCAGATGGCTACCTACTCATACAAGCAAGCAGTAGCGGTTTGAAATTTTCACAATATGGGCTACACGTTCGGGACGATTCGTGACCTTAGGTGACTTGCACAATTCGGGCTGAAACTAGTGCCAAATGAGAGGGTTGGGATAAACATTCAATTGACCATATGTGCCAAAAATTCTCGTTCTTTAGTTTTCGAGTTATAGCCCCTGGAAGTCGTAAACTGCACGACTTTGCCCTCGAATATCTCGACAACGGAGAAATGAGAATTTCTGGGATTTTTTCCCAAGAAATATATGGGAATTATCTCTAATTTTAGCACAGTTTCAGAACGATTCGTGAAAGTCACGTTTTAAGAATAACTTCCACTGCAGCCCATACATAAAAGTTTGCTCCTTTATTACTCTGCACATGGACAATTATTTGTGCTGTTATTTGCCCCAAGCATGTACCTATGTAATTACCGTTTACAGTGTAAAGATGGATGTTATCGGTCGCTGAACGTCGGAGCAGTAGGCGTTTAATGCATTTTCCCATAGGGTCCAATGCAAAATTGACACCTCATTTTCTCCATTCTCAAGAGCTTTGAGTCTCTGCAAAACATATACATGTGTAGACACAAATAAGTGAAATAGAATGAAGGCTATTTCAGCTTTAGCTTTTATTCCGTTTGGGAGCTAAAGTCGCACAAACTTTTGTTTACAAAAATTTCGATGGCCTATAGTTCGCAAGTTATGCAATCAGTTGACATAAGATTGTGCATGCATGTAGACATGTTAATGGCCTTTATACATGCCAAGTTTCAGATGGCTACCTACTCATACAAGCAAGCAGTAGCGGTTTGAAATTTTCACAATATGGGCTACACGTTCGGGACGATTTGTGACCTTAGGTGACTTGCACAATTCGGGCTGAAACTAGTGCCAAATGAGAGGGTTGGGATAAACATTCAATTGACCATATGTGCCAAAAATTCTCGTTCTTTAGTTTTCGAGTTATAGCCCCTGGAAGTCGTAAACTGCACGACTTTGCCCTCGAATATCTCGACAACGGAGAAAGGAGAATTTCTGGGATTTTTTCCCAAGAAATATATGGGAATTATCTGTAATTTTAGCACAGTTTCAGAACGATTCGTGAAAGTGACCTTTTAAGAATAACTTCCACTGCAGCCCATACATAAAAGTTTGCTCCTTTATTACTCTGCACATGGACAATTATTTGCGCTGTTATTTGCCCCAGGCATGTACCTATGTAATTACCGTTTACAGTGTAAAGATGGATGTTATCGGTCGCTGAACGTCTGAGCAGTAGGCGTTTAATGCATTTTCCCATAGGGTCCAATGCAAAATTGACACCTTATTTTCTCCATTCTCAAGAGCTTTGAGTCTCTGCAAAACATATACATGTGTAGACACAAATAAGTGAAATAGAATGAAGGCTATTTCAGCTTTAGCTTTTATTCCGTTTGGGAGCTAAAGTCGCACAAACTTTTGTTTACAAAAATTTCGATGGCCTATAGTTCGCAAGTTATGCAATCAGTTGACATAAGATTGTGCATGCATGTAGACATGTTAATGGCCTTTATACATGCCAAGTTTCAGATGGCTACCTACTCATACAAGCAAGCAGTAGCGGTTTGAAATTTTCACAATATGGGCTACACGTTCGGGACGATTCGTGACCTTAGGTGACTTGCACAATTCGGGCTGAAACTAGTGCCAAATGAGAGGGTTGGGATAAACATTCAATTGACCATATGTGCCAAAAATTCTCGTTCTTTAGTTTTCGAGTTATAGCCCCTGGAAGTCGTAAACTGCACGACTTTGCCCTCGAATATCTCGACAACGGAGAAAGGAGAATTTCTGGGATTTTTCCCAAGAAATATATGGGAATTATCTGTAATTTTAGCACAGTTTCAGAACGATTCGTGAAAGTCACCTTCCACTGCAGCCCATACATAAAAGTTTGCGCCTTTATTACTCTGCACATGGACAATTATTTGCGCTGTTATTTGCCCCAGGCATGTACCTATGTAATTACCGTTTACAGTGTAAAGATGGATGTTATCGGTCGCTGAACGTCGGAGCAGTAGGCGTTTAATGCATTTTCCCATATGGTCCAATGCAAAATTGACACCTCATTTTCTCCATTCTCAAGAGCTTTGAGTCTCTGCAAAACATATACATGTGTAGACACAAATAAGTGAAATAGAATGAAGGCTATTTCAGCTTTAGCTTTTATTCCGTTTGGGAGCTAAAGTCGCACAAACTTTTGTTTACAAAAATTTCGATGGCCTATAGTTCGCAAGTTATGCAATCAGTTGACATAAGATTGTGCATGCATGTAGACATGTTAATGGCCTTTATACATGCCAAGTTTCAGATGGCTACCTACTCATACAAGCAAGCAGTAGCGGTTTGAAATTTTCACAATTTGGGCTACACGTTCGGGACGATTCGTGACCTTAGGTGACTTGCACAATTCGGGCTGAAACTAGTGCCAAATGAGAGGGTTGGGATAAACATTCAATTGACCATATGTGCCAAAAATTCTCGTTCTTTAGTTTTCGAGTTATAGCCCCTGGAAGTCGTAAACTGCACGACTTTGCCCTCGAATATCTAGACAACGGAGAAATGAGAATTTCTGGGATTTTTTCCCAAGAAATATATGGGAATTATCTGTAATTTTAGCACAGTTTCAGAACGATTCGTGAAAGTCACCTTTTAAGAATAACTTCCACTGCAGCCCATACATAAAAGTTTGCTCCTTTATTACTCTGCACATGGACAATTATTTGTGCTGTTATTTGCCCCAGGCATGTACCTATGTAATTACCGTTTACAGTGTAAAGATGGATGTTATCGGTCGCTGAACGTCGGAGCAGTAGGCGTTTAATGCATTTTCCCATAGGGTCCAATGCAAAATTGACACCTCATTTTCTCCATTCTCAAGAGCTTTGAGTCTCTGCAAAACATTTACATGTGGAGACAAAAATAAGTGAAATAGAATGAAGGCTATTTCAGCTTTAGCTTTTATTCCGTTTGGGAGCTAAAGTCGCACAAACTTTTGTTTACAAAAATTTCGATGGCCTATAGTTCGCAAGTTATGCCATCAGTTGACATAAGATTGTGCATGCATGTAGACATGTTAATGGCCTTTATACATGCCAAGTTTCAGATGGCTACCTACTCATACAAGCAAGCAGTAGCGGTTTGAAATTTTCACAATTTGGGCTACACGTTCGGGACGATTCGTGACCTTAGGTGACTTGCACAATTCGGGCTGAAACTAGTGCCAAATGAGAGGGTTGGGATAAACATTCAATTGACCATATGTGCCAAAAATTCTCGTTCTTTAGTTTTCGAGTTATAGCCCCTGGAAGTCGTAAACTGCACGACTTTGCCCTCGAATATCTCGACAACGGAGAAAGGAGAATTTCTGGAATTTTTTCCCAAGAAATATATGGGAATTATCTGTAATTTTAGCACAGTTTCAGAACGATTCGTGAAAGTGACCTTTTAAGAATAACTTCCACTGCAGCCCATACATAAAAGTTTGCTCCTTTATTACTCTGCACATGGACAATTATTTGCGCTGTTATTTGCCCCAGGCATGTACCTATGTAATTACCGTTTACAGTGTAAAGATGGATGTTATCGGTCGCTGAACGTCTGAGCAGTAGGCGTTTAATGCATTTTCCCATAGGGTCCAATGCAAAATTGACACCTTATTTTCTCCATTCTCAAGAGCTTTGAGTCTCTGCAAAACATATACATGTGTAGACACAAATAAGTGAAATAGAATGAAGGCTATTTCAGCTTTAGCTTTTATTCCGTTTGGGAGCTAAAGTCGCACAAACTTTTGTTTACAAAAATTTCGATGGCCTATAGTTCGCAAGTTATGCAATCAGTTGACATAAGATTGTGCATGCATGTAGACATGTTAATGGCCTTTATACATGCCAAGTTTCAGATGGCTACCTACTCATACAAGCAAGCAGTAGCGGTTTGAAATTTTCACAATATGGGCTACACGTTCGGGACGATTCGTGACCTTAGGTGACTTGCACAATTCGGGCTGAAACTAGTGCCAAATGAGAGGGTTGGGATAAACATTCAATTGACCATATGTGCCAAAAATTCTCGTTCTTTAGTTTTCGAGTTATAGCCCCTGGAAGTCGTAAACTGCACGACTTTGCCCTCGAATATCTCGACAACGGAGAAAGGAGAATTTCTGGGATTTTTCCCAAGAAATATATGGGAATTATCTGTAATTTTAGCACAGTTTCAGAACGATTCGTGAAAGTCACCTTCCACTGCAGCCCATACATAAAAGTTTGCGCCTTTATTACTCTGCACATGGACAATTATTTGCGCTGTTATTTGCCCCAGGCATGTACCTATGTAATTACCGTTTACAGTGTAAAGATGGATGTTATCGGTCGCTGAACGTCGGAGCAGTAGGCGTTTAATGCATTTTCCCATATGGTCCAATGCAAAATTGACACCTCATTTTCTCCATTCTCAAGAGCTTTGAGTCTCTGCAAAACATATACATGTGTAGACACAAATAAGTGAAATAGAATGAAGGCTATTTCAGCTTTAGCTTTTATTCCGTTTGGGAGCTAAAGTCGCACAAACTTTTGTTTACAAAAATTTCGATGGCCTATAGTTCGCAAGTTATGCAATCAGTTGACATAAGATTGTGCATGCATGTAGACATGTTAATGGCCTTTATACATGCCAAGTTTCAGATGGCTACCTACTCATACAAGCAAGCAGTAGCGGTTTGAAATTTTCACAATTTGGGCTACACGTTCGGGACGATTCGTGACCTTAGGTGACTTGCACAATTCGGGCTGAAACTAGTGCCAAATGAGAGGGTTGGGATAAACATTCAATTGACCATATGTGCCAAAAATTCTCGTTCTTTAGTTTTCGAGTTATAGCCCCTGGAAGTCGTAAACTGCACGACTTTGCCCTCGAATATCTAGACAACGGAGAAATGAGAATTTCTGGGATTTTTTCCCAAGAAATATATGGGAATTATCTGTAATTTTAGCACAGTTTCAGAACGATTCGTGAAAGTCACCTTTTAAGAATAACTTCCACTGCAGCCCATACATAAAAGTTTGCTCCTTTATTACTCTGCACATGGACAATTATTTGTGCTGTTATTTGCCCCAGGCATGTACCTATGTAATTACCGTTTACAGTGTAAAGATGGATGTTATCGGTCGCTGAACGTCGGAGCAGTAGGCGTTTAATGCATTTTCCCATAGGGTCCAATGCAAAATTGACACCTCATTTTCTCCATTCTCAAGAGCTTTGAGTCTCTGCAAAACATTTACATGTGGAGACAAAAATAAGTGAAATAGAATGAAGGCTATTTCAGCTTTAGCTTTTATTCCGTTTGGGAGCTAAAGTCGCACAAACTTTTGTTTACAAAAATTTCGATGGCCTATAGTTCGCAAGTTATGCCATCAGTTGACATAAGATTGTGCATGCATGTAGACATGTTAATGGCCTTTATACATGCCAAGTTTCAGATGGCTACCTACTCATACAAGCAAGCAGTAGCGGTTTGAAATTTTCACAATTTGGGCTACACGTTCGGGACGATTCGTGACCTTAGGTGACTTGCACAATTCGGGCTGAAACTAGTGCCAAATGAGAGGGTTGGGATAAACATTCAATTGACCATATGTGCCAAAAATTCTCGTTCTTTAGTTTTCGAGTTATAGCCCCTGGAAGTCGTAAACTGCACGACTTTGCCCTCGAATATCTCGACAACGGAGAAAGGAGAATTTCTGGAATTTTTTCCCAAGAAATATATGGGAATTATCTGTAATTTTAGCACAGTTTCAGAACGATTCGTGAAAGTCACCTTTTAAGAATAACTTCCACTGCAGCCCATACATAAAAGTTTGCTCCTTTATTACTCTGCACATGGACAATTATTTGCGCTGTTATTTGCCCCAGGCATGTACCTATGTAATTACCGTTTACAGTGTAAAGATGGATGTTATCGGTCGCTGAACGTCGGAGCAGTAGGCGTTTAATGCATTTTCCCATAGGGTCCAATGCAAAATTGACACCTCATTTTCTCCATTCTCAAGAGCTTTGAGTCTCTGCAAAACATTTACATGTGTAGACACAAATAAGTGAAATAGAATGAAGGCTATTTCAGCTTTAGCTTTTATTTCGTTTGGGAGCTAAAGTCGCACAAACTTTTGTTTACAAAAATTTCGATGGCCTATAGTTCGCAAGTTATGCAATCAGTTGACATAAGATTGTGCATGCATGTAGACATGTTAATGGCCTTTATACATGCCAAGTTTCAGATGGCTACCTACTCATACAAGCAAGCAGTAGTGGTTTGAAATTTTCACAATTTGGGCTACACGTTCGGGACGATTTGTGACCTTAGGTGACCTGCACAATTCGGGCTGAAACTAGTGCCAAATGGGAGGGGTGGGATAAACATTCAATTGACCATATGTGCCAAAAATTTTGGCACATATGGTCAATTGAATGTTTATCCCAACCCGAATTGTGCAAGTCACCTAAGGTCGCGAATCGTCCCGAACGTGTAGCCCAAATTGTGAAAATTTCAAACCGCTACTGCTTGCTTGTATGAGTAGGTAGCCATCTGAAACTTGGCATGTATAAAGGCCATTAACATGTCATTCTATTTCACTTATTTGTGTCTACACATGTATATGTTTTGCAGAGACTCAAAGCTCTTGAGAATGGAGAAAATGAGGTGTCAATTTTGCATTGGACCCTATGGGAAAATGCATTAAACGCCTACTGCTCCGACGTTCAGCGACCGATAACATCCATCTTTACACTGTAAACGGTAATTACATAGGTACATGCCTGGGGCAAATAACAGCGCAAATAATTGTCCATGTGCAGAGTAATAAAGGAGCAAACTTTTATGTATGGGCTGCAGTGGAAGTTATTCTTAAAAGGTGACTTTCACGAATCGTTCTGAAACTGTGCTAAAATTACAGATAATTCCCATATATTTCTTAGGAAAAAATCCCAGAAATTCTCCTTTCTCCGTTGTCGAGATATTCGAGGGCAAAGTCGTGCAGTTTACGACTTCCAGGGGCTATAACTCGAAAACTAAAGAACGAGAATTTTTGGCACATATGGTCAATTGAATGTTTATCCCAACCCTCTCATTTGGCACTAGTTTCAGCCCGAATTGTGCAAGTCACCTAAGGTCACGAATCGTCCCGAACGTGTAGCCCAAATTGTGAAAATTTCAAACCGCTACTGCTTGCTTGTATGAGTAGGTAGCCATCTGAAACTTGGCATGTATAAAGGCCATTAACATGTCTACATGCATGCACAATCTTATGTCAACTGATTGCATAACTTGCGAACTATAGGCCATCGAAATTTTTGTAAACAAAAGTTTGTGCGACTTTAGCTCCCAAACGGAATAAAAGCTAAAGCTGAAATAGCCTTCATTCTATTTCACTTATTTGTGTCTACACATGTATATGTTTTGCAGAGACTCAAAGCTCTTGAGAATGGAGAAAATGAGGTGTCAATTTTGCATTGGACCCTATGGGAAAATGCATTAAACGCCTACTGCTCCGACGTTCAGCGACCGATAACATCCATCTTTACACTGTAAACGGTAATTACATAGGTACATGCCTGGGGCAAATAACAGCGCAAATAATTGTCCATGTGCAGAGTAATAAAGGAGCAAACTTTTATGTATGGGCTGCAGTGGAAGTTATTCTTAAAAGGTGACTTTCACGAATCGTTCTGAAACTGTGCTAAAATTACAGATAATTCCCATATCTTTCTTGGGATAAACATTCAATTGACCATATGTGCCAAAAATTCTCGTTCTTTAGTTTTCGAGTTATAGCCCCTGGAAGTCGTAAACTGCACGACTTTGCCCTCGAATATCTCGACAACGGAGAAAGGATAATTTCTGGGATTTTTTCCCAAGAAATATATGGGAATTATCTGTAATTTTAGCACAGTTTCAGAACGATTCGTGAAAGTCACCTTTTAAGAATAACTTCCACTGCAGCCCATACATAAAAGTTTGCTCCTTTATTACTCTGCACATGGACAATTATTTGCGCTGTTATTTGCCCCAGGCATGTACCTATGTAATTACCGTTTACAGTGTAAAGATGGATGTTATCGGTCGCTGAACGTCGGAGCAGTAGGCGTTTAATGCATTTTCCCATAGGGTCCAATGCAAAATTGACACCTCATTTTCTCCATTCTCAAGAGCTTTGAGTCTCTGCAAAACATATACATGTGTAGACACAAATAAGTGAAATAGAATGAAGGCTATTTCAGCTTTAGCTTTTATTCCGTTTGGGAGCTAAAGTCGCACAAACTTTTGTTTTCAAAAATTTCGATGGCCTAAAGTTCGCAAGTTATGCAATCAGTTGACATAAGATTGTGCATGCATGTAGACATGTTAATGGCCTTTATACATGCCAAGTTTCAGATGGCTACCTACTCATAGAAGCAAGCAGTAGCGGTTTGAAATTTTCACAATTTGGGCTACACGTTCGGGACGATTCGGGACCTTAGGTGACTTGCACAATTCGGGCTGAAACTAGTGCCAAATGAGAGGGTTGGGATAAACATTCAATTGACCATATGTGCCAAAAATTCTCGTTCTTTAGTTTTCGAGTTATAGCCCCGGGAAGTCGTAAACTGCATGACTTTGCCCTCGAATATCTCGACAACGGAGAAAGGAGAATTTCTGGGATTTTTTCCCAAGAAATATATGGGAATTATCTGTAATTTTAGCACAGTTTCAGAACGATTCGTGAAAGTCACCTTTTAAGAATAACTTCCACTGCAGCCCATACATAAAAGTTTGCTCCTTTATTACTCTGCACATGGACAATTATTTGCGCTGTTATTTGCCCCAGGCATGTACCTATGTAATTACCGTTTACAGTGTAAAGATGGATGTTATCGGTCGCTGAACGTCGGAGCAGTAGGCGTTTAATGCATTTTCCCATAGGGTCCAATGCAAAATTGACACCTCATTTTCTCCATTCTCAAGAGCTTTGAGTCTCTGCAAAACATATACATGTGTAGACACAAATAAGTGAAATAGAATGAAGGCTATTTCAGCTTTAGCTTTTATTCCGTTTGGGAGCTAAAGTCGCACAAACTTTTGTTTACAAAAATTTCGATGGCCTATAGTTCGCAAGTTATGCAATCAGTTGACATAAGATTGTGCATGCATGTAGACATGTTAATGGCCTTTATACATGCCAAGATTCAGATGGCTACCTACTCATACAAGCAAGCAGTAGCGGTTTGAAATTTTCACAATTTGGGCTACACGTTCGGGACGATTCGTGACCTTAGGTGACCTGCACAATTCGGGCTGAAACTAGTGCCAAATGAGAGGGTTGGGATAAACATTCAATTGACCATATGTGCCAAAAATTCTCGTTCTTTAGTTTTCGAGTTATAGCCCCTGGAAGTCGTAAACTGCACGACTTTGCCCTCGAATATCTCGACAACGGAGAAATGAGAATTTCTGGGATTTTTTCCCAAGAAATATATGGGAATTATCTGTAATTTTAGCACAGTTTCAGAACGATTCGTGAAAGTCACCTTTTAAGAATAACTTCCACTGCAGCCCATACATAAAAGTTTGCTCCTTTATTACTCTGCACATGGACAATTATTTGCGCTGTTATTTGCCCCAGGCATGTACCTATGTAATTACCGTTTACAATGTAAAGATGGATGTTATCGGTCGCTGAACGTCGGAGCAGTAGGCGTTTAATGCATTTTCCCATAGGGTCCAATGCAAAATTGACACCTCATTTTCTCCATTCTCAAGAGCTTTGAGTCTCTGCAAAACATATACATGTGTAGACACAAATAAGTGAAATAGAATGAAGGCTATTTCAGCTTTAGCTTTTATTCCGTTTGGGAGCTAAAGTCGCACAAACTTTTGTTTACAAAAATTTCGATGGCCTATAGTTCGCAAGTTATGCAATCAGTTGACATAAGATTGTGCATGCATGTAGACATGTTAATGGCCTTTATACATGCCAAGTTTCAGATGGCTACCTACTCATACAAGCAAGCAGTAGCGGTTTGAAATTTTCACAATTTGGGCTACACGTTCGGGACGATTCGTGACCTTAGGTGACTTGCACAATTCGGGCTGAAACTAGTGCCAAATGAGAGGGTTGGGATAAACATTCAATTGACCATATGTGCCAAAAATTCTCGTTCTTTAGTTTTCGAGTTATAGCCCCTGGAAGTCGTAAACTGCACGACTTTGCCCTCGAATATCTAGACAACGGAGAAATGAGAATTTCTGGGATTTTTTCCCAAGAAATATATGGGAATTATCTGTAATTTTAGCACAGTTTCAGAACGATTCGTGAAAGTCACCTTTTAAGAATAACTTCCACTGCAGCCCATACATAAAAGTTTGCTCCTTTATTACTCTGCACATGGACAATTATTTGTGCTGTTATTTGCCCCAGGCATGTACCTATGTAATTACCGTTTACAGTGTAAAGATGGATGTTATCGGTCGCTGAACGTCGGAGCAGTAGGCGTTTAATGCATTTTCCCATAGGGTCCAATGCAAAATTGACACCTCATTTTCTCCATTCTCAAGAGCTTTGAGTCTCTGCAAAACATTTACATGTGTAGACACAAATAAGTGAAATAGAATGAAGGCTATTTCAGCTTTAGCTTTTATTCCGTTTGGGAGCTAAAGTCGCACAAACTTTTGTTTACAAAAATTTCGATGGCCTATAGTTCGCAAGTTATGCAATCAGTTGACATAAGATTGTGCATGCATGTAGACATGTTAATGGCCTTTATACATGCCAAGTTTCAGATGGCTACCTACTCATACAAGCAAGCAGTAGCGGTTTGAAATTTTCACAATATGGGCTACACGTTCGGGACGATTCGTGACCTTAGGTGACATGCACAATTCGGGCTGAAACTAGTGCCAAATGAGAGGGTTGGGATAAACATTCAATTGACCATATGTGCCAAAAATTCTCGTTCTTTAGTTTTCGAGTTATAGCCCCTGGAAGTCGTAAACTGCACGACTTTGCCCTCGAATATCTAGACAACGGAGAAATGAGAATTTCTGGGATTTTTTCCCAAGAAATATATGGGAATTATCTGTAATTTTAGCACAGTTTCAGAACGATTCGTGAAAGTCACCTTTTAAGAATAACTTCCACTGCAGCCCATACATAAAAGTTTGCTCCTTTATTACTCTGCACATGGACAATTATTTGCGCTGTTATTTGCCCCAGGCATGTACCTATGTAATTACCGTTTACAGTGTAAAGATGGATGTTATCGGTCGCTGAACGTCTGAGCAGTAGGCGTTTAATGCATTTTCCCTTAGGGTCCAATGCAAAATTGACACCTCATTTTCTCCATTCTCAAGAGCTTTGAGTCTCTGCAAAACATATACATGTGTAGACACAAATAAGTGAAATAGAATGAAGGCTATTTCAGCTTTAGCTTTTATTCCGTTTGGGAGCTAAAGTCGCACAAACTTTTCTTTACAAAAATTTCGATGGCCTATAGTTCGCAAGTTATGCAATCAGTTGACATAAGATTGTGCATGCATGTAGACATGTTAATGGCCTTTATACATGCCAAGTTTCAGATGGCTACCTACTCATACAAGCAAGCAGTAGCGGTTTGAAATTTTCACAATTTGGGCTACACGTTCGGGACGATTCGTGACCTTAGGTGACTTGCACAATTCGGGCTGAAACTAGTGCCAAATGAGAGGGTTGGGATAAACATTCAATTGACCATATGTGCCAAAAATTCTCGTTCTTTAGTTTTCGAGTTATAGCCCCTGGAAGTCGTAAACTGCACGACTTTGCCCTCGAATATCTCGACAACGGAGAAAGGAGAATTTCTGGGATTTTTTCCCAAGAAATATATGGGAATTATCTGTAATTTTAGCACAGTTTCAGAACGATTCGTGAAAGTCACCTTTTAAGAATAACTTCCACTGCAGCCCATACATAAAAGTTTGCTCCTTTATTACTCTGCACATGGACAATTATTTGCGCTGTTATTTGCCCCAGGCATGTACCTATGTAATCACCGTTTACAGTGTAAAGATGGATGTCATCGGTCGCTGAACGTCGGAGCAGTAGGCGTTTAATGCATTTTCCCATAGGGTCCAATGCAAAATTGACACCTCATTTTCTCCATTCTCAAGAGCTTTGAGTCTCTGCAAAACATATACATGTGTAGACACAAATAAGTGAAATAGAATGAAGGCTATTTCAGCTTTAGCTTTTATTCCGTTTGGGAGCTAAAGTCGCACAAACTTTTGTTTACAAAAATTCGATGGCCTATAGTTTGCAAGTTATGCAATCAGTTGACATAAGATTGTGCGTGCATGTAGACATGTTAATGGCCTTTATACATGCCAAGTTTCAGATGGCTACCTACTCATACAAGCAAGCAGTAGCGGTTTGAAATTTTCACAATTTGGGCTACACGTTCGGGACGATTCGTGACCTTAGGTGACTTGCACAATTCGGGCTGAAACTAGTGCCAAATGAGAGGGTTGGGATAATCATTCAATTGACCATATGTGCCAAAAATTCTCGTTCTTTAGTTTTCGAGTTATAGCCCCTGGAAATCGTAAACTGCACGACTTTGCCCTCGAATATCTCGACAACGGAGAAAGGAGAATTTCTGGGATTTTTTCCCAAGAAATATATGGGAATTATCTGTAATTTTAGCACAGTTTCAGAACGATTCGTGAAAGTCACCTTTTAAGAATAACTTCCACTGCAGCCCATACATAAAAGTTTGCTCCTTTATTACTCTGCACATGGACAATTATTTGCGCTGTTATTTGCCCCAGGCATGTACCTATGTAATTACCGTTTACAGTGTAAAGATGGATGTTATCGGTCGCTGAACGTCGGAGCAGTAGGCGTTTAATGCATTTTCCCATAGGGTCCAATGCAAAATTGACACCTCATTTTCTCCATTCTCAAGAGCTTTGAGTCTCTGCAAAACATATACATGTGTAGACACAAATAAGTGAAATAGAATGAAGGCTATTTCAGCTTTAGCTTTTATTCCGTTTGGGAGCTAAAGTCGCACAAACTTTTCTTTACAAAAATTTCGATGGCCTATAGTTCGCAAGTTATGCAATCAGTTGACATAAGATTGTGCATGCATGTAGACATGTTAATGGCCTTTATACATGCCAAGTTTCAGATGGCTACCTACTCATACAAGCAAGCAGTAGCGGTTTGAAATTTTCACAATTTGGGCTACACGTTCGGGACGATTCGTGACCTTAGGTGACTTGCACAATTCGGGCTGAAACTAGTGCCAAATGAGAGGGTTGGGATAAACATTCAATTGACCATATGTGCCAAAAATTCTCGTTCTTTAGTTTTCGAGTTATAGCCCCTGGAAGTCGTAAACTGCACGACTTTGCCCTCGAATATCTCGACAACGGAGAAAGGAGAATTTCTGGGATTTTTTCCTAAGAAATATATGGGAATTATCTGTAATTTTAGCACAGTTTCAGAACGATTCGTGAAAGTCACCTTTTAAGAATAACTTCCACTGCAGCCCATACATAAAAGTTTGCTCCTTTATTACTCTGCACATGGACAATTATTTGCGCTGTTATTTGCCCCAGGCATGTACCTATGTAATCACCGTTTACAGTGTAAAGATGGATGTCATCGGTCGCTGAACGTCGGAGCAGTAGGCGTTTAATGCATTTTCCCATAGGGTCCAATGCAAAATTGACACCTCATTTTCTCCATTCTCAAGAGCTTTGAGTCTCTGCAAAACATATACATGTGTAGACACAAATAAGTGAAATAGAATGAAGGCTATTTCAGCTTTAGCTTTTATTCCGTTTGGGAGCTAAAGTCGCACAAACTTTTGTTTACAAAAAATTCGATGGCCTATAGTTTGCAAGTTATGCAATCAGTTGACATAAGATTGTGCGTGCATGTAGACATGTTAATGGCCTTTATACATGCCAAGTTTCAGATGGCTACCTACTCATACAAGCAAGCAGTAGCGGTTTGAAATTTTCACAATTTGGGCTACACGTTCGGGACGATTCGTGACCTTAGGTGACTTGCACAATTCGGGCTGAAACTAGTGCCAAATGAGAGGGTTGGGATCATCATTCAATTGACCATATGTGCCAAAAATTCTCGTTCTTTAGTTTTCGAGTTATAGCCCCTGGAAGTCGTAAACTGCACGACTTTGCCCTCGAATATCTCGACAACGGAGAAAGGAGAATTTCTGGGATTTTTTCCCAAGAAATATATGGGAATTATCTGTAATTTTAGCACAGTTTCAGAACGATTCGTGAAAGTCACCTTTTAAGAATAACTTCCACTGCAGCCCATACATAAAAGTTTGCTCCTTTATTACTCTGCACATGGACAATTATTTGCGCTGTTATTTGCCCCAGGCATGTACCTATGTAATTACCGTTTACAGTGTAAAGATGGATGTTATCGGTCGCTGAACGTCGGAGCAGTAGGCGTTTAATGCATTTTCCCATAGGGTCCAATGCAAAATTGACACCTCATTTTCTCCATTCTCAAGAGCTTTGAGTCTCTGCAAAACATATACATGTGTAGACACAAATAAGTGAAATAGAATGAAGGCTATTTCAGCTTTAGCTTTTATTCCGTTTGGGAGCTAAAGTCGCACAAACTTTTCTTTACAAAAATTTCGATGGCCTATAGTTCGCAAGTTATGCAATCAGTTGACATAAGATTGTGCATGCATGTAGACATGTTAATGGCCTTTATACATGCCAAGTTTCAGATGGCTACCTACTCATACAAGCAAGCAGTAGCGGTTTGAAATTTTCACAATTTGGGCTACACGTTCGGGACGATTCGTGACCTTAGGTGACTTGCACAATTCGGGCTGAAACTAGTGCCAAATGAGAGGGTTGGGATAAACATTCAATTGACCATATGTGCCAAAAATTCTCGTTCTTTAGTTTTCGAGTTATAGCCCCTGGAAGTCGTAAACTGCACGACTTTGCCCTCGAATATCTCGACAACGGAGAAAGGAGAATTTCTGGGATTTTTTCCCAAGAAATATATGGGAATTATCTGTAATTTTAGCACAGTTTCAGAACGATTCGTGAAAGTCACCTTTTAAGAATAACTTCCACTGCAGCCCATACATAAAAGTTTGCTCCTTTATTACTCTGCACATGGACAATTATTTGCGCTGTTATTTGCCCCAGGTATGTACCTATGTAATCACCGTTTACAGTGTAAAGATGGATGTCATCGGTCGCTGAACGTCGGAGCAGTAGGCGTTTAATGCATTTTCCCATAGGGTCCAATGCAAAATTGACACCTCATTTTCTCCATTCTCAAGAGCTTTGAGTCTCTGCAAAACATATACATGTGTAGACACAAATAAGTGAAATAGAATGAAGGCTATTTCAGCTTTAGCTTTTATTCCGTTTGGGAGCTAAAGTCGCACAAACTTTTGTTTACAAAAATTTCGATGGCCTATAGTTTGCAAGTTATGCAATCAGTTGACATAAGATTGTGCGTGCATGTAGACATGTTAATGGCCTTTATACATGCCAAGTTTCAGATGGCTACCTACTCATACAAGCAAGCAGTAGCGGTTTGAAATTTTCACAATTTGGGCTACACGTTCGGGACGATTCGTGACCTTAGGTGACTTGCACAATTCGGGCTGAAACTAGTGCCAAATGAGAGGGTTGGGATAAACATTCAATTGACCATATGTGCCAAAAATTCTCGTTCTTTAGTTTTCGAGTTATAGCCCCTAGAAGTCGTAAACTGCACGACTTTGCCCTCGAATATCTCGACAACGGAGAAAGGAGAATTTCTGGGATTTTTTCCCAAGAAATATATGGGAATTATCTGTAATTTTAGCACAGTTTCAGAACGATTCGTGAAAGTCACCTTTTAAGAATAACTTCCACTGCAGCCCATACATAAAAGTTTGCTCCTTTATTACTCTGCACATGGACAATTATTTGCGCTGTTATTTGCCCCAGGCATGTACCTATGTAATTACCGTTTACAGTGTAAAGATGGATGTTATCGGTCGCTGAACGTCGGAGCAGTAGGCGTTTAATGCATTTTCCCATAGGGTCCAATGCAAAATTGACACCTCATTTTCTCCATTCTCAAGAGCTTTGAGTCTCTGCAAAACATATACATGTGTAGACACAAATAAGTGAAATAGAATGAAGGCTATTTCAGCTTTAGCTTTTATTCCGTTTGGGAGCTAAAGTCGCACAAACTTTTCTTTACAAAAATTTCGATGGCCTATAGTTCGCAAGTTATGCAATCAGTTGACATAAGATTGTGCATGCATGTAGACATGTTAATGGCCTTTATACATGCCAAGATTCAGATGGCTACCTACTCATACAAGCAAGCAGTAGCGTTTGAAATTTTCACAATTTGGGCTACACGTTCGGGACGATTCGTGACCTTAGGTGACCTGCACAATTCGGGCTGAAACTAGTGCCAAATGAGAGGGTTGGGATAAACATTCAATTGACCATATGTGCCAAAAATTCTCGTTCTTTAGTTTTCGAGTTATAGCCCCTGGAAGTCGTAAACTGCACGACTTTGCCCTCGAATATCTCGACAACGGAGAAAGGAGAATTTCTGGGATTTTTTCCCAAGAAATATATGGGAATTATCTGTAATTTTAGCACAGTTTCAGAACGATTCGTAAAAGTCACCTTTTAAGAATAACTTCCACTGCAGCCCATACATAAAAGTTTGCTCCTTTATTACTCTGCACATGGACAATTATTTGCGCTGTTATTTGCCCCAGGCATGTACCTATGTAATTACCGTTTACAATGTAAAGATGGATGTTATCGGTCGCTGAACGTCTGAGCAGTAGGCGTTTAATGCATTTTCCCATAGGGTCCAATGCAAAATTGACACCTCATTTTCTCCATTCTCAAGAGCTTTGAGTCTCTGCAAAACATATACATGTGTAGACACAAATAAGTGAAATAGAATGAAGGCTATTTCAGCTTTAGCTTTTATTCCGTTTGGGAGCTAAAGTCGCACAAACTTTTGTTTACAAAAATTTCGATGGCCTATAGTTCGCAAGTTATGCAATCAGTTGACATAAGATTGTGCATGCATGTAGACATGTTAATGGCCTTTATACATGCCAAGTTTCAGATGGCTACCTACTCATACAAGCAAGCAGTAGCGGTTTGAAATTTTCACAATTTGGGCTACACGTTCGGGACGATTCGTGACCTTAGGTGACTTGCACAATTCGGGCTGAAACTAGTGCCAAATGAGAGGGTTGGGATAAACATTCAATTGACCATATGTGCCAAAAATTCTCGTTCTTTAGTTTTCGAGTTATAGCCCCTGGAAGTCGTAAACTGCACGACTTTGCCCTCGAATATCTAGACAACGGAGAAATGAGAATTTCTGGGATTTTTTCCCAAGAAATATATGGGAATTATCTGTAATTTTAGCACAGTTTCAGAACGATTCGTGAAAGTCACCTTTTAAGAATAACTTCCACTGCAGCCCATACATAAAAGTTTGCTCCTTTATTACTCTGCACATGGACAATTATTTGTGCTGTTATTTGCCCCAGGCATGTACCTATGTAATTACCGTTTACAGTGTAAAGATGGATGTTATCGGTCGCTGAACGTCGGAGCAGTAGGCGTTTAATGCATTTTCCCATAGGGTCCAATGCAAAATTGACACCTCAATTTCTCCATTCTCAAGAGCTTTGAGTCTCTGCAAAACATTTACATGTGTAGACACAAATAAGTGAAATAGAATGAAGGCTATTTCAGCTTTAGCTTTTATTCCGTTTGGGAGCTAAAGTCGCACAAACTTTTGTTTACAAAAATTTCGATGGCCTATAGTTCGCAAGTTATGCAATCAGTTGACATAAGATTGTGCATGCATGTAGACATGAAAATGGCCTTTATACATGCCAAGTTTCAGATGGCTACCTACTCATACAAGCAAGCAGTAGCGGTTTGAAATTTTCACAATATGGGCTACACGTTCGGGACGATTCGTGACCTTAGGTGACATGCACAATTCGGGCTGAAACTAGTGCCAAATGAGAGGGTTGGGATAAACATTCAATTGACCATATGTGCCAAAAATTCTCGTTCTTTAGTTTTCGAGTTATAGCCCCTGGAAGTCGTAAACTGCACGACTTTGCCCTCGAATATCTAGACAACGGAGAAATGAGAATTTCTGGGATTTTTTCCCAAGAAATATATGGGAATTATCTGTAATTTTAGCACAGTTTCAGAACGATTCGTGAAAGTCACGTTTTAAGAATAACTTCCACTGCAGCCCATATATAAAAGTTTGCGCCTTTATTACTCTGCACATGGACAATTATTTGCGCTGTTATTTGCCCCAGGCATGTACCTATGTAATTTCCGTTTACAGTGTGAAGATGGATGTTATCGGTCGCTGAACGTCGGTACAGTAGGCGTTTAATGCATTTTCCCATAGGGTCCAATGCAAAATTGACACCTCATTTTCTCCATTCTCAAGAGCTTTGAGTCTCTGCAAAACATATACATGTGTAGACACAAATAAGTGAAATAGAATGAAGGCTATTTCAGCTTTAGCTTTTATTCCGTTTGGGAGCTAAAGTCGCACAAACTTTTCTTTACAAAAATTTCGATGGCCTATAGTTCGCAAGTTATGCAATCAGTTGACATAAGATTGTGCATGCATGTAGACATGTTAATGGCCTTTATACATGCCAAGTTTCAGATGGCTACCTACTCATACAAGCAAGCAGTAGCGGTTTGAAATTTTCACAATTTGGGCTACACGTTCGGGACGATTTGTGACCTTAGGTGACTTGCACAATTCGGGCTGAAACTAGTGCCAAATGAGAGGGTTGGGATAAACATTCAATTGACCATATGTGCCAAAAATTCTCGTTCTTTAGTTTTCGAGTTATAGCCCCTGGAAGTCGTAAACTGCACGACTTTGCCCTCGAATATCTCGACAACGGAGAAAGGAGAATTTCTGGGATTTTTTCCCAAGAAATATATGGGAATTATCTGTAATTTTAGCACAGTTTCAGAACGATTCGTGAAAGTCACCTTTTAAGAATAACTTCCACTGCAGCCCATACATAAAAGTTTGCTCCTTTATTACTCTGCACATGGACAATTATTTGCGCTGTTATTTGCCCCAGGCATGTACCTATGTAATTACCGTTTACAGTGTAAAGATGGATGTTATCGGTCGCTGAACGTCTGAGCAGTAGGCGTTTAATGCATTTTCCCTTAGGGTCCAATGCAAAATTGACACCTCATTTTCTCCATTCTCAAGAGCTTTGAGTCTCTGCAAAACATATACATGTGTAGACACAAATAAGTGAAATAGAATGAAGGCTATTTCAGCTTTAGCTTTTATTCCGTTTGGGAGCTAAATTCGCACAAACTTTTCTTTACAAAAATTTCGATGGCCTATAGTTCGCAAGTTATGCAATCAGTTGACATAAGATTGTGCATGCATGTAGACATGTTAATGGCCTTTATACATGCCAGGTTTCAGATGGCTACCTACTCATACAAGCAAGCAGTAGCGGTTTGAAATTTTCACAATTTGGGCTACACGTTCGGGACGATTCGTGACCTTAGGTGACTTGCACAATTCGGGCTGAAACTAGTGCCAAATGAGAGGGTTGGGATAAACATTCAATTGACCATATGTGCCAAAAATTCTCGTTCTTTAGTTTTCGAGTTATAGCCCCTGGAAGTCGTAAACTGCACGACTTTGCCCTCGAATATCTCGACAACGGAGAAAGGAGAATTTCTGGGATTTTTTCCCAAGAAATATATGGGAATTATCTGTAATTTTAGCACAGTTTCAGAACGATTCGTGAAAGTCACCTTTTAAGAATAACTTCCACTGCAGCCCATACATAAAAGTTTGCTCCTTTATTACTCTGCACATGGACAATTATTTGCGCTGTTATTTGCCCCAGGCATGTACCTATGTAATCACCGTTTACAGTGTAAAGATGGATGTCATCGGTCGCTGAACGTCGGAGCAGTAGGCGTTTAATGCATTTTCCCATAGGGTCCAATGCAAAATTGACACCTCATTTTCTCCATTCTCAAGAGCTTTGAGTCTCTGCAAAACATATACATGTGTAAACACAAATAAGTGAAATAGAATGAAGGCTATTTCAGCTTTAGCTTTTATTCCGTTTGGGAGCTAAAGTCGCACAAACTTTTGTTTACAAAAATTCGATGGCCTATAGTTTGCAAGTTATGCAATCAGTTGACATAAGATTGTGCGTGCATGTAGACATGTTAATGGCCTTTATACATGCCAAGTTTCAGATGGCTACCTACTCATACAAGCAAGCAGTAGCGGTTTGAAATTTTCACAATTTGGGCTACACGTTCGGGACGATTCGTGACCTTAGGTGACTTGCACAATTCGGGCTGAAACTAGTGCCAAATGAGAGGGTTGGGATAATCATTCAATTGACCATATGTGCCAAAAATTCTCGTTCTTTAGTTTTCGAGTTATAGCCCCTGGAAGTCGTAAACTGCACGACTTTGCCCTCGAATATCTCGACAACGGAGAAAGGAGAATTTCTGGGATTTTTTCCCAAGAAATATATGGGAATTATCTGTAATTTTAGCACAGTTTCAGAACGATTCGTGAAAGTCACCTTTTAAGAATAACTTCCACTGCAGCCCATACATAAAAGTTTGCTCCTTTATTACTCTGCACATGGACAATTATTTGCGCTGTTATTTGCCCCAGGCATGTACCTATGTAATTACCGTTTACAGTGTAAAGATGGATGTTATCGGTCGCTGAACGTCGGAGCAGTAGGCGTTTAATGCATTTTCCCATAGGGTCCAATGCAAAATTGACACCTCATTTTCTCCATTCTCAAGAGCTTTGAGTCTCTGCAAAACATATACATGTGTAGACACAAATAAGTGAAATAGAATGAAGGCTATTTCAGCTTTAGCTTTTATTCCGTTTGGCAGCTAAAGTCGCACAAACTTTTCTTTACAAAAATTTCGATGGCCTATAGTTCGCAAGTTATGCAATCAGTTGACATAAGATTGTGCATGCATGTAGACATGTTAATGGCCTTTATACATGCCAAGTTTCAGATGGCTACCTACTCATACAAGCAAGCAGTAGCGGTTTGAAATTTTCACAATTTGGGCTACACGTTCGGGACGATTCGTGACCTTAGGTGACTTGCACAATTCGGGCTGAAACTAGTGCCAAATGAGAGGGTTGGGATAAACATTCAATTGACCATATGTGCCAAAAATTCTCGTTCTTTAGTTTTCGAGTTATAGCCCCTGGAAGTCGTAAACTGCACGACTTTGCCCTCGAATATCTCGACAACGGAGAAAGGAGAATTTCTGGGATTTTTTCCTAAGAAATATATGGGAATTATCTGTAATTTTAGCACAGTTTCAGAACGATTCGTGAAAGTCACCTTTTAAGAATAACTTCCACTGCAGCCCATACATAAAAGTTTGCTCCTTTATTACTCTGCACATGGACAATTATTTGCGCTGTTATTTGCCCCAGGCATGTACCTATGTAATCACCGTTTACAGTGTAAAGATGGATGTCATCGGTCGCTGAACGTCGGAGCAGTAGGCGTTTAATGCATTTTCCCATAGGGTCCAATGCAAAATTGACACCTCATTTTCTCCATTCTCAAGAGCTTTGAGTCTCTGCAAAACATATACATGTGTAAACACAAATAAGTGAAATAGAATGAAGGCTATTTCAGCTTTAGCTTTTATTCCGTTTGGGAGCTAAAGTCGCACAAACTTTTATTTACAAAAATTTCGATGGCCTATAGTTTGCAAGTTATGCAATCAGTTGACATAAGATTGTGCGTGCATGTAGACATGTTAATGGCCTTTATACATGCCAAGTTTCAGATGGCTACCTACTCATACAAGCAAGCAGTAGCGGTTTGAAATTTTCACAATTTGGGCTACACGTTCGGGACGATTCGTGACCTTAGGTGACTTGCACAATTCGGGCTGAAACTAGTGCCAAATGAGAGGGTTGGGATAAACATTCAATTGACCATATGTGCCAAAAATTCTCGTTCTTTAGTTTTCGAGTTATAGCCCCTGGAAGTCGTAAACTGCACGACTTTGCCCTCGAATATCTCGACAACGGAGAAAGGAGAATTTCTGGGATTTTTTCCCAAGAAATATATGGGAATTATCTGTAATTTTAGCACAGTTTCAGAACGATTCGTGAAAGTCACCTTTTAAGAATAACTTCCACTGCAGCCCATACATAAAAGTTTGCTCCTTTATTACTCTGCACATGGACAATTATTTGCGCTGTTATTTGCCCCAGGTATGTACCTATGTAATCACCGTTCACAGTGTAAAGATGGATGTCATCGGTCGCTGAACGTCGGAGCAGTAGGCGTTTAATGCATTTTCCCATAGGGTCCAATGCAAAATTGACACCTCATTTTCTCCATTCTCAAGAGCTTTGAGTCTCTGCAAAACATATACATGTGTAGACACAAATAAGTGAAATAGAATGAAGGCTATTTCAGCTTTAGCTTTTATTCCGTTTGGGAGCTAAAGTCGCACAAACTTTTGTTTACAAAAATTTCGATGGCCTATAGTTTGCAAGTTATGCAATCAGTTGACATAAGATTGTGCGTGCATGTAGACATGTTAATGGCCTTTATACATGCCAAGTTTCAGATGGCTACCTACTCATACAAGCAAGCAGTAGCGGTTTGAAATTTTCACAATTTGGGCTACACGTTCGGGACGATTCGTGACCTTAGGTGACTTGCACAATTCGGGCTGAAACTAGTGCCAAATGAGAGGGTTGGGATAATCATTCAATTGGCCATATGTGCCAAAAATTCTCGTTCTTTAGTTTTCGAGTTATAGCCCCTGGAAGTCGTAAACTGCACGACTTTGCCCTCGAATATCTCGACAACGGAGAAAGGAGAATTTCTGGGATTTTTTCCCAAGAAATATATGGGAATTATCTGTAATTTTAGCACAGTTTCAGAACGATTCGTGAAAGTCACCTTTTAAGAATAACTTCCACTGCAGCCCATACATAAAAGTTTGCTCCTTTATTACTCTGCACATGGACAATTATTTGCGCTGTTATTTGCCCCAGGCATGTACCTATGTAATTACCGTTTACAGTGTAAAGATGGATGTTATCGGTCGCTGAACGTCGGAGCAGTAGGCGTTTAATGCATTTTCCCATAGGGTCCAATGCAAAATTGACACCTCATTTTCTCCATTCTCAAGAGCTTTGAGTCTCTGCAAAACATATACATGTGTAGACACAAATAAGTGAAATAGAATGAAGGCTATTTCAGCTTTAGCTTTTATTCCGTTTGGGAGCTAAAGTCGCACAAACTTTTCTTTACAAAAATTTCGATGGCCTATAGTTCGCAAGTTATGCAATCAGTTGACATAAGATTGTGCATGCATGTAGACATGTTAATGGCCTTTATACATGCCAAGTTTCAGATGGCTACCTACTCATACAAGCAAGCAGTAGCGGTTTGAAATTTTCACAATTTGGGCTACACGTTCGGGACGATTCGTGACCTTAGGTGACTTGCACAATTCGGGCTGAAACTAGTGCCAAATGAGAGGGTTGGGATAAACATTCAATTGACCATATGTGCCAAAAATTCTCGTTCTTTAGTTTTCGAGTTATAGCCCCTGGAAGTCGTAAACTGCACGACTTTGCCCTCGAATATCTCGACAACGGAGAAAGGAGAATTTCTGGGATTTTTTTCCCAAGAAATATATGGGAATTATCTGTAATTTTAGCACAGTTTCAGAACGATTCGTGAAAGTCACCTTTTAAGAATAACTTCCACTGCAGCCCATACATAAAAGTTTGCTCCTTTATTACTCTGCACATGGACAATTATTTGCGCTGTTATTTGCCCCAGGTATGTACCTATGTAATCACCGTTTACAGTGTAAAGATGGATGTCATCGGTCGCTGAACGTCGGAGCAGTAGGCGTTTAATGCATTTTCCCATAGGGTCCAATGCAAAATTGACACCTCATTTTCTCCATTCTCAAGAGCTTTGAGTCTCTGCAAAACATATACATGTGTAGACACAAATAAGTGAAATAGAATGAAGGCTATTTCAGCTTTAGCTTTTATTCCGTTTGGGAGCTAAAGTCGCACAAACTTTTGTTTACAAAAATTTCGATGGCCTATAGTTTGCAAGTTATGCAATCAGTTGACATAAGATTGTGCGTGCATGTAGACATGTTAATGGCCTTTATACATGCCAAGTTTCAGATGGCTACCTACTCATACAAGCAAGCAGTAGCGGTTTGAAATTTTCACAATTTGGGCTACACGTTCGGGACGATTCGTGACCTTAGGTGACTTGCACAATTCGGGCTGAAACTAGTGCCAAATGAGAGGGTTGGGATAAACATTCAATTGACCATATGTGCCAAAAATTCTCGTTCTTTAGTTTTCGAGTTATAGCCCCTAGAAGTCGTAAACTGCACGACTTTGCCCTCGAATATCTCGACAACGGAGAAAGGAGAATTTCTGGGATTTTTTCCCAAGAAATATATGGGAATTATCTGTAATTTTAGCACAGTTTCAGAACGATTCGTGAAAGTCACCTTTTAAGAATAACTTCCACTGCAGCCCATACATAAAAGTTTGCTCCTTTATTACTCTGCACATGGACAATTATTTGCGCTGTTATTTGCCCCAGGCATGTACCTATGTAATCACCGTTTACAGTGTAAAGATGGATGTCATCGGTCGCTGAACGTCGGAGCAGTAGGCGTTTAATGCATTTTCCCATAGGGTCCAATGCAAAATTGACACCTCATTTTCTCCATTCTCAAGAGCTTTGAGTCTCTGCAAAACATATACATGTGTAAACACAAATAAGTGAAATAGAATGAAGGCTATTTCAGCTTTAGCTTTTATTCCGTTTGGGAGCTAAAGTCGCACAAACTTTTATTTACAAAAATTTCGATGGCCTATAGTTTGCAAGTTATGCAATCAGTTGACATAAGATTGTGCGTGCATGTAGACATGTTAATGGCCTTTATACATGCCAAGTTTCAGATGGCTACCTACTCATACAAGCAAGCAGTAGCGGTTTGAAATTTTCACAATTTGGGCTACACGTTCGGGACGATTCGTGACCTTAGGTGACTTGCACAATTCGGGCTGAAACTAGTGCCAAATGAGAGGGTTGGGATAAACATTCAATTGACCATATGTGCCAAAAATTCTCGTTCTTTAGTTTTCGAGTTATAGCCCCTGGAAGTCGTAAACTGCACGACTTTGCCCTCGAATATCTCGACAACGGAGAAAGGAGAATTTCTGGGATTTTTTCCCAAGAAATATATGGGAATTATCTGTAATTTTAGCACAGTTTCAGAACGATTCGTGAAAGTCACCTTTTAAGAATAACTTCCACTGCAGCCCATACATAAAAGTTTGCTCCTTTATTACTCTGCACATGGACAATTATTTGCGCTGTTATTTGCCCCAGGTATGTACCTATGTAATCACCGTTTACAGTGTAAAGATGGATGTCATCGGTCGCTGAACGTCGGAGCAGTAGGCGTTTAATGCATTTTCCCATAGGGTCCAATGCAAAATTGACACCTCATTTTCTCCATTCTCAAGAGCTTTGAGTCTCTGCAAAACATATACATGTGTAGACACAAATAAGTGAAATAGAATGAAGGCTATTTCAGCTTTAGCTTTTATTCCGTTTGGGAGCTAAAGTCGCACAAACTTTTATTTACAAAAATTTCGATGGCCTATAGTTTGCAAGTTATGCAATCAGTTGACATAAGATTGTGCGTGCATGTAGACATGTTAATGGCCTTTATACATGCCAAGTTTCAGATGGCTACCTACTCATACAAGCAAGCAGTAGCGGTTTGAAATTTTCACAATTTGGGCTACACGTTCGGGACGATTCGTGACCTTAGGTGACTTGCACAATTCGGGCTGAAACTAGTGCCAAATGAGAGGGTTGGGATAAACATTCAATTGACCATATGTGCCAAAAATTCTCGTTCTTTAGTTTTCGAGTTATAGCCCCTGGAAGTCGTAAACTGCACGACTTTGCCCTCGAATATCTCGACAACGGAGAAAGGAGAATTTCTGGGATTTTTTCCCAAGAAATATATGGGAATTATCTGTAATTTTAGCACAGTTTCAGAACGATTCGTGAAAGTCACCTTTTAAGAATAACTTCCACTGCAGCCCATACATAAAAGTTTGCTCCTTTATTACTCTGCACATGGACAATTATTTGCGCTGTTATTTGCCCCAGGTATGTACCTATGTAATCACCGTTTACAGTGTAAAGATGGATGTCATCGGTCGCTGAACGTCGGAGCAGTAGGCGTTTAATGCATTTTCCCATAGGGTCCAATGCAAAATTGACACCTCATTTTCTCCATTCTCAAGAGCTTTGAGTCTCTGCAAAACATATACATGTGTAGACACAAATAAGTGAAATAGAATGAAGGCTATTTCAGCTTTAGCTTTTATTCCGTTTGGGAGCTAAAGTCGCACAAACTTTTGTTTACAAAAATTTCGATGGCCTATAGTTTGCAAGTTATGCAATCAGTTGACATAAGATTGTGCGTGCATGTAGACATGTTAATGGCCTTTATACATGCCAAGTTTCAGATGGCTACCTACTCATACAAGCAAGCAGTAGCGGTTTGAAATTTTCACAATTTGGGCTACACGTTCGGGACGATTCGTGACCTTAGGTGACTTGCACAATTCGGGCTGAAACTAGTGCCAAATGAGAGGGTTGGGATAATCATTCAATTGACCATATGTGCCAAAAATTCTCGTTCTTTAGTTTTCGAGTTATAGCCCCTGGAAGTCGTAAACTGCACGACTTTGCCCTCGAATATCTCGACAACGGAGAAAGGAGAATTTCTGGGATTTTTTCCCAAGAAATATATGGGAATTATCTGTAATTTTAGCACAGTTTCAGAACGATTCGTGAAAGTCACCTTTTAAGAATAACTTCCACTGCAGCCCATACATAAAAGTTTGCTCCTTTATTACTCTGCACATGGACAATTATTTGCGCTGTTATTTGCCCCAGGTATGTACCTATGTAATCACCGTTTACAGTGTAAAGATGGATGTCATCGGTCGCTGAACGTCGGAGCAGTAGGCGTTTAATGCATTTTCCCATAGGGTCCAATGCAAAATTGACACCTCATTTTCTCCATTCTCAAGAGCTTTGAGTCTCTGCAAAACATATACATGTGTAGACACAAATAAGTGAAATAGAATGAAGGCTATTTCAGCTTTAGCTTTTATTCCGTTTGGGAGCTAAAGTCGCACAAACTTTTGTTTACAAAAATTTCGATGGCCTATAGTTTGCAAGTTATGCAATCAGTTGACATAAGATTGTGCGTGCATGTAGACATGTTAATGGCCTTTATACATGCCAAGTTTCAGATGGCTACCTACTCATACAAGCAAGCAGTAGCGGTTTGAAATTTTCACAATTTGGGCTACACGTTCGGGACGATTCGTGACCTTAGGTGACTTGCACAATTCGGGCTGAAACTAGTGCCAAATGAGAGGGTTGGGATAATCATTCAATTGACCATATGTGCCAAAAATTCTCGTTCTTTAGTTTTCGAGTTATAGCCCCTGGAAGTCGTAAACTGCACGACTTTGCCCTCGAATATCTCGACAACGGAGAAAGGAGAATTTCTGGGATTTTTTCCCAAGAAATATATGGGAATTATCTGTAATTTTAGCACAGTTTCAGAACGATTCGTGAAAGTCACCTTTTAAGAATAACTTCGACTGCAGCCCATACATAAAAGTTTGCTCCTTTATTACTCTGCACATGGACAATTATTTGCGCTGTTATTTGCCCCAGGCATGTACCTATGTAATTACCGTTTACAGTGTAAAGATGGATGTTATCGGTCGCTGAACGTCGGAGCAGTAGGCGTTTAATGCATTTTCCCATAGGGTCCAATGCAAAATTGACACCTCATTTTCTCCATTCTCAAGAGCTTTGAGTCTCTGCAAAACATATACATGTGTAGACACAAATAAGTGAAATAGAATGAAGGCTATTTCAGCTTTAGCTTTTATTCCGTTTGGGAGCTAAAGTCGCACAAACTTTTCTTTACAAAAATTTCGATGGCCTATAGTTCGCAAGTTATGCAATCAGTTGACATAAGATTGTGCATGCATGTAGACATGTTAATGGCCTTTATACATGCCAAGTTTCAGATGGCTACCTACTCATACAAGCAAGCAGTAGCGGTTTGAAATTTTCACAATTTGGGCTACACGTTCGGGACGATTCGAGACCTTAGGTGACTTGCACAATTCGGGCTGAAACTAGTGCCAAATGAGAGGGTTGGGATAAACATTCAATTGACCATATGTGCCAAAAATTCTCGTTCTTTAGTTTTCGAGTTATGGCCCCTGGAAGTCGTAAACTGCACGACTTTGCCCTCGAATATCTCGACAACGGAGAAAGGAGAATTTCTGGGATTTTTTCCCAAGAAATATATGGGAATTATTTGTAATTTTAGCACAGTTTCAGAACGATTCGTGAAAGTCACCTTTTAAGAATAACTTCCACTGCAGCCAATACATAAAAGTTTGCTCCTTTATTACTCTGCACATGGACAATTATTTGCGCTGTTATTTGCCCCAGGCATGTACCTATGTAATCACCGTTTACAGTGTAAAGATGGATGTCATCGGTCGCTGAACGTCGGAGCAGTAGGCGTTTAATGCATTTTCCCGTAGGGTCCAATGCAAAATTGACACCTCATTTTCTCCATTCTCAAGAGCTTTGAGTCTCTGCAAAACATATACATGTGTAGACACAAATAAGTGAAATAGAATGAAGGCTATTTCAGCTTTAGCTTTTATTCCGTTTGGGAGCTAAAGTCGCACAAACTTTTGTTTACAAAAATTTCGATGGCCTATAGTTTGCAAGTTATGCAATCAGTTGACATAAGATTGTGCGTGCATGTAGACATGTTAATGGCCTTTATACATGCCAAGTTTCAGATGGCTACCTACTCATACAAGCAAGCAGTAGCGGTTTGAAATTTTCACAATTTGGGCTACACGTTCGGGACGATTCGTGACCTTAGGTGACTTGCACAATTCGGGCTGAAACTAGTGCCAAATGAGAGGGTTGGGATAATCATTCAATTGACCATATGTGCCAAAAATTCTCGTTCTTTAGTTTTCGAGTTATAGCCCCTGGAAGTTGTAAACTGCACGACTTTGCCCTCGAATATCTCGACAACGGAGAAAGGAGAATTTCTGGGATTTTTTCCCAAGAAATATATGGGAATTATCTGTAATTTTAGCACAGTTTCAGAACGATTCGTGAAAGTCACCTTTTAAGAATAACTTCCACTGCAGCCCATACATAAAAGTTTGCTCCTTTATTACTCTGAACATGGACAATTATTTGCGCTGTTATTTGCCCCAGGCATGTACCTATGTAATTACCGTTTACAGTGTAAAGATGGATGTTATCGGTCGCTGAACGTCGGAGCAGTAGGCGTTTAATGCATTTTCCCATAGGGTCCAATGCAAAATTGACACCTCATTTTCTCCATTCTCAAGAGCTTTGAGTCTCTGCAAAACATATACATGTGTAGACACGAATAAGTGAAATAGAATGAAGGCTATTTCAGCTTTAGCTTTTATTCCGTTGGGGAGCTAAAGTCGCACAAACTTTTGTTTACAAAAATTTCGATGGCCTATAGTTCGCAAGTTATGCAATCAGTTGACATAAGATTGTGCATGCATGTAGACATGTTAATGGCCTTTATACATGCCAAGTTTCAGATGGCTACCTACTCATACAAGCAAGCAGTAGCGGTTTGAAATTTTCACAATTTGGGCTACACGTTCGGGACGATTCGTGACCTTAGGTGACTTGCACAATTCGGGCTGAAACTAGTGCCAAATGAGAGGGTTGGGATAAACATTCAATTGACCATATGTGCCAAAAATTCTCGTTCTTTAGTTTTCGAGTTATAGCCCCTGGAAGTCGTAAACTGCACGACTTTGCCCTCGAATATCTCGACAACGGAGAAAGGAGAATTTCTGGGATTTTTTCCCAAGAAATATATGGGAATTATCTGTAATTTTAGCACAGTTTCAGAACGATTCGTGAAAGTCACCTTTTAAGAATAACTTCCACTGCAGCCCATACATAAAAGTTTGCTCATTTATTACTCTGCACATGGACAATTATTTGCGCTGTTATTTGCCCCAGGCATGTACCTATGTAATTACCGTTTACAGTGTAAAGATGGATGTTATCGGTCGCTGAACGTCGGAGCAGTAGGCGTTTAATGCATTTTCCCATAGGGTCCAATGCAAAATTGACACCTCATTTTCTCCATTCTCAAGAGCTTTGAGTCTCTGCAAAACATTTACATGTGTAGACACAAATAAGTGAAATAGAATGAAGGCTATTTCAGCTTTAGCTTTTATTCCGTTTGGGAGCTAAAGTCGCACAAACTTTTGTTTACAAAAATTTCGATGGCCTATAGTTCGCAAGTTATGCAATCAGTTGACATAAGATTGTGCATGCATGTAGACATGTTAATGGCCTTTATACATGCCAAGTTTCAGATGGCTACCTACTCATACAAGCAAGCAGTAGCGGTTTGAAATTTTCACAATTTGGGCTACACGTTCGGGACGATTCGTGACCTTAGGTGACTTGCCCAATTCGGGCTGAAAGTAGTGCCAAATGAGAGGGTTGGGATAAACATTCAATTGACCATATGTGCCAAAAATTCTCGTTCTTTAGTTTTCGAGTTATAGCCCCTGGAAGTCGTAAACTGCACGACTTTGCCCTCGAATATCTAGACAACGGAGAAATGAGAATTTCTGGGATTTTTTCCCAAGAAATATATGGGAATTATCTGTAATTTTAGCACAGTTTCAGAACGATTCGTGAAAGTCACCTTTTAAGAATAACTTCCACTGCAGCCCATACATAAAAGTTTGCTCCTTTATTACTCTGCACATGGACAATTATTTGTGCTGTTATTTGCCCCAAGCATGTACCTATGTAATTACCGTTTACAGTGTAAAGATGGATGTTATCGGTCCCTGAACGTCGGAGCAGTAGGCGTTTAATGCATTTTCCCATAGGGTCCAATGCAAAATTGACACCTCATTTTCTCCATTCTCAAGAGCTTTGAGTCTCTGCAAAACATATACATGTGTAGACACAAATAAGTGAAATAGAATGAAGGCTATTTCAGCTTTAGCTTTTATTCCGTTTGGGAGCTAAAGTCGCACAAACTTTTGTTTACAAAAATTTCGATGGCCTATAGTTCGCAAGTAATGCAATCAGTTGACATAAGATTGTGCATGCATGTAGACATGTTAATGGCCTTTATACATGCCAAGTTTCAGATGGCTACCTACTCATACAAGCAAGCAGTAGCGGTTTGAAATTTTCACAATATGGGCTACACGTTCGGGACGATTCGTGACCTTAGGTGACTTGCACAATTCGGGCTGAAACTAGTGCCAAATGAGAGGGTTGGGATAAACATTCAATTGACCATATGTGCCAAAAATTCTCGTTCTTTAGTTTTCGAGTTATAGCCCCTGGAAGTCGTAAACTGCACGACATTGCCCTCGAATATCTAGACAACGGAGAAATGAGAGTTTCTGGGATTTTTTCCCAAGAAATATATGGGAATTATCTGTAATTTTAGCACAGTTTCAGAACGATTCGTGAAAGTCACCTTTTAAGAATAACTTCCACTGCAGCCCATACATAAAAGTTTGCTCCTTTATTACTCTGCACATGGACAATTATTTGTGCTGTTATTTGCCCCAAGCATGTACCTATGTAATTACCGTTTACAGTGTAAAGATGGATGTTATCGGTCGCTGAACGTCGGAGCAGTAGGCGTTTAATGCATTTTCCCATAGGGTCCAATGCAAAATTGACACCTCATTTTCTCCATTCTCAAGAGCTTTGAGTCTCTGCAAAACATATACATGTGTAGACACAAATAAGTGAAATAGAATGAAGGCTATTTCAGCTTTAGCTTTTATTCCGTTTGGGAGCTAAAGTCGCACAAACTTTTGTTTACAAAAATTTCGATGGCCTATAGTTCGCAAGTAATGCAATCAGTTGACATAAGATTGTGCATGCATGTAGACATGTTAATGGCCTTTATACATGCCAAGTTTCAGATGGCTACCTACTCATACAAGCAAGCAGTAGCGGTTTGAAATTTTCACAATTTGGGCTACACGTTCGGGACGATTCGTGACCTTAGGTGACTTGCACAATTCGGGCTGAAACTAGTGCCAAATGAGAGGGTTGGGATAAACATTCAATTGACCATATGTGCCAAAAATTCTCGTTCTTTAGTTTTCGAGTTATAGCCCCTGGAAGTCGTAAACTGCACGACTTTGCCCTCGAATATCTCGACAACGGAGAAAGGAGAATTTCTGGGATTTTTTCCCAAGAAATATATGGGAATTATCTGTAATTTTAGCACAGTTTCAGAACGATTCGTGAAAGTCACCTTTTAAGAATAACTTCCACTGCAGCCCATACATAAAAGTTTGCTCCTTTATTACTCTGCACATGGACAATTATTTGCGCTGTTATTTGCCCCAGGCATGTACCTATGTAATTACCGTTTACAGTGTAAAGATGGATGTTATCGGTCGCTGAACGTCTGAGCAGTAGGCGTTTAATGCATTTTCCCATAGGGTCCAATGCAAAATTGACACCTCATTTTCTCCATTCTCAAGAGCTTTGAGTCTCTGCAAAACATATACATGTGTAGACACAAATAAGTGAAAAAGAATGAAGGCTATTTCAGCTTTAGCTTTTATTCCGTTTGGGAGCTAAAGTCGCACAAACTTTTCTTTACAAAAATTTCGATGGCCTATAGTTCGCAAGTTATGCAATCAGTTGACATAAGATTGTCCATGCATGTAGACATGTTAATGGCCTTTATACATGCCAAGTTTCAGATGGCTACCTACTCATACAAGCAAGCAGTAGCGGTTTGAAATTTTCACAATTTGGGCTACACGTTCGGGACGATTCGTGACCTTAGGTGACTTGCACAATTCGGGCTGAAACTAGTGCCAAATGAGAGGGTTGGGATAAACATTCAATTGACCATATGTGCCAAAAATTCTCGTTCTTTAGTTTTCGAGTTATAGCCCCTGGAAGTCGTAAACTGCACGACTTTGCCCTCGAATATCTCGACAACGGAGAAAGGAGAATTTCTGGGATTTTTTCCCAAGAAATATATGGGAATTATCTGTAATTTTAGCACAGTTTCAGAACGATTCGTGAAAGTCACCTTTTAAGAATAACTTCCACTGCAGCCCATACATAAAAGTTTGCTCCTTTATTACTCTGCACATGGACAATTATTTGCGCTGTTATTTGCCCCAGGCATGTACCTATGTAATTACCGTTTACAGTGTAAAGATGGATGTTATCGGTCGCTGAACGTCGGAGCAGTAGGCGTTTAATGCATTTTCCCATAGGGTCCAATGCAAAATTGACACCTCATTTTCTCCATTCTCAAGAGCTTTGAGTCTCTGCAAAACATTTACATGTGTAGACACAAATAAGTGAAATAGAATGAAGGCTATTTCAGCTTTAGCTTTTATTCCGTTTGGGAGCTAAAGTCGCACAAACTTTTGTTTACAAAAATTTCGATGGCCTATAGTTCGCAAGTTATGCAATCAGTTGACATAAGATTGTGCATGCATGTAGACATGTTAATGGCCTTTATACATGCCAAGTTTCAGATGGCTACCTACTCATACAAGCAAGCAGTAGTGGTTTGACATTTTCACAATATGGGCTACACGTTCGGGACGATTTGTGACCTTAGGTGACCTGCACAATTCGGGCTGAAACTAGTGCCAAATGAGAGGGGTGGGATAAACATTCAATTGACCATATGTGCCAAAATTTTTTGGCACATATGGTCAATTGAATATTTATCCCAACCCGAATTGTGCAAGTCACCTAAGGTCGCGAATCGTCCCGAACGTGTAGCCCAAATTGTGAAAATTTCAAACCGCTACTGCTTGCTTGTATGAGTAGGTAGCCATCTGAAACTTGGCATGTATAAAGGCCATTAACATGTCATTCTATTTCACTTATTTGTGTCTACACATGTATATGTTTTGCAGAGACTCAAAGCTCTTGAGAATGGAGAAAATGAGGTGTCAATTTTGCATTGGACCCTATGGGAAAATGCATTAAACGCCTACTGCTCCGACGTTCAGCGACCGATAACATCCATCTTTACACTGTAAACGGTAATTACATAGGTACATGCCTGGGGCAAATAACAGCGCAAATAATTGTCCATGTGCAGAGTAATAAAGGAGCAAACTTTTATGTATGGGCTGCAGTGGAAGTTATTCTTAAAAGGTGACTTTCACGAATCGTTCTGAAACTGTGCTAAAATTACAGATAATTCCCATATATTTCTTGGGAAAAAATCCCAGAAATTCTCCTTTCTCCGTTGTCGAGATATTCGAGGGCAAAGTCGTGCAGTTTACGACTTCCAGGGGCTATAACTCGAAAACTAAAGAACGAGAATTTTTGGCACATATGGTCAATTGAATGTTTATCCCAACCCTCTCATTTGGCACTAGTTTCAGCCCGAATTGTGCAAGTCACCTAAGGTCACGAATCGTCCCGAACGTGTAGCCCAAATTGTGAAAATTTCAAACCGCTACTGCTTGCTTCTATGAGTAGGTAGCCATCTGAAACTTGGCATGTATAAAGGCCATTAACATGTCTACATGCATGCACAATCTTATGTCAACTGATTGCATTACTTGCGAACTATAGGCCATCGAAATTTTTGTAAACAAAAGTTTGTGCGACTTTAGCTCCCAAACGGAATAAAAGCTAAAGCTGAAATAGCCTTCATTCTATTTCACTTATTTGTGTCTACACATGTATATGTTTTGCAGAGACTCAAAGCTCTTGAGAATGGAGAAAATGAGGTGTCAATTTTGCATTGGACCCTATGGGAAAATGCATTAAACGCCTACTGCTCCGACGTTCAGCGACCGATAACATCTATCTTTACACTGTAAACGGTAATTACATAGGTACATGCCTGGGGCAAATAACAGCACAAATAATTGTCCATGTGCAGAGTAATAAAGGAGCAAACTTTTATGTATGGGCTGCAGTGGAAGTTATTCTTAAAAGGTGACTTTCACGAATCGTTCTGAAACTGTGCTAAAATTACAGATAATTCCCATATATTTCTTGGGAAAAAATCCCAGAAATTCTCATTTCTCCGTTGTCTAGATATTCGAGGGCAAAGTCGTGCAGTTTACGACTTCCAGGGGCTATAACTCGAAAACTAAAGAACGAGAATTTTTGGCACATATGGTCAATTGAATGTTTATCCCAACCCTCTCATTTGGCACTAGTTTCAGCCCGAATTGTGCAAGTCACCTAAGGTCACGAATCGTCCCGAACGTGTAGCCCAAATTGTGAAAATTTCAAACCGCTACTGCTTGCTTCTATGAGTAGGTAGCCATCTGAAACTTGGCATGTATAAAGGCCATTAACATGTCTACATGCATGCACAATCTCATGTCAACTGATTGCATAACTTGCGAACTATAGGCCATCGAAATTTTTGTAAACAAAAGTTTGTGCGACTTTAGCTCCCAAACGGAATAAAAGCTAAAGCTGAAATAGCCTTCATTCTATTTCACTTATTTGTGTCTACACATGTAAATGTTTTGCAGAGACTCAAAGCTCTTGAGAATGGAGAAAATGAGGTGTCAATTTTGCATTGGACCCTATGGGAAATGCATTAAACGCCTACTGCTCCGACGTTCAGCGACCGATAAGATCCATCTTTACACTGTAAACGGTAATTACATAGGTACATGCCTGGGGCAAATAACAGCGCAAATAATTGTCCATGTGCAGAGTAATAAAGGAGCAAACTTTTATGTATGGGCTGCAGTGGATGTTATTCTTAAAAGGTGACTTTCACGAATCGTTCTGAAACTGTGCTAAAATTACAGATAATTCCCATATATTTCTTGGGAAAAAATCCCAGAAATTCTCCTTTCTCCGTTGTCGAGATATTCGAGGGCAAAGTCGTGCAGTTTACGACTTCCAGGGGCTATAACTCGAAAACTAAAGAACGAGAATTTTTGGCACATATGGTCAATTGAATGTTTATCCCAACCCTCTCATTTGGCACTAGTTTCAGCCCGAATTGTGCAAGTCACCTAAGGTCACGAATCGTCCCGAACGGGTAGCCCAAATTGTGAAAATTTCAAATTGCTACTGCTTGCTTGTATGAGTAGGTAGCCATCTGAAACTTGGCATGTATAAAGGCCATTAACATGTCTACATGCATGGACAATCTTATGTCAACTGATTGCATAACTTGCGAACTATAGGCCATCGAAATTTTTGTAAACAAAAGTTTGTGCGACTTTAGCTCCCAAACGGAATAAAAGCTAAAGCTGAAATAGCCTTCATTCTATTTCACTTATTCGTGTCTACACATGTATATGTTTTGCAGAGACTCAAAGCTCTTGAGAATGGAGAAAATGAGGTGTCAATTTTGCATTGGACCCTATGGGAAAATGCATTAAACGCCTACTGCTCCGACGTTCAGCGACCGATAACATCCATCTTTACACTGTAAACGGTAATTACATAGGTACATGCCTGGGGCAAATAACAGCGCAAATAATTGTCCATGTTCAGAGTAATAAAGGAGCAAACTTTTATGTATGGGCTGCAGTGGAAGTTATTCTTAAAAGGCGACTTTCACGAATCGTTCTGAAACTGTGCTAAAATTACAGATAATTCCCATATATTTCTTGGGAAAAAATCCCAGAAATTCTCCTTTCTCCGTTGTCGAGATATTCGAGGGCAAAGTCGTGCAGTTTACAACTTCCAGGGGCTATAACTCGAAAACTAAAGAACGAGAATTTTTGGCACATATGGTCAATTGAATGATTATCCCAACCCTCTCATTTGGCACTAGTTTCAGCCCGAATTGTGCAAGTCACCTAAGGTCACGAATCGTCCCGAACGTGTAGCCCAAATTGTGAAAATTTCAAACCGCTACTGCTTGCTTGTATGAGTAGGTAGCCATCTGAAACTTGGCATGTATAAAGGCCATTAACATGTCTACATGCACGCACAATCTTATGTCAACTGATTGCATAACTTGCAAACTATAGGCCATCGAAATTTTTGTAAACAAAAGTTTGTGCGACTTTAGCTCCCAAACGGAATAAAAGCTAAAGCTGAAATAGCCTTCATTCTATTTCACTTATTTGTGTCTACACATGTATATGTTTTGCAGAGACTCAAAGCTCTTGAGAATGGAGAAAATGAGGTGTCAATTTTGCATTGGACCCTATGGGAAAATGCATTAAACGCCTACTGCTCCGACGTTCAGCGACCGATAACATCCATCTTTACACTGTAAACGGTGATTACATAGGTACATGCCTGGGGCAAATAACAGCGCAAATAATTGTCCATGTGCAGAGTAATAAAGGAGCAAACTTTTATGTATGGGCTGCAGTGGAAGTTATTCTTAAAAGGTGACTTTCACGAATCGTTCTGAAACTGTGCTAAAATTACAGATAATTCCCATATATTTCTTGGGAAAAAATCCCAGAAATTCTCATTTCTCCGTTGTCGAGATATTCGAGGGCAAAGTCGTGCAGTTTACGACTTCCAGGGGCTATAACTTGAAAACTAAAGAACGAGAATTTTTGGCACATATGGTCAATTGAATGTTTATCCCAACCCTCTCATTTGGCACTAGTTTCAGCCCGAATTGTGCAAGTCACCTAAGGTCACGAATCGTCCCGAACGTGTAGCCCAAATTGTGAAAATTTCAAACCGCTACTGCTTGCTTGTATGAGTAGGTAGCCATCTGAAACTTGGCATGTATAAAGGCCATTAACATGTCTACATGCATGCACAATCTTATGTCAACTGATTGCATAACTTGCGAACTATAGGCCATCGAAATTTTTGTAAACAAAAGTTTGTGCGACTTTAGCTCCCAAACGGAATAAAAGCTAAAGCTGAAATAGCCTTCATTCTATTTCACTTATTTGTGTCTACACATGTATATGTTTTGCAGAGACTCAAAGCTCTTGAGAATGGAGAAAATGAGGTGTCAATTTTGCATTGGACCCTATGGGAAAATGCATTAAACGCCTACTGCTCAGACGTTCAGCGACCGATAACATCCATCTTTACACTGTAAACGGTAATTACATAGGTACATGCCTGGGGCAAATAACAGCGCAAATAATTGTCCATGTGCAGAATAATAAAGGAGCAAACTTTTATGTATGGGCTGCAGTGGAAGTTATTCTTAAAAGGTGACTTTCACGAATCGTTCTGAAACTGTGCTAAAATTACAGATAATTCCCATATATTTCTTGGGAAAAAATCCCAGAAATTCTCATTTCTCCGTTGTCGAGATATTCGAGGGCAAAGTCGTGCAGTTTACGACTTCCAGGGGCTATAACTCGAAAACTAAAGAACGAGAATTTTTGGCACATATGGTCAATTGAATGTTTATCCCAACCCTCTCATTTGGCACTAGTTTCAGCCCGAATTGTGCAAGTCACCTAAGGTCACGAAACGTCCCGAACGTGTAGCCCATATTGTGAAAATTTCAAACCGCTACTGCTTGCTTGTATGAGTAGGTAGCCATCTGAAACTTGGCATGTATAAAGGCCATTAACATGTCTACATGCATGCACAATCTTATGTCAACTGATTGCATAACTTGCGAACTATAGGCCATCGAAATTTTTGTAAACAAAAGTTTGTGCGACTTTAGCTCCCAAACGGAATAAAAGCTAAAGCTGAAATAGCCTTCATTCTATTTCACTTAATTGTGTCTACACATGTATATGTTTTGCAGAGACTCAAAGCTCTTGAGAATGGAGAAAATGAGGTGTCAATTTTGCATTGGACCCTATGGGAAAATGCATTAAACGCCTACTGCTCCGACGTTCAGCGACCGATAACATCCATCTTTACACTGTAAACGGTAATTACATAGGTACATGCCTGGGGCAAATAACAGCACAAATAATTGTCCATGTGCAGAGTAATAAAGGAGCAAACTTTTATGTATGGGCAGCAGTGGAAGTTATTCTTAAAAGGTGACTTTCACGAATCGTTCTGAAACTGTGCTAAAATTACAGATAATTCCCATATATTTCTTGGGAAAAAATCCCAGAAATTCTCCTTTCTCCGTTGTCGAGATATTCGAGGGCAAAGTCGTGCAGTTTACGACTTCCAGGGGCTATAACTCGAAAACTAAAGAACGAGAATTTTTGGCACATATGGTCAATTGAATGTTTATCCCAACCCTCTCATTTGGCACTAGTTTCAGCCCGAATTGTGCAAGTCACCTAAGGTCACGAATCGTCCCGAACGTGTAGCCCAAATTGTGAAAATTTCAAACCGCTACTGCTTGCTTCTATGAGTAGGTAGCCATCTGAAACTTGGCATGTATAAAGGCCATTAACATGTCTACATGCATGCACAATCTTATGTCAACTGATTGCATAACTTGCGAACTATAGGCCATCGAAATTTTTGTAAACAAAAGTTTGTGCGACTTTAGCTCCCAAACGGAATAAAAGCTAAAGCTGAAATAGCCTTCATTCTATTTCACTTATTTGTGTCTACACATGTATATGTTTTGCAGAGACTCAAAGCTCTTGAGAATGGAGAAAATGAGGTGTCAATTTTGCATTGGACCCTATGGGAAAATGCATTAAACGCCTACTGCTCCGACGTTCAGCAACCGATAACATCCATCTTTACACTGTAAACGGTAATTACATAGGTACATGCCTGGGGCAAATAACAGCGCAAATAATTGTCCATGTGCAGAGTAATAAAGGAGCAAACTTTTATGTATGGGCTGCAGTGGAAGTTATTCTTAAAAGGTGACTTTCACGAATCGTTCTGAAACTGTGCTAAAATTACAGATAATTCCCATATATTTCTTGGGAAAAAATCCCAGAAATTCTCCTTTCTCCGTTGTCGAGATATTCGAGGGCAACGTCGTGCAGTTTACGACTTCCAGGGGCTATAACTCGAAAACTAAAGAACGAGAATTTTTGGCACATATGGTCAATTGAATGTTTATCCCAACCCTCTCATTTGGCACTAGTTTCAGCCCGAATTGTGCAAGTCACCTAAGGTCACGAATCGTCCCGAACGTGTAGCCCATATTGTGAAAATTTCAAACCGCTACTGCTTGCTTGTATGAGTAGGTAGCCATCTGAAACTTGGCATGTATAAAGGCCATTAACATGTCTACATGCATGGACAATCTTATGTCAACTGATTGCATAACTTGCGAACTATAGGCCATCGAAATTTTTGTAAACAAAAGTTTGTGCGACTTTAGCTCCCAAACGGAATAAAAGCTAAAGCTGAAATAGCCTTCATTCTATTTCACTTATTTGTGTCTACACATGTTTATGTTTTGCAGAGACTCAAAGCTCTTGAGAATGGAGAAAATGAGGTGTCAATTTTGCATTGGACCCTATGGGAAAATGCATTAAACGCCTACTGCTCCGACGTTCAGCGACCGATAACATCCATCTTTACACTGTAAACGGTAATTACATAGGTACATGCCTGGGGCAAATAACAGCACAAATAATTGTCCATGTGCAGAGTAATAAAGGAGCAAACTTTTATGTATGGGCTGCAGTGGAGGTTATTCTTAAAAGGTGACTTTCACGAATCGTTCTGAAACTGTGCTAAAATTACAGATAATTCCCATATATTTCTTGGGAAAAAATCCCAGAAATTCTCATTTCTCCGTTGTCTAGATATTCGAGGGCAAAGTCGTGCAGTTTACGACTTCCAGGGGCTATAACTCGAAAACTAAAGAACGAGAATTTTTGGCACATATGGTCAATTGAATGTTTATCCCAACCCTCTCATTTGGCACTAGTTTCAGCCCGAATTGTGCAAGTCACCTAAGGTCACGAATCGTCCCGAACGTGTAGCCCAAATTGTGAAAATTTCAAACCGCTACTGCTTGCTTGTATGAGTAGGTAGCCATCTGAAACTTGGCATGTATAAAGGCCATTAACATGTCTACATGCATGCACAATCTTATGTCAACTGATTGCATAACTTGCGAACTATAGGCCATCGAAATTTTTGTAAACAAAAGTTTGTGCGACTTTAGCTCCCAAACGGAATAAAAGCTAAAGCTGAAATAGCCTTCATTCTATTTCACTTATTTGTGTCTACACATGTAAATGTTTTGCAGAGACTCAAAGCTCTTGAGAATGGAGAAAATGAGGTGTCAATTTTGCATTGGACCCTATGGGAAATGCATTAAACGCCTACTGCTCCGACGTTCAGCGACCGATAAGATCCATCTTTACACTGTAAACGGTAATTACATAGGTACATGCCTGGGGCAAATAACAGCGCAAATAATTGTCCATGTGCAGAGTAATAAAGGAGCAAACTTTTATGTATGGGCTGCAGTGGATGTTATTCTTAAAAGGTGACTTTCACGAATCGTTCTGAAACTGTGCTAAAATTACAGATAATTCCCATATATTTCTTGGGAAAAAATCCCAGAAATTCTCCTTTCTCCGTTGTCGAGATATTCGAGGGCAAAGTCGTGCAGTTTACGACTTCCAGGGGCTATAACTCGAAAACTAAAGAACGAGAATTTTTGGCACATATGGTCAATTGAATGTTTATCCCAACCCTCTCATTTGGCACTAGTTTCAGCCCGAATTGTGCAAGTCACCTAAGGTCACGAATCGTCCCGAACGTGTAGCCCAAATTGTGAAAATTTCAAACCGCTACTGCTTGCTTGTATGAGTAGGTAGCCATCTGAAACTTGGCATGTATAAAGGCCATTAACATGTCTACATGCATGGACAATCTTATGTCAACTGATTGCATAACTTGCGAACTATAGGCCATCGAAATTTTTGTAAACAAAAGTTTGTGCGACTTTAGCTCCCAAACGGAATAAAAGCTAAAGCTGAAATAGCCTTCATTCTATTTCACTTATTCGTGTCTACACATGTATATGTTTTGCAGAGACTCAAAGCTCTTGAGAATGGAGAAAATGAGGTGTCAATTTTGCATTGGACCCTATGGGAAAATGCATTAAACGCCTACTGCTCCGACGTTCAGCGACCGATAACATCCATCTTTACACTGTAAACGGTAATTACATAGGTACATGCCTGGGGCAAATAACAGCGCAAATAATTGTCCATGTTCAGAGTAATAAAGGAGCAAACTTTTATGTATGGGCTGCAGTGGAAGTTATTCTTAAAAGGCGACTTTCACGAATCGTTCTGAAACTGTGCTAAAATTACAGATAATTCCCATATATTTCTTGGGAAAAAATCCCAGAAATTCTCCTTTCTCCGTTGTCGAGATATTCGAGGGCAAAGTCGTGCAGTTTACAACTTCCAGGGGCTATAACTCGAAAACTAAAGAACGAGAATTTTTGGCACATATGGTCAATTGAATGATTATCCCAACCCTCTCATTTGGCACTAGTTTCAGCCCGAATTGTGCAAGTCACCTAAGGTCACGAATCGTCCCGAACGTGTAGCCCAAATTGTGAAAATTTCAAACCGCTACTGCTTGCTTGTATGAGTAGGTAGCCATCTGAAACTTGGCATGTATAAAGGCCATTAACATGTCTACATGCACGCACAATCTTATGTCAACTGATTGCATAACTTGCAAACTATAGGCCATCGAAATTTTTGTAAACAAAAGTTTGTGCGACTTTAGCTCCCAAACGGAATAAAAGCTAAAGCTGAAATAGCCTTCATTCTATTTCACTTATTTGTGTCTACACATGTATATGTTTTGCAGAGACTCAAAGCTCTTGAGAATGGAGAAAATGAGGTGTCAATTTTGCATTGGACCCTATGGGAAAATGCATTAAACGCCTACTGCTCCGACGTTCAGCGACCGATAACATCCATCTTTACACTGTAAACGGTGATTACATAGGTACATGCCTGGGGCAAATAACAGCGCAAATAATTGTCCATGTGCAGAGTAATAAAGGAGCAAACTTTTATGTATGGGCTGCAGTGGAAGTTATTCTTAAAAGGTGACTTTCACGAATCGTTCTGAAACTGTGCTAAAATTACAGATAATTCCCATATATTTCTTGGGAAAAAATCCCAGAAATTCTCATTTCTCCGTTGTCGAGATATTCGAGGGCAAAGTCGTGCAGTTTACGACTTCCAGGGGCTATAACTTGAAAACTAAAGAACGAGAATTTTTGGCACATATGGTCAATTGAATGTTTATCCCAACCCTCTCATTTGGCACTAGTTTCAGCCCGAATTGTGCAAGTCACCTAAGGTCACGAATCGTCCCGAACGTGTAGCCCAAATTGTGAAAATTTCAAACCGCTACTGCTTGCTTGTATGAGTAGGTAGCCATCTGAAACTTGGCATGTATAAAGGCCATTAACATGTCTACATGCATGCACAATCTTATGTCAACTGATTGCATAACTTGCGAACTATAGGCCATCGAAATTTTTGTAAACAAAAGTTTGTGCGACTTTAGCTCCCAAACGGAATAAAAGCTTAAGCTGAAATAGCCTTCATTCTATTTCACTTATTTGTGTCTACACATGTATATGTTTTGCAGAGACTCAAAGCTCTTGAGAATGGAGAAAATGAGGTGTCAATTTTGCATTGGACCCTATGGGAAAATGCATTAAACGCCTACTGCTCAGACGTTCAGCGACCGATAACATCCATCTTTACACTGTAAACGGTAATTACATAGGTACATGCCTGGGGCAAATAACAGCGCAAATAATTGTCCATGTGCAGAGTAATAAAGGAGCAAACTTTTATGTATGGGCTGCAGTGGAAGTTATTCTTAAAAGGTGACTTTCACGAATCGTTCTGAAACTGTGCTAAAATTACAGATAATTCCCATATATTTCTTGGGAAAAAATCCCAGAAATTCTCCTTTCTCCGTTGTCGAGATATTCGAGGGCAAAGTCGTGCAGTTTACGACTTCCAGGGGCTATAACTCGAAAACTAAAGAACGAGAATTTTTGGCACATATGGTCAATTGAATGTTTATCCCAACCCTCTCATTTGGCACTAGTTTCAGCCCGAATTGTGCAAGTCACCTAAGGTCACGAATCGTCCCGAACGTGTAGCCCATATTGTGAAAATTCCAAACCGCTACTGCTTGCTTGTATGAGTAGGTAGCCATCTGAAACTTGGCATGTATAAAGGCCATTAACATGTCTACATGCATGCACAATCTTATGTCAACTGATTGCATAACTTGCGAACTATAGGCCATCGAAATTTTTGTAAACAAAAGTTTGTGCGACTTTAGCTCCCAAACGGAATAAAAGCTAAAGCTGAAATAGCCTTCATTCTATTTCACTTATTTGTGTCTACACATGTATATGTTTTGCAGAGACTCAAAGCTCTTGAGAATGGAGAAAATGAGGTGTCAATTTTGCATTGGACCCTATGGGAAAATGCATTAAACGCCTACTGCTCCGACGTTCAGCGACCGATAACATCCATCTTTACACTGTAAACGGTAATTACATAGGTACATGCCTGGGGCAAATAACAGCGCAAATAATTGTCCATGTGCAGAATAATAAAGGAGCAAACTTTTATGTATGGGCTGCAGTGGAAGTTATTCTTAAAAGGTGACTTTCACGAATCGTTCTGAAACTGTGCTAAAATTACAGATAATTCCCATATATTTCTTGGGAAAAAATCCCAGAAATTCTCATTTCTCCGTTGTCGAGATATTCGAGGGCAAAGTCGTGCAGTTTACGACTTCCAGGGGCTATAACTCGAAAACTAAAGAACGAGAATTTTTGGCACATATGGTCAATTGAATGTTTATCCCAACCCTCTCATTTGGCACTAGTTTCAGCCCGAATTGTGCAAGTCACCTAAGGTCACGAAACGTCCCGAACGTGTAGCCCATATTGTGAAAATTTCAAACCGCTACTGCTTGCTTGTATGAGTAGGTAGCCATCTGAAACTTGGCATGTATAAAGGCCATTAACATGTCTACATGCATGCACAATCTTATGTCAACTGATTGCATAACTTGCGAACTATAGGCCATCGAAATTTTTGTAAACAAAAGTTTGTGCGACTTTAGCTCCCAAACGGAATAAAAGCTAAAGCTGAAATAGCCTTCATTCTATTTCACTTAATTGTGTCTACACATGTATATGTTTTGCAGAGACTCAAAGCTCTTGAGAATGGAGAAAATGAGGTGTCAATTTTGCATTGGACCCTATGGGAAAATGCATTAAACGCCTACTGCTCCGACGTTCAGCGACCGATAACATCCATCTTTACACTGTAAACGGTAATTACATAGGTACATGCCTGGGGCAAATAACAGCACAAATAATTGTCCATGTGCAGAGTAATAAAGGAGCAAACTTTTATGTATGGGCTGCAGTGGAAGTTATTCCTAAAAGGTGACTTTCACGAATCGTTCTGAAACTGTGCTAAAATTACAGATAATTCCCATATATTTCTTGGGAAAAAATCCCAGAAATTCTCCTTTCTCCGTTGTCGAGATATTCGAGGGCAAAGTCGTGCAGTTTACGACTTCCAGGGGCTATAACTCGAAAACTAAAGAACGAGAATTTTTGGCACATATGGTCAATTGAATGTTTATCCCAACCCTCTCATTTGGCACTAGTTTCAGCCCGAATTGTGCAAGTCACCTAAGGTCACGAATCGTCCCGAACGTGTAGCCCATATTGTGAAAATTCCAAACCGCTACTGCTTGCTTGTATGAGTAGGTAGCCATCTGAAACTTGGCATGTATAAAGGCCATTAACATGTCTACATGCATGCACAATCTTATGTCAACTGATTGCATAACTTGCGAACTATAGGCCATCGAAATTTTTGTAAACAAAAGTTTGTGCGACTTTAGCTCCCAAACGGAATAAAAGCTAAAGCTGAAATAGCCTTCATTCTATTTCACTTATTTGTGTCTACACATGTATATGTTTTGCAGAGACTCAAAGCTCTTGAGAATGGAGAAAATGAGGTGTCAATTTTGCATTGGACCCTATGGGAAAATGCATTAAACGCCTACTGCTCCGACGTTCAGCGACCGATAACATCCATCTTTACACTGTAAACGGTAATTACATAGGTACATGCCTGGGGCAAATAACAGCGCAAATAATTGTCCATGTGCAGAGTAATAAAGGCGCAAACTTTTATGTATGGGCTGCAGTGGAAGTTATTCTTAAAAGGCGACTTTCACGAATCGTTCTGAAACTGTGCTAAAATTACAGATAATTCCCATATATTTCTTGGGAAAAAATCCCAGAAATTCTCATTTCTCCGTTGTCGAGATATTCGAGGGCAAAGTCGTGCAGTTTACGACTTCCAGGGGCTATAACTCGAAAACTAAAGAACGAGAATTTTTGGCACATATGGTCAATTGAATGTTTATCCCAACCCTCTCATTTGGCACTAGTTTCAGCCCGAATTGTGCAAGTCACCTAAGGTCATGAATCGTCCCGAACGTGTAGCCCATATTGTGAAAATTTCAAACCGCTACTGCTTGCTTGTATGAGTAGGTAGCCATCTGAAACTTGGCATGTATAAAGGCCATTAACATGTCTACATGCATGCACAATCTTATGTCAACTGATTGCATAACTTGCGAACTATAGGCCATCGAAATTTTTGTAAACAAAAGTTTGTGCGACTTTAGCTCCCAAACGGAATAAAAGCTAAAGCTGAAATAGCCTTCATTCTATTTCACTTATTTGTGTCTACACATGTAAATGTTTTGCAGAGACTCAAAGCTCTTGAGAATGGAGAAAATGAGGTGTCAATTTTGCATTGGACCCTATGGAAAATGCATTAAACGCCTACTGCTCCGACGTTCAGCGACCGATAACATCCATCTTTACACTGTAAACGGTAATTACATAGGTACATGCCTGGGGCAAATAACAGCACAAATAATTGTCCATGTGCAGAGTAATAAAGGAGCAAACTTTTATGTATGGGCTGCAGTGGAAGTTATTCTTAAAAGGTGACTTTCACGAATCGTTCTGAAACTGTGCTAAAATTACAGATAATTCCCATATATTTCTTGGGAAAAAATCCCAGAAATTCTCATTTCTCCGTTGTCTAGATATTCGAGGGCAAAGTCGTGCAGTTTACGACTTCCAGGGGCTATAACTCGAAAACTAAAGAACGAGAATTTTTGGCACATATGGTCAATTGAATGTTTATCCCAACCCTCTCATTTGGCACTAGTTTCAGCCCGAATTGTGCAAGTCACCTAAGGTCACGAATCGTCCCGAACGTGTAGCCCAAATTGTGAAAATTTCAAACCGCTACTGCTTGCTTGTATGAGTAGGTAGCCATCTGAAACTTGGCATGTATAAAGGCCATTAACATGTCTACATGCATGCACAATCTTATGTCAACTGATTGCATAACTTGCGAACTATAGGCCATCAAAATTTTTGTAAACAAAAGTTTGTGCGACTTTAGCTCCCAAACGGAATAAAAGCTAAAGCTGAAATAGCCTTCATTCTATTTCACTTATTTGTGTCTACACATGTATATGTTTTGCAGAGACTCAAAGCTCTTGAGAATGGAGAAAATGAGGTGTCAATTTTGCATTGGACCCTATGGGAAAATGCATTAAACGCCTACTGCTCCGACGTTCAGCGACCGATAACATCCATCTTTACACTGTAAACGGTAATTACATAGGTACATGCCTGGGGCAAATAACAGCACAAATAATTGTCCATGTGCAGAGTAATAAAGGAGCAAACTTTTATGTATGGGCTGCAGTGGAAGTTATTCTTAAAAGGTGACTTTCACGAATCGTTCTGAAACTGTGCTAAAATTACAGATAATTCCCATATATTTCTTGGGAAAAAATCCCAGAAATTCTCCTTTCTCCGTTGTCGAGATATTCGAGGGCAAAGTCGTGCAGTTTACGACTTCCAGGGGCTATAACTCGAAAACTAAAGAACGAGAATTTTTGGCACATATGGTCAATTGAATGTTTATCCCAACCCTCTCATTTGGCACTAGTTTCAGCCCGAATTGTGCAAGTCACCTAAGGTCACGAATCGTCCCGAACGTATAGCCCATATTGTGAAAATTCCAAACCGCTACTGCTTGCTTGTATGAGTAGGTAGCCATCTGAAACTTGGCATGTATAAAGGCCATTAACATGTCTACATGCATGCACAATCTTATGTCAACTGATTGCATAACTTGCGAACTATAGGCCATCGAAATTTTTGTAAACAAAAGTTTGTGCGACTTTAGCTCCCAAACGGAATAAAAGCTAAAGCTGAAATAGCCTTCATTCTATTTCACTTATTTGTGTCTACACATGTATATGTTTTGCAGAGACTCAAAGCTCTTGAGAATGGAGAAAATGAGGTGTCAATTTTGCATTGGACCCTATGGGAAAATGCATTAAACGCCTACTGCTCCGACGTTCAGCGACCGATAACATCCATCTTTACACTGTAAACGGTAATTACATAGGTACATGCCTGGGGCAAATAACAGCGCAAATAATTGTCCATGTGCAGAGTAATAAAGGCGCAAACTTTTATGTATGGGCTGCAGTGGAAGTTATTCTTAAAAGGCGACTTTCACGAATCGTTCTGAAACTGTGCTAAAATTACAGATAATTCCCATATATTTCTTGGGAAAAAATCCCAGAAATTCTCATTTCTCCGTTGTCGAGATATTCGAGGGCAAAGTCGTGCAGTTTACGACTTCCAGGGGCTATAACTCGAAAACTAAAGAACGAGAATTTTTGGCACATATGGTCAATTGAATGTTTATCCCAACCCTCTCATTTGGCACTAGTTTCAGCCCGAATTGTGCAAGTCACCTAAGGTCACGAATCGTCCCGAACGTATAGCCCATATTGTGAAAATTCCAAACCGCTACTGCTTGCTTGTATGAGTAGGTAGCCATCTGAAACTTGGCATGTATAAAGGCCATTAACATGTCTACATGCATGCACAATCTTATGTCAACTGATTGCATAACTTGCGAACTATAGGCCATCGAAATTTTTGTAAACAAAAGTTTGTGCGACTTTAGCTCCCAAACGGAATAAAAGCTAAAGCTGAAATAGCCTTCATTCTATTTCACTTATTTGTGTCTACACATGTAAATGTTTTGCAGAGACTCAAAGCTCTTGAGAATGGAGAAAATGAGGTGTCAATTTTGCATTGGACCCTATGGAAAATGCATTAAACGCCTACTGCTCCGACGTTCAGCGACCGATAACATCCATCTTTACACTGTAAACGGTAATTACATAGGTACATGCCTGGGGCAAATAACAGCACAAATAATTGTCCATGTGCAGAGTAATAAAGGAGCAAACTTTTATGTATGGGCTGCAGTGGAAGTTATTCTTAAAAGGTGACTTTCACGAATCGTTCTGAAACTGTGCTAAAATTACAGATAATTCCCATATATTTCTTGGGAAAAAATCCCAGAAATTCTCATTTCTCCGTTGTCTAGATATTCGAGGGCAAAGTCGTGCAGTTTACGACTTCCAGGGGCTATAACTCGAAAACTAAAGAACGAGAATTTTTGGCACATATGGTCAATTGAATGTTTATCCCAACCCTCTCATTTGGCACTAGTTTCAGCCCGAATTGTGCAAGTCACCTAAGGTCACGAATCGTCCCGAACGTGTAGCCCAAATTGTGAAAATTTCAAACCGCTACTGCTTGCTTGTATGAGTAGATAGCCATCTGAAACTTGGCATGTAGAAAGGCCATTAACATGTCTACATGCATGCACAATCTTATGTCAACTGATTGCATAACTTGCGAACTATAGGCCATCGAAATTTTTGTAAACAAAAGTTTGTGCGACTTTATCTCCCAAACGGAATAAAAACTAAAGCTGAAATAGCCTTCATTTTATTTCCCTTATTTGTGTCTACACATGTATATGTTTTGCAGAGACTCAAAGCTCTTGAGAATGGAGAAAATGAGGTGTCAATTTTGCATTGGACCCTATGGGAAAATGCATTAAACGCCTACTGCTCCGACGTTCAGCGACCGATAACATCCATCTTTACACTGTAAACGGTAATTACATAGGTACATGCCTGGGGCAAATAACAGCGCAAATAATTGTCCATGTGCAGAGTAATAAAGGAGCAAACTTTTATGTATGGGCTGCAGTGGAAGTTATTCTTAAAAGGTGACTTTCACGAATCGTTCTGAAACTGTGCTAAAATTACAGATAATTCCCATATATTTCTTGGGAAAAAATCCCAGAAATTCTCCTTTCTCCGTTGTCGAGATATTCGAGGGCAAAGTCGTGCAGTTTACGACTTCCAGGGGCTATAACTCGAAAACTAAAGAACGAGAATTTTTGGCACATATGGTCAATTGAATGTTTATCCCAACCCTCTCATTTGGCACTAGTTTCAGCCCGAATTGTGCAGGTCACCTAAGGTCACGAATCGTCCCGAACGTGTAGCCCAAATGGTGAAAATTTCAAACCGCTACTGCTTGCTTCTATGAGTAGGTAGCCATCTGAAACTTGGCATGTATAAAGGCCATTAACATGTCTACATGCATGCACAATCTTATGTCAACTGATTGCATAACTTGCGAACTATAGGCCATCGAAATTTTTGTAAACAAAAGTTTGTGCCACTTTAGCTCCCAAACGGAATAAAAGCTAAAGCTGAAATAGCCTTCATTCTATTTCACTTATTTGTGTCTACACATGTAAATGTTTTGCAGAGACTCAAAGCTCTTGAGAATGGAGAAAATGAGGTGTCAATTTTGCATTGGACCCTATGGGAAAATGCATTAAACGCCTACTGCTCCGACGTTCAGCGACCGATAACATCCATCTTTACACTGTAAACGGTAATTACATAGGTACATGCCTGGGGCAAATAACAGCGCAAATAATTGTCCATGTGCAGAGTAATAAATGAGCAAACTTTTATGTATGGGCTGCAGTGGAAGTTATTCTTAAACGGTGACTTTCACGAATCGTTCTGAAACTGTGCTAAAATTACAGATAATTCCCATATATTTCTTGGGAAAAAATCCCAGAAATTCTCCTTTCTCCGTTGTCGAGATATTCGAGGGCAAAGTCGTGCAGTTTACGACTTCCAGGGGCTATAACTCGAAAACTAAAGAACGAGAATTTTTGGCACATATGGTCAATTGAATGTTTATCCCAACCCTCTCATTTGGCACTAGTTTCAGCCCGAATTGTGCAAGTCACCTAAGGTCACGAATCGTCCCGAGCGTGTAGCCCAAATTGTGAAAATTTCAAACCGCTACTGCTTGCTTGTATGAGTAGGTAGCCATCTGAAACTTGGCATGTATAAAGGCCATTAACATGTCTACATGCATGGACAATCTTATGTCAACTGATTGCATAACTTGCGAACTATAGGCCATCGAAATTTTTGTAAACAAAAGTTTGTGCGACTTTAGCTCCCAAACGGAATAAAAGCTAAAGCTGAAATAGCCTTCATTCTATTTCACTTATTTGTGTCTACACATGTATATGTTTTGCAGAGACTCAAAGCTCTTGAGAATGGAGAAAATGAGGTGTCAATTTTGCATTGGACCCTATGGGAAAATGCATTAAACGCCTACTGCTCCGACGTTCAGCGACCGATAACATCCATCTTTACACTGTAAACGGTAATTACATAGGTACATGCCTGGGGCAAATAACAGCGCAAATAATTGTCCATGTGCAGAGTAATAAAGGAGCAAACTTTTATGTATGGGCTGCAGTGGAAGGTGACTTTCACGAATCGTTCTGAAACTGTGCTAAAATTACAGATAATTCCCATATATTTCTTGGGAAAAAATCCCAGAAATTCTCCTTTCTCCGTTGTCGAGATATTCGAGGGCAAAGTCGTGCAGTTTACGACTTCCAGGGGCTATAACTCGAAAACTAAAGAACGAGAATTTTTGGCACATATGGTCAATTGAATGTTTATCCCAACCCTCTCATTTGGCACTAGTTTCAGCCCGAATTGTGCAAGTCACCTAAGGTCACGAATCGTCCCGAACGTGTAGCCCATATTGTGAAAATTTCAAACCGCTACTGCTTGCTTGTATGAGTAGGTAGCCATCTGAAACTTGGCATGTATAAAGGCCATTAACATGTCTACATGCATGCACAATCTTATGTCAACTGATTGCATAACTTGCGAACTATAGGCCATCAAAATTTTTGTAAACAAAAGTTTGTGCGACTTTAGCTCCCAAACGGAATAAAAGCTAAAGCTGAAATAGCCTTCATTCTATTTCACTTATTTGTGTCTACACATGTATATGTTTTGCAGAGACTCAAAGCTCTTGAGAATGGAGAAAATGAGGTGTCAATTTTGCATTGGACCCTATGGGAAAATGCATTAAACGCCTACTGCTCCGACGTTCAGCGACCGATAACATCCATCTTTACACTGTAAACGGTAATTACATAGGTACATGCCTGGGGCAAATAACAGCACAAATAATTGTCCATGTGCAGAGTAATAAAGGAGCAAACTTTTATGTATGGGCTGCAGTGGAAGTTATTCTTAAAAGGTGACTTTCACGAATCGTTCTGAAACTGTGCTAAAATTACAGATAATTCCCATATATTTCTTGGGAAAAAATCCCAGAAATTCTCCTTTCTCCGTTGTCGAGATATTCGAGGGCAAAGTCGTGCAGTTTACGACTTCCAGGGGCTATAACTCGAAAACTAAAGAACGAGAATTTTTGGCACATATGGTCAATTGAATGTTTATCCCAACCCTCTCATTTGGCACTAGTTTCAGCCCGAATTGTGCAAGTCACCTAAGGTCACGAATCGTCCCGAACGTATAGCCCATATTGTGAAAATTCCAAACCGCTACTGCTTGCTTGTATGAGTAGGTAGCCATCTGAAACTTGGCATGTATAAAGGCCATTAACATGTCTACATGCATGCACAATCTTATGTCAACTGATTGCATAACTTGCGAACTATAGGCCATCGAAATTTTTGTAAACAAAAGTTTGTGCGACTTTAGCTCCCAAACGGAATAAAAGCTAAAGCTGAAATAGCCTTCATTCTATTTCACTTATTTGTGTCTACACATGTATATGTTTTGCAGAGACTCAAAGCTCTTGAGAATGGAGAAAATGAGGTGTCAATTTTGCATTGGACCCTATGGGAAAATGCATTAAACGCCTACTGCTCCGACGTTCAGCGACCGATAACATCCATCTTTACACTGTAAACGGTAATTACATAGGTACATGCCTGGGGCAAATAACAGCGCAAATAATTGTCCATGTGCAGAGTAATAAAGGCGCAAACTTTTATGTATGGGCTGCAGTGGAAGTTATTCTTAAAAGGCGACTTTCACGAATCGTTCTGAAACTGTGCTAAAATTACAGATAATTCCCATATATTTCTTGGGAAAAAATCCCAGAAATTCTCATTTCTCCGTTGTCGAGATATTCGAGGGCAAAGTCGTGCAGTTTACGACTTCCAGGGGCTATAACTCGAAAACTAAAGAACGAGAATTTTTGGCACATATGGTCAATTGAATGTTTATCCCAACCCTCTCATTTGGCACTAGTTTCAGCCCGAATTGTGCAAGTCACCTAAGGTCACGAATCGTCCCGAACGTATAGCCCATATTGTGAAAATTCCAAACCGCTACTGCTTGCTTGTATGAGTAGGTAGCCATCTGAAACTTGGCATGTATAAAGGCCATTAACATGTCTACATGCATGCACAATCTTATGTCAACTGATTGCATAACTTGCGAACTATAGGCCATCGAAATTTTTGTAAACAAAAGTTTGTGCGACTTTAGCTCCCAAACGGAATAAAAGCTAAAGCTGAAATAGCCTTCATTCTATTTCACTTATTTGTGTCTACACATGTAAATGTTTTGCAGAGACTCAAAGCTCTTGAGAATGGAGAAAATGAGGTGTCAATTTTGCATTGGACCCTATGGAAAATGCATTAAACGCCTACTGCTCCGACGTTCAGCGACCGATAACATCCATCTTTACACTGTAAACGGTAATTACATAGGTACATGCCTGGGGCAAATAACAGCACAAATAATTGTCCATGTGCAGAGTAATAAAGGAGCAAACTTTTATGTATGGGCTGCAGTGGAAGTTATTCTTAAAAGGTGACTTTCACGAATCGTTCTGAAACTGTGCTAAAATTACAGATAATTCCCATATATTTCTTGGGAAAAAATCCCAGAAATTCTCATTTCTCCGTTGTCTAGATATTCGAGGGCAAAGTCGTGCAGTTTACGACTTCCAGGGGCTATAACTCGAAAACTAAAGAACGAGAATTTTTGGCACATATGGTCAATTGAATGTTTATCCCAACCCTCTCATTTGGCACTAGTTTCAGCCCGAATTGTGCAAGTCACCTAAGGTCACGAATCGTCCCGAACGTGTAGCCCAAATTGTGAAAATTTCAAACCGCTACTGCTTGCTTGTATGAGTAGGTAGCCATCTGAAACTTGGCATGTAGAAAGGCCATTAACATGTCTACATGCATGCACAATCTTATGTCAACTGATTGCATAACTTGCGAACTATAGGCCATCGAAATTTTTGTAAACAAAAGTTTGTGCGACTTTAGCTCCCAAACGGAATAAAAACTAAAGCTGAAATAGCCTTCATTTTATTTCCCTTATTTGTGTCTACACATGTATATGTTTTGCAGAGACTCAAAGCTCTTGAGAATGGAGAAAATGAGGTGTCAATTTTGCATTGGACCCTATGGGAAAATGCATTAAACGCCTACTGCTCCGACGTTCAGCGACCGATAACATCCATCTTTACACTGTAAACGGTAATTACATAGGTACATGCCTGGGGCAAATAACAGCGCAAATAATTGTCCATGTGCAGAGTAATAAAGGAGCAAACTTTTATGTATGGGCTGCAGTGGAAGTTATTCTTAAAAGGTGACTTTCACGAATCGTTCTGAAACTGTGCTAAAATTACAGATAATTCCCATATATTTCTTGGGAAAAAATCCCAGAAATTCTCCTTTCTCCGTTGTCGAGATATTCGAGGGCAAAGTCGTGCAGTTTACGACTTCCAGGGGCTATAACTCGAAAACTAAAGAACGAGAATTTTTGGCACATATGGTCAATTGAATGTTTATCCCAACCCTCTCATTTGGCACTAGTTTCAGCCCGAATTGTGCAGGTCACCTAAGGTCACAAATCGTCCCGAACGTGTAGCCCAAATGGTGAAAATTTCAAACCGCTACTGCTTGCTTCTATGAGTAGGTAGCCATCTGAAACTTGGCATGTATAAAGGCCATTAACATGTCTACATGCATGCACAATCTTATGTCAACTGATTGCATAACTTGCGAACTATAGGCCATCGAAATTTTTGTAAACAAAAGTTTGTGCCACTTTAGCTCCCAAACGGAATAAAAGCTAAAGCTGAAATAGCCTTCATTCTATTTCACTTATTTGTGTCTACACATGTAAATGTTTTGCAGAGACTCAAAGCTCTTGAGAATGGAGAAAATGAGGTGTCAATTTTGCATTGGACCCTATGGGAAAATGCATTAAACGCCTACTGCTCCGACGTTCAGCGACCGATAACATCCATCTTTACACTGTAAACGGTAATTACATAGGTACATGCCTGGGGCAAATAACAGCGCAAATAATTGTCCATGTGCAGAGTAATAAATGAGCAAACTTTTATGTATGGGCTGCGGTGGAAGTTATTCTTAAACGGTGACTTTCACGAATCGTTCTGAAACTGTGCTAAAATTACAGATAATTCCCATATATTTCTTGGGAAAAAATCCCAGAAATTCTCCTTTCTCCGTTGTCGAGATATTCGAGGGCAAAGTCGTGCAGTTTACGACTTCCAGGGGCTATAACTCGAAAACTAAAGAACGAGAATTTTTGGCACATATGGTCAATTGAATGTTTATCCCAACCCTCTCATTTGGCACTAGTTTCAGCCCGAATTGTGCAAGTCACCTAAGGTCACGAATCGTCCCGAGCGTGTAGCCCAAATTGTGAAAATTTCAAACCGCTACTGCTTGCTTGTATGAGTAGGTAGCCATCTGAAACTTGGCATGTATAAAGGCCATTAACATGTCTACATGCATGGACAATCTTATGTCAACTGATTGCATAACTTGCGAACTATAGGCCATCGAAATTTTTGTAAACAAAAGTTTGTGCGACTTTAGCTCCCAAACGGAATAAAAGCTAAAGCTGAAATAGCCTTCATTCTATTTCACTTATTTGTGTCTACACATGTATATGTTTTGCAGAGACTCAAAGCTCTTGAGAATGGAGAAAATGAGGTGTCAATTTTGCATTGGACCCTATGGGAAAATGCATTAAACGCCTACTGCTCCGACGTTCAGCGACCGATAACATCCATCTTTACACTGTAAACGGTAATTACATAGGTACATGCCTGGGGCAAATAACAGCGCAAATAATTGTCCATGTGCAGAGTAATAAAGGAGCAAACTTTTATGTATGGGCTGCAGTGGAAGGTGACTTTCACGAATCGTTCTGAAACTGTGCTAAAATTACAGATAATTCCCATATATTTCTTGGGAAAAAATCCCAGAAATTCTCCTTTCTCCGTTGTCGAGATATTCGAGGGCAAAGTCGTGCAGTTTACGACTTCCAGGGGCTATAACTCGAAAACTAAAGAACGAGAATTTTTGGCACATATGGTCAATTGAATGTTTATCCCAACCCTCTCATTTGGCACTAGTTTCAGCCCGAATTGTGCAAGTCACCTAAGGTCACGAATCGTCCCGAACGTGTAGCCCATATTGTGAAAATTTCAAACCGCTACTGCTTGCTTGTATGAGTAGGTAGCCATCTGAAACTTGGCATGTATAAAGGCCATTAACATGTCTACATGCATGCACAATCTTATGTCAACTGATTGCATAACTTGCGAACTATAGGCCATCGAAATTTTTGTAAACAAAAGTTTGTGCGACTTTAGCTCCCAAACGGAATAAAAGCTAAAGCTGAAATAGCCTTCATTCTATTTCACTTATTTGTGTCTACACATATATATGTTTTGCAGAGACTCAAAGCTCTTGAGAATGGAGAAAATAAGGTGTCAATTTTGCATTGGACCCTATGGGAAAATGCATTAAACGCCTACTGCTCCGACGTTCAGCGACCGATAACATCCATCTTTACACTGTAAACGGTAATTACATAGGTACATGCCTGGGGCAAATAACAGCGCAAATAATTGTCCATGTGCAGAGTAATAAAGGAGCAAACTTTTATGTATGGGCTGCAGTGGAAGGTATTCTTAAAAGGTGACTTTCACGAATCGTTCTGAAACTATGCTAAAATTACAGATAATTCCCATATATTTCTTGGAAAAAAATTCCAGAAATTCTCCTTTCTCCGTTGTCGAGATATTCGAGGGCAAAGTCGTGCAGTTTACGACTTCCAGGGGCTATAACTCGAAAACTAAAGAACGAGAATTTTTGGCACATATGGTCAATTGAATGTTTATCCCAACCCTCTCATTTGGCACTAGTTTCAGCCCGAATTGTGCAAGTCACCTAAGGTCACGAATCGTCCCGAACGTGTAGCCCAAATTGTGAAAATTTCAAACCGCTACTGCTTGCTTGTATGAGTAGGTAGCCATCTGAAACTTGGCATGTATAAAGGCCATTAACATGTCTACATGCATGCACAATCTTATGTCAACTGATTGCATAACTTGCGAACTATAGGCCATCGAAATTTTTGTAAACAAAAGTTTGTTCGACTAGCTCCCAAACGGAATAAAAGCTAAAGCTGAAATAGCCTTCATTCGATTTCACTTATTTGTGTCTGCACATGTATATGTTTTGCAGAGACTCAAAGCTCTTGAGAATGGAGAAAATGAGGTGTCAATTTTGCATTGGACCCTATGGGAAAATGCATTAAACGCCTACTGCTCCGACGTTCAGCGACCGATAACATCCATCTTTACACTGTAAACGGTAATTACATAGGTACATGCCTGGGGCAAATAACAGCGCAAATAATTGTCCATGTGCAGAGTAATAAAGGAGCAAACTTTTATGTATGGGCTGCAGTGGAAGTTATTCTTAAAAGGTGACTTTCACGAATCGTTCTGAAACTGTGCTAAAATTACAGATAATTCCCATATATTTCTTGGGAAAAAATCCCAGAAATTCTCCTTTCTCCGTTGTCGAGATATTCGAGGGCAAAGTCGTGCAGTTTACGACTTCCAGGGGCTATAACTTGAAAACTAAAGAACGAGAATTTTTGGCACATATGGTCAATTGAATGTTTATCCCAACCCTCTCATTTGGCACTAGTTTCAGCCCGAATTGTGCAAGTCACCTAAGGTCACGAATCGTCCCGAACGTGTAGCCCAAATTGTGAAAATTTCAAACCGCTACTGCTTGCTTGTATGAGTAGGTAGCCATCTGAAACTTGGCATGTATAAAGGCCATTAACATGTCTACATGCATGCACAATCTTATGTCAACTGATTGCATAACTTGCGAACTATAGGCCATCGAAATTTTTGTAAACAAAAGTTTGTGCGACTTTAGCTCCCAAACGGAATAAAAGCTAAAGCTGAAATAGCCTTCATTCTATTTCACTTATTTGTGTCTACACATGTATATGTTTTGCAGAGACTCAAAGCTCTTGAGAATGGAGAAAATGAGGTGTCAATTTTGCATTGGACCCTATGGGAAAATGCATTAAACGCCTACTGCTCCGACGTTCAGCGACCGATAACATCCATCTTTACACTGTAAACGGTAATTACATAAGTACATGCCTGGGGCAAATAACAGCGCAAATAATTGTCCATGTGCAGAGTAATAAAGGAGCAAACTTTTATGTATGGGCTGCAGTGGAAGTTATTCTTAAAAGGTGACTTTCACGAATCGTTCTGAAACTGTGCTAAAATTACAGATAATTCCCATATATTTCTTGGGAAAAAATCCCAGAAATTCTCCTTTCTCCGTTGTCGAGATATTCGAGGGCAAAGTCGTGCAGTTTACGACTTCCAGGGGCTATAACTCGAAAACTAAAGAACGAGAATTTTTGGCACATATGGTCAATTGAATGTTTATCCCAACCCTCTCATTTGGCACTAGTTTCAGCCCGAATTGTGCAAGTCACCTAAGGTCACGAATCGTCCCGAACGTGTAGCCCAAATTGTGAAAATTTCAAACCGCTACTGCTTGCTTGTATGAGTAGGTAGCCATCTGAAACTTGGCATGTATAAAGGCCATTAACATGTCTACATGCATGCACAATCTTTTGTCAACTGATTGCATAACTTGCGAACTATAGGCCATCGAAATTTTTGTAAACAAAAGTTTGTGCGACTTTAGCTCCCAAACGGAATAAAAGCTAAAGCTGAAATAGCCTTCATTCTATTTCACTTATTTGTGTCTACACATGTATATGTTTTGCAGAGACTCAAAGCTCTTGAGAATGGAGAAAATGAGGTGTCAATTTTGCATTGGACCCTATGGGAAAATGCATTAAACGCCTACTGCTCCGACGTTCAGCGACCGATAACATCCATCTTTACATTGTAAACGGTAATTACATAGGTACATGCCTGGGGCAAATAACAGCGCAAATAATTGTCCATGTGCAGAGTAATAAAGGAGCAAACTTTTATGTATGGGCTGCAGTGGAAGTTATTCTTAAAAGGTGACTTTCACGAATCGTTCTGAAACTGTGCTAAAATTACAGATAATTCCCATATATTTCTTGGGAAAAAATCCCAGAAATTCTCATTTCTCCGTTGTCGAGATATTCGAGGGCAAAGTCGTGCAGTTTACGACTTCCAGGGGCTATAACTCGAAAACTAAAGAACGAGAATTTTTGGCACATATGGTCAATTGAATGTTTATCCCAACCCTCTCATTTGGCACTAGTTTCAGCCCGAATTGTGCAGGTCACCTAAGGTCACGAATCGTCCCGAACGTGTAGCCCAAATTGTGAAAATTTCAAACGCTACTGCTTGCTTGTATGAGTAGGTAGCCATCTGAATCTTGGCATGTATAAAGGCCATTAACATGTCTACATGCATGGACAATCTTATGTCAACTGATTGCATAACTTGCGAACTATAGGCCATCGAAATTTTTGTAAACAAAAGTTTGTGCGACTTTAGCTCCCAAACGGAATAAAAGCTAAAGCTGAAATAGCCTTCATTCTATTTCACTTATTTGTGTCTACACATGTATATGTTTTGCAGAGACTCAAAGCTCTTGAGAATGGAGAAAATGAGGTGTCAATTTTGCATTGGACCCTATGGGAAAATGCATTAAACGCCTACTGCTCCGACGTTCAGCGACCGATAACATCCATCTTTACACTGTAAACGGTAATTACATAGGTACATGCCTGGGGCAAATAACAGCGCAAATAATTGTCCATGTGCAGAGTAATAAAGGAGCAAACTTTTATGTATGGGCTGCAGTGGAAGTTATTCTTAAAAGGTGACTTTCACGAATCGTTCTGAAACTGTGCTAAAATTACAGATAATTCCCATATATTTCTTGGGAAAAAATCCCAGAAATTATCCTTTCTCCGTTGTCGAGATATTCGAGGGCAAAGTCGTGCAGTTTACGACTTCCAGGGGCTATAACTCGAAAACTAAAGAACGAGAATTTTTGGCACATATGGTCAATTGAATGTTTATCCCAACCCTCTCATTTGGCACTAGTTTCAGCCCGAATTGTGCAAGTCACCTAAGGTCACGAATCGTCCCGAACGTGTAGCCCAAATTGTGAAAATTTCAAACCGCTACTGCTTGCTTGTATGAGTAGGTAGCCATCTGAAACTTGGCATGTATAAAGGCCATTAACATGTCTACATGCATGCACAATCTTATGTCAACTGATTGCATAACTTGCGAACTTTAGGCCATCGAAATTTTTGAAAACAAAAGTTTGTGCGACTTTAGCTCCCAAACGGAATAAAAGCTAAAGCTGAAATAGCCTTCATTCTATTTCACTTATTTGTGTCTACACATGTATATGTTTTGCAGAGACTCAAAGCTCTTGAGAATGGAGAAAATGAGGTGTCAATTTTGCATTGGACCCTATGGGAAAATGCATTAAACGCCTACTGCTCCGACGTTCAGCGACCGATAACATCCATCTTTACACTGTAAACGGTAATTACATAGGTACATGCCTGGGGCAAATAACAGCGCAAATAATTGTCCATGTGCAGAGTAATAAAGGAGCAAACTTTTATGTATGGGCTGCAGTGGAAGTTATTCTTAAAAGGTGACTTTCACGAATCGTTCTGAAACTGTGCTAAAATTACAGATAATTCCCATATATTTCTTGGGAAAAAATCCCAGAAATTCTCATTTCTCCGTTGTCGAGATATTCGAGGGCAAAGTCGTGCAGTTTACGACTTCCAGGGGCTATAACTCGAAAACTAAAGAACGAGAATTTTTGGCACATATGGTCAATTGAATGTTTATCCCAACCCTCTCATTTGGCACTAGTTTCAGCCCGAATTGTGCAAGTCACCTAAGGTCCCGAATCGTCCCGAACGTGTAGCCCAAATTGTGAAAATTTCAAACCGCTACTGCTTGCTTGTATGAGTAGGTAGCCATCTGAAACTTGGCATGTATAAAGGCCATTAACATGTCTACATGCATGCACAATCTTTTGTCAACTGATTGCATAACTTGCGAACTATAGGCCATCGAAATTTTTGTAAACAAAAGTTTGTGCGACTTTAGCTCCCAAACGGAATAAAAGCTAAAGCTGAAATAGCCTTCATTCTATTTCACTTATTTGTGTCTACACATGTATATGTTTTGCAGAGACTCAAAGCTCTTGAGAATGGAGAAAATGAGGTGTCAATTTTGCATTGGACCCTATGGGAAAATGCATTAAACGCCTACTGCTCCGACGTTCAGCGACCGATAACATCCATCTTTACATTGTAAACGGTAATTACATAGGTACATGCCTGGGGCAAATAACAGCGCAAATAATTGTCCATGTGCAGAGTAATAAAGGAGCAAACTTTTATGTATGGGCTGCAGTGGAAGTTATTCTTAAAAGGTGACTTTCACGAATCGTTCTGAAACTGTGCTAAAATTACAGATAATTCCCATATATTTCTTGGGAAAAAATCCCAGAAATTCTCATTTCTCCGTTGTCGAGATATTCGAGGGCAAAGTCGTGCAGTTTACGACTTCCAGGGGCTATAACTCGAAAACTAAAGAACGAGAATTTTTGGCACATATGGTCAATTGAATGTTTATCCCAACCCTCTCATTTGGCACTAGTTTCAGCCCGAATTGTGCAGGTCACCTAAGGTCACGAATCGTCCCGAACGTGTAGCCCAAATTGTGAAAATTTCAAACGCTACTGCTTGCTTGTATGAGTAGGTAGCCATCTGAATCTTGGCATGTATAAAGGCCATTAACATGTCTACATGCATGCACAATCTTATGTCAACTGATTGCATAACTTGCGAACTATAGGCCATCGAAATTTTTGTAAACAAAAGTTTGTGCGACTTTAGCTCCCAAACGGAATAAAAGCTAAAGCTGAAATAGCCTTCATTCTATTTCACTTATTTGTGTCTACACATGTATATGTTTTGCAGAGACTCAAAGCTCTTGAGAATGGAGAAAATGAGGTGTCAATTTTGCATTGGACCCTATGGGAAAATGCATTAAACGCCTACTGCTCCGACGTTCAGCGACCGATAACATCCATCTTTACACTGTAAACGGTAATTACATAGGTACATGCCTGGGGCAAATAACAGCGCAAATAATTGTCCATGTGCAGAGTAATAAAGGAGCAAACTTTTATGTATGGGCTGCAGTGGAAGTTATTCTTAAAAGGTGACTTTCACGAATCGTTCTGAAACTGTGCTAAAATTACAGATAATTCCCATATATTTCTTGGGAAAAAATCCCAGAAATTATCCTTTCTCCGTTGTCGAGATATTCGAGGGCAAAGTCGTGCAGTTTACGACTTCCAGGGGCTATAACTCGAAAACTAAAGAACGAGAATTTTTGGCACATATGGTCAATTGAATGTTTATCCCAACCCTCTCATTTGGCACTAGTTTCAGCCCGAATTGTGCAAGTCACCTAAGGTCACGAATCGTCCCGAACGTGTAGCCCAAATTGTGAAAATTTCAAACCGCTACTGCTTGCTTGTATGAGTAGGTAGCCATCTGAAACTTGGCATGTATAAAGGCCATTAACATGTCTACATGCATGCACAATCTTATGTCAACTGATTGCATAACTTGCGAACTTTAGGCCATCGAAATTTTTGAAAACAAAAGTTTGTGCGACTTTAGCTCCCAAACGGAATAAAAGCTAAAGCTGAAATAGCCTTCATTCTATTTCACTTATTTGTGTCTACACATGTATATGTTTTGCAGAGACTCAAAGCTCTTGAGAATGGAGAAAATGAGGTGTCAATTTTGCATTGGACCCTATGGGAAAATGCATTAAACGCCTACTGCTCCGACGTTCAGCGACCGATAACATCCATCTTTACACTGTAAACGGTAATTACATAGGTACATGCCTGGGGCAAATAACAGCGCAAATAATTGTCCATGTGCAGAGTAATAAAGGAGCAAACTTTTATGTATGGGCTGCAGTGGAAGTTATTCTTAAAAGGTGACTTTCACGAATCGTTCTGAAACTGTGCTAAAATTACAGATAATTCCCATATATTTCTTGGGAAAAAATCCCAGAAATTCTCATTTCTCCGTTGTCGAGATATTCGAGGGCAAAGTCGTGCAGTTTACGACTTCCAGGGGCTATAACTCGAAAACTAAAGAACGAGAATTTTTGGCACATATGGTCAATTGAATGTTTATCCCAACCCTCTCATTTGGCACTAGTTTCAGCCCGAATTGTGCAAGTCACCTAAGGTCCCGAATCGTCCCGAACGTGTAGCCCAAATTGTGAAAATTTCAAACCGCTACTGCTTGCTTCTATGAGTAGGTAGCCATCTGAAACTTGGCATGTATAAAGGCCATTAACATGTCTACATGCATGCACAATCTTATGTCAACTGATTGCATAACTTGCGAACTTTAGGCCATCGAAATTTTTGAAAACAAAAGTTTGTGCGACTTTAGCTCCCAAACGGAATAAAAGCTAAAGCTGAAATAGCCTTCATTCTATTTCACTTATTTGTGTCTACACATGTATATGTTTTGCAGAGACTCAAAGCTCTTGAGAATGGAGAAAATGAGGTGTCAATTTTGCATTGGACCCTATGGGAAAATGCATTAAACGCCTACTGCTCCGACGTTCAGCGACCGATAACATCCATCTTTACACTGTAAACGGTAATTACATAGGTACATGCCTGGGGCAAATAACAGCGCAAATAATTGTCCATGTGCAGAGTAATAAAGGAGCAAACTTTTATGTATGGGCTGCAGTGGAAGTTATTCTTAAAAGGTGACTTTCACGAATCGTTCTGAAACTGTGCTAAAATTACAGATAATTCCCATATATTTCTTGGGAAAAAATCCCAGAAATTCTCATTTCTCCGTTGTCGAGATATTCGAGGGCAAAGTCGTGCAGTTTACGACTTCCAGGGGCTATAACTCGAAAACTAAAGAACGAGAATTTTTGGCACATATGGTCAATTGAATGTTTATCCCAACCCTCTCATTTGGCACTAGTTTCAGCCCGAATTGTGCAAGTCACCTAAGGTCCCGAATCGTCCCGAACGTGTAGCCCGAATTGTGAAAATTTCAAACCGCTACTGCTTGCTTCTATGAGTAGGTAGCCATCTGAAACTTGGCATGTATAAAGGCCATTAACATGTCTACATGCATGCACAATCTTATGTCAACTGATTGCATAACTTGCGAACTTTAGGCCATCGAAATTTTTGAAAACAAAAGTTTGTGCGACTTTAGCTCCCAAACGGAATAAAAGCTAAAGCTGAAATAGCCTTCATTCTATTTCACTTATTTGTGTCTACACATGTATATGTTTTGCAGAGACTCAAAGCTCTTGAGAATGGAGAAAATGAGGTGTCAATTTTGCATTGGACCCTATGGGAAAATGCATTAAACGCCTACTGCTCCGACGTTCAGCGACCGATAACATCCATCTTTACACTGTAAACGGTAATTACATAGGTACATGCCCGGGGCAAATAACAGCGCAAATAATTGTCCATGTGCAGAGTAATAAAGGAGCAAACTTTTATGTATGGGCTGCAGTGGAAGTTATTCTTAAAAGGTGACTTTCACGAATCGTTCTGAAACTGTGCTAAAATTACAGATAATTCCCATATATTTCTTGGGAAAAAATCCCAGAAATTCTCATTTCTCCGTTGTCGAGATATTCGAGGGCAAAGTCGTGCAGTTTACGACTTCCAGGGGCTATAACTCGAAAACTAAAGAACGAGAATTTTTGGCACATATGGTCAATTGAATGTTTATCCCAACCCTCTCATTTGGCACTAGTTTCAGCCCGAATTGTGCAAGTCACCTAAGGTCACGAATCGTCCCGAACGTGTAGCCCAAATTGTGAAAATTTCAAACCGCTACTGCTTGCTTGTATGAGTAGGTAGCCATCTGAAACTTGGCATGTATAAAGGCCATTAACATGTCTACATGCATGCACAATCTTATGTCAACTGATTGCATAACTTGCGAACTATAGGCCATCGAAATTTTTGTAAACAAAAGTTTGTGCGACTTTAGCTCCCAAACGGAATAAAAGCTAAAGCTGAAATAGCCTTCATTCTATTTCACTTATTTGTGTCTACACATGTATATGTTTTGCAGAGACTCAAAGCTCTTGAGAATGGAGAAAATGAGGTGTCAATTTTGCATTGGACCCTATGGGAAAATGCATTAAACGCCTACTGCTCCGACGTTCAGCGACCGATAACATCCATCTTTACACTGTAAACGGTAATTACATAAGTACATGCCTGGGGCAAATAACAGCGCAAATAATTGTCCATGTGCAGAGTAATAAAGGAGCAAACTTTTATGTATGGGCTGCAGTGGAAGTTATTCTTAAAAGGTGACTTTCACGAATCGTTCTGAAACTGTGCTAAAATTACAGATAATTCCCATATATTTCTTGGGAAAAAATCCCAGAAATTCTCATTTCTCCGTTGTCGAGATATTCGAGGGCAAAGTCGTGCAGTTTACGACTTCCAGGGGCTATAACTCGAAAACTAAAGAACGAGAATTTTTGGCACATATGGTCAATTGAATGTTTATCCCAACCCTCTCATTTGGCACTAGTTTCAGCCCGAATTGTGCAAGTCACCTAAGGTCCCGAATCGTCCCGAACGTGTAGCCCAAATTGTGAAAATTTCAAACCGCTACTGCTTGCTTCTATGAGTAGGTAGCCATCTGAAACTTGGCATGTATAAAGGCCATTAACATGTCTACATGCATGCACAATCTTATGTCAACTGATTGCATAACTTGCGAACTTTAGGCCATCGAAATTTTTGAAAACAAAAGTTTGTGCGACTTTAGCTCCCAAACGGAATAAAAGCTAAAGCTGAAATAGCCTTCATTCTATTTCACTTATTTGTGTCTACACATGTATATGTTTTGCAGAGACTCAAAGCTCTTGAGAATGGAGAAAATGAGGTGTCAATTTTGCATTGGACCCTATGGGAAAATGCATTAAACGCCTACTGCTCCGACGTTCAGCGACCGATAACATCCATCTTTACACTGTAAACGGTAATTACATAGGTACATGCCTGGGGCAAATAACAGCGCAAATAATTGTCCATGTGCAGAGTAATAAAGGAGCAAACTTTTATGTATGGGCTGCAGTGGAAGTTATTCTTAAAAGGTGACTTTCACGAATCGTTCTGAAACTGTGCTAAAATTACAGATAATTCCCATATATTTCTTGGGAAAAAATCCCAGAAATTCTCATTTCTCCGTTGTCGAGATATTCGAGGGCAAAGTCGTGCAGTTTACGACTTCCAGGGGCTATAACTCGAAAACTAAAGAACGAGAATTTTTGGCACATATGGTCAATTGAATGTTTATCCCAACCCTCTCATTTGGCACTAGTTTCAGCCCGAATTGTGCAAGTCACCTAAGGTCCCGAATCGTCCCGAACGTGTAGCCCAAATTGTGAAAATTTCAAACCGCTACTGCTTGCTTCTATGAGTAGGTAGCCATCTGAAACTTGGCATGTATAAAGGCCATTAACATGTCTACATGCATGCACAATCTTATGTCAACTGATTGCATAACTTGCGAACTTTAGGCCATCGAAATTTTTGAAAACAAAAGTTTGTGCGACTTTAGCTCCCAAACGGAATAAAAGCTAAAGCTGAAATAGCCTTCATTCTATTTCACTTATTTGTGTCTACACATGTATATGTTTTGCAGAGACTCAAAGCTCTTGAGAATGGAGAAAATGAGGTGTCAATTTTGCATTGGACCCTATGGGAAAATGCATTAAACGCCTACTGCTCCGACGTTCAGCGACCGATAACATCCATCTTTACACTGTAAACGGTAATTACATAGGTACATGCCTGGGGCAAATAACAGCGCAAATAATTGTCCATGTGCAGAGTAATAAAGGAGCAAACTTTTATGTATGGGCTGCAGTGGAAGTTATTCTTAAAAGGTGACTTTCACGAATCGTTCTGAAACTGTGCTAAAATTACAGATAATTCCCATATATTTCTTGGGAAAAAATCCCAGAAATTCTCATTTCTCCGTTGTCGAGATATTCGAGGGCAAAGTCGTGCAGTTTACGACTTCCAGGGGCTATAACTCGAAAACTAAAGAACGAGAATTTTTGGCACATATGGTCAATTGAATGTTTATCCCAACCCTCTCATTGGCACTAGTTTCAGCCCGAATTGTGCAAGTCACCTAAGGTCCCGAATCGTCCCGAACGTGTAGCCCAAATTGTGAAAATTTCAAACCGCTACTGCTTGCTTGTATGAGTAGGTAGCCATCTGAAACTTGGCATGTATAAAGGCCATTAACATGTCTACATGCATGCACAATCTTATGTCAACTGATTGCATAACTTGCGAACTATAGGCCATCGAAATTTTTGTAAACAAAAGTTTGTGCGACTTTAGCTCCCAAACGGAATAAAAGCTAAAGCTGAAATAGCCTTCATTCTATTTCACTTATTTGTGTCTACACATGTATATGTTTTGCAGAGACTCAAAGCTCTTGAGAATGGAGAAAATGAGGTGTCAATTTTGCATTGGACCCTATGGGAAAATGCATTAAACGCCTACTGCTCCGACGTTCAGCGACCGATAACATCCATCTTTACACTGTAAACGGTAATTACATAAGTACATGCCTGGGGCAAATAACAGCGCAAATAATTGTCCATGTGCAGAGTAATAAAGGAGCAAACTTTTATGTATGGGCTGCAGTGGAAGTTATTCTTAAAAGGTGACTTTCACGAAGTCGTAAACTGCACGACTTTGCCCTCGAATATCTCGACAACGGAGAAAGGAGAATTTCTGGAATTTTTTTCCAAGAAATATATGGGAATTATCTGTAATTTTAGCACAGTTTCAGAACGATTCGTGAAAGTCACCTTTTAAGAATAACTTCCACTGCAGCCCATACATAAAAGTTTGCTCCTTTATTACTCTGCACATGGACAATTATTTGCGCTGTTATTTGCCCCAGGCATGTACCTATGTAATTACCGTTTACAGTGTAAAGATGGATGTTATCGGTCGCTGAACGTCGGAGCAGTAGGCGTTTAATGCATTTTCCCATAGGGTCCAATGCAAAATTGACACCTCATTTTCTCCATTCTCAAGAGCTTTGAGTCTCTGCAAAACATATACATGTGTAGACACAAATAAGGGAAATAGAATGAAGGCTATTTCAGCTTTAGTTTTTATTCCGTTTGGGAGCTAAAGTCGCACAAACTTTTGTTTACAAAAATTTCGATGGCCTATAGTTCACAAGTTATGCAATCAGTTGACATAAGATTGTGCATGCATGTAGACATGTTAATGGCCTTTATACATGCCAAGTTTCAGATAGCTACCTACTCATACAAGCAAGCAGTAGCGGTTTGAAATTTTCACAATTTGGGCTACACGTTCGGGACGATTCGTGACCTTAGGTGACTTGCACAATTCGGGCTGAAACTAGTGCCAAATGAGAGGGTTGGGATAAACATTCAATTGACCATATGTGCCAAAAATTCTCGTTCTTTAGTTTTCGAGTTATAGCCCCTGGAAGTCGTAAACTGCACGACTTTGCCCTCGAATATCTAGACAACGGAGAAATGAGAATTTCTGGGATTTTTTCCCAAGAAATATATGGGAATTATCTGTAATTTTAGCACAGTTTCAGAACGATTCGTGAAAGTCACCTTTTAAGAATAACTTCCACTGCAGCCCATACATAAAAGTTTGCTCCTTTATTACTCTGCACATGGACAATTATTTGTGCTGTTATTTGCCCCAGGCATGTACCTATGTAATTACCGTTTACAGTGTAAAGATGGATGTTATCGGTCGCTGAACGTCGGAGCAGTAGGCGTTTAATGCATTTTCCCATAGGGTCCAATGCAAAATTGACACCTCATTTTCTCCATTCTCAAGAGCTTTGAGTCTCTGCAAAACATTTACATGTGTAGACACAAATAAGTGAAATAGAATGAAGGCTATTTCAGCTTTAGCTTTTATTCCGTTTGGGAGCTAAAGTCGCACAAACTTTTGTTTACAAAAATTTCGATGGCCTATAGTTCGCAAGTTATGCAATCAGTTGACATAAGATTGTGCATGCATGTAGACATGTTAATGGCCTTTATACATGCCAAGTTTCAGATGGCTACCTACTTATACAAGCAAGCAGTAGCGGTTTGAAATTTTCACAATTTGGGCTACACGTTCGGGACGATTCGTGACCTTAGGTGACTTGCACAATTCGGGCTGAAACTAGTGCCAAATGAGAGGGTTGGGATAAACATTCAATTGACCATATGTGCCAAAAATTCTCGTTCTTTAGTTTTCGAGTTATAGCCCCTGGAAGTCGTAAACTGCACGACTTTGCCCTCGAATATCTCGACAACGGAGAAATGAGAATTTCTGGGATTTTTTCCCAAGAAATATATGGGAATTATCTGTAATTTTAGCACAGTTTCAGAACGATTCGTGAAAGTCACCTTTTAAGAATAACTTCCACTGCAGCCCATACATAAAAGTTTGCTCCTTTATTACTCTGCACATGGACAATTATTTGCGCTGTTATTTGCCCCAGGCATGTACCTATGTAATTACCGTTTACAGTGTAAAGATGGATGTTATCGGTCGCTGAACGTCGGAGCAGTAGGCGTTTAATGCATTTTCCCATAGGGTCCAATGCAAAATTGACACCTCATTTTCTCCATTCTCAAGAGCTTTGAGTCTCTGCAAAACATATACATGTGTAGACACAAATAAGTGAAATAGAATGAAGGCTATTTCAGCTTTAGCTTTTATTCCGTTTGGGAGCTAAAGTCGCACAAACTTTTGTTTACAAAAATTTCGATGGCCTATAGTTCGCAAGTTATGCAATCAGTTGACATAAGATTGTGCATGCATGTAGACATGTTAATGGCCTTTATACATGCCAAGTTTCAGATGGCTACCTACTCATACAAGCAAGCAGTAGCGGTTTGAAATTTTCACAATATGGGCTACACGTTCGGGACGATTCGTGACCTTAGGTGACTTGCACAATTCGGGCTGAAACTAGTGCCAAATGAGAGGGTTGGGATAAACATTCAATTGACCATATGTGCCAAAAATTCTCGTTCTTTAGTTTTCGAGTTATAGCCCCTGGAAGTCGTAAACTGCACGACTTTGCCCTCGAATATCTCGACAACGGAGAAAGGAGAATTTCTGGGATTTCTTCCCAAGAAATATATGGGAATTATCTGTAGTTTTAGCACAGTTTCAGAACGATTCGTGAAAGTCACCTTTTAAGAATAACTTCCACTGCAGCCCATACATAAAAGTTTGCTCCTTTATTACTCTGCACATGGACAATTATTTGCGCTGTTATTTGCCCCAGGCATGTACCTATGTAATTACCGTTTACAGTGTAAAGATGGATGTTATCGGTCGCTGAACGTCTGAGCAGTAGGCGTTTAATGCATTTTCCCATAGGGTCCAATGCAAAATTGACACCTCATTTTCTCCATTCTCAAGAGCTTTGAGTCTCTGCAAAACATATACATGTGTAGACACAAATAAGTGAAATAGAATGAAGGCTATTTCAGCTTTAGCTTTTATTCCGTTTGGGAGCTAAAGTCGCACAAACTTTTGTTTACAAAAATTTCGATGGCCTATAGTTCGCAAGTTATGCAATCAGTTGACATAAGATTGTGCATGCATGTAGACATGTTAATGGCCTTTATACATGTCAAGTTTCAGATGGCTACCTACTCATACAAGCAAGCAGTAGCGGTTTGAAATTTTCACAATTTGGGCTACACGTTCGGGACGATTCGTGACCTTAGGTGACTTGCACAATTCGGGCTGAAACTAGTGCCAAATGAGAGGGTTGGGATAAACATTCAATTGACCATATGTGCCAAAAATTCTCGTTCTTTAGTTTTCGAGTTATAGCCCCTGGAAGTCGTAAACTGCACGACTTTGCCCTCGAATATCTCGACAACGGAGAAAGGAGAATTTCTGGGATTTTTTCCCAAGAAATATATGGGAATTATCTGTAATTTTAGCACAGTTTCAGAACGATTCGTGAAAGTCACCTTTTAAGAATAACTTCCACTGCAGCCCATACATAAAAGTTTGCTCCTTTATTACTCTGAACATGGACAATTATTTGCGCTGTTATTTGCCCCAGGCATGTACCTATGTAATTACCGTTTACAGTGTAAAGATGGATGTTATCGGTCGCTGAACGTCGGAGCAGTAGGCGTTTAATGCATTTTCCCATAGGGTCCAATGCAAAATTGACACCTCATTTTCTCCATTCTCAAGAGCTTTGAGTCTCTGCAAAACATATACATGTGTAGACACGAATAAGTGAAATAGAATGAAGGCTATTTCAGCTTTAGCTTTTATTCCGTTGGGGAGCTAAAGTCGCACAAACTTTTGTTTACAAAAATTTCGATGGCCTATAGTTTGCAAGTTATGCAATCAGTTAACATAAGATTGTGCATGCATGTAGACATGTTAATGGCCTTTATACATGCCAAGTTTCAGATGGCTACCTACTCATACAAGCAAGCAGTAGCGGTTTGAAATTTTCACAATTTGGGCTACACGTTCGGGACGATTCGTGACCTTAGGTGACTTGCACAATTCGGGCTGAAACTAGTGCCAAATGAGAGGGTTGGGATAAACATTCAATTGACCATATGTGCCAAAAATTCTCGTTCTTTAGTTTTCGAGTTATAGCCCCTGGAAGTCGTAAACTGCACGACTTTGCCCTCGAATATCTCGACAACGGAGAAAGGAGTATTTCTGGGATTTTTTCCCAAGAAATATATGGGAATTATCTGTAATTTTAGCACAGTTTCAGAACGATTCGTGAAAGTCACCTTTTAAGAATAACTTCCACTGCAGCCCATACATAAAAGTTTGCTCCTTTATTACTCTGCACATGGACAATTATTTGCGCTGTTATTTGCCCCAGGCATGTACCTATGTAATTACCGTTTACAGTGTAAAGATGGATGTTATCGGTCGCTGAACGTCGGAGCAGTAGGCGTTTAATGCATTTTCCCATAGGGTCCAATGCAAAATTGACACCTCATTTTCTCCATTCTCAAGAGCTTTGAGTCTCTGCAAAACATTTACATCTGTAGACACAAATAAGTGAAATAGAATGAAGGCTATTTCAGCTTTAGCTTTTATTCCGTTTGGGAGCTAAAGTCGCACAAACTTTTGTTTACAAAAATTTCGATGGCCTATAGTTCGCAAGTTATGCAATCAGTTGACATAAGATTGTGCATGCATGTAGACATGTTAATGGCCTTTATACATGCCAAGTTTCAGATGGCTACCTACTCATACAAGCAAGCAGTAGCGGTTTGAAATTTTCACAATTTGGGCTACACGTTCGGGACGATTCGTGACCTTAGGTGACTTGCACAATTCGGGCTGAAACTAGTGCCAAATGAGAGGGTTGGGATAAACATTCAATTGACCATATGTGCCAAAAATTCTCGTTCTTTAGTTTTCGAGTTATAGCCCCTGGAAGTCGTAAACTGCACGACTTTGCCCTCGAATATCTAGACAACGGAGAAATGAGAATTTCTGGGATTTTTTCCCAAGAAATATATGGGAATTATCTGTAATTTTAGCACAGTTTCAGAACGATTCGTGAAAGTCACCTTTTAAGAATAACTTCCACTGCAGCCCATACATAAAAGTTTGCTCCTTTATTACTCTGCACATGGACAATTATTTGCGCTGTTATTTGCCCCAGGCATGTACCTATGTAATTACCGTTTACAGTGTAAAGATGGATGTTATCGGTCGCTGAACGTCGGAGCAGTAGGCGTTTAATGCATTTTCCCATAGGGTCCAATGCAAAATTGACACCTCATTTTCTCCATTCTCAAGAGCTTTGAGTCTCTGCAAAACATATACATGTGTAGACACAAATAAGTGAAATAGAATGAAGGCTATTTCAGCTTTAGCTTTTATTCCGTTTGGGAGCTAAAGTCGCACAAACTTTTGTTTACAAAAATTTCGATGGCCTATAGTTTGCAAGTTATGCAATCAGTTGACATAAGATTGTGCATGCATGTAGACATGTTAATGGCCTTTATACATGCCAAGTTTGAGATGGCTACCTACTCATACAAGCAAGCAGTAGCGGTTTAAAATTTTCACAATTTGGGCTACACGTTCGGGACGATTCGTGACCTTAGGTGACTTGCACAATTCGGGCTGAAACTAGTGCCAAATGAGAGGGTTGGGATAAACATTCAATTGACCATATGTGCCAAAAATTCTCGTTCTTTAGATTTCGAGTTATAGCCCCTGGAAGTTGTAAACTGCACGACTTTGCCCTCGAATATCTCGACAACGGAGAAAGGAGAATTTCTGGGATTTTTTCCCAAGAAATATATGGGAATTATCTGTAATTTTAGCACAGTTTCAGAACGATTCGTGAAAGTCACCTTTTAAGAATAACTTCCACTGCAGCCCATACATAAAAGTTTGCTCCTTTATTACTCTGCACATGGACAATTATTTGCGCTGTTATTTGCCCCAGGCATGTACCTATGTAATTACCGTTTACAGTGTAAAGATGGATGTTATCGGTCGCTGAACGTCGGAGCAGTAGGCGTTTAATGCATTTTCCCATAGGGTCCAATGCAAAATTGACACCTCATTTTCTCCATTCTCAAGAGCTTTAAGTCTCTGCAAAACATATACATGTGTAGACACAAATAAGTGAAATAGAATGAAGGCTATTTCAGCTTTAGCTTTTATTCCGTTTGGGAGCTAAAGTCGCACAAACTTTTGTTTACAAAAATTTCGATGGCCTATTGTTCGCAAGTTATGCAATCAGTTGACATAAGATTGTGCATGCATGTAGACATGTTAATGGCCTTTATACATGCCAAGTTTCAGATGGCTACCTACTCATACAAGCAAGCAGTAGCGGTTTGAAATTTTCACAATTTGGGCTACACGTTCGGGACGATTTGTGACCTTAGGTGACCTGCACAATTCGGGCTGAAACTAGTGCCAAATGAGAGGGGTGGGATAAACATTCAATTGACCATATGTGCCAAAAATAATCGTTCTTTAGTTTTCGAGTTATAGCCCCTGGAAGTCGTAAACTGCACGACTTTGCCCTCGAATATCTCGACAACGGAGAAAGGAGAATTTCTGGGATTTTTTCCCAAGAAATATATGGGAATTATCTGTAATTTTAGCACAGTTTCAGAACGATTCGTGAAAGTCACCTTTTAAGAATAACTTCCACTGCAGCCCATACATAAAAGTTTGCTCCTTTATTACTCTGCACATGGACAATTATTTGCGCTGTTATTTGCCCCAGGCATGTACCTATGTAATTACCGTTTACAGTGTAAAGATGGATGTTATCGGTCGCTGAACGTCGGAGCAGTAGGCGTTTAATGCATTTGCCCATAGGGTCCAATGCAAAATTGACACCTCATTTTCTCCATTCTCAAGAGCTTTAAGTCTCTGCAAAACATATACATGTGTAGACACAAATAAGTGAAATAGAATGAAGGCTATTTCAGCTTTAGCTTTTATTCCGTTTGGGAGCTAAAGTCGCACAAACTTTTGTTTACAAAAATTTCGATGGCCTATAGTTCGCAAGTTATGCAATCAGTTGACATAAGATTGTGCATGCATGTAGACATGTTAATGGCCTTTATACATGCCAAGTTTCAGATGGCTACCTACTCATACAAGCAAGCAGTAGCGGTTTGAAATTTTCACAATTTGGGCTTCACGTTCGGGACGATTCGTGACCTTAGGTGACTTGCACAATTCGGGCTGAAACTAGTGCCAAATGAGAGGGTTGTGATAAACATTCAATTGAATATATGTGCCAAAAATTCTCGTTCTTTAGTTTTCGAGTTATAGCCCCTGGAAGTCGTAAACTGCACGACTTTGCCCTCGAATATCTCGACAACGGAGAAATGAGAATTTCTGGGATTTTTTCCCAAGAAATATATGGGAATTATCTGTAATTTTAGCACAGTTTCAGAACGATTCGTGAAAGTCACCTTTTAAGAATAACTTCCACTGCAGCCCATACATAAAAGTTTGCTCCTTTATTACTCTGCACATGGACAATTATTTGCGCTGTTATTTGCCCCAGGCATGTACCTATGTAATTACCGTTTACAGTGTAAAGATGGATGTTATCGGTCGCTGAACGTCGGAGCAGTAGGCGTTTAATGCATTTTCCCATAGGGTCCAATGCAAAATTGACACCTCATTTTCTCCATTCTCAAGAGCTTTGAGTCTCTGCAAAACATATACATGTGTAGACACAAATAAGTGAAATAGAATGAAGGCTATTTCAGCTTTAGCTTTTATTCCGTTTGGGAGCTAAAGTCGCACAAACTTTTGTTTACAAAAATTTCGATGGCCTATAGTTCGCAAGTTATGCAATCAGTTGACATAAGATTGTGCATGCATGTAGACATGTTAATGGCCTTTATACATGCCAAGTTTCAGATGGCTACCTACTCATACAAGCAAGCAGTAGCGGTTTGAAATTTTCACAATTTGGGCTACACGTTCGGGACGATTCGTGACCTTAGGTGACTTGCACAATTCGGGCTGAAACTAGTGCCAAATGAGAGGGTTGGGATAAACATTCAATTGACCATATGTGCCAAAAATTCTCGTTCTTTAGTTTTCGAGTTATAGCCCCTGGAAGTCGTAAACTGCACGACTTTGCCCTCGAATATCTCGACAACGGAGAAAGGAGAATTTCTGGGATTTTTTCCCAAGAAATATATGGGAATTATCTGTAATTTTAGCACAGTTTCAGAACGATTCGTGAAAGTCACCTTTTAAGAATAACTTCCACTGCAGCCCATACATAAAAGTTTGCTCCTTTATTACTCTGCACATGGACAATTATTTGCGCTGTTATTTGCCCCAGGCATGTACCTATGTAATTACCGTTTACAGTGTAAAGATGGATGTTATCGGTCGCTGAACGTCGGAGCAGTAGGCGTTTAATGCATTTTCCCATAGGGTCCAATGCAAAATTGACACCTCATTTTCTCCATTCTCAAGAGCTTTGAGTCTCTGCAAAACATTTACATGTGTAGACACAAATAAGTGAAATAGAATGAAGGCTATTTCAGCTTTAGCTTTTATTCCGTTTGGGAGCTAAAGTCGCACAAACTTTTGTTTACAAAAATTTCGATGGCCTATAGTTCGCAAGTTATGCAATCAGTTGACATAAGATTGTGCATGCATGTAGACATGTTAATGGCCTTTATACATGCCAAGTTTCAGATGGCTACCTACTCATACAAGCAAGCAGTAGTGGTTTGAAATTTTCACAATTTGGGCTACACGTTCGGGACGATTTGTGACCTTAGGTGACCTGCACAATTCGGGCTGAAACTAGTGCCAAATGAGAGGGGTGGGATAAACATTCAATTGACCATATGTGCCAAAAATAATCGTTCTTTAGTTTTCGAGTTATAGCCCTTGGAAGTCGTAAACTGCACGACTTTGCCCTCGAATATCTCGACAACGGAGAAAGGAGAATTTCTGGGATTTTTTCCCAAGAAATATATGGGAATTATCTGTAATTTTAGCACAGTTTCAGAACGATTCGTGAAAGTCACCTTTTAAGAATAACTTCCACTGCAGCCCATACATAAAAGTTTGCTCCTTTATTACTCTGCACATGGACAATTATTTGCGCTGTTATTTGCCCCAGGCATGTACCTATGTAATTACCGTTTACAGTGTAAAGATGGATGTTATCGGTCGCTGAACGTCGGAGCAGTAGGCGTTTAATGCATTTTCCCATAGGGTCCAATGCAAAATTGACACCTCATTTTCTCCATTCTCAAGAGCTTTGAGTCTCTGCAAAACATATACATGTGTAGACACAAATAAGTGAAATAGAATGAAGGCTATTTCAGCTTTAGCTTTTATTCCGTTTGGGAGCTAAAGTCGCACAAACTTTTGTTTACAAAAATTTCGATGGCCTATAGTTCGCAAGTTATGCAATCAGTTGACATAAGATTGTGAATGCATGTAGACATGTTAATGGCCTTTATACATGCCAAGTTTCAGATGGCTACCTACTCATACAAGCAAGCAGTAGCGGTTTGAAATTTTCACAATTTGGGCTACACGTTCGGGACGATTCGTGACCTTAGGTGACTTGCACAATTCGGGCTGAAACTAGTGCCAAATGAGAGGGTTGGGGTAAACATTCAATTGACCATATGTGCCAAAAATTCTCGTTCTTTAGTTTTCGAGTTATAGCCCCTGGAAGTCGTAAACTGCACGACTTTGCCCTCGAATATCTCGACAACGGAGAAATGAGAATTTCTGGGATTTTTTCCCAAGAAATATATGGGAATTATCTGTAATTTTAGCACAGTTTCAGAACGATTCGTGAAAGTCACCTTTTAAGAATAACTTCCACTGCAGCCCATACATAAAAGTTTGCTCCTTTATTACTCTGCACATGGACAATTATTTGCGCTGTTATTTGCCCCAGGCATGTACCTATGTAATTACCGTTTACAGTGTAAAGATGGATGTTATCGGTCGCTGAACGTCGGAGCAGTAGGCGTTTAATGCATTTTCCCATAGGGTCCAATGCAAAATTGACACCTCATTTTCTCCATTCTCAAGAGCTTTGAGTCTCTGCAAAACATATACATGTGTAGACACAAATAAGTGAAATAGAATGAAGGCTATTTCAGCTTTAGCTTTTATTCCGTTTGGGAGCTAAAGTCGCACAAACTTTTGTTTACAAAAATTTCGATGGCCTATAGTTCGCAAGTTATGCAATCAGTTGACATAAAATTGTGCATGCATGTAGACATGTTAATGGCCTTTATACATGCCAAGTTTCAGATGGCTACCTACTCATACAAGCAAGCAGTAGCGGTTTGAAATTTTCACAATATGGGCTACACGTTCGGGACGATTCGTGTGTTACGCAGAAGGTTTTACACACGGTCGACACGGGTGTAGAGCCTTATGCGTCGCCAGGACGGCGGAGGGTGACTTCCGGTTAAAGGGTTATCTACTAATGTAATACGCTAACAAGGAAACCCTAACAACGTTAGAATTTTTGAAGTTTATATATAATGTAAATTCTATATACAATACAATTTACAACTGTCACAATAACAATAATATACAACACATATCAGTTCATGTCGCTGGCCCAAGTAAGGTGTTTGTTTCAAATCTGTAATCGATTTGCGTACAATACGCAAATAGATTACCGTCTGACGTCAACACCGTACTCGGCTCAGCGCCATGAACTAAAGGAAAACACAAAGAACAAAAGACGTCAGTTTGAGCTCATACAAAAAAAACAAGGCCTTATGTTGGTAGACTTCAATTCGTCGTTCCCTGGATCATGTCATGGGCCAGTCCATATATCATGAGGAACACCAACTCATATAAACACGTGCACGATTATATACTGGTCGCTCCCTGGATCGTACCAGGGACCAGTCTATATATATTAAAACACCTTAGTGGACGAACACTGTCCCACACTTGATGTGACCTTCAGATCTTATCACAGAATCTGGAAAAACTGTGCTAACCACTTCCGCCTACATTTTGTGCTTCCCGCCTCTGCTTAGGAACCATGCACAAACGGCGTTGTAACTGCCTCTACCCGGGTTGGTATTAACCTGGAGACTATATCGGATCTCCAGGTGAGACGTGGCTCTAAGCCCTAACAGCTGACTGCCGGACTTGATGTGCCTAAAAATAACGAACTTACACTTAATACATTGTAATTACATAATAACAATACGTAAGACTTGGGCCTGTCTTGGAAATACCATACAACGCCCTCGGCGAATGCCGAGCATAACGTGCACACGCCAGCCGTGTCACTAGACACGACTCGCGCTCACGATGTAAAGCTAAAAGTGTGCTTACCACTTCCGCCAATGAAGAAACGTAGATCCTACTACGCATGTGCGTCGAAGGATCTGACGTCAAACATTGTCAAGAAGTATACTGACGTCAACAGGCATTACCATGACATACCCCACATAAAAAATGAATAATCTAAACAATGAACTATTTACATTAAATTGATTGACCAAAATCTAACTCGCATATGTATTAATTCATTTCTTTAAACTAAGCGTAATACCATTTGCCATAGAATATAATAGCTGAATAAGCGTTTCTCACACATTTGGGATCATAACGTTTGATCTGACATCATGACATCAATGATGTTATACCATATGACGCCGCCTAATGAAGGCAAATCAAACGCATGATGACCAAATGTTACCATTATAACTTATGGAAAAAACCCTTAATGCGGTGCATGCTATGGCGTCAATTGACGTCACGAGTATATAAATTAGTTCCATTACAAATCAATCTACTTCTATAGGCCACGTATACGTGAAACTAATATAAAAAGTGCTGACGTCGCAATAACATGAATGCAACTGACGTCACATGAATAACATGAATGCAATTGACGTCACTGGACGTCAAATAGACGCACACCATTGCAACCAACATCAGTGATATAAACTATTTCCGAAATTTACAAAACTTCCTAATATACAAATATTATGCGCAGCATGCTTACTAACAAAATCGGTCGACACATGCGCAGCCTGATCACTGCCAACAAAATCAAATCAGTCGACACATATAATCATACCATATCAATCAGAAGTCACATTTTTCATTCTTAGCCAAACTGTTCTAAATAAATATAATAAAATCTTACCCTTCTAGGTCTTAACACAGAATCTGGGCACACAACAATATAACATCCATCAAGAATTAAACAGCCACGTCTAACTTTTCATTAAAAGATAGGCGTATAAATACTATGCGTCTCACATTAAAATCATGCAAAGCGCTTTCCACAATCAAAAGACTCGTGCAGGTATTCACCTTAAAATCATGCAATACGCTGTCCACGAGAGGTATTCACAAACAACCCATGCATAACGTAGCCACAATTTCCGTAAATGTTTTATTACCACAGTTGCCCTAAAAACTGTAGCTCTACTGATTGAAAGGATTAAAATAATCTCGACGACATAGTGGACGATTAGATCCATTTCGTAACATCGTGACCTTAGGTGACTTGCACAATTCGGGCTGAAACTAGTGCCAAATGAGAGGGTTGGGATTAACATTCAATTGACCATATGTGCCAAAAATTCTCGTTCTTTAGTTTTCGAGTTATAGCCCCTGGAAGTCGTAAACTGCACGACTTTGCCCTCGAATATCTCGACAACGGAGAAAGGAGAATTTCTGGGATTTTTTCCCAAGAAATATATGGGAATTATCTGTAATTTTAGCACAGTTTCAGAACGATTCGTGAAAGTCACCTTTTAAGAATAACTTCCACTGCAGCCCATACATAAAAGTTTGCTCCTTTATTACTCTGCACATGGACAATTATTTGCGCTGTTATTTACCCCAGGCATGTACCTATGTTATTACCGTTTACAGTGTAAAGATGGATGTTATCGGTCGCTGAACGTCGGAGCAGTAGGCGTTTAATGCATTTTCCCATAGGGTCCAATGCAAAATTGACACCTCATTTTCTCCATTCTCAAGAGCTTTAAGTCTCTGCAAAACATATACATGTGTAGACACAAATAAGTGAAATAGAATGAAGGCTATTTCAGCTTTAGCTTTTATTCCGTTTGGGAGCTAAAGTCGCACAAACTTTTGTTTACAAAAATTTCGATGGCCTATAGTTCGCAAGTTATGCAATCAGTTGACATAAGATTGTGCATGCATGTAGACATGTTAATGGCCTTTATACATGCCAAGTTTCAGATGGCTACCTACTCATACAAGCAAGCAGTAGCGGTTTGAAATTTTCACAATTTGGGCTACACGTTCGGGACGATTCGTGACCTTAGGTGACTTGCACAATTCGGGCTGAAACTAGTGCCAAATGAGAGGGTTGGGATAAACATTCAATTGACCATATGTGCCAAAAATTCTCGTTCTTTTGTTTTCGAGTTATAGCCCCTGGAAGTCGTAAACTGCACGACTTTGCCCTCGAATATCTCGACAACGGAGAAATGAGAATTTCTGGGATTTTTTCCCAAGAAATATATGGGAATTATCTGTAATTTTAGCACAGTTTCAGAACGATTCGTGAAAGTCACCTTTTAAGAATAACTTCCACTGCAGCCCATACATAAAAGTTTGCTCCTTTATTACTCTGCACATGGACAATTATTTGCGCTGTTATTTGCCCCAGGCATGTACCTATGTAATTACCGTTTACAGTGTAAAGATGGATGTTATCGGTCGCTGAACGTCGGAGCAGTAGGCGTTTAATGCATTTTCCCATAGGGTCCAATGCAAAATTGACACCTCATTTTCTCCATTCTCAAGAGCTTTGAGTCTCTGCAAAACATATACATGTGTAGACACAAATAAGTGAAATAGAATGAAGGCTATTTCAGCTTTAGCTTTTATTCCGTTTGGGAGCTAAAGTCGCACAAACTTTTGTTTACAAAAATTTCGATGGCCTATAGTTCGCAAGTTATGCAATCAGTTGACATAAGATTGTGCATGCATGTAGACATGTTAATGGCCTTTATACATGCCAAGTTTCAGATGGCTACCTACTCATACAAGCAAGCAGTAGCGGTTTGAAATTTTCACAATTTGGGCTACACGTTCGGGACGATTCGTGACCTTAGGTGACTTGCACAATTCGGGCTGAAACTAGTGCCAAATGAGAGGGTTGGGATAAACATTCAATTGACCATATGTGCCAAAAATTCTCGTTTTTTAGTTTTCGAGTTATAGCCCCTGGAAGTCGTAAACTGCACGACTATGCCCTCGAATATCTCGACAACGGAGAAAGGAGAATTTCTGGGATTTTTTCCCAAGAAATATATGGGAATTATCTGTAATTTTAGCACAGTTTCAGAACGATTCGTGAAAGTCACCTTTTAAGAATAACTTCCACTGCAGCCAATACATAAAAGTTTGCTCCTTTATTACTCTGCACATGGACAATTATTTGCGCTGTTATTTGCCCCAGGCATGTACCTATGTAATTACCGTTTACAGTGTAAAGATGGATGTTATCGGTCGCTGAACGTCGGAGCAGTAGGCGTTTAATGCATTTTCCCATAGGGTCCAATGCAAAATTGACACCTCATTTTCTCCATTCTCAAGAGCTTTGAGTCTCTGCAAAACATATACATGTGTAGACACAAATAAGTGAAATAGAATGAAGGCTATTTCAGCTTTAGCTTTTATTCCGTTTGGGAGCTAAAGTCGCACAAACTTTTGTTTACAAAAATTTCGATGGCCTATAGTTCGCAAGTTATGCAATCAGTTGACATAAGATTGTGCATGCATGTAGACATGTTAATGGCCTTTATACAGGCCAAGTTTCAGATGGCTACCTACTCATACAAGCAAGCAGTAGCGGTTTGAAATTTTCACAATTTGGGCTACACGTTCGGGACGATTCGTGACCTTAGGTGACTTGCACAATTCGGGCTGAAACTAGTGCCAAATGAGAGGGTTGGGATAAACATTCAATTGACCATATGTGCCAAAAATTCTCGTTCTTTAGTTTTCGAGTTATAGCCCCTGGAAGTCGTAAACTGCACGACTTTGCCCTCGAATATCTCGACAACGGAGAAAGGAGAATTTCTGGGATTTTTTCCCAAGAAATATATGGGAATTATCTGTAATTTTAGCACAGTTTCAGAACGATTCGTGAAAGTCACCTTTTAAGAATAACTTCCACTGCAGCCCATACATAAAAGTTTGCTCCTTTATTACTCTGCACATGGACAATTATTTGCGCTGTTATTTGCCCCAGGCATGTACCTATGTAATTACCGTTTACAGTGTAAAGATGGATGTTATCGGTCGCTGAACGTCGGAGCAGTAGGCGTTTAATGCATTTTCCCATAGGGTCCAATGCAAAATTGACACCTCATTTTCTCCATTCTCAAGAGCTTTGAGTCTCTGCAAAACATATACATGTGTAGACACAAATAAGTGAAATAGAATGAAGGCTATTTCAGCTTTAGCTTTTATTCCGTTTGGGAGCTAAAGTCGCACAAACTTTTGTTTACAAAAATTTCGATGGCCTATAGTTCGCAAGTTATGCAATCAGTTGACATAAGATTGTGCATGCATGTAGACATGTTAATGGCCTTTATACATGCCAAGTTTCAGATGGCTACCTACTCATACAAGCAAGCAGTAGCGGTTTGAAATTTTCACAATTTGGGCTACACGTTCGGGACGATTCGTGACCTTAGGTGACTTGCACAATTCGTGCTGAAACTAGTGCCAAATGAGAGGGTTGGGGTAAACATTCAATTGACCATATGTGCCAAAAATTCTCGTTCTTTAGTTTTCGAGTTATAGCCCCTGGAAGTCGTAAACTGCACGACTTTGCCCTCGAATATCTCGACAACGGAGAAATGAGAATTTCTGGGATTTTTTCCCAAGAAATATATGGGAATTATCTGTAATTTTAGCACAGTTTCAGAACGATTGGTGAAAGTCACCTTTTAAGAATAACTTCCACTGCAGCCCATACATAAAAGTTTGCTCCTTTATTACTCTGCACATGGACAATTATTTGCGCTGTTATTTGCCCCAGGCATGTACCTATGTAATTACCGTTTACAGTGTAAAGATGGATGTTATCGGTCGCTGAACGTCGGAGCAGTAGGCGTTTAATGCATTTTCCCATAGGGTCCAATGCAAAATTGACACCTCATTTTCTCCATTCTCAAGAGCTTTGAGTCTCTGCAAAACATATACATGTGTAGACACAAATAAGTGAAATAGAATGAAGGCTATTTCAGCTTTAGCTTTTATTCCGTTTGGGAGCTAAAGTCGCACAAACTTTTGTTTACAAAAATTTCGATGGCCTATAGTTCGCAAGTTATGCAATCAGTTGACATAAGATTGTGCATGCATGTAGACATGTTAATGGCCTTTATACATGCCAAGTTTCAGATGGCTACCTACTCATACAAGCAAGCAGTAGCGGTATGAAATTTTCATAATATGGGCTACACGTTCGGGACGATTCGTGACCTTAGGTGACCTGCACAATTCGGGCTGAAACTAGTGCCAAATGAGAGGGTTGGGATAAACATTCAATTGACCATATGTGCCAAAAATTCTCGTTCTTTAGTTTTCGAGTTATAGCCCCTGGAAGTCGTAAACTGCACGACTTTGCCCTCGAATATCTCGACAACGGAGAAATGAGAATTTCTGGGATTTTTTCCCAAGAAATATATGGGAATTATCTGTAATTTTAGCACAGTTTCAGAACGATTCGTGAAAGTCACCTTTTAAGAATAACTTCCACTGCAGCCCATACATAAAAGTTTGCTCCTTTATTACTCTGCACATGGACAATTATTTGCGCTGTTATTTGCCCCAGGCATGTACCTATGTAATTACCGTTTACAGTGTAAAGATGGATGTTATCGGTCGCTGAACGTCGGAGCAGTAGGCGTTTCATGCATTTTCCCATAGGGTCCAATGCAAAATTGACACCTCATTTTCTCCATTCTCAAGAGCTTTGAGTCTCTGCAAAACATATACATGTGTAGACACAAATAAGTGAAATAGAATGAAGGCTATTTCAGCTTTAGCTTTTATTCCGTTTGGGAGCTAAAGTCGCACAAACTTTTGTTTACAAAAATTTCGATAGCCTATAGTTCGCAAGTTATGCAATCAGTTGACATAAGATTGTGCATGCATGTAGACATGTTAATGGCCTTTATACATGCCAAGTTTCAGATGGCTACCTACTCATACAAGCAAGCAGTAGCGGTTTGAAATTTTCACAATATGGGCTACACGTTCGGGACGATTCGTGACCTTAGGTGACTTGCACAATTCGGGCTGAAACTAGTGCCAAATGAGAGGGTTGGGATAAACATTCAATTGACCATATGTGCCAAAAATTCTCGTTCTTTAGTTTTCGAGTTATAGCCCCTGGAAGTCGTAAACTGCACGACTTTGCCCTCGAATATCTCGACAACGGAGAAAGGAGAATTTCTGGGATTTTTTCCCAAGAAATATATGGGAATTATCTGTAATTTTAGCACAGTTTCAGAACGATTCGTGAAAGTCACCTTTTAAGAATAACTTCCACTGCAGCCCATACATAAAAGTTTGCTCCTTTATTACTCTGCACATGGACAATTATTTGCGCTGCTATTTGCCCCAGGCATGTACCTATGTAATTACCGTTTACAGTGTAAAGATGGATGTTATCGGTTGCTGAACGTCGGAGCAGTAGGCGTTTAATGCATTTTCCCATAGGGTCCAATGCAAAATTGACACCTCATTTTCTCCATTCTCAAGAGCTTTGAGTCTCTGCAAAACATATACATGTGTAGACACAAATAAGTGAAATAGAATGAAGGCTATTTCAGCTTTAGCTTTTATTCCGTTTGGGAGCTAAAGTCGCACAAACTTCTGTTTACAAAAATTTCGATGGCCTATAGTTCGCAAGTTATGCAATCAGTTGACATAAGATTGTGCATGCATGTAGACATGTTAATGGCCTTTATACCTGCCAAGTTTCAGATGGCTACCTACTCATACAAGCAAGCAGTAGCGGTTTGAAATTTTCACAATATGGGCTACACGTTCGGGACGATTCGTGACCTTAGGTGACTTGCACAATTCGGGCTGAAACTAGTGCCAAATGAGAGGGTTGGGATAAACATTCAATTGACCATATGTGCCAAAAATTCTCGTTCTTTAGTTTTCGAGTTATAGCCCCTGGAAGTCGTAAACTGCACGACTTTGCCCTCGAATATCTCGACAACGGAGAAATGAGAATTTCTGGGATTTTTTCCCAAGAAATATATGGGAATTATCTGTAATTTTAGGACAGTTTCAGAACGATTCGTGAAAGTCACCTTCTAAGAATAACTTCCACTGCAGCCCATACATAAAAGTTTGCTCCTTTATTACTCTGCACATGAACAATTATTTGCGCTGTTATTTGCCCCAGGCATGTACCTATGTAATTACCGTTTACAGTGTAAAGATGGATGTTATCGGTCGCTGAACGTCGGAGCAGTAGGCGTTTAATGCATTTTCCCATAGGGTCCAATGCAAAATTGACACCTCATTTTCTCCATTCTCAAGAGCTTTGAGTCTCTGCAAAACATATACATGTGTAGACACAAATAAGTGAAATAGAATGAAGGCTATTTCAGCTTTAGCTTTTATTCCGTTTGGGAGCTAAAGTCGCACAAACTTTTGTTTACAAAAATTTCGATGGCCTATAGTTCGCAAGTTATGCAATCAGTTGACATAAGATTGTGCATGCATGTAGACATGTTAATGGCCTTTATACATGCCAAGTTTCAGATGGCTACCTACTCATACAAGCAAGCAGTAGCGGTTTGAAATTTTCACAATATGGGCTACACGTTCGGGACGATTCGTGACCTTAGGTGACTTGCACAATTCGGGCTGAAACTAGTGCCAAATGAGAGGGTTGGGATAAACATTCAATTGACCATATGTGCCAAAAATTCTCGTTCTTTAGTTTTCGAGTTATAGCCCCTAGAAGTCGTAAACTGCACGACTTTGCCCTCAAATATCTCGACAACGGAGAAAGGAGAATTTCTGGGATTTTTTCCCAAGAAATATATGGGAATTATCTGTAATTTTAGCACAGTTTCAGAACGATTCGTGAAAGTCACCTTTTAAGAATAACTTCCACTGCAGCCCATACATAAAAGTTTGCTCCTTTATTACTCTGCACATGGACAATTATTTGCGCTGTTATTTGCCCCAGGCATGTACCTATGTAATTACCGTTTACAGTGTAAAGATGGATGTTATCGGTCGCTGAACGTCGGAGCAGTAGGCGTTTAATGCATTTTCCCATAGGGTCCAATGCAAAATTGACACCTCATTTTCTCCATTCTCAAGAGCTTTGAGTCTCTGCAAAACATATACATGTGTAGACACAAATAAGTGAAATAGAATGAAGGCTATTTCAGCTTTAGCTTTTATTCCGTTTGGGAGCTAAAGTCGCACAAACTTTTGTTTACAAAAATTTCGATGGCCTATAGTTCGCAAGTTATGCAATCAGTTGACATACGATTGTGCATGCATGTAGACATGTTAATGGCCTTTAAACATGCCAAGTTTCAGATGGCTACCTACTCATACAAGCAAACAGTAGCGGTTTGAAATTTTCACAATATGGGCTACACGTTCGGGACGATTCGTGACCTTAGGTGACTTGCACAATTCGGGCTGAAACTAGTGCCAAATGAGAGGGTTGGGATAAACATTCAATTGACCATATGTGCCAAAAATTCTCGTTCTTTAGTTTTCGAGTTATAGCCCCTGGAAGTCGTAAACTGCACGACTTTGCCCTCGAATATCTCGACAACGGAGAAAGGAGAATTTCTGGGATTTTTTCCCAAGAAATATATGGGAATTATCTGTAATTTTAGCACAGTTTCAGAACGATTCGTGAAAGTCACCTTTTAAGAATAACTTCCACTGCAGCCCATACATAAAAGTTTGCTCCTTTATTACTCTGCACATGGACAATTATTTGCGCTGTTATTTGCCCCAGGCATGTACCTATGTAATTACCGTTTACAGTGTAAAGATGGATGTTATCGGTCGCTGAACGTCGGAGCAGTAGGCGTTTAATGCATTTTCCCATAGGGTCCAATGCAAAATTGACACCTCATTTTCTCCATTCTCAAGAGCTTTGAGTCTCTGCAAAACATATACATGTGCAGACACAAATAAGTGAAATCGAATGAAGGCTATTTCAGCTTTAGCTTTTATTCCGTTTGGGAGCTAAAGTGGCACAAACTTTTGTTTACAAAAATTTCGATGGCCTATAGTTCGCAAGTTATGCAATCAGTTGACATAAGATTGTGCATGCATGTAGACATGTTAATGGCCTTTATACATGCCAAGTTTCAGATGGCTACCTACTCATACAAGCAAGCAGTAGCGGTTTGAAATTTTCACAATTTGGGCTACACGTTCGGGACGATTCGTGACCTTAGGTGACTTGCACAATTCGGGCTGAAACTAGTGCCAAATGAGAGGGTTGGGATAAACATTCAATTGACCATATGTGCCAAAAATTCTCGTTCTTTAGTTTTCGAGTTATAGCCCCTGGAAGTCGTAAACTGCACGACTTTGCCCTCGAATATCTCGACAACGGAGAAAGGAGAATTTCTGGGATTTTTTCCCAAGAAATATATGGGAATTATCTGTAATTTTAGCACAGTTTCAGAACGATTCGTGAAAGTCACCTTTTAAGAATAACTTCCACTGCAGCCCATACATAAAAGTTTGCTCCTTTATTACTCTGCACATGGACAATTATTTGCGCTGTTATTTGCCCCAGGCATGTACCTATGTAATTACCGTTTACAGTGTAAAGATGGATGTTATCGGTCGCTGAACGTCGGAGCAGTAGGCGTTTAATGCATTTTCCCATAGGGTCCAATGCAAAATTGACACCTCATTTTCTCCATTCTCAAGAGCTTTGAGTCTCTGCAAAACATTTACATGTGTAGACACAAATAAGTGAAATAGAATGAAGGCTATTTCAGCTTTAGCTTTTATTCCGTTTGGGAGCTAAAGTCGCACAAACTTTTGTTTACAAAAATTTCGATGGCCTATAGTTCGCAAGTTATGCAATCAGTTGACATAAGATTGTCCATGCATGTAGACATGTTAATGGCCTTTATACATGCCAAGTTTCAGATGGCTACCTACTCATACAAGCAAGCAGTAGCGGTTTGAAATTTTCACAATATGGGCTACACGTTCGGGACGATTCGTGACCTTAGGTGACTTGCACAATTCGGGCTGAAACTAGTGCCAAATGAGAGGGTTGGGATAAACATTCAATTGACCATATGTGCCAAAAATTCTCGTTCTTTAGTTTTCGAGTTATAGCCCCTAGAAGTCGTAAACTGCACGACCTTGCCCTCAAATATCTCGACAACGGAGAAAGGAGAATTTCTGGGATTTTTTCCCAAGAAATATATGGGAATTATCTGTAATTTTAGCACAGTTTCAGAACGATTCGTGAAAGTCACCTTTTAAGAATAACTTCCACTGCAGCCCATACATAAAAGTTTGCTCCTTTATTACTCTGCACATGGACAATTATTTGCGCTGTTATTTGCCCCAGGCATGTACCTATGTAATTACCGTTTACAGTGTAAAGATGGATGTTATCGGTCGCTGAACGTCGGAGCAGTAGGCGTTTAATGCATTTTCCCATAGGGTCCAATGCAAAATTGACACCTCATTTTCTCCATTCTCAAGAGCTTTGAGTCTCTGCAAAACATATACATGTGTAGACACAAATAAGTGAAATAGAATGAAGGCTATTTCAGCTTTAGCTTTTATTCCGTTTGGGAGCTAAAGTCGCACAAACTTTTGTTTACAAAAATTTCGATGGCCTATAGTTCGCAAGTTATGCAATCAGTTGACATAAGATTGTGCATGCATGTAGACATGTTAATGGCCTTTATACATGCCAAGTTTCAGATGGCTACCTACTCATACAAGCAAGCAGTAGCGGTTTGAAATTTTCACAATTTGGGCTACACGTTCGGGACGATTCGTGACCTTAGGTGACTTGCACAATTCGGGCTGAATCTAGTGCCAAATGAGAGGGTTGGGATAAACATTCAATTGACCATATGTGCCAAAAATTCTCGTTCTTTAGTTTTCGAGTTATAGCCCCTGGAAGTCGTAAACTGCACGACTTTGCCCTCGAATATCTCGACAACGGAGAAAGGAGAATTTCTGGGATTTTTTCCCAAGAAATATATGGGAATTATCTGTAATTTTAGCACAGTTTCAGAACGATTCGTGAAAGTCACCTTTTAAGAATAACCTCCACTGCAGCCCATACATAAAAGTTTGCTCCTTTATTACTCTGCACATGGACAATTATTTGCGCTGTTATTTGCCCCAGGCATGTACCTATGTAATTACCGTTTACAGTGTAAAGATGGATGTTATCGGTCGCTGAACGTCGGAGCAGTAGGCGTTTAATGCATTTTCCCATAGGGTCCAATGCAAAATTGACACCTCATTTTCTCCATTCTCAAGAGCTTTGAGTCTCTGCAAAACATATACATGTGTAGACACAAATAAGTGAAATAGAATGAAGGCTATTTCAGCTTTAGCTTTTATTCCGTTTGGGAGCTAAAGTCGCACAAACTTTTGTTTACAAAAATTTCGATGGCCTATAGTTCGCAAGTTATGCAATCAGTTGCAATTAGATTGTGCATGCATGTAGACATTTTAATGGCCTTTATACATGCCAAGTTTCAGATGGCTACCTACTCATACAAGCAAGCAGTAGCGGTTTGAAATTTTCACAATTTGGGCTACACGTTCGGGACGATTCGTGACCTTAGGTGACTTGCACAATTCGGGCTGAAACTAGTGCCAAATGAGAGGGTTGGGATAAACATTCAATTGACCATATGTGCCAAAAATTCTCGTTCTTTAGTTTTCGAGTTATAGCCCCTGGAAGTCGTAAACTGCACGACTTTGCCCTCGAATATCTCGACAACGGAGAAAGGAGAATTTCTGGGATTTTTCCCAAGAAATATATGGGAATTATCTGTAATTTTAGCACAGTTTCAGAACGATTCGTGAAAGTCACCTTTTAAGAATAACTTCCACTGCAGCCCATACATAAAAGTTTGCTCCTTTATTACTCTGCACATGGACAATTATTTGCGCTGTTATTTGCCCCAGGCATGTACCTATGTAATTACCGTTTACAGTGTAAAGATGGATGTTATCGGTCGCTGAACGTCGGAGCAGTAGGCGTTTAATGCATTTTCCCATAGGGTCCAATGCAAAATTGACACCTCATTTTCTCCATTCTCAAGAGCTTTGAGTCTCTGCAAAACATATACATGTGTAGACACAAATAAGTGAAATAGAATGAAGGCTATTTCAGCTTTAGCTTTTATTCCGTTTGGGAGCTAAAGTCGCACAAACTTTTGTTTACAAAAATTTCGATGGCCTATAGTTCGCAAGTTATGCAATCAGTTGACATAAGATTGTGCATGCATGTAGACATGTTAATGGCCTTTATACATGCCAAGTTTCAGATGGCTACCTACTCATACAAGCAAGCAGTAGCGGTTTGAAATTTTCACAATTTGGGCTACACGTTCGGGACGATTCGTGACCTTAGGTGACTTGCACAATTCGGGCTGAAACTAGTGCCAAATGAGAGGGTTGGGATAAACATTCAATTGACCATATGTGCCAAAAATTCTCGTTCTTTAGTTTTCGAGTTATAGCCCCTGGAAGTCGTAAACTGCACGACTTTGCCCTCGAATATCTCGACAACGGAGAAAGGAGAATTTCTGGGATTTTTTCCCAAGAAATATATGGGAATTATCTGTAATTTTAGCACAGTTTCAGAACGATTCGTGAAAGTCACCTTTTAAGAATAACTTCCACTGCAGCCCATACATAAAAGTTTGCTCCTTTATTACTCTGCACATGGACAATTATTTGCGCTGTTATTTGCCCCAGGCATGTACCTATGTAATTACCGTTTACAGTGTAAAGATGGATGTTATCGGTCGCTGAACGTCGGAGCAGTAGGCGTTTAATGCATTTTCCCATAGGGTCCAATGCAAAATTGACACCTCATTTTCTCCATTCTCAAGAGCTTTGAGTCTCTGCAAAACATATACATGTGTAGACACAAATAAGTGAAATAGAATGAAGGCTATTTCAGCTTTAGCTTTTATTCCGTTTGGGAGCTAAAGTCGCACAAACTTTTGTTTACAAAAATTTCGATGGCCTATAGTTCGCAAGTTATGCAATCAGTTGACATAAGATTGTGCATGCATGTAGACATGTTAATGGCCTTTATACATGCCAAGTTTCAGATGGCTACCTACTCATACAAGCAAGCAGTAGCGGTTTGAAGTTTTCACAATATGGGCTACACGTTCGGGACGATTCGTGACCTTAGGTGACTTGCACAATTCGGGCTGAAACTAGTGCCAAATGAGAGGGTTGGGATAAACATTCAATTGACCATATGTGCCAAAAATTCTCGTTCTTTAGTTTTCGAGTTATAGCCCCTGGAAGTCGTAAACTGCACGACTTTGCCCTCGAATATCTCGACAACGGAGAAAGGAGAATTTCTGGGATTTTTTTCCCAAGAAATATATGGGAATTATCTGTAATTTTAGCACAGTTTCAGAACGATTCGTGAAAGTCACCTTTTAAGAATAACTTCCACTGCAGCCCATACATAAAAGTTTGCTCCTTTATTACTCTGCACATGGACAATTATTTGCGCTGTTATTTGCCCCAGGCATGTACCTATGTAATTACCGTTTACAGTGTAAAGATGGATGTTATCGGTCGCTGAACGTCGGAGCAGTAGGCGTTTAATGCATTTTCCCATAGGGTCCAATGCAAAATTGACACCTCATTTTCTCCATTCTCAAGAGCTTTGAGTCTCTGCAAAACATATACATGTGTAGACACAAATAAGTGAAATAGAATGAAGGCTATTTCAGCTTTAGCTTTTGTTCAGTTTGGGAGCTAAAGTCGCACAAACTTTTGTTTACAAAAATTTCGATGGCCTATAGTTCGCAAGTTATGCAATCAGTTGACATAAGATTGTGCATGCATGTAGACATGTTAATGGCCTTTATACATGCCAAGTTTCAGATGGCTTCCTACTCATACAAGCAAGCAGTAGCGGTTTGAAATTTTCACAATTTGGGCTACACGTTCGGGACGATTCGTGACCTTAGGTGACTTGCACAATTCGGGCTGAAACTAGTGCCAAATGAGAGGGTTGGGATAAACATTCAATTGACCATATGTGCCAAAAATTCTCGTTCTTTAGTTTTCGAGTTATAGCCCCTGGAAGTCGTAAACTGCACGACTTTGCCCTCGAATATCTCGACAACGGAGAAAGGAGAATTTCTGGGATTTTTTCCCAAGAAATATATGGGAATTATCTGTAATTTTAGCACAGTTTCAGAACGATTCGTGAAAGTCACCTTTTAAGAATAACTTCCACTGCAGCCCATACATAAAAGTTTGCTCCTTTATTACTCTGCACATGGACAATTATTTGCGCTGTTATTTGCCCCAGGCATGTACCTATGTAATTACCGTTTACAGTGTAAAGATGGATGTTATCGGTCGCTGAACGTCGGAGCAGTAGGCGTTTAATGCATTTTCCTATAGGGTCCAATGCAAAATTGACACCTCATTTTCTCCATTCTCAAGAGCTTTGAGTCTCTGCAAAACATATACATGTGTAGACACAAATAAGTGAAATAGAATGAAGGCTATTTCAGCTTTAGCTTTTATTCCGTTTGGGAGCTAAAGTCGCACAAACTTTTGTTTACAAAAATTTCGATGGCCTATAGTTCGCAAGTTATGCAATCAGTTGACATAAGATTGTGCATGCATGTAGACATGTTAATGGCCTTTATACATGCCAAGTTTCAGATGGCTACCTACTCATACAAGCAAGCAGTAGCGGTTTGAAATTTTCACAATTTGGGCTACACGTTCGGGACGATTCGTGACCTTAGGTGACTTGCACAATTCGGGCTGAAACTAGTGCCAAATGAGAGGGTTGGGATACACATTCAATTGACCATATGTGCCAAAAATTCTCGTACTTTAGTTTTCGAGTTATAGCCCCTGGAAGTCGTAAACTGCACGACTTTGCCCTCGAATATCTCGACAACGGAGAAAGGAGAATTTCTGGGATTTTTTCCCAAGAAATATATGGGAATCATCTGTAATTTTAGCACAGTTTCAGAACGATTCGTGAAAGTCACCTTTTAAGAATAACTTCCACTGCAGCCCATACATAAAAGTTTGCTCCTTTATTACTCTGCACATGGACAATTATTTGCGCTGTTATTTGCCCCAGGCATGTACCTATGTAATTACCGTTTACAGTGTAAAGATGGATGTTATCGGTCGCTGAACGTCGGAGCAGTAGGCGTTTAATGCATTTTCCCATAGGGTCCAATGCAAAATTGACACCTCATTTTCTCCATTCTCAAGAGCTTTGAGTCTCTGCAAAACATATACATGTGTAGACACAAATAAGTGAAATAGAATGAAGGCTATTTCAGCTTTAGCTTTTATTCCGTTTGGGAGCTAAAGTCGCACAAACTTTTGTTTACAAAAATTTCGATGGCCTATAGTTCGCAAGTTATGCAATCAGTTGACATAAGATTGTGCATGCATGTAGACATGTTAATGGCCTTTATACATGCCAAGTTTCAGATGGCTACCTACTCATACAAGCAAGCAGTAGCGGTTTGAAATTTTCACAATATGGGCTACACGTTCGGGACGATTCGTGACCTTAGGTGACTTGCACAATTCGGGCTGAAACTAGTGCCAAATGAGAGGGTTGGGATAAACATTCAATTGACCATATGTGCCAAAAATTCTCGTTCTTTAGTTTTCGAGTTATAGCCCCTGGAAGTCGTAAACTGCACGACTTTGCCCTCGAATATCTCGACAACGGAGAAAGGAGAATTTCTGGGATTTTTTCCCAAGAAATATATGGGAATTATCTGTAATTTTAGCACAGTTTCAGAACGATTCGTGAAAGTCACCTTTTAAGAATAACTTCCACTGCAGCCCATACATAAAAGTTTGCTCCTTTATTACTCTGCACATGGACAATTATTTGCGCTGTTATTTGCCCCAGGCATGTACCTATGTAATTACCGTTTACAGTGTAAAGATGGATGTTATCGGTCGCTGAACGTCGGAGCAGTAGGCGTTTAATGCATTTTCCCATAGGGTCCAATGCAAAATTGACACCTCATTTTCTCCATTCTCAAGAGCTTTGAGTCTCTGCAAAACATATACATGTGTAGACACAAATAAGTGAAATAGAATGAAGGCTATTTCAGCTTTAGCTTTTATTCCGTTTGGGAGCTAAAGTCGCACAAACTTTTGTTTACAAAAATTTCGATGGCCTATAGTTCGCAAGTTATGCAATCAGTTGACATAAGATTGTGCATGCATGTAGACATGTTAATGGCCTTTATACATGCCAAGTTTCAGATGGCTACCTACTCATACAAGCAAGCAGTAGCGGTTTGAAATTTTCACAATTTGGGCTACACGTTCGGGACGATTCGTGACCTTAGGTGACTTGCACAATTCGGGCTGAAACTAGTGCCAAATGAGAGGGTTGGGATAAACATTCAATTGACCATATGTGCCAAAAATTCTCGTTCTTTAGTTTTCGAGTTATAGCCCCTGGAAGTCGTAAACTGCACGACTTTGCCCTCGAATATCTCGACAACGGAGAAAGGAGAATTTCTGGGTTTTTTCCCAAGAAATATATGGGAATTATCTGTAATTTTAGCACAGTTTCAGAACGATTCGTGAAAGTCACCTTTTAAGAATAACTTCCACTGCAGCCCATACATAAAAGTTTGCTCCTTTATTACTCTGCACATGGACAATTATTTGCGCTGTTATTTGCCCCAGGCATGTACCTATGTAATTACCGTTTACAGTGTAAAGATGGATGTTATCGGTCGCTGAACGTCGGAGCAGTAGGCGTTTAATGCATTTTCCCATAGGGTCCAATGCAAAATTGACACCTCATTTTCTCCATTCTCAAGAGCTTTGAGTCTCTGCAAAACATATACATGTGTAGACACAAATAAGTGAAATAGAATGAAGGCTATTTCAGCTTTAGCTTTTATTCCGTTTGGGAGCTAAAGTCGCACAAACTTTTGTTTACAAAAATTTCGATGGCCTATAGTTCGCAAGTTATGCAATCAGTTGACATAAGATTGTGCATGCATGTAGACATGTTAATGGCCTTTATACATACCAAGTTTCAGATGGCTACCTACTCATACAAGCAAGCAGTAGCGGTTTGAAATTTTCACAATTTGGGCTACACGTTCGGGACGATTCGTGACCTTAGGTGACTTGCACAATTCGGGCTGAAACTAGTGCCAAATGAGAGGGTTGGGATAAACATTTAATTGACCATATGTGCCAAAAATTCTCGTTCTTTAGTTTTCGAGTTATAGCCCCTGGAAGTCGTAAACTGCACGACTTTGCCCTCGAATATCTCGACAACGGAGAAAGGAGAATTTCTGGGATTTTTTCCCAAGAAATATATGGGAATTATCTGTAATTTTAGCACAGTTTCAGAACGATTCGTGAAAGTCACCTTTTAAGAATAACTTCCACTGCAGCCCATACATAAAAGTTTGCTCCTTTATTACTCTGCACATGGACAATTATTTGCGCTGTTATTTGCCCCAGGCATGTACCTATGTAATTACCGTTTACAGTGTAAAGATGAATGTTATCGGTCGCTGAACGTCGGAGCAGTAGGCGTTTAATGCATTTTCCCATAGGGTCCAATGCAAAATTGACACCTCATTTTCTCCATTCTCAAGAGCTTTGAGTCTCTGCAAAACATATACATGTGTAGACACAAATAAGTGAAAAAGAATGAAGGCTATATCAGCTTTAGCTTATTCCGTTTGGGAGCTAAAGTCGCACAAACTTTTGTTTACAAAAATTTCGATGGCCTATAGTTCGCAAGTTATGCAATCAGTTGACATAAGATTGTGCATGCATGTAGACATGTTAATGGCCTTTATACATGCCAAGTTTCAGATGGCTACCTACTCATACAAGCAAGCAGTAGCGGTTTGAAATTTTCACAATTTGGGCTACACGTTCGGGACGATTCGTGACCTTAGGTGACTTGCACAATTCGGGCTGAAACTAGTGCCAAATGAGAGGGTTGGGATAAACATTCAATTGACCATATGTGCCAAAAATAATCGTTCTTTAGTTTTCGAGTTATAGCCCCTGGAAGTCGTAAACTGCACGACTTTGCCCTCGAATATCTCGACAACGGAGAAAGGAGAATTTCTGGGATTTTTTCCCAAGAAATATATGGGAATTATCTGTAATTTTAGCACAGTTTCAGAACGATTCGTGAAAGTCACCTTTTAAGAATAACTTCCACTGCAGCCCATACATAAAAGTTTGCTCCTTTATTACTCTGCACATGGACAATTATTTGCGCTGTTATTTGCCCCAGGCATGTACCTATGTAATTACCGTTTACAGTGTAAAGATGGATGTTATCGGTCGCTGAACGTCGGAGCAGTAGGCGTTTAATGCATTTTCCCATAGGGTCCAATGCAAAATTGACACCTCATTTTCTCCATTCTCAAGAGCTTTGAGTCTCTGCAAAACATATACATGTGTAGACACAAATAAGTGAAATAGAATGAAGGCTATTTCAGCTTTAGCTTTTATTCCGTTTGGGAGCTAAAGTCGCACAAACTTTTGTTTACAAAAATTTCGATGGCCTATAGTTCGCAAGTTATGCAATCAGTTGACATAAGATTGTGCATGCATGTTGACATGTTAATGGCCTTTATACATGCCAAGTTTCAGATGGCTACCTACTCATACAAGCAAGCAGTAGCGGTTTGAAATTTTCACAATATGGGCAACACGTTCGGGACGATTCGTGACCTTAGGTGACCTGCACAATTCGGGCTGAAAATAGTGCCAAATGAGAGGGTTGGGATAAACATTCAATTGACCATATGTGCCAAAAATTCTCGTTCTTTAGTTTTCGAGTTATAGCCCCTGGAAGTCATAAACTGCACGACTTTGCCCTCGAATATCTCGACAACGGAGAAAGGAGAATTTCTGGGATTTTTTCCCAAGAAATATATGGGAATTATCTGTAATTTTAGCACAGTTTCAGAACGATTCGTGAAAGTCACCTTTTAAGAATAACTTCCACTGCAGCCCATACATAAAAGTTTGCTCCTTTATTACTCTGCACATGGACAATTATTTGCGCTGTTATTTGCCCCAGGCATGTACCTATGTAATTACCGTTTACAGTGTAAAGATGGATGTTATCGGTCGCTGAACGTCGGAGCAGTAGGCGTTTAATGCATTTTCCCATAGGGTCCAATGCAAAATTGACACCTCATTTTCTCCATTCTCAAGAGCTTTGAGTCTCTGCAAAACATATACATGTGTAGACACAAATAAGTGAAATAGAATGAAGGCTATTTCAGCTTTAGCTTTTATTCCGTTTGGGAGCTAAAGTCGCACAAACTTTTGTTTACAAAAATTTCGATGGCCTATAGTTCGCAAGTTATGCAATCAGTTGACATAAGATTGTGCATGCATGTTGACATGTTAATGGCCTTTATACATGCCAAGTTTCAGATGGCTACCTACTCATACAAGCAAGCAGTAGCGGTTTGAAATTTTCACAATATGGGCAACACGTTCGGGACGATTCGTGACCTTAGGTGACCTGCACAATTCGGGCTGAAACTAGTGCCAAATGAGAGGGTTGGGATAAACATTCAATTGACCATATGTGCCAAAAATTCTCGTTCTTTAGTTTTCGAGTTATAGCCCCTGGAAGTCATAAACTGCACGACTTTGCCCTCGAATATCTCGACAACGGAGAAAGGAGAATTTCTGGGATTTTTTCCCAAGAAATATATGGGAATTATCTGTAATTTTAGCACAGTTTCAGAACGATTCGTGAAAGTCACCTTTTAAGAATAACTTCCACTGCAGCCCATACATAAAAGTTTGCTCCTTTATTACTCTGCACATGGACAATTATTTGCGCTGTTATTTGCCCCAGGCATGTACCTATGTAATTACCGTTTACAGTGTAAAGATGGATGTTATCGGTCGCTGAACGTCGGAGCAGTAGGCGTTTAATGCATTTTCCCATAGGGTCCAATGCAAAATTGACACCTCATTTTCTCCATTCTCAAGAGCTTTGAGTCTCTGCAAAACATATACATGTGTAGACACAAATAAGTGAAATAGAATGAAGGCTATTTCAGCTTTAGCTTTTATTCCGTTTGGGAGCTAAAGTCGCACAAACTTTTGTTTACAAAAATTTCGATGGCCTATAGTTCGCAAGTTATGCAATCAGTTGACATAAGATTGTGCATGCATGTAGACATGTTAATGGCCTTTATACATGCCAAGTTTCAGATGGCTACCTACTCATACAAGCAAGCAGTAGCGGTTTGAAATTTTCACAATATGGGCTACACGTTCGGGACGATTCGTGACCTTAGGTGACTTGCACAATTCGGGCTGAAACTAGTGCCAAATGAGAGGGTTGGGATAAACATTCAATTGACCATATGTGCCAAAAATTCTCGTTCTTTAGTTTTCGAGTTATAGCCCCTGGAAGTCGTAAACTGCACGACTTTGCCCTCGAATATCTCGACAACGGAGAAAGGAGAATTTCTGGGATTTTTTCCCAAGAAATATATGGGAATTATCTGTAATTTTAGCACAGTTTCAGAACGATTCGTGAAAGTCACCTTTTAAGAATAACTTCCACTGCAGCCCATACATAAAAGTTTGCTCCTTTATTACTCTGCACATGGACAATTATTTGCGCTGTTATTTGCCCCAGGCATGTACCTATGTAATTACCGTTTACAGTGTAAAGATGGATGTTATCGGTCGCTGAACGTCGGAGCAGTAGGCGTTTAATGCATTTTCCCATAGGGTCCAATGCAAAATTGACACCTCATTTTCTCCATCCTCAAGAGCTTTGAGTCTCTGCAAAACATATACATGTGTAGACACAAATAAGTGAAATAGAATGAAGGCTATTTCAGCTTTAGCTTTTATTCCGTTTGGGAGCTAAAGTCGCACAAACTTTTGTTTACAAAAATTTCGATGGCCTATAGTTCGCAAGTTATGCAATCAGTTGACATAAGATTGTGCATGCATGTAGACATGTTATTGGCCTTTATACATGCCAAGTTTCAGATGGCTACCTACTCATACAAGCAAGCAGTAGCGGTTTGAAATTTTCACAATATGGGCTACACGTTCGGGACGATTCGTGACCTTAGGTGACTTGCACAATTCGGGCTGAAACTAGTGCCAAATGAGAGGGTTGGGATAAACGTTCAATTGACCATATGTGCCAAAAATTCTCGTTCTTTAGTTTTCGAGTTATAGCCCCTGGAAGTCGTAAACTGCACGACTTTGCCCTCGAATATCTCGACAACGGAGAAAGGAGAATATCTGGGATTTTTTCCCAAGAAATATATGGGAATTATCTGTAATTTTAGCACAGTTTCAGAACGATTCGTGAAAGTCACCTTTTAAGAATAACTTCCACTGCAGCCCATACATAAAAGTTTGCTCCTTTATTACTCTGCACATGGACAATTATTTGCGCTGTTATTTGCCCCAGGCATGTACCTATGTAATTACCGTTTACAGTGTAAAGATGGATGTTATCGGTCGCTGAACGTCGGAGCAGTAGGCGTTTAATGCATTTTCCCATAGGGTCCAATGCAAAATTGACACCTAATTTTCTCCATTCTCAAGAGCTTTGAGTCTCTGCAAAACATATACAGGCCAACTTCGATATCTCGAATTCCAAGGGAATGGACAACCCACTTCGAGTTTTCCGAAGTTCGAGATAGGCAAATTGTGACGTCACCAAAATTTTTGTTCTATACATGTACAATATCTTAACTTTCGTAGAGTCAGTATTTCTACAAATACGTGCAGCACGAACGTAGTAAAACTGTTTCTAGTGAAAACGGGATTGAAATAAAGACAAGATACTTACTTTTATTTTACATTTTGAATTAAAACAGTCTGTATCCTCGATCTGAGGTTCTCATTTTTTGACACTAATTATGAGACGATTTGGGACAGCTTAAAGAATGTTACTAATAGCCCGCATCAAAGAGCGCCTCTCAATACTGTTCAGTCAATTAAATTTTAAAGGCGCCTAATTGACCGAACTTTCCAATCGAACGCACCGTGACGTATACGCGGTTAAAGGTCAATTAACTTACACACAAAAACAGCTGATCAACAAAACAATGTCTGTAATGGACGGACGCTCGGCGCCCCGTTACTGCGGCTATGGATTCGTTCCGCTGAGGTGCGGGGGTAACGTCGATATGAGAATTGAAATATGATGAACAATGTCTATATCGTTTCACGCAATCATTCGATAATTATTGGATAATTTGGGATAATTGATTGAACTGCGATCAATTAAAGACAATTGTTCGGTAAATCGTTCTTTTTCATTGTTATCGTTCGATGTTTGTACCAATTTGCTTAAAGACAAAAATATGCAGGTTTTTAAATACCGCAAAACGTCTACACAAAATGGCCGCCATTTTCTTTCCGTCGTTTCGGCTATCTTTTTCTGAATATACATTTTGACTTCGACATAAACAGTGGTCAAACACATGGAAAGTGTCGGAGGGGAATCAAAAATCACTTCGATACAGCAGTGTTTTCGTTATAAGCGAGTTCGACACAACGGAGGTCGAAATGCATTATTATATAGGGGGGAAAGTTCGGGAATGGGAGATCACTTCGACACAAGCAGGGTTTTCGAGATAAGCAAGTTTGACACAACGAAGTTGGCCTGTACATGTGTAGACACAAATAAGTGAAATAGAATGAAGGCTATTTCAGCTTTAGCTTTTATTCCGTTTGGGAGCTAAAGTCGCACAAACTTTTGTTTACAAAAATTTCGATGGCCTATAGTTCGCAAGTTATGCAATCAGTTGACATAAGATTGTGCATGCATGTAGACATGTTAATGGCCTATATACATGCCATGTTTCAGATGGCTACCTACTCATACAAGCAAGCAGTAGCGGTTTGAAATTTTCACAATTTGGGCTACACGTTCGGGACGATTCGTGACCTTAGGTGACTTGCACAATTCGGGCTGAAACTAGTGCCAAATGAGAGGGTTGGGATAAACATTCAATTGACCATATGTGCCAAAAATTCTCGTTCTTTAGTTTTCGAGTTATAGCCCCTGGAAGTCGTAAACTGCACGACTTTGCCCTCGAATATCTCGACAACGGAGAAAGGAGAATTTCTGGGATTTTTTCCCAAGAAATATATGGGAATTATCTGTAATTTTAGCACAGTTTCAGAACGATTCGTGAAAGTCACCTTTTAAGAATAACTTCCACTGCAGCCCATACATAAAAGTTTGCTCCTTTATTACTCTGCACATGGACAATTATTTGCGCTGTTATTTGCCCCAGGCATGTACCTATGTAATTACCGTTTACAGTGTAAAGATGGATGTTATCGGTCGCTGAACGTCGGAGCAGTAGGCGTTTAATGCATTTTCCCATAGGGTCCAATGCAAAATTGACACCTCATTTTCTCCATTCTCAAGAGCTTTGAGTCTCTGCAAAACATATACATGTGTAGACACAAATAAGTGAAATAGAATGAAGGCTATTTCAGCTTAGCTTTTATTCCGTTTGGGAGCTAAAGTCGCACAAACTTTTGTTTACAAAAATTTCGATGGCCTATAGTTCGCAAGTTATGCAATCAGTTGACATAAGATTGTGCATGCATGTAGACATGTTAATGGCCTTTATACATGCCAAGTTTCAGATGGCTACCTACTCATACAAGCAAGCAGTAGCGGTTTGAAATTTTCACAATATGGGCTACACGTTCGGGACGATTCGTGACCTTAGGTGACTTGCACAATTCGGGCTGAAACTAGTGCCAAATGAGAGGGTTGGGATAAACATTCAATTGACCATATGTGCCAAAAATTCTCGTTCTTTAGTTTTCGAGTTATAGCCCCTGGAAGTCGTAAACTGCACGACTTTGCCCTCGAATATCTCGACAACGGAGAAAGGAGAATTTTTGGGATTTTTTCCCAAGAAATATATGGGAATTATCTGTAATTTTTGCACAGTTTCAGAACGATTCGTGAAAGTCACCTTTTAAGAATAACTTCCACTGCAGCCCATACATAAAAGTTTGCTCCTTTATTACTCTGCACATGGACAATTATTTGCGCTGTTATTTGCCCCAGGCATGTACCTATGTAATTACCGTTTACAGTGTAAAGATGGATGTTATCGGTCGCTGAACGTCGGAGCAGTAGGCGTTTAATGCATTTTCCCATAGGGTCCAATGCAAAATTGACACCTCATTTTCTCCATTCTCAAGAGCTTTGAGTCTCTGCAAAACATATACATGTGTAGACACAAATAAGTGAAAAAGAATGAAGGCTATATCAGCTTTAGCTTATTCCGTTTGGGAGCTAAAGTCGCACAAACTTTTGTTTACAAAAATTTCGATGGCCTATAGTTCGCAAGTTATGCAATCAGTTGACATAAGATTGTGCATGCATGTAGACATGTTAATGGCCTTTATACATGCCAAGTTTCAGATGGCTACCTACTCATACAAGCAAGCAGTAGCGGTTTGAAATTTTCACAATATGGGCTACACGTTCGGGACGATTCGTGACCTTAGGTGACTTGCACAATTCGGGCTGAAACTAGTGCCAAATGAGAGGGTTGGGATAAACATTCAATTGACCATATGTGCCAAAAATTCTCGTTCTTTAGTTTTCGAGTTATAGCCCCTGGAAGTCGTAAACTGCACGACTTTGCCCTCGAATATCTCGACAACGGAGAAAGGAGAATTTCTGGAATTTTTTCCCAAGAAATATATGGGAATTATCTGTAATTTTTGCACAGTTTCAGAACGATTCGTGAAAGTCACCTTTTAAGAATAACTTCCACTGCAGCCCATACATAAAAGTTTGCTCCTTTATTACTCTGCACATGGACAATTATTTGCGCTGTTATTTGCCCCAGGCATGTACCTATGTAATTACCGTTTACAGTGTAAAGATGAATGTTATCGGTCGCTGAACGTCGGAGCAGTAGGCGTTTAATGCATTTTCCCATAGGGTCCAATGCAAAATTGACACCTCATTTTCTCCATTCTCAAGAGCTTTGAGTCTCTGCAAAACATATACATGTGTAGACACAAATAAGTGAAAAAGAATGAAGGCTATATCAGCTTTAGCTTATTCCGTTTGGGAGCTAAAGTCGCACAAACTTTTGTTTACAAAAATTTCGATGGCCTATAGTTCGCAAGTTATGCAATCAGTTGACATAAGATTGTGCATGCATGTAGACATGTTAATGGCCTTTATACATGCCAAGTTTCAGATGGCTACCTACTCATACAAGCAAGCAGTAGCGGTTTGAAATTTTCACAATTTGGGCTACACGTTCGGGACGATTCGTGACCTTAGGTGACTTGCACAATTCGGGCTGAAACTAGTGCCAAATGAGAGGGTTGGGATAAACATTCAATTGACCATATGTGCCAAAAATTCTCGTTCTTTAGTTTTCGAGTTATAGCCCCTGGAAGTCGTAAACTGCACGACTTTGCCCTCGAATATCTCGACAACGGAGAAAGGAGAATTTCTGGGATTTTTTCCCAAGAAATATATGGGAATTATCTGTAATTTTAGCACAGTTTCAGAACGATTCGTGAAAGTCACCTTTTAAGAATAACTTCCACTGCAGCCCATACATAAAAGTTTGCTCCTTTATTACTCTGCACATGGACAATTATTTGCGCTGTTATTTGCCCCAGGCATGTACCTATGTAATTACCGTTTACAGTGTAAAGATGGATGTTATCGGTCGCTGAACGTCGGAGCAGTAGGCGTTTAATGCATTTTCCCATAGGGTCCAATGCAAAATTGACACCTCATTTTCTCCATTCTCAAGAGCTTTGAGTCTCTGCAAAACATATACATGTGTAGACACAAATAAGTGAAATAGAATGAAGGCTATTTCAGCTTTAGCTTTTGTTCAGTTTGGGAGCTAAAGTCGCACAAACTTTTGTTTACAAAAATTTCGATGGCCTATAGTTCGCAAGTTATGCAATCAGTTGACATAAGATTGTGCATGCATGTAGACATGTTAATGGCCTTTATACATGCCAAGTTTCAGATGGCTTCCTACTCATACAAGCAAGCAGTAGCGGTTTGAAATTTTCACAATTTGGGCTACACGTTCGGGACGATTCGTGACCTTAGGTGACTTGCACAATTCGGGCTGAAACTAGTGCCAAATGAGAGGGTTGGGATAAACATTCAATTGACCATATGTGCCAAAAATTCTCGTTCTTTAGTTTTCGAGTTATAGCCCCTGGAAGTCGTAAACTGCACGACTTTGCCCTCGAATATCTCGACAACGGAGAAAGGAGAATTTTTGGGATTTTTTCCCAAGAAATATATGGGAATTATCTGTAATTTTAGCACAGTTTCAGAACGATTGGTGAAAGTCACCTTTTAAGAATAACTTCCACTGCAGCCCATACATAAAAGTTTGCTCCTTTATTACTCTGCACATGGACAATTATTTGCGCTGTTATTTGCCCCAGGCATGTACCTATGTAATTACCGTTTACAGTGTAAAGATGGATGTTATCGGTCGCTGAACGTCGGAGCAGTAGGCGTTTAATGCATTTTCCCATAGGGTCCAATGCAAAATTGACACCTCATTTTCTCCATTCTCAAGAGCTTTGAGTCTCTGCAAAACATATACATGTGTAGACACAAATAAGTGAAATAGAATGAAGGCTATTTCAGCTTTAGCTTTTATTCCGTTTGAAAGCTAAAGTCGCACAAACTTTTGTTTACAAAAATTTCGATGGCCTATAGTTCGCAAGTTATGCAATCAGTTGACATAAGATTGTGCATGCATGTAGACATGTTAATGGCCTTTATACATGCCAAGTTTCAGATGGCTACCTACTCATACAAGCAAGCAGTAGCGGTTTGAAATTTTCACAATATGGGCTACACGTTCGGGACGATTCGTGACCTTAGGTGACTTGCACAATTCGGGCTGAAACTAGTGCCAAATGAGAGGGTTGGGATAAACATTCAATTGACCATATGTGCCAAAAATTCTCGTTCTTTAGTTTTCGAGTTATAGCCCCTGGAAGTCGTAAACTGCACGACTTTGCCCTCGAATATCTCGACAACGGAGAAAGGAGAATTTCTGGAATTTTTTCCCAAGAAATATATGGGAATTATCTGTAATTTTTGCACAGTTTCAGAACGATTCGTGAAAGTCACCTTTTAAGAATAACTTCCACTGCAGCCCATACATAAAAGTTTGCTCCTTTATTACTCTGCACATGGACAATTATTTGCGCTGTTATTTGCCCCAGGCATGTACCTATGTAATTACCGTTTACAGTGTAAAGATGAATGTTATCGGTCGCTGAACGTCGGAGCAGTAGGCGTTTAATGCATTTTCCCATAGGGTCCAATGCAAAATTGACACCTCATTTTCTCCATTCTCAAGAGCTTTGAGTCTCTGCAAAACATATACATGTGTAGACACAAATAAGTGAAAAAGAATGAAGGCTATATCAGCTTTAGCTTATTCCGTTTGGGAGCTAAAGTCGCACAAACTTTTGTTTACAAAAATTTCGATGGCCTATAGTTCGCAAGTTATGCAATCAGTTGACATAAGATTGTGCATGCATGTAGACATGTTAATGGCCTTTATGCATGCCAAGTTTCAGATGGCTACCTACTCATACAAGCAAGCAGTAGCGGTTTGAAATTTTCACAATTTGGGCTACACGTTCGGGACGATTCGTGACCTTAGGTGACTTGCACAATTCGGGCTGAAACTAGTGCCAAATGAGAGGGTTGGGATAAACATTCAATTGACCATATGTGCCAAAAATTCTCGTTCTTTAGTTTTCGAGTTATAGCCCCTGGAAGTCGTAAACTGCACGACTTTGCCCTCGAATATCTCGACAACGGAGAAAGGAGAATTTCTGGGATTTTTTCCCAAGAAATATATGGGAATTATCTGTAATTTTAGCACAGTTTCAGAACGATTCGTGAAAGTCACCTTTTAAGAATAACTTCCACTGCAGCCCATACATAAAAGTTTGCTCCTTTATTACTCTGCACATGGACAATTATTTGCGCTGTTATTTGCCCCAGGCATGTACCTATGTAATTACCGTTTACAGTGTAAAGATGGATGTTATCGGTCGCTGAACGTCGGAGCAGTAGGCGTTTAATGCATTTTCCCATAGGGTCCAATGCAAAATTGACACCTCATTTTCTCCATTCTCAAGAGCTTTGAGTCTCTGCAAAACATATACATGTGTAGACACAAATAAGTGAAATAGAATGAAGGCTATTTCAGCTTTAGCTTTTATTCCGTTTGGGAGCTAAAGTCGCACAAACTTTTGTTTACAAAAATTTCGATGGCCTATAGTTCGCAAGTTATGCAATCAGTTGACATAAGATTGTGCATGCATGTTGACATGTTAATGGCCTTTATACATGCCAAGTTTCAGATGGCTACCTACTCATACAAGCAAGCAGTAGCGGTTTGAAATTTTCACAATATGGGCTACACGTTCGGGACGATTCGTGACCTTAGGTGACCTGCACAATTCGGGCTGAAACTAGTGCCAAATGAGAGGGTTGGGATAAACATTCAATTGACCATATGTGCCAAAAATTCTCGTTCTTTAGTTTTCGAGTTATAGCCCCTGGAAGTCATAAACTGCACGACTTTGCCCTCGAATATCTCGACAACGGAGAAAGGAGAATTTCTGGGATTTTTTCCCAAGAAATATATGGGAATTATCTGTAATTTTAGCACAGTTTCAGAACGATTCGTGAAAGTCACCTTTTAAGAATAACTTCCACTGCAGCCCATACATAAAAGTTTGCTCCTTTATTACTCTGCACATGGACAATTATTTGCGCTGTTATTTGCCCCAGGCATGTACCTATGTAATTACCGTTTACAGTGTAAAGATGGATGTTATCGGTCGCTGAACGTCGGAGCAGTAGGCGTTTAATGCATTTTCCCATAGGGTCCAATGCAAAATTGACACCTCATTTTCTCCATTCTCAAGAGCTTTGAGTCTCTGCAAAACATATACATGTGTAGACACAAATAAGTGAAATAGAATGAAGGCTATTTCAGCTTTAGCTTTTATTCCGTTTGGGAGCTAAAGTCGCACAAACTTTTGTTTACAAAAATTTCGATGGCCTATAGTTCGCAAGTTATGCAATCAGTTGACATAAGATTGTGCATGCATGTAGACATGTTAATGGCCTTTATACATGCCAAGTTTCAGATGGCTACCTACTCATACAAGCAAGCAGTAGCGGTTTGAAATTTTCACAATATGGGCTACACGTTCGGGACGATTCGTGACCTTAGGTGACTTGCACAATTCGGGCTGAAACTAGTGCCAAATGAGAGGGTTGGGATAAACATTCAATTGACCATATGTGCCAAAAATTCTCGTTCTTTAGTTTTCGAGTTATAGCCCCTGGAAGTCGTAAACTGCACGACTTTGCCCTCGAATATCTCGACAACGGAGAAAGGAGAATTTCTGGGATTTTTTCCCAAGAAATATATGGGAATTATCTGTAATTTTAGCACAGTTTCAGAACGATTCGTGAAAGTCACCTTTTAAGAATAACTTCCACTGCAGCCCATACATAAAAGTTTGCTCCTTTATTACTCTGCACATGGACAATTATTTGCGCTGTTATTTGCCCCAGGCATGTACCTATGTAATTACCGTTTACAGTGTAAAGATGGATGTTATCGGTCGCTGAACGTCGGAGCAGTAGGCGTTTAATGCATTTTCCCATAGGGTCCAATGCAAAATTGACACCTCATTTTCTCCATCCTCAAGAGCTTTGAGTCTCTGCAAAACATATACATGTGTAGACACAAATAAGTGAAATAGAATGAAGGCTATTTCAGCTTTAGCTTTTATTCCGTTTGGGAGCTAAAGTCGCACAAACTTTTGTTTACAAAAATTTCGATGGCCTATAGTTCGCAAGTTATGCAATCAGTTGACATAAGATTGTGCATGCATGTAGACATGTTATTGGCCTTTATACATGCCAAGTTTCAGATGGCTACCTACTCATACAAGCAAGCAGTAGCGGTTTGAAATTTTCACAATTTGGGCTACACGTTCGGGACGATTCGTGACCTTAGGTGACTTGCACAATTCGGGCTGAAACTAGTGCCAAATGAGAGGGTTGGGATAAACATTCAATTGACCATATGTGCCAAAAATTCTCGTTCTTTAGTTTTCGAGTTATAGCCCCTGGAAGTCGTAAACTGCACGACTTTGCCCTCGAATATCTCGACAACGGAGAAAGGAGAATTTCTGGGATTTTTTCCCAAGAAATATATGGGAATTATCTGTAATTTTAGCACAGTTTCAGAACGATTCGTGAAAGTCACCTTTTAAGAATAACTTCCACTGCAGCCCATACATAAAAGTTTGCTCCTTTATTACTCTGCACATGGACAATTATTTGCGCTGTTATTTGCCCCAGGCATGTACCTATGTAATTACCGTTTACAGTGTAAAGATGGATGTTATCGGTCGCTGAACGTCGGAGCAGTAGGCGTTTAATGCATTTTCCCATAGGGTCCAATGCAAAATTGACACCTCATTTTCTCCATTCTCAAGAGCTTTGAGTCTCTGCAAAACATATACATGTGTAGACACAAATAAGTGAAATAGAATGAAGGCTATTTCAGCTTTAGCTTTTATTCCGTTTGGGAGCTAAAGTCGCACAAACTTTTGTTTACAAAAATTTCGATGGCCTATAGTTCGCAAGTTATGCAATCAGTTGACATAAGATTGTGCATGCATGTAGACATGTTAATGGCCTATATACATGCCATGTTTCAGATGGCTACCTACTCATACAAGCAAGCAGTAGCGGTTTGAAATTTTCACAATTTGGGCTACACGTTCGGGACGATTCGTGACCTTAGGTGACTTGCACAATTCGGGCTGAAACTAGTGCCAAATGAGAGGGTTGGGATAAACATTCAATTGACCATATGTGCCAAAAATTCTCGTTCTTTAGTTTTCGAGTTATAGCCCCTGGAAGTCGTAAACTGCACGACTTTGCCCTCGAATATCTCGACAACGGAGAAAGGAGAATTTCTGGGATTTTTTCCCAAGAAATATATGGGAATTATCTGTAATTTTAGCACAGTTTCAGAACGATTCGTGAAAGTCACCTTTTAAGAATAACTTCCACTGCAGCCCATACATAAAAGTTTGCTCCTTTATTACTCTGCACATGGACAATTATTTGCGCTGTTATTTGCCCCAGGCATGTACCTATGTAATTACCGTTTACAGTGTAAAGATGGATGTTATCGGTCGCTGAACGTCGGAGCAGTAGGCGTTTAATGCATTTTCCCATAGGGTCCAATGCAAAATTGACACCTCATTTTCTCCATTCTCAAGAGCTTTGAGTCTCTGCAAAACATATACATGTGTAGACACAAATAAGTGAAATAGAATGAAGGCTATTTCAGCTTAGCTTTTATTCCGTTTGGGAGCTAAAGTCGCACAAACTTTTGTTTACAAAAATTTCGATGGCCTATAGTTCGCAAGTTATGCAATCAGTTGACATAAGATTGTGCATGCATGTAGACATGTTAATGGCCTTTATACATGCCAAGTTTCAGATGGCTACCTACTCATACAAGCAAGCAGTAGCGGTTTGAAATTTTCACAATATGGGCTACACGTTCGGGACGATTCGTGACCTTAGGTGACTTGCACAATTCGGGCTGAAACTAGTGCCAAATGAGAGGGTTGGGATAAACATTCAATTGACCATATGTGCCAAAAATTCTCGTTCTTTAGTTTTCGAGTTATAGCCCCTGGAAGTCGTAAACTGCACGACTTTGCCCTCGAATATCTCGACAACGGAGAAAGGAGAATTTTTGGGATTTTTTCCCAAGAAATATATGGGAATTATCTGTAATTTTAGCACAGTTTCAGAACGATTCGTGAAAGTCACCTTTTAAGAATAACTTCCACTGCAGCCCATACATAAAAGTTTGCTCCTTTATTACTCTGCACATGGACAATTATTTGCGCTGTTATTTGCCCCAGGCATGTACCTATGTAATTACCGTTTACAGTGTAAAGATGGATGTTATCGGTCGCTGAACGTCGGAGCAGTAGGCGTTTAATGCATTTTCCCATAGGGTCCAATGCAAAATTGACACCTCATTTTCTCCATTCTCAAGAGCTTTGAGTCTCTGCAAAACAAATACATGTGTAGACACAAATAAGTGAAATAGAATGAAGGCTATTTCAGCTTTAGCTTTTATTCCGTTTGGAAGCTAAAGTCGCACAAACTTTTGTTTACAAAAATTTCGATGGCCTATAGTTCGCAAGTTATGCAATCAGTTGACATAAGATTGTGCATGCATGTAGACATGTTAATGGCCTTTATACATGCCAAGTTTCAGATGGCTACCTACTCATACAAGCAAGCAGTAGCGGTTTGAAATTTTCACAATATGGGCTACACGTTCGGGACGATTCGTGACCTTAGGTGACTTGCACAATTCGGGCTGAAACTAGTGCCAAATGAGAGGGTTGGGATAAACATTCAATTGACCATATGTGCCAAAAATTCTCGTTCTTTAGTTTTCGAGTTATAGCCCCTGGAAGTCGTAAACTGCACGACTTTGCCCTCGAATATCTCGACAACGGAGAAAGGAGAATTTCTGGAATTTTTTCCCAAGAAATATATGGGAATTATCTGTAATTTTTGCACAGTTTCAGAACGATTCGTGAAAGTCACCTTTTAAGAATAACTTCCACTGCAGCCCATACATAAAAGTTTGCTCCTTTATTACTCTGCACATGGACAATTATTTGCGCTGTTATTTGCCCCAGGCATGTACCTATGTAATTACCGTTAACAGTGTAAAGATGAATGTTATCGGTCGCTGAACGTCGGAGCAGTAGGCGTTTAATGCATTTTCCCATAGGGTCCAATGCAAAATTGACACCTCATTTTCTCCATTCTCAAGAGCTTTGAGTCTCTGCAAAACATATACATGTGTAGACACAAATAAGTGAAATAGAATGAAGGCTATATCAGCTTTAGCTTATTCCGTTTGGGAGCTAAAGTCGCACAAACTTTTGTTTACAAAAATTTCGATGGCCTATAGTTCGCAAGTTATGCAATCAGTTGACATAAGATTGTGCATGCATGTAGACATGTTAATGGCCTTTATACATGCCAAGTTTCAGATGGCTACCTACTCATACAAGCAAGCAGTAGCGGTTTGAAATTTTCACAATTTGGGCTACACGTTCGGGACGATTCGTGACCTTAGGTGACTTGCACAATTCGGGCTGAAACTAGTGCCAAATGAGAGGGTTGGGATAAACATTCAATTGACCATATGTGCCAAAAATTCTCGTTCTTTAGTTTTCGAGTTATAGCCCCTGGAAGTCGTAAACTGCACGACTTTGCCCTCGAATATCTCGACAACGGAGAAAGGAGAATTTCTGGGATTTTTTCCCAAGAAATATATGGGAATTATCTGTAATTTTAGCACAGTTTCAGAACGATTCGTGAAAGTCACCTTTTAAGAATAACTTCCACTGCAGCCCATACATAAAAGTTTGCTCCTTTATTACTCTGCACATGGACAATTATTTGCGCTGTTATTTGCCCCAGGCATGTACCTATGTAATTACCGTTTACAGTGTAAAGATGGATGTTATCGGTCGCTGAACGTCGGAGCAGTAGGCGTTTAATGCATTTTCCCATAGGGTCCAATGCAAAATTGACACCTCATTTTCTCCATTCTCAAGAGCTTTGAGTCTCTGCAAAACATATACATGTGTAGACACAAATAAGTGAAATAGAATGAAGGCTATTTCAGCTTTAGCTTTTATTCCGTTTGGGAGCTAAAGTCGCACAAACTTTTGTTTACAAAAATTTCGATGGCCTATAGTTCGCAAGTTATGCAATCAGTTGACATAAGATTGTGCATGCATGTTGACATGTTAATGGCCTTTATACATGCCAAGTTTCAGATGGCTACCTACTCATACAAGCAAGCAGTAGCGGTTTGAAATTTTCACAATATGGGCTACACGTTCGGGACGATTCGTGACCTTAGGTGACCTGCACAATTCGGGCTGAAACTAGTGCCAAATGAGAGGGTTGGGATAAACATTCAATTGACCATATGTGCCAAAAATTCTCGTTCTTTAGTTTTCGAGTTATAGCCCCTGGAAGTCATAAACTGCACGACTTTGCCCTCGAATATCTCGACAACGGAGAAAGGAGAATTTCTGGGATTTTTTCCCAAGAAATATATGGGAATTATCTGTAATTTTAGCACAGTTTCAGAACGATTCGTGAAAGTCACCTTTTAAGAATAACTTCCACTGCAGCCCATACATAAAAGTTTGCTCCTTTATTACTCTGCACATGGACAATTATTTGCGCTGTTATTTGCCCCAGGCATGTACCTATGTAATTACCGTTTACAGTGTAAAGATGGATGTTATCGGTCGCTGAACGTCGGAGCAGTAGGCGTTTAATGCATTTTCCCATAGGGTCCAATGCAAAATTGACACCTCATTTTCTCCATTCTCAAGAGCTTTGAGTCTCTGCAAAACATATACATGTGTAGACACAAATAAGTGAAATAGAATGAAGGCTATTTCAGCTTTAGCTTTTATTCCGTTTGGGAGCTAAAGTCGCACAAACTTTTGTTTACAAAAATTTCGATGGCCTATAGTTCGCAAGTTATGCAATCAGTTGACATAAGATTGTGCATGCATGTAGACATGTTAATGGCCTTTATACATGCCAAGTTTCAGATGGCTACCTACTCATACAAGCAAGCAGTAGCGGTTTGAAATTTTCACAATATGGGCTACACGTTCGGGACGATTCGTGACCTTAGGTGACTTGCACAATTCGGGCTGAAACTAGTGCCAAATGAGAGGGTTGGGATAAACATTCAATTGACCATATGTGCCAAAAATTCTCGTTCTTTAGTTTTCGAGTTATAGCCCCTGGAAGTCGTAAACTGCACGACTTTGCCCTCGAATATCTCGACAACGGAGAAAGGAGAATTTCTGGGATTTTTTCCCAAGAAATATATGGGAATTATCTGTAATTTTAGCACAGTTTCAGAACGATTCGTGAAAGTCACCTTTTAAGAATAACTTCCACTGCAGCCCATACATAAAAGTTTGCTCCTTTATTACTCTGCACATGGACAATTATTTGCGCTGTTATTTGCCCCAGGCATGTACCTATGTAATTACCGTTTACAGTGTAAAGATGGATGTTATCGGTCGCTGAACGTCGGAGCAGTAGGCGTTTAATGCATTTTCCCATAGGGTCCAATGCAAAATTGACACCTCATTTTCTCCATTCTCAAGAGCTTTGAGTCTCTGCAAAACATATACATGTGTAGACACAAATAAGTGAAATAGAATGAAGGCTATTTCAGCTTTAGCTTTTATTCCGTTTGGGAGCTAAAGTCGCACAAACTTTTGTTTACAAAAATTTCGATGGCCTATAGTTCGCAAGTTATGCAATCAGTTGACATAAGATTGTGCATGCATGTAGACATGTTAATGGCCTATATACATGCCATGTTTCAGATGGCTACCTACTCATACAAGCAAGCAGTAGCGGTTTGAAATTTTCACAATTTGGGCTACACGTTCGGGACGATTCGTGACCTTAGGTGACTTGCACAATTCGGGCTGAAACTAGTGCCAAATGAGAGGGTTGGGATAAACGTTCAATTGACCATATGTGCCAAAAATTCTCGTTCTTTAGTTTTCGAGTTATAGCCCCTGGAAGTCGTAAACTGCACGACTTTGCCCTCGAATATCTCGACAACGGAGAAAGGAGAATTTCTGGGATTTTTTCCCAAGAAATATATGGGAATTATCTGTAATTTTAGCACAGTTTCAGAACGATTCGTGAAAGTCACCTTTTAAGAATAACTTCCACTGCAGCCCATACATAAAAGTTTGCTCCTTTATTACTCTGCACATGGACAATTATTTGCGCTGTTATTTGCCCCAGGCATGTACCTATGTAATTACCGTTTACAGTGTAAAGATGGATGTTATCGGTCGCTGACGTCGGAGCAGTAGGCGTTTAATGCATTTTCCCATAGGGTCCAATGCAAAATTGACACCTCATTTTCTCCATTCTCAAGAGCTTTGAGTCTCTGCAAAACATATACATGTGTAGACACAAATAAGTGAAATAGAATGAAGGCTATTTCAGCTTTAGCTTTTATTCCGTTTGGGAGCTAAAGTCGCACAAACTTTTGTTTACAAAAATTTCGATGGCCTATAGTTCGCAAGTTATGCAATCAGTTGACATAAGATTGTGCATGCATGTAGACATGTTAATGGCCTATATACATGCCATGTTTCAGATGGCTACCTACTCATACAAGCAAGCAGTAGCGGTTTGAAATTTTCACAATTTGGGCTACACGTTCGGGACGATTCGTGACCTTAGGTGACTTGCACAATTCGGGCTGAAACTAGTGCCAAATGAGAGGGTTGGGATAAACATTCAATTGACCATATGTGCCAAAAATTCTCGTTCTTTAGTTTTCGAGTTATAGCCCCTGGAAGTCGTAAACTGCACGACTTTGCCCTCGAATATCTCGACAACGGAGAAAGGAGAATTTCTGGGATTTTTTCCCAAGAAATATATGGGAATTATCTGTAATTTTAGCACAGTTTCAGAACGATTCGTGAAAGTCACCTTTTAAGAATAACTTCCACTGCAGCCCATACATAAAAGTTTGCTCCTTTATTACTCTGCACATGGACAATTATTTGCGCTGTTATTTGCCCCAGGCATGTACCTATGTAATTACCGTTTACAGTGTAAAGATGGATGTTATCGGTCGCTGAACGTCGGAGCAGTAGGCGTTTAATGCATTTTCCCATAGGGTCCAATGCAAAATTGACACCTCATTTTCTCCATTCTCAAGAGCTTTGAGTCTCTGCAAAACATATACATGTGTAGACACAAATAAGTGAAATAGAATGAAGGCTATTTCAGCTTAGCTTTTATTCCGTTTGGGAGCTAAAGTCGCACAAACTTTTGTTTACAAAAATTTCGATGGCCTATAGTTCGCAAGTTATGCAATCAGTTGACATAAGATTGTGCATGCATGTAGACATGTTAATGGCCTTTATACATGCCAAGTTTCAGATGGCTACCTACTCATACAAGCAAGCAGTAGCGGTTTGAAATTTTCACAATATGGGCTACACGTTCGGGACGATTCGTGACCTTAGGTGACTTGCACAATTCGGGCTGAAACTAGTGCCAAATGAGAGGGTTGGGATAAACATTCAATTGACCATATGTGCCAAAAATTCTCGTTCTTTAGTTTTCGAGTTATAGCCCCTGGAAGTCGTAAACTGCACGACTTTGCCCTCGAATATCTCGACAACGGAGAAAGGAGAATTTTTGGGATTTTTTCCCAAGAAATATATGGGAATTATCTGTAATTTTTGCACAGTTTCAGAACGATTCGTGAAAGTCACCTTTTAAGAATAACTTCCACTGCAGCCCATACATAAAAGTTTGCTCCTTTATTACTCTGCACATGGACAATTATTTGCGCTGTTATTTGCCCCAGGCATGTACCTATGTAATTACCGTTTACAGTGTAAAGATGGATGTTATCGGTCGCTGAACGTCGGAGCAGTAGGCGTTTAATGCATTTTCCCATAGGGTCCAATGCAAAATTGACACCTCATTTTCTCCATTCTCAAGAGCTTTGAGTCTCTGCAAAACATATACATGTGTAGACACAAATAAGTGAAAAAGAATGAAGGCTATATCAGCTTTAGCTTATTCCGTTTGGGAGCTAAAGTCGCACAAACTTTTGTTTACAAAAATTTCGATGGCCTATAGTTCGCAAGTTATGCAATCAGTTGACATAAGATTGTGCATGCATGTAGACATGTTAATGGCCTTTATACATGCCAAGTTTCAGATGGCTACCTACTCATACAAGCAAGCAGTAGCGGTTTGAAATTTTCACAATTTGGGCTACACGTTCGGGACGATTCGTGACCTTAGGTGACTTGCACAATTCGGGCTGAAACTAGTGCCAAATGAGAGGGTTGGGATAAATATTCAATTGACCATATGTGCCAAAAATTCTCGTTCTTTAGTTTTCGAGTTATAGCCCCTGGAAGTCGTAAACTGCACGACTTTGCCCTCGAATATCTCGACAACGGAGAAAGGAGAATTTCTGGGATTTTTTCCCAAGAAATATATGGGAATTATCTGTAATTTTAGCACAGTTTCAGAACGATTCGTGAAAGTCACCTTTTAAGAATAACTTCCACTGCAGCCCATACATAAAAGTTTGCTCCTTTATTACTCTGCACATGGACAATTATTTGCGCTGTTATTTGCCCCAGGCATGTACCTATGTAATTACCGTTTACAGTGTAAAGATGGATGTTATCGGTCGCTGAACGTCGGAGCAGTAGGCGTTTAATGCATTTTCCCATAGGGTCCAATGCAAAATTGACACCTCATTTTCTCCATCCTCAAGAGCTTTGAGTCTCTGCAAAACATATACATGTGGTGACACAAATAAGTGAAATAGAATGAAGGCTATTTCAGCTTTAGCTTTTATTCCGTTTGGGAGCTAAAGTCGCACAAACTTTTGTTTACAAAAATTTCGATGGCCTATAGTTCGCAAGTTATGCAATCAGTTGACATAAGATTGTGCATGCATGTAGACATGTTATTGGCCTTTATACATGCCAAGTTTCAGATGGCTACCTACTCATACAAGCAAGCAGTAGCGGTTTGAAATTTTCACAATTTGGGCTACACGTTCGGGACGATTCGTGACCTTAGGTGACTTGCACAATTCGGGCTGAAACTAGTGCCAAATGAGAGGGTTGGGATAAACGTTCAATTGACCATATGTGCCAAAAATTCTCGTTCTTTAGTTTTCGAGTTATAGCCCCTGGAAGTCGTAAACTGCACGACTTTGCCCTCGAATATCTCGACAACGGAGAAAGGAGAATTTCTGGGATTTTTTCCCTAGAAATATATGGGAATTATCTGTAATTTTAGCACAGTTTCAGAACGATTCGTGAAAGTCACCTTTTAAGAATAACTTCCACTGCAGCCCATACATAAAAGTTTGCTCCTTTATTACTCTGCACATGGACAATTATTTGCGCTGTTATTTGCCCCAGGCATGTACCTATGTAATTACCGTTTACAGTGTAAAGATGGATGTTATCGGTCGCTGAACGTCGGCGCAGTAGGCGTTTAATGCATTTTCCCATAGGGTCCAATGCAAAATTGACACCTCATTTTCTCCATTCTCAAGAGCTTTGAGTCTCTGCAAAACATATACATGTGTAGACACAAATAAGGGAAATAGAATGAAGGCTATTTCAGCTTTAGCTTTTATTCCGTTTGGGAGCTAAAGTCGCACAAACTTTTGTTTACAAAAATTTCGATGGCCTATAGTTCGCAAGTTATGCAATCAGTTGACATAAGATTGTGCATGCATGTAGACATGTTAATGGCGTTTATACGTGCCAAGTTTCAGATGGCTACCTACTCATACAAGCAAGCAGTAGCGGTTTGAAATTTTCACAATTTGGGCTACACGTTCGGGACGATTCTTGACCTTAGGTGACCTGCACAATTCGGGCTGAAACTAGTGCCAAATGAGAGGGTTGGGATAAACATTCAATTGACCATATGTGCCAAAAATTCTCGTTCTTTAGTTTTCGAGTTATAGCCCCTGGAAGTCGTAAACTGCACGACTTTGCCCTCGAATATCTCGACAACGGAGAAAGGAGAATTTCTGGGATTTTTTCCCAAGAAATATATGGGAATTATCTGTAATTTTAGCACAGTTTCAGAACGATTCGTGAAAGTCACCTTTTAAGAATAACTTCCACTGCAGCCCATACATAAAAGTTTGCTCCTTTATTACTCTGCACATGGACAATTATTTGCGCTGTTTTTTGCCCCAGGCATGTACCTATGTAATTACCGTTTACAGTGTAAAGATGGATGTTATCGGTCGCTGAACGTCGGAGCAGTAGGCGTTTAATGCATTTTCCCATAGGGTCCAATGCAAAATTGACACCTCATTTTCTCCATTCTCAAGAGCTTTGAGTCTCTGCAAAACATATACATGTGTAGACACAAATAAGTGAAATAGAATGAAGGCTATTTCAGCTTTAGCTTTTATTCCGTTTGGGAGCTAAAGTCGCACAAACTTTTGTTTACAAAAATTTCGATGGCCTATAGTTCGCAAGTTATGCAATCAGTTGACATAAGATTGTGCATGCATGTAGACATGTTAATGGCCTTTATACATGCCAAGTTTCAGATGGCTACCTACTCATACAAGCAAGCAGTAGCGGTTTGAAATTTTCACAATTTGGGCTACACGTTCGGGACGATTCGTGACCTTAGGTGATTTGCACAATTCGGGCTGAAACTAGTGCCAAATGAGAGGGTCGGGATAAACATTCAATTGACCATATGTGCCAAAAAATCTCGTTCTTTAGTTTTCGAGTTATAGCCCCTGGAAGTCGTAAACTGCACGACTTTGCCCTCGAATATCTCGACAACGGAGAAAGGAGAATTTCTGGGATTTTTTCCCAAGAAATATATGGGAATTATCTGTAATTTTAGCTCAGTTTCAGAACGATTCGTGAAAGTCACCTTTTAAGAATAACTTCCACTACAGCCCATACATAAAAGTTTGCTCCTTTATTACTCTGCACATGGACAATTATTTGCGCTGTTATTTGCCCCAGGCATGTACCTATGTAATTACCGTTTACAGTGTAAAGATGGATGTTATCGGTCGCTGAACGTCGGAGCAGTAGGCGTTTAATGCATTTTCCCATAGGGTCCAATGCAAAATTGACACCTCATTTTCTCCATTCTCAAGAGCTTTGAGTCTCTGCAAAACATATACATGTGTAGACACAGATAAGTGAAATAGAATGAAGGCTATTTCAGCTTTAGCTTTTATTCCGTTTGTGAGCTAAAGTCGCACAAACGTTTGTTTACAAAAAATTCGATGGCCTATAGTTCGCAAGTTATGCAATCAGTTGACATAAGATTAAGCATGCATGTAGACATGTTAATGGCCTTTATACATGCCAAGTTTCAGATGGCTACCTACTCATACAAGCAAGCAGTAGCGGTTTGAAATTTTCACAATTTGGGCTACACGTTCGGGACGATTCGTGACCTTAGGTGACTTGCACAATTCGGGCTGAAACTAGTGCCAAATGAGAGGGTTGGGATAAACATTCAATTGACCATATGTGCCAAAAATTCTCGTTCTTTAGTTTTCGAGTTATAGCCCCTGGAAGTCGTAAACTGCACGACTTTGCCCTCGAATATCTCGACAACGGAGAAAGGAGAATTTCTGGGATTTTTTCCCAAGAAATATATGGGAATTATCTGTAATTTTAGCACAGTTTCAGAACGATTCGTGAAAGTCACCTTTTAAGAATAACTTCCACTGCAGCACATACATAAAAGTTTGCTCCTTTATTACTCTGCACATGGACAATTATTTGCGCTGTTATTTGCCCCAGGCATGTACCTATGTAATTACCGTTTACAGTGTAAAGATGGATGTTATCGGTCGCTGAACGTCGGAGCAGTAGGCGTTTAATGCATTTTCCCATAGGGTCCAATGCAAAATTGACACCTCATTTTCTCCATTCTCAAGAGCTTTGAGTCTCTGCAAAACATATACATGTGTAGACACAAATAAGGGAAATAGAATGAAGGCTATTTCAGCTTTAGCTTTTATTCCGTTTGGGAGCTAAAGTCGCACAAACTTTTGTTTACAAAAATTTCGATGGCCTATAGTTCGCAAGTTATGCAATCAGTTGACATAAGATTGTGCATGCATGTAGACATGTTAATGGCCTTTATACGTGCCAAGTTTCAGATGGCTACCTACTCATACAAGCAAGCAGTAGCGGTTTGAAATTTTCACAATTTGGGCTACACGTTCGGGACGATTCGTGACCTTAGGTGACCTGCACAATTCGGGCTGAAACTAGTGCCAAATGAGAGGGTTGGGATAAACATTCAATTGACCATATGTGCCAAAAATTCTCGTTCTTTAGTTTTCGAGTTATAGCCCCTGGAAGTCGTAAACTGCACGACTTTGCCCTCGAATATCTCGACAACGGAGAAAGGAGAATTTCTGGGATTTTTTCCCAAGAAATATATGGGAATTATCTGTAATTTTAGCACAGTTTCAGAACGATTCGTGAAAGTCACCTTTTAAGAATAACTTCCACTGCAGCCCATACATAAAAGTTTGCTCCTTTATTACTCTGCACATGGACAATTATTTGCGCTGTTATTTGCCCCAGGCATGTACCTATGTAATTACCGTTTACAGTGTAAAGATGGATGTTATCGGTCGCTGAACGTCGGAGCAGTAGGCGTTTAATGCATTTTCCCATAGGGTCCAATGCAAAATTGACACCTCATTTTCTCCATTCTCAAGAGCTTTGAGTCTCTGCAAAACATATACATGTGTAGACACAAATAAGTGAAATAGAATGAAGGCTATTTCAGCTTTAGCTTTTATTCCGTTTGGGAGCTAAAGTCGCACAAACTTTTGTTTACAAAAATTTCGATGGCCTATAGTTCGCAAGTTATGCAATCAGTTGACATAAGATTGTGCATGCATGTAGACATGTTAATGGCCTTTATACATGCCAAGTTTCAGATGGCTACCTACTCATACAAGCAAGCAGTAGCGGTTTGAAATTTTCACAATTTGGGCTACACGTTCGGGACGATTCGTGACCTTAGGTGATTTGCACAATTCGGGCTGAAACTAGTGCCAAATGAGAGGGTTGGGATAAACATTCAATTGATCATATGTGCAAAAAATTCTCGTTCTTTAGTTTTCGAGTTATAGCCCCTGGAAGTCGTAAACTGCACGACTTTGCCCTCGAATATCTCGACAACGGAGAAAGGAGAATTTCTGGGATTTTTTCCCAAGAAATATATGGGAATTATCTGTAATTTTAGCTCAGTTTCAGAACGATTCGTGAAAGTCACCTTTTAAGAATAACTTCCACTGCAGCCCATACATAAAAGTTTGCTCCTTTATTACTCTGCACATGGACAATTATTTGCGCTGTTATTTGCCCCAGGCATGTACCTATGTAATTACCGTTTACAGTGTAAAGATGGATGTTATCGGTCGCTGAACGTCGGAGCAGTAGGCGTTTAATGCATTTTCCCATAGGGTCCAATGCAAAATTGACACCTCATTTTCTCCATTCTCAAGAGCTTTGAGTCTCTGCAAAACATATACATGTGTAGACACAGATAAGTGAAATAGAATGAAGGCTATTTCAGCTTTAGCTTTTATTCCGTTTGGGAGCTAAAGTCGCACAAACGTTTGTTTACAAAAATTTCGATGGCCTATAGTTCGCAAGTTATGCAATCAGTTGACATAAGATTGTGCATGCATGTAGACCTGTTAATGGCCTTTATACATGCCAAGTTTCAGATGGCTACCTACTCATACAAGCAAGCAGTAGCGGTTTGAAATTTTCACAATTTGGGCTACACGTTCGGGACGATTCGTGACCTTAGGTGACTTGCACAATTCGGGCTGAAACTAGTGCCAAATGAGAGGGTTGGGATAAACATTCAATTGACCATATGTGCCAAAAATTCTCGTTCTTTAGTTTTCGAGTTATAGCCCCTGGAAGTCGTAAACTGCACGACTTTGCCCTCGAATATCTCGACAACGGAGAAAGGAGAATTTCTGGGATTTTTTCCCAAGAAATATATGGGAATTATCTGTAATTTTAGCACAGTTTCAGAACGATTCGTGAAAGTCACCTTTTAAGAATAACTTCCACTGCAGCCCATACATAAAAGTTTGCTCCTTTATTACTCTGCACATGGACAATTATTTGCGCTGTTATTTGCCCCAGGCATGTACCTATGTAATTACCGTTTACAGTGTAAACATGGATGTTATCGGTCGCTGAACGTCGGAGCAGTAGGCGTTTAATGCATTTTCCCATAGGGTCCAATGCAAAATTGACACCTCATTTTCTGCATTCTCAAGAGCTTTGAGTCTCTGCAAAACATATACATGTGTAGACACAAATAAGTGAAATAGAATGAAGGCTATTTCAGCTTTAGCTTTTATTCCGTTTGGGAGCTAAAGTCGCACAAACTTTTGTTTACAAAAATTTCGATGCCCTATAGTTCGCAAGTTATGCAATCAGTTGACATAAGATTGTGCATGCATGTAGACATGTTAATGGCCTTTATACATGCCAAGTTTCAGATGGCTACCTACTCATACAAGCAAGCAGTAGCGGTTTGAAATTTTCACAATTTGGGCTACACGTTCGGGACGATTCGTGACCTTAGGTGACTTGCACAATTCGGGCTGAAACTAGTGCCAAATGAGAGGGTTGGGATAAACATTCAATTGACCATATGTGCCAAAAATTCTCGTTCTTTAGTTTTCGAGTTATAGCCCCTGGAAGTCGTAAACTGCACGACTTTGCCCTCGAATATCTCGACAACGGAAAAAGGAGAATTTCTGGGATTTTTTCCCAAGAAATATATGGGAATTATCTGTAATTTTAGCACAGTTTCAGAACGATTCGTGAAAGTCACCTTTTAAGAATAACTTCCACTGCAGCCCATACATAAAAGTTTGCTCCTTTATTACTCTGCACATGGACAATTATTTGCGCTGTTATTTGCCCCAGGCATGTACCTATGTAATTACCGTTTACAGTGTAAAGATGGATGTTATCGGTCGCTGAACGTCGGAGCAGTAGGCGTTTAATGCATTTTCCCATAGGGTCCAATGCAAAATTGACACCTCATTTTCTCCATTCTCAAGAGCTTTGAGTCTCTGCAAAACATATACATGTGTAGACACAAATAAGTGAAATAGAATGAAGGCTATTTCAGCTTTAGCTTTTATTCCGTTTGGGAGCTAAAGTCGCACAAACTTTTGTTTACAAAAATTTCGATGGCCTATAGTTCGCAAGTTATGCAATCAGTTGACATAAGATTGTGCATGCATGTAGACATGTTAATGGCCTTTAAACATGCCAAGTTTCAGATGGCTACCTACTCATACAAGCAAGCAGTAGCGGTTTGAAATTTTCACAATTTGGGCTACACGTTCGGGACGATTCGTGACCTTAGGTGACTTGCACAATTCGGGCTGAAACTAGTGCCAAATGAGAGGGTTGGGATAAATATTCAATTGACCATATGTGCCAAAAATTCTCGTTCTTTAGTTTTCGAGTTATAGCCCCTGGAAGTCGTAAACTGCACGACTTTGCCCTCGAATATCTCGACAACGGAGAAAGGAGAATTTCTGGGATTTTTTCCCAAGAAATATATGGGAATTATCTGTAATTTTAGCACAGTTTCAGAACGATTCGTGAAAGTCACCTTTTAAGAATAACTTCCACTGCAGCCCATACATAAAAGTTTGCTCCTTTATTACTCTGCACATGGACAATTATTTGCGCTGTTATTTGCCCCAGGCATGTACCTATGTAATTACCGTTTACAGTGTAAAGATGGATGTTATCGGTCGCTGAACGTCGGAGCAGTAGGCGTTTAATGCATTTTCCCATAGGGTCCAATGCAAAATTGACACCTCATTTTCTCCATTCTCAAGAGCTTTGAGTCTCTGCAAAACATTTACATGTGTAGACACAAATAAGTGAAATAGAATGAAGGCTATTTCAGCTTTAGCTTTTATTCCGTTTGGGAGCTAAAGTCGCACAAACTTTTGTTTACAAAAATTTCGATGGCCTATAGTTCGTAAGTTATGCAATCAGTTGACATAAGATTGTGCATGCATGTAGACATGTTAATGGCCTTTATACATGCCAAGTTTCAGATGGCTACCTACTCATACAAGCAAGCAGTAGCGGTTTGAAGTTTTCACAATTTGGGCTACACGTTCGGGACGATTCGTGACCTTAGGTGACCTGCACAATTCGGGCTGAAACTAGTGCCAAATGAGAGGGTTGGGATAAACATTCAATTGACCATATGTGCCAAAAATTCTCGTTCTTTAGTTTTCGAGTTATAGCCCCTGGAAGTCGTAAACTGCACGACTTTGCCCTCGAATATCTCGACAACGGAGAAAGGAGAATTTCTGGGATTTTTTCCCAAGAAATATATAGGGAATTATCTGTAATTTTAGCACAGTTTCAGAACGATTCGTGAAAGTCACCTTTTAAGAATAACTTCCACTGCAGCCCATACATAAAAGTTTGCTCCTTTATTACTCTGCACATGGACAATTATTTGCGCTGTTATTTGCCTCAGGCATGTACCTATGTAATTACCGTTTACAGTGTAAAGATGGATGTTATCGGTCGCTGAACGTCGGAGCAGTAGGCGTTTAATGCATTTTCCCATAGGGTCCAATGCAAAATTGACACCTCATTTTCTGCATTCTCAAGAGCTTTGAGTCTCTGCAAAACATATACATGTGTAGACACAAATAAGTGAAATAGAATGAAGGCTATTTCAGCTTTAGCTTTTATTCCGTTTGGGAGCTAAAGTCGCACAAACTTTTGTTTACAAAAATTTCGATGGCCTATAGTTCGCAAGTTATGCAATCAGTTGACATAAGATTGTGCATGCATGTAGACATGTTAATGGCCTTTATACATGCCAAGTTTCAGATGGCTACCTACTCATACAAGCAAGCAGTAGCGGTTTGAAATTTTCACAATTTGGGCTACACGTTCGGGACGATTCGTGACCTTAGGTGACTTGCACAATTCGGGCTGAAACTAGTGCCAAGTGAGAGGGTTGGGATAAACATTCAATTGACCATATGTGCCAAAAATTCTCGTTCTTTAGTTTTCGAGTTATAGCCCCTGGAAGTCGTAAACTGCACGACTTTGCCCTCGAATATCTCGACAACGGAAAAAGGAGAATTTCTGGGATTTTTTCCCAAGAAATATATGGGAATTATCTGTAATTTTAGCACAGTTTCAGAACGATTCGTGAAAGTCACCTTTTAAGAATAACTTCCACTGCAGCCCATACATAAAAGTTTGCTCCTTTATTACTCTGCACATGGACAATTATTTGCGCTGTTATTTGCCCCAGGCATGTACCTATGTAATTACCGTTTACAGTGTAAAGATGGATGTTATCGGTCGCTGAACGTCGGAGCAGTAGGCGTTTAATGCATTTTCCCATAGGGTCCAATGCAAAATTGACACCTCATTTTCTCCATTCTCAAGAGCTTTGAGTCTCTGCAAAACATTTACATGTGTAGACACAAATAAGTGAAATAGAATGAAGGCTATTTCAGCTTTAGCTTTTATTCCGTTTGGGAGCTAAAGTCGCGCAAAACTTTTGTTTACAAAAATGTCGATGGCCTATAGTTCGTAAGTTATGCAATCAGTTGACATAAGATTGTGCATGCATGTAGACATGTTAATGGCCTTTATACATGCCAAGTTTCAGATGGCTACCTACTCATACAAGCAAGCAGTAGCGGTTTGAAATTTTCACAATTTGGGCTACACGTTCGGGACGATTCGTGACCTTAGGTGACCTGCACAATTCGGGCTGAAACTAGTGCCAAATGAGAGGGTTGGGATAAACATTCAATTGACCATATGTGCCAAAAATTCTCGTTCTTTAGTTTTCGAGTTATTGACCCTGGAAGTCGTAAACTGCACGACTTTGCCCTCGAATATCTCGACAACGGAGAAAGGAGAATTTCTGGGATTTTTTCCCAAGAAATATATGGGAATTATCTGTAATTTTAGCACAGTTTCAGAACGATTCGTGAAAGTCACCTTTTAAGAATAACTTCCACTGAAGCTCATACATAAAAGTTTGCGCCTTTATTACTCTGCACATGGACAATTATTTGCGCTGTTATTTGCCCCAGGCATGTACCTATGTAATTACCGTTTACAGTGTAAAGATGGATGTAATCGGTCGCTGAACGTCGGAGCAGTAGGCGTTTAATGCATTTTCCCATAGGGTCCAATGCAAAATTGACACCTCATTTTCTCCATTCTCAAGAGCTTTGAGTCTCTGCAAAACATATACATGTGTAGACACAAATAAGTGAAATAGAATGAAGGCTATTTCAGCTTTAGCTTTTATTCCATTTGGGAGCTAAAGTCGCACAAACTTTTGTTTACAAAAATTTCGATGGCCTATAGTTCGCAAGTTATGCAATCAGTTGACATAAGATTGTGCATGCATGTAGACATGTTAATGGCCTTTATACATGCCAAGTTTCAGATGGCTACCTACTCATACAAGCAAGCAGTAGCGGTTTGAAATTTTCACAATTTGGGCTACACGTTCGGGACGATTCGTGACCTTAGGTGACCTGCACAATTCGGGCTGAAACTAGTGCCAAATGAGAGGGTTGGGATAAACATTCAATTGACCATATGTGCCAAAAATTCTCGTTCTTTAGTTTTCGAGTTATTGACCCTGGAAGTCGTAAACTGCACGACTTTGCCCTCGAATATCTCGACAACGGAGAAAGGAGAATTTCTGGGATTTTTTCCCAAGAAATATATGGGAATTATCTGTAATTTTAGCACAGTTTCAGAACGATTCGTGAAAGTCACCTTTTAAGAATAACTTCCACTGAAGCTCATACATAAAAGTTTGCGCCTTTATTACTCTGCACATGGACAATTATTTGCGCTGTTATTTGCCCCAGGCATGTACCTATGTAATTACCGTTTACAGTGTAAAGATGGATGTAATCGGTCGCTGAACGTCGGAGCAGTAGGCGTTTAATGCATTTTCCCATAGGGTCCAATGCAAAATTGACACCTCATTTTCTCCATTCTCAAGAGCTTTGAGTCTCTGCAAAACATATACATGTGTAGACACAAATAAGTGAAATAGAATGAAGGCTATTTCAGCTTTAGCTTTTATTCCATTTGGGAGCTAAAGTCGCACAAACTTTTGTTTACAAAAATTTCGATGGCCTATAGTTCGCAAGTTATGCAATCAGTTGACATAAGATTGTGCATGCATGTAGACATGTTAATGGCCTTTATACATGCCAAGTTTCAGATGGCTACCTACTCATAAGAGCAAGCAGTAGCGGTTTGAAATTTTCACAATTTGGGCTACACGTTCGGGACGATTCGTGACCTTAGGTGACCTGCACAATTCGGGCTGAAACTAATGCCAAATGAGAGGGTTGGGATAAGCATTCAATTGACCATATGTGCCAAAATTCTCGTTCTTTAGTTTTCGAGTTATAGCCCCTGGAAGTCGTAAACTGCACGACTTTGCCCTCGAATATCTCGACAACGGAGAAAGGAGAATTTCTGGGATTTTTTTCCCAAGAAATATATGGGAATTATCTGTAATTATAGCTCAGTTTCAGAACGATTCGTGAAAGTCACCTTTTAAGAATAACTTCCACTGCAGCCCATACATAAAAGTTTGCTCCTTTATTACTCTGCACATGGACAATTATTTGCGCTGTTATTTGCCCCAGGCATGTACCTATGTAATTACCGTTTACAGTGTAAAGATGGATGTTATCGGTCGCTGAACGTCGGAGCAGTAGGCGTTTAATGCATTTTCCCATAGGGTCCAATGCAAAATTGACACCTCATTAGAGCTTTGAGTCTCTGCAAAACATATACATGTGTAGACACAAATAAGTGAAATAGAATGAAGGCTATTTCAGCTTTAGCTTTTATTCCGTTTGGGAGCTAAAGTCGCACAAACTTTTGTTTACAAAAATTTCGATGGCCTATAGTTCGCAAGTTATGCAATCAGTTGACATAAGATTGTGCATGCATGTAGACATGTTAATGGCCTTTATACATGCCAAGTTTCAGATGGCTACCTACTCATACAAGCAAGCAGTAGCGGTTTGAAATTTTCACAATTTGGGCTACACGTTCGGGACGATTCGTGACCTTAGGTGACTTGCACAATTCGGGCTGAAACTAGTGCCAAGTGAGAGGGTTGGGATAAACATTCAATTGACCATATGTGCCAAAAATTCTCGTTCTTTAGTTTTCGAGTTATAGCCCCTGGAAGTCGTAAACTGCACGACTTTGCCCTCGAATATCTCGACAACGGAAAAAGGAGAATTTCTGGGATTTTTTCCCAAGAAATATATGGGAATTATCTGTAATTTTAGCACAGTTTCAGAACGATTCGTGAAAGTCACCTTTTAAGAATAACTTCCACTGCAGCCCATACATAAAAGTTTGCTCCTTTATTACTCTGCACATGGACAATTATTTGCGCTGTTATTTGCCCCAGGCATGTACCTATGTAATTACCGTTTACAGTGTAAAGATGGATGTTATCGGTCGCTGAACGTCGGAGCAGTAGGCGTTTAATGCATTTTCCCATAGGGTCCAATGCAAAATTGACACCTCATTTTCTCCATTCTCAAGAGCTTTGAGTCTCTGCAAAACATATACATGTGTAGACACAAATAAGTGAAATAGAATGAAGGCTATTTCAGCTTTAGCTTTTATTCCGTTTGGGAGCTAAAGTCGCACAAACTTTTGTTTACAAAAATTTCGATGGCCTATAGTTCGCAAGTTATGCAATCAGTTGACATAAGATTGTGCATGCATGTAGACATGTTAATGGCCTTTATACATGCCAAGTTTCAGATGGCTACCTACTCATACAAGCAAGCAGTAGCGGTTTGAAATTTTCACAATTTGGGCTACACGTTCGGGACGATTCGTGACCTTAGGTGACTTGCACAATTCGGGCTGAAACTAGTGCCAAGTGAGAGGGTTGGGATAAACATTCAATTGACCATATGTGCCAAAAATTCTCGTTCTTTAGTTTTCGAGTTATAGCCCCTGGAAGTCGTAAACTGCACGACTTTGCCCTCGAATATCTCGACAACGGAAAAAGGAGAATTTCTGGGATTTTTTCCCAAGAAATATATGGGAATTATCTGTAATTTTAGCACAGTTTCAGAACGATTCGTGAAAGTCACCTTTTAAGAATAACTTCCACTGCAGCCCATACATAAAAGTTTGCTCCTTTATTACTCTGCACATGGACAATTATTTGCGCTGTTATTTGCCCCAGGCATGTACCTATGTAATTACCGTTTACAGTGTAAAGATGGATGTTATCGGTCGCTGAACGTCGGAGCAGTAGGCGTTTAATGCATTTTCCCATAGGGTCCAATGCAAAATTGACACCTCATTTTCTCCATTCTCAAGAGCTTTGAGTCTCTGCAAAACATTTACATGTGTAGACACAAATAAGTGAAATAGAATGAAGGCTATTTCAGCTTTAGCTTTTATTCCGTTTGGGAGCTAAAGTCGCACAAACTTTTGTTTACAAAAATGTCGATGGCCTATAGTTCGTAAGTTATGCAATCAGTTGACATAAGATTGTGCATGCATGTAGACATGTTAATGGCCTTTATACATGCCAAGTTTCAGATGGCTACCTACTCATACAAGCAAGCAGTAGCGGTTTGAAATTTTCACAATTTGGGCTACACGTTCGGGACGATTCGTGACCTTAGGTGACCTGCACAATTCGGGCTGAAACTAGTGCCAAATGAGAGGGTTGGGATAAACATTCAATTGACCATATGTGCCAAAAATTCTCGTTCTTTAGTTTTCGAGTTATTGACCCTGGAAGTCGTAAACTGCACGACTTTGCCCTCGAATATCTCGACAACGGAGAAAGGAGAATTTCTGGGATTTTTTCCCAAGAAATATATGGGAATTATCTGTAATTTTAGCACAGTTTCAGAACGATTCGTGAAAGTCACCTTTTAAGAATAACTTCCACTGAAGCTCATACATAAAAGTTTGCGCCTTTATTACTCTGCACATGGACAATTATTTGCGCTGTTATTTGCCCCAGGCATGTACCTATGTAATTACCGTTTACAGTGTAAAGATGGATGTAATCGGTCGCTGAACGTCGGAGCAGTAGGCGTTTAATGCATTTTCCCATAGGGTCCAATGCAAAATTGACACCTCATTTTCTCCATTCTCAAGAGCTTTGAGTCTCTGCAAAACATATACATGTGTAGACACAAATAAGTGAAATAGAATGAAGGCTATTTCAGCTTTAGCTTTTATTCCATTTGGGAGCTAAAGTCGCACAAACTTTTGTTTACAAAAATTTCGATGGCCTATAGTTCGCAAGTTATGCAATCAGTTGACATAAGATTGTGCATGCATGTAGACATGTTAATGGCCTTTATACATGCCAAGTTTCAGATGGCTACCTACTCATACAAGCAAGCAGTAGCGGTTTGAAATTTTCACAATTTGGGCTACACGTTCGGGACGATTCGTGACCTTAGGTGACCTGCACAATTCGGGCTGAAACTAGTGCCAAATGAGAGGGTTGGGATAAACATTCAATTGACCATATGTGCCAAAAATTCTCGTTCTTTAGTTTTCGAGTTATTGACCCTGGAAGTCGTAAACTGCACGACTTTGCCCTCGAATATCTCGACAACGGAGAAAGGAGAATTTCTGGGATTTTTTCCCAAGAAATATATGGGAATTATCTGTAATTTTAGCACAGTTTCAGAACGATTCGTGAAAGTCACCTTTTAAGAATAACTTCCACTGAAGCTCATACATAAAAGTTTGCGCCTTTATTACTCTGCACATGGACAATTATTTGCGCTGTTATTTGCCCCAGGCATGTACCTATGTAATTACCGTTTACAGTGTAAAGATGGATGTAATCGGTCGCTGAACGTCGGAGCAGTAGGCGTTTAATGCATTTTCCCATAGGGTCCAATGCAAAATTGACACCTCATTTTCTCCATTCTCAAGAGCTTTGAGTCTCTGCAAAACATATACATGTGTAGACACAAATAAGTGAAATAGAATGAAGGCTATTTCAGCTTTAGCTTTTATTCCATTTGGGAGCTAAAGTCGCACAAACTTTTGTTTACAAAAATTTCGATGGCCTATAGTTCGCAAGTTATGCAATCAGTTGACATAAGATTGTGCATGCATGTAGACATGTTAATGGCCTTTATACATGCCAAGTTTCAGATGGCTACCTACTCATACAAGCAAGCAGTAGCGGTTTGAAATTTTCACAATTTGGGCTACACGTTCGGGACGATTCGTGACCTTAGGTGACTTGCACAATTCGGGCTGAAACTAGTGCCAAATGAGAGGGTTGGGATAAACATTCAATTGACCATATGTGCCAAAAATTCTCGTTCTTTAGTTTTCGAGTTATAGCCCCTGGAAGTCGTAAACTGCACGACTTTGCCCTCGAATATCTCGACAACGGAGAAAGGAGAATTTCTGGGATTTTTTCCCAAGAAAAATATGGGAATTATCTGTAATTTTAGCACAGTTTCAGAACGATTCGTGAAAGTCACCTTTTAAGAATAACTTCCACTGCAGCCCATACATAAAAGTTTGCTCCTTTATTACTCTGCACATGGACAATTATTTGCACTGTTATTTGCCCCAGGCATGTACCTATGTAATTACCGTTTACAGTGTAAAGATGGATGTTATCGGTCGCTGAACGTCGGAGTAGTAGGCGTTTAATGCATTTTCCCTTAGGGTCCAATGCAAAATTGACACCTCATTTCCTCCATTCTCAAGAGCTTTGAGTCTCTGCAAAACATATACATGTGTAGACACAAATAAGTGAAATGGAATGAAGGCTATTTCAGCTTTAGCTTTTATTCCGTTTGGGAGCTAAAGTCGCACAAACTTTTGTTTACAAAAATTTCGATGGCCTATAGTTCGCAAGTTATGCAATCAGTTGACATAAGATTGTGCATGCATGTAGACATGTTAATTGCCTTTATACATGCCAAGTTTCAGATGGCTACCTACTCATACAAGCAAGCAGTAGCGGTTTGAAATTTTCACAATTTGGGCTACACGTTCGGGACGATTCGTGACCTTAGGTGACTTGCACTATTCGGGCTGAAACTAGTGCCAAATGAGAGGGTTGGGATAAACATTCAATTGACCATATGTGCCAAAAATTCTCGTTCTTTAGTTTTCGAGTTATAGCCCCTGGAAGTCGTAAACTGCACGACTTTGCCCTCGAATATCTCGACAACGGAGAAAGGAGAATTTCTGGGATTTTTTCCCAAGAAATATATGGGAATTATCTGTAATTTTAGCACAGTTTCAGAACGATTCGTGAAAGTCACCTTTTAAGAATAACCTCAACTGCAGCCCATACATAAAAGTTTGCTCCTTTATTACTCTGCACATGGACAATTATTTGCGCTGTTATTTGCCCCAGGCATGTACCTATGTAATTACCGTTTACAGTGTAAAGATGGATGTTATCGGTCGCTGAACGTCGGAGCAGTAGGCGTTTAATGCATTTTCCCATAGGGTCCAATGCAAAATTGACACCTCATTTTCTCCATTCTCAAGAGCTTTGAGTCTCTGCAAAACATATACATGTGTAGACACAAATAAGTGAAATAGAATGAAGGCTATTTCAGCTTTAGCTTTTATTCCGTTTGGGAGCTAAAGTCGCACAAACTTTTGTTTACAAAAATTTCGATGGCCTATAGTTCGCAAGTTATGCAATCAGTTGACATAAGATTGTGCATGCATGTAGACATGTTAATGGCCTTTATACATGCCAAGTTTCAGATGGCTACCTACTCATACAAGCAAGCAGTAGCGGTTTGAAATTTTCACAATATGGGCTACACGTTCGGGACGATTCGTGACCTTAGGTGACTTGCACAATTCGGGCTGAAACTAGTGCCAAATGAGAGGGTTGGGATAAACATTCAATTGACCATATGTGCCAAAAATTCTCGTTCTTTAGTTTTCGAGTTATAGCCCCTGGAAGTCGTAAACTGCACGACTTTGCCCTCGAATATCTCGACAACGGAGAAAGGAGAATTTCTGGGATTTTTTCCCAAGAAATATATGGGAATTATCTGTAATTTTAGCACAATTTCAGAACGATTCGTGAAAGTCACCTTTTAAGAATAACTTCCACTGCAGCCCATACATAAAAGTTTGCTCCTTTATTACTCTGCACATGGACAATTATTTGCGCTGTTATTTGCCCCAGGCATGTACCTATGTAATTACCGTTTACAGTGTAAAGATGGATGTTATCGGTCGCTGAACGTCGGAGCAGTAGGCGTTTAATGCATTTTCCCATAGGGTCCAATGCAAAATTGACACCTCATTTTCTCCATTCTCAAGAGCTTTGAGTCTCTGCAAAACATATACATGTGTAGACACAAATAAGTGAAATAGAATGAAGGCTATTTCAGCTTTAGCTTTTATTCCGTTTGGGAGCTAAAGTCGCACAAACTTTTGTTTACAAAAATTTCGATGGCCTATAGTTCGCAAGTTATGCAATCAGTTGACATAAGATTGTGCATGCATGTAGACATGTTAATGGCCTTTATACATGCCAAGTTTCAGATGGCTACCTACTCATACAAGCAAGCAGTAGCGGTTTGAAATTTTCACAATATGGGCTACACGTTCGGGACGATTCGTGACCTTAGGTGACTTGCACAATTCGGGCTGAAACTAGTGCCAAATGAGAGGGTTGGGATAAACATTCAATTGACCATATGTGCCAAAAATTCTCGTTCTTTAGTTTTCGAGTTATAGCCCCTAGAAGTCGTAAACTGCACGACTTTGCCCTCGAATATCTCGACAACGGAGAAAGGAGAATTTCTGGGATTTTTTCCCAAGAAATATATGGGAATTATCTGTAATTTTAGCACAGTTTCAGAACGATTCGTGAAAGTCACCTTTTAAGAATAACTTCCACTGCAGCCCATACATAAAAGTTTGCTCCTTTATTACTCTGCACATGGATAATTATTTGCGCTGTTATTTGCCCCAGGCATGTACCTATGTAATTACCGTTTACAGTGTAAAGATGGATGTTATCGGTCGCTGAACGTCGGAGCAGTAGGCGTTTAATGCATTTTCCCATAGGGTCCAATGCAAAATTGACACCTCATTTTCTCCATTCTCAAGAGCTTTGAGTCTCTGCAAAACATATACATGTGTAGACACAAATAAGTGAAATAGAATGAAGGCTATTTCAGCTTTAGCTTTTATTCCGTTTGGGAGCTAAAGTCGCACAAACTTTTGTTTACAAAAATTTCGATGGCCTATAGTTCGCAAGTTATGCAATCAGTTGACATAAGATTGTGCATGCATGTAGACATGTTAATGGCCTTTATACATGCCAAGTTTCAGATGGCTACCTACTCATACAAGCAAGCAGTAGCGGTTTGAAATTTTCACAATTTGGGCTACACGTTCGGGACGATTCGTGACCTTAGGTGACTTGCACAATTCGGGCTGAAACTAGTGCCAAATGAGAGGGTTGGGACAAACATTCAATTGACCATATGTGCCAAAAATTCTGGTTCTTTAGTTTTCGAGTTATAGCCCCTGGAAGTCGTAAACTGCACGACTTTGCCCTCGAATATCTCGACAACGGAGAAAGGAGAATTTCTGGGATTTTTTCCCAAGAAATATATGGGAATTATCTGTAATTTTAGCACAGTTTCAGAACGATTCGTGAAAGTCACCTTTTAAGAATAACTTCCACTGCAGCCCATACATAAAAGTTTGCTCCTTTATTACTCTGCACATGGACAATTATTTGCGCTGTTATTTGCCCCAGGCATGTACCTATGTAATTACCGTTTACAGTGTAAAGATGGATGTTATCGGTCGCTGAACGTCGGAGCAGTAGGCGTTTAATGCATTTTCCCATAGGGTCCAATGCAAAATTGACACCTCATTTTCTCCATTCTCAAGAGCTTTGAGTCTGCAAAACATATACATGTGTAGACACAAATAAGTGAAATAGAATGAAGGCTATTTCAGCTTTAGCTTTTATTCCGTTTGGGAGCTAAAGTCGCACAAACTTTTGTTTACAAAAATTTCGATGGCCTATAGTTCGCAAGTTATGCAATCAGTTGACATAAGATTGTGCATGCATGTAGACATGTTAATGGCCTTTATACATGCCAAGTTTCAGATGGCTACCTACTCATACAAGCAAGCAGTAGCGGTTTGAAATTTTCACAATTTGGGCTACACGTTCGGGACGATTCGTGACCTTAGGTGACTTGCACAATTCGGGCTGAAACTAGTGCCAAATGAGAGGGTTGGGATAAACATTCAATTGACCATATGTGCCAAAAATTCTCGTTCTTTAGTTTTCGAGTTATAGCCCCTGGAAGTCGTAAACTGCACGACTTTGCCCTCGAATATCTCGACAACGGAGAAAGGAGAATTTCTGGGATTTTTTCCCAAGAAATATATGGGAATTATGTGTAATTTTAGCACAGTTTCAGAACGATTCGTGAAAGTCACCTTTTAAGAATAACTTCCACTGCAGCCCATACATAAAAGTTTGCTCCTTTATTACTCTGCACATGGACAATTATTTGCGCTGTTATTTGCCCCAGGCATGTACCTATGTAATTACCGTTTACAGTGTAAAGATGGATGTTATCGGTCGCTGAACGTCGGAGCAGTATGCGTTTAATGCATTTTCCCATAGGGTCCAATGCAAAATTGACACCTCATTTTCTCCATTCTCAAGAGCTTTGAGTCTCTGCAAAACATATACATGTGTAGACACAAATAAGTGAAATAGAATGAAGGCTATTTCAGCTTTAGCTTTTATTCCGTTTGGGAGCTAAAGTCGCACAAACTTTTGTTTACAAAAATTTCGATGGCCTATAGTTCGCAAGTTATGCAATCAGTTGACATAAGATTGTGCATGCATGTAGACATGTTAATGGCCTTTATACATGCCAAGTTTCAGATGGCTACCTACTCATACAAGCAAGCAGTAGCGGTTTGAAATTTTCACAATTTGGGCTACACGTTCGGGACGATTCGTGACCTTAGGTGACTTGCACAATTCGGGCTGAATCTAGTGCCAAATGAGAGGGTTGGGATAAACATTCAATTGACCATATGTGCCAAAAATTCTCGTTCTTTGGTTTTCGAGTTATAGCCCCTGGAAGTCGTAAACTGCACGACTTTGCCCTCGAATATCTCGACAACGGAGAAAGGAGAATTTCTGGGATTTTTTCCCAAGAAATATATGGGAATTATCTGTAATTTTAGCACAGTTTCAGAACGATTCGTGAAAGTTACCTTTTAAGAATAACTTCCACTGCAGCCCATACATAAAAGTTTGCTCCTTTATTACTCTGCACATGGACAATTATTTGCGCTGTTATTTGCCCCAGGCATGTACCTATGTAATTACCGTTTACAGTGTAAAGATGGATGTTATCGGTCGCTGAACGTCGGAGCAGTAGGCGTTTAATGCATTTTCCCATAGGGTCCAATGCAAAATTGACACCTCATTTTCTCCATTCTCAAGAGCTTTGAGTCTCTGCAAAACATATACATGTGTAGACACAAATAAGTGAAATAGAATGAAGGCTATTTCAGCTTTAGCTTTTATTCCGTTTGGGAGCTAAAGTCGCACAAACTTTTGTTTACAAAAAATTCGATGGCCTATAGTTCGCAAGTTATGCAATCAGTTGCAATTAGATTGTGCATGCATGTAGACATTTTAATGGCCTTTATACATGCCAAGTTTCAGATGGCTACCTACTCATACAAGCAAGCAGTAGCGGTTTGAAATTTTCACAATTTGGGCTACACGTTCGGGACGATTCGTGACCTTAGGTGACTTGCACAATTCGGGCTGAAACTAGTGCCAAATGAGAGGGTTGGGATAAACATTCAATTGACCATATGTGCCAAAAATTCTCGTTCTTTAGTTTTCGAGTTATAGCCCCTGGAAGTCGTAAACTGCACGACTTTGCCCTCGAATATCTCGACAACGGAGAAAGGAGAATTTCTGGGATTTTTCCCAAGAAATATATGGGAATTATCTGTAATTTTAGCACAGTTTCAGAACGATTCGTGAAAGTCACCTTTTAAGAATAACTTCCACTGCAGCCCATACATAAAAGTTTGCTCCTTTATTACTCTGCACATGGACAATTATTTGCGCTGTTATTTGCCCCAGGCATGTACCTATGTAATTACCGTTTACAGTGTAAAGATGGATGTTATCGGTCGCTGAACGTCGGAGCAGTAGGCGTTTAATGCATTTTCCCATAGGGTCCAATGCAAAATTGACACCTCATTTTCTCCATTCTCAAGAGCTTTGAGTCTCTGCAAAACATATACATGTGTAGACACAAATAAGTGAAATAGAATGAAGGCTATTTCAGCTTTAGCTTTTATTCCGTTTGGGAGCTAAAGTCGCACAAACTTTTGTTTACAAAAATTTCGATGGCCTATAGTTCGCAAGTTATGCAATCAGTTGACATAAGATTGTGCATGCATGTAGACATGTTAAGGGCCTTTATACATGCCAAGTTTCAGATGGCTACCTACTCATACAAGCAAGCAGTAGCGGTTTGAAATTTTCACAATTTGGGCTACACGTTCGGGACGATTCGTGACCTTAGGTGACTTGCACAATTCGGGCTGAAACTAGTGCCAAATGAGAGGGTTGGGATAAACATTCAATTGACCATATGTGCCAAAAATTCTCGTTCTTTAGTTTTCGAGTTATAGCCCCTGGAAGTCGTAAACTGCACGACTTTGCCCTCGAATATCTCGACAACGGAGAAAGGAGAATTTCTGGGATTTTTTCCCAAGAAATATATGGGAATTATCTGTAATTTTAGCACAGTTTCAGAACGATTCGTGAAAGTCACCTTTTAAGAATAACTTCCACTGCAGCCCATACATAAAAGTTTGCTCCTTTATTACTCTGCACATGGACAATTATTTGCGCTGTTATTTGCCCCAGGCATGTACCTATGTAATTACCGTTTACAGTGTAAAGATGGATGTTATCGGTCGCTGAACGTCGGAGCAGTAGGCGTTTAATGCATTTTCCCATAGGGTCCAATGCAAAATTGACACCTCATTTTCTCCATTCTCAAGAGCTTTGAGTCTCTGCAAAACATATACATGTGTAGACACAAATAAGTGAAATAGAATGAAGGCTATTTCAGCTTTAGCTTTTATTCCGTTTGGGAGCTAAAGTCGCACAAACTTTTGTTTACAAAAATTTCGATGGCCTATAGTTCGCAAGTTATGCAATCAGTTGACATAAGATTGTGCATGCATGTAGACATGTTAATGGCCTTTATACATGCCAAGTTTCAGATGGCTACCTACTCATACAAGCAAGCAGTAGCGGTTTGAAATTTTCACAATATGGGCTACACGTTCGGGACGATTCGTGACCTTAGGTGACTTGCACAATTCGGGCTGAAACTAGTGCCAAATGAGAGGGTTGGGATAAACATTCAATTGACCATATGTGCCAAAAATTCTCGTTCTTTAGTTTTCGAGTTATAGCCCCTGGAAGTCGTAAACTGCACGACTTTGCCCTCGAATATCTCGACAACGGAGAAAGGAGAATTTCTGGGATTTTTTCCCAAGAAATATATGGGAATTATCTGTAATTTTAGCACAGTTTCAGAACGATTCGTGAAAGTCACCTTTTAAGAATAACTTCCACTGCAGCCCATACATAAAAGTTTGCTCCTTTATTACTCTGCACATGGACAATTATTTGCGCTGTTATTTGCCCCAGGCATGTACCTATGTAATTACCGTTTACAGTGTAAAGATGGATGTTATCGGTCGCTGAACGTCGGAGCAGTAGGCGTTTAATGCATTTTCCCATAGGGTCCAATGCAAAATTGACTCCTCATTTTCTCCATTCTCAAGAGCTTTGAGTCTCTGCAAAACATTTACATGTGTAGACACAAATAAGTGAAATAGAATGAAGGCTATTTCAGGTTTAGCTTTTATTCCGTTTGGGAGCTAAAGTCGCACAAACTTTTGTTTACAAAAATTTCGATGGCCTATAGTTCGCAAGTTATGCAATCAGTTGACATAAGATTGTGCATGCATGTAGACATGTTAATGGCCTTTATACATGCCAAGTTTCAGATGGCTACCTACTCATACAAGCAAGCAGTAGCGGTTTGAAATTTTCACAATTTGGGCTACACGTTCGGGACGATTCGTGACCTTAGGTGACTTGCACAATTCGGGCTGAAACTAGTGCCAAATGAGAGGGTTGGGATAAACATTCAATTGACCATATGTGCCAAAAATTCTCGTTCTTTAGTTTTCGAGTTATAGCCCCTGGAAGTCGTAAACTGCACGACTTTGCCCTCGAATATCTCGACAACGGAGAAAGGAGTATTTCTGGAATTTTTTCCCAAGAAATATATGGGAATTATCTGTAATTTTTGCACAGTTTCAGAACGATCCGTGAAAGTCACCTTTTAAGAATAACTTCCACTGCAGCCCATACATAAAAGTTTGCTCCTTTATTACTCTGCACATGGACAATTATTTGCGCTGTTATTTGCCCCAGGCATGTACCTATGTAATTACCGTTTACAGTGTAAAGATGAATGTTATCGGTCGCTGAACGTCGGAGCAGTAGGCGTTTAATGCATTTTCCCATAGGATCCAATGCAAAATTGACACCTCATTTTCTCCATTCTCAAGAGCTTTGAGTCTCTGCAAAACATATACATGTGTAGACACAAATAAGTGAAAAAGAATGAAGGCTATATCAGCTTTAGCTTATTCCGTTTGGGAGCTAAAGTCGCACAAACTTTTGTTTACAAAAATTTCGATGGCCTATAGTTCGCAAGTTATGCAATCAGTTGACATAAGATTGTGCATGCATGTAGACATGTTAATGGCCTTTATACATGCCAAGTTTCAGATGGCTACCTACTCATACAAGCAAGCAGTAGCGGTTTGAAATTTTCACAATTTGGGCTACACGTTCGGGACGATTCGTGACCTTAGGTGACTTGCACAATTCGGGCTGAAACTAGTGCCAAATGAGAGGGTTGGGATAAACATTCAATTGACCATATGTGCCAAAAATTCTCGTTCTTTAGTTTTCGAGTTATAGCCCCTGGAAGTCGTAAACTGCACGACTTTGCCCTCGAATATCTCGACAACGGAGAAAGGAGAATTTCTGGGATTTTTTCCCTAGAAATATATGGGAATTATCTGTAATTTTAGCACAGTTTCAGAACGATTCGTGAAAGTCACCTTTTAAGAATAACTTCCACTGCAGCCCATACATAAAAGTTTGCTCCTTTATTACTCTGCACATGGACAATTATTTGCGCTGTTATTTGCCCCAGGCATGTACCTATGTAATTACCGTTTACAGTGTAAAGATGGATGTTATCGGTCGCTGAACGTCGGAGCAGTAGGCGTTTAATGCATTTTCCCATAGGGTCCAATGCAAAATTGACACCTCATTTTCTCCATTCTCAAGAGCTTTGAGTCTCTGCAAAACATATACATGTGTAGACACAAATAAGTGAAATAGAATGAAGGCTATTTCAGCTTTAGCTTTTATTCCGTTTGGGAGCTAAAGTCGCACAAACTTTTGTTTACAAAAATTTCGATGGCCTATAGTTCGCAAGTTATGCAATCAGTTGACATAAGATTGTGCATGCATGTAGACATGTTAATGGCCTTTATACATGCCAAGTTTCAGATGGCTACCTACTCATACAAGCAAGCAGTAGCGGTTTGAAATTTTCACAATATGGGCTACACGTTCGGGACGATTCGTGACCTTAGGTGACTTGCACAATTCGGGCTGAAACTAGTGCCAAATGAGAGGGTTGGGATAAACATTCAATTGACCATATGTGCCAAAAATTCTCGTTCTTTAGTTTTCGAGTTATAGCCCCTGGAAGTCATAAACTGCACGACTTTGCCCTCGAATATCTCGACAACGGAGAAAGGAGAATTTCTGGGATTTTTTCCCAAGAAATATATGGGAATTATCTGTAATTTTAGCACAGTTTCAGAACGATTCGTGAAAGTCACCTTTTAAGAATAACTTCCACTGCAGCCCATACATAAAAGTTTGCTCCTTTATTACTCTGCACATGGACAATTATTTGCGCTGTTATTTGCCCCAGGCATGTATCTATGTAATTACCGTTTACAGTGTAAAGATGGATGTTATCGGTCGCTGAACGTCGGAGCAGTAGGCGTTTAATGCATTTTCCCATAGGGTCCAATGCAAAATTGACACCTCATTTTCTCCATTCTCAAGAGCTTTGAGTCTCTGCAAAACATATACATGTGTAGACACAAATAAGTGAAATAGAATGAAGGCTATTTCAGCTTTAGCTTTTATTCCGTTTGGGAGCTAAAGTCGCACAAACTTTTGTTTACAAAAATTTCGATGGCCTATAGTTCGCAAGTTATGCAATCAGTTGACATAAGATTGTGCATGCATGTAGACATGTTAATGGCCTTTATACATGCCAAGTTTCAGATGGCTACCTACTCATACAAGCAAGCAGTAGCGGTTTGAAATTTTCACAATATGGGCTACACGTTCGGGACGATTCGTGACCTTAGGTGACTTGCACAATTCGGGCTGAAACTAGTGCCACATGAGAGGGTTGGGATAAACATTCAATTGACCATATGTGCCAAAAATTCTCGTTCTTTAGTTTTCGAGTTATAGCCCCTGGAAGTCGTAAACTGCACGACTTTGCCCTCGAATATCTCGACAACGGAGAAAGGAGAATTTTTGGGATTTTTTCCCAAGAAATATATGGGAATTATCTGTAATTTTTGCACAGTTTCAGAACGATTCGTGAAAGTCACCTTTTAAGAATAACTTCCACTGCAGCCCATACATAAAAGTTTGCTCCTTTATTACTCTGCACATGGACAATTATTTGCGCTGTTATTTGCCCCAGGCATGTACCTATGTAATTACTGTTTACAGTGTAAAGATGGATGTTATCGGTCGCTGAACGTCGGAGCAGTAGGCGTTTAATGCATTTTCCCATAGGGTCCAATGCAAAATTGACACCTCATTTTCTCCATTTTCAAGAGCTTTGAGTCTCTGCAAAACATATACATGTGTAGACACAAATAAGTGAAAAAGAATGAAGGCTATATCAGCTTTAGCTTATTCCGTTTGGGAGCTAAAGTCGCACAAACTTTTGTTTACAAAAATTTCGATGGCCTATAGTTCGCAAGTTATGCAATCAGTTGACATAAGATTGTGCATGCATGTAGACATGTTAATGGCCTTTATACATGCCAAGTTTCAGATGGCTACCTACTCATACAAGCAAGCAGTAGCGGTTTGAAATTTTCACAATTTGGGCTACACGTTCGGGACGATTCGTGACCTTAGGTGACTTGCACAATTCGGGCTGAAACTAGTGCCAAATGAGAGGGTTGGGATAAATATTCAATTGACCATATGTGCCAAAAATTCTCGTTCTTTAGTTTTAGAGTTATAGCCCCTGGAAGTCGTAAACTGCACGACTTTGCCCTCGAATATCTCGACAACGGAGAAAGGAGAATTTCTGGGATTTTTTCCCAAGAAATATATGGGAATTATCTGTAATTTTAGCACAGTTTCAGAACGATTCGTGAAAGTCACCTTTTAAGAATAACTTCCACAGCAGCCCATACATAAAAGTTTGCTCCTTTATTACTCTGCACATGGACAATTATTTGCGCTGTTATTTGCCCCAGGCATGTACCTATGTAATTACCGTTTACAGTGTAAAGATGGATGTTATCGGTCGCTGAACGTCGGAGCAGTAGGCGTTTAATGCATTTTCCCATAGGGTCCAATGCAAAATTGACACCTCATTTTCTCCATCCTCAAGAGCTTTGAGTCTCTGCAAAACATATACATGTGTAGACACAAATAAGTGAAATAGAATGAAGGCTATTTCAGCTTTAGCTTTTATTCCGTTTGGGAGCTAAAGTCGCACAAACTTTTGTTTACAAAAATTTCGATGGCCTATAGTTCGCAAGTTATGCAATCAGTTGACATAAGATTGTGCATGCATGTAGACATGTTATTGGCCTTTATACATGCCAAGTTTCAGATGGCTACCTACTCATACAAGCAAGCAGTAGCGGTTTGAAATTTTCACAATTTGGGCTACACGTTCGGGACGATTCGTGACCTTAGGTGACTTGCACAATTCGGGCTGAAACTAGTGCCAAATGAGAGGGTTGGGATAAACGTTCAATTGACCATATGTGCCAAAAATTCTCGTTCTTTAGTTTTCGAGTTATAGCCCCTGGAAGTCGTAAACTGCACGACTTTGCCCTCGAATATCTCGACAACGGAGAAAGGAGAATTTCTGGGATTTTTTCCCTAGAAATATATGGGAATTATCTGTAATTTTAGCACAGTTTCAGAACGATTCGTGAAAGTCACCTTTTAAGAATAACTTCCACTGCAGCCCATACATAAAAGTTTGCTCCTTTATTACTCTGCACATGGACAATTATTTGCGCTGTTATTTGCCCCAGGCATGTACCTATGTAATTACCGTTTACAGTGTAAAGATGGATGTTATCGGTCGCTGAACGTCGGAGCAGTAGGCGTTTAATGCATTTTCCCATAGGGTCCAATGCAAAATTGACACCTCATTTTCTCCATTCTCAAGAGCTTTGAGTCTCTGCAAAACATATACATGTGTAGACACAAATAAGTGAAATAGAATGAAGGCTATTTCAGCTTTAGCTTTTATTCCGTTTGGGAGCTAAAGTCGCACAAACTTTTGTTTACAAAAATTTCGATGGCCTATAGTTCGCAAGTTATGCAATCAGTTGACATAAGATTGTGCATGCATGTAGACATGTTAATGGCCTTTATACATGCCAAGTTTCAGATGGCTACCTACTCATACAAGCAAGCAGTAGCGGTTTGAAATTTTCACAATATGGGCTACACGTTCGGGACGATTCGTGACCTTAGGTGACTTGCACAATTCGGGCTGAAACTAGTGCCAAATGAGAGGGTTGGGATAAACATTCAATTGACCATATGTGCCAAAAATTCTCGTTCTTTAGTTTTCGAGTTATAGCCCCTGGAAGTCGTAAACTGCACGAATTTGCCCTCGAATATCTCGACAACGGAGAAAGGAGAATTTTTGGGATTTTTTCCCAAGAAATATATGGGAATTATCTGTAATTTTAGCACAGTTTCAGAACGATTCGTGAAAGTCACCTTTTAAGAATAACTTCCACTGCAGCCCATACATAAAAGTTTGCTCCTTTATTACTCTGCACATGGACAATTATTTGCGCTGTTATTTGCCCCAGGCATGTACCTATGTAATTACCGTTTACAGTGTAAAGATGGATGTTATCGGTCGCTGAACGTCGGAGCAGTAGGCGTTTAATGCATTTTCCCATAGGGTCCAATGCAAAATTGACACCTCATTTTCTCCATTCTCAAGAGCTTTGAGTCTCTGCAAAACATATACATGTGTAGACACAAATAAGTGAAAAAGAATGAAGGCTATATCAGCTTTAGCTTATTCCGTTTGGGAGCTAAAGTCGCACAAACTTTTGTTTACAAAAATTTCGATGGCCTATAGTTCGCAAGTTATGCAATCAGTTGACATAAGATTGTGCATGCATGTAGACATGTTAATGGCCTTTATACATGCCAAGTTTCAGATGGCTACCTACTCATACAAGCAAGCAGTAGCGGTTTGAAATTTTCACAATTTGGGCTACACGTTCGGGACGATTCGTGACCTTAGGTGACTTGCACAATTCGGGCTGAAACTAGTGCCAAATGAGAGGGTTGGGATAAACATTCAATTGACCATATGTGCCAAAAATTCTCGTTCTTTAGTTTTCGAGTTATAGCCCCTGGAAGTCGTAAACTGCACGACTTTGCCCTCGAATATCTCGACAACGGAGAAAGGAGAATTTCTGGGATTTTTTCCCAAGAAATATATGGGAATTATCTGTAATTTTAGCACAGTTTCAGAACGATTCGTGAAAGTCACCTTTTAAGAATAACTTCCACTGCAGCCCATACATAAAAGTTTGCTCCTTTATTACTCTGCACATGGACAATTATTTGCGCTGTTATTTGCCCCAGGCATGTACCTATGTAATTACCGTTTACAGTGCAAAGATGGATGTTATCGGTCGCTGAACGTCGGAGCAGTAGGCGTTTAATGCATTTTCCCATAGGGTCCAATGCAAAATTGACACCTCATTTTCTCCATTCTCAAGAGCTTTGAGTCTCTGCAAAACATATACATGTGTAGACACAAATAAGGGAAATAGAATGAAGGCTATTTCAGCTTTAGCTTTTATTCAGTTTGGGAGCTAAAGTCGCACAAACTTTTGTTTACAAAAATTTCGATGGCCTATAGTTCGCAAGTTATGCAATCAGTTGACATAAGATTGTGCATGCATGTAGACATGTTAATGGCCTTTATACATGCCAAGTTTCAGATGGCTACCTACTCATACAAGCAAGCAGTAGCGGTTTGAAATTTTCACAATTTGGGCTACACGTTCGGGACGATTCGTGACCTTAGGTGACCTGCACAATTCGGGCTGAAACTAGTGCCAAATGAGAGGGTTGGGATAAACATTCAATTGACCATATGTGCCAAAAATTCTCGTTCTTTAGTTTTCGAGTTATAGCCCCTGGAAGTCGTAAACTGTACGACTTTGCCCTCGAATATCTCTACAACGGAGAAAGGAGAATTTCTGGGATTTTTTCCCAAGAAATATATGGGAATTATCTGTAATTTTAGCACAGTTTCAGAACGATTCGTGAAAGTCACCTTTTAAGAATAACTTCCACTGCAGCCCATACATAAAAGTTTGCTCCTTTATTACTCTGCACATGGACAATTATTTGCGCTGTTATTTGCCCCAGGCATATACCTATGTAATTACCGTTTACAGTGTAAAGATGGATGTTATCGGTCGCTGAACGTCGGAGCAGTAGGCGTTTAATGCATTTTCCCATAGGGTCCAATGCAAAATTGACACCTCATTTTCTCCATTCTCAAGAGCTTTGAGTCTCTGCAAAACATATACATGTGTAGACACAAATAAGGGAAATAGAATGAAGGCTATTTCAGCTTTAGCTTTTATTCCGTTTGGGAGCTAAAGTCGCACAAACTTTTGTTTACAAAAATTTCGATGGCCTATAGTTCGCAAGTTATGCAATCAGTTGACATAAGATTGTGCATGCATGTAGACATGTTAATGGCCTTTATACGTGCCAAGTTTCAGATGGCTACCTACTCATACAAGCAAGCAGTAGCGGTTTGAAATTTTCACAATTTGGGCTACACGTTCGGGACGATTCGTGACCTTAGGTGACCTGCACAATTCGGGCTGAAACAAGTGCCAAATGAGAGGGTTGGGATAAACATTCAATTGACCATATGTGCCAAAAATTCTCGTTCTTTAGTTTTCGAGTTATAGCCCCTGGAAGTCGTAAACTGCACGACTTTGCCCTCGAATATCTCAACAACGGAGAAAGGAGAATTTCTGGGATTTTTTCCCAAGAAATATATGGGAATTATCTGTAATTTTAGCACAGTTTCAGAACGATTCGTGAAAGTCACCTTTTAAGAATAACTTCCACTGCAGCCCATACATAAAAGTTTGCTCCTTTATTACTCTGCACATGGACAATTATTTGCGCTGTTATTTGCCCCAGGCATGTACCTATGTAATTACCGTTTACAGTGTAAAGATGGATGTTATCGGTCGCTGAACGTCGGAGCAGTAGGCGTTTAATGCATTTTCCCATAGGGTCCAATGCAAAATTGACACCTCATTTTCTCCATTCTCAAGAGCTTTGAGTCTCTGCAAAACATATACATGTGTAGACACAAATAAGTGAAATAGAATGAAGGCTATTTCAGCTTTAGCTTTTATTCCGTTTGGGAGCTAAAGTCGCACAAACTTTTGTTTACAAAAATTTCGATGGCCTATAGTTCGCAAGTTATGCAATCAGTTGACATAAGATTGTGCATGCATGTAGACATGTTAATGGCCTTTATACATGCCAAGTTTCAGATGGCTACCTACTCATAGAAGCAAGCAGTAGCGGTTTGAAATTTTCACAATTTGGGCTACACGTTCGGGACGATTCGTGACCTTAGGTGACTTGCACAATTCGGGCTGAAACTAGTGCCAAATGAGAGGGTTGGGATAAACATTCAATTGACCATATGTGCCAAAAATTCTCGTTCTTTAGTTTTCGAGTTATAGCCCCTGGAAGTCGTAAACTGCACGACTTTGCCCTCGAATATCTCGACAACGGAGAAAGGAGAATTTCTGGGATTTTTTCCCAAGAAATATATGGGAATTATCTGTAATTTTAGCACAGTTTCAGAACGATTCGTGAAAGTCACCTTTTAAGAATAACTTCCACTGCAGCCCATACATAAAAGTTTGCTCCTTTATTACTCTGCACATGGACAATTATTTGCGCTGTTATTTGCCCCAGGCATGTACCTATGTAATTACCGTTTACAGTGTAAAGATGGATGTTATCGGTCGCTGAACGTCGGAGCAGTAGGCGTTTAATGCATTTTCCCATAGGGTCCAATGCAAAATTGACACCTCATTTTCTCCATTCTCAAGAGCTTTGAGTCTCTGCAAAACATATACATGTGTAGACACAAATAAGTGAAATAGAATGAAGGCTATTTCAGCTTTAGCTTTTATTCCGTTTGGGAGCTAAAGTCGCACAAACTTTTGTTTACAAAAATTTCGATGGCCTATAGTTCGCAAGTTATGCAATCAGTTGACATAAGATTGTGCATGCATGTAGACATGTTAATGGCCTTTATACATACCAAGTTTCAGATGGCTACCTACTCATACAAGCAAGCAGTAGCGGTTTGAAATTTTCACAATTTGGGCTACACGTTCGGGACGATTCGTGACCTTAGGTGACTTGCACAATTCGGGCTGAAACTAGTGCCAAATGAGAGGGTTGGGATAAACATTCAATTGACCATATGTGCCAAAAATTCTCGTTCTTTAGTTTTCGAGTTATAGCCCCTGGAAGTCGTAAACTGCACGACTTTGCCCTCGAATATCTCGACAACGGAGAAAGGAGAATTTCTGGGATTTTTTCCCAAGAAATATATGGGAATTATCTGTAATTTTAGCACAGTTTCAGAACGATTCGTGAAAGTCACCTTTTAAGAATAACTTCCACTGCAGCCCATACATAAAAGTTTGCTCCTTTATAACTCTGCACATGGACAATTATTTGCGCTGTTATTTGCCCCAGGCATGGACCTATGTAAATACCGTTTACAGTGTAAAGATGGATGTTATCGGTCGCTGAACGTCGGAGCAGTAGGCGTTTAATGCATTTTCCCGTAGGGTCCAATGCAAAATTGACACCTCATTTTCTCCATTCTCAAGACATTTGAGTCTCTGCAAAACATATACATGTGTAGACACAAATAAGTGAAATAGAATGAAGGCTATTTCAGCTTTAGCTTTTATTCCGTTTGGGAGCTAAAGTCGCACAAACTTTTGTTTACAAAAATTTCGATGGCCTATAGTTCGCAAGTTATGCAATCAGTTAACATAAGATTGTGCATGCATGTAGACATGTTAATGGCCTTTATACATACCAAGTTTCAGATGGCTACCTACTCATACAAGCAAGCAGTAGCAGTTTTAAATTTTCACAATTTGGGCTACACGTTCGGGACGATTCGTGACCTTAGGTGACTTGCACAATTCGGGCTGAAACTAGTGCCAAATGAGAGGGTTGGGATAAACATTCAATTGACCATATGTGCCAAAAATTCTCGTTCTTTAGTTTTCGAGTTATAGCCCCTGGAAGTCGTAAACTGCACGACTTTGCCCTCGAATATCTCGACAACGGAGAAAGGAGAATTTCTAGGATTTTTTCCCAAGAAATATATGGGAATTATCTGTAATTTTAGCACAGTTTCAGAACGATTCGTGAAAGTCACCTTTTAAGAATAACTTCCACTGCAGCCCATACATAAAAGTTTGCTCCTTTATTACTCTGCACATGGACAATTATTTGCGCTGTTATTTGCCCCAGGCATGTACTTATGTAATTACCGTTTACAGTGTAAAGATGGATGTTATCGGTCGCTGAACGTCGGAGCAGTAGGCGTTTAATGCATTTTCCCATAGGGTCCAATGCAAAATTGACACCTCATTTTCTCCATTCTCAAGAGCTTTGAGTCTCTGCAAAACATATACATGTGTAGACACAAATAAGTGAAATAGAATGAAGGCTATTTCAGCTTTAGCTTTTATTCCGTTTGGGAGCTAAAGTCGCACAAACTTTTGTTTTCAAAAATTTCGATGGCCTATAGTTCGCAAGTTATGCAATCAGTTGACATAAGATTGTGCATGCATGTAGACATGTTAATGGCCTTTATACATGCAAAGGTTTCAGATGGCTACCTACTCATACAAGCAAGCAGTAGCGGTTTGAAATTTTCACAATTTTGGCTACACGTTCGGGAGGATTCGGGACCTTAGGTGACTTGCACAATTCGGGCTGAAACTAGTGCCAATGAGAGGGTTGGGATAAACATTCAATTGACCATATGTGCCAAAAATTCTCGTTCTTTAGTTTTCGAGTTATAGCCCCTGGAAGTCGTAAACTGCACGACTTTGCCCTCGAATATCTCGACAACGGAGAAAGGAGAATTTCTAGGATTTTTTCCCAAGAAATATATGGGAATTATCTGTAATTTTAGCACAGTTTCAGAACGATTCGTGAAAGTCACCTTTTAAGAATAACTTCCACTGCAGCCCATACATAAAAGTTTGCTCCTTTATTACTCTGCACATGGACAATTATTTGCGCTGTTATTTGCCCCAGGCATGTACCTATGTAATTACCGTTTACAGTGTAAAGATGGATGTTATCGGTCGCTGAACGTCGGAGCAGTAGGCGTTTAATGCATTTTCCCATAGGGTCCAATGCAAAATTGACACCTCATTTTCTCCATTCTCAAGAGCTTTGAGTTTCTGCAAAACATATACATGTGTAGACACAAATAAGTGAAATAGAATGAAGGCTATTTCAGCTTTAGCTTTTATTCCGTTTGGGAGCTAAAGTCGCACAAACTTTTGTTTACAAAAATTTCGATGGCCTATAGTTCGCAAGTTATGCAATCAGTTGACATAAGATTGTGCATGCATGTAGACATGTTAATGGCCTTTATACATGCCAAGTTTCAGATGGCTACCTACTCATACAAGCAAGCAGTAGCGGTTTGAAATTTTCACAATTTGGGCTACACGTTCGGGACGATTCGTGACCTTAGGTGACTTGCACAATTCAGGCTGAAACTAGTGCCAAATGAGAGGGTTGGGATAAACATTCAATTGACCATATGTGCCAAAAATTCTCGTTCTTTAGTTTTCGAGTTATAGCCCCTGGAAGTCGTAAACTGCACGACTTTGCCCTCGAATATCTCGACAACAGAGAAAGGAGAATTTCTGGGATTTTTTCCCAAGAAATATATGGGAATTATCTGTAATTTTAGCACAGTTTCAGAACGATTCGTGAAAGTCACCTTTTAAGAATAACTTCCACTGCAGCCCATACATAAAAGTTTGCTCCTTTATTACTCTGCACATGGACAATTATTTGCGCTGTTATTTGCCCCAGGCATGTACTTATGTAATTACCGTTTACAGTGTAAAGATGGATGTTATCGGTCGCTGAACGTCGGAGCAGTAGGCGTTTAATGCATTTTCCCATAGGGTCCAATGCAAAATTGACACCTCATTTTCTCCATTCTCAAGAGCTTTGAGTCTCTGCAAAACATATACATGTGTAGACACAAATAAGTGAAATAGAATGAAGGCTATTTCAGCTTTAGTTTTTATTCCGTTTGGGAGCTAAAGTCGCACAAACTTTTGTTTACAAAAATTTCGATGGCCTATAGTTCGCAAGTTATGCAATCAGTTGACATAAGATTGTGCATGCATGTAGACATGTTAATGGCCTTTATACATGCCAAGTTTCAGATGGCTACCTACTCATACAAGCAAGCAGTAGCGGTTTGAAATTTTCACAATTTGGGCTACACGTTCGGGACGATTCGTGACCTTAGGTGACTTGCACAATTCGGGCTGAAACTAGTGCCAAATGAGAGGGTTGGGATAAACATTCAATTGACCATATGTGCCATAAATTCTCGTTCTTTAGTTTTCGAGTTATAGCCCCTGGAAGTCGTAAACTGCACGACTTTGCCCTCGAATATCTCGACAACGGAGAAAGGAGAATTTCTGGGATTTTTCCCAAGAAATATATGGGAATTATCTGTAATTTTAGCACAGTTTCAGAACGATTCGTGAAAGTCACCTTTTAAGAATAACTTCCACTGCAGCCCATACATAAAAGTTTGCTCCTTTATTACTCTGCACATGGACAATTATTTGCGCTATTATTTGCCCCAGGCATGTACCTATGTAATTACCGTTTACAGTGTAAAGATGGATGTTATCGGTCGCTGAACGTCGGAGCAGTAGGCGTTTAATGCATTTTCCCATAGGGTCCAATGCAAAATTGACACCTCATTTTCTCCATTCTCAAGAGCTTTGAGTCTCTGCAAAACATATACATGTGTAGACACAAATAAGTGAAATAGAATGAAGGCTATTTCAGCTTTAGCTTTTATTCCGTTTGGGAGCTAAAGTCGCACAAACTTTTGTTTACAAAAATTTCGATGGCCTATAGTTCGCAAGTTATGCAATCAGTTGACATAAGATTGTGCATGCATGTAGACATGTTAATGGCCTTTATACATGCCAAGTTTCAGATGGCTACCTACTCATAGAAGCAAGCAGTAGCGGTTTGAAATTTTCACAATTTGGGCTACACGTTCGGGACGATTCGTGACCTTAGGTGACTTGCACAATTCGGGCTGAAACTAGTGCCAAATGAGAGGGTTGGGATAAACATTCAATTGACCATATGTGCCAAAAATTCTCGTTCTTTAGTTTTCGAGTTATAGCCCCTGGAAGTCGTAAACTGCACGACTTTGCCCTCGAATATCTCGACAACGGAGAAAGGAGAATTTCTGGGATTTTTTCCCAAGAAATATATGGGAATTATCTGTAATTTTAGCACAGTTTCAGAACGATTCGTGAAAGTCACCTTTTAAGAATAACTTCCACTGCAGCCCATACATAAAAGTTTGCTCCTTTATTACTCTGCACATGGACAATTATTTGCGCTGTTATTTGCCCCAGGCATGTACCTATGTAATTACCGTTTACAGTGTAAAGATGGATGTTATCGGTCGCTGAACGTCGGAGCAGTAGGCGTTTAATGCATTTTCCCATAGGGTCCAATGCAAAATTGACACCTCATTTTCTCCATTCTCAAGAGCTTTGAGTCTCTGCAAAACATATACATGTGTAGACACAAATAAGTGAAATAGAATGAAGGCTATTTCAGCTTTAGCTTTTATTCCGTTTGGGAGCTAAAGTCGCACAAACTTTTGTTTACAAAAATTTCGATGGCCTATAGTTCGCAAGTTATGCAATCAGTTGACATAAGATTGTGCATGCATGTAGACATGTTAATGGCCTTTATACATACCAAGTTTCAGATGGCTACCTACTCATACAAGCAAGCAGTAGCGGTTTGAAATTTTCACAATTTGGGCTACACGTTCGGGACGATTCGTGACCTTAGGTGACTTGCACAATTCGGGCTGAAACTAGTGCCAAATGAGAGGGTTGGGATAAACATTCAATTGACCATATGTGCCAAAAATTCTCGTTCTTTAGTTTTCGAGTTATAGCCCCTGGAAGTCGTAAACTGCACGACTACGCCCTCGAATATCTCGACAACGGAGAAAGGAGAATTTCTGGGATTTTTTCCCAAGAAATATATGGGAATTATCTGTAATTTTAGCACAGTTTCAGAACGATTCGTGAAAGTCACCTTTTAAGAATAACTTCCACTGCAGCCCATACATAAAAGTTTGCTCCTTTATTACTCTGCACATGGACAATTATTTGCGCTGTTATTTGCCCCAGGCATGTACCTATGTAATTACCGTTTACAGTGTAAAGATGGATGTTATCGGTCGCTGAACGTCGGAGCAGTAGGCGTTTAATGCATTTTCCCATAGGGTCCAATGCAAAATTGACACCTCATTTTCTCCATTCTCAAGAGCTTTGAGTCTCTGCAAAACATATACATGTGTAGACACAAATAAGTGAAATAGAATGAAGGCTATTTCAGCTTTAGCTTTTATTCCGTTTGGGAGCTAAAGTCGCACAAACTTTTGTTTACAAAAATTTCGATGGCCTATAGTTCGCAAGTTATGCAATCAGTTGACATAAGATTGTGCATGCATGTAGACATGTTAATGGCCTTTATACATACCAAGTTTCAGATGGCTACCTACTCATACAAGCAAGCAGTAGCGGTTTGAAATTTTCACAATTTGGGCTACACGTTCGGGACGATTCGTGACCTTAGGTGACTTGCACAATTCGGGCTGAAACTAGTGCCAAATGAGAGGGTTGGGATAAACATTCAATTGACCATATGTGCTAAAAATTCTCGTTCTTTAGTTTTCGAGTTATAGCCCCTGGAAGTCGTAAACTGCACGACTTTGCCCTCGAATATCTCGACAACGGAGAAATGAGAATTTCTGGGATTTTTTCCCAAGAAATATATGGGAATTATCTGTAATTTTAGCACAGTTTCAGAACGATTCGTGAAAGACACCTTTTAAGAATAACTTCCACTGCAGCCCATACATAAAAGTTTGCTCCTTTATTACTCTGCACATGGACAATTATTTGCGCTGTTATTTGCCCCAGGCATGTACCTATGTAATTACCGTTTACAGTGTAAAGATGGATGTTATCGGTCGCTGAACGTCGGAGCAGTAGGCGTTTAATGCATTTTCCCATAGGGTCCAATGCAAAATTGACACCTCATTTTCTCCATTCTCAAGAGCTTTGAGTCTCTGCAAAACATATACATGTGTAGACACAAATAAGTGAAATAGAATGAAGGCTATTTCAGCTTTAGCTTTTATTCCGTGTGGGAGCTAAAGTCGCACAAACTTTGTTTACAAAAATTTCGATGGCCTATAGTTCGCAAGTTATGCAATCAGTTGACATAAGATTGTGCATGCATGTATACATGTTAATGGCCTTTATACATGCCAAGTTTCAGATGGCTACCTACTCATACAAGCAAGCAGTAGCGGTTTGAAATTTTCACAATATGGGCTACACGTTCGGGACGATTCGTGACCTTAGGTGACTTGCACAATTCGGGCTGAAACTAGTGCCAAATGAGAGGGTTGGGATAAACATTCAATTGACCATATGTGCCAAAAATTCTCGTTCTTTAGTTTTCGAGTTATAGCCCCTGGAAGTCGTAAACTGCACGACTTTGCCCTCGAATATCTCGACAACGGAGAAAGGAGAATTTCTGGGATTTTTTCCCAAGAAATATATGGGAATTATCTGTAATTTTAGCACAGTTTCAGAACGATTCGTGAAAGTCACCTTTTAAGAATAACTTCCACTGCAGCCCATACATAAAAGTTTGCTCCTTTATTACTCTGCACATGGACAATTATTTGCGCTGTTATTTGCCCCAGGCATGTACCTATGTAATTACCGTTTACAGTGTAAAGATGGATGTTATCGGTCGCTGAACGTCGGAGCAGTAGGCGTTTAATGCATTTTCCCATAGGGTCCAATGCAAAATTGACACCTCATTTTCTCCATTCTCAAGAGCTTTGAGTCTCTGCAAAACATATACATGTGTAGACACAAATAAGTGAAATAGAACGAAGGCTATTTCAGCTTTAGCTTTTATTCCGTTTGGGAGCTAAAATCGCACAAACTTTTGTTTACAAAAATTTCGATGGCCTATAGTTCGCAAGTTATGCAATCAGTTGACATAAGATTGTGCATGCATGTAGACATGTTAATGGCCTTTATACATGCCAAGTTTCAGATGGCTACCTACTCATACAAGCAAGCAGTAGCGGTTTGAAATTTTCACAATTTGGGCTACACGTTCGGGACGATTCGTGACCTTAGGTGACTTGCACAATTCGGGCTGAAACTAGTGCCAAATGAGAGGATTGGAATAAACATTCAATTGACCATATGTGCCAAAAATTCTCGTTCTTTAGTTTTCGAGTTATAGCCCCTGGAAGTCGTAAACTGCACGACTTTGCCCTCGAATATCTCGACAACGGAGAAAGGAGAATTTCTGGGATTTTTTCCCAAGAAATATATGGGAATTATCTGTAATTTTAGCACAGTTTCAGAACGATTCGTGAAAGTCACCTTTTAAGAATAACTTCCACTGCAGCCCATACATAAAAGTTTGCTCCTTTATTACTCTGCACATGGACAATTATTTGCGCTGTTATTTGCCCCAGGCATGTACCTATGTAATTACCGTTTACAGTGTAAAGATGGATGTTATCGGTCGCTGAACGTCGGAGCAGTAGGCGTTTAATGCATTTTCCCATAGGGTCCAATGCAAAATTGACACCTCATTTTCTCCATTCTCAAGAGCTTTGAGTCTCTGCAAAACATATACATGTGTAGGCACAAATAAGTGAAATAGAATGAAGGCTATTTCAGCTTTAGCTTTTATTCCGTTTGGGAGCTAAAGTCGCACAAACTTTTGTTTACAAAAATTTCGATGGCCTATAGTTCGCAAGTTATGCAATCAGTTGACATAAAATTGTGCATGCATGTAGACATGTTAATGGCCTTTATACATGCCAAGTTTCAGATGGCTACCTACTCATACAAGCAAGCAGTAGCGGTTTGAAATTTTCACAATTTGGGCTACACGTTCGGGACGATTCGTGACCTTAGGTGACCTGCACAATTCGGGCTGAAACTAGTGCCAAATGAGAGGGTTGGGATAAACATTCAATTGACCATATGTGCCAAAAATTCTCGTTCTTTAGTTTTCGAGTTATAGCCCCTGGAAGTCGTAAACTGCACGACTTTGCCCTCGAATATCTCGACAACGGAGAAAGGAGAATTTCTGGGATTTTTTCCCAAGAAATATATGGGAAATATCTGTAATTTTAGCACAGTTTCAGAACGATTCGTGAAAGTCACCTTTTAAGAATAACTTCCACTGCAGCCCATACATAAAAGTTTGCTCCTTTATTACTCTGCACATGGACAATTATTTGCGCTGTTATTTGCCCCAGGCATGTACCTATGTAATTACCGTTTACAGTGTAAAGATGGATGTTATCGGTCGCTGAACGTCGGAGCAGTAGGCGTTTAATGCATTTTCCCATAGGGTCCAATGCAAAATTGACACCTCATTTTCTCCATTCTCAAGAGCTTTGAGTCTCTGCAAAACATATAAATGTGTAGACACAAATAAGTGAAATAGAATGAAGGCTATTTCAGCTTTAGCTTTTATTCCGTTTGGGAGCTAAAGTCGCACAAACTTTTGTTTACAAAAATTTCGATGGCCTATAGTTCGCAAGTTATGCAATCAGTTGACATAAGATTGTGCATGCATGTAGACATGTTAATGGCCTTTATACATGCCAAGTTTCAGATGGTTACCTACTCATACAAGCAAGCAGTAGCGGTTTGAAATTTTCACAATTTGGGCTACACGTTCGGGACGATTCGTGACCTTAGGTGACTTGCACAATTCGGGCTGAAACTAGTGCCAAATGAGAGGGTTGGGATAAACATTCAATTGACCATATGTGCCAAAAATTCTCGTTCTTTAGTTTTCGAGTTATAGCCCCTGGAAGTCGTAAACTGCACGACTTTGCCCTCGAATATCTCGACAACGGAGAAAGGAGAATTTCTGGGTTTTTTCCCAAGAAATATATGGGAATTATCTGTAATTTTAGCACAGTTTCAGAACGATTCGTGAAAGTCACCTTTTAAGAATAACTTCCACTGCAGCCCATACATAAAAGTTTGCTCCTTTATTACTCTGCACATGGACAATTATTTGCGCTGTTATTTGCCCCAGGCATGTACCTATGTAATTACCGTTTACAGTGTAAAGATGGATGTTATCGGTCGCTGAACGTCGGAGCAGTAGGCGTTTAATGCATTTTCCCATAGGGTCCAATGCAAAATTGACACTTCATTTTCTCCATTCTCAAGAGCTTTGAGTCTCTGCAAAACATATACATGTGTAGACACAAATAAGTGAAATAGAATGAAGGCTATTTCAGCTTTAGCTTTTATTCCGTTTGGGAGCTAAAGTCGCACAAACTTTTGTTTACAAAAATTTCGATGGCCTATAGTTCGCAAGTTATGCAATCAGTTGACATAAGATTGTGCATGCATGTAGACATGTTAATGGCCTTTATACACGCCAAGTTTCAGATGGCTACCTACTCATACAAGCAAGCAGTAGCGGTTTGAAATTTTCACAATTTGGGCTACACGTTCGGGACGATTCGTGACCTTAGGTGACTTGCACAATTCGGGCTGAAACTAGTGCCAAATGAGAGGGTTGGGATAAACATTCAATTGACCATATGTGCCAAAAATTCTCGTTCTTTAGTTTTCGAGTTATAGCCCCTGGAAGTCGTAAACTGCACGACTTTGCCCTCGAATATCTCGACAACGGAGAAAGGAGAATTTCTGGGATTTTTTCCCAAGAAATATATGGGAATTATCTGTAATTTTAGCACAGTTTCAGAACGATTCGTGAAAGTCACCTTTTAAGAATAACTTCCACTGCAGCCCATACATAAAAGTTTGCTCCTTTATTACTCTGCACATGGACAATTATTTGCGCTGTTATTTGCCCCAGGCATGTACCTATGTAATTACCGTTTACAGTGTAAAGATGGATGTTATCGGTCGCTGAACGTCGGAGCAGTAGGCGTTTAATGCATTTTCCCATAGGGTCCAATGCAAAATTGACACCTCATTTTCTCCATTCTCAAGAGCTTTGAGTCTCTGCAAAACATATACATGTGTAGACACAAATAAGTGAAATAGAATGAAGGCTATTTCAGCTTTAGCTTTTATTCCGTTTGGGAGCTAAAGTCGCACAAACTTTTGTTTACAAAAATTTCGATGGCCTATAGTTCGCAAGTTATGCAATCAGTTGACATAAGATTGTGCATGCATGTAGACATGTTAATGGCCTTTATACATGCCAAGTTTCAGATGGCTACCTACTCATACAAGCAAGCAGTAGCGGTTTGAAATTTTCACAATTTGGGCTACACGTTCGGGACGATTCGTGACCTTAGGTGACTTGCACAATTCGGGCTGAAACTAGTGCCAAATGAGAGGGTTGGGATACACATTCAATTGACCATATGTGCCAAAAATTCTCGTTCTTTAGTTTTCGAGTTATAGCCCCTGGAAGTCGTAAACTGCACGACTTTGCCCTCGAATATCTCGACAACGGAGAAAGGAGAATTTCTGGGATTTTTTCCCAAGAAATATATGGGAATTATCTGTAATTTTAGCACAGTTTCAGAACGATTCGTGAAAGTCACCTTTTAAGAATAACTTCCACTGCAGCCCATACATAAAAGTTTGCTCCTTTATTACTCTGCACATGGACAATTATTTGCGCTGTTATTTGCCCCAGGCATGTACCTATGTAATTACCGTTTACAGTGTAAAGATGGATGTTATCGGTCGCTGAACGTCGGAGCAGTAGGCGTTTAATGCATTTTCCCATAGGGTCCAATGCAAAATTGACACTTCATTTTCTCCATTCTCAAGAGCTTTGAGTCTCTGCAAAACATATACATGTGTAGACACAAATAAGTGAAATAGAATGAAGGCTATTTCAGCTTTAGCTTTTATTCCGTTTGGGAGCTAAAGTCGCACAAACTTTTGTTTACAAAAATTTCGATGGCCTATAGTTCGCAAGTTATGCAATCAGTTGACATAAGATTGTGCATGCATGTAGACATGTTAATGGCCTTTATACACGCCAAGTTTCAGATGGCTACCTACTCATACAAGCAAGCAGTAGCGGTTTGAAATTTTCACAATTTGGGCTACACGTTCGGGACGATTCGTGACCTTAGGTGACTTGCACAATTCGGGCTGAAACTAGTGCCAAATGAGAGGGTTGGGATAAACATTCAATTGACCATATGTGCCAAAAATTCTCGTTCTTTAGTTTTCGAGTTATAGCCCCTGGAAGTCGTAAACTGCACGACTTTGCCCTCGAATATCTCGACAACGGAGAAAGGAGAATTTCTGGGATTTTTTCCCAAGAAATATATGGGAATTATCTGTAATTTTAGCACAGTTTCAGAACGATTCGTGAAAGTCACCTTTTAAGAATAACTTCCACTGCAGCCCATACATAAAAGTTTGCTCCTTTATTACTCTGCACATGGACAATTATTTGCGCTGTTATTTGCCCCAGGCATGTACCTATGTAATTACCGTTTACAGTGTAAAGATGGATGTTATCGGTCGCTGAACGTCGGAGCAGTAGGCGTTTAATGCATTTTCCCATAGGGTCCAATGCAAAATTGACACCTCATTTTCTCCATTCTCAAGAGCTTTGAGTCTCTGCAAAACATATACATGTGTAGACACAAATAAGTGAAATAGAATGAAGGCTATTTCAGCTTTAGCTTTTATTCCGTTTGGGAGCTAAAGTCGCACAAACTTTTGTTTACAAAAATTTCGATGGCCTATAGTTCGCAAGTTATGCAATCAGTTGACATAAGATTGTGCATGCATGTAGACATGTTAATGGCCTTTATACATGCCAAGTTTCAGATGGCTACCTACTCATACAAGCAAGCAGTAGCGGTTTGAAATTTTCACAATTTGGGCTACACGTTCGGGACGATTCGTGACCTTAGGTGACTTGCACAATTCGGGCTGAAACTAGTGCCAAATGAGAGGGTTGGGATACACATTCAATTGACCATATGTGCCAAAAATTCTCGTTCTTTAGTTTTCGAGTTATAGCCCCTGGAAGTCGTAAACTGCACGACTTTGCCCTCGAATATCTCGACAACGGAGAAAGGAGAATTTCTGGGATTTTTTCCCAAGAAATATATGGGAATCATCTGTAATTTTAGCACAGTTTCAGAACGATTCGTGAAAGTCACCTTTTAAGAATAACTTCCACTGCAGCCCATACATAAAAGTTTGCTCCTTTATTACTCTGCACATGGACAATTATTTGCGCTGTTATTTGCCCCAGGCATGTACCTATGTAATTACCGTTTACAGTGTAAAGATGGATGTTATCGGTCGCTGAACGTCGGAGCAGTAGGCGTTTAATGCATTTTCCCATAGGGTCCAATGCAAAATTGACACCTCATTTTCTCCATTCTCAAGAGCTTTGAGTCTCTGCAAAACATATACATGTGTAGACACAAATAAGTGAAATAGAATGAAGGCTATTTCAGCTTTAGCTTTTATTCCGTTTGGGAGCTAAAGTCGCACAAACTTTTGTTTACAAAAATTTCGATGGCCTATAGTTCGCAAGTTATGCAATCAGTTGACATAAGATTGTGCATGCATGTAGACATGTTAATGGCCTTTATACATGCCAAGTTTCAGATGGCTACCTACTCATACAAGCAAGCAGTAGCGGTTTGAAATTTTCACAATATGGGCTACACGTTCGGGACGATTCGTGACCTTAGGTGACTTGCACAATTCGGGCTGAAACTAGTGCCAAATGAGAGGGTTGGGATAAACATTCAATTGACCATATGTGCCAAAAATTCTCGTTCTTTAGTTTTCGAGTTATAGCCCCTGGAAGTCGTAAACTGCACGACTTTGCCCTCGAATATCTCGACAACGGAGAAAGGAGAATTTCTGGGATTTTTTCCCAAGAAATATATGGGAATTATCTGTAATTTTAGCACAGTTTCAGAACGATTCGTGAAAGTCACCTTTTAAGAATAACTTCCACTGCAGCCCATACATAAAAGTTTGCTCCTTTATTACTCTGCACATGGACAATTATTTGCGCTGTTATTTGCCCCAGGCATGTACCTATGTAATTACCGTTTACAGTGTAAAGATGGATGTTATCGGTCGCTGAACGTCGGAGCAGTAGGCGTTTAATGCATTTTCCCATAGGGTCCAATGCAAAATTGACACCTCATTTTCTCCATTCTCAAGAGCTTTGAGTCTCTGCAAAACATATACATGTGTAGACACAAATAAGTGAAATAGAATGAAGGCTATTTCAGCTTTAGCTTTTATTCCGTTTGGGAGCTAAAGTCGCACAAACTTTTGTTTACAAAAATTTCGATGGACTATAGTTCGCAAGTTATGCAATCAGTTGACATAAGATTGTGCATGCATGTAGACATGTTAATGGCCTTTATACATGCCAAGTTTCAGATGGCTACCTACTCATACAAGCAAGCAGTAGCGGTTTGAAATTTTCACAATTTGGGCTACACGTTCGGGACGATTCGTGACCTTAGGTGACTTGCACAATTCGGGCTGAAACTAGTGCCAAATGAGAGGGTTGGGATAAACATTCAATTGACCATATGTGCCAAAAATTCTCGTTCTTTAGTTTTCGAGTTATAGCCCCTGGAAGTCGTAAACTGCACGACTTTGCCCTCGAATATCTCGACAACGGAGAAAGGAGAATTTCTGGTTTTTTTCCCAAGAAATATATGGGAATTATCTGTAATTTTAGCACAGTTTCAGAACGATTCGTGAAAGTCACCTTTTAAGAATAACTTCCACTGCAGCCCATACATAAAAGTTTGCTCCTTTATTACTCTGCACATGGACAATTATTTGCGCTGTTATTTGCCCCAGGCATGTACCTATGTAATTACCGTTTACAGTGTAAAGATGGATGTTATCGGTCGCTGAACGTCGGAGCAGTAGGCGTTTAATGCATTTTCCCATAGGGTCCAATGCAAAATTGACACCTCATTTTCTCCATTCTCAAGAGCTTTGAGTCTCTGCAAAACATATACATGTGTAGACACAAATAAGTGAAATAGAATGAAGGCTATTTCAGCTTTAGCTTTTATTCCGTTTGGGAGCTAAAGTCGCACAAACTTTTGTTTACAAAAATTTCGATGGCCTATAGTTCGCAAGTTATGCAATCAGTTGACATAAGATTGTGCATGCATGTAGACATGTTAATGGCCTTTATACATACCAAGTTTCAGATGGCTACCTACTCATACAAGCAAGCAGTAGCGGTTTGAAATTTTCACAATTTGGGCTACACGTTCGGGACGATTCGTGACCTTAGGTGACTTGCACAATTCGGGCTGAAACTAGTGCCAAATGAGAGGGTTGGGATAAACATTTAATTGACCATATGTGCCAAAAATTCTCGTTCTTTAGTTTTCGAGTTATAGCCCCTGGAAGTCGTAAACTGCACGACTTTGCCCTCGAATATCTCGACAACGGAGAAAGGAGAATTTCTGGGATTTTTTCCCAAGAAATATATGGGAATTATCTGTAATTTTAGCACAGTTTCAGAACGATTCGTGAAAGTCACCTTTTAAGAATAACTTCCACTGCAGCCCATACATAAAAGTTTGCTCCTTTATTACTCTGCACATGGACAATTATTTGCGCTGTTATTTGCCCCAGGCATGTACCTATGTAATTACCGTTTACAGTGTAAAGATGGATGTTATCGGTCGCTGAACGTCGGAGCAGTAGGCGTTTAATGCATTTTCCCATAGGGTCCAATGCAAAATTGACACCTCATTTTCTCCATTCTCAAGAGCTTTGAGTCTCTGCAAAACATATACATGTGTAGACACAAATAAGTGAAATAGAATGAAGGCTATTTCAGCTTTAGCTTTTATTCCGTTTGGGAGCTTAAGTCGCACAAACTTTTGTTTACAAAAATTTCGATGGCCTATAGTTCGCAAGTTATGCAATCAGTTGACATAAGATTGTGCATGCATGTAGACATGTTAATGGCCTTTATACACGCCAAGTTTCAGATGGCTACCTACTCATACAAGCAAGCAGTAGCGGTTTGAAATTTTCACAATTTGGGCTACACGTTCGGGACGATTCGTGACCTTAGGTGACTTGCACAATTCGGGCTGAAACTAGTGCCAAATGAGAGGGTTGGGATAAACATTCAATTGACCATATGTGCCAAAAATTCTCGTTCTTTAGTTTTCGAGTTATAGCCCCTGGAAGTCGTAAACTGCACGACTTTGCCCTCGAATATCTCGACAACGGAGAAAGGAGAATTTCTGGGATTTTTTCCCAAGAAATATATGGGAATTATCTGTAATTTTAGCACAGTTTCAGAACGATTCGTGAAAGTCACCTTTTAAGAATAACTTCCACTGCAGCCCATACATAAAAGTTTGCTCCTTTATTACTCTGCACATGGACAATTATTTGCGCTGTTATTTGCCCCAGGCATGTACCTATGTAATTACCGTTTACAGTGTAAAGATGGATGTTATCGGTCGCTGAACGTCGGAGCAGTAGGCGTTTAATGCATTTTCCCATAGGGTCCAATGCAAAATTGACACCTCATTTTCTCCATTCTCAAGAGCTTTGAGTCTCTGCAAAACATATACATGTGTAGACACAAATAAGTGAAATAGAATGAAGGCTATTTCAGCTTTAGCTTTTATTCCGTTTGGGAGCTAAAGTCGCACAAACTTTTGTTTACAAAAATTTCGATGGCCTATAGTTCGCAAGTTATGCAATCAGTTGACATAAGATTGTGCATGCATGTAGACATGTTAATGGCCTTTATACACGCCAAGTTTCAGATGGCTACCTACTCATACAAGCAAGCAGTAGCGGTTTGAAATTTTCACAATTTGGGCTACACGTTCGGGACGATTCGTGACCTTAGGTGACTTGCACAATTCGGGCTGAAACTAGTGCCAAATGAGAGGGTTGGGATAAACATTCAATTGACCATATGTGCCAAAAATTCTCGTTCTTTAGTTTTCGAGTTATAGCCCCTGGAAGTCGTAAACTGCACGACTTTGCCCTCGAATATCTCGACAACGGAGAAAGGAGAATTTCTGGGATTTTTTCCCAAGAAATATATGGGAATTATCTGTAATTTTAGCACAGTTTCAGAACGATTCGTGAAAGTCACCTTTTAAGAATAACTTCCACTGCAGCCCATACATAAAAGTTTGCTCCTTTATTACTCTGCACATGGACAATTATTTGCGCTGTTATTTGCCCCAGGCATGTACCTATGTAATTACCGTTTACAGTGTAAAGATGGATGTTATCGGTCGCTGAACGTCGGAGCAGTAGGCGTTTAATGCATTTTCCCATAGGGTCCAATGCAAAATTGACACCTCATTTTCTCCATTCTCAAGAGCTTTGAGTCTCTGCAAAACATATACATGTGTAGACACAAATAAGTGAAATAGAATGAAGGCTATTTCAGCTTTAGCTTTTATTCCGTGTGGGAGCTAAAGTCGCACAAACTTTTGTTTACAAAAATTTCGATGGCCTATAGTTCGCAAGTTATGCAATCAGTTGACATAAGATTGTGCATGCATGTAGACATGTTAATGGCCTTTATACATACCAAGTTTCAGATGGCTACCTACTCATACAAGCAAGCAGTAGCGGTTTGAAATTTTCACAATTTGGGCTACACGTTCGGGACGATTCGTGACCTTAGGTGACTTGCACAATTCGGGCTGAAACTAGTGCCAAATGAGAGGGTTGGGATAAACATTTAATTGACCATATGTGCCAAAAATTCTCGTTCTTTAGTTTTCGAGTTATAGCCCCTGGAAGTCGTAAACTGCACGACTTTGCCCTCGTATATCTCGACAACGGAGAAAGGAGAATTTCTGGGATTTTTTCCCAAGAAATATATGGGAATTATCTGTAATTTTAGCACAGTTTCAGAACGATTCGTGAAAGTCACCTTTTAAGAATAACTTCCACTGCAGCCCATACATAAAAGTTTGCTCCTTTATTACTCTGCACATGGACAATTATTTGCGCTGTTATTTGCCCCAGGCATGTACCTATGTAATTACCGTTTACAGTGTAAAGATGGATGTTATCGGTCGCTGAACGTCGGAGCAGTAGGCGTTTAATGCATTTTCCCATAGGGTCCAATGCAAAATTGACACCTCATTTTCTCCATTCTCAAGAGCTTTGAGTCTCTGCAAAACATATACATGTGTAGACACAAATAAGTGAAATAGAATGAAGGCTATTTCAGCTTTAGCTTTTATTCCGTTTGGGAGCTTAAGTCGCACAAACTTTTGTTTACAAAAATTTCGATGGCCTATAGTTCGCAAGTTATGCAATCAGTTGACATAAGATTGTGCATGCATGTAGACATGTTAATGGCCTTTATACACGCCAAGTTTCAGATGGCTACCTACTCATACAAGCAAGCAGTAGCGGTTTGAAATTTTCACAATTTGGGCTACACGTTCGGGACGATTCGTGACCTTAGGTGACTTGCACAATTCGGGCTGAAACTAGTGCCAAATGAGAGGGTTGGGATAAACATTCAATTGACCATATGTGCCAAAAATTCTCGTTCTTTAGTTTTCGAGTTATAGCCCCTGGAAGTCGTAAACTGCACGACTTTGCCCTCGAATATCTCGACAACGGAGAAAGGAGAATTTCTGGGATTTTTTCCCAAGAAATATATGGGAATTATCTGTAATTTTAACACAGTTTCAGAACGATTCGTGAAAGTCACCTTTTAAGAATAACTTCCACTGCAGCCCATACATAAAAGTTTGCTCCTTTATTACTCTGCACATGGACAATTATTTGCGCTGTTATTTGCCCCAGGCATGTACCTATGTAATTACCGTTTACAGTGTAAAGATGGATGTTATCGGTCGCTGAACGTCGGAGCAGTAGGCGTTTAATGCATTTTCCCATAGGGTCCAATGCAAAATTGACACCTCATTTTCTCCATTCTCAAGAGCTTTGAGTCTCTGCAAAACATATACATGTGTAGACACAAATAAGTGAAATAGAATGAAGGCTATTTCAGCTTTAGCTTTTATTCCGTTTGGGAGCTAAAGTCGCACAAACTTTTGTTTACAAAAATTTCGATGGCCTATAGTTCGCAAGTTATGCAATCAGTTGACATAAGATTGTGCATGCATGTAGACATGTTAATGGCCTTTATACACGCCAAGTTTCAGATGGCTACCTACTCATACAAGCAAGCAGTAGCGGTTTGAAATTTTCACAATTTGGGCTACACGTTCGGGACGATTCGTGACCTTAGGTGACTTGCACAATTCGGGCTGAAACTAGTGCCAAATGAGAGGGTTGGGATAAACATTCAATTGACCATATGTGCCAAAAATTCTCGTTCTTTAGTTTTCGAGTTATAGCCCCTGGAAGTCGTAAACTGCACGACTTTGCCCTCGAATATCTCGACAACGGAGAAAGGAGAATTTCTGGGATTTTTTCCCAAGAAATATATGGGAATTATCTGTAATTTTAGCACAGTTTCAGAACGATTCGTGAAAGTCACCTTTTAAGAATAACTTCCACTGCAGCCCATACATAAAAGTTTGCTCCTTTATTACTCTGCACATGGACAATTATTTGCGCTGTTATTTGCCCCAGGCATGTACCTATGTAATTACCGTTTACAGTGTAAAGATGGATGTTATCGGTCGCTGAACGTCGGAGCAGTAGGCGTTTAATGCATTTTCCCATAGGGTCCAATGCAAAATTGACACCTCATTTTCTCCATTCTCAAGAGCTTTGAGTCTCTGCAAAACATATACATGTGTAGACACAAATAAGTGAAATAGAATGAAGGCTATTTCAGCTTTAGCTTTTATTCCGTGTGGGAGCTAAAGTCGCACAAACTTTTGTTTACAAAAATTTCGATGGCCTATAGTTCGCAAGTTATGCAATCAGTTGACATAAGATTGTGCATGCATGTAGACATGTTAATGGCCTTTATACACGCCAAGTTTCAGATGGCTACCTACTCATACAAGCAAGCAGTAGCGGTTTGAAATTTTCACAATTTGGGCTACACGTTCGGGACGATTCGTGACCTTAGGTGACTTGCACAATTCGGGCTGAAACTAGTGCCAAATGAGAGGGTTGGGATAAACATTCAATTGACCATATGTGCCAAAAATTCTCGTTCTTTAGTTTTCGAGTTATAGCCCCTGGAAGTCGTAAACTGCACGACTTTGCCCTCGAATATCTCGACAACGGAGAAAGGAGAATTTCTGGGATTTTTTCCCAAGAAATATATGGGAATTATCTGTAATTTTAGCACAGTTTCAGAACGATTCGTGAAAGTCACCTTTTAAGAATAACTTCCACTGCAGCCCATACATAAAAGTTTGCTCCTTTATTACTCTGCACATGGACAATTATTTGCGCTGTTATTTGCCCCAGGCATGTACCTATGTAATTACCGTTTACAGTGTAACGATGGATGTTATCGGTCGCTGAACGTCGGAGCAGTAGGCGTTTAATGCATTTTCCCATAGGGTCCAATGCAAAATTGACACCTCATTCTCTCCATTCTCAAGAGCTTTGAGTCTCTGCAAAACATATACATGTGTAGACACAAATAAGTGAAATAGAATGAAGGCTATTTCAGCTTTAGCTTTTATTCCATTTGGGAGCTAAAGTCGCACAAACTTTTGTTTACAAAAATTTCGATGGCCTATAGTTCGCAAGTTATGCAATCAGTTGACATAAAATTGTGCATGCATGTAGACATGTTAATGGCCTTTATACATGCCAAGTTTCAGATGGCTACCTACTCATACAAGCAAGCAGTAGCGGTTTGAAATTTTCACAATTTGGGCTACACGTTCGGGACGATTCGTGACCTTAGGTGACCTGCACAATTCGGGCTGAAACTAGTGCCAAATGAGAGGGTTGGGATAAACATTCAATTGACCATATGTGCCAAAAATTCTCGTTCTTTAGTTTTCGAGTTATAGCCCCTGGAAGTCGTAAACTGCACGACTTTGCCCTCGAATATCTCGACAACGGAGAAAGGAGAATTTCTGGGATTTTTTCCCAAGAAATATATGGGAATTATCTGTAATTTTAGCACAGTTTCAGAACGATTCGTGAAAGTCACCTTTTAAGAATAACTTCCACTGCAGCCCATACATAAAAGTTTGCTCCTTTATTACTCTGCACATGGACAATTATTTGCGCTGTTATTTGCCCCAGGCATGTACCTATGTAATTACCGTTTACAGTGTAAAGATGGATGTTATCGGTCGCTGAACGTCGGAGCAGTAGGCGTTTAATGCATTTTCCCATAGGGTCCAATGCAAAATTGACACCTCATTTTCTCCATTCTCAAGAGCTTTGAGTCTCTGCAAAACATATACATGTGTAGACACAAATAAGTGAAATAGAATGAAGGCTATTTCAGCTTTAGCTTTTATTCCGTTTGGGAGCTAAAGTCGCACAAACTTTTGTTTACAAAAATTTCGATGGCCTATAGTTCGCAAGTTATGCAATCAGTTGACATAAGATTGTGCATGCATGTAGACATGTTAATGGCCTTTATACATGCCAAGTTTCAGATGGCTACCTACTCATACAAGCAAGCAGTAGCGGTTTGAAATTTTCACAATTTGGGCTACACGTTCGGGACGATTCGTGACCTTAGGTGACTTGCACAATTCGGGCTGAAACTAGTGCCAAATGAGAGGGTTGGGATACACATTCAATTGACCATATGTGCCAAAAATTCTCGTTCTTTAGTTTTCGAGTTATAGCCCCTGGAAGTCGTAAACTGCACGACTTTGCCCTCGAATATCTCGACAACGGAGAAAGGAGAATTTCTGGGATTTTTTCCCAAGAAATATATGGGAATCATCTGTAATTTTAGCACAGTTTCAGAACGATTCGTGAAAGTCACCTTTTAAGAATAACTTCCACTGCAGCCCATACATAAAAGTTTGCTCCTTTATTACTCTGCACATGGACAATTATTTGCGCTGTTATTTGCCCCAGGCATGTACCTATGTAATTACCGTTTACAGTGTAAAGATGGATGTTATCGGTCGCTGAACGTCGGAGCAGTAGGCGTTTAATGCATTTTCCCATAGGGTCCAATGCAAAATTGACACCTCATTTTCTCCATTCTCAAGAGCTTTGAGTCTCTGCAAAACATATACATGTGTAGACACATATAAGTGAAATAGAATGAAGGCTATTTCAGCTTTAGCTTTTATTCCGTTTGGGAGCTAAAGTCGCACAAACTTTTGTTTACAAAAATTTCGATGGCCTATAGTTCGCAAGTTATGCAATCAGTTGACATAAGATTGTGCATGCATGTAGACATGTTAATGGCCTTTATACATGCCAAGTTTCAGATGGCTACCGACTCATACAAGCAAGCAGTAGCGGTTTGAAATTTTCACAATATGGGCTACACGTTCGGGACGATTCGTGACCTTAGGTGACTTGCACAATTCGGGCTGAAACTAGTGCCAAATGAGAGGGTTGGGATAAACATTCAATTGACCATATGTGCCAAAAATTCTCGTTCTTTAGTTTTCGAGTTATAGCCCCTGGAAGTCGTAAACTGCACGACTTTGCCCTTGAATATCTCGACAACGGAGAAAGGAGAATTTCTGGGATTTTTTCCCAAGAAATATATGGGAATTATCTGTAATTTTAGCACAGTTTCAGAACGATTCGTGAAAGTCACCTTTTAAGAATAACTTCCACTGCAGCCCATACATAAAAGTTTGCTCCTTTATTACTCTGCACATGGACAATTATTTGCGCTGTTATTTGCCCCAGGCATGTACCTATGTAATTACCGTTTACAGTGTAAAGATGGATGTTATCGGTCGCTGAACGTCGGAGCAGTAGGCGTTTAATGCATTTTCCCATAGGGTCCAATGCAAAATTGACACCTCATTTTCTCCATTCTCAAGAGCTTTGAGTCTCTGCAAAACATATACATGTGTAGACACAAATAAGTGAAATAGAATGAAGGCTATTTCAGCTTTAGCTTTTATTCCGTTTGGGAGCTAAAGTCGCACAAACTTTTGTTTACAAAAATTTCGATGGACTATAGTTCGCAAGTTATGCAATCAGTTGACATAAGATTGTGCATGCATGTAGACATGTTAATGGCCTTTATACATGCCAAGTTTCAGATGGCTACCTACTCAGACAAGCAAGCAGTAGCGGTTTGAAATTTTCACAATTTGGGCTACACGTTCGGGACGATTCGTGACCTTAGGTGACTTGCACAATTCGGGCTGAAACTAGTGCCAAATGAGAGGGTTGGGATAAACATTCAATTGACCATATGTGCCAAAAATTCTCGTTCTTTAGTTTTCGAGTTATAGCCCCTGGAAGTCGTAAACTGCACGACTTTGCCCTCGAATATCTCGACAACGGAGAAAGGAGAATTTCTGGGATTTTTTCCCAAGAAATATATGGGAATTATCTGTAATTTTAGCACAGTGTCAGAACGATTCGTGAAAGTCACCTTTTAAGAATAACTTCCACTGCAGCCCATACATAAAAGTTTGCTCCTTTATTACTCTGCACATGGACAATTATTTGCGCTGTTATTTGCCCCAGGCATGTACCTATGTAATTACCGTTTACAGTGTAAAGATGGATGTTATCGGTCGCTGAACGTCGGAGCAGTAGGCGTTTAATGCATTTTCCCATAGGGTCCAATGCAAAATTGACACCTCATTTTCTCCATTCTCAAGAGCTTTGAGTCTCTGCAAAACATATACATGTGTAGACACAAATAAGTGAAATAGAATGAAGGCTATTTCAGCTTTAGCTTTTATTCCGTTTGGGAGCTAAAGTCGCACAAACTTTTGTTTACAAAAATTTCGATGGCCTATAGTTCGCAAGTTATGCAATCAGTTGACATAAGATTGTGCATGCATGTAGACATGTTAATGGCCTTTATACATGCCAAGTTTCAGATGGCTACCTACTCATACAAGCAAGCAGTAGCGGTTTGAAATTTTCACAATTTGGGCTACACGTTCGGGACGATTCGTGACCTTAGGTGACTTGCACAATTCGGGCTGAAACTAGTGCCAAATGAGAGGGTTGGGATAAACATTCAATTGACCATATGTGCCAAAAATTCTCGTTCTTTAGTTTTCGAGTTATAGCCCCTGGAAGTCGTAAACTGCACGACTTTGCCCTCGAATATCTCGACAACGGAGAAAGGAGAATTTCTGGGATTTTTTCCCAAGAAATATATGGGAATTATCTGTAATTTTAGCACAGTTTCAGAACGATTCGTGAAAGTCACCTTTTAAGAATAACTTCCACTGCAGCCCATACATAAAAGTTTGCTCCTTTATTACTCTGCACATGGACAATTATTTGCGATGTTATTTGCCCCAGGCATGTACCTATGTAATTACCGTTTACAGTGTAAAGATGGATGTTATCGGTCGCTGAACGTCGGAGCAGTAGGCGTTTAATGCATTTTCCCATAGGGTCCCATGCAAAATTGACACCTCATTTTCTCCATTCTCAAGAGCTTTGAGTCTCTGCAAAACATATACATGTGTAGACACAAATAAGTAAAATAGAATGAAGGCTATTTCAGCTTTAGCTTTTATTCCGTTTGGGAGCTAAAGTCGCACAAACTTTTGTTTACAAAAATTTCGATGGCCTATAGTACGCAAGTTATGCAATCAGTTGACATAAGATTGTGCATGCATGTAGACATGTTAATGGCCTTTATACATGCCAAGTTTCAGATGGCTACCTACTCATACAAGCAAGCAGTAGCGGTTTGAAATTTTCACAATTTGGGCTACACGTTCGGGACGATTCGTGACCTTAGGTGACTTGCACAATTCGGGCTGAAACTAGTGCCAAATGAGAGGGTTGGGATAAACATTCAATTGACCATATGTGCCAAAAATTCTTGTTCTTTATTTTTCGAGTTATAGCCCCTGGAAGTCGTAAACTGCACGACTTTGCCCTCGAATATCTCGACAACGGAGAAAGGAGAATTTCTGGGATTTTTTCCCAAGAAATATATGGGAATTATCTGTAATTTTAGCACAGTTTCAGAACGATTCGTGAAAGTCACCTTTTAAGAATAACTTCCACTGCAGCCCATACATAAAAGTTTGCTCCTTTATTACTCTGCACATGGACAATTATTTGCGCTGTTATTTGCCCCAGGCATGTACCTATGTAATTACCGTTTACAGTGTAAAGATGGATGTTATCGGTCGCTGAACGTCGGAGCAGTAGGCGTTTAATGCATTTTCCCATAGGGTCTAATGCAAAATTGACATCTCATTTTCTCCATTCTCAAGAGCTTTGAGTCTCTGCAAAACATATACATGTGTAGACACAAATAAGTGAAATAGAATGAAGGCTATTTCAGCTTTAGCTTTTATTCCGTTTGGGAGCTAAAGTCGCACAAACTTTTGTTTACAAAAATTTCGATGGCCTATAGTTCGTAAGTTATGCAATCAGTTGACATAAGATTGTGCATGCATGTAGACATGTTAATGGCCTTTATACATGCCAAGTTTCAGATGGCTACCTACTCATACAAGCAAGCAGTAGCGGTTTGAAATTTTCACAATATGGGCTACACGTTCGGGACGATTCGTGACCTTAGGTGACTTGCACAATTCGGGCTGAAACTAGTGCCAAATGAGAGGGTTGGGATAAACATTCAATTGACCATATGTGCCAAAAATTCTCGTTCTTTAGTTTTCGAGTTATAGCCCCTGGAAGTCGTAAACTGCACGACTTTGCCCTCGAATATCTCGACAACGGAGAAAGGAGAATTTCTGGGATTTTTTCCCAAGAAATATATGGGAATTATCTGTAATTTTAGCACAGTTTCAGAACGATTCGTGACAGTCACCTTTTAAGAATAACTTCCACTGCAGCCCATACATAAAAGTTTGCTCCTTTATTACTCTGCACATGGACAATTATTTGCGCTGTTATTTGCCCTAGGCATGTACCTATGTAATTACCGTTTACAGTGTAAAGATGGATGTTATCGGTCGCTGAACGTCGGAGCAGTAGGCGTTTAATGCATTTTCCCATAGGGTCCAATGCAAAATTGACACCTCATTTTCTCCATTCTCAAGAGCTTTGAGTCTCTGCAAAACATATACATGTGTAGACACAAATAAGTGAAATAGAATGAAGGCTATTTCAGCTTTAGCTTTTATTCCGTTTGGGAGCTAAAGTCGCACAAACTTTTGTTTACAAAAATTTCGATGGACTATAGTTCGCAAGTTATGCAATCAGTTGACATAAGATTGTGCATGCATGTAGACATGTTAATGGCCTTTATACATGCCAAGTTTCAGATGGCTACCTACTCAGACAAGCAAGCAGTAGCGGTTTGAAATTTTCACAATTTGGGCTACACGTTCGGGACGATTCGTGACCTTAGGTGACTTGCACAATTCGGGCTGAAACTAGTGCCAAATGAGAGGGTTGGGATAAACATTCAATTGACCATATGTGCCAAAAATTCTCGTTCTTTAGTTTTCGAGTTATAGCCCCTGGAAGTCGTAAACTGCACGACTTTGCCCTCGAATATCTCGACAACGGAGAAAGGAGAATTTCTGGGATTTTTTCCCAAGAAATATATGGGAATTATCTGTAATTTTAGCACAGTGTCAGAACGATTCGTGAAAGTCACCTTTTAAGAATAACTTCCACTGCAGCCCATACATAAAAGTTTGCTCCTTTATTACTCTGCACATGGACAATTATTTGCGCTGTTATTTGCCCCAGGCATGTACCTATGTAATTACCGTTTACAGTGTAAAGATGGATGTTATCGGTCGCTGAACGTCGGAGCAGTAGGCGTTTAATGCATTTTCCCATAGGGTCCAATGCAAAATTGACACCTCATTTTTCTCCATTCTCAAGAGCTTTGAGTCTCTGCAAAACATATACATGTGTAGACACAAATAAGTGAGATAGAATGAAGGCTATTTCAGCTTTAGCTTTTATTCCGTTTGGGAGCTAAAGTCGCAAAAACTTTTGTTTACAAAAATTTCGATGGCCTATAGTTCGCAAGTTATGCAATCAGTTGACATACGATTGTGCATGCATGTAGACATGTTAATGGCCTTTATACATGCCAAGTTTCAGATGGCTACCTACTCATACAAGCAAGCAGTAGCGGTTTGAAATTTTCACAATATGGGCTACACGTTCGGGACGATTCGTGACCTTAGGTGACTTGCACAATTCGGGCTGAAACTAGTGCCAAATGAGAGGGTTGGGATAAACATTCAATTGACCATATGTGCCAAAAATTCTCGTTCTTTAGTTTTCGAGTTATAGCCCCTGGAAGTCGTAAACTGCACGACTTTGCCCTCGAATATCTCGACAACGGAGAAAGGAGAATTTCTGGGATTTTTTCCCAAGAAATATATGGGAATTATCTGTAATTTTAGCACAGTTTCAGAACGATTCGTGAAAGTCACCTTTTAAGAATAACTTCCACTGCAGCCCATACATAAAAGTTTGCTCCTTTATTACTCTGCACATGGACAATTATTTGCGCTGTTATTTGCCCCAGGCATGTACCTATGTAATTACCGTTTACAGTGTAAAGATGGATGTTATCGGTCGCTGAACGTCGGAGCAGTAGGCGTTTAATGCATTTTCCCATAGGGTCCAATGCAAAATTGACACCTCATTTTCTCCATTCTCAAGAGCTTTGAGTCTCTGCAAAACATATACATGTGTAGACACAAATAAGGGAAATAGAATGACGGCTATTTCAGCTTTAGCTTTTATTCCGTTTGGGAGCTAATGTCGAACAAACTTTTGTTTACAAAAATTTCGATAGCCTATAGTTCGCAAGATATGCAATCAGTTGCCATAAGATTGTGCATGCATGTAGACATGTTAATGGCCTTTATACACGCCAAGTTTCAGATGGCTACCTACTCATACAAGCAAGCAGTAGCGGTTTGAAATTTTCACAATTTGGGCTACACGTTTGGGGCGATTCGTGACCTTAGGTGACCTGCACAATTCGGGCTGAAACTAGTGCCAAATGAGAGGGTTGGGATAAACATTCAATTGACCATATGTGCCAAAAATTCTCGTTCTTTAGTTTTCGAGTTATAGCCCCTGGAAGTCGTAAACTGCACGACTTTGCCCTCGAATATCTCGACAACGGAGAAAGGAGAATTTCTGGGATTTTTTCCCAAGAAATATATGGGAATTATCTGTAATTTTAGCACAGTTTCAGAACGATTCGTGAAAGTCACCTTTTAAGAATAACTTCCACTGCAGCCCATACATAAAAGTTTGCTCCTTTATTACTCTGCACATGGACAATTATTTGCGCTGTTATTTGCCCCAGGCATGTATCTATGTAATTACCGTTTACAGTGTAAAGATGGATGTTATCGGTCGCTGAACGTCGGAGCAGTAGGCGTTTAATGCATTTTCCCATAGGGTTCAATGCAAAATTGACACCTCATTTTCTCCATTCTCAAGAGCTTTGAGTCTCTGCAAAACATATACATGTGTAGACACAAATAAGTGAAATAGAATGAAGGCTATTTCAGCTTTAGCTTCTATTCCGTTTGGGAGCTAAAGTCGCACAAACTTTTGTTACAAAAATTTCGATGGCCTATAGTTCGCAAGTTATGCAATCAGTTGACATAAGATTGTGCATGCATGTAGACATGTTAATGGCCTTTATACATGCCAAGTTTCAGATGGCTACCTACTCATACAAGCAAGCAGTAGCGGTTTGAAATTTTCACAATATGGGCTACACGTTCGGGACGATTCGTGACCTTAGGTGACTTGCACAATTCGGGCTGAAACTAGTGCCAAATGAGAGGGTTGGGATAAACATTCAATTGACCATATGTGCCAAAAATTCTCGTTCTTTAGTTTTCGAGTTATAGCCCCTGGAAGTCGTAAACTGCACGACTTTGCCCTCGAATATCTCGACAACGGAGAAAGGAGAATTTCTGGGATTTTTTCCCAAGAAATATATGGGAATTATCTGTAATTTTAGCACAGTTTCAGAACGATTCGTGAAAGTCACCTTTTAAGAATAACTTCCACTGCAGCCCATACATAAAAGTTTGCTCCTTTATTACTCTGCACATGGACAATTATTTGCGCTGTTATTTGCCCCAGGCATGTACCTATGTAATTACCGTTTACAGTGTAAAGATGGATGTTATCGGTCGCTGAACGTCGGAGCAGTAGGCGTTTAATGCATTTTCCCATAGGGTCCAATGCAAAATTGACACCTCATTTTCTCCATTCTCAAGAGCTTTGAGTCTCTGCAAAACATATACATGTGTAGACACAAATAAGTGAAATAGAATGAAGGCTATTTCAGCTTTAGCTTTTATTCCGTTTGGGAGCTAAAGTCGCACAAACTTTTGTTTACAAAAAATTCGATGGCCTATAGTTCGCAAGTTATGCAATCAGTTGACATAAGATTGTGCATGCATGTAGACATGTTAATGGCCTTTATACATGCCAAGTTTCAGATGGCTACCTACTCATACAAGCAAGCAGTAGCGGTTTGAAATTTTCACAATTTGGGCTACACGTTCGGGACGATTCGTGACCTTAGGTGACTTGCACAATTCGGGCTGAAACTAGTGCCAAATGAGAGGGTTGGGATAAACATTCAATTGACCATATGTGCCAAAAATTCTCGTTCTTTAGTTTTCGAGTTATAGCCCCTGGAAGTCGTAAACTGCACGACTTTGCCCTCGAATATCTCGACAACGGAGAAAGGAGAATTTCTGGGATTTTTTCCCAAGAAATATATGGGAATTATCTGTAATTTTAGCACAGTTTCAGAACGATTCGTGAAAGTCACCTTTTAAGAATAACTTCCACTGCAGCCCATACATAAAAGTTTGCTCCTTTATTACTCTGCACATGGACAATTATTTGCGCTGTTATTTGCCCCAGGCATGTACCTATGTAATTACCGTTTACAGTGTAAAGATGGATGTTATCGGTCGCTGAACGTCGGAGCAGTAGGCGTTTAATGCATTTTCCCATAGGGTCCAATGCAAAATTGACACCTCATTTTCTCCATTCTCAAGAGCTTTGAGTCTCTGCAAAACATATACATGTGTAGACACAAATAAGTGAAATAGAATGAAGGCTATTTCAGCTTTAGCTTTTATTCCGTTTGGGAGCTAAAGTCGCACAAACTTTTGTTTACAAAAATTTCGATGGCCTATAGTTCGCAAGTTATGCAATCAGTTGACATAAGATTGTGCATGCATGTAGACATGTTAATGGCCTTTATACATGCCAAGTTTCAGATGGCTACCTACTCATACAAGCAAGCAGTAGCGGTTTGAAATTTTCACAATTTGGGCTACACGTTCGGGACGATTCGTGACCTTAGGTGACTTGCACAATTCGGGCTGAAACTAGTGCCAAATGAGAGGGTTGGGATAAACATTCAATTGACCATATGTGCCAAAAATTCTCGTTCTTTAGTTTTCGAGTTATAGCCCCTGGAAGTCGTAAACTGCACGACTTTGCCCTCGAATATCTCGACAACGGAGAAAGGAGAATTTCTGGGATTTTTTCCCAAGAAATATATGGGAATTATCTGTAATTTTAGCACAGTTTCAGAACGATTCGTGAAAGTCACCTTTTAAGAATAACTTCCACTGCAGCCCATACATAAAAGTTTGCTCCTTTATTACTCTGCACATGGACAATTATTTGCGCTGTTATTTGCCCCAGGCATGTACCTATGTAATTACCGTTTACAGTGTAAAGATGGATGTTATCGGTCGCTGAACGTCGGAGCAGTAGGCGTTTAATGCATTTTCCCATAGGGTCCAATGCAAAATTGACACCTCATTTTCTCCATTCTCAAGAGCTTTGAGTCTCTGCAAAACATATACATGTGTAGACACAAATAAGTGAAATAGAATGAAGGCTATTTCAGCTTTAGCTTTTATTCCGTTTGGGAGCTAAAGTCGCACAAACTTTTGTTTACAAAAATTTCGATGGCCTATAGTTCGCAAGTTATGCAATCAGTTGACATAAGATTGTGCATGCATGTAGACATGTTAATGGCCTTTATACATGCCAAGTTTCAGATGGCTACCTACTCATACAAGCAAGCAGTAGCGGTTTGAAATTTTCACAATTTGGGCTACACGTTCGGGACGATTCGTGACCTTAGGTGACTTGCACAATTCGGGCTGAAACTAGTGCCAAATGAGAGGGTTGGGATAAACATTCAATTGACCATATGTGCCAAAAATTCTCGTTCTTTAGTTTTCGAGTTATAGCCCCTGGAAGTCGTAAACTGCACGACTTTGCCCTCGAATATCTCGACAACGGAGAAAGGAGAATTTCTGGGATTTTTTCCCAAGAAATATATGGGAATTATCTGTAATGTTAGCACAGTTTCAGAACGATTCGTGAAAGTCACCTTTTAAGAATAACTTCCACTGCAGCCCATACATAAAAGTTTGCTCCTTTATTACTCTGCACATGGACAATTATTTGCGCTGTTATTTGCCCCAGGCATGTACCTATGTAATTACCGTTTACAGTGTAAAGATGGATGTTATCGGTCGCTGAACGTCGGAGCAGTAGGCGTTTAATGCATTTTCCCATAGGGTCCAATGCAAAATTGACACCTCATTTTCTCCATTCTCAAGAGCTTTGAGTCTCTGCAAAACATATACATGTGTAGACACAAATAAGTGAAATAGAATGAAGGCTATTTCAGCTTTAGCTTTTATTCCGTTTGGGAGCTAAAGTCGCACAAACTTTTGTTTACAAAAATTTCGATGGCCTATAGTTCGCAAGTTATGCAATCAGTTGACATAAGATTGTGCATGCATGTAGACATGTTAATGGCCTTTATACATGCCAAGTTTCAGATGGCTACCTACTCATACAAGCAAGCAGTAGCGGTTTGAAATTTTCACAATTTGGGCTACACGTTCGGGACGATTCGTGACCTTAGGTGACTTGCACAATTCGGGCTGAAACTAGTGCCAAATGAGAGGGTTGGGATAAACATTCAATTGACCATATGTGCCAAAAATTCTCGTTCTTTAGTTTTCGAGTTATAGCCCCTGGAAGTCGTAAACTGCACGACTTTGCCCTCGAATATCTCGACAACGGAGAAAGGAGAATTTCTGGGATTTTTTCCCAAGAAATATATGGGAATTATCTGTAATTTTAGCACAGTTTCAGAACGATTCGTGAAAGTCACCTTTTAAGAATAACTTCCACTGCAGCCCATACATAAAAGTTTGCTCCTTTATTACTCTGCACATGGACAATTATTTGCGCTGTTATTTGCCCCAGGCATGTACCTATGTAATTACCGTTTACAGTGTAAAGATGGATGTTATCGGTCGCTGAACGTCGGAGCAGTAGGCGTTTAATGCATTTTCCCATAGGGTTCAATGCAAAATTGACACCTCATTTTCTCCATTCTCAAGAGCTTTGAGTCTCTGCAAAACATATACATGTGTAGACACAAATAAGTGAAATAGAATGAAGGCTATTTCAGCTTTAGCTTTTATTTCGTTTGGGAGCTAAAGTCGCACAAACTTTTGTTTACAAAAATTTCGATGGCCTATAGTTCGCAAGTTATGCAATCAGTTGACATAAGATTGTGCATGCATGTAGACATGTTAATGGCCTTTATACATGCCAAGTTTCAGATGGCTACCTACTCATACAAGCAAGCAGTAGCGGTTTGAAATTTTCACAATATGGGCTACACGTTCGGGACGATTCGTGACCTTAGGTGACTTGCACAATTCGGGCTGATACTAGTGCCAAATGAGAGGGTTGGGATAAACATTCAATTGACCATATGTGCCAAAAATTCTCGTTCTTTAGTTTTCGAGTTATAGCCCCTGGAAGTCGTAAACTGCACGACTTTGCCCTCGAATATCTCGACAACGGAGAAAGGAGAATTTCTGGGATTTTTTCCCAAGAAATATATGGGAATTATGTGTAATTTTAGCACAGTTTCAGAACGATTCGTGAAAGTCACCTTTCAAGACTAACTTCCACTGCAGCCCATACATAAAAGTTTGCTCCTTTATTACTCTGCTCACGGACAATTATTTGCGCTGTTATTTGCCCCAGGCATGTACCTATGTAATTACCGCTTACAGTGTAAAGATGGATGTTATCGGTCGCTGAACGTCGGAGCAGTAGGCGTTTAATGCATTTTCCCATAGGGTCCAATGCAAAATTGACACCTCATTTTCTCCATTCTCAAGAGCTTTGAGTCTCTGCAAAACATATACATGTGTAGACACAAATAAGTGAAATAGAATGAAGGCTATTTCAGCTTTAGCTTTTATTCCGTTTGGGAGCTAAAGTCGCACAAACTTTTGTTTACAAAAATTTCGATGGCCTATAGTTCGCAAGTTATGCAATCAGTTGACATAAGATTGTGCATGCATGTAGACATGTTAATGGCCTTTATACATGCCAAGTTTCAGATGGCTACCTACTCATACAAGCAAGCAGTAGCGGTTTGAAATTTTCACAATTTGGGCTACACGTTCGGGACGATTCGTGACCTTAGGTGACTTGCACAATTCGGGCTGATACTAGTGCCAAATGAGAGGGTTGGGATAAACATTCAATTGACCATATGTGCCAAAAATTCTCGTTCTTTAGTTTTCGAGTTATAGCCCCTGGAAGTCGTAAACTGCACGACTTTGCCCTCGAATATCTCGACAACGGAGAAAGGAGAATTTCTGGGATTTTTTCCCAAGAAATATATGGGAATTATCTGTAATTTTAGCACAGTTTCAGAACGATTCGTGAAAGTCACCTTTTAAGAATAACTTCCACTGCAGCCCATACATAAAAGTTTGCTCCTTTATTACTCTGCACATGGACAATTATTTGCGCTGTTATTTGCCCCAGGCATGTACCTATGTAATTACCGTTTACAGTGTAAATATGGATGTTATCGGTCGCTGAACGTCGGAGCAGTAGGCGTTTAATGCATTTTCCCATAGGGTCCAATGCAAAATTGACACCTCATTTTCTCCATTCTCAAGAGCTTTGAGTCTCTGCAAAACATATACATGTGTAGACACAAATAAGTGAAATAGAATGAAGGCCATTTCAGCTTTAGCTTTTATTCCGTTTGGGAGCTAAAGTCGCACAAACTTTTGTTTACAAAAATTTCGATGGCCTATAGTTCGCAAGTTATGCAATCAGTTGACATAAGATTGTGCATGCATGTAGACATGTTAATGGCCTTTATACATGCCAAGTTTCAGATGGCTACCTACTCATACAAGCAAGCAGTAGCGGTTTGAAATTTTCACAATTTGGGCTACACGTTCGGGACGATTCGTGACCTTAGGTGACTTGCACAATTCGGGCTGAAACTAGTGCCAAATGAGAGGGTTGGGATAAACATTCAATTGACCATATGTGCCAAAAATTCTCGTTCTTTAGTTTTCGAGTTATAGCCCCTGGAAGTCGTAAACTGCACGACTTTGCCCTCGAATATCTCGACAACGGAGAAAGGAGAATTTCTGGGATTTTTTCCCAAGAAATATATGGGAATTATCTGTAATTTTAGCACAGTTTCAGAACGATTCGTGAAAGTCACCTTTTAAGAATAACTTCCACTGCAGCCCATACATAAAAGTTTGCTCCTTTATTACTCTGCACATGGACAATTATTTGCGCTGTTATTTGCCCCAGGCATGTACCTATGTAATTACCGTTTACAGTGTAAAGATGGATGTTATCGGTCGCTGAACGTCGGAGCAGTAGGCGTTTAATGCATTTTCCCATAGGGTCCAATGCAAAATTGACACCTCATTTTCTCCATTCTCAAGAGCTTTGAGTCTCTGCAAAACATATACATGTGTAGACACAAATAAGTGAAATAGAATGAAGGCTATTTCAGCTTTAGCTTTTATTCCGTTTGGGAGCTAAAGTCGCACAAACTTTTGTTTACAAAAATTTCGATGGCCTATAGTTCGCAAGTTATGCAATCAGTTGACATAAGATTGTGCATGCATGTAGACATGTTAATGGCCTTTATACATGCCAAGTTTCAGATGGCTACCTACTCATACAAGCAAGCAGTAGCGGTTTGAAATTTTCACAATTTGGGCTACACGTTCGGGACGATTCGTGACCTTAGGTGACTTGCACAATTCGGGCTGAAACTAGTGCCAAATGAGAGGGTTGGGATAAACATTCAATTGACCATATGTGCCAAAAATTCTCGTTCTTTAGTTTTCGAGTTATAGCCCCTGGAAGTCGTAAACTGCACGACTTTGCCCTCGAATATCTCGACAACGGAGAAAGGAGAATTTCTGGGATTTTTTCCCAAGAAATATATGGGAATTATCTGTAATGTTAGCACAGTTTCAGAACGATTCGTGAAAGTCACCTTTTAAGAATAACTTCCACTGCAGCCCATACATAAAAGTTTGCTCCTTTATTACTCTGCACATGGACAATTATTTGCGCTGTTATTTGCCCCAGGCATGTACCTATGTAATTACCGTTTACAGTGTAAAGATGGATGTTATCGGTCGCTGAACGTCGGAGCAGTAGGCGTTTAATGCATTTTCCCATAGGGTCCAATGCAAAATTGACACCTCATTTTCTCCATTCTCAAGAGCTTTGAGTCTCTGCAAAACATATACATGTGTAGACACAAATAAGTGAAATAGAATGAAGGCTATTTCAGCTTTAGCTTTTATTCCGTTTGGGAGCTAAAGTCGCACAAACTTTTGTTTACAAAAATTTCGATGGCCTATAGTTCGCAAGTTATGCAATCAGTTGACATAAGATTGTGCATGCATGTAGACATGTTAATGGCCTTTATACATGCCAAGTTTCAGATGGCTACCTACTCATACAAGCAAGCAGTAGCGGTTTGAAATTTTCACAATTTGGGCTACACGTTCGGGACGATTCGTGACCTTAGGTGACTTGCACAATTCGGGCTGAAACTAGTGCCAAATGAGAGGGTTGGGATAAACATTCAATTGACCATATGTGCCAAAAATTCTCGTTCTTTAGTTTTCGAGTTATAGCCCCTGGAAGTCGTAAACTGCACGACTTTGCCCTCGAATATCTCGACAACGGAGAAAGGAGAATTTCTGGGATTTTTTCCCAAGAAATATATGGGAATTATCTGTAATTTTAGCACAGTTTCAGAACGATTCGTGAAAGTCACCTTTTAAGAATAACTTCCACTGCAGCCCATACATAAAAGTTTGCTCCTTTATTACTCTGCACATGGACAATTATTTGCGCTGTTATTTGCCCCAGGCATGTACCTATGTAATTACCGTTTACAGTGTAAAGATGGATGTTATCGGTCGCTGAACGTCGGAGCAGTAGGCGTTTAATGCATTTTCCCATAGGGTTCAATGCAAAATTGACACCTCATTTTCTCCATTCTCAAGAGCTTTGAGTCTCTGCAAAACATATACATGTGTAGACACAAATAAGTGAAATAGAATGAAGGCTATTTCAGCTTTAGCTTTTATTTCGTTTGGGAGCTAAAGTCGCACAAACTTTTGTTTACAAAAATTTCGATGGCCTATAGTTCGCAAGTTATGCAATCAGTTGACATAAGATTGTGCATGCATGTAGACATGTTAATGGCCTTTATACATGCCAAGTTTCAGATGGCTACCTACTCATACAAGCAAGCAGTAGCGGTTTGAAATTTTCACAATATGGGCTACACGTTCGGGACGATTCGTGACCTTAGGTGACTTGCACAATTCGGGCTGATACTAGTGCCAAATGAGAGGGTTGGGATAAACATTCAATTGACCATATGTGCCAAAAATTCTCGTTCTTTAGTTTTCGAGTTATAGCCCCTGGAAGTCGTAAACTGCACGACTTTGCCCTCGAATATCTCGACAACGGAGAAAGGAGAATTTCTGGGATTTTTTCCCAAGAAATATATGGGAATTATGTGTAATTTTAGCACAGTTTCAGAACGATTCGTGAAAGTCACCTTTCAAGATTAACTTCCACTGCAGCCCATACATAAAAGTTTGCTCCTTTATTACTCTGCTCACGGACAATTATTTGCGCTGTTATTTGCCCCAGGCATGTACCTATGTAATTACCGCTTACAGTGTAAAGATGGATGTTATCGGTCGCTGAACGTCGGAGCAGTAGGCGTTTAATGCATTTTCCCATAGGGTCCAATGCAAAATTGACACCTCATTTTCTCCATTCTCAAGAGCTTTGAGTCTCTGCAAAACATATACATGTGTAGACACAAATAAGTGAAATAGAATGAAGGCTATTTCAGCTTTAGCTTTTATTCCGTTTGGGAGCTAAAGTCGCACAAACTTTTGTTTACAAAAATTTCGATGGCCTATAGTTCGCAAGTTATGCAATCAGTTGACATAAGATTGTGCATGCATGTAGACATGTTAATGGCCTTTATACATGCCAAGTTTCAGATGGCTACCTACTCATACAAGCAAGCAGTAGCGGTTTGAAATTTTCACAATTTGGGCTACACGTTCGGGACGATTCGTGACCTTAGGTGACTTGCACAATTCGGGCTGATACTAGTGCCAAATGAGAGGGTTGGGATAAACATTCAATTGACCATATGTGCCAAAAATTCTCGTTCTTTAGTTTTCGAGTTATAGCCCCTGGAAGTCGTAAACTGCACGACTTTGCCCTCGAATATCTCGACAACGGAGAAAGGAGAATTTCTGGGATTTTTTCCCAAGAAATATATGGGAATTATCTGTAATTTTAGCACAGTTTCAGAACGATTCGTGAAAGTCACCTTTTAAGAATAACTTCCACTGCAGCCCATACATAAAAGTTTGCTCCTTTATTACTCTGCACATGGACAATTATTTGCGCTGTTATTTGCCCCAGGCATGTACCTATGTAATTACCGTTTACAGTGTAAATATGGATGTTATCGGTCGCTGAACGTCGGAGCAGTAGGCGTTTAATGCATTTTCCCATAGGGTCCAATGCAAAATTGACACCTCATTTTCTCCATTCTCAAGAGCTTTGAGTCTCTGCAAAACATATACATGTGTAGACACAAATAAGTGAAATAGAATGAAGGCCATTTCAGCTTTAGCTTTTATTCCGTTTGGGAGCTAAAGTCGCACAAACTTTTGTTTACAAAAATTTCGATGGCCTATAGTTCGCAAGTTATGCAATCAGTTGACATAAGATTGTGCATGCATGTAGACATGTTAATGGCCTTTATACATGCCAAGTTTCAGATGGCTACCTACTCATACAAGCAAGCAGTAGCGGTTTGAAATTTTCACAATTTGGGCTACACGTTCGGGACGATTCGTGACCTTAGGTGACTTGCACAATTCGGGCTGAAACTAGTGCCAAATGAGAGGGTTGGGATAAACATTCAATTGACCATATGTGCCAAAAATTCTCGTTCTTTAGTTTTCGAGTTATAGCCCCTGGAAGTCGTAAACTGCACGACTTTGCCCTCGAATATCTCGACAACGGAGAAAGGAGAATTTCTGGGATTTTTTCCCAAGAAATATATGGGAATTATCTGTAATTTTAGCACAGTTTCAGAACGATTCGTGAAAGTCACCTTTTAAGAATAACTTCCACTGCAGCCCATACATAAAAGTTTGCTCCTTTATTACTCTGCACATGGACAATTATTTGCGCTGTTATTTGCCCCAGGGATGTACCTATTTAATTACCGTTTACAGTGTAAAGATGGATGTTATCGGTCGCTGAACGTCGGAGCAGTAGGCGTTTAATGCATTTTCCCATAGGGTCCAATGCAAAATTGACACCTCATTTTCTCCATTCTCAAGAGCTTTGAGTCTCTGCAAAACATATACATGTGTAGACACAAATAAGTGAAATAGAATGAAGGCTATTTCAGCTTTAGCTTTTATTCCGTTTGGGAGCTAAAGTCGCACAAACTTTTGTTTACAAAAATTTCGATGGCCTATAGTTCGCAAGTTATGCAATCAGTTGACATAAGATTGTGCATGCATGTAGACATGTTGATGGCCTTTATACATGCCAAGTTTCAGATGGCTACCTACTCATACAAGCAAGCAGTAGCGGTTTGAAATTTTCACAATTTGGGCTACACGTTCGGGACGATTCGTGACCTTAGGTGACTTGCACAATTCGGGCTGAAACTAGTGCCAAATGAGAGGGTTGGGATAAACATTCAATTGACCATATGTGCCAAAAATTCTCGTTCTTTAGTTTTCGAGTTATAGCCCCTGGAAGTCGTAAACTGCACGACTTTGCCCTCGAATATCTCGACAACGGAGAAATGAGAATTTCTGGGATTTTTTCCCAAGAAATATATGGGAATTATGTGTAATTTTAGCACAGTTTCAGAACGATTCGTGAAAGTCACCTTTTAAAAATAACTTCCACTGCAGCCCATACATAAAAGTTTGCTCCTTTATTACTCTGCACATGGACAATTATTTGCGCTGTTATTTGCCCCAGGCATGTACCTATGTAATTACCGTTTACAGTGTAAAGATGGATGCTATCGGTCGCTGAACGTCGGAGCAGTTGGCGTTTAATGCATTTTCCCATAGGGTCCAATGCAAAATTGACACCTCATTTTCTCCATTCTCAAGAGCTTTGAGTCTCTGCAAAACATATACATGTGTAGACACAAATAAGTGAAATAGAATGAAGGCTATTTCAGCTTTAGCTTTTATTCCGTTTGGGAGCTAAAGTCGCACAAACTTTTGTTTACAAAAATTTCGATGGCCTATAGTTCGCAAGTTATGCAATCAGTTGACATAAGATTGTGCATGCATGTAGACATGTTAATGGCCTTTATACATGCCAAGTTTCAGATGGCTACCTACTCATACAAGCAAGCAGTAGCGGTTTGAAATTTTTACAATATGGGCTACACGTTCGGGACGATTCGGGACCTTAGGTGACTTGCACAATTCGGGCTGAAACTAGTGCCAAATGAGAGGGTTGGGATAAACATTCAATTGACCATATGTGCCAAAAATTCTCGTTCTTTAGTTTTCGAGTTATAGCCCCTGGAAGTCGTAAACTGCACGACTTTGCCCTCGAATATCTCGACAACGGAGAAAGGAGAATTTCAGGGATTTTTTCCCAAGAAATATATGGGAATTATGTGTAATTTTAGCACAGTTTCAGAACGATTCGTGAAAGTCACCTTTTAAGAATAACTTCCACTGCAGCCCATACATAAAAGTTTGCTCCTTTATTACTCTGCACATGGACAATTAATTGCGCTGTTATTTGCCCCAGGCATGTACCTATGTAATTACCGTTTACAGTGTAAAGATGGATGTTATCGGTCGCTGAACGTCGGAGCAGTAGGCGTTTAATGCATTTTCCCATAGGGTCCAATGCAAAATTGACACCTCATTTTCTCCATTCTCAAGAGCTTTGAGTCTCTGCAAAACATATACATGTGTAGACACAAATAAGTGAAATAGAATGAAGGCCATTTCAGCTTTAGCTTTTATTCCGTTTGGGAGCTAAAGTCGCACAAACTTTTGTTTACAAAAATTTCGATGGCCTATAGTTCGCAAGTTATGCAATCAGTTGACATAAGATTGTGCATGCATGTAGACATGTTAATGGCCTTTATACATGCCAAGTTTCAGATGGCTACCTACTCATACAAGCAAGCAGTAGCGGTTTGAAATTTTCACAATTTGGGCTACACGTTCGGGACGATTCGTGACCTTAGGTGACTTGCACAATTCGGGCTGAAACTAGTGCCAAATGAGAGGGTTGGGATAAACATTCAATTGACCATATGTGCCAAAAATTCTCGTTCTTTAGTTTTCGAGTTATAGCCCCTGGAAGTCGTAAACTGCACGACTTTGCCCTCGAATATCTCGACAACGGAGAAAGGAGAATTTCTGGGATTTTTTCCCAAGAAATATATGGGAATTATCTGTAATTTCAGCACAGTTTCAGAACGATTCGTGAAAGTCACCTTTTAAGAATAACTTCCACTGCAGCCCATACATAAAAGTTTGCTCCTTTATTACTCTGCACACGGACAATTATTTGCGCTGTTATTTGCCCCAGGCATGTACCTATGTAATTACCGTTTACAGTGTAAAGATGGATGTTATCGGTCGCTGAACGTCGGAGCAGTAGGCGTTTAATGCATTTTCCCATAGAGTCCAATGCAAAATTGACACCTCATTTTCTCCATTCTCAAGAGCTTTGAGTCTCTGCAAAACATTTACATGTGTAGACACAAATAAGTGAAATAGAATGAAGGCTATTTCAGCTTTAGCTTTTATTCCGTTTGGGAGCTAAAGTCGCACAAACTTTTGTTTACAAAAAATTCGATGGCCTATAGTTCTCAAGTTATGCAATCAGTTGACATAAGATTGTGCATGCATGTAGACATGTTAATGGCCTTTATACATGCCAAGTTTCAGATGGCTACCTACTCATACAAGCAAGCAGTAGCGGTTTGAAATTTTCACAATTTGGGCTACACGTTTGGGGCGATTCGTGACCTTAGGTGACCTGCACAATTCGGGCTGAAACTAGTGCCAAATGAGAGGGTTGGGATAAACATTCAATTGACCATATGTGCCAAAAATTCTCGTTCTTTAGTTTTCGAGTTATAGCCCCTGGAAGTCGTAAACTGCACGACTTTGCCCTCGAATATCTCGACAACGGAGAAAGGAGAATTTCTGGGATTTTTTCCCAAGAAATATATGGGAATTATCTGTAATTTTAGCACAGTTTCAGAACGATTCGTGAAAGTCACCTTTTAAGAATAACTTCCACTGCAGCCCATACATAAAAGTTTGCTCCTTTATTACTCTGCACATGGACAATTATTTGCGCTGTTATTTGCCCCAGGCATGTACCTATGTAATTACCGTTTACAGTGTAAAGATGGATGTTATCGGTCGCTGAACGTCGGAGCAGTAGGCGTTTAATGCATTTTCCCATAGGGTCCAATGCAAAATTGACACCTCATTTTCTCCATTCTCAAGAGCTTTGAGTCTCTGCAAAACATATACATGTGTAGACACAAATAAGTGAGATAGAATGAAGGCTATTTCAGCTTTAGCTTTTATTCCGTTTGGGAGCTAAAGTCGCACAAACTTTTGTTTACAAAAATTTCGATGGCCTATAGTTCGCAAGTTATGCAATCAGTTGACATAAGATTGTGCATGCATGTAGACATGTTAATGGCCTTTATACATGCCAAGTTTCAGATGGCTACCAACTCATACAAGCAAGCAGTAGCGGTTTAAAATTTTCACAATATGGGCTACACGTTCGGGACGATTCGTGACCTTAGGTGACTTGCACAAATCGGGCTGAAACTAGTGCCAAATGAGAGGGTTGGGATAAACATTCAATTGACCATATGTGCCAAAAATTCTCGTTCTTTAGTTTTCGAGTTATAGCCCCTGGAAGTCGTAAACTGCACGACTTTGCCCTCGAATATCTCGACAACGGAGAAAGGAGAATTTCTGGGATTTTTTCCCAAGAAATATATGGGAATTATCTGTAATTTTAGCACAGTTTCAGAACGATTCGTGAAAGTCACCTTTTAAGAATAACTTCCACTGCAGCCCATACATAAAAGTTTGCTCCTTTATTACTCTGCACATGGACAATTATTTGCGCTGTTATTTGCCCCAGGCATGTACCTATGTAATTACCGTTTACAGTGTAAAGATGGATGTTATCGGTCGCTGAACGTCGGAGCAGTAGGCGTTTAATGCATTTTCCCATAGGGTCCAAGGCAAAATTGACACCTCATTATCTCCATTCTCAAGAGCTTTGAGTCTCTGCAAAACATTTACATGTGTAGACACAAATAAGTGAAATAGAATGAAGGCTATTTCAGCTTTAGCTTTTATTCCGTTTGGGAGCTAAAGTCGCACAAACTTTTGTTTACAAAAATTTCGATGGCCTATAGTTCGCAAGTTATGCAATCAGTTGACATAAGATTGTGCATGCATGTAGACATGTTAATGGCCTTTATACATGCCAAGTTTCAGATGGCTACCTACTCATACAAGCAAGCAGTAGCGGTTTGAAATTTTCACAATTTGGGCTACACGTTCGGGACGATTCGTGACCTTAGGTGACTTGCACAATTTGGTCTGAAACTAGTGCCAAATGAGAGGGTTGGGATAAACATTCAATTGACCATATGTGCCAAAAATTCTCGTTCTTTAGTTTTCGAGTTATAGCCCCTAGAAGTCGTAAACTGCACGACTTTGCCCTCGAATATCTCGACAACGGAGAAAGGAGAATTTCTGGGATTTTTTCCCAAGAAATATATGGGAATTATCTGTAATTTTAGCACAGTTTCAGAACGATTCGTGAAAGTCACCTTTTAAGAATAACTTCCACTGCAGCCCATACATAAAAGTTTGCTCCTTTATTACTCTGCACATGGACAATTATTTGCGCTGTTATTTGCCCCAGGCATGTACCTATGTAATTACCGTTTACAGTGTAAAGATGGATGTTATCGGTCGCTGAACGTCGGAGCAGTAGGCGTTTAATGCATTTTCCCATAGGGTCCAATGCAAAATTGACACCTCATTTTCTCCAATCTCAAGAGCTTTGAGTCTCTGCAAAACATTTACATGTGTAGACACAAATAAGTGAAATAGAATGAAGGCTATTTCAGCTTTAGCTTTTATTCCGTATGGGAGCTAAAGTCGCACAAACTTTTGTTTACAAAAATTTCGATGGCCTATAGTTCGCAAGTTATGCAATCAGTTGACATAAGATTGTGCATGCATGTAGACATGTTAATGGTCTTTATACATGCCAAGTTTCAGATGGCTACCTACTCATACAAGCAAGCAGTAGCGGTTTGAAATTTTCACAATTTGGGCTACACGTTCGGGACGATTCGTGACCTTAGGTGACCTGCACAATTCGGGCTGAAACTAGTGCCAAATGAGAGGGTTGGGATAAACATTCAATTGACCATATGTGCCAAAAATTCTCGTTCTTTAGTTTTCGAGTTATAGCCCCTGGAAGTCGTAAACTGCACGACTTTGCCCTCGAATATCTCGACAACGGAGAAAGGAGAATTTCTGGGATTTTTTCCCAAGAAATATATGGGAATTATGTGTAATTTTAGCACAGTTTCAGAACGATTCGTGAAAGTCACCTTTTAAGAATAACTTCCACTGCAGCCCATACATAAAAGTTTGCTCCTTTATTACTCTGCACATGGACAATTATTTGCGCTGTTATTTGCCCCAAGCATGTACCTATGTAATTACCGTTTACAGTGTAAAGATGGATGCTATCGGTCGCTGAACGTCGGAGCAGTAGGCGTTTAATGCATTTTCCCATAGGGTCCAATGCAAAATTGACACCTCATTTTCTCCATTCTCAAGAGCTTTGAGTCTCTGCAAAACATATACATGTGTAGACACAAATAAGTGAAATAGAATGAAGGCTATTTCAGCTTTAGCTTTTATTTCGTTTGGGAGCTAAAGTCGCACAAACTTTTGTTTACAAAAATTTCGATGGCCTATAGTTCGCAAGTTATGCAATCAGTTGACATAAGATTGTGCATGCATGTAGACATGTTAATGGCCTTTATACATGCCAAGTTTCAGATGGCTACCTACTCATACAAGCAAGCAGTAGCGGTTTGAAATTTTCACAATATGGGCTACACGTTCGGGACGATTCGTGACCTTAGGTGACTTGCACAATTCGGGCTGAAACTAGTGCCAAATGAGAGGGTTGGGATAAACATTCAATTGACCATATGTGCCAAAAATTCTCGTTCTTTAGTTTTCGAGTTATAGCCCCTGGAAGTCGTAAACTGCACGACTTTGCCCTCGAATATCTCGACAACGGAGAAAGGAGAATTTCAGGGATTTTTTCCCAAGAAATATATGGGAATTATGTGTAATTTTAGCACAGTTTCAGAACGATTCGTGAAAGTCACCTTTTAAGAATAACTTCCACTGCAGCCCATACATAAAAATTTGCTCCTTTATTACTCTGCACATGGACAATTATTTGCCCTGTTATTTGCCCCAGGCATGTACCTATGTAATTACCGTTTACAGTGTAAAGATGGATGTTATCGGTCGCTGAACGTCGGAGCAGTAGGCGTTTAATGCATTTTCCCATAGGGTCCAATGCAAAATTGACACCTCATTTTCTCCATTCTCAAGAGCTTTGAGTCTCTGCAAAACATTTACATGTGTAGACACAAATAAGTGAAATAGAATGAAGCCTATTTCAGCTTTAGCTTTTATTCCGTTTGGGAGCTAAAGTCGCACAAACTTTTGTTTACAAAAATTTCGATGGCCTATAGATCGCAAGTTATGCAATCAGTTGACATAAGATTGTGCATGCATGTAGACATGTTAATGGCCTTTATACATGCCAAGTTTCAGATGGCTACCTACTCATACAAGCAAGCAGTAGCGGTTTGAAATTTTCACAATATGGGCTACACGTTCGGGACGATTCGTGACCTTAGGTGACTTGCACAATTCGGGCTGAAACTAGTGCCAAATGAGAGGGTTGGGATAAACATTTAATTGACCATATGTGCCAAAAATTCTCGTTCTTTAGTTTTCGAGTTATAGCCCCTGGAAGTCGTAAACTGCACGACTTTGCCCTCGAATATCTCGACAACGGAGAAAGGAGAATTTCTGGGATTTTTTCCCAAGAAATATATGGGAATTATCTGTAATTTTAGCACAGTTTCAGAACGATTCGTGAAAGTCACCTTTTAAGAATAACTTCCACTGCAGCCCATACATAAAAGTTTGCTCCTTTATTACTCTGCACATGGACAATTATTTGCGCTGTTATTTGCCCCAGGCATGTACTTATGTAATTACCGTTTACAGTGTAAAGATGGATGTTATCGGTCGCTGAACGTCGGAGCAGTAGGCGTTTAATGCATTTTCCCATAGGGTCCAATGCAAAATTGACACCTCATTTTCTCCATTCTCAAGAGCTTTGAGTCTCTGCAAAACATATACATGTGTAGACACAAATAAGTGAAATAGAATGAAGGCTATTTCAGCTTTAGCTTTTATTCCGTTTGGGAGCTAAAGTCGCACAAACTTTTGTTTACAAAAATTTCGATGGCCTATAGTTCGCAAGTTATGCAATCAGTTGACATAAGATTGTGCATGCATGTAGACATGTTAATGGCCTTTATACATGCCAAGTTTCAGATGGCTACCTACTCATACAAGCAAGCAGTAGCGGTTTGAAATTTTCACAATTTGGGCTACACGTTCGGGACGATTCGTGACCTTAGGTGACTTGCACAATTCGGGCTGAAACTAGTGCCAAATGAGAGGGTTGGGATAAACATTCAATTGACCATATGTGCCAAAAATTCTCGTTCTTTAGTTTTCGAGTTATAGCCCCTGGAAGTCGTAAACTGCACGACTTTGCCCTCGAATATCTCGACAACGGAGAAAGGAGAATTTCTGGGATTTTTTCCCAAGAAATATATGGGAATTATCTGTAATTTTAGCACAGTTTCAGAACGATTCGTGAAAGTCACCTTTTAAGAATAACTTCCACTGCAGCCCATACATAAAAGTTTGCTCCTTTATTACTCTGCACATGGACAATTATTTGCGCTGTTATTTGCCCCAGGCATGTACCTATGTAATTACCGTTTACAGTGTAAAGATGGATGTTATCGGTCGCTGAACGTCGGAGCAGTAGGCGTTTAATGCATTTTCCCATAGGGTCCAATGCAAAATTGACACCTCATTTTCTCCATTCTCAAGAGCTTTGAGTCTCTGCACAACATATACATGTGTAGACACAAATAAGTGAAATAGAATGAAGGCTATTTCAGCTTTAGCTTTTATTCCGTTTGGGAGCTAAAGTCGCACAAACTTTTGTTTACAAAAATTTCGATGGCCTATAGTTCGCAAGTTATGCAATCAGTTGACATAAGATTGTGCATGCATGTAGACATGTTAATGGCCTTTATACATGCCAAGTTTCAGATGGCTACCTACTCATACAAGCAAGCAGTAGCGGTTTGAAATTTTCACAATTTGGGCTACACGTTCGGGACGATTCGTGACCTTAGGTGACTTGCACAATTCGGGCTGAAACTAGTGCCAAATGAGAGGGTTGGGATAAACATTCAATTGACCATATGTGCCAAAAATTCTCGTTCTTTAGTTTTCGAGTTATAGCCCCTGGAAGTCGTAAACTGCACGACTTTGCCCTCGAATATCTCGACAACGGAGAAAGGAGAATTTCTGGGATTTTTTCCCAAGAAATATATGGGAATTATGTGTAATTTTAGCACAGTTTCAGAACGATTCGTGAAAGTCACCTTTTAAGAATAACTTCCACTGCAGCCCATACATAAAAGTTTGCTCCTTTATTACTCTGCACATGGACAATTATTTGCGCTGTTATTTGCCCCAGGCATGTACCTATGTAATTACCGTTTACAGTGTAAAGATGGATGTTATCGGTCGCTGAACGTCGGAGCAGTAGGCGTTTAATGCATTTTCCCATAGGGTCCAATGCAAAATTGACACCTCATTTTCTCCATTCTCAAGAGCTTTGAGTCTCTGCAAAACATATACATGTGTAGACACAAATAAGTGAAATAGAATGAAGGCTATTTCAGCTTTAGCTTTTATTCCGTTTGGGAGCTAAAGTCGCACAAACTTTTGTTTACAAAAATTTCGATGGCCTATAGTTCGCAAGTTATGCAATCAGTTGACATAAGATTGTGCATGCATGTAGACATGTAATGGCCTTTATACATGCCAAGTTTCAGATGGCTACCTACTCATAGAGGCAAGCAGTAGCGGTTTGAAATTTTCACAATTTGGGCTACACGTTCGGGACAATTCGTGACCTTAGTTGACTTGCACAATTCGGGCTGAAACTAGTGCCAAATGAGAGGGTTGGGATAAACATTCAATTGACCATATGTGCCAAAAATTCTCGTTCTTTAGTTTTCGAGTTATAGCCCCTGGAAGTCGTAAACTGCACGACTTTGCCCTCGAATATCTCGACAACGGAGAAAGGAGAATTTCTGGGATTTTTTCCCAAGAAATATATGGGAATTATGTGTAATTTTAGCACAGTTTCAGAACGATTCGTGAAAGTCACCTTTTAAGAATAACTTCCACTGCAGCCCATACATAAAAGTTTGCTCCTTTATTACTCTGCACATGGACAATTAATTGCGCTGTTATTTGCCCCAGGCATGTACCTATGTAATTACCGTTTACAGTGTAAAGATGGATGTTATCGGTCGCTGAACGTCGGAGCAGTAGGCGTTTAATGCATTTTCCCATAGGGTCCAATGCAAAATTGACACCTCATTTTCTCCATTCTCAAGAGCTTTGAGTCTCTGCAAAACATATACATGTGTAGACACAAATAAGTGAAATAGAATGAAGGCTATTTCAGCTTTAGCTTTTATTCCGTTTGGGAGCTAAAGTCGCACAAACTTTTGTTTACAAAAATTTCGATGGCCTATAGTTCGCAAGTTATGCAATCAGTTGACATAAGATTGTGCATGCATGTAGACATGTTAATGGCCTTTATACGTGCCAAGTTTCAGATGGCTACCTACTCATACAAGCAAGCAGTAGCGGTTTGAAATTTTCACAATTTGGGCTACACGTTCGGGACGATTCGTGACCTTAGGTGACTTGCACAATTCGGGCTGAAACTAGTGCCAAATGAGAGGGTTGGGATAAACATTCAATTGACCATATGTGCCAAAAATTCTCGTTCTTTAGTTTTCGAGTTATAGCCCCTGGAAGTCGTAAACTGCACGACTTTGCCCTCGAATATCTCGACAACGGAGAAAGGAGAATTTCTGGGATTTTTTCCCAAGAAATATATGGGAATTATCTGTAATTTCAGCACAGTTTCAGAACGATTCGTGAAAGTCACCTTTTAAGAATAACTTCCACTGCAGCCCATACATAAAAGTTTGCTCCTTTATTACTCTGCACACGGACAATTATTTGCGCTGTTATTTGCCCCAGGCATGTACCTATGTAATTACCGTTTACAGTGTAAAGATGGATGTTATCGGTCGCTGAACGTCGGAGCAGTAGGCGTTTAATGCATTTTCCCATTGGGTCCAATGCAAAATTGACACCTCATTTTCTCCATTCTCAAGAGCTTTGAGTCTCTGCAAAACATTTACATGTGTAGACACAAATAAGTGAAATAGAATGAAGGCTATTTCAGCTTTAGCTTTTATTCCGTTTGGGAGCTAAAGTCGCACAAACTTTTGTTTACAAAAAATTCGATGGCCTATAGTTCGCAAGTTATGCAATCAGTTGACATAAGATTGTGCATGCATGTAGACATGTTAATGGCCTTTATACATGCCAAGTTTCAGATGGCTACCTACTCATACAAGCAAGCAGTAGCGGTTTGAAATTTTCACAATTTGGGCAACACGTTCGGGACGATTCGTGACCTTAGGTGACCTGCACAATTCGGGCTGAAACTAGTGCCAAATGAGAGGGTTGGGATAAACATTCAATTGACCATATGTGCCAAAAATTCTCGTTCTTTAGTTTTCGAGTTATAGCCCCTGGAAGTCGTAAACTGCACGAATTTGCCCTCGAATATCTCGACAACGGAGAAAGGAGAATTTCTGGGATTTTTTCCCAAGAAATATATGGGAATTATCTGTAATTTTAGCACAGTTTCAGAACGATTCGTGAAAGTCACCTTTTAAGAATAACTTCTACTGCAGCCCATACATAAAAGTTTGCTCCTTTATTACTCTGCACATGGACAATTATTTGCGCTGTTATTTGCCCCAGGCATGTACCTATGTAATTACCGTTTACAGTGTAAAGATGGATGTTATCGGTCGCTGAACGTCGGAGCAGTAGGCGTTTAATGCATTTTCCCATAGGGTCCAATGCAAAATTGACACCTTATTTTCTCCATTCTCAAGAGCTTTGAGTCTCTGCAAAACATATACATGTGTAGACACAAATAAGTGAAATAGAATGAAGGCTATCTGAGCTTTAGCTTTTATTCCGTTTGGGAGCTAAAGTCGCACAAACTTTTGTTTACAAAAATTTCGATGGCCTATAGTTCGCAAGTTATGCAATCAGTTGACATAAGATTGTGCATGCATGTAGACTTGTTAATGGCCTTTATACATGCCAAGTTTCAGATGGCTACCTACTCATACAAGCAAGCAGTAGCGGTTTGAAATTTTCACAATTTGGGCTACACGTTCGGGACGATTCGTGACCTTAGGTGACTTGCACAATTCGGGCTGAAACTAGTGCCAAATGAGAGGGTTGGGATAAACATTCAATTGACCATATGTGCCAAAAATTCTCGTTCTTTAGTTTTCGAGTTATAGCCCCTGGAAGTCGTAAACTGCACGACTTTGCCCTCGAATATCTCGACAACGGAGAAAGGAGAATTTCTGGGATTTTTTCCCAAGAAATATATGGGAATTATCTGTAATTTTAGCACAGTTTCAGAACGATTCGTGAAAGTCACATTTTAAGAATAACTTCCACTGCAGCCCATACATAAAAGTTTGCTCCTTTATTACTCTGCACATGGACAATTATTTGCGCTGTTATTTGCCCCAGGCATGTACCTATGTAATTACCGTTTACAGTGTAAAGATGGATGTTATCGGTCGCTGAACGTCGGAGCAGTAGGCGTTTAATGCATTTTCCCATAGGGTCCAATGCAAAATTGACACCTCATTTTCTCCATTCTCAAGAGCTTTGAGTCTCTGCAAAACATATACATGTGTAGACACAAATAAGTGAAATAGAATGAAGGCTATTTCAGCTTTAGCTTTTATTCCGTTTGGGAGCTTAAGTCGCACAAACTTTTGTTTACAAAAATTTCGATGGCCTATAGTTCGCAAGTTATGCAATCAGTTGACATAAGATTGTGCATGCATGTAGACATGTTAATGGCCTTTATACATGCCAAGTTTCAGATGGCTACCTACTCATACAAGCAAGCAGTAGCGGTTTGAAATTTTCACAATATGGGCTACACGTTCGGGACGATTCGTGACCTTAGGTGACTTGCACAATTCGGGCTGAAACTAGTGCCAAATGAGAGGGTTGGGATAAACATTCAATTGACCATATGTGCCAAAAATTCTCGTTCTTTAGTTTTCGAGTTATAGCCCCTGGAAGTCGTAAACTGCACGACTTTGCCCTCGAATATCTCGACAACGGAGAAAGGAGAATTTCTGGGATTTTTTCCCAAGAAATATATGGGAATTATCTGTAATTTTAGCACAGTTTCAGAACGATTCGTGAAAGTCAACTTTTATGAATAACTTCCACTGCAGCCCATACATAAAAGTTTGCTCCTTTATTACTCTGCACATGGACAATTATTTGCGCTGTTATTTGCCCCAGGCATGTACCTATGTAATTACCGTTTACAGTGTAAAGATGGATGTTATCGGTCGCTGAACGTCGGAGCAGTAGGCGTTTAATGCATTTTCCCATAGGGTCCAATGCAAAATTGACACCTCATTTTCTCCATTCTCAAGAGCTTTGAGTCTCTGCAAAACATATACATGTGTAGACACAAATAAGTGAAATAGAATGAAGGCTATTTCAGCTTTAGCTTTTATTCCGTTTGGGAGCTAAAGTCGCACAAACTTTTGTTTACAAAAATGTTAATGGCCTTTATACATGCCAAGTTTCAGATGGCTACCTACTCATACAAGCAAGCAGTAGCGGTTTGAAATTTTCACAATATGGGCTACACGTTCGGGACGATTCGTGACTTTAGGTGACTTGCACAATTCGGGCTGAAACTAGTGCCAAATGAGAGGGTTGGGATAAACATTCAATTGACCATATGTGCCAAAAATTCTCGTTCTTTAGTTTTCGAGTTATAGCCCCTGGAAGTCGTAAACTGCACGACTTTGCCCTCGAATATCTCGACAACGGAGAAAGGAGAATTTCTGGGATTTTTTACTCTGCACATGGACAATTATTTGCGCTGTTATTTGCCCCAGGCATGTACCTATGTAATTACCGTTTACAGTGTAAAGATGGATGCTATCGGTCGCTGAACGTCGGAGCAGTAGGCGTTTAATGCATTTTCCCATAGGGTCCAATGCAAAATTGACACCTCACTTTCTCCATTCTCAAGAGCTTTGAGTCTCTGCAAAACATATACATGTGTGGGAGCTAAAGTCGCACAAACTTTTGTTTACAAAAATTTCGATGGCCTATAGTTCGCAAGTTATGCAATCAGTTGCAATAAGATTGTGCATGCATGTAGACATGTTAATGGCCTTTATACATGCCAAGTTTCAGATGGCTACCTACTCATACAAGCAAGCAGTAGCGGTTTGAAATTTTCACAATATGGGCTACACGTTCGGGACGATTCGTGACCTTAGGTGACTTGCACAATTCGGGCTGAAACTAGTGCCAAATGAGAGGGTTGGGATAAACATTCAATTGACCATATGTGCCAAAAATTCTCGTTCTTTAATTTTCGAGTTATAGCCCCTGGAAGTCGTAAACTGCACGACTTTGCCCTCGAATATCTCGACAACGGAGAAAGGAGAATTTCTGGGATTTTTTCCCAAGAAATATATGGGAATTATCTGTAATTTTAGCACAGTTTCAGTCACATTTTAAGAATAACTTCCACTGCAGCCCATACATAAAAGTTTGCTCCTTTATTACTCTGCACATGGACAATTATTTGCGCTGTTATTTGCCCCAGGCATGTACCTATGTAATTACCGTTTACAGTGTAAAGATGGATGTTATCGGTCGCTGAACGTCGATGCAGTAGGCGTTTAATGCATTTTCCCATAGAGTCCAATGCAAAATTGACACCTCATTTTCTCCATTCTCAAGAGCTTTGAGTCTCTGCAAAACATATACATGTGTAGACACAAATAAGGGAAATAGAATGAAGTCTATTTCATCTTTAGTTTTTATTCCGTTTGGGAGCTAAAGTCGCACAAACTTTTGTTTACAAAAATTTCGATGGCCTATAGTTCGCAAGTTATGCAATCAGTTGACATAAGATTGTGCATGCATGTAGACATGCTAATGGCCTTTATACATGCCAAGTTTCAGATCAGATGGCTACCTACTCATACAAGCAAGCAGTAGCGGTTTGAAATTTTCACAATATGGGCTACACGTTCGGGACGATTCGTGACCTTAGGTGACTTGCACAATTCGGGCTGAAACTAGTGCCAAATGAGAGGGTTGGGATAAACATTCAATTGACCATATGTGCCAAAAATTCTCGTTCTTTAGTTTTCGAGTTATAGCCCCTGGAAGTCGTAAATTGCACGACTTTGCCCTCGAATATCTCGACAACGGAGAAAGGAGAATTTCTGGGATTTTTTCCCAAGAAATATATGGGATTATCTGTAATTTTAGCACAGTTTCAGAACGATTCGTGAAAGTCACCTTTTAAGAATAACTTCCACTGCAGCCCATACATAAAAGTTTGCTCCTTTATTACTCTGCACATGGACAATTATTTGCGCTGTTATTTGGCCCAGGCATGTACCTATGTAATTACCGTTTACAGTTTAAAGATGGATGTTATCGGTCGCTGAACGTCGGAGCAGTAGGCGTTTAATGCATTTTCCCATAGGGTCCAATGCAAAATTGACACCTCATTTTCTCCATTCTCAAGAGCTTTGAGTCTCTGCAAAACATATACATGTGTAGACACAAATAAGTGAAATAGAATGAAGGCTATTTCAGCTTTAGCTTTTATTCCGTTTGGGAGCTAAAGTCGCACAAACTTTTGTTTACAAAAATTTCGATGGCCTATAGTTCGCAAGTTATGCAATCAGTTGACATAAGATTGTGCATGCATGTAGACATGTTAATGGCCTTTATACATGCCAAGTTTCAGATGGCTACCTACTCATACAAGCAAGCAGTAGCGGTTTGAAATTTTCACAATTTGGGCTACACGTTCGGGACGATTCGTGACCTTAGGTGACTTGCACAATTCGGGCTGAAACTAGTGCCAAATGAGAGGGTTGGGATAAACATTCAATTGACCATATGTGCCAAAAATTCTCGTTCTTTAGTTTTCGAGTTATAGCCCCTGGAAGTCGTAAACTGCACGACTTTGCTCTCGAATATCTCGACAACGGAGAAAAGAGAATTTCTGGGATTTTTTCCCAAGAAATATATGGGAATTATCTGTAATTTTAGCACAGTTTCAGAACGATTCGTGAAAGTCACCTTTTAAGAATAACTTCCACTGCAGCCCATACATAAAAGTTTGCTCCTTTATTACTCTGCACATGAACAATTATTTGCGCTGTTATTTGCCCCAGGCATGTACCTATGTAATTACCGTTTACAGTGTAAAGATGGATGTTGTCGGTCGCTGAACGTCGGAGCAGTAGGCGTTTAATGCATTTTCCCATAGGGTCCAATGCAAAATTGACACCTTATTTTCTCCATTCTCAAGAGCTTTGAGTCTCTGCAAAACATATACATGTGTAGACACAAATAAGTGAAATAGAATGAAGGCTATTTCAGCTTTAGCTTTTATTCCGTTTGGGAGCTAAAGTCGCACAAACTTTTGTTTACAAAAATTTCGATGGCCTATAGTTCGCAAGTTATGCAATCAGTTGACATAAGATTGTGCATGCATGTAGACATGTTAATGGCCTTTATACATGCCAAGTTTCAGATGGCTACCTACTCATACAAGCAAGCAGTAGCGGTTTGAAATTTTCACAATTTGGGCTACACGTTCGGGACGATTCGTGACCTTAGGTGACCTGCACAATTCGGGCTGAAACTAGTGCCAAATGAGAGGGTTGGGATAAACATTCAATTGACCATATGTGCCAAAAATTCTCGTTCTTTAGTTTTCGAGTTATAGCCCCTGGAAGTCGTAAGCTGCACGACTTTGCCCTCGAATATCTCGACAACGGAGAAAGGAGAATTTCTGGGATTTTTTCCCAAGAAATATATGGGAATTATCTGTAATTTTAGCACAGTTTCAGAACGATTCGTGAAAGTCACCTTTTAAGAATAACTTCCACTGCAGCCCATACATAAAAGTTTGCTCCTTTATTACTCTGCACATGGACAATTATTTGCGCTGTTATTTGCCCCAGGCATGTACCTATGTAATTACCGTTTACAGTGTAAAGATGGATGTTATCGGTCGCTGAACGTCGGAGCAGTAGGCGTTTAATGCATTTTCCCATAGGGTCCAATGCAAAATTGACACCTCATTTTCTCCATTCTCAAGAGCTTTGAGTCTCTGCAAAACATATACATGTGTAGACACAAATAAGGGAAATAGAATGAAGTCTATTTCATCTTTAGCTTTTATTCCGTTTGGGAGCTAAAGTCGCACAAACTTTTGTTTACAAAAATGTTAATGGCCTTTATACATGCCAAGTTTCAGATGGCTACCTACTCATACAAGCAAGCAGTAGCGGTTTGAAATTTTCACAATTTGGGCTACACGTTCGGGACGATTCGTGACCTTAGGTGACTTGCACAATTCGGGCTGAAACTAGTGCCAAATGAGAGGGTTGGGATAAACATTCAATTGACCATATGTGCCAAAAATTCTCGTTCTTTAGTTTTCGAGTTATAGCCCCTGGAAGTCGTAAACTGCACGACTTTGCCCTCGAATATCTCGACAACGGAGAAAGGAGAATTTCTGGGATTTTTTCCCAAGAAATATATGGGAATTATCTGTAATTTTAGCACAGTTTCAGAACGATTCGTGAAAGTCACCTTTTAAGAATAACTTCCACTGCAGCCCATACATAAAAGTTTGCTCCTTTATTACTCTGCACATGAACAATTATTTGCGCTGTTATTTGCCCCAGGCCTGTACCTATGTAATTACCGTTTACAGTGTAAAGATGGATGTTATCGGTCGCTGAACGTCGGAGCAGTAGGCGTTTAATGCATTTTCCCATAGGGTCCAATGCAAAATTGACACCTTATTTTCTCCATTCTCAAGAGCTTTGAGTCTCTGCAAAACATATACATGTGTAGACACAAATAAGTGAAATAGAATGAAGGCTATTTGAGCTTTAGCTTTTATTCCGTTTGGGAGCTAAAGTCGCACAAACTTTTGTTTCCAAAAATTTCGATGGCCTATAGTTCGCAAGTTATGCAATCAGTTGACATAAGATTGTGCATGCATGTAGACATGTTAATGGCCTTTATACATGCCAAGTTTCAGATGGCTACCTACTCATACAAGCAAGCAGTATCGGTTTGAAATTTTCACAATATGGGCTACACGTTCGGGACGATTCGTGACGTTAGATGACTTGCACAATTCGGGCTGAAACTATTGCCAAATGAGAGGGTTGGGATAAACATTCAATTGACCATATGTGCCAAAAATTCTCGTTCTTTAGTTTTCGAGTTATAGCCCCTGGAAGTCGTAAACTGCACGACTTTGCCCTCGAATATCTCGACAACGGAGAAAGGAGAATTTCTGGGATTTTTTCCCAAGAAATATATGGGAATTATCTGTAATTTTAGCACAGTTTCACAACGATTCGTGAAAGTCACCTTTTAAGAATAACTTCCACTGCAGCCCATACATAAAAGTTTGCTCCTTTATTACTCTGCACATGGACAATTAATTGCGCTGTTATTTGCCCCAGGCATGTACCTATGTAATTACCGTTTACAGTGTAAAGATGGATGTTATCGGTCGCTGAACGTCGGAGCAGTAGGCGTTTAATGCATTTTCCCATAGGGTCCAATGCAAAATTGACACCTCATTTTCTCCATTCTCAAGAGCTTTGAGTCTCTGCAAAACATATACATGTGTAGACACAAATAAGTGAAATAGAATGAAGGCTATTTCAGCTTTAGCTTTTATTCCGTTTGGGAGCTAAAGTCGCACAAACTTTTGTTTACAAAAATTTCGATGGCCTATAGTTCGCAAGTTATGCAATCAGTTGACATAAGATTGTGCATGCATGTAGACATGTTAATGGCCTTTATACGTGCCAAGTTTCAGATGGCTACCTACTCATACAAGCAAGCAGTAGCGGTTTGAAATTTTCACAATTTGGGCTACACGTTCGGGACGATTCGTGACCTTAGGTGACTTGCACAATTCGGGCTGAAACTAGTGCCAAATGAGAGGGTTGGGATAAACATTCAATTGACCATATGTGCCAAAAATTCTCGTTCTTTAGTTTTCGAGTTATAGCCCCTGGAAGTCGTAAACTGCACGACTTTGCCCTCGAATATCTCGACAACGGAGAAAGGAGAATTTCTGGGATTTTTTCCCAAGAAATATATGGGAATTATCTGTAATTTCAGCACAGTTTCAGAACGATTCGTGAAAGTCACCTTTTAAGAATAACTTCCACTGCAGCCCATACATAAAAGTTTGCTCCTTTATTACTCTGCACACGGACAATTATTTGCGCTGTTATTTGCCCCAGGCATGTACCTATGTAATTACCGTTTACAGTGTAAAGATGGATGTTATCGGTCGCTGAACGTCGGAGCAGTAGGCGTTTAATGCATTTTCCCATTGGGTCCAATGCAAAATTGACACCTCATTTTCTCCATTCTCAAGAGCTTTGAGTCTCTGCAAAACATTTACATGTGTAGACACAAATAAGTGAAATAGAATGAAGGCTATTTCAGCTTTAGCTTTTATTCCGTTTGGGAGCTAAAGTCGCACAAACTTTTGTTTACAAAAAATTCGATGGCCTATAGTTCGCAAGTTATGCAATCAGTTGACATAAGATTGTGCATGCATGTAGACATGTTAATGGCCTTTATACATGCCAAGTTTCAGATGGCTACCTACTCATACAAGCAAGCAGTAGCGGTTTGAAATTTTCACAATTTGGGCAACACGTTCGGGACGATTCGTGCCCTTAGGTGACCTGCACAATTCGGGCTGAAACTAGTGCCAAATGAGAGGGTTGGGATAAACATTCAATTGACCATATGTGCCAAAAATTCTCGTTCTTTAGTTTTCGAGTTATAGCCCCTGGAAGTCGTAAACTGCACGAATTTGCCCTCGAATATCTCGACAACGGAGAAAGGAGAATTTCTGGGATTTTTTCCCAAGAAATATATGGGAATTATCTGTAATTTTAGCACAGTTTCAGAACGATTCGTGAAAGTCACCTTTTAAGAATAACTTCTACTGCAGCCCATACATAAAAGTTTGCTCCTTTATTACTCTGCACATGGACAATTATTTGCGCTGTTATTTGCCCCAGGCATGTACCTATGTAATTACCGTTTACAGTGTAAAGATGGATGTTATCGGTCGCTGAACGTCGGAGCAGTAGGCGTTTAATGCATTTTCCCATAGGGTCCAATGCAAAATTGACACCTTATTTTCTCCATTCTCAAGAGCTTTGAGTCTCTGCAAAACATATACATGTGTAGACACAAATAAGTGAAATAGAATGAAGGCTATCTGAGCTTTAGCTTTTATTCCGTTTGGGAGCTAAAGTCGCACAAACTTTTGTTTACAAAAATTTCGATGGCCTATAGTTCGCAAGTTATGCAATCAGTTGACATAAGATTGTGCATGCATGTAGACTTGTTAATGGCCTTTATACATGCCAAGTTTCAGATGGCTACCTACTCATACAAGCAAGCAGTAGCGGTTTGAAATTTTCACAATTTGGGCTACACGTTCGGGACGATTCGTGACCTTAGGTGACTTGCACAATTCGGGCTGAAACTAGTGCCAAATGAGAGGGTTGGGATAAACATTCAATTGACCATATGTGCCAAAAATTCTCGTTCTTTAGTTTTCGAGTTATAGCCCCTGGAAGTCGTAAACTGCACGACTTTGCCCTCGAATATCTCGACAACGGAGAAAGGAGAATTTCTGGGATTTTTTCCCAAGAAATATATGGGAATTATCTGTAATTTTAGCACAGTTTCAGAACGATTCGTGAAAGTCACATTTTAAGAATAACTTCCACTGCAGCCCATACATAAAAGTTTGCTCCTTTATTACTCTGCACATGGACAATTATTTGCGCTGTTATTTGCCCCAGGCATGTACCTATGTAATTACCGTTTACAGTGTAAAGATGGATGTTATCGGTCGCTGAACGTCGGAGCAGTAGGCGTTTAATGCATTTTCCCATAGAGTCCAATGCAAAATTGACACCTCATTTTCTCCATTCTCAAGAGCTTTGAGTCTCTGCAAAACATTTACATGTGTAGACACAAATAAGTGAAATAGAATGAAGGCTATTTCAGCTTTAGCTTTTATTCCGTTTGGGAGCTAAAGTCGCACAAACTTTTGTTTACAAAAAATTCGATGGCCTATAGTTCTCAAGTTATGCAATCAGTTGACATAAGATTGTGCATGCATGTAGACATGTTAATGGCCTTTATACATGCCAAGTTTCAGATGGCTACCTACTCATACAAGCAAGCAGTAGCGGTTTGAAATTTTCACAATTTGGGCTACACGTTTGGGGCGATTCGTGACCTTAGGTGACCTGCACAATTCGGGCTGAAACTAGTGCCAAATGAGAGGGTTGGGATAAACATTCAATTGACCATATGTGCCAAAAATTCTCGTTCTTTAGTTTTCGAGTTATAGCCCCTGGAAGTCGTAAACTGCACGACTTTGCCCTCGAATATCTCGACAACGGAGAAAGGAGAATTTCTGGGATTTTTTCCCAAGAAATATATGGGAATTATCTGTAATTTTAGCACAGTTTCAGAACGATTCGTGAAAGTCACCTTTTAAGAATAACTTCCACTGCAGCCCATACATAAAAGTTTGCTCCTTTATTACTCTGCACATGGACAATTATTTGCGCTGTTATTTGCCCCAGGCATGTACCTATGTAATTACCGTTTACAGTGTAAAGATGGATGTTATCGGTCGCTGAACGTCGGAGCAGTAGGCGTTTAATGCATTTTCCCATAGGGTCCAATGCAAAATTGACACCTCATTTTCTCCATTCTCAAGAGCTTTGAGTCTCTGCAAAACATATACATGTGTAGACACAAATAAGTGAGATAGAATGAAGGCTATTTCAGCTTTAGCTTTTATTCCGTTTGGGAGCTAAAGTCGCACAAACTTTTGTTTACAAAAATTTCGATGGCCTATAGTTCGCAAGTTATGCAATCAGTTGACATAAGATTGTGCATGCATGTAGACATGTTAATGGCCTTTATACATGCCAAGTTTCAGATGGCTACCAACTCATACAAGCAAGCAGTAGCGGTTTAAAATTTTCACAATATGGGCTACACGTTCGGGACGATTCGTGACCTTAGGTGACTTGCACAAATCGGGCTGAAACTAGTGCCAAATGAGAGGGTTGGGATAAACATTCAATTGACCATATGTGCCAAAAATTCTCGTTCTTTAGTTTTCGAGTTATAGCCCCTGGAAGTCGTAAACTGCACGACTTTGCCCTCGAATATCTCGACAACGGAGAAAGGAGAATTTCTGGGATTTTTTCCCAAGAAATATATGGGAATTATCTGTAATTTTAGCACAGTTTCAGAACGATTCGTGAAAGTCACCTTTTAAGAATAACTTCCACTGCAGCCCATACATAAAAGTTTGCTCCTTTATTACTCTGCACATGGACAATTATTTGCGCTGTTATTTGCCCCAGGCATGTACCTATGTAATTACCGTTTACAGTGTAAAGATGGATGTTATCGGTCGCTGAACGTCGGAGCAGTAGGCGTTTAATGCATTTTCCCATAGGGTCCAAGGCAAAATTGACACCTCATTATCTCCATTCTCAAGAGCTTTGAGTCTCTGCAAAACATTTACATGTGTAGACACAAATAAGTGAAATAGAATGAAGGCTATTTCAGCTTTAGCTTTTATTCCGTTTGGGAGCTAAAGTCGCACAAACTTTTGTTTACAAAAATTTCGATGGCCTATAGTTCGCAAGTTATGCAATCAGTTGACATAAGATTGTGCATGCATGTAGACATGTTAATGGCCTTTATACATGCCAAGTTTCAGATGGCTACCTACTCATACAAGCAAGCAGTAGCGGTTTGAAATTTTCACAATTTGGGCTACACGTTCGGGACGATTCGTGACCTTAGGTGACTTGCACAATTTGGTCTGAAACTAGTGCCAAATGAGAGGGTTGGGATAAACATTCAATTGACCATATGTGCCAAAAATTCTCGTTCTTTAGTTTTCGAGTTATAGCCCCTAGAAGTCGTAAACTGCACGACTTTGCCCTCGAATATCTCGACAACGGAGAAAGGAGAATTTCTGGGATTTTTTCCCAAGAAATATATGGGAATTATCTGTAATTTTAGCACAGTTTCAGAACGATTCGTGAAAGTCACCTTTTAAGAATAACTTCCACTGCAGCCCATACATAAAAGTTTGCTCCTTTATTACTCTGCACATGGACAATTATTTGCGCTGTTATTTGCCCCAGGCATGTACCTATGTAATTACCGTTTACAGTGTAAAGATGGATGTTATCGGTCGCTGAACGTCGGAGCAGTAGGCGTTTAATGCATTTTCCCATAGGGTCCAATGCAAAATTGACACCTCATTTTCTCCAATCTCAAGAGCTTTGAGTCTCTGCAAAACATTTACATGTGTAGACACAAATAAGTGAAATAGAATGAAGGCTATTTCAGCTTTAGCTTTTATTCCGTATGGGAGCTAAAGTCGCACAAACTTTTGTTTACAAAAATTTCGATGGCCTATAGTTCGCAAGTTATGCAATCAGTTGACATAAGATTGTGCATGCATGTAGACATGTTAATGGTCTTTATACATGCCAAGTTTCAGATGGCTACCTACTCATACAAGCAAGCAGTAGCGGTTTGAAATTTTCACAATTTGGGCTACACGTTCGGGACGATTCGTGACCTTAGGTGACCTGCACAATTCGGGCTGAAACTAGTGCCAAATGAGAGGGTTGGGATAAACATTCAATTGACCATATGTGCCAAAAATTCTCGTTCTTTAGTTTTCGAGTTATAGCCCCTGGAAGTCGTAAACTGCACGACTTTGCCCTCGAATATCTCGACAACGGAGAAAGGAGAATTTCTGGGATTTTTTCCCAAGAAATATATGGGAATTATGTGTAATTTTAGCACAGTTTCAGAACGATTCGTGAAAGTCACCTTTTAAGAATAACTTCCACTGCAGCCCATACATAAAAGTTTGCTCCTTTATTACTCTGCACATGGACAATTATTTGCGCTGTTATTTGCCCCAAGCATGTACCTATGTAATTACCGTTTACAGTGTAAAGATGGATGCTATCGGTCGCTGAACGTCGGAGCAGTAGGCGTTTAATGCATTTTCCCATAGGGTCCAATGCAAAATTGACACCTCATTTTCTCCATTCTCAAGAGCTTTGAGTCTCTGCAAAACATATACATGTGTAGACACAAATAAGTGAAATAGAATGAAGGCTATTTCAGCTTTAGCTTTTATTTCGTTTGGGAGCTAAAGTCGCACAAACTTTTGTTTACAAAAATTTCGATGGCCTATAGTTCGCAAGTTATGCAATCAGTTGACATAAGATTGTGCATGCATGTAGACATGTTAATGGCCTTTATACATGCCAAGTTTCAGATGGCTACCTACTCATACAAGCAAGCAGTAGCGGTTTGAAATTTTCACAATATGGGCTACACGTTCGGGACGATTCGTGACCTTAGGTGACTTGCACAATTCGGGCTGAAACTAGTGCCAAATGAGAGGGTTGGGATAAACATTCAATTGACCATATGTGCCAAAAATTCTCGTTCTTTAGTTTTCGAGTTATAGCCCCTGGAAGTCGTAAACTGCACGACTTTGCCCTCGAATATCTCGACAACGGAGAAAGGAGAATTTCAGGGATTTTTTCCCAAGAAATATATGGGAATTATGTGTAATTTTAGCACAGTTTCAGAACGATTCGTGAAAGTCACCTTTTAAGAATAACTTCCACTGCAGCCCATACATAAAAATTTGCTCCTTTATTACTCTGCACATGGACAATTATTTGCCCTGTTATTTGCCCCAGGCATGTACCTATGTAATTACCGTTTACAGTGTAAAGATGGATGTTATCGGTCGCTGAACGTCGGAGCAGTAGGCGTTTAATGCATTTTCCCATAGGGTCCAATGCAAAATTGACACCTCATTTTCTCCATTCTCAAGAGCTTTGAGTCTCTGCAAAACATTTACATGTGTAGACACAAATAAGTGAAATAGAATGAAGCCTATTTCAGCTTTAGCTTTTATTCCGTTTGGGAGCTAAAGTCGCACAAACTTTTGTTTACAAAAATTTCGATGGCCTATAGATCGCAAGTTATGCAATCAGTTGACATAAGATTGTGCATGCATGTAGACATGTTAATGGCCTTTATACATGCCAAGTTTCAGATGGCTACCTACTCATACAAGCAAGCAGTAGCGGTTTGAAATTTTCACAATATGGGCTACACGTTCGGGACGATTCGTGACCTTAGGTGACTTGCACAATTCGGGCTGAAACTAGTGCCAAATGAGAGGGTTGGGATAAACATTTAATTGACCATATGTGCCAAAAATTCTCGTTCTTTAGTTTTCGAGTTATAGCCCCTGGAAGTCGTAAACTGCACGACTTTGCCCTCGAATATCTCGACAACGGAGAAAGGAGAATTTCTGGGATTTTTTCCCAAGAAATATATGGGAATTATCTGTAATTTTAGCACAGTTTCAGAACGATTCGTGAAAGTCACCTTTTAAGAATAACTTCCACTGCAGCCCATACATAAAAGTTTGCTCCTTTATTACTCTGCACATGGACAATTATTTGCGCTGTTATTTGCCCCAGGCATGTACTTATGTAATTACCGTTTACAGTGTAAAGATGGATGTTATCGGTCGCTGAACGTCGGAGCAGTAGGCGTTTAATGCATTTTCCCATAGGGTCCAATGCAAAATTGACACCTCATTTTCTCCATTCTCAAGAGCTTTGAGTCTCTGCAAAACATATACATGTGTAGACACAAATAAGTGAAATAGAATGAAGGCTATTTCAGCTTTAGCTTTTATTCCGTTTGGGAGCTAAAGTCGCACAAACTTTTGTTTACAAAAATTTCGATGGCCTATAGTTCGCAAGTTATGCAATCAGTTGACATAAGATTGTGCATGCATGTAGACATGTTAATGGCCTTTATACATGCCAAGTTTCAGATGGCTACCTACTCATACAAGCAAGCAGTAGCGGTTTGAAATTTTCACAATTTGGGCTACACGTTCGGGACGATTCGTGACCTTAGGTGACTTGCACAATTCGGGCTGAAACTAGTGCCAAATGAGAGGGTTGGGATAAACATTCAATTGACCATATGTGCCAAAAATTCTCGTTCTTTAGTTTTCGAGTTATAGCCCCTGGAAGTCGTAAACTGCACGACTTTGCCCTCGAATATCTCGACAACGGAGAAAGGAGAATTTCTGGGATTTTTTCCCAAGAAATATATGGGAATTATCTGTAATTTTAGCACAGTTTCAGAACGATTCGTGAAAGTCACCTTTTAAGAATAACTTCCACTGCAGCCCATACATAAAAGTTTGCTCCTTTATTACTCTGCACATGGACAATTATTTGCGCTGTTATTTGCCCCAGGCATGTACCTATGTAATTACCGTTTACAGTGTAAAGATGGATGTTATCGGTCGCTGAACGTCGGAGCAGTAGGCGTTTAATGCATTTTCCCATAGGGTCCAATGCAAAATTGACACCTCATTTTCTCCATTCTCAAGAGCTTTGAGTCTCTGCACAACATATACATGTGTAGACACAAATAAGTGAAATAGAATGAAGGCTATTTCAGCTTTAGCTTTTATTCCGTTTGGGAGCTAAAGTCGCACAAACTTTTGTTTACAAAAATTTCGATGGCCTATAGTTCGCAAGTTATGCAATCAGTTGACATAAGATTGTGCATGCATGTAGACATGTTAATGGCCTTTATACATGCCAAGTTTCAGATGGCTACCTACTCATACAAGCAAGCAGTAGCGGTTTGAAATTTTCACAATTTGGGCTACACGTTCGGGACGATTCGTGACCTTAGGTGACTTGCACAATTCGGGCTGAAACTAGTGCCAAATGAGAGGGTTGGGATAAACATTCAATTGACCATATGTGCCAAAAATTCTCGTTCTTTAGTTTTCGAGTTATAGCCCCTGGAAGTCGTAAACTGCACGACTTTGCCCTCGAATATCTCGACAACGGAGAAAGGAGAATTTCTGGGATTTTTTCCCAAGAAATATATGGGAATTATGTGTAATTTTAGCACAGTTTCAGAACGATTCGTGAAAGTCACCTTTTAAGAATAACTTCCACTGCAGCCCATACATAAAAGTTTGCTCCTTTATTACTCTGCACATGGACAATTATTTGCGCTGTTATTTGCCCCAGGCATGTACCTATGTAATTACCGTTTACAGTGTAAAGATGGATGTTATCGGTCGCTGAACGTCGGAGCAGTAGGCGTTTAATGCATTTTCCCATAGGGTCCAATGCAAAATTGACACCTCATTTTCTCCATTCTCAAGAGCTTTGAGTCTCTGCAAAACATATACATGTGTAGACACAAATAAGTGAAATAGAATGAAGGCTATTTCAGCTTTAGCTTTTATTCCGTTTGGGAGCTAAAGTCGCACAAACTTTTGTTTACAAAAATTTCGATGGCCTATAGTTCGCAAGTTATGCAATCAGTTGACATAAGATTGTGCATGCATGTAGACATGTAATGGCCTTTATACATGCCAAGTTTCAGATGGCTACCTACTCATAGAGGCAAGCAGTAGCGGTTTGAAATTTTCACAATTTGGGCTACACGTTCGGGACAATTCGTGACCTTAGTTGACTTGCACAATTCGGGCTGAAACTAGTGCCAAATGAGAGGGTTGGGATAAACATTCAATTGACCATATGTGCCAAAAATTCTCGTTCTTTAGTTTTCGAGTTATAGCCCCTGGAAGTCGTAAACTGCACGACTTTGCCCTCGAATATCTCGACAACGGAGAAAGGAGAATTTCAGGGATTTTTTCCAAAGAAATATATGGGAATTATCTGTAATTTCAGCACAGTTTCAGAACGATTCGTGAAAGTCACCTTTTAAGAATAACTTCCACTGCAGCCCATACATAAAAGTTTGCTCCTTTATTACTCTGCACATGGACAATTAATTGCGCTGTTATTTGCCCCAGGCATGTACCTATGTAATTACCGTTTACAGTGTAAAGATGGATGTTATCGGTCGCTGAACGTCGGAGCAGTAGGCGTTTAATGCATTTTCCCATAGGGTCCAATGCAAAATTGACACCTCATTTTCTCCATTCTCAAGAGCTTTGAGTCTCTGCAAAACATATACATGTGTAGACACAAATAAGTGAAATAGAATGAAGGCTATTTCAGCTTTAGCTTTTATTCCGTTTGGGAGCTAAAGTCGCACAAACTTTTGTTTACAAAAATTTCGATGGCCTATAGTTCGCAAGTTATGCAATCAGTTGACATAAGATTGTGCATGCATGTAGACATGTTAATGGCCTTTATACGTGCCAAGTTTCAGATGGCTACCTACTCATACAAGCAAGCAGTAGCGGTTTGAAATTTTCACAATTTGGGCTACACGTTCGGGACGATTCGTGACCTTAGGTGACTTGCACAATTCGGGCTGAAACTAGTGCCAAATGAGAGGGTTGGGATAAACATTCAATTGACCATATGTGCCAAAAATTCTCGTTCTTTAGTTTTCGAGTTATAGCCCCTGGAAGTCGTAAACTGCACGACTTTGCCCTCGAATATCTCGACAACGGAGAAAGGAGAATTTCTGGGATTTTTTCCCAAGAAATATATGGGAATTATCTGTAATTTCAGCACAGTTTCAGAACGATTCGTGAAAGTCACCTTTTAAGAATAACTTCCACTGCAGCCCATACATAAAAGTTTGCTCCTTTATTACTCTGCACACGGACAATTATTTGCGCTGTTATTTGCCCCAGGCATGTACCTATGTAATTACCGTTTACAGTGTAAAGATGGATGTTATCGGTCGCTGAACGTCGGAGCAGTAGGCGTTTAATGCATTTTCCCATTGGGTCCAATGCAAAATTGACACCTCATTTTCTCCATTCTCAAGAGCTTTGAGTCTCTGCAAAACATTTACATGTGTAGACACAAATAAGTGAAATAGAATGAAGGCTATTTCAGCTTTAGCTTTTATTCCGTTTGGGAGCTAAAGTCGCACAAACTTTTGTTTACAAAAATTTCGATGGCCTATAGTTCGCAAGTTATGCAATCAGTTGACATAAGATTGTGCATGCATGTAGACTTGTTAATGGCCTTTATACATGCCAAGTTTCAGATGGCTACCTACTCATACAAGCAAGCAGTAGCGGTTTGAAATTTTCACAATTTGGGCTACACGTTCGGGACGATTCGTGACCTTAGGTGACTTGCACAATTCGGGCTGAAACTAGTGCCAAATGAGAGGGTTGGGATAAACATTCAATTGACCATATGTGCCAAAAATTCTCGTTCTTTAGTTTTCGAGTTATAGCCCCTGGAAGTCGTAAACTGCACGACTTTGCCCTCGAATATCTCGACAACGGAGAAAGGAGAATTTCTGGGATTTTTTCCCAAGAAATATATGGGAATTATCTGTAATTTTAGCACAGTTTCAGAACGATTCGTGAAAGTCACATTTTAAGAATAACTTCCACTGCAGCCCATACATAAAAGTTTGCTCCTTTATTACTCTGCACATGGACAATTATTTGCGCTGTTATTTGCCCCAGGCATGTACCTATGTAATTACCGTTTACAGTGTAAAGATGGATGTTATCGGTCGCTGAACGTCGGAGCAGTAGGCGTTTAATGCATTTTCCCATAGGGTCCAATGCAAAATTGACACCTCATTTTCTCCATTCTCAAGAGCTTTGAGTCTCTGCAAAACATATACATGTGTAGACACAAATAAGTGAAATAGAATGAAGGCTATTTCAGCTTTAGCTTTTATTCCGTTTGGGAGCTTAAGTCGCACAAACTTTTGTTTACAAAAATTTCGATGGCCTATAGTTCGCAAGTTATGCAATCAGTTGACATAAGATTGTGCATGCATGTAGACATGTTAATGGCCTTTATACATGCCAAGTTTCAGATGGCTACCTACTCATACAAGCAAGCAGTAGCGGTTTGAAATTTTCACAATATGGGCTACACGTTCGGGACGATTCGTGACCTTAGGTGACTTGCACAATTCGGGCTGAAACTAGTGCCAAATGAGAGGGTTGGGATAAACATTCAATTGACCATATGTGCCAAAAATTCTCGTTCTTTAGTTTTCGAGTTATAGCCCCTGGAAGTCGTAAACTGCACGACTTTGCCCTCGAATATCTCGACAACGGAGAAAGGAGAATTTCTGGGATTTTTTCCCAAGAAATATATGGGAATTATCTGTAATTTTAGCACAGTTTCAGAACGATTCGTGAAAGTCAACTTTTATGAATAACTTCCACTGCAGCCCATACATAAAAGTTTGCTCCTTTATTACTCTGCACATGGACAATTATTTGCGCTGTTATTTGCCCCAGGCATGTACCTATGTAATTACCGTTTACAGTGTAAAGATGGATGTTATCGGTCGCTGAACGTCGGAGCAGTAGGCGTTTAATGCATTTTCCCATAGGGTCCAATGCAAAATTGACACCTCATTTTCTCCATTCTCAAGAGCTTTGAGTCTCTGCAAAACATATACATGTGTAGACACAAATAAGTGAAATAGAATGAAGGCTATTTCAGCTTTAGCTTTTATTCCGTTTGGGAGCTAAAGTCGCACAAACTTTTGTTTACAAAAATGTTAATGGCCTTTATACATGCCAAGTTTCAGATGGCTACCTACTCATACAAGCAAGCAGTAGCGGTTTGAAATTTTCACAATATGGGCTACACGTTCGGGACGATTCGTGACTTTAGGTGACTTGCACAATTCGGGCTGAAACTAGTGCCAAATGAGAGGGTTGGGATAAACATTCAATTGACCATATGTGCCAAAAATTCTCGTTCTTTAGTTTTCGAGTTATAGCCCCTGGAAGTCGTAAACTGCACGACTTTGCCCTCGAATATCTCGACAACGGAGAAAGGAGAATTTCTGGGATTTTTTACTCTGCACATGGACAATTATTTGCGCTGTTATTTGCCCCAGGCATGTACCTATGTAATTACCGTTTACAGTGTAAAGATGGATGCTATCGGTCGCTGAACGTCGGAGCAGTAGGCGTTTAATGCATTTTCCCATAGGGTCCAATGCAAAATTGACACCTCACTTTCTCCATTCTCAAGAGCTTTGAGTCTCTGCAAAACATATACATGTGTGGGAGCTAAAGTCGCACAAACTTTTGTTTACAAAAATTTCGATGGCCTATAGTTCGCAAGTTATGCAATCAGTTGCAATAAGATTGTGCATGCATGTAGACATGTTAATGGCCTTTATACATGCCAAGTTTCAGATGGCTACCTACTCATACAAGCAAGCAGTAGCGGTTTGAAATTTTCACAATATGGGCTACACGTTCGGGACGATTCGTGACCTTAGGTGACTTGCACAATTCGGGCTGAAACTAGTGCCAAATGAGAGGGTTGGGATAAACATTCAATTGACCATATGTGCCAAAAATTCTCGTTCTTTAATTTTCGAGTTATAGCCCCTGGAAGTCGTAAACTGCACGACTTTGCCCTCGAATATCTCGACAACGGAGAAAGGAGAATTTCTGGGATTTTTTCCCAAGAAATATATGGGAATTATCTGTAATTTTAGCACAGTTTCAGTCACATTTTAAGAATAACTTCCACTGCAGCCCATACATAAAAGTTTGCTCCTTTATTACTCTGCACATGGACAATTATTTGCGCTGTTATTTGCCCCAGGCATGTACCTATGTAATTACCGTTTACAGTGTAAAGATGGATGTTATCGGTCGCTGAACGTCGATGCAGTAGGCGTTTAATGCATTTTCCCATAGGGTCCAATGCAAAATTGACACCTCATTTTCTCCATTCTCAAGAGCTTTGAGTCTCTGCAAAACATATACATGTGTAGACACAAATAAGGGAAATAGAATGAAGTCTATTTCATCTTTAGTTTTTATTCCGTTTGGGAGCTAAAGTCGCACAAACTTTTGTTTACAAAAATTTCGATGGCCTATAGTTCGCAAGTTATGCAATCAGTTGACATAAGATTGTGCATGCATGTAGACATGCTAATGGCCTTCATACATGCCAAGTTTCAGATCAGATGGCTACCTACTCATACAAGCAAGCAGTAGCGGTTTGAAATTTTCACAATATGGGCTACACGTTCGGGACGATTCGTGACCTTAGGTGACTTGCACAATTCGGGCTGAAACTAGTGCCAAATGAGAGGGTTGGGATAAACATTCAATTGACCATATGTGCCAAAAATTCTCGTTCTTTAGTTTTCGAGTTATAGCCCCTGGAAGTCGTAAATTGCACGACTTTGCCCTCGAATATCTCGACAACGGAGAAAGGAGAATTTCTGGGATTTTTTCCCAAGAAATATATGGGATTATCTGTAATTTTAGCACAGTTTCAGAACGATTCGTGAAAGTCACCTTTTAAGAATAACTTCCACTGCAGCCCATACATAAAAGTTTGCTCCTTTATTACTCTGCACATGGACAATTATTTGCGCTGTTATTTGGCCCAGGCATGTACCTATGTAATTACCGTTTACAGTTTAAAGATGGATGTTATCGGTCGCTGAACGTCGGAGCAGTAGGCGTTTAATGCATTTTCCCATAGGGTCCAATGCAAAATTGACACCTCATTTTCTCCATTCTCAAGAGCTTTGAGTCTCTGCAAAACATATACATGTGTAGACACAAATAAGTGAAATAGAATGAAGGCTATTTCAGCTTTAGCTTTTATTCCGTTTGGGAGCTAAAGTCGCACAAACTTTTGTTTACAAAAATTTCGATGGCCTATAGTTCGCAAGTTATGCAATCAGTTGACATAAGATTGTGCATGCATGTAGACATGTTAATGGCCTTTATACATGCCAAGTTTCAGATGGCTACCTACTCATACAAGCAAGCAGTAGCGGTTTGAAATTTTCACAATTTGGGCTACACGTTCGGGACGATTCGTGACCTTAGGTGACTTGCACAATTCGGGCTGAAACTAGTGCCAAATGAGAGGGTTGGGATAAACATTCAATTGACCATATGTGCCAAAAATTCTCGTTCTTTAGTTTTCGAGTTATAGCCCCTGGAAGTCGTAAACTGCACGACTTTGCTCTCGAATATCTCGACAACGGAGAAAAGAGAATTTCTGGGATTTTTTCCCAAGAAATATATGGGAATTATCTGTAATTTTAGCACAGTTTCAGAACGATTCGTGAAAGTCACCTTTTAAGAATAACTTCCACTGCAGCCCATACATAAAAGTTTGCTCCTTTATTACTCTGCACATGAACAATTATTTGCGCTGTTATTTGCCCCAGGCATGTACCTATGTAATTACCGTTTACAGTGTAAAGATGGATGTTGTCGGTCGCTGAACGTCGGAGCAGTAGGCGTTTAATGCATTTTCCCATAGGGTCCAATGCAAAATTGACACCTTATTTTCTCCATTCTCAAGAGCTTTGAGTCTCTGCAAAACATATACATGTGTAGACACAAATAAGTGAAATAGAATGAAGGCTATTTCAGCTTTAGCTTTTATTCCGTTTGGGAGCTAAAGTCGCACAAACTTTTGTTTACAAAAATTTCGATGGCCTATAGTTCGCAAGTTATGCAATCAGTTGACATAAGATTGTGCATGCATGTAGACATGTTAATGGCCTTTATACATGCCAAGTTTCAGATGGCTACCTACTCATACAAGCAAGCAGTAGCGGTTTGAAATTTTCACAATTTGGGCTACACGTTCGGGACGATTCGTGACCTTAGGTGACCTGCACAATTCGGGCTGAAACTAGTGCCAAATGAGAGGGTTGGGATAAACATTCAATTGACCATATGTGCCAAAAATTCTCGTTCTTTAGTTTTCGAGTTATAGCCCCTGGAAGTCGTAAGCTGCACGACTTTGCCCTCGAATATCTCGACAACGGAGAAAGGAGAATTTCTGGGATTTTTTCCCAAGAAATATATGGGAATTATCTGTAATTTTAGCACAGTTTCAGAACGATTCGTGAAAGTCACCTTTTAAGAATAACTTCCACTGCAGCCCATACATAAAAGTTTGCTCCTTTATTACTCTGCACATGGACAATTATTTGCGCTGTTATTTGCCCCAGGCATGTACCTATGTAATTACCGTTTACAGTGTAAAGATGGATGTTATCGGTCGCTGAACGTCGGAGCAGTAGGCGTTTAATGCATTTTCCCATAGGGTCCAATGCAAAATTGACACCTCATTTTCTCCATTCTCAAGAGCTTTGAGTCTCTGCAAAACATATACATGTGTAGACACAAATAAGGGAAATAGAATGAAGTCTATTTCATCTTTAGCTTTTATTCCGTTTGGGAGCTAAAGTCGCACAAACTTTTGTTTACAAAAATGTTAATGGCCTTTATACATGCCAAGTTTCAGATGGCTACCTACTCATACAAGCAAGCAGTAGCGGTTTGAAATTTTCACAATTTGGGCTACACGTTCGGGACGATTCGTGACCTTAGGTGACTTGCACAATTCGGGCTGAAACTAGTGCCAAATGAGAGGGTTGGGATAAACATTCAATTGACCATATGTGCCAAAAATTCTCGTTCTTTAGTTTTCGAGTTATAGCCCCTGGAAGTCGTAAACTGCACGACTTTGCCCTCGAATATCTCGACAACGGAGAAAGGAGAATTTCTGGGATTTTTTCCCAAGAAATATATGGGAATTATCTGTAATTTTAGCACAGTTTCAGAACGATTCGTGAAAGTCACCTTTTAAGAATAACTTCCACTGCAGCCCATACATAAAAGTTTGCTCCTTTATTACTCTGCACATGAACAATTATTTGCGCTGTTATTTGCCCCAGGCCTGTACCTATGTAATTACCGTTTACAGTGTAAAGATGGATGTTATCGGTCGCTGAACGTCGGAGCAGTAGGCGTTTAATGCATTTTCCCATAGGGTCCAATGCAAAATTGACACCTTATTTTCTCCATTCTCAAGAGCTTTGAGTCTCTGCAAAACATATACATGTGTAGACACAAATAAGTGAAATAGAATGAAGGCTATTTGAGCTTTAGCTTTTATTCCGTTTGGGAGCTAAAGTCGCACAAACTTTTGTTTCCAAAAATTTCGATGGCCTATAGTTCGCAAGTTATGCAATCAGTTGACATAAGATTGTGCATGCATGTAGACATGTTAATGGCCTTTATACATGCCAAGTTTCAGATGGCTACCTACTCATACAAGCAAGCAGTATCGGTTTGAAATTTTCACAATATGGGCTACACGTTCGGGACGATTCGTGACGTTAGATGACTTGCACAATTCGGGCTGAAACTATTGCCAAATGAGAGGGTTGGGATAAACATTCAATTGACCATATGTGCCAAAAATTCTCGTTCTTTAGTTTTCGAGTTATAGCCCCTGGAAGTCGTAAACTGCACGACTTTGCCCTCGAATATCTCGACAACGGAGAAAGGAGAATTTCTGGGATTTTTTCCCAAGAAATATATGGGAATTATCTGTAATTTTAGCACAGTTTCAGAACGATTCGTGAAAGTCACCTTTTAAGAATAACTTCCACTGCAGCCCATACATAAAAGTTTGCTCCTTTATTACTCTGCACATGGACAATTAATTGCGCTGTTATTTGCCCCAGGCATGTACCTATGTAATTACCGTTTACAGTGTAAAGATGGATGTTATCGGTCGCTGAACGTCGGAGCAGTAGGCGTTTAATGCATTTTCCCATAGGGTCCAATGCAAAATTGACACCTCATTTTCTCCATTCTCAAGAGCTTTGAGTCTCTGCAAAACATATACATGTGTAGACACAAATAAGTGAAATAGAATGAAGGCTATTTCAGCTTTAGCTTTTATTCCGTTTGGGAGCTAAAGTCGCACAAACTTTTGTTTACAAAAATTTCGATGGCCTATAGTTCGCAAGTTATGCAATCAGTTGACATAAGATTGTGCATGCATGTAGACATGTTAATGGCCTTTATACGTGCCAAGTTTCAGATGGCTACCTACTCATACAAGCAAGCAGTAGCGGTTTGAAATTTTCACAATTTGGGCTACACGTTCGGGACGATTCGTGACCTTAGGTGACTTGCACAATTCGGGCTGAAACTAGTGCCAAATGAGAGGGTTGGGATAAACATTCAATTGACCATATGTGCCAAAAATTCTCGTTCTTTAGTTTTCGAGTTATAGCCCCTGGAAGTCGTAAACTGCACGACTTTGCCCTCGAATATCTCGACAACGGAGAAAGGAGAATTTCTGGGATTTTTTCCCAAGAAATATATGGGAATTATCTGTAATTTCAGCACAGTTTCAGAACGATTCGTGAAAGTCACCTTTTAAGAATAACTTCCACTGCAGCCCATACATAAAAGTTTGCTCCTTTATTACTCTGCACACGGACAATTATTTGCGCTGTTATTTGCCCCAGGCATGTACCTATGTAATTACCGTTTACAGTGTAAAGATGGATGTTATCGGTCGCTGAACGTCGGAGCAGTAGGCGTTTAATGCATTTTCCCATTGGGTCCAATGCAAAATTGACACCTCATTTTCTCCATTCTCAAGAGCTTTGAGTCTCTGCAAAACATTTACATGTGTAGACACAAATAAGTGAAATAGAATGAAGGCTATTTCAGCTTTAGCTTTTATTCCGTTTGGGAGCTAAAGTCGCACAAACTTTTGTTTACAAAAAATTCGATGGCCTATAGTTCGCAAGTTATGCAATCAGTTGACATAAGATTGTGCATGCATGTAGACATGTTAATGGCCTTTATACATGCCAAGTTTCAGATGGCTACCTACTCATACAAGCAAGCAGTAGCGGTTTGAAATTTTCACAATTTGGGCAACACGTTCGGGACGATTCGTGCCCTTAGGTGACCTGCACAATTCGGGCTGAAACTAGTGCCAAATGAGAGGGTTGGGATAAACATTCAATTGACCATATGTGCCAAAAATTCTCGTTCTTTAGTTTTCGAGTTATAGCCCCTGGAAGTCGTAAACTGCACGAATTTGCCCTCGAATATCTCGACAACGGAGAAAGGAGAATTTCTGGGATTTTTTCCCAAGAAATATATGGGAATTATCTGTAATTTTAGCACAGTTTCAGAACGATTCGTGAAAGTCACCTTTTAAGAATAACTTCTACTGCAGCCCATACATAAAAGTTTGCTCCTTTATTACTCTGCACATGGACAATTATTTGCGCTGTTATTTGCCCCAGGCATGTACCTATGTAATTACCGTTTACAGTGTAAAGATGGATGTTATCGGTCGCTGAACGTCGGAGCAGTAGGCGTTTAATGCATTTTCCCATAGGGTCCAATGCAAAATTGACACCTTATTTTCTCCATTCTCAAGAGCTTTGAGTCTCTGCAAAACATATACATGTGTAGACACAAATAAGTGAAATAGAATGAAGGCTATCTGAGCTTTAGCTTTTATTCCGTTTGGGAGCTAAAGTCGCACAAACTTTTGTTTACAAAAATTTCGATGGCCTATAGTTCGCAAGTTATGCAATCAGTTGACATAAGATTGTGCATGCATGTAGACTTGTTAATGGCCTTTATACATGCCAAGTTTCAGATGGCTACCTACTCATACAAGCAAGCAGTAGCGGTTTGAAATTTTCACAATTTGGGCTACACGTTCGGGACGATTCGTGACCTTAGGTGACTTGCACAATTCGGGCTGAAACTAGTGCCAAATGAGAGGGTTGGGATAAACATTCAATTGACCATATGTGCCAAAAATTCTCGTTCTTTAGTTTTCGAGTTATAGCCCCTGGAAGTCGTAAACTGCACGACTTTGCCCTCGAATATCTCGACAACGGAGAAAGGAGAATTTCTGGGATTTTTTCCCAAGAAATATATGGGAATTATCTGTAATTTTAGCACAGTTTCAGAACGATTCGTGAAAGTCACATTTTAAGAATAACTTCCACTGCAGCCCATACATAAAAGTTTGCTCCTTTATTACTCTGCACATGGACAATTATTTGCGCTGTTATTTGCCCCAGGCATGTACCTATGTAATTACCGTTTACAGTGTAAAGATGGATGTTATCGGTCGCTGAACGTCGGAGCAGTAGGCGTTTAATGCATTTTCCCATAGGGTCCAATGCAAAATTGACACCTCATTTTCTCCATTCTCAAGAGCTTTGAGTCTCTGCAAAACATATACATGTGTAGACACAAATAAGTGAAATAGAATGAAGGCTATTTCAGCTTTAGCTTTTATTCCGTTTGGGAGCTTAAGTCGCACAAACTTTTGTTTACAAAAATTTCGATGGCCTATAGTTCGCAAGTTATGCAATCAGTTGACATAAGATTGTGCATGCATGTAGACATGTTAATGGCCTTTATACATGCCAAGTTTCAGATGGCTACCTACTCATACAAGCAAGCAGTAGCGGTTTGAAATTTTCACAATATGGGCTACACGTTCGGGACGATTCGTGACCTTAGGTGACTTGCACAATTCGGGCTGAAACTAGTGCCAAATGAGAGGGTTGGGATAAACATTCAATTGACCATATGTGCCAAAAATTCTCGTTCTTTAGTTTTCGAGTTATAGCCCCTGGAAGTCGTAAACTGCACGACTTTGCCCTCGAATATCTCGACAACGGAGAAAGGAGAATTTCTGGGATTTTTTCCCAAGAAATATATGGGAATTATCTGTAATTTTAGCACAGTTTCAGAACGATTCGTGAAAGTCAACTTTTATGAATAACTTCCACTGCAGCCCATACATAAAAGTTTGCTCCTTTATTACTCTGCACATGGACAATTATTTGCGCTGTTATTTGCCCCAGGCATGTACCTATGTAATTACCGTTTACAGTGTAAAGATGGATGTTATCGGTCGCTGAACGTCGGAGCAGTAGGCGTTTAATGCATTTTCCCATAGGGTCCAATGCAAAATTGACACCTCATTTTCTCCATTCTCAAGAGCTTTGAGTCTCTGCAAAACATATACATGTGTAGACACAAATAAGTGAAATAGAATGAAGGCTATTTCAGCTTTAGCTTTTATTCCGTTTGGGAGCTAAAGTCGCACAAACTTTTGTTTACAAAAATGTTAATGGCCTTTATACATGCCAAGTTTCAGATGGCTACCTACTCATACAAGCAAGCAGTAGCGGTTTGAAATTTTCACAATATGGGCTACACGTTCGGGACGATTCGTGACTTTAGGTGACTTGCACAATTCGGGCTGAAACTAGTGCCAAATGAGAGGGTTGGGATAAACATTCAATTGACCATATGTGCCAAAAATTCTCGTTCTTTAGTTTTCGAGTTATAGCCCCTGGAAGTCGTAAACTGCACGACTTTGCCCTCGAATATCTCGACAACGGAGAAAGGAGAATTTCTGGGATTTTTTACTCTGCACATGGACAATTATTTGCGCTGTTATTTGCCCCAGGCATGTACCTATGTAATTACCGTTTACAGTGTAAAGATGGATGCTATCGGTCGCTGAACGTCGGAGCAGTAGGCGTTTAATGCATTTTCCCATAGGGTCCAATGCAAAATTGACACCTCACTTTCTCCATTCTCAAGAGCTTTGAGTCTCTGCAAAACATATACATGTGTGGGAGCTAAAGTCGCACAAACTTTTGTTTACAAAAATTTCGATGGCCTATAGTTCGCAAGTTATGCAATCAGTTGCAATAAGATTGTGCATGCATGTAGACATGTTAATGGCCTTTATACATGCCAAGTTTCAGATGGCTACCTACTCATACAAGCAAGCAGTAGCGGTTTGAAATTTTCACAATATGGGCTACACGTTCGGGACGATTCGTGACCTTAGGTGACTTGCACAATTCGGGCTGAAACTAGTGCCAAATGAGAGGGTTGGGATAAACATTCAATTGACCATATGTGCCAAAAATTCTCGTTCTTTAATTTTCGAGTTATAGCCCCTGGAAGTCGTAAACTGCACGACTTTGCCCTCGAATATCTCGACAACGGAGAAAGGAGAATTTCTGGGATTTTTTCCCAAGAAATATATGGGAATTATCTGTAATTTTAGCACAGTTTCAGTCACATTTTAAGAATAACTTCCACTGCAGCCCATACATAAAAGTTTGCTCCTTTATTACTCTGCACATGGACAATTATTTGCGCTGTTATTTGCCCCAGGCATGTACCTATGTAATTACCGTTTACAGTGTAAAGATGGATGTTATCGGTCGCTGAACGTCGATGCAGTAGGCGTTTAATGCATTTTCCCATAGGGTCCAATGCAAAATTGACACCTCATTTTCTCCATTCTCAAGAGCTTTGAGTCTCTGCAAAACATATACATGTGTAGACACAAATAAGGGAAATAGAATGAAGTCTATTTCATCTTTAGTTTTTATTCCGTTTGGGAGCTAAAGTCGCACAAACTTTTGTTTACAAAAATTTCGATGGCCTATAGTTCGCAAGTTATGCAATCAGTTGACATAAGATTGTGCATGCATGTAGACATGCTAATGGCCTTTATACATGCCAAGTTTCAGATCAGATGGCTACCTACTCATACAAGCAAGCAGTAGCGGTTTGAAATTTTCACAATATGGGCTACACGTTCGGGACGATTCGTGACCTTAGGTGACTTGCACAATTCGGGCTGAAACTAGTGCCAAATGAGAGGGTTGGGATAAACATTCAATTGACCATATGTGCCAAAAATTCTCGTTCTTTAGTTTTCGAGTTATAGCCCCTGGAAGTCGTAAATTGCACGACTTTGCCCTCGAATATCTCGACAACGGAGAAAGGAGAATTTCTGGGATTTTTTCCCAAGAAATATATGGGATTATCTGTAATTTTAGCACAGTTTCAGAACGATTCGTGAAAGTCACCTTTTAAGAATAACTTCCACTGCAGCCCATACATAAAAGTTTGCTCCTTTATTACTCTGCACATGGACAATTATTTGCGCTGTTATTTGGCCCAGGCATGTACCTATGTAATTACCGTTTACAGTTTAAAGATGGATGTTATCGGTCGCTGAACGTCGGAGCAGTAGGCGTTTAATGCATTTTCCCATAGGGTCCAATGCAAAATTGACACCTCATTTTCTCCATTCTCAAGAGCTTTGAGTCTCTGCAAAACATATACATGTGTAGACACAAATAAGTGAAATAGAATGAAGGCTATTTCAGCTTTAGCTTTTATTCCGTTTGGGAGCTAAAGTCGCACAAACTTTTGTTTACAAAAATTTCGATGGCCTATAGTTCGCAAGTTATGCAATCAGTTGACATAAGATTGTGCATGCATGTAGACATGTTAATGGCCTTTATACATGCCAAGTTTCAGATGGCTACCTACTCATACAAGCAAGCAGTAGCGGTTTGAAATTTTCACAATTTGGGCTACACGTTCGGGACGATTCGTGACCTTAGGTGACTTGCACAATTCGGGCTGAAACTAGTGCCAAATGAGAGGGTTGGGATAAACATTCAATTGACCATATGTGCCAAAAATTCTCGTTCTTTAGTTTTCGAGTTATAGCCCCTGGAAGTCGTAAACTGCACGACTTTGCTCTCGAATATCTCGACAACGGAGAAAAGAGAATTTCTGGGATTTTTTCCCAAGAAATATATGGGAATTATCTGTAATTTTAGCACAGTTTCAGAACGATTCGTGAAAGTCACCTTTTAAGAATAACTTCCACTGCAGCCCATACATAAAAGTTTGCTCCTTTATTACTCTGCACATGAACAATTATTTGCGCTGTTATTTGCCCCAGGCATGTACCTATGTAATTACCGTTTACAGTGTAAAGATGGATGTTGTCGGTCGCTGAACGTCGGAGCAGTAGGCGTTTAATGCATTTTCCCATAGGGTCCAATGCAAAATTGACACCTTATTTTCTCCATTCTCAAGAGCTTTGAGTCTCTGCAAAACATATACATGTGTAGACACAAATAAGTGAAATAGAATGAAGGCTATTTCAGCTTTAGCTTTTATTCCGTTTGGGAGCTAAAGTCGCACAAACTTTTGTTTACAAAAATTTCGATGGCCTATAGTTCGCAAGTTATGCAATCAGTTGACATAAGATTGTGCATGCATGTAGACATGTTAATGGCCTTTATACATGCCAAGTTTCAGATGGCTACCTACTCATACAAGCAAGCAGTAGCGGTTTGAAATTTTCACAATTTGGGCTACACGTTCGGGACGATTCGTGACCTTAGGTGACCTGCACAATTCGGGCTGAAACTAGTGCCAAATGAGAGGGTTGGGATAAACATTCAATTGACCATATGTGCCAAAAATTCTCGTTCTTTAGTTTTCGAGTTATAGCCCCTGGAAGTCGTAAGCTGCACGACTTTGCCCTCGAATATCTCGACAACGGAGAAAGGAGAATTTCTGGGATTTTTTCCCAAGAAATATATGGGAATTATCTGTAATTTTAGCACAGTTTCAGAACGATTCGTGAAAGTCACCTTTTAAGAATAACTTCCACTGCAGCCCATACATAAAAGTTTGCTCCTTTATTACTCTGCACATGGACAATTATTTGCGCTGTTATTTGCCCCAGGCATGTACCTATGTAATTACCGTTTACAGTGTAAAGATGGATGTTATCGGTCGCTGAACGTCGGAGCAGTAGGCGTTTAATGCATTTTCCCATAGGGTCCAATGCAAAATTGACACCTCATTTTCTCCATTCTCAAGAGCTTTGAGTCTCTGCAAAACATATACATGTGTAGACACAAATAAGGGAAATAGAATGAAGTCTATTTCATCTTTAGCTTTTATTCCGTTTGGGAGCTAAAGTCGCACAAACTTTTGTTTACAAAAATGTTAATGGCCTTTATACATGCCAAGTTTCAGATGGCTACCTACTCATACAAGCAAGCAGTAGCGGTTTGAAATTTTCACAATTTGGGCTACACGTTCGGGACGATTCGTGACCTTAGGTGACTTGCACAATTCGGGCTGAAACTAGTGCCAAATGAGAGGGTTGGGATAAACATTCAATTGACCATATGTGCCAAAAATTCTCGTTCTTTAGTTTTCGAGTTATAGCCCCTGGAAGTCGTAAACTGCACGACTTTGCCCTCGAATATCTCGACAACGGAGAAAGGAGAATTTCTGGGATTTTTTCCCAAGAAATATATGGGAATTATCTGTAATTTTAGCACAGTTTCAGAACGATTCGTGAAAGTCACCTTTTAAGAATAACTTCCACTGCAGCCCATACATAAAAGTTTGCTCCTTTATTACTCTGCACATGAACAATTATTTGCGCTGTTATTTGCCCCAGGCCTGTACCTATGTAATTACCGTTTACAGTGTAAAGATGGATGTTATCGGTCGCTGAACGTCGGAGCAGTAGGCGTTTAATGCATTTTCCCATAGGGTCCAATGCAAAATTGACACCTTATTTTCTCCATTCTCAAGAGCTTTGAGTCTCTGCAAAACATATACATGTGTAGACACAAATAAGTGAAATAGAATGAAGGCTATTTGAGCTTTAGCTTTTATTCCGTTTGGGAGCTAAAGTCGCACAAACTTTTGTTTCCAAAAATTTCGATGGCCTATAGTTCGCAAGTTATGCAATCAGTTGACATAAGATTGTGCATGCATGTAGACATGTTAATGGCCTTTATACATGCCAAGTTTCAGATGGCTACCTACTCATACAAGCAAGCAGTATCGGTTTGAAATTTTCACAATATGGGCTACACGTTCGGGACGATTCGTGACGTTAGATGACTTGCACAATTCGGGCTGAAACTATTGCCAAATGAGAGGGTTGGGATAAACATTCAATTGACCATATGTGCCAAAAATTCTCGTTCTTTAGTTTTCGAGTTATAGCCCCTGGAAGTCGTAAACTGCACGACTTTGCCCTCGAATATCTCGACAAAGGAGAAAGGAGAATTTCTGGGATTTTTTCCCAAGAAATATATGGGAATTATCTGTAATTTTAGCACAGTTTCAGAACGATTCGTGAAAGTCACCTTTTAAGAATAACTTCCACTGCAGCCCATACATAAAAGTTTGCTCCTTTATTACTCTGCACATGGACAATTATTTGCGCTGTTATTTGCCCCAGGCATGTACCTATGTAATTACCGTTTACAGTGTAAAGATGGATGTTATCGGTCGCTGAACGTCGGAGCAGTAGGCGTTTAATGCATTTTCCCATAGGGTCCAATGCAAAATTGACACCTCATTTTCTCCATTCTCAAGAGCTTTGAGTCTCTGCAAAACATATACATGTGTAGACACAAATAAGTGAAATAGAATAAAGGCTATTTCAGCTTTAGCTTTTATGCAGTTTGGGAGCTAAAGTCGCACAAACTTTTGTTTACAAAAATTTCGATGGCCTATAGTTCGCAAGTTATGCAATCAGTTGACATAAGATTGTGCATGCATGTAGACATGTTAATGGCCTTTATACATGCCAAGTTTCAGATGGCTACCTACTCATACAAGCAAGCAGTAGCGGTTTGAAATTTTCACAATATGGGCTACACGTTCGGGACGATGCGTGACCTTAGGTGACTTGCACAATTCGGGCTGAAACTAGTGCCAAATGAGAGGGTTGGGATAAACATTCAATTGACCGTATGTGCCAAAAATTCTCGTTCTTTAGTTTTCGAGTTATAGCCCCTGGAAGTCGTAAACTGCACGACTTTGCCCTCGAATATCTCGACAACGGAGAAAGGAGAATTTCTGGGATTTTTTCCCAAGAAATATATGGGAATTATCTGTAATTTTAGCACAGTTTCAGAACGATTCGTGAAAGTCACCTTTTAAGAATAACTTCCACTGCAGCCCATACATAAAAGTTTGCTCCTTTATTACTCTGCACATGGACAATTATTTGCGCTGTTATTTGCCCCAGGCATGTACCTATGTAATTACCGTTTACAGTGTAAAGATGGATGTTATCGGTCGCTGAACGTCGGAGCAGTAGGCGTTTAATGCATTTTCCCATAGGGTCCAATGCAAAATTGACACCTCATTTTCTCCATTCTCAAGAGCTTTGAGTCTCTGCAAAACATATACATGTGTAGACACAAATAAGTGAAATAGAATGAAGGCTATTTCAGCTTTAGCTTTTATTCCGTTTGGGAGCTAAAGTCGCACAAACTTTTGTTTACAAAAATTTCGATGGCCTATAGTTCGCAAGTTATGCAATCAGTTGACATAAGATTGTGCATGCATGTAGACATGTTAATGGCCTTTATACATGCCAAGTTTCAGATGGCTACCTACTCATACAAGCAAGCAGTAGCGGTTTGAAATTTTCACAATTTGGGCTACACCTTCGGGAAGATTCGTGACCTTAGGTGACCTGCACAATTCGGGCTGAAACTAGTGCCAAATGAGAGGGTTGGGATAAACATTCAATTGACCATATGTGCCAAACATTCTCGTTCTTTAGTTTTCGAGTTATAGCCCCTGGAAGTCGTAAACTGCACGACTTTGCCCTCGAATATCTCGACAACGGATAAAAGAGAATTTCTGGGATTTTTTCCCAAGAAATATATGGGAATTATCTGTAATTTTAGCACAGTTTCAGAACGATTCGTGAAAGTCACCTTTTAAGAATAACTTCCACTGCAGCCCATACATAAAAGTTTGCTCCTTTATTACTCTGCACATGGACAATTATTTGCGCTGTTATTTGCCCCAGGCATGTACCTATGTAATTACCGTTTACAGTGTAAAGATGGATGTTATCGGTCGCTGAACGTCGGAGCAGTAGGCGTTTAATGCATTTTCCCATAGGGTCCAATGCAAAATTGACACCTCATTTTCTCCATTCTCAAGAGCTTTGAGTCTCTGCAAAACATATACATGTGTAGACACAAATAAATGAAATAGAATGAAGGCTATTTCAGCTTTAGCTTTTATTCAGTTTGGGAGCTAAAGTCGCACAAACTTTTGTTTACAAAAATTTCGATGGCCTATAGTTCGCAAGTTATGCAATCAGTTGACATAAGATTGTGCATGCATGTAGACATGTTAATGGCCTTTATACATGCCAAGTTTCAGATGGCTACCTACTCATACAAGCAAGCAGTAGCGGTTTGAAATTTTCACAATATGGGCTACACGTTCGGGACGATTCGTGACCTTAGGTGACTTGCACAATTCGGGCTGAAACTAGTGCCAAATGAAAGGGTTGGGATAAACATTCAATTGACCATATGTGCCAAAAATTCTCGTTCTTTAGTTTTCGAGTTATAGCCCCTGGAAGTCGTAAACTGCACGACTTTGCCCTCGATATCTCGACAACGGAGAAAGGAGAATTTCTGGGATTTTTTCCCAAGAAATATATGGGAATTATCTGTAATTTTAGCACAGTTTCAGAACGATTCGTGAAAGTCACCTTTTAAGAATAACTTCCACTACAGCCCATACATAAAAGTTTGCTCCTTTATTACTCTGCACATGGACAATTATTTGCGCTGTTATTTGCCCCAGGCATGTACCTATGTAATTACCGTTTACAGTGTAAAGATGGATGTTATCGGTCGCTGAACGTCGGAGCAGTAGGCGTTTAATGCATTTTCCCATAGGGTCCAATGCAAAATTGACACCTCATTTTCTCCATTCTCAAGAGCTTTGAGTCTCTGCAAAACATATACATGTGTAGACACAAATAAGTGAAATAGAATGAAGGCTATTTCAGCTTTAGCTTTTATTCCATTTGGGAGCTAAAGTCGCACAAACTTTTGTTTCCAAAAAAATTCGATGGCCTATAGTTCGCAAGCTATGCAATCAGTTGACATAAGATTGTGCATGCATGTAGACATGTTAATGGCCTTTATACATGCCAAGTTTCAGATGGCTACCTACTCATACAAGCAAGCAGTATCGGTTTGAAATTTTCACAATATGGGCTACACGTTCGGGACGATTCGTGACGTTAGGTGACTTGCACAATTCGGGCTGAAACTAGTGCCAAATGAGAGGGTTGGGATAAACATTCAATTGACCATATGTGCCAAAACTTCTCGTTCTTTAGTTTTCGAGTTATAGCCCCTGGAAGTCGTAAACTTCAAGACTTTGCCCTCGAATATCTCGACAACGGAGAAAGGATAATTTCTGGGATTTTTTCCCAAGAAATATATGGGAATTATCTGTAATTTTAGCACAGTTTCAGAACGATTCGTGAAAGTCACCTTTTAAGAATAACTTCCACTGCAGCCCATACAAAAAAGTTTGCTCCTTTATTACTCTGCACATGGACAATAATTTGCGCTGTTATTTGCCCCAGACATGTACCTATGTAATTACCGTTTACAGTGTAAAGATGGATGTTATCGGTCGCTGAACGTCGGAGCAGTAGGCGTTTAATGCATTTTCCCATAGGGTCCAATGCAAAATTGACACCTCATTTTCTCCATTCTCAAGAGCTTTGAGTCTCTGCAAAACATATACATGTGTAGACACAAATAAGTGAAATAGAATGAAGGCTATTTCAGCTTTAGCTTTTATTCCGTTTGGGAGCTAAAGTCGCACAAACTTTTGTTTACAAAAATTTCGATGGCCTATAGTTCGCAAGTTATACAATCAGTTGACATAAGATTGTGCATGCATGTAGACATGTTAATGGCCTTTATACATGCCAAGTTTCAGATGGCTACCTACTCATACAAGCAAGCAGTAGCGGTTTGAAATTTTCACAATTTGGGCTACACGTTCGGGACGATTCGTGACCTTAGGTGACTTGCACAATTCGGGCTGAAACTAGTGCCAAATGAGAGGGTTGGGATAAACATTCAATTGACCATATGTGCCAAAAATTCTCGTTCTTTAGTTTTCGAGTTATAGCCCCTGGAAGTCGTAAACTGCACGACTTTGCCCTCGAATATCTCGACAACGGAGAAAGGAGAATTTCTGGGATTTTTTCCCAAGAAATATATGGGAATTATCTGTAATTTTAGCACAGTTTCAGAACGATTCGTGAAAGTCACCTTTTAAGAATAACTTCCACTGCAGCCCATACATAAAAGTTTGCTCCTTTATTACTCTGCACATGGACAATTATTTGCGCTGTTATTTGCCCCAGGCATGTACCTATGTAATTACCGTTTACAGTGTAAAGATGGATGTTATCGGTCGCTGAACGTCGGAGCAGTAGGCGTTTAATGCATTTTCCCATAGGGTCCAATGCAAAATTGACACCTCATTTTCTCCATTCTCAAGAGCTTTGAATCTCTGCAAAACATATACATGTGTAGACACAAATAAGTGAAATAGAATGAAGGCTATTTCAGCTTTAGCTTTTATTCCGTTTGGGAGCTAAAGTCGCACAAACTTTTGTTTACAAAAATTTCGATGGCCTATAGTTCGCAAGTTATGCAATCAGTTGACATAAGATTGAGCATGCATGTAGACATGCTAATGGCCTTTATACATGCCAAGTTTCAGATGGCTACCTACTCATACAAGCAAGCAGTAGCGGTTTGAAATTTTGACAATTTGGGCTACACGTTCGGGACGATTCGTGACCTTAGGTGACTTGCACAATTCGGGCTGAAACTAGTGCCAAATGAGAGGGTTGGGATAAACATTCAATTGACCATATGTGCCAAAAATTCTCGTTCTTTAGTTTTCGAGTTATAGCCCCTGGAAGTCGTAAACTGCACGACTTTGCCCTCGAATATCTCGACAACGGAAAAAGGAGAATTTCTGGGATTTTTTCCCAAGAAATATATGGGAATTATCTGTAATTTTAGCACAGTTTCAGAACGATTCGTGAAAGTCACCTTTAAGAATAACTTCCACTGCAGCCCATACATAAAAGTTTGCTCCTTTATTACTCTGCACATGGACAATTATTTGCGCTGTTATTTGCCCCAGGCATGTACCTATGTAATTACCGTTTACAGTGTAAAGATGGATGTTATCGGTCGCTGAACGTCGGAGCAGTAGGCGTTTAATGCATTTTCCCATAGGGTCCAATGCAAAATTGACACCTCATTTTCTCCATTCTCAAGAGCTTTGAGTCTCTGCAAAACATATACATGTGTAGACACAAATAAGTGAAATAGCATGAAGGCTATTTCAGCTTTAGCGTTTATTCCGTTTGGGAGCTAAATTCGCACAATTTTTTGTTTACAAAAATTTCGATGGCCTATAGTTCGCAAGTTATGCAATCAGTTGACATAAGATTGTGCATGCATGTAGACATGTTAATGGCCTTTATACATGTCAAGTTTCAGATGGCTACCTACTCATACAAGCAAGCAATTGCGGTTTGAAATTTTCACAATATGGGCTACACGTTCGGGACGAATCGTGACCTTAGGTGACTTGCACAATTCGGGCTGAAACTAGTGCCAAATGAGAGGGTTGGGATAAACATTCAATTGACTATATGCGCCAAAAATTCTCGTTCTTTAGTTTTCGAGTTATAGCCCCTGGAAATCGTAAACTGCACGACTTTGCCCTCGAATATCTCGACAACGGAGAAAGGAGAATTTCTGGGATTTTTTCCCAAGAAATATATGGGAATTATCTGTAATTTTAGCACAGTTTCAGAACGATTCGTGAAAGTCACCTTTTAAGAATAACTTCCACTGCAGCCCATACATAAAAGTTTGCTCCTTTATTACTCTGCACATGGACAATTATTTGCGCTGTTATTTGCCCCAGGCATGTACCTATGTAATTACCGTTTACAGTGTAAAGATGGATGTTATCGGTCGCTGAACGTCGGAGCAGTAGGCGTTTAATGCATTTTCCCATAGGGTCCAATGCAAAATTGACACCTCATTTTCTCCATTCTCAAGAGCTTTGAGTCTCTGCAAAACATATACATGTGTAGACACAAATAAGTGAAATAGAATGAAGGCTATTTCAGCTTTAGCTTTTATTCCGTTTGGGAGCTAAAGTCGCACAAACTTTTGTTTACAAAAATTTCGATGGCCTATAGTTCGCAAGTTATGCAATCAGTTGACATAAGATTGTGCATGCATGTACACATGTTAATGGCCTTTATACATGCCAAGTTTCAGATGGCTACCTACTCATACAAGCAAGCAGTAGCGGTTTGAAATTTTCACAATATGGGCTACACGTTCGGGACGATTCGTGACCTTAGGTGACTTGCACAATTCGGGCTGAAACTAGTGCCAAATGAGAGGGTTGGGATAAACATTCAATTGACCATATGTGCCAAAAATTCTCGTTCTTTAGTTTTCGAGTTATAGCCCCTGGAAGTCGTAAACTGCACGACTTTGCCCTCGGATATCTCGACAACGGAGAAAGGAGAATTTCTGGGATTTTTTCCCAAGAAATATATGGGAATTATCTGTAAGTTTAGCACAGTTTCAGAACGATTCGTGAAAGTCACCTTTGAAGAATAACTTCCACTGCAGCCCATACATAAAAGTTTGCTCCTTTATTACTCTGCACATGGACAATTATTTGCGCTGTTATTTGCCCCAGGCATGTACCTATGTAATTACCGTTTACAGTGTAAAGATGGATGTTATCGGTCGCTGAACGTCGGAGCAGTAGGCGTTTAATGCATTTTCCCATAGGGTCCAATGCAAAATTGACACCTCATTTTCTCCATTCTCAAGAGCTTTGAGTCTCTGCAAAACATATACATGTGTAGACACAAATAAGTGAAATAGAATGAAGGCTATTTCAGCTTTAGCTTTTATTCCGTTTGGGAGCTAAAGTCGCACAAACTTTTGTTTACAAAAATTTCGATGGCCTATAGTTCGCAAGTTATGCAATCAGTTGACATAAGATTGTGCATGCATGTAGACATGTTAATGGCCTTTATACATGCCAAGTTTCAGATGGCTACCTACTCATACAAGCAAGCAGTAGCGGTTTGAAATTTTCACAATTTGGGCTACACGTTCGGGACGATTCGTGACCTTAGGTGACTTGCACAATTCGGGCTGAAACTAGTGCCAAATAAGAGGGTTGGGATAAACATTCAATTGACCATATGTGCCAAAAATTCTCGTTCTTTAGTTTTCGAGTTATAGCCCCTGGAAGTCGTAAACAGCACGACTTTGCCCTCGAATATCTCGACAACGGAGAAAGGAGAATTTCTGGGATTTTTTCCCAAGAAATATATGGGAATTATCTGTAATTTTAGCACAGTTTCAGAACGATTCGTGAAAGTCACCTTTTAAGAATAACTTCCACTGCAGCCCATACATAAAAGTTTGCTCATTTATTACTCTGCACATGGACAATTATTTGCGCTGTTATTTGCCCCAGGCATGTACCTATGTAATTACCGTTTACAGTGTAAAGATGGATGTTATCGGTCGCTGAACGTCGGAGCAGTAGGCGTTTAATGCATTTTCCCATAGGGTCCAATGCAAAATTGACACCTCATTTTCTCCATTCTCAAGAGCTTTGAGTCTCTGCAAAACATATACATGTGTAGACACAAATAAGTGAAATAGAATGAAGGCTATTTCAGCTTTAGCTTTTATTCCGTTTGGGAGCTAAAGTCGCACAAACTTTTGTTTACAAAAATTTCGATGGCCTATAGTTCGCAAGTTATGCAATCAGTTGACATAAGATTGTGCATGCATGTACACATGTTAATGGCCTTTATACATGCCAAGTTTCAGATGGCTACCTACTCATACAAGCAAGCAGTAGCGGTTTGAAATTTTCACAATTTGGGCTACACGTTCGGAACGATTCGTGACCTTTGGTGACTTGCACAATTCGGGCTGAAACTAGTGCCAAATGAGAGGGTTGGGATAAACATTCAATTGACCATATGTGCCAAAAATTCTCGTTCTTTAGTTTTCGAGTTATAGCCCCTGGAAGTCGTAAACTGCACGACTTTGCCCTCGAATATCTCGACAACGGAGAAAGGAGAATTTCTGGGATTTTTTCCCAAGAAATATATGGGAATTATCTGTAATTTTAGCACAGTTTCAGAACGATTCGTGAAAGTCACCTTTTAAGAATAACTTCCACTGCAGCCCATACATAAAAGTTTGCTCCTTTATTACTCTGCACATGGACAATTATTTGCGCTGTTATTTGCCCCAGGCATGTACCTATGTAATTACCGTTTACAGTGTAAAGATGGATGTTATCGGTCGCTGAACGTCGGAGCAGTAGGCGTTTAATGCATTTTCCCATAGGGTCCAATGCAAAATTGACACCTCATTTTCTCCATTCTCAAGAGCTTTGAGTCTCTGCAAAACATATACATGTGTAGACACAAATAAGTGAAATAGAATGAAGGCTATTTCAGCTTTAGCTTTTATTCCGTTTGGGAGCTAAAGTCGCACAAACTTTTGTTTACAAAAATTTCGATGGCCTATAGTTCGCAAGTTATGCAATCAGTTGACATAAGATTGTGCATGCATGTAGACATGTTAATGGCCTTTATACATGCCAAGTTTCAGATGGCTACCTACTCATACAAGCAAGCAGTAGCGGTTTGAAATTTTCACAATATGGGCTACACGTTCGGGACGATTCGTGACCTTAGGTGACTTGCACAATTCGGGCTGAAACTAGTGCCAAATGAGAGGGTTGGGATAAACATTCAATTGACCATATGTGCCAAAAATTCTCGTTCTTTAGTTTTCGAGTTATAGCCCCTGGAAGTCGTAAACTGCACGACTTTGCCCTCGAATATCTCGACAACGGAGAAAGGAGAATTTCTGGGATTTTTTCCCAAGAAATATATGGGAATTATCTGTAAGTTTAGCACAGTTTCAGAACGATTCGTGAAAGTCACCTTTGAAGAATAACTTCCACTGCAGCCCATACATAAAAGTTTGCTCCTTTATTACTCTGCACATGGACAATTATTTGCGCTGTTATTTGCCCCAGGCATGTACCTATGTAATTACCGTTTACAGTGTAAAGATGGATGTTATCGGTCGCTGAACGTCGGAGCAGTAGGCGTTTAATGCATTTTCCCATAGGGTCCAATGCAAAATTGACACCTCATTTTCTCCATTCTCAAGAGCTTTGAGTCTCTGCAAAACATATACATGTGTAGACACAAATAAGTGAAATAGAATGAAGGCTATTTCAGCTTTAGCTTTTATTCCGTTTGGGAGCTAAAGTCGCACAAACTTTTGTTTACAAAAATTTCGATGGCCTATAGTTCGCAAGTTATGCAATCAGTTGACATAAGATTGTGCATGCATGTAGACATGTTAATGGCCTTTATACATGCCAAGTTTCAGATGGCTACCTACTCATACAAGCAAGCAGTAGCGGTTTGAAATTTTCACAATTTGGGCTACACGTTCGGGACGATTCGTGACCTTAGGTGACTTGCACAATTCGGGCTGAAACTAGTGCCAAATAAGAGGGTTGGGATAAACATTCAATTGACCATATGTGCCAAAAATTCTCGTTCTTTAGTTTTCGAGTTATAGCCCCTGGAAGTCGTAAACAGCACGACTTTGCCCTCGAATATCTCGACAACGGAGAAAGGAGAATTTCTGGGATTTTTTCCCAAGAAATATATGGGAATTATCTGTAATTTTAGCACAGTTTCAGAACGATTCGTGAAAGTCACCTTTTAAGAATAACTTCCACTGCAGCCCATACATAAAAGTTTGCTCATTTATTACTCTGCACATGGACAATTATTTGCGCTGTTATTTGCCCCAGGCATGTACCTATGTAATTACCGTTTACAGTGTAAAGATGGATGTTATCGGTCGCTGAACGTCGGAGCAGTAGGCGTTTAATGCATTTTCCCATAGGGTCCAATGCAAAATTGACACCTCATTTTCTCCATTCTCAAGAGCTTTGAGTCTCTGCAAAACATTTACATGTGTAGACACAAATAAGTGAAATAGAATGAAGGCTATTTCAGCTTTAGCTTTTATTCCGTTTGGGAGCTAAAGTCGCACAAACTTTTGTTTACAAAAATTTCGATGGCCTATAGTTCGCAAGTTATGCAATCAGTTGACATAAGATTGTGCATGCATGTAGACATGTTAATGGCCTTTATACATGCCAAGTTTCAGATGGCTACCTACTCATACAAGCAAGCAGTAGCGGTTTGAAATTTTCACAATTTGGGCTACACGTTCGGGACGATTCGTGACCTTAGGTGACCTGCACAATTCGGGCTGAAACTAGTGCCAAATGAGAGGGTTGGGATAAACATTCAATTGACCATATGTGCCAAAAATTCTCGTTCTTTAGTTTTCGAGTTATAGCCCCTGGAAGTCGTAAACTGCACGACTTTGCCCTCGAATATCTTGACAACGGAGAAAGGAGAATTTCTGGGATTTTTTCCCAAGAAATATATGGGAATTATCTGTAATTTTAGCACAGTTTCAGAACGATTCGTGAAAGTCACCTTTTAAGAATAACTTCAACTGCAGCCCATACATAAAAGTTTGCTCCTTTATTACTCTGCACATGGACAATTATTTGCGCTGTTATTTGCCCCAGGCATGTACCTATGTAATTACCGTTTACAGTGAAAAGATGGATGTTATCGGTCGCTGAACGTCGGAGCAGTAGGCGTTTAATGCATTTTCCCATAGGGTCCAATGCAAAATTGACACCTCATTTTCTCCATTCTCAAGAGCTTTGAGTCTCTGCAAAACATATACATGTGTAGACACAAATAAGTGAAATAGAATGAAGGCTATTTCAGCTTTAGCTTTTATTCCGTTTGGGAGCTAAAGTCGCACAAACTTTTGTTTACAAAAATTTCGATGGCCTATAGTTCGCAAGTTATGCAATCAGTTGACATAAGATTGTGCATGCATGTAGACATGTTAATGGCCTTTATACATGCCAAGTTTCAGATGGCTACCTACTCATACAAGCAAGCAGTAGCGGTTTGAAATTTTCACAATTTGGGCTACACCTTCGGGAAGATTCGTGACCTTAGGTGACCTGCACAATTCGGGCTGAAACTAGTGCCAAATGAGAGGGTTGGGATAAACATTCAATTGACCATATGTGCCAAACATTCTCGTTCTTTAGTTTTCGAGTTATAGCCCCTGGAAGTCGTAAACTGCACGACTTTGCCCTCGAGTATCTCGACAACGGATAAAAGAGAATTTCTGGGATTTTTTCCCAAGAAATATATGGGAATTATCTGTAATTTTAGCACAGTTTCAGAACGATTCGTGAAAGTCACCTTTTAAGAATAACTTCCACTGCAGCCCATACATAAAAGTTTGCTCCTTTATTACTCTGCACATGGACAATTATTTGCGCTGTTATTTGCCCCAGGCATGTACCTATGTAATTACCGTTTACAGTGTAAAGATGGATGTTATCGGTCGCTGAACGTCGGAGCAGTAGGCGTTTAATGCATTTTCCCATAGGGTCCAATGCAAAATTGACACCTCATTTTCTCCATTCTCAAGAGCTTTGAGTCTCTGCAAAACATATACATGTGTAGACACAAATAAATGAAATAGAATGAAGGCTATTTCAGCTTTAGCTTTTATTCCGTTTGGGAGCTAAAGTCGCACAAACTTTTGTTTACAAAAATTTCGATGGCCTATAGTTCGCAAGTTATGCAATCAGTTGACATAAGATTGTGCATGCATGTAGACATGTTAATGGCCTTTATACATGCCAAGTTTCAGATGGCTACCTACTCATACAAGCAAGCAGTAGCGGTTTGAAATTTTCACAATATGGGCTACACGTTCGGGACGATTCGTGACCTTAGGTGACTTGCACAATTCGGGCTGAAACTAGTGCCAAATGAAAGGGTTGGGATAAACATTCAATTGACCATATGTGCCAAAAATTCTCGTTCTTTAGTTTTCGAGTTATAGCCCCTGGAAGTCGTAAACTGCACGACTTTGCCCTCGATATCTCGACAACGGAGAAAGGAGAATTTCTGGGATTTTTTCCCAAGAAATATATGGGAATTATCTGTAATTTTAGCACAGTTTCAGAACGATTCGTGAAAGTCACCTTTTAAGAATAACTTCCACTACAGCCCATACATAAAAGTTTGCTCCTTTATTACTCTGCACATGGACAATTATTTGCGCTGTTATTTGCCCCAGGCATGTACCTATGTAATTACCGTTTACAGTGTAAAGATGGATGTTATCGGTCGCTGAACGTCGGAGCAGTAGGCGTTTAATGCATTTTCCCATAGGGTCCAATGCAAAATTGACACCTCATTTTCTCCATTCTCAAGAGCTTTGAGTCTCTGCAAAACATATACATGTGTAGACACAAATAAGTGAAATAGAATGAAGGCTATTTCAGCTTTAGCTTTTATTCCATTTGGGAGCTAAAGTCGCACAAACTTTTGTTTCCAAAAAAATTCGATGGCCTATAGTTCGCAAGTTATGCAATCAGTTGACATAAGATTGTGCATGCATGTAGACATGTTAATGGCCTTTATACATGCCAAGTTTCAGATGGCTACCTACTCATACAAGCAAGCAGTATCGGTTTGAAATTTTCACAATATGGGCTACACGTTCGGGACGATTCGTGACGTTAGGTGACTTGCACAATTCGGGCTGAAACTAGTGCCAAATGAGAGGGTTGGGATAAACATTCAATTGACCATATGTGCCAAAACTTCTCGTTCTTTAGTTTTCGAGTTATAGCCCCTGGAAGTCGTAAACTTCACGACTTTGCCCTCGAATATCTCGACAACGGAGAAAGGATAATTTCTGGGATTTTTTCCCAAGAAATATATGGGAATTATCTGTAATTTTAGCACAGTTTCAGAACGATTCGTGAAAGTCACCTTTTAAGAATAACTTCCACTGCAGCCCATACATAAAAGTTTGCTCCTTTATTACTCTGCACATGGACAATAATTTGCGCTGTTATTTGCCCCAGACATGTACCTATGTAATTACCGTTTACAGTGTAAAGATGGATGTTATCGGTCGCTGAACGTCGGAGCAGTAGGCGTTTAATGCATTTTCCCATAGGGTCCAATGCAAAATTGACACCTCATTTTCTCCATTCTCAAGAGCTTTGAGTCTCTGCAAAACATATACATGTGTAGACACAAATAAGTGAAATAGAATGAAGGCTATTTCAGCTTTAGCTTTTATTCCGTTTGGGAGCTAAAGTCGCACAAACTTTTGTTTACAAAAATTTCGATGGCCTATAGTTCGCAAGTTATGCAATCAGTTGACATAAGATTGTGCATGCATGTAGACATGTTAATGGCCTTTATACATGCCAAGTTTCAGATGGCTACCTACTCATACAAGCAAGCAGTAGCGGTTTGAAATTTTCACAATTTGGGCTACACGTTCGGGACGATTCGTGACCTTAGGTGACTTGCACAATTCGGGCTGAAACTAGTGCCAAATGAGAGGGTTGGGATAAACATTCAATTGACCATATGTGCCAAAAATTCTCGTTCTTTAGTTTTCGAGTTATAGCCCCTGGAAGTCGTAAACTGCACGACTTTGCCCTCGAATATCTCGACAACGGAGAAAGGAGAATTTCTGGGATTTTTTCCCAAGAAATATATGGGAATTATCTGTAATTTTAGCACAGTTTCAGAACGATTCGTGAAAGTCACCTTTTAAGAATAACTTCCACTGCAGCCCATACATAAAAGTTTGCTCATTTATTACTCTGCACATGGACAATTATTTGCGCTGTTATTTGCCCCAGGCATGTACCTATGTAATTACCGTTTACAGTGTAAAGATGGATGTTATCGGTCGCTGAACGTCGGAGCAGTAGGCGTTTAATGCATTTTCCCATAGGGTCCAATGCAAAATTGACACCTCATTTTCTCCATTCTCAAGAGCTTTGAGTCTCTGCAAAACATATACATGTGTAGACACAAATAAGTGAAATAGAATGAAGGCTATTTCAGCTTTAGCTTTTATTCCGTTTGGGAGCTAAAGTCGCACAAACTTTTGTTTACAAAAATTTCGATGGCCTATAGTTCGCAAGTTATGCAATCAGTTGACATAAGATTGTGCATGCATGTAGACATGTTAATGGCCTTTATACATGCCAAGTTTCAGATGGCTACCTACTCATACAAGCAAGCAGTAGCGGTTTGAAATTTTCACAATTTGGGCTACACGTTCGGGACGATTCGTGACCTTAGGTGACTTGCACAATTCGGGCTGAAACTAGTGCCAAATGAGAGGGTTGGGATAAACATTCAATTGACCATATGTGCCAAAAATTCTCGTTCTTTAGTTTTCGAGTTATAGCCCCTGGAAGTCGTAAACTGCACGACTTTGCCCTCGAATATCTCGACAACGGAGAAAGGAGAATTTCTGGGATTTTTTCCCAAGAAATATATGGGAATTATCTGTAATTTTAGCACAGTTTCAGAACGATTCGTGAAAGTCACCTTTTAAGAATAACTTCCACTGCAGCCCATACATAAAAGTTTGCTCCTTTATTACTCTGCACATGGACAATTATTTGCGCTGTTATTTGCCCCAGGCATGTACCTATGTAATTACCGTTTACAGTGTAAAGATGGATGTTATTTTTCGCTGAACGTCGGAGCAGTAGGCGTTTAATGCATTTTCCCATAGGGTCCAATGCAAAATTGACACCTCATTTTCTCCATTCTCAAGAGCTTTGAGTCTCTGCAAAACATATACATGTGTAGACACAAATAAGTGAAATAGAATGAAGGCTATTTCAGCTTTAGCTTTTATTCCGTTTGGGAGCTAAAGTCGCACAAACTTTTGTTTACAAAAATTTCGATGGCCTATAGTTCGCAAGTTATGCAATCAGTTGACATAAGATTGTGCATGCATGTAGACATGTTAATGGCCTTTATACATGCCAAGTTTCAGATGGCTACCTACTCATACAAGCAAGCAGTAGCGGTTTGAAATTTTCACAATATGGGCTACACGTTCGGGACGATTCGTGACCTTAGGTGACTTGCACAATTCGGGCTGAAACTAGTGCCAAATGAGAGGGTTGGGATAAACATTCAATTGACCATATGTGCCAAAAATTCTCGTTCTTTAGTTTTCGAGTTATAGCCCCTGGAAGTCGTAAACTGCACGACTTTGCCCTCGAATATCTCGACAACGGAGAAAGGAGAATTTCTGGGATTTTTTCCCAAGAAATATATGGGAATTATCTGTAATTTTAGCACAGTTTCAGAACGATTCGTGAAAGTCACCTTTTAAGAATAACTTCCACTGCAGCCCATACATAAAAGTTTGCTCCTTTATAACTCTGCACATGGACAATTATTTGCGCTGTTATTTGCCCAGGCATGTACCTATGTAATTACCGTTTACAGTGTAAAGATGGATGTTATCGGTCGCTGAACGTCGGAGCAGTAGGCGTTTAATGCATTTTCCCATAGGGTCCAATGCAAAATTGACACCTCATTTTCTCCATTCTCAAGAGCTTTGAGTCTCTGCAAAACATATACATGTGTAGACACAAATAAGTGAAATAGAATGAAGGCTATTTCAGCTTTAGCTTTTATTCCGTTTGGGAGCTAAAGTCGCACAAACTTTTGTTTACAAAAATTTCGATGGCCTATAGTTCGCAAGTTATGCAATCAGTTGACATAAGATTGTGCATGCATGTAGACATGTTAATGGCCTTTATACATGCCAAGTTTCAGATGGCTACCTACTCATACAAGCAAGCAGTAGCGGTTTGAAATTTTCACAATATGGGCTACACGTTCGGGACGATTCGTGACCTTAGGTGACTTGCACAATTCGGGCTGAAACTAGTGCCAAATGAGAGGGTTGGGATAAACATTCAATTGACCATATGTGCCAAAAATTCTCGTTCTTTAGTTTTCGAGTTATAGCCCCTGGAAGTCGTAAAATGCACGACTTTGCTCTCGAATATCTCGACAACGGAGAAAGGAGAATTTCTGGGATTTTTTCCCAAGAAATATATGGGAATTATCTGTAATTTTAGCACAGTTTCAGAACGATTCGTGAAAGTCACCTTTTAAGAATAACTTCCACTGCAGCCCATACATAAAAGTTTGCTCCTTTATTACTCTGCACAGGGACAATTATTTGCGCTGTTATTTGCCCCAGGCATGTACCTATGTAATTACCGTTTACAGTGTAAAGATGGATGTTATCGGTCGCTGAACGTCGGAGCAGTAGGCGTTTAATGCATTTTCCCATAGGGTCCAATGCAAAATTGACACCTCATTTTCTCCATTCTCAAGAGCTTTGAGTCTCTGCAAAACATACATGTGTAGACACAAATAAGTGAAATAGAATGAAGGCTATTTCAGCTTTAGCTTTTATTCCGTTTGGGAGCTAAAGTCGCACAAACTTTTGTTTACAAAAATTTCGATGGCCTATAGTTCGCAAGTTATGCAATCAGTTGACATAAGATTGTGCATGCATGTAGACATGTTAATGGCCTTTATACATGCCAAGTTTCAGATGGCTACCTACTCATACAAGCAAGCAGTAGCGGTTTGAAATTTTCACAATTTGGGCTACACGTTCGGGACGATTCGTGACCTTAGGTGACTTGCACAATTCGGGCTGAAACTAGTGCCAAATGAGAGGGTTGGGATAAACATTCAATTGACCATATGTGCCAAAATTCTCGTTCTTTAGTTTTCGAGTTATAGCCCCTGGAAGTCGTAAACTGCACGACTTTGCCCTCGAATATCTCGACAACGGAGAAAGGAGAATTTCTGGGATTTTTTCCCAAGAAATATATGGGAATTATCTGTAATTTTAGCACAGTTTCAGAACGATTCGTGAAAGTCACCTTTTAAGAATAACTTCCACTGCAGCCCATACATAAAAGTTTGCTCCTTTATTACTCTGCACATGGACAATTATTTGCGCTGTTATTTGCCCCAGGCATGTACCTATGTAATTACCGTTTACAGTGTAAAGATGGATGTTATCGGTCGCTGAACGTCGGAGCAGTAGGCGTTTAATGCATTTTCCCATAGGGTCCAATGCAAAATTGACACCTCATTTTCTCCATTCTCAAGAGCTTTGAATCTCTGCAAAACATATACATGTGTAGACACAAATAAGTGAAATAGAATGAAGGCTATTTCAGCTTTAGCTTTTATTCCGTTTGGGAGCTAAAGTCGCACAAACTTTTGTTTACAAAAATTTCGATGGCCTATAGTTCGCAAGTTATGCAATCAGTTGACATAAGATTGAGCATGCATGTAGACATGCTAATGGCCTTTATACATGCCAAGTTTCAGATGGCTACCTACTCATACAAGCAAGCAGTAGCGGTTTGAAATTTTGACAATTTGGGCTACACGTTCGGGACGATTCGTGACCTTAGGTGACTTGCACAATTCGGGCTGAAACTAGTGCCAAATGAGAGGGTTGGGATAAACATTCAATTGACCATATGTGCCAAAAATTCTCGTTCTTTAGTTTTCGAGTTATAGCCCCTGGAAGTCGTAAACTGCACGACTTTGCCCTCGAATATCTCGACAACGGAAAAAGGAGAATTTCTGGGATTTTTTCCCAAGAAATATATGGGAATTATCTGTAATTTTAGCACAGTTTCAGAACGATTCGTGAAAGTCACCTTTAAGAATAACTTCCACTGCAGCCCATACATAAAAGTTTGCTCCTTTATTACTCTGCACATGGACAATTATTTGCGCTGTTATTTGCCCCAGGCATGTACCTATGTAATTACCGTTTACAGTGTAAAGATGGATGTTATCGGTCGCTGAACGTCGGAGCAGTAGGCGTTTAATGCATTTTCCCATAGGGTCCAATGCAAAATTGACACCTCATTTTCTCCATTCTCAAGAGCTTTGAGTCTCTGCAAAACATATACATGTGTAGACACAAATAAGTGAAATAGCATGAAGGCTATTTCAGCTTTAGCGTTTATTCCGTTTGGGAGCTAAATTCGCACAATTTTTTGTTTACAAAAATTTCGATGGCCTATAGTTCGCAAGTTATGCAATCAGTTGACATAAGATTGTGCATGCATGTAGACATGTTAATGGCCTTTATACATGTCAAGTTTCAGATGGCTACCTACTCATACAAGCAAGCAATTGCGGTTTGAAATTTTCACAATATGGGCTACACGTTCGGGACGAATCGTGACCTTAGGTGACTTGCACAATTCGGGCTGAAACTAGTGCCAAATGAGAGGGTTGGGATAAACATTCAATTGACCATATGTGCCAAAAATTCTCGTTCTTTAGTTTTCGAGTTATAGCCCCTGGAAATCGTAAACTGCACGACTTTGCCCTCGAATATCTCGACAACGGAGAAAGGAGAATTTCTGGGATTTTTTCCCAAGAAATATATGGGAATTATCTGTAATTTTAGCACAGTTTCAGAACGATTCGTGAAAGTCACCTTTTAAGAATAACTTCCACTGCAGCCCATACATAAAAGTTTGCTCCTTTATTACTCTGCACATGGACAATTATTTGCGCTGTTATTTGCCCCAGGCATGTACCTATGTAATTACCGTTTACAGTGTAAAGATGGATGTTATCGGTCGCTGAACGTCGGAGCAGTAGGCGTTTAATGCATTTTCCCATAGGGTCCAATGCAAAATTGACACCTCATTTTCTCCATTCTCAAGAGCTTTGAGTCTCTGCAAAACATATACATGTGTAGACACAAATAAGTGAAATAGAATGAAGGCTATTTCAGCTTTAGCTTTTATTCCGTTTGGGAGCTAAAGTCGCACAAACTTTTGTTTACAAAAATTTCGATGGCCTATAGTTCGCAAGTTATGCAATCAGTTGACATAAGATTGTGCATGCATGTACACATGTTAATGGCCTTTATACATGCCAAGTTTCAGATGGCTACCTACTCATACAAGCAAGCAGTAGCGGTTTGAAATTTTCACAATTTGGGCTACACGTTCGGAACGATTCGTGACCTTTGGTGACTTTCACAATTCGGGCTGAAACTAGTGCCAAATGAGAGGGTTGGGATAAACATTCAATTGACCATATGTGCCAAAAATTCTCGTTCTTTAGTTTTCGAGTTATAGCCCCTGGAAGTCGTAAACTGCACGACTTTGCCCTCGAATATCTCGACAACGGAGAAAGGAGAATTTCTGGGATTTTTTCCCAAGAAATATATGGGAATTATCTGTAATTTTAGCACAGTTTCAGAACGATTCGTGAAAGTCACCTTTTAAGAATAACTTCCACTGCAGCCCATACATAAAAGTTTGCTCCTTTATTACTCTGCACATGGACAATTATTTGCGCTGTTATTTGCCCCAGGCATGTACCTATGTAATTACCGTTTACAGTGTAAAGATGGATGTTATCGGTCGCTGAACGTCGGAGCAGTAGGCGTTTAATGCATTTTCCCATAGGGTCCAATGCAAAATTGACACCTCATTTTCTCCATTCTCAAGAGCTTTGAGTCTCTGCAAAACATATACATGTGTAGACACAAATAAGTGAAATAGAATGAAGGCTATTTCAGCTTTAGCTTTTATTCCGTTTGGGAGCTAAAGTCGCACAAACTTTTGTTTACAAAAATTTCGATGGCCTATAGTTCGCAAGTTATGCAATCAGTTGACATAAGATTGTGCATGCATGTAGACATGTTAATGGCCTTTATACATGCCAAGTTTCAGATGGCTACCTACTCATACAAGCAAGCAGTAGCGGTTTGAAATTTTCACAATATGGGCTACACGTTCGGGACGATTCGTGACCTTAGGTGACTTGCACAATTCGGGCTGAAACTAGTGCCAAATGAGAGGGTTGGGATAAACATTCAATTGACCATATGTGCCAAAAATTCTCGTTCTTTAGTTTTCGAGTTATAGCCCCTGGAAGTCGTAAACTGCACGACTTTGCCCTCGGATATCTCGACAACGGAGAAAGGAGAATTTCTGGGATTTTTTCCCAAGAAATATATGGGAATTATCTGTAAGTTTAGCACAGTTTCAGAACGATTCGTGAAAGTCACCTTTTAAGAATAACTTCCACTGCAGCCCATACATAAAAGTTTGCTCCTTTATTACTCTGCACATGGACAATTATTTGCGCTGTTATTTGCCCCAGGCATGTACCTATGTAATTACCGTTTACAGTGTAAAGATGGATGTTATCGGTCGCTGAACGTCGGAGCAGTAGGCGTTTAATGCATTTTCCCATAGGGTCCAATGCAAAATTGACACCTCATTTTCTCCATTCTCAAGAGCTTTGAGTCTCTGCAAAACATATACATGTGTAGACACAAATAAGTGAAATAGAATGAAGGCTATTTCAGCTTTAGCTTTTATTCCGTTTGGGAGCTAAAGTCGCACAAACTTTTGTTTACAAAAATTTCGATGGCCTATAGTTCGCAAGTTATGCAATCAGTTGACATAAGATTGTGCATGCATGTACACATGTTAATGGCCTTTATACATGCCAAGTTTCAGATGGCTACCTACTCATACAAGCAAGCAGTAGCGGTTTGAAATTTTCACAATTTGGGCTACACGTTCGGAACGATTCGTGACCTTTGGTGACTTGCACAATTCGGGCTGAAACTAGTGCCAAATGAGAGGGTTGGGATAAACATTCAATTGACCATATGTGCCAAAAATTCTCGTTCTTTAGTTTTCGAGTTATAGCCCCTGGAAGTCGTAAACTGCACGACTTTGCCCTCGAATATCTCGACAACGGAGAAAGGAGAATTTCTGGGATTTTTTCACAAGAAATATATGGGAATTATCTGTAATTTTAGCACAGTTTCAGAACGATTCGTGAAAGTCACCTTTTAAGAATAACTTCCACTGCAGCCCATACATAAAAGTTTGCTCCTTTATTACTCTGCACATGGACAATTATTTGCGCTGTTATTTGCCCCAGGCATGTACCTATGTAATTACCGTTTACAGTGTAAAGATGGATGTTATCGGTCGCTGAACGTCGGAGCAGTAGGCGTTTAATGCATTTTCCCATAGGGTCCAATGCAAAATTGACACCTCATTTTCTCCATTCTCAAGAGCTTTGAGTCTCTGCAAAACATATACATGTGTAGACACAAATAAGTGAAATAGAATGAAGGCTATTTCAGCTTTAGCTTTTATTCCGTTTGGGAGCTAAAGTCGCACAAACTTTTGTTTACAAAAATTTCGATGGCCTATAGTTCGCAAGTTATGCAATCAGTTGACATAAGATTGTGCATGCATGTACACATGTTAATGGCCTTTATACATGCCAAGTTTCAGATGGCTACCTACTCATACAAGCAAGCAGTAGCGGTTTGAAATTTTCACAATATGGGCTACACGTTCGGGACGATTCGTGACCTTAGGTGACTTGCACAATTCGGGCTGAAACTAGTGCCAAATGAGAGGGTTGGGATAAACATTCAATTGACCATATGTGCCAAAAATTCTCGTTCTTTAGTTTTCGAGTTATAGCCCCTGGAAATCGTAAACTGCACGACTTTGCCCTCGAATATCTCGACAACGGAGAAAGGAGAATTTCTGGGATTTTTTCCCAAGAAATATATGGGAATTATCTGTAATTTTAGCACAGTTTCAGAACGATTCGTGAAAGTCACCTTTTAAGAATAACTTCCACTGCAGCCCATACATAAAAGTTTGCTCCTTTATTACTCTGCACATGGACAATTATTTGCGCTGTTATTTGCCCCAGGCATGTACCTATGTAATTACCGTTTACAGTGTAAAGATGGATGTTATCGGTCGCTGAACGTCGGAGCAGTAGGCGTTTAATGCATTTTCCCATAGGGTCCAATGCAAAATTGACACCTCATTTTCTCCATTCTCAAGAGCTTTGAGTCTCTGCAAAACATATACATGTGTAGACACAAATAAGTGAAATAGAATGAAGGCTATTTCAGCTTTAGCTTTTATTCCGTTTGGGAGCTAAAGTCGCACAAACTTTTGTTTACAAAAATTTCGATGGCCTATAGTTCGCAAGTTATGCAATCAGTTGACATAAGATTGTGCATGCATGTAGACATGTTAATGGCCTTTATACATGCCAAGTTTCAGATGGCTACCTACTCATACAAGCAAGCAGTAGCGGTTTGAAATTTTCACAATTTGGGCTACACGTTCGGAACGATTCGTGACCTTTGGTGACTTGCACAATTCGGGCTGAAACTAGTGCCAAATGAGAGGGTTGGGATAAACATTCAATTGACCATATGTGCCAAAAATTCTCGTTCTTTAGTTTTCGAGTTATAGCCCCTGGAAGTCGTAAACTGCACGACTTTGCCCTCGAATATCTCGACAACGGAGAAAGGAGAATTTCTGGGATTTTTTCACAAGAAATATATGGGAATTATCTGTAATTTTAGCACAGTTTCAGAACGATTCGTGAAAGTCACCTTTTAAGAATAACTTCCACTGCAGCCCATACATAAAAGTTTGCTCCTTTATTACTCTGCACATGGACAATTATTTGCGCTGTTATTTGCCCCAGGCATGTACCTATGTAATTACCGTTTACAGTGTAAAGATGGATGTTATCGGTCGCTGAACGTCGGAGCAGTAGGCGTTTAATGCATTTTCCCATAGGGTCCAATGCAAAATTGACACCTCATTTTCTCCATTCTCAAGAGCTTTGAGTCTCTGCAAAACATATACATGTGTAGACACAAATAAGTGAAATAGAATGAAGGCTATTTCAGCTTTAGCTTTTATTCCGTTTGGGAGCTAAAGTCGCACAAACTTTTGTTTACAAAAATTTCGATGGCCTATAGTTCGCAAGTTATGCAATCAGTTGACATAAGATTGTGCATGCATGTACACATGTTAATGGCCTTTATACATGCCAAGTTTCAGATGGCTACCTACTCATACAAGCAAGCAGTAGCGGTTTGAAATTTTCACAATATGGGCTACACGTTCGGGACGATTCGTGACCTTAGGTGACTTGCACAATTCGGGCTGAAACTAGTGCCAAATGAGAGGGTTGGGATAAACATTCAATTGACCATATGTGCCAAAAATTCTCGTTCTTTAGTTTTCGAGTTATAGCCCCTGGAAGTCGTAAACTGCACGACTTTGCCCTCGAATATCTCGACAACGGAGAAAGGAGAATTTCTGGGATTTTTTCCCAAGAAATATATGGGAATTATCTGTAATTTTAGCACAGTTTCAGAACGATTCGTGAAAGTCACCTTTTAAGAATAACTTCCACTGCAGCCCATACATAAAAGTTTGCTCCTTTATTACTCTGCACATGGACAATTATTTGCGCTGTTATTTGCCCCAGGCATGTACCTATGTAATTACCGTTTACAGTGTAAAGATGGATGTTATCGGTCGCTGAACGTCGGAGCAGTAGGCGTTTAATGCATTTTCCCATAGGGTCCAATGCAAAATTGACACCTCATTTTCTCCATTCTCAAGAGCTTTGAGTCTCTGCAAAACATATACATGTGTAGACACAAATAAGTGAAATAGAATGAAGGCTATTTCAGCTTTAGCTTTTATTCCGTTTGGGAGCTAAAGTCGCACAAACTTTTGTTTACAAAAATTTCGATGGCCTATAGTTCGCAAGTTATGCAATCAGTTGACATAAGATTGTGCATGCATGTAGACATGTTAATGGCCTTTATACATGCCAAGTTTCAGATGGCTACCTACTCATAGAAGCAAGCAGTAGCGGTTTGAAATTTTCACCATTTGGGCTACACGTTCGGGACGATTTGTGACCTTAGGTGACCTGCACAATTCGGGCTGAAACTAGTGCCAAATGAGAGGGTTGGCATAAACATTCAATTGACCATATGTGCCAAAAATTCTCGTTCTTTAGTTTTCGAGTTATAGCCCCTGGAAGTCGTAAACTGCACGACTTTGCCCTCGAATATCTCGACAACGGAGAAAGGAGAATTTCTGGGATTTTTTCCCAAGAAATATATGGGAATTATCTGTAATTTTAGCACAGTTTCAGAACGATTCGTGAAAGTCACCTTTTAAGAATAACTTCCACTGCAGCCCATACATAAAAGTTTGCTCCTTTATTACTCTGCACATAGACAATTATTTGCGCTGTTATTTGCCCCAGGCATGTACCTATGTAATTACCGTTTACAGTGAAAAGATGGATGTTATCGGTCGCTGAACGTCGGAGCAGTAGGCGTTTAATGCATTTTCCCATAGGGTCCAATGCAAAATTGACACCTCATTTTCTCCATTCTCAAGAGCTTTGAGTCTCTGCAAAACATATACATGTGTAGACACAAATAAGCGAAATAGAATGAAGGCTATTTCAGCTTTAGCTTTTATTCCGTTTGGGAGCTAAAGTCGCACAAACTTTTGTTTACAAAAATTTCGATGGCCTATAGTTCGCAAGTTATGCAATCAGTTGACATAAGATTGTGCATGCATGTAGACATGTTAATGGCCGTTATACATGCCAAGTTTCAGATGGCTACCTACTCATACAAGCAAACAGTAGCGGTTTGAAATTTTCACAATATGGGCTACACGTTCGGGACGATTCGTGACCTTAGGTGACTTGCACAATTCGGGCTGAAACTAGTGCCAAATGAGAGGGTTGGGATAAACATTCAATTGACCATATGTGCCAAAAATTCTCGTTCTTTAGTTTTCGAGTTATAGCCCCTGGAAGTCGTAAACTGCACGACTTTGCCCTCGAATATCTCGACAACGGAGAAAGGAGAATTTCTGGGATTTTTTCCCAAGAAATATATGGGAATTATCTGTAATTTTAGCACAGTTTCAGAACGATTCGTGAAAGTCACCTTTTAAGAATAACTTCCACTGCAGCCCATACATAAAAGTTTGCTCCTTTATTACTCTGCACATGGACAATTATTTGCGCTGTTATTTGCCCCAGGCATGTACCTATGTAATTACCGTTTACAGTGTAAAGATGGATGTTATCGGTCGCTGAACGTCGGAGCAGTAGGCGTTTAATGCATTTTCCCATAGGGTCCAATGCAAAATTGACACCTCATTTTCTCCATTCTCAAGAGCTTTGAGTCTCTGCAAAACATATACATGTGTAGACACAAACAAGGGAAATATAATGAAGGCTATTTCAGCTTTAGCTTTTATTCCGTTTGGGAGCTAAAGTCGCACAAACTTTTGTTTACAAAAATTTCGATGGCCTATAGTTCGTAAGTTATGCAATCAGTTGACTTAAGATTGTGCATGCATGTAGACATGTTAATGGCCTTTATACATGCCAAGTTTCAGATGGCTACCTACTCATACAAGCAAGCAGTAGCGGTTTGAAATTTTCACAATTTGGGCTACACGTTCGGAACGATTCGTGACCTTTGGTGACTTGCACAATTCGGGCTGAAACTAGTGCCAAATGAGAGGGTTGGGATAAACATTCAATTGACCATATGTGCCAAAAATTCTCGTTCTTTAGTTTTCGAGTTATAGCCCCTGGAAGTCGTAAACTGCACGACTTTGCCCTCGAATATCTCGACAACGGAGAAAGGAGAATTTCTGGGATTTTTTCACAAGAAATATATGGGAATTATCTGTAATTTTAGCACAGTTTCAGAACGATTCGTGAAAGTCACCTTTTAAGAATAACTTCCACTGCAGCCCATACATAAAAGTTTGCTCCTTTATTACTCTGCACATGGACAATTATTTGCGCTGTTATTTGCCCCAGGCATGTACCTATGTAATTACCGTTTACAGTGTAAAGATGGATGTTATCGGTCGCTGAACGTCGGAGCAGTAGGCGTTTAATGCATTTTCCCATAGGGTCCAATGCAAAATTGACACCTCATTTTCTCCATTCTCAAGAGCTTTGAGTCTCTGCAAAACATATACATGTGTAGACACAAATAAGTGAAATAGAATGAAGGCTATTTCAGCTTTAGCTTTTATTCCGTTTGGGAGCTAAAGTCGCACAAACTTTTGTTTACAAAAATTTCGATGGCCTATAGTTCGCAAGTTATGCAATCAGTTGACATAAGATTGTGCATGCATGTACACATGTTAATGGCCTTTATACATGCCAAGTTTCAGATGGCTACCTACTCATACAAGCAAGCAGTAGCGGTTTGAAATTTTCACAATATGGGCTACACGTTCGGGACGATTCGTGACCTTAGGTGACTTGCACAATTCGGGCTGAAACTAGTGCCAAATGAGAGGGTTGGGATAAACATTCAATTGACCATATGTGCCAAAAATTCTCGTTCTTTAGTTTTCGAGTTATAGCCCCTGGAAATCGTAAACTGCACGACTTTGCCCTCGAATATCTCGACAACGGAGAAAGGAGAATTTCTGGGATTTTTTCCCAAGAAATATATGGGAATTATCTGTAATTTTAGCACAGTTTCAGAACGATTCGTGAAAGTCACCTTTTAAGAATAACTTCCACTGCAGCCCATACATAAAAGTTTGCTCCTTTATTACTCTGCACATGGACAATTATTTGCGCTGTTATTTGCCCCAGGCATGTACCTATGTAATTACCGTTTACAGTGTAAAGATGGATGTTATCGGTCGCTGAACGTCGGAGCAGTAGGCGTTTAATGCATTTTCCCATAGGGTCCAATGCAAAATTGACACCTCATTTTCTCCATTCTCAAGAGCTTTGAGTCTCTGCAAAACATATACATGTGTAGACACAAATAAGTGAAATAGAATGAAGGCTATTTCAGCTTTAGCTTTTATTCCGTTTGGGAGCTAAAGTCGCACAAACTTTTGTTTACAAAAATTTCGATGGCCTATAGTTCGCAAGTTATGCAATCAGTTGACATAAGATTGTGCATGCATGTACACATGTTAATGGCCTTTATACATGCCAAGTTTCAGATGGCTACCTACTCATACAAGCAAGCAGTAGCGGTTTGAAATTTTCACAATTTGGGCTACACGTTCGGAACGATTCGTGACCTTTGGTGACTTGCACAATTCGGGCTGAAACTAGTGCCAAATGAGAGGGTTGGGATAAACATTCAATTGACCATATGTGCCAAAAATTCTCGTTCTTTAGTTTTCGAGTTATAGCCCCTGGAAGTCGTAAACTGCACGACTTTGCCCTCGAATATCTCGACAACGGAGAAAGGAGAATTTCTGGGATTTTTTCCCAAGAAATATATGGGAATTATCTGTAATTTTAGCACAGTTTCAGAACGATTCGTGAAAGTCACCTTTTAAGAATAACTTCCACTGCAGCCCATACATAAAAGTTTGCTCCTTTATTACTCTGCACATGGACAATTATTTGCGCTGTTATTTGCCCCAGGCATGTACCTATGTAATTACCGTTTACAGTGTAAAGATGGATGTTATCGGTCGCTGAACGTCGGAGCAGTAGGCGTTTAATGCATTTTCCCATAGGGTCCAATGCAAAATTGACACCTCATTTTCTCCATTCTCAAGAGCTTTGAGTCTCTGCAAAACATATACATGTGTAGACACAAATAAGTGAAATAGAATGAAGGCTATTTCAGCTTTAGCTTTTATTCCGTTTGGGAGCTAAAGTCGCACAAACTTTTGTTTACAAAAATTTCGATGGCCTATAGTTCGCAAGTTATGCAATCAGTTGACATAAGATTGTGCATGCATGTAGACATGTTAATGGCCTTTATACATGCCAAGTTTCAGATGGCTACCTACTCATACAAGCAAGCAGTAGCGGTTTGAAATTTTCACAATATGGGCTACACGTTCGGGACGATTCGTGACCTTAGGTGACTTGCACAATTCGGGCTGAAACTAGTGCCAAATGAGAGGGTTGGGATAAACATTCAATTGACCATATGTGCCAAAAATTCTCGTTCTTTAGTTTTCGAGTTATAGCCCCTGGAAATCGTAAACTGCACGACTTTGCCCTCGAATATCTCGACAACGGAGAAAGGAGAATTTCTGGGATTTTTTCCCAAGAAATATATGGGAATTATCTGTAATTTTAGCACAGTTTCAGAACGATTCGTGAAAGTCACCTTTTAAGAATAACTTCCACTGCAGCCCATACATAAAAGTTTGCTCCTTTATTACTCTGCACATGGACAATTATTTGCGCTGTTATTTGCCCCAGGCATGTACCTATGTAATTACCGTTTACAGTGTAAAGATGGATGTTATCGGTCGCTGAACGTCGGAGCAGTAGGCGTTTAATGCATTTTCCCATAGGGTCCAATGCAAAATTGACACCTCATTTTCTCCATTCTCAAGAGCTTTGAGTCTCTGCAAAACATATACATGTGTAGACACAAATAAGTGAAATAGAATGAAGGCTATTTCAGCTTTAGCTTTTATTCCGTTTGGGAGCTAAAGTCGCACAAACTTTTGTTTACAAAAATTTCGATGGCCTATAGTTCGCAAGTTATGCAATCAGTTGACATAAGATTGTGCATGCATGTAGACATGTTAATGGCCTTTATACATGCCAAGTTTCAGATGGCTACCTACTCATACAAGCAAGCAGTAGCGGTTTGAAATTTTCACAATTTGGGCTACACGTTCGGAACGATTCGTGACCTTTGGTGACTTGCACAATTCGGGCTGAAACTAGTGCCAAATGAGAGGGTTGGGATAAACATTCAATTGACCATATGTGCCAAAAATTCTCGTTCTTTAGTTTTCGAGTTATAGCCCCTGGAAGTCGTAAACTGCACGACTTTGCCCTCGAATATCTCGACAACGGAGAAAGGAGAATTTCTGGGATTTTTTCACAAGAAATATATGGGAATTATCTGTAATTTTAGCACAGTTTCAGAACGATTCGTGAAAGTCACCTTTTAAGAATAACTTCCACTGCAGCCCATACATAAAAGTTTGCTCCTTTATTACTCTGCACATGGACAATTATTTGCGCTGTTATTTGCCCCAGGCATGTACCTATGTAATTACCGTTTACAGTGTAAAGATGGATGTTATCGGTCGCTGAACGTCGGAGCAGTAGGCGTTTAATGCATTTTCCCATAGGGTCCAATGCAAAATTGACACCTCATTTTCTCCATTCTCAAGAGCTTTGAGTCTCTGCAAAACATATACATGTGTAGACACAAATAAGTGAAATAGAATGAAGGCTATTTCAGCTTTAGCTTTTATTCCGTTTGGGAGCTAAAGTCGCACAAACTTTTGTTTACAAAAATTTCGATGGCCTATAGTTCGCAAGTTATGCAATCAGTTGACATAAGATTGTGCATGCATGTACACATGTTAATGGCCTTTATACATGCCAAGTTTCAGATGGCTACCTACTCATACAAGCAAGCAGTAGCGGTTTGAAATTTTCACAATATGGGCTACACGTTCGGGACGATTCGTGACCTTAGGTGACTTGCACAATTCGAGCTGAAACTAGTGCCAAATGAGAGGGTTGGGATAAACATTCAATTGACCATATGTGCCAAAAATTCTCGTTCTTTAGTTTTCGAGTTATAGCCCCTGGAAGTCGTAAACTGCACGACTTTGCCCTCGGATATCTCGACAACGGAGAAAGGAGAATTTCTGGGATTTTTTCCCAAGAAATATATGGGAATTATCTGTAAGTTTAGCACAGTTTCAGAACGATTCGTGAAAGTCACCTTTTAAGAATAACTTCCACTGCAGCCCATACATAAAAGTTTGCTCCTTTATTACTCTGCACATGGACAATTATTTGCGCTGTTATTTGCCCCAGGCATGTACCTATGTAATTACCGTTTACAGTGTAAAGATGGATGTTATCGGTCGCTGAACGTCGGAGCAGTAGGCGTTTAATGCATTTTCCCATAGGGTCCAATGCAAAATTGACACCTCATTTTCTCCATTCTCAAGAGCTTTGAGTCTCTGCAAAACATATACATGTGTAGACACAAATAAGTGAAATAGAATGAAGGCTATTTCAGCTTTAGCTTTTATTCCGTTTGGGAGCTAAAGTCGCACAAACTTTTGTTTACAAAAATTTCGATGGCCTATAGTTCGCAAGTTATGCAATCAGTTGACATAAGATTGTGCATGCATGTACACATGTTAATGGCCTTTATACATGCCAAGTTTCAGATGGCTACCTACTCATACAAGCAAGCAGTACCGGTATAAAATTTTCACAATTTGGGCTACACGTTCGGAACGATTCGTGACCTTTGGTGACTTGCACAATTCGGGCTGAAACTAGTGCCAAATGAGAGGGTTGGGATAAACATTCAATTGACCATATGTGCCAAAAATTCTCGTTCTTTAGTTTTCGAGTTATAGCCCCTGGAAGTCGTAAACTGCACGACTTTGCCCTCGAATATCTCGACAACGGAGAAAGGAGAATTTCTGGGATTTTTTCCCAAGAAATATATGGGAATTATCTGTAATTTTAGCACAGTTTCAGAACGATTCGTGAAAGTCACCTTTTAAGAATAACTTCCACTGCAGCCCATACATAAAAGTTTGCTCCTTTATTACTCTGCACATGGACAATTATTTGCGCTGTTATTTGCCCCAGGCATGTACCTATGTAATTACCGTTTACAGTGTAAAGATGGATGTTATCGGTCGCTGAACGTCGGAGCAGTAGGCGTTTAATGCATTTTCCCATAGGGTCCAATGCAAAATTGACACCTCATTTTCTCCATTCTCAAGAGCTTTGAGTCTCTGCAAAACATATACATGTGTAGACACAAATAAGTGAAATAGAATGAAGGCTATTTCAGCTTTAGCTTTTATTCCGTTTGGGAGCTAAAGTCGCACAAACTTTTGTTTACAAAAATTTCGATGGCCTATAGTTCGCAAGTTATGCAATCAGTTGACATAAGATTGTGCATGCATGTAGACATGTTAATGGCCTTTATACATGCCAAGTTTCAGATGGCTACCTACTCATACAAGCAAGCAGTAGCGGTTTGAAATTTTCACAATATGGGCTACACGTTCGGGACGATTCGTGACCTTAGGTGACTTGCACAATTCGGGCTGAAACTAGTGCCAAATGAGAGGGTTGGGATAAACATTCAATTGACCATATGTGCCAAAAATTCTCGTTCTTTAGTTTTCGAGTTATAGCCCCTGGAAGTCGTAAACTGCACGACTTTGCCCTCGAATATCTCGACAACGGAGAAAGGAGAATTTCTGGGATTTTTTCCCAAGAAATATATGGGAATTATCTGTAATTTTAGCACAGTTTCAGAACGATTCGTGAAAGTCACCTTTTAAGAATAACTTCAACTGCAGCCCATACATAAAAGTTTGCTCCTTTATTACTCTGCACATGGACAATTATTTGCGCTGTTATTTGCCCCAGGCATGTACCTATGTAATTACCGTTTACAGTGAAAAGATGGATGTTATCGGTCGCTGAACGTCGGAGCAGTAGGCGTTTAATGCATTTTCCCATAGGGTCCAATGCAAAATTGACACCTCATTTTCTCCATTCTCAAGAGCTTTGAGTCTCTGCAAAACATATACATGTGTAGACACAAATAAGTGAAATAGAATGAAGGCTATTTCAGCTTTAGCTTTTATTCCGTTTGGGAGCTAAAGTCGCACAAACTTTTGTTTACAAAAATTTCGATGGCCTATAGTTCGCAAGTTATGCAATCAGTTGACATAAGATTGTGCATGCATGTAGACATGTTAATGGCCTTTATACATGCCAAGTTTCAGATGGCTACCTACTCATACAAGCAAGCAGTAGCGGTTTGAAATTTTCACAATTTGGGCTACACGTTCGGAACGATTCGTGACCTTAGGTGACCTGCACAATTCGGGCTGAAACTAGTGCCAAATGAGAGGGTTGGGATAAACATTCAATTGACCATATGTGCCAAAAATTCTCGTTCTTTAGTTTTCGAGTTATAGCCCCTGGAAGTCGTAAACTGCACGACTTTGCCCTCGAATATCTCGACAACGGAGAAAGGAGAATTTCTGGGATTTTTTCCCAAGAAATATATGGGAATTATCTGTAATTTTAGCACAGTTTCAGAACGATTCGTGAAAGTCACCTTTTAAGAATAACTTCCACTGCAGCCCATACATAAAAGTTTGCTCCTTTATTACTCTGCACATGGACAATTATTTGCGCTGTTATTTGCCCCAGGCATGTACCTATGTAATTACCGTTTACAGTGTAAAGATGGATGTTATCGGTCGCTGAACGTCGGAGCAGTAGGCGTTTAATGCATTTTCCCATAGGGTCCAATGCAAAATTGACACCTCATTTTCTCCATTCTCAAGAGCTTTGAGTCTCTGCAAAACATATACATGTGTAGACACAAACAAGGGAAATATAATGAAGGCTATTTCAGCTTTAGCTTTTATTCCGTTTGGGAGCTAAAGTCGCACAAACTTTTGTTTACAAAAATTTCGATGGCCTATAGTTCGTAAGTTATGCAATCAGTTGACATAAGATTGTGCATGCATGTAGACATGTTAATGGCCTTTATACATGCCAAGTTTCAGATGGCTACCTACTCATACAAGCAAGCAGTAGCGGTTTGAAATTTTCACAATTTGGGCTACACGTTCGGGACGATTCGTGACCTTAGGTGACCTGCACAATTCGGGCTGAAACTAGTGCCAAATGAGAGGGTTGGGATAAACATTCAATTGACCATATGTGCCAAAAATTCTCGTTCTTTAGTTTTCGAGTTATAGCCCCTGGAAGTCGTAAACTGCACGACTTTGCCCTCGAATATCTCGACAACGGAGAAAGGAGAATTTCTGGGATTTTTTCCCAAGAAATATATGGGAATTATCTGTAATTTTAGCACAGTTTCAGAACGATTCGTGAAAGTCACCTTTTAAGAATAACTTCCACTGCAGCCCATACATAAAAGTTTGCTCCTTTATTACTCTGCACATGGACAATTATTTGCGCTGTTATTTGCCCCAGGCATGTACCTATGTAATTACCGTTTACAGTGAAAAGATGGATGTTATCGGTCGCTGAACGTCGGAGCAGTAGGCGTTTAATGCATTTTCCAATAGGGTCCAATGCAAAATTGACACCTCAATTTCTCCATTCTCAAGAGCTTTGAGTCTCTGCAAAACATATACATGTGTAGACACAAATAAGTGAAATAGAATGAAGGCTATTTCAGCTTTAGCTTTTATTCCGTTTGGGAGCTAAAGTCGCACAAACTTTTGTTTACAAAAATTTCGATGGCCTATAGTTCGCAAGTTATGCAATCAGTTGACATAAGATTGTGCATGCATGTAGACATGTTAATGGCCTTTATACATGCCAAGTTTCAGATGGCTACCTACTCATACAAGCAAGCAGTAGCGGTTTGAAATTTTCACAATTTGGGCTACACGTTCGGGACGATTCGTGACCTTAGGTGACTTGCACAATTCGGGCTGAAACTAGTGCCAAATGAGAGGGTTGGGATAAACATTCAATTGACCATATGTGCCAAAAATTCTCGTTCTTTAGTTTTCGAGTTATAGCCCCTGGAAGTCGTAAACTGCACGACTTTGCCCTCGAATATCTCGACAACGGAGAAAGGAGAATTTCTGGGATTTTTTCCCAAGAAATATATGGGAATTATCTGTAATTTTAGCACAGTTTCAGAACGATTCGTGAAAGTCACCTTTTAAGAATAACTTCCACTGCAGCCCATACATAAAAGTTTGCTCCTTTATTACTCTGCACATGGACAATTATTTGCGCTGTTATTTGCCCCAGGCATGTACCTATGTAATTACCGTTTACAGTGTAACGATGGATGTTATCGGTCGCTGAACGTCGGAGCAGTAGGCGTTTAATGCATTTTCCCATAGGGTCCAATGCAAAATTGACACCTCATTTTCTCCATTCTCAAGAGCTTTGAGTCTCTGCAAAACATATACATGTGTAGACACAAATAAGTGAAATAGAATGAAGGCTATTTCAGCTTTAGCTTTTATTCCGTTTGGGAGCTAAAGTCGCACAAACTTTTGTTTACAAAAATTTCGATGGCCTATAGTTCGCAAGTTATGCAATCAGTTGACATAAGATTGTGCATGCATGTAGACATGTTAATGGCCTTTATACATGCCAAGTTTCAGATGGCTACCTACTCATACAAGCAAGCAGTAGCGGTTTGAAATTTTCACAATATGGGCTACACGTTCGGGACGATTCGTGACCTTAGGTGACTTGCACAATTCGGGCTGAAACTAGTGCCAAATGAGAGGGTTGGGATAAACATTCAATTGACCATATGTGCCAAAAATTCTCGTTCTTTAGTTTTCGAGTTATAGCCCCTGGAAGTCGTAAACTGCACGACTTTGCCCTCGAATATCTCGACAACGGAGAAAGGAGAATTTCTGGGATTTTTTCCCAAGAAATATATGGGAATTATCTGTAATTTTAGCACAGTTTCAGAACGATTCGTGAAAGTCACCTTTTAAGAATAACTTCCACTGCAGCCCATACATAAAAGTTTGCTCCTTTATTACTCTGCACATGGACAATTATTTGCGCTGTTATTTGCCCCAGGCATGTACCTATGTAATTACCGTTTACAGTGTAAAGATGGATGTTATCGGTCGCTGAACGTCGGAGCAGTAGGCGTTTAATGCATTTTCCCATAGGGTCCAATGCAAAATTGACACCTCATTTTCTCCATTCTCAAGAGCTTTGAGTCTCTGCAAAACATATACATGTGTAGACACAAATAAGGGAAATATAATGAAGGCTATATTAGCTTTAGCTTTTATTCCGTTTGGGAGCTAAAGTCGCACAAACTTTTGTTTACAAAAATTTCGATGGCCTATAGTTCGTAAGTTATGCAATCAGTTGACATAAGATTGTGCATGCATGTAGACATGTTAATGGCCTTTATACATGCCAAGTTTCAGATGGCTACCTACTCATACAAGCAAGCAGTAGCGGTTTGAAATTTTCACCATTTGGGCTACACGTTCGGGACGATTCGTGACCTTAGGTGACTTGCACAATTCGGGCTGAAACTAGTGCCAAATGAGAGGGTTGGGATAAACATTCAATTGACCATATGTGCCAAAAATTCTCGTTCTTTAGTTTTCGAGTTATAGCCCCTGGAAGTCGTAAACTGCACGACTTTGCCCTCGAATATCTCGACAACGGAGAAAGGAGAATTTCTGGGATTTTTTCCCAAGAAATATATGGGAATTATCTGTAATTTTAGCACAGTTTCAGAACGATTCGTGAAAGTCACCTTTTAAGAATAACTTCCACTGCAGCCCATACATAAAAGTTTGCTCCTTTATTACTCTGCACATGGACAATTATTTGCGCTGTTATTTGCCCCAGGCATGTACCTATGTAATTACCGTTTACAGTGTAAAGATGGATGTTATCGGTCGCTGAACGTCGGAGCAGTAGGCGTTTAATGCATTTTCCCATAGGGTCCAATGCAAAATTGACACCTCATTTTCTCCATTCTCAAGAGCTTTGAGTCTCTGCAAAACATATACATGTGTAGACACAAACAAGGGAAATATAATGAAGGCTATTTCAGCTTTAGCTTTTATTCCGTTTGGGAGCTAAAGTCGCACAAACTTTTGTTTACAAAAATTTCGATGGCCTATAGTTCGTAAGTTATGCAATCAGTTGACATAAGATTGTGCATGCATGTAGACATGTTAATGGCCTTTATACATGCCAAGTTTCAGATGGCTACCTACTCATACAAGCAAGCAGTAGCGGTTTGAAATTTTCACCATTTGGGCTACACGTTCGGGACGATTCGTGACCTTAGGTGACTTGCACAATTCGGGCTGAAACTAGTGCCAAATGAGAGGGTTGGGATAAACATTCAATTGACCATATGTGCCAAAAATTCTCGTTCTTTAGTTTTCGAGTTATAGCCCCTGGAAGTCGTAAACTGCACGACTTTGCCCTCGAATATCTCGACAACGGAGAAAGGGGAATTTCTGGGATTTTTTCCCAAGAAATATATGGGAATTATCTGTAATTTTAGCACAGTTTCAGAACGATTCGTGAAAGTCACCTTTTAAGAATAACTTCCACTGCAGCCCATACATAAAAGTTTGCTCCTTTATTACTCTGCACATGGACAATTATTTGCGCTGTTATTTGCCCCAGGCATGTACCTATGTAATTACCGTTTACAGTGTAAAGATGGATGTTATCGGTCGCTGAACGTCGGAGCAGTAGGCGTTTAATGCATTTTCCCATAGGGTCCAATGCAAAATTGACACCTCATTTTCTCCATTCTCAAGAGCTTTGAGTGTCTGCAAAACATATACATGTGTAGACACAAACAAGGGAAATATAATGAAGGCTATTTCAGCTTTAGCTTTTATTCCGTTTGGGAGCTAAAGTCGCACAAACTTTTGTTTACAAAAATTTCGATGGCCTATAGTTCGTAAGTTATGCAATCAGTTGACATAAGATTGTGCATGCATGTAGACATGTTAATGGCCTTTATACATGCCAAGTTTCAGATGGCTACCTACTCATGCAAGCAAGCAGTAGCGGTTTGAAATTTTCACAATTTGGGCTACACGTTCGGGACGATTCGTGACCTTAGGTGACTTGCACAATTCGGGCTGAAACTAGTGCCAAATGAGAGGGTTGGGATAAACATTCAATTGACCTTATTTGCCAAAAATTCTCGTTCTTTAGTTTTCGAGTTATAGCCCCTGGAAGTCGTAAACTGCACGACTTTGCCCTCGAATATCTCGACAACGGAGAAAGGAGAATTTCTGGGATTTTTTCCCAAGAAATATATGGGAATTATCTGTAATTTTAGCACAGTTTCAGAACGATTCGTGAAAGTCACCTTTTAAGAATAACTTCCACTGCAGCCCATACATAAAAGTTTGCTCCTTTATTACTCTGCACATGGACAATTATTTGCGCTGTTATTTGCCCCAGGCATGTACCTATGTAATTACCGTTTACAGTGTAAAGATGGATGTTATCGGTCGCTGAACGTCGGAGCAGTAGGCGTTTAATGCATTTTCCCATAGGGTCCAATGCAAAATTGACACCTCATTTTCTCCATTCTCAAGAGCTTTGAGTCTCTGCAAAACATATACATGTGTAGACACAAATAAGTGAAATAGAATGAAGGCTATTTCAGCTTTAGCTTTTATTCCGTTTGGGAGCTAAAGTCGCACAAACTTTTGTTTACAAAAATTTCGATGGCCTATAGTTCGCAAGTTATGCAATCAGTTGACATAAGATTGTGCATGCATGTAGACATGTTAATGGCCTTTATACATGCCAAGTTTCAGATGGCTACCTACTCATACAAGCAAGCAGTAGCGGTTTGAAATTTTCACAATTTGGGCTACACGTTCGGGACGATTCGTGACCTTAGGTGACTGGCACAATTCGGACTGAAACTAGTGCCAAATGAGAGGGTTGGGATAAACATTCAATTGACCATATGTGCCAAAAATTCTCGTTCTTTAGTTTTCGAGTTATAGCCCCTGGAAGTCGTAAACTGCACGACTTTGCCCTCGAATATCTCGACAACGGAGAAAGGAGAATTTCTGGGATTTTTTCCCAAGAAATATATGGGAATTATCTGTAATTTTAGCACAGTTTCAGAACGATTCGTGAAAGTCACCTTTTAAGAATAACTTCCACTGCAGCCCATACATAAAAGTTTGCTCCTTTATTGCTCTGCACATGGACAATTATTTGCGCTGTTATTTGCCCCAGGCATGTACCTATGTAATTACCGTTTACAGTGTAAAGATGGATGTTATCGGTCGCTGAACGTCGGAGCAGTAGGCGTTTAATGCATTTTCCCATAGGGTCCAATGCAAAATTGACACCTCATTTTCTCCATTCTCAAGAGCTTTGAGTCTCTGCAAAACATATACATGTGTAGACACAAATAAGTGAAATAGAATGAAGGCTATTTCAGCTTTAGCTTTTATTCCGTTTTTTGGAGCTAAAGTCGCACAAACTTTTGTTTACAAAAAATTTCGATGGCCTATAGTTCGCAAGTTATGCAATCAGTTGACATAAGATTGTGCATGCATGTAGACATGTTCATGGCCTTTATACATGCCAAGTTTCAGATGGTTACCTACTCATACAAGCAAGCAGTAGCGGTTTGAAATTTTCACAATTTGGGCTACACGTTCGGGACGATTCGTGACCTTAGGTGACTTGCACAATTCGGGCTGAAACTAGTGCCAAATGAGAGGGTTGGGATAAACATTCAATTGACCATATGTGCCAAAAATTCTCGTTCTTTAGTTTTCGAGTTATAGCCCCTGGAAGTCGTAAACTGCACGACTTTGCCCTCGAATATCTCGACAACGGAGAAAGGAGAATTTCTGGGATTTTTTCCCAAGAAATATATGGGAATTATCTGTAATTTTAGCACAGTTTCAGAACGATTCGTGAAAGTCACCTTTTAAGAATAACTTCCACTGCAGCCCATACATAAAAGTTTGCTCCTTTATTACTCTGCACATGGACAATTATTTGCGCTGTTATTTGCCCCAGGCATGTACCTATGTAATTACCGTTTACAGTGAAAAGATGGATGTTATCGGTCGCTGAACGTCGGAGCAGTAGGCGTTTAATGCATTTTCCCATAGGGTCCAATGCAAAATTGACACCTCATTTTCTCCATTCTCAAGAGCTTTGAGTCTCTGCAAAACATTTACATGTGTAGACACAAATAAGTGAAATAGAATGAAGGCTATTTCAGCTTTAGCTTTTATTCCGTTTGGGAGCTAAAGTCGCACACACTTTTGTTTACAAAAATTTCGATGGCCTATAGTTCGCAAGTTATGCAATCAGTTGACATAAGATTGTGCATGCATGTAGACATGTTAATGGCCTTTATACATGCCAAGTTTCAGATGGCTACCTACTCATACAAGCAAGCAGTAGCGGTTAGAAATTTTCACAATTTGGGCTACACGTTCGGGACGATTCGTGACCTTAGGTGACCTGCACAATTCGGGCTGAAACTAGTGCCAAATAAGAGGGTTGGGATAAACATTCAATTGACCATATGTGCCAAAAATTCTCGTTCTTTAGTTTTCGAGTTATAGCCCCTGGAAGTCGTAAACTGCACGACTTTGCCCTCGAATATCTCGACAACGGAGAAATGAGAATTTCTGGGATTTTTTCCCAAGAAATATATGGGAATTATCTGTAATTTTAGCACAGTTTCAGAACGATTCGTGAAAGTCACCTTTTAAGAATAACTTCCACTGCAGCCCATACATAAAAGTTTGCTCCTTTATTACTCTGCACATGGACAATTATTTGCGCTGTTATTTGCCCCAGGCATGTACCTATGTAATTACCGTTTACAGTGTAAAGATGGATGTTATCGGTCGCTGAACGTCGGAGCAGTAGGCGTTTAATGCATTTTCCCATAGGGTCCAATGCAAAATTGACACCTCATTTTCTCCATTCTCAAGAGCTTTGAGTCTCTGCAAAACATATACATGTGTAGACACAAATAAGTGAAATAGAATGAAGGCTATTTCAGCTTTAGCTTTTATTCCGTTTGGGAGCTAAAGTCGCACAAACGTTTGTTTACAAAAATTTCGATGGCCTATAGTTCGCAAGTTATGCAATCAGTTGACATAAGATTGTGCATGCATGTAGACATGTTAATGGCCTTTATACATGCCAAGTTTTAGATGGCTACCTACTCATACAAGCAAGCAGTAGCGGTTTGAAATTTTCACAATATGGGCTACACGTTCGGGACGATTCGTGACCTCAGGTGACTTGCACAATTCGGGCTGAAACTAGTGCCAAATGAGAGGGTTGGGATAAACATTCAATTGACCATATGTGCCAAAAATTCTCGTTCTTTAGTTTTCGAGTTATAGCCCCTGGAAGTCGTAAAAACTGCACGACTTTGCCCTCGAATATCTCGACAACGGAGAAAGGAGAATTTCTGGGATTTTTTCCCAAGAAATATATGGGAATTATCTGTAATTTTAGCACAGTTTCAGAACGATTCGTGAAAGTCACCTTTTAAGAATAACTTCCACTGCAGCCCATACATAAAAGTTTGCTCCTTTATTACTCTGCACATGGACAATTATTTGCGCTGTTATTTGCCCCAGGCATGTACCTATGTAATTACCGTTTACAGTGTAAAGATGGATGTTATCGGTCGCTGAACGTCGGAGCAGTAGGCGTTTAATGCATTTTCCCATAGGGTCCAATGCAAAATTGACACCTCATTTTCTCCATTCTCAAGAGCTTTGAGTCTCTGCAAAACATATACATGTGTAGACACAAATAAGTGAAATAGAATGAAGGCTATTTCAGCTTTAGCTTTTATTCCGTTTGGGAGCTAAAGTCGCACAAACTTTTGTTTACAAAAAATTCGATGGCCTATAGTTCGCAAGTTATGCAATCAGTTGACATAAGATTGTGCATGCATGTAGACATGTTAATGGCCTTTATACATGCCAAGTTTCAGATGGCTACCTACTCATACAAGCAAGCAGAAGCGGTTTGAAATTTTCACAATTTGGGATACACGTTCGGGACGATTCGTGACCTTAGGTGACTTGCACAATTCGGGCTGAAACTAGTGCCAAATGAGAGGGTTCGGATAAACATTCAATTGACCATATGTGCCAAAAATTCTCGTTCTTTAGTTTTCGAGTTATAGCCCCTGGAAGTCGTAAACTGCACGACTTTGCCCTCGAATATCTCGACAACGGAGAAAGGAGAATTTCTGGGGTTTTTTCCCAAGAAATATATGGGAATTATCTGTAATTTTAGCACAGTTTCAGAACGATTCGTGAAAGTCACCTTTTAAGAATAACTTCCACTGCAGCCCATACATAAAAGTTTGCTCCTTTATTACTCTGCACATGGACAATTATTTGCGCTGTTATTTGCCCCAGGCATGTACCTATGTATTTAACCGTTTACAGTGTAAAGATGGATGTTATCGGTTGCTGAACGTCGGAGCAGTAGGCGTTTAATGCATTTTCCCATAGGGTCCAATGCAAAATTGACACCTCATTTTCTCCATTCTCAAGAGCTTTGAGTCTCTGCAAAACATATACATGTGTAGACACAAATAAGTGAAATAGAATGAAGGCTATTTCAGCTTTAGCTTTTATTCAGTTTGGGAGCTAAAGTCGCACAAACTTTTGTTTACAAAAATTTCGATGGCCTATAGTTCGCAAGTTATGCAATCAGTTGACATAAGATTGTGCATGCATGTAGACATGTTAATGGCCTTTATACATGCCAAGTTTCAGATGGCTACCTACTCATACAAGCAAGCAGTAGCGGTTTGAAATTTTCACAATATGGGCTACACGTTCGGGACGATTCGTGACCTTAGGTGACTTGCACAATTCGGGCTGAAACTAGTGCCAAATGAGAGGGTTGGGATAAACATTCAATTGACCATATGTGCCAAAAATTCTCGTTCTTTAGTTTTCGAGTTATAGCCCCTGGAAGTCGTAAACTGCACGACTTTGCCCTCGAATATCTCGACAACGGAGAAAGGAGAATTTCTGGGATTTTTTCCCAAGAAATATATGGGAATTATCTGTAATTTTAGCACAGTTTCAGAACGATTCGTGAAAGTCACCTTTTAAGAATAACTTCCACTGCAGCCCATACATAAAAGTTTGCTCATTTATTACTCTGCACATGGACAATTATTTGCGCTGTTATTTGCCCCAGGCATGTACCTATGTAATTACCGTTTACAGTGTAAAGATGGATGTTATCGGTCGCTGAACGTCGGAGCAGTAGGCGTTTAATGCATTTTCCCTTAGGGTCCAATGCAAAATTGACACCTCATTTTCTCCATTCTCAAGAGTTTTGAGTCTCTGCAAAACATATTCATGTGTAGACACAAATAAGTGAAATAGAATGAAGGCTATTTCAGCTTTAGCTTTTATTCCGTTTGTGAGCTAAAGTCGCACAAACTTTTGTTTACAAAAATTTCGATGGCCTATAGTTCGCAAGTTATGCAATCAGTTGACATAAGATTGTGCATGCATGTAGACATGTTAATGGCCTTTATACATGCCAAGTTTCAGATGGCTACCTACTCATACAAGCAAGCAGTAGCGGTTTGAAATTTTCACAAAATGGGCTACACGTTCGGGACGATTTGTGACCTTAGGTGACTTGCACAATTCGGGCTGAAACTAGTGCCAAATGAGAGGGTTGGGATAAACATTCAATTGACCATATGTGCCAAAAATTCTCGTTCTTTAGTTTTCGAGTTATAGCCCCTGGAAGTCGTAAACTGCACAACTTTGCCCTCGAATATCTCGACAACGGAGAAAGGAGAATTTCTGGGATTTTTTCCCAAGAAATATATGGGAATTATCTGTAATTTTAGCACAGTTTCAGAACGATTCGTGAAAGTCACCTTTTAAGAATAACTTCCACTGCAGCCCATACATAAAAGTTTGCTCATTTATTACTCTGCACATGGACAATTATTTGCGCTGTTATTTGCCCCAGGCATGTACCTATGTAATTACCGTTTACAGTGTAAAGATGGATGTTATCGGTCGCTGAACGTCGGAGCAGTAGGCGTTTAATGCATTTTCCCATAGGGTCCAATGCAAAATTGACACCTCATTTTCTCCATTCTCAAGAGCTTTGAGTCTCTGCAAAACATATACATGTGTAGACACAAATAAGTGAAATAGAATGAAGGCTATTTCAGCTTTAGCTTTTATTCCGTTTGGGAGCTAAAGTCGCACAAACTTTTGTTTACAAAAATTTCGATGGCCTATAGTTCGCAAGTTATGCAATCAGTTGACATAAGATTGTGCATGCATGTAGACATGTTAATGGCCTTTATACATGCCAAGTTTCAGATGGCTACCTTCTCATACAAGCAAGCAGTAGCGGTTTGAAATTTTCACAAAATGGGCTACACGTTCGGGACGATTCGTGACCTTTGGTGACTTGCACAATTCGGGCTGAAACTAGTGCCAAATGAGAGGGTTGAAATAAAACATTCAATTGACCATATGTGCCAAAAATTCTCGTTCTTTAGTTTTCGAGTTATAGCCCCTGGAAGTCGTAAACTGCACGACTTTGCCCTCGAATATCTCGACAACGGAGAAAGGAGAATTTCTTGGATTTTTTCCCAAGAAATATATGGGAATTATCTGTAATTTTAGCACAGTTTCAGAACGATTCGTGAAAGTCACCTTTTAAGAATAACTTCCACTGCAGCCCATACATAAAAGTTTGCTCATTTATTACTCTGCACATGGACAATTATTTGCGCTGTTATTTGCCCCAGGCATGTACCTATGTAATTACCGTTTACAGTGTAAAGATGGATGTTATCGGTCGCTGAACGTCGGAGCAGTAGGCGTTTAATGCATTTTCCCATAGGGTCCAATGCAAAATTGACACCTCATTTTCTCCATTCTCAAGAGCTTTGAGTCTCTGCAAAACATATACATGTGTAGACACAAATAAGTGAAATAGAATGAAGGCTATTTCAGCTTTAGCTTTTATTCCGTTTGGGAGCTAAAGTCGCACAAACTTTTGTTTACAAAAAATTCGATGGCCTATAGTTCGCAAGTTATGCAATCAGTTGACATAAGATTGTGCATGCATGTAGACATGTTAATGGCCTTTATACATGCCAAGTTTCAGATGGCTACCTACTCATACAAGCAAGCAGTAGCGGTTTGAAATTTTCACAATTTGGGCTACACGTTCGGGACGATTCGTGACCTTAGGTGACCTGCACAATTCGGGCTGAAACTAGTGCCAAATGAGAGGGTTGGGATAAACATTCAATTGACCATATGTGCCAAAAATTCTCGTTCTTTAGTTTTCGAGTTATAGCCCCTGGAAGTCGTAAACTGCACGACTTTGCCCTCGAATATCTCGACAACGGAGAAAGGAGAATTTCTGGGATTTTTTCCCAAGAAATATATGGGAATTATCTGTAATTTTAGCACAGTTTCAGAACGATTCGTGAAAGTCACCTTTTAAGAATAACTTCCAGTGCAGCTCATACATAAAAGTTTGCTCCTTTATTACTCTGCACATGGACAATTATTTGCGCTGTTATTTGCCCCAGGCATGTACCTATGTAATTACCGTTTACAGTGTAAAGATGGATGTTATCGGTCGCTGAACGTCGGAGCAGTAGGCGTTTAATGCATTTTCCCATAGGGTCCAATGCAAAATTGACACCTCATTTTCTCCATTCTCAAGAGCTTTGAGTCTCTGCAAAACATATACATGTGTAGACACAAATAAGTGAAATAGAATGAAGGCTATTTCAGCTTTAGCTTTTATTCCGTTTGGGAGCTAAAGTCGCACAAACTTTTGTTTACAAAAATTTCGATGGCCTATAGTTCGCAAGTTATGCAATCAGTTGACATAAGATTGTGCATGCATGTAGACATGTTAATGGCCTTATACATGCCAAGTTTCAGATGGCTACCTACTCATACAAGCAAGCAGTAGCGGTTTGAAATTTTCACAATTTGGGCTACACGTTTGGGACGATTCGTGAATTTAGGTGGCTTGCACAATTCGGGCTGAAACTAGTGCCAAATGAGAGGGTTGAAATAAAACATTCAATTGACCATATGTGCCAAACATTCTCGTTCTTTAGTTTTCGAGTTATAGCCCCTGGAAGTCGTAAACTGCACGACTTTGCCCTCGAATATCTCGACAACGGAGAAAGGAGAATTTCTGGGATTTTTTCCCAAGAAATATATGGGAATTATCTGTAATTTTAGCATAGTTTCAGAACGATTCGTGAAAGTCACCTTTTAAGAATAACTTCCACTGCAGCCCATACATAAAAGTTTGCTCATTTATTACTCTGCACATGGACAATTATTTGCGCTGTTATTTGCCCCCGGCATGTACCTATGTAATTACCGTTTACAGTGTAAAGATGGATGTTATCGGTCGCTGAACGTCGGAGCAGTAGGCGTTTAATGCATTTTCCCATAGGGTCCAATGCAAAATTGACACCTCATTTTCTCCATTCTCAAGAGCTTTGAGTCTCTGCAAAACATATACATGTGTAGACACAAATAAGTGAAATAGAATGAAGGCTATTTCAGCTTTAGCTTTTATTCCGTTTGGGAGCTAAAGTCGCACAAACTTTTGTTTACAAAAATTTCGATGGCCTATAGTTCGCAAGTTATGCAATCAGTTGACATAAGATTGTGCATGCATGTAGACATGTTAATGGCCTTTATACATGCCAAGTTTCAGATGGCTACCTTCTCATACAAGCAAGCAGTAGCGGTTTGAAATTTTCACAATTTGGGCTACACGTTCGGGACGATTCGTGACCTTTGGTGACTTGCACAATTCGGGCTGAAACTAGTGCCAAATGAGAGGGTTGAAATAAAACATTCAATTGACCATATGTGCCAAAAATTCTCGTTCTTTAGTTTTCGAGTTATAGCCCCTGGAAGTCGTAAACTGCACGACTTTGCCCTCGAATATCTCGACAACGGAGAAAGGAGAATTTCTGGGATTTTTTCCCAAGAAATATATGGGAATTATCTGTAATTTTAGCACAGTTTCAGAACGATTCGTGAAAGTCACCTTTTAAGAATAACTTCCACTGCAGCCCATACATAAAAGTTTGCTCCTTTATTACTCTGCACATGGACAATTATTTGCGCTGTTATTTGCCCCAGGCATGTACCTATGTAATTACCGTTTACAGTGTAAAGATGGATGTTATCGGTCGCTGAACGTCGGAGCAGTAGGCGTTTAATGCATTTTCCCATAGGGTCCAATGCAAAATTGACACCTCATTTTCTCCATTCTCAAGAGCTTTGAGTCTCTGCAAAACATATACATGTGTAGACACAAATAAGTGAAATAGAATGAAGGCTATTTCAGCTTTAGCTTTTATTCCGTTTGGGAGCTAAAGTCGCACAAACTTTTGTTTACAAAAAATTCGATGGCCTATAGTTCGCAAGTTATGCAATCAGTTGACATAAGATTGTGCATGCATGTAGACATGTTAATGGCCTTTATACATGCCAAGTTTCAGATGGCTACCTACTCATACAAGCAAGCAGTAGCGGTTTGAAATTTTCACAATTTGGGATACACGTTCGGGACGATTCGTGACCTTAGGTGACTTGCACAATTCGGGCTGAAACTAGTGCCAAATGAGAGGGTTGGGATAAACATTCAATTGACCATATGTGCCAAAAATTCTCGTTCTTTAGTTTTCGAGTTATAGCCCCTGGAAGTCGTAAACTGCACGACTTTGCCCTCGAATATCTCGACAACGGAGAAAGGAGAATTTCTGGGATTTTTTCCCAAGAAATATATGGGAATTATCTGTAATTTTAGCACAGTTTCAGAACGATTCGTGAAAGTCACCTTTTAAGAATAACTTCCACTGCAGCCCATACATAAAAGTTTGCTCCTTTATTACTCTGCACATGGACAATTATTTGCGCTGTTATTTGCCCCAGGCATGTACCTATGTAATTACCGTTTACAGTGTAAAGATGGATGTTATCGGTCGCTGAACGTCGGAGCAGTAGGCGTTTAATGCATTTTCCCATAGGGTCCAATGCAAAATTGACACCTCATTTTCTCCATTCTCAAGAGCTTTGAGTCTCTGCAAAACATATACATGTGTAGACACAAATAAGTGAAATAGAATGAAGGCTATTTCAGCTTTAGCTTTTATTCCGTTTGGGAGCTAAAGTCGCACAAACTTTTGTTTACAAAAATTTCGATGGCCTATAGTTCGCAAGTTATGCAATCAGTTGACATAAGATTGTGCATGCATGTAGACATGTTAATGGCCTTTATACATGCCAAGTTTCAGATGGCTACCTACTCATACAAGCAAGCAGTAGCGGTTTGAAATTTTCACAATATGGGCTACACGTTCGGGACGATTCGTGACCTTAGGTGACTTGCACAATTCGGGCTGAAACTAGTGCCAAATGAGAGGGTTGGGATAAACATTCAATTGACCATATGTGCCAAAAATTCTCGTTCTTTAGTTTTCGAGTTATAGCCCCTGGAAGTCGTAAACTGCACGACTTTGCCCTCGGATATCTCGACAACGGAGAAAGGAGAATTTCTGGGATTTTTTCCCAAGAAATATATGGGAATTATCTGTAATTTTAGCATAGTTTCAGAACGATTCGTGAAAGTCACCTTTTAAGAATAACTTCCACTGCAGCCCATACATAAAAGTTTGCTCATTTATTACTCTGCACATGGACAATTATTTGCGCTGTTATTTGCCCCCGGCATGTACCTATGTAATTACCGTTTACAGTGTAAAGATGGATGTTATCGGTCGCTGAACGTCGGAGCAGTAGGCGTTTAATGCATTTTCCCATAGGGTCCAATGCAAAATTGACACCTCATTTTCTCCATTCTCAAGAGCTTTGAGTCTCTGCAAAACATATACATGTGTAGACACAAATAAGTGAAATAGAATGAAGGCTATTTCAGCTTTAGCTTTTATTCCGTTTGGGAGCTAAAGTCGCACAAACTTTTGTTTACAAAAATTTCGATGGCCTATAGTTCGCAAGTTATGCAATCAGTTGACATAAGATTGTGCATGCATGTAGACATGTTAATGGCCTTTATACATGCCAAGTTTCAGATGGCTACCTTCTCATACAAGCAAGCAGTAGCGGTTTGAAATTTTCACAATTTGGGCTACACGTTCGGGACGATTCGTGACCTTTGGTGACTTGCACAATTCGGGCTGAAACTAGTGCCAAATGAGAGGGTTGAAATAAAACATTCAATTGACCATATGTGCCAAAAATTCTCGTTCTTTAGTTTTCGAGTTATAGCCCCTGGAAGTCGTAAACTGCACGACTTTGCCCTCGAATATCTCGACAACGGAGAAAGGAGAATTTCTGGGATTTTTTCCCAAGAAATATATGGGAATTATCTGTAATTTTAGCACAGTTTCAGAACGATTCGTGAAAGTCACCTTTTAAGAATAACTTCCACTGCAGCCCATACATAAAAGTTTGCTCCTTTATTACTCTGCACATGGACAATTATTTGCGCTGTTATTTGCCCCAGGCATGTACCTATGTAATTACCGTTTACAGTGTAAAGATGGATGTTATCGGTCGCTGAACGTCGGAGCAGTAGGCGTTTAATGCATTTTCCCATAGGGTCCAATGCAAAATTGACACCTCATTTTCTCCATTCTCAAGAGCTTTGAGTCTCTGCAAAACATATACATGTGTAGACACAAATAAGTGAAATAGAATGAAGGCTATTTCAGCTTTAGCTTTTATTCCGTTTGGGAGCTAAAGTCGCACAAACTTTTGTTTACAAAAAATTCGATGGCCTATAGTTCGCAAGTTATGCAATCAGTTGACATAAGATTGTGCATGCATGTAGACATGTTAATGGCCTTTATACATGCCAAGTTTCAGATGGCTACCTACTCATACAAGCAAGCAGTAGCGGTTTGAAATTTTCACAATTTGGGATACACGTTCGGGACGATTCGTGACCTTAGGTGACTTGCACAATTCGGGCTGAAACTAGTGCCAAATGAGAGGGTTGGGATAAACATTCAATTGACCATATGTGCCAAAAATTCTCGTTCTTTAGTTTTCGAGTTATAGCCCCTGGAAGTCGTAAACTGCACGACTTTGCCCTCGAATATCTCGACAACGGAGAAAGGAGAATTTCTGGGATTTTTTCCCAAGAAATATATGGGAATTATCTGTAATTTTAGCACAGTTTCAGAACGATTCGTGAAAGTCACCTTTTAAGAATAACTTCCACTGCAGCCCATACATAAAAGTTTGCTCCTTTATTACTCTGCACATGGACAATTATTTGCGCTGTTATTTGCCCCAGGCATGTACCTATGTAATTACCGTTTACAGTGTAAAGATGGATGTTATCGGTCGCTGAACGTCGGAGCAGTAGGCGTTTAATGCATTTTCCCATAGGGTCCAATGCAAAATTGACACCTCATTTTCTCCATTCTCAAGAGCTTTGAGTCTCTGCAAAACATATACATGTGTAGACACAAATAAGTGAAATAGAATGAAGGCTATTTCAGCTTTAGCTTTTATTCCGTTTGGGAGCTAAAGTCGCACAAACTTTTGTTTACAAAAATTTCGATGGCCTATAGTTCGCAAGTTATGCAATCAGTTGACATAAGATTGTGCATGCATGTAGACATGTTAATGGCCTTTATACATGCCAAGTTTCAGATGGCTACCTTCTCATACAAGCAAGCAGTAGCGGTTTGAAATTTTCACAATTTGGGCTACACGTTCGGGACGATTCGTGACCTTTGGTGACTTGCACAATTCGGGCTGAAACTAGTGCCAAATGAGAGGGTTGAAATAAAACATTCAATTGACCATATGTGCCAAAAATTCTCGTTCTTTAGTTTTCGAGTTATAGCCCCTGGAAGTCGTAAACTGCACGACTTTGCCCTCGAATATCTCGACAACGGAGAAAGGAGAATTTCTGGGATTTTTTCCCAAGAAATATATGGGAATTATCTGTAATTTTAGCACAGTTTCAGAACGATTCGTGAAAGTCACCTTTTAAGAATAACTTCCACTGCAGCCCATACATAACAGTTTGCTCCTTTATTACTCTGCACATGGACAATTATTTGCGCTGTTATTTGCCCCAGGCATGTACCTATGTAATTACCGTTTACAGTGTAAAGATGGATGTTATCGGTCGCTGAACGTCGGAGCAGTAGGCGTTTAATGCATTTTCCCATAGGGTCCAATGCAAAATTGACACCTCATTTTCTCCATTCTCAAGAGCTTTGAGTCTCTGCAAAACATATACATGTGTAGACACAAATAAGTGAAATAGAATGAAGGCTATTTCAGCTTTAGCTTTTATTCCGTTTGGGAGCTAAAGTCGCACAAACTTTTGTTTACAAAAAATTCGATGGCCTATAGTTCGCAAGTTATGCAATCAGTTGACATAAGATTGTGCATGCATGTAGACATGTTAATGGCCTTTACACATGCCAAGTTTCAGATGGCTACCTACTCATACAAGCAAGCAGTAGCGGTTTGAAATTTTCACAATTTGGGATACACGTTCGGGACGATTCGTGACCTTAGGTGACTTGCACAATTCGGGCTGAAACTAGTGCCAAATGAGAGGGTTGGGATAAACATTCAATTGACCATATGTGCCAAAAATTCTCGTTCTTTAGTTTTCGAGTTATAGCCCCTGGAAGTCGTAAACTGCACGACTTTGCCCTCGAATATCTCGACAACGGAGAAAGGAGAATTTCTGGGGTTTTTTCCCAAGAAATATATGGGAATTATCTGTAATTTTAGCACAGTTTCAGAACGATTCGTGAAAGTCACCTTTTAAGAATAACTTCCACTGCAGCCCATACATAAAAGTTTGCTCCTTTATTACTCTGCACATGGACAATTATTTGCGCTGTTATTTGCCCCAGGCATGTACCTATGTAATTACCGTTTACAGTGTAAAGATGGATGTTATCGGTTGCTGAACGTCGGAGCAGTAGGCGTTTAATGCATTTTCCCATAGGGTCCAATGCAAAATTGACACCTCATTTTCTCCATTCTCAAGAGCTTTGAGTCTCTGCAAAACATATACATGTGTAGACACAAATAAGTGAAATAGAATGAAGGCTATTTCAGCTTTAGCTTTTATTCAGTTTGGGAGCTAAAGTCGCACAAACTTTTGTTTACAAAAATTTCGATTGCCTATAGTTCGCAAGTTATGCAATCAGTTGACATAAGATTGTGCATGCATGTAGACATGTTAATGGCCTTTATACATGCCAAGTTTCAGATGGCTACCTACTCATACAAGCAAGCAGTAGCGGTTTGAAATTTTCACAATATGGGCTACACGTTCGGGACGATTCGTGACCTTAGGTGACTTGCACAATTCGGGCTGAAACTAGTGCCAAATGAGAGGGTTGGGATAAACATTCAATTGACCATATGTGCCAAAAATTCTCGTTCTTTAGTTTTCGAGTTATAGCCCCTGGAAGTCGTAAACTGCACGACTTTGCCCTCGAATATCTCGACAACGGAGAAAGGAGAATTTCTGGGATTTTTTCCCAAGAAATATATGGGAATTATCTGTAATTTTAGCACAGTTTCAGAACGATTCGTGAAAGTCACCTTTTAAGAATAACTTCCACTGCAGCCCATACATAAAAGTTTGCTCATTTATTACTCTGCACATGGACAATTATTTGCGCTGTTATTTGCCCCAGGCATGTACCTATGTAATTACCGTTTACAGTGTAAAGATGGATGTTATCGGTCGCTGAACGTCGGAGCAGTAGGCGTTTAATGCATTTTCCCATAGGGTCCAATGCAAAATTGACACCTCATTTTCTCCATTCTCAAGAGCTTTGAGTCTCTGCAAAACATATACATGTGTAGACACAAATAAGTGAAATAGAATGAAGGCTATTTCAGCTTTAGCTTTTATTCCGTTTGGGAGCTAAAGTCGCACAAACTTTTGTTTACAAAAATTTCGATGGCCTATAGTTCGCAAGTTATGCAATCAGTTGACATAAGATTGTGCATGCATGTAGACATGTTAATGGCCTTTATACATGCCAAGTTTCAGATGGCTACCTACTCATACAAGCAAGCAGTAGCGGTTTGAAATTTTCACAAAATGGGCTACACGTTCGGGACGATTCGTGACCTTAGGTGACTTGCACAATTCGGGCTGAAACTAGTGCCAAATGAGAGGGTTGGGATAAACATTCAATTGACCATATGTGCCAAAAATTCTCGTTCTTTAGTTTTCGAGTTATAGCCCCTGGAAGTCGTAAACTGCACGACTTTGCCCTCGAATATCTCGACAACGGAGAAAGGAGAATTTCTGGGATTTTTTCCCAAGAAATATATGGGAATTATCTGTAATTTTAGCACAGTTTCAGAACGATTCGTGAAAGTCACCTTTTAAGAATAACTTCCACTGCAGCCCATACATAAAAGTTTGCTCATTTATTACTCTGCACATGGACAATTATTTGCGCTGTTATTTGCCCCAGGCATGTACCTATGTAATTACCGTTTACAGTGTAAAGATGGATGTTATCGGTCGCTGAACGTCGGAGCAGTAGGCGTTTAATGCATTTTCCCATAGGGTCCAATGCAAACTTGACACCTCATTTTCTCCATTCTCAAGAGCTTTGAGTCTCTGCAAAACATATACATGTGTAGACACAAATAAGTGAAATAGAATGAAGGCTATTTCAGCTTTACCTTTTATTCCGTTTGGGAGCTAAAGTCGCACAAACATTTGTTTACAAAAATTTCGATGGCCTATAGTTCGCAAGTTATGCAATTAGTTGACATAAGATTGTGCATGCATGTAGACATGTTAATGGCCTTTATACATGGCAAGTTTCAGATGGCTACCTTCTCATACAAGCAAGCAGTAGCGGTTTGAAATTTTCACAATTTGGGCTACACGTTCGGGACGATTCGTGACCTTTGGTGACTTGCACAATTCGGGCTGAAACTAGTGCCAAATGAGAGGGTTGAAATAAAACATTCAATTGACCATATGTGCCAAAAATTCTCGTTCTTTAGTTTTCGAGTTATAGCCCCTGGAAGTCGTAAACTGCACGACTTTGCCCTCGAATATCTCGACAACGGAGAAAGGAGAATTTCTGGGATTTTTTCCCAAGAAATATATGGGAATTATCTGTAATTTTAGCACAGTTTCAGAACGATTCGTGAAAGTCACCTTTTAAGAATAACTTCCACTGCAGCCCATACATAAAAGTTTGCTCCTTTATTACTCTGCACATGGACAATTATTTGCGCTGTTATTTGCCCCAGGCATGTACCTATGTAATTACCGTTTACAGTGTAAAGATGGATGTTATCGGTCGCTGAACGTCGGAGCAGTAGGCGTTTAATGCATTTTCCCATAGGGTCCAATGCAAAATTGACACCTCATTTTCTCCATTCTCAAGAGCTTTGAGTCTCTGCAAAACATTTACATGTGTAGATACAAATAAGTGAAATAGAATGAAGGCTATTTCAGCTTTAGCTTTTATTCCGTTTGGGAGCTAAAGTCGCACAAACTTTTGTTTACAAAAATTTCGATGGCCTATAGTTCGCAAGTTATGCAATCAGTTGACATAAGATTGTGCATGCATGTAGACATGTTAATGGCCTTTATACATGCCAAGTTTCAGATGGCTACCTACTCATACAAGCAAGCAGTAGCGGTTTGAAATTTTCACAATTTGGGCTACACGTTCGGGACGATTCGTGACCTTAGGTGACCTGCACAATTCGGGCTGAAACTAGTGCCAAATGAGAGGGTTGGGATAAACATTCAATTGACCATATGTGCCAAAAATTCTCGTTCTTTAGTTTTCGAGTTATAGCCCCTGGAAGTCGTAAACTGCACGACTTTGCCCTCGAATATCTCGACAACGGAGAAAGGAGAATTTCTGGGATTTTTTCCCAAGAAATATATGGGAATTATCTGTAATTTTAGCACAGTTTCAGAACGATTCGTGAAAGTCACCTTTTAAGAATAACTTCCACTGCAGCCCATACATAAAAGTTTGCTCATTTATTACTCTGCACATGGACAATTATTTGCGCTGTTATTTGCCCCAGGCATGTACCTATGTAATTACCGTTTACAGTGTAAAGATGGATGTTATCGGTCGCTGAACGTCGGAGCAGTAGGCGTTTAATGCATTTTCCCATAGGGTCCAATGCAAAATTGACACCTCATTTTCTCCATTCTCAAGAGCTTTGAGTCTCTGCAAAACATTTACATGTGTAGACACAAATAAGTGAAATAGAATGAAGGCTATTTCAGCTTTAGCTTTTATTCCGTTTGGGAGCTAAAGTCGCACAAACTTTTGTTTACAAAAATTTCGATGGCCTATAGTTCGCAAGTTATGCAATCAGTTGACATAAGATTGTGCATGCATGTAGACATGTTAATGGCCTTTATACATGCCAAGTTTCAGATGGCTACCTACTCATACAAGCAAGCAATCGCGGTTTGAAATTTTCACAATTTGGGCTACACGTTCGGGACGATTCGTGACCTTAGGTGACCTGCACAATTCGGGCTGAAACTAGTGCCAAATGAGAGGGTTGGGATAAACATTCAATTGACCATATGTGCCAAAAATTCTCGTTCTTTAGTTTTCGAGTTATAGCCCCTGGAAGTCGTAAACTGCACGACTTTGCCCTCGAATATCTCGACAACGGAGAAAGGAGAATTTCTGGGATTTTTTCCCAAGAAATATATGGGAATTATCTGTAATTTTAGCACAGTTTCAGAACGATTCGTGAAAGTCACCTTTTAAGAATAACTTCCAGTGCAGCTCATACATAAAAGTTTGCTCCTTTATTACTCTGCACATGGACAATTATTTGCGCTGTTATTTGCCCCAGGCATGTACCTATGTAATTACCGTTTACAGTGTAAAGATGGATGTTATCGGTCGCTGAACGTCGGAGCAGTAGGCGTTTAATGCATTTTCCCATAGGGTCCAATGCAAAATTGACACCTCATTTTCTCCATTCTCAAGAGCTTTGAGTCTCTGCAAAACATATACATGTGTAGACACAAATAAGTGAAATAGAATGAAGGCTATATCAGCTTTAGCTTTTATTCCGTTTGGGAGCTAAAGTCGCACAAACTTTTGTTTACAAAAATTTCGATGGCCTATAGTTCGCAAGTTATGCAATCAGTTGACATAAGATTGTGCATGCATGTAGACATGTTAATGGCCTTATACATGCCAAGTTTCAGATGGCTACCTACTCATACAAGCAAGCAGTAGCGGTTTGAAATTTTCACAATTTGGGCTACACGTTCGGGACGATTCGTGAATTTAGGTGGCTTGCACAATTCGGGCTGAAACTAGTGCCAAATGAGAGGGTTGAAATAAAACATTCAATTGACCATATGTGCCAAACATTCTCGTTCTTTAGTTTTCGAGTTATAGCCCCTGGAAGTCGTAAACTGCACGACTTTGCCCTCGAATATCTCGACAACGGAGAAAGGAGAATTTCTGGGATTTTTTCCCAAGAAATATATGGGAATTATCTGTAATTTTAGCACAGTTTCAGAACGATTCGTGAAAGTCACCTTTTAAGAATAACTTCCACTGCAGCCCATACATAAAAGTTTGCTCCTTTATTACTCTGCACATGGACAATTATTTGCTCTGTTATTTGCCCCTGGCATGTACCTATGTAATTACCGTTTACAGTGTAAAGATGGATGTTATCGGTCGCTGAACGTCGGAGCAGTAGGCGTTTAATGCATTTTCCCATAGGGTCCAATGCAAAATTGACACCTCATTTTCTCCATTCTCAAGAGCTTTGAGTCTCTGCAAAACATATTCATGTGTAGACACAAATAAGTGAAATAGAATGAAGGCTATTTCAGCTTTAGCTTTTATTCCGTTTGGGAGCTAAAGCCGCACAAACTTTTGTTTTTCAAAAATTTCGATGGCCTATAGTTCGCAAGTTATGCAATCAGTTGACATAAGATTGTGCATGCATGTAGACATGTTAATGGCCTTTATACATGCCAAGTTTCAGATGGCTACCTACTCATACAAGCAAGCAGTAGCGGTTTGAAATTTTCACAATTTGGGCTACACGTTCGGGACGATTCGTGACCTTAGGTGACCTGCACAATTCGGGCTGAAACTAGTGCCAAATGAGAGGGTTGGGATAAACATTCAATTGACCATATGTGCCAAAAATTCTCGTTCTTTAGTTTTCGAGTTATAGCCCCTGGAAGTCGTAAACTGCACGACTTTGCCCTCGAATATCTCGACAACGGAGAAAGGAGAATTTCTGGGATTTTTTCCCAAGAAATATATGGGAATTATCTGTAATTTTAGCACAGTTTAGAACGATTCGTGAAAGTCACCTTTTAAGAATAACTTCCACTGCAGCCCATACATAAAAGTTTGCTCCTTTATTACTCTGCACATGGACAATTATTTGCGCTGTTATTTGCCCCAGGCATGTACCTATGTAATTACCGTTTACAGTGTAAAGATGGATGTTATCGGTCGCTGAACGTTGGAGCAGTAGGCGTTTAATGCATTTTCCCATAGGGTCCAATGCAAAATTGACACCTCATTTTCTCCATTCTCAAGAGCTTTGAGTCTCTGCAAAACATATACATGTGTAGACACAAATAAGTGAAATAGAATGAAGGCTATTTCAGCTTTAACTTTTATTCCGTTTGGGAGCTAAAGTCGCACAAACTTTTGTTTACAAAAATTTCGATGGCCTATAGTTCGCAAGTTATGCAATCAGTTGACATAAGATTGTGCATGCATGTAGACATGTTAATGGCCTTTATACATGCCAAGTTTCAGATGGCTACCTACTCATACAAGCAAGCAGTAGCGGTTTGAAATTTTCACAATTTGGGCTACACGTTCGGGACGATTCGTGACCTTAGGTGACTTGCACAATTCGGGCTGAAACTAGTGCCAAATGAGAGGGTTGGGATAAACATTCAATTGACCATATGTGCCAAAAATTCTCGTTCTTTAGTTTTCGAGTTATAGCCCCTGGAAGTCGTAAACTGCATGACTTTGCCCTCGAATATCTCGACAACGGAGAAAGGAGAATTTCTGGGATTATTTCCCAAGAAATATATGGGAATTATCTGTAATTTTAGCACAGTTTCAGAACGATTCGTGAAAGTCACCTTTTAAGAATAACTTCCACTGCAGCCCTTACATAAAAGTTTGCTCCTTTATTACTCTGCACATGGACAATTATTTGCGCTGTTATTTGCCCCAGGCATGTACCTATGTAATTACCGTTTACAGTGTAAAGATGGATGTTATCGGTCGCTGAACGTCGGAGCAGTAGGCGTTTAATGCATTTTCCCATAGGGTCCAATGCAAACTTGACACCTCATTTTCTCCATTCTCAAGAGCTTTGAGTCTCTGCAAAACATATACATGTGTAGACACAAATAAGTGAAATAGAATGAAGGCTATTTCAGCTTTAGCTTTTATTCCGTTTTTTGGAGCTAAAGTCGCACAAACTTTTGTTTACAAAAATTTCGATGGCCTATAGTTCGCAAGTTATGCAATCAGTTGACATAAGATTGTGCATGCATGTAGACATGTTAATGGCCTTTATACATGCCAAGTTTCAGATGGCTACCTACTCATACAAGCAAGCAGTAGCGGTTTGAAATTTTCACAATTTGGGATACACGTTCGGGACGATTCGTGACCTTAGGTGACTTGCACAATTCGGGCTGAAACTAGTGCCAAATAAGAGGGTTGGGATAAACATTCAATTGACCATATGTGCCAAAAATTCTCGTTCTTTAGTTTTCGAGTTATAGCCCCTGGACGTCGTAAACTGCACGACTTTGCCCTCGAATATCTCGACAACGGAAAAAGGAGAATTTCTGGGATTTTTTCCCAAGAAATATATGGGAATTATCTGTAATTTTAGCACAGTTTCAGAACGATTCGTGAAAGTCACCTTTTAAGAATAACTTCCACTGCAGCCCATACATAAAAGTTTGCTCCTTTATTACTCTGCACATGGACAATTATTTGCGCTGTTATTTGCCCCAGGCATGTACCTATGTAATTACCGTTTACAGTGTAAAGATGGATGTTATCGGTCGCTGAACGTCGGAGCAGTAGGTGTTTAATGCATTTTCCCATAGGGTCCAATGCAAAATTGACACCTCATTTTCTCCATTCTCAAGAGCTTTGAGTCTCTGCAAAACATATACATGTGTAGACACAAATAAGTGAAATAGAATGAAGGCTATTTCAGCTTTAGCTTTTATTCCGTTTGGGAGCTAAAGCCGCACAAACTTTTGTTTACAAAAATTTCGATGGCCTATAGTTTGCAAGTTATGCAATCAGTTGACATAAGATTGTGCATGCATGTAGACATGTTAATGGCCTTTATACATGCCAAGTTTCAGATGGCTACCTACTCATACAAGCAAGCAGTAGCGGTTTGAAATTTTCACAATTTGGGCTACACGTTCGGGACGATTCGTGACCTTAGGTGACTTGCACAATTCGGGCTGAAACTAGTGCCAAATGAGAGGGTTGGGATAAACATTCAATTGACCATATGTGCCAAAAATTCTCGTTCTTTAGTTTTCGAGTTATAGCCCCTGGAAGTCGTAAACTGCACGACTTTGCCCTCGAATATCTCGACAACGGAGAAAGGAGAATTTCTGGGATTTTTTCCCAAGAAATATATGGGAATTATCTGTAATTTTAGCACAGTTTCAGAACGATTCGTGAAAGTCACCTTTTAAGGATAACTTCCACTGCAGCCCATATATAAAAGTTTGCTCCTTTATTACTCTGCACATGGACAATTATTTGCGCTGTTATTTGCCCCAGGCATGTACCTATGTAATTACCGTTTACAGTGTAAAGATGGATGTTATCGGTCGCTGAACGTCGGAGCAGTAGGCGTTTAATGCATTTTCCCATAGGGTCCAATGCAAAATTGACACCTCATTTTCTCCATTCTCAAGAGCTTTGAGTCTCTGCAAAACATATACATGTGTAGACACAAATAAGTGAAATAGAATGAAGGCTATTTCAGCTTTAGCTTTTATTCCGTTTGGGAGCTAAAGTCGCACAAACTTTTGTTTACAAAAATTTCGATGGCCTATAGTTCGCAAGTTATGCAATCAGTTGACATAAGATTGTGCATGCATGTAGACATGTTAATGGCCTTTATACATGCCAAGTTTCAGATGGCTACCTACTCATACAAGCAAGCAGTAGCGGATTGAAATTTTCACAATTTGGGCTACACGTTCGGGACGATTCGTGACCTTAGGTGACTTGCACAATTCGGGCTGAAACTAGTGCCAAATGAGAGGGTTGGGATAAACATTCAATTGACCATATGTGCCAAAAATTCTCGTTCTTTAGTTTTCGAGTTATAGCCCCTGGAAGTCGTAAACTGCACGACTTTGCCCTCGAATATCTCGACAACGGAGAAAGGAGAATTTCTGGGATTTTTTCCCAAGAAATATATGGGAATTATCTGTAATTTAGCACAGTTTCAGAACGATTCGTGAAAGTCACCTTTTAAGAATAACTTCCACTGCAGCCCATACATAAAAGTTTGCTCCTTTATTACTCTGCACATGGACAATTATTTGCGCTGTTATTTGCCCCAGGCATGTACCTATGTAATTACCGTTTACAGTGTAAAGATGGATGTTATCGGTCGCTGAACGTCGGAGCAGTAGGCGTTTAATGCATTTTCCCATAGGGTCCAATGCAAAATTGACACCTCATTTTCTCCATTCTCAAGAGCTTTGAGTCTCTGCAAAACATATACATGTGTAGACACAAATAAGTGAAATAGAATGAAGGCTATTTCAGCTTTAGCTTTTATTCCGTTTGGGAGCTAAAGTCGCACAAACTTTTGTTTACAAAAATTTCGATGGCCTATAGTTCGCAAGTTATGCAATCAGTTGACATAAGATTGTGCATGCATGTAGACATGTTAATGGCCTTTATACATGCCAAGTTTCAGATGGCTACCTACTCATACAAGCAAGCAGTAGCGGTTTGAAATTTTCACAATTTGGGCTACACGTTCGGGACGATTCGTGACCTTAGGTGACTTGCACAATTCGGGCTGAAACTAGAGCCAAATGAGAGGGTTGGGATAAACATTCAATTGACCATATGTGCCAAAAATTCTCGTTCTTTAGTTTTCGAGTTATAGCCCCTGGAAGTCGTAAACTGCACGACTTTGCCCTCGAATATCTCGACAACGGAGAAATGAGAATTTCTGGGATTTTTTCCCAAGAAATATATGGGAATTATCTGTAATTTTAGCACAGTTTCAGAACGATTCGTGAAAGTCACCTTTTAAGAATAACTTCCACTGCAGCCCATACATAAAAGTTTGCTCCTTTATTACTCTGCACATGGACAATTATTTGCGCTGTTATTTGCCCCAGGCATGTACCTATGTAATTACCGTTTACAGTGTAAATATGGATGTTATCGGTCGCTGCGCGTCGGAGCAGTAGGCGTTTAATGCATTTTCCCATAGGGTCCAATGCAAAATTGACACCTCATTTTCTCCATTCTCAAGAGCTTTGAGTCTCTGCAAAACATATACATGTGTAGACACAAATAAGTGAAATAGAATGAAGGCTATTTCAGCTTTAGCTTTTATTCCGTTTGGGAGCTAAAGTCGCACAAACGTTTGTTTACAAAAATTTCGATGGCCTATAGTTCGCAAGTTATGCAATCAGTTGACATAAGATTGAGCATGCATGTAGACATGTTAATGGCCTTTATACATGCCAAGTTTCAGATGGCTACCTACTCATACAAGCAAGCAGTAGCGGTTTGAAATTTTCACAATTTGGGCTACACGTTCGGGACGATTCGTGACTTTAGGTGACTTGCACAATTCGGGCTGAAACTAGTGCCAAATGAGAGGGTTGGGATAAACATTCAATTGACCATATGTGCCAAAAATTCTCGTGCTTTAGTTTTCGAGTTATAGCCCCTGGAAGTCGTAAACTGCACGACTTTGCCCTCGAATATCTCGACAACGGAGAAAGGAGAATTTCTGGGATTTTTTCCCAAGAAATATATGGGAATTATCTGTAATTTTAGCACAGTTTCAGAACGATTCGTGAAAGTCACCTTTTAAGGATAACTTCCACTGCAGCCCATACATAAAAGTTTGCTCCTTTATTACTCTGCACATGGACAATTATTTGCGCTGTTATTTGCCCCAGGCATGTACCTATGTAATTACCGTTTACAGTGTAAAGATGGATGTTATCGGTCGCTGAACGTCGGAGCAGTAGGCGTTTAATGCATTTTCCCATAGGGTCCAATGCAAAATTGACACCTCATTTTCTCCATTCTCAAGAGCTTTGAGTCTCTGCAAAACATATACATGTGTAGACACAAATAAGTGAAATAGAATGAAGGCTATTTCAGCTTTAGCTTTTATTCAGTTTGGGAGCTAAAGTCGCACAAACTTTTGTTTACAAAAATTTCGATGGCCTATAGTTCGCAAGTTATGCAATCAGTTGACATAAGATTGTGCATGCATGTAGACATGTTAATGGCCTTTATACATGCCAAGTTTCAGATGGCTACCTACTCATACAAGCAAGCAGTAGCGGATTGAAATTTTCACAATTTGGGCTACACGTTCGGGACGATTCGTGACCTTAGGTGACTTGCACAATTCGGGCTGAAACTAGTGCCAAATGAGAGGGTTGGGATAAACATTCAATTGACCATATGTGCCAAAAATTCTCGTTCTTTAGTTTTCGAGTTATAGCCCCTGGAAGTCGTAAACTGCACGACTTTGCCCTCGAATATCTCGACAACGGAGAAAGGAGAATTTCTGGGATTTTTTCCCAAGAAATATATGGGAATTATCTGTAATTTAGCACAGTTTCAGAACGATTCGTGAAAGTCACCTTTTAAGAATAACTTCCACTGCAGCCCATACATAAAAGTTTGCTCCTTTATTACTCTGCACATGGACAATTATTTGCGCTGTTATTTGCCCCAGGCATGTACCTATGTAATTACCGTTTACAGTGTAAAGATGGATGTTATCGGTCGCTGAACGTCGGAGCAGTAGGCGTTTAATGCATTTTCCCATAGGGTCCAATGCAAAATTGACACCTCATTTTCTCCATTCTCAAGAGCTTTGAGTCTCTGCAAAACATATACATGTGTAGACACAAATAAGTGAAATAGAATGAAGGCTATTTCAGCTTTAGCTTTTATTCCGTTTGGGAGCTAAAGTCGCACAAACTTTTGTTTACAAAAATTTCGATGGCCTATAGTTCGCAAGTTATGCAATCAGTTGACATAAGATTGTGCATGCATGTAGACATGTTAATGGCCTTTATACATGCCAAGTTTCAGATGGCTACCTACTCATACAAGCAAGCAGTAGCGGTTTGAAATTTTCACAATTTGGGCTACACGTTCGGGACGATTCGTGACCTTAGGTGACTTGCACAATTCGGGCTGAAACTAGAGCCAAATGAGAGGGTTGGGATAAACATTCAATTGACCATATGTGCCAAAAATTCTCGTTCTTTAGTTTTCGAGTTATAGCCCCTGGAAGTCGTAAACTGCACGACTTTGCCCTCGAATATCTCGACAACGGAGAAATGAGAATTTCTGGGATTTTTTCCCAAGAAATATATGGGAATTATCTGTAATTTTAGCACAGTTTCAGAACGATTCGTGAAAGTCACCTTTTAAGAATAACTTCCACTGCAGCCCATACATAAAAGTTTGCTCCTTTATTACTCTGCACATGGACAATTATTTGCGCTGTTATTTGCCCCAGGCATGTACCTATGTAAGTACCGTTTACAGTGTAAATATGGATGTTATCGGTCGCTGAACGTCGGAGCAGTAGGCGTTTAATGCATTTTCCCATAGGGTCCAATGCAAAATTGACACCTCATTTTCTCCATTCTCAAGAGCTTTGAGTCTCTGCAAAACATATACATGTGTAGACACAAATAAGTGAAATAGAATGAAAGCTATTTCAGCTTTAGCTTTTATTCCGTTTGGGAACTAAAGTCGCACAAACTTTTGTTTACAAAAATTTCGATGGCCTATAGTTCGCAAGTTATGCAATCAGTTGACATAAGATTGTGCATGCATGTAGACATGTTAATGGCCTTTATACATGCCAAGTTTCAGATGGCTACCTACTCATACAAGCAAGCAGTAGCGGTTTGAAATTTTCACAATATGGGCTACACGTTCGGGACGATTCGTGACCTTAGGTGACTTGCACAATTCGGGCTGAAACTAGTGCCAAATGAGAGGGTTGGGATAAACATTCAATTGACCATATGTGCCAAAAATTCTCGTTCTTTAGTTTTCGAGTTATAGCCCCTGGAAGTCGTAAACTGCACGACTTTGCCCTCGAATATCTCGACAACGGAGAAAGGAGAATTTCTGGGATTTTTTCCCAAGAAATATATGGGAATTATCTGTAATTTTAGCACAGTTTCAGAACGATTCGTGAAAGTCACCTTTTAAGAATAACTTCCACTGCAGCCCATACATAAAAGTTTGCTCCTTTATTACTCTGCACATGGACAATTATTTGCGCTGTTATTTGCCCCAGGCATGTACCTATGTAATTACCGTTTACAGTGTAAAGATGGATGTTATCGGTCGCTGAACGTCGGAGCAGTAGGCGTTTAATGCATTTTCCCATAGGGTCCAATGCAAAATTGACACCTCATTTTCTCCATTCTCAAGAGCTTTGAGTCTCTGCAAAACATATACATGTGTAGACACAAATAAGTGAAATAGAATGAAGGCTATTTCAGCTTTAGCTTTTATTCCGTTTGGGAGCTAAAGTCGCACAAACTTTTGTTTACAAAAATTTCGATGGCCTATAGTTCGCAAGTTATGCAATCAGTTGACATAAGATTGTGCATGCATGTAGACATGTTAATGGCCTTTATACATGCCAAGTTTCAGATGGCTACCTACTCAAACAAGCAAGCAGTAGCGGTTTGAAATTTTCACAATTTGGGCTACACGTTCGGGACGATTCGTGACCTTAGGTGACTTGCACAATTCGGGCTGAAACTAGTGCCAAATGAGAGGGTTGGGATAAACATTCAATTGACCATATGTGCCAAAAATTCCCGTTCTTTAGTTTTCGAGTTATAGCCCCTGGAAGTCGTAAACTGCACGTCTTTGCCCTCGAATATCTCGACAACGGAGAAAGGAGAATTTCTGGGATTTTTTCCCAAGAAATATATGGGAATTATCTGTAATTTTAGCACAGTTTCAGAACGATTCGTGAAAGTCACCTTTTAAGAATAACTTCCACTGCAGCCCATACATAAAAGTTTGCTCCTTTATTACTCTGCACATGGACAATTATTTGCGCTGTTATTTGCCCCAGGCATGTACCTATGTAATTACCGTTTACAGTGTAAAGATGGATGTTATCGGTCGCTGAACGTCGGAGCAGTAGGCGTTTAATGCATTTTCCCATAGGGTCCAATGCAAAATTGACACCTCATTTTCTCCATTCTCAAGAGCTTTGAGTCTCTGCAAAACATATACATGTGTAGACACAAATAAGTGAAATAGAATGAAGGCTATTTCAGCTTTAGCTTTTATTCCGTTTGGGAGCTAAAGTCGCACAAACTTTTGTTTACAAAAAATTCGATGGCCTATAGTTCGCAAGTTATGCAATCAGTTGACATAAGATTGTGCATGCATGTAGACATGTTAATGGCCTTTATACATGCCAAGTTTCAGATGGCTACCTACTCATACAAGCAAGCAGTAGCGGTTTGAAATTTTCACAATATGGGCTACACGTTCGGGACGATTCGTGACCTTAGGTGACTTGCACAATTCGGGCTGAAACTAGTGCCAAATGAGAGGGTTGGGATAAACATTCAATTGACCATATGTGCCAAAAATTCTCGTTCTTTAGTTTTCGAGTTATAGCCCCTGGAAGTCGTAAACTGCACGACTTTGCCCTCGAATATCTCGACAACGGAGAAAGGAGAATTTCTGGGATTTTTTCCCAAGAAATATATGGGAATTATCTGTAATTTTAGCACAGTTTCAGAACGATTCGTGAAAGTCACCTTTTAAGAATAACTTCCACTGCAGCCCATACATAAAAGTTTGCTCCTTTATTACTCTGCACATGGACAATTATTTGCGCTGTTATTTGCCCCAGGCATGTACCTATGTAATTACCGTTTACAGTGTAAAGATGGATGTTATCGGTCGCTGAACGTCGGAGCAGTAGGCGTTTAATGCATTTTCCCATAGGGTCCAATGCAAAATTGACACCTCATTTTCTCCATTCTCAAGAGCTTTGAGTCTCTGCAAAACATTTACATGTGTAGACACAAATAAGTGAAATAGAATGAAGGCTATTTCAGCTTTAGCTTTTATTCCGTTTGGGAGCTAAAGTCGCACAAACTTTTGTTTACAAAAATTTCGATGGCCTATAGTTCGCAAGTTATGCAATCAGTTGACATAAGATTGTGCATGCATGTAGACATGTTAATGGCCTTTATACATGCCAAGTTTCAGATGGCTACCTACTCATACAAGCAAGCAGTAGCGGTTTGAAATTTTCACAATTTGGGCTACACGTTCGGGACGATTCGTGACCTTAGGTGACCTGCACAATTCGGGCTGAAACTAGTGCCAAATGAGAGGGTTGGGATAAACATTCAATTGACCATATGTGCCAAAAATTCTCGTTCTTTAGTTTTCGAGTTATAGCCCCTGGAAGTCGTAAGCTGCACGACTTTGCCCTCGAATATCTCGACAACGGAGAAAGGAGAATTTCTGGGAATTTTTTCCCAAGAAATATATGGGAATTATCTGTAATTTTAGCACAGTTTCAGAACGATTCGTGAAAGTCACCTTTTAAGAATAACTTCCACTGCAGCCCATACATAAAAATTTGCTCCTTTATTACTCTGCACATGCACAATTATTTGCGCTGTTATTTGCCCCAGGCATGTACCTATGTAATTACCGTTTACAGTGTAAAGATGGATGTTATCGGTCGCTGAACGTCGATGCAGTAGGCGTTTAATGCATTTTCCCATAGGGTCCAATGCAAAATTGACACCTCATTTTCTCCATTCTCAAGAGCTTTGAGTCTCTGCAAAACATATACATGTGTAGACACAAATAAGGGAAATAGAATGAAGGCTATTTCATCTTTAGCTTTTATTCCGCTTGGGAGCTAAAGTCGCACAAACTTTTGTTTCCAAAAAATTCGATGGCCTATAGTTCGCAAGTTATGCAATCAGTTGACATAAGATTGTGCATGCATGTAGACATGTTAATGGCCTTTATACATGCCAAGTTTCAGATGGCTACCTACTCATACAAGCAAGCAGTAGCGGTTTGAAATTTTCACAATTTGGGCTACACGTTCGGGACGATTCGTGACCTTAGGTGACTTGCACAATTCGGGCTGAAACTAGTGCCAAATGAGAGGGTTGGGATAAACATTCAATTGACCATATGTGCCAAAAATTCTCGTTCTTTAGTTTTCGAGTTATAGCCCCTGGAAGTCGTAAACTGCACGACTTTGCCCTCGAATATCTCGACAACGGAGAAAGGAGAATTTCTGGGATTTTTTCCCAAGAAATATATGGGAATTATCTGTAATTTTAGCACAGTTTCAGAACGATTCGTGAAAGTCACCTTTTAAGAATAACTTCCACTGCAGCCCATACATAAAAGTTTGCTCCTTTATTACTCTGCACATGCACAATTATTTGCGCTGTTATTTGCCCCAGGCATGTACCTATGTAATTACCGTTTACAGTGTAAAGATGGATGTTATCGGTCGCTGAACGTCGGAGCAGTAGGCGTTTAATGCATTTTCCCATAGGGTCCAATGCAAAATTGACACCTCATTTTCTCCATTCTCAAGAGCTTTGAGTCTCTGCAAAACATATACATGTGTAGACACAAATAAGTGAAATAGAATGAAGGCTATTTCAGCTTTAGCTTTTATTCCGTTTGGGAGCTAAAGTCGCACAAACGTTTGTTTACAAAAATTTCGATGGCCTATAGTTCGCAAGTTATGCAATCAGTTGACATAAGATTGTGCATGCATGTAGACATGTTAATGGCCTTTATACATGCCAAGTTTCAGATGGCTACCTACTCATACAAGCAAGCAGTAGCGGTTTGAAATTTTCACAATTTGGGCTACACGTTCGGGACGATTCGTGACCTTAGGTGACTTGCACAATTCGGGCTGAAACTAGTGCCAAATGAGAGGGTTGGGATAAACATTCAATTGACCATATGTGCCAAAAATTCTCGTTCTTTAGTTTTCGAGTTATAGCCCCTGGAAGTCGTAAACTGCACGACTTTGCCCTCGAATATCTCGACAACGGAGAAAGGAGAATTTCTGGGATTTTTTCCCAAGAAATATATGGGAATTATCTGTAATTTTAGCACAGTTTCAGAACGATTCGTGAAAGTCACCTTTTAAGAATAACTTCCACTGCAGCCCATACATAAAAGTTTGCTCCTTTATTACTCTACACATGGACAATTATTTGCGCTGTTATTTGCCCCAGGCATGTACCTATGTAATTACCGTTTACAGTGTAAAGATGGATGTTATCGGTCGCTGAACGTCGGAGCAGTAGGCGTTTAATGCATTTTCCCAAAGGGTCCAATGCAAAATTGACACCTCATTTTCTCCATTCTCAAGAGCTTTGAGTCTCTGCAAAACATTTACATGTGTAGACACAAATAAGTGAAATAGAATGAAGGCTATTTCAGCTTTAGCTTTTATTCCGTTTGGGAGCTAAAGTCGCACAAACTTTTGTTTACAAAAATTTCGATGGCCTATAGTTCGCAAGTTATGCAATCAGTTGACATAAGATTGTGCATGCATGTAGACATGTTAATGGCCTTTATACATGCCAAGTTTCAGATGGCTACCTACTCATACAAGCAAGCAGTAGCGGTTTGAAATTTTCACAATTTGGGCTACACGTTCGGGACGATTCGTGACCTTAGGTGACCTGCACAATTCGGGCTGAAACTAGTGCCAAATGAGAGGGTTGGGATAAACATTCAATTGACCATATGTGCCAAAAATTCTCGTTCTTTAGTTTTCGAGTTATAGCCCCTGGAAGTCGTAAACTGCACGACTTTGCCCTCGAATATCTCGACAACGGAGAAAGGAGAATTTCTGGGATTTTTTCCCAAGAAATATATGGGAATTATCTGTAATTTTAGCACAGTTTCAGAACGATTCGTGAAAGTCACCTTTTAAGAATAACTCCCACTGCAGCCCATACATAAAAGTTTGCTCCTTTATTACTCTACACATGGACAATTATTTGCGCTGTTATTTGCCCCAGGCATGTACCTATGTAATTACCGTTTACAGTGTAAAGATGGATGTTATCGGTCGCTGAACGTCGATGCAGTAGGCGTTTAATGCATTTTCCCATAGGGTCCAATGCAAAATTGACACCTCATTTTCTCCATTCTCAAGAGCTTTGAGTCTCTGCAAAACATATACATGTGTAGACACAAATAAGGGAAATAGAATGAAGTCTATTTCATCTTTAGCTTTTATTCCGCTTGGGAGCTAAAGTCGCACAAACTTTTGTTTACAAAAATTTCGATGGCCTATAGTTCGCAAGTTATGCAATCAGTTGACATAAGATTGTGCATGCATGTAGACATGTTAATGGCCTTTATACATGCCAAGTTTCAGATGGCTACCTACTCATACAAGCAAGCAGTAGCGGTTTAAAATTTTCACAATTTGGGCTACACGTTCGGGACGATTTGTGACCTTAGGTGACTTGCACAATTCGGGCTGAAACTAGTGCCAAATGAGAGGGTTGGGATAAACATTCAATTGACCATATGTGCCAAAAATTCTCGTTCTTTAGTTTTCGAGTTATAGCCCCTGGAAGTCGTAAACTGCACGACTTTGCCCTCGAATATCTCGACAACGGAGAAAGGAGAATTTCTGGGATTTTTCCCAAGAAATATATGGGAATTATCTGTAATTTTAGCACAGTTTCAGAACGATTCGTGAAAGTCACCTTTTAAGAATAACTTCCACTGCAGCCCATACATAAAAGTTTGCTCCTTTATTACTCTGCACATGGACAATTATTTGCGCTGTTATTTGCCCCAGGCATGTACCTATGTAATTACCGTTTACAGTGTAAAGATGGATGTTATCGGTCGCTGAACGTCGGAGCAGTAGGCGTTTAATGCATTTTCCCATAGGGTCCAATGCAAAACTGACACCTCATTTTCTCCATTCTCAAGAGCTTTGAGTCTCTGCAAAACATATACATGTGTAGACACAAATAAGTGAAATAGAATGAAGGCTATTTCAGCTTTAGCTTTTATTCCGTTTGGGAGCTAAAGTCGCACAAACTTTTGTTTACAAAAATTTCGATGGCCTATAGTTCGCAAGTTATGCAATCAGTTGACATAAGATTGTGCATGCATGTAGACATGTTAATAGCCTTTATACATGCCAAGTTTCAGAGGGCTACCTACTCATACAAGCAAGCAGTAGCGGTTTGAAATTTTCACAATTTGGGCTACACGTTCGGGACGATTCGTGACCTTAGGTGACTTGCACAATTCGGGCAGAAACTAGTGCCAAATGAGTAGGTTGGGATAAACATTCAATTGACCATATGTGCCAAAAATTCTCGTTCTTTAGTTTTCGAGTTATAGCCCCTGGAAGTCGTAAGCTGCACGACTTTGCCCTCGAATATCTCGACAACGGAGAAAGGAGAATTTCTGGGATTTTTTCCCAAGAAATATATGGGAATTATCTGTAATTTTAGCACAGTTTCAGAACGATTCGTGAAAGTCACCTTTTAAGAATAACTTCCACTGCAGCCCATACATAAGGGAAATAGAATGAAGTCTATTTCAGCTTTAGCTTTTATTCCGTTTGGGAGCTAAAGTCGCACAAACTTTTGTTTACAAAAATTTCGATGGCCTATAGTTCGCAAGTTATGCAATCAGTTGACATAAGATTGTGCATGCATGTAGACATGCTTATGGCCTTTATACATGCCAAGTTTCAGATGGCTACCTACTCATACAAGCAAGCAGTAGCGGTTTGAAATTTTCACAATTTGGGCTACACGTTCGGGACGATTCGTGACCTTAGGTGACTTGCACAATTCGGGCTGAAACTAGTGCCAAATGAGAGGGTTGGGATAAACATTCAATTGACCATATGTGCCAAAAATTCTCGTTCTTTAGTTTTCGAGTTATAGCCCCTGGAAGTCGTAAACTGCACGACTTTGCCCTCGAATATCTCGACAACGGAGAAAGGAGAATTTCTGGGATTTTTTCCCAAGAAATATATGGGAATTATCTGTAATTTTAGCACAGTTTCAGAACGATTCGTGAAAGTCACCTTTTAAGAATAACTTCCACTGCAGCCCATACATAAAAGTTTGCTCCTTTATTACTCTGCACATGGACAATTATTTGCGCTGTTATTTGCCCCAGGCATGTACCTATGTAATTACCGTTTACAGTGTAAAGATGGATGTTATCGGTCGCTGAACGTCGGAGCAGTAGGCGTTTAATGCATTTTCCCATAGGGTCCAATGCAAAATTGACACCTCATTTTCTCCATTCTCAAGAGCTTTGAGTCTCTGCAAAACATTTACATGTGTAGACACAAATAAGTGAAATAGAATGAAGGCTATTTCAGCTTTAGCTTTTATTCCGTTTGGGAGCTAAAGTCGCACAAACTTTTGTTTACAAAAATTTCGATGGCCTATAGTTCGCAAGTTATGCAATCAGTTGACATAAGATTGTGCATGCATGTAGACATGTTAATGGCCTTTATACATGCCAAGTTTCAGATGGCTACCTACTCATACAAGCAAGCAGTAGCGGTTTGAAATTTTCACAATTTGGGCTACACGTTCGGGACGATTCGTGACCTTAGGTGACCTGCACAATTCGGGCTGAAACTAGTGCCAAATGAGAGGGTTGGGATAAACATTCAATTGACCATATGTGCCAAAAATTCTCGTTCTTTAGTTTTCGAGTTATAGCCCCTGGAAGTCGTAAACTGCACGACTTTGCCCTCGAATATCTCGACAACGGAAAAAGGAGAATTTCTGGGATTTTTTCCCAAGAAATATATGGGAATTATCTGTAATTTTAGCACAGTTTCAGAACGATTCGTGAAAGTCACCTTTAAGAATAACTTCCACTGCAGCCCATACATAAAAGTTTGCTCCTTTATTACTCTGCACATGGACAATTATTTGCGCTGTTATTTGCCCCAGGCATGTACCTATGTAATTACCGTTTACAGTGTAAAGATGGATGTTATCGGTCGCTGAACGTCGGAGCAGTAGGCGTTTAATGCATTTTCCCATAGGGTCCAATGCAAAATTGACACCTCATTTTCTCCATTCTCAAGAGCTTTGAGTCTCTGCAAAACATATACATGTGTAGACACAAATAAGTGAAATAGCATGAAGGCTATATCAGCTTTAGCTTTTATTCCGTTTGGGAGCTAAATTCGCACAAACTTTTGTTTACAAAAATTTCGATGGCCTATAGTTCGCAAGTTATGCAATCAGTTGACATAAGATTGTGCATGCATGTAGACATGTTTATGGCCTTTATACATGCCAAGTTTCAGATGGCTACCTACTCATACAAGCAAGCAGTAGCGGTTTGAAATTTTCACAATATGGGCTACACGTTCGGGACGATTCGTGACCTTAGGTGACTTGCACAATTCGGGCTGAAACTAGTGCCAAATGAGAGGGTTGGGATAAACATTCAATTGACCATATGTGCCAAAAATTCTCGTTCTTTAGTTTTCGAGTTATAGCCCCTGGAAGTCGTAAACTGCACGACTTTGCCCTCGAATAACTCGACAACGGAAAAAGGAGAATTTCTGGGATTTTTTCCCAAGAAATATATGGGAATTATCTGTAATTTTAGCACAGTTTCAGAACGATTCGTGAAAGTCACCTTTTAAGAATAACTTCCACTGCAGCCCATACATAAAAGTTTGCTCCTTTATTACTCTGCACATGGACAATTATTTGCGCTGTTATTTGCCCCAGGCATGTACCTATGTAATTACCGTTTACAGTGTAAAGATGGATGTTATCGGTCGCTGAACGTCGGAGCAGTAGGCGTTTAATGCATTTTCCCATAGGGTCCAATGCAAAATTGACACCTCATTTTCTCCATTCTCACGAGCTTTGAGTCTCTGCAAAACATATACATGTGTAGACACAAATAAGTGAAATAGAATGAAGGCTATTTCAGCTTTAGCTTTTATTCCGTTTGGGAGCTAAAGTCGCACAAACTTTTGTTTACAAAAATTTCGATGGCCTATAGTTCGCAAGTTATGCAATCAGTTGACATAAGATTGTGCATGCATGTAGACATGTTAATGGCCTTTATACATGCCAAGTTTCAGATGGCTACCTACTCATACAAGCAAGCAGTAGCGGTTTGAAATTTTCACAATTTGGGCTACACGTTCGGAACGATTCGTGACCTTAGGTGACTTGCACAATTCGGGCTGAAACTAGTGCCAAATGAGAGGGTTGGGATAAACATTCAATTGACCATATGTGCCAAAAATTCTCGTTCTTTAGTTTTCGAGTTATAGCCCCTGGAAGTCGTAAACTGCACGACTTTGCCCTCGAATATCTCGACAACGGAGAAAGGAGAATTTCTGGGATTTTTTCCCAAGAAATATATGGGAATTATCTGTAATTTTAGCACAGTTTCAGAACGATTCGTGAAAGTCACCTTTTAAGAATAACTTCCACTGCAGCCCATACATAAAAGTTTGCTCCTTTATTACTCTGCACATGGACAATTATTTGCGCTGTTATTTGCCCCAGGCATGTACCTATGTAATTACCGTTTACAGTGTAAAGATGGATGTTATCGGTCGCTGAACGTCGGAGCAGTAGGCGTTTAATGCATTTTCCCATAGGGTCCAATGCAAAATTGACACCTCATTTTCTCCATTCTCAAGAGCTTTGAGTCTCTGCAAAACATATACATGTGTAGACACAAATAAGTGAAATAGAATGAAGGCTATTTCAGCTTTAGCTTTTATTCCGTTTGGGAGCTAAAGTCGCACAAACTTTTGTTTACAAAAATTTCGATGGCCTATAGTTCGCAAGTTATGCAATCAGTTGACATAAGATTGTGCATGCATGTAGACATGTTAATGGCCTTTATACATGCCAAGTTTCAGATGGCTACCTACTCATACAAGCAAGCAGTAGCGGTTTGAAATTTTCACAATTTGGGCTACACGTTCGGGACGATTCGTGACCTTAGGTGACCTGCACAATTCGGGCTGAAACTAGTGCCAAATGAGAGGGTTGGGATAAACATTCAATTGACCATATGTGCCAAAAATTCTCGTTCTTTAGTTTTCGAGTTATAGCCCCTGGAAGTCGTAAACTGCACGACTTTGCCCTCGAATATCTCGACAACGGAGAAAGGAGAATTTCTGGGATTTTTTCCCAAGAAATATATGGGAATTATCTGTAATTTTAGCACAGTTTCAGAACGATTCGTGAAAGTCACCTTTTAAGAATAACTTCCACTGCAGCCCATACATAAAAGTTTGCTCCTTTATTACTCTGCACATGGACAATTATTTGCGCTGTTATTTGCCCCAGGCATGTACCTATGTAATTACCGTTTACAGTGAAAAGATGGATGTTATCGGTCGCTGAACTTCGGAGCAGTAGGCGTTTAATGCATTTTCCCATAGGGTCCAATGCAAAATTGACACCTCATTTTCTCCATTCTCAAGAGCTTTGAGTCTCTGCAAAACATATACATGTGTAGACACAAATAAGTGAAATAGAATGAAGGCTATTTCAGCTTTAGCTTTTATTCCGTTTGGGAGCTAAAGTCGCAAAAACTTTTGTTTACAAAAATTTCGATGGCCTATAGTTCGCAAGTTATGCAATCAGTTGACATAAGATTGTGCATGCATGTAGACATGTTAATGGCCCTTATACATGCCAAGTTTCAGATGGCTACCTACTCATACAAGCAAGCAGTAGCGGTTTGAAATTTTCACAATTTGGGCTACACGTTCGGGACGATTCGTGACCTTAGGTGACTTGCACAATTCGGGCTGAAACTAGTGCCAAATGAGAGGGTTGGGATAAACATTCAATTGACCATATGTGCCAAAAATTCTCGTTCTTTAGTTTTCGAGTTATAGCCCCTGGAAGTCGTAAACTGCACGACTTTGCCCTCGAATATCTCGACAACGGAGAAAGGAGAATTTCTGGGATTTTTTCCCAAGAAATATATGGGAATTATCTGTAATTTTAGCACAGTTTCAGAACGATTCGTGAAAGTCACCTTTTAAGAATAACTTCCACTGCAGCCCATACATAAAAGTTTGCTCCTTTATTACTCTGCACATGGACAATTATTTGCGCTGTTATTTGCCCCAGGCATGTACCTATGTAATTACCGTTAACAGTGTAAATATGCATGTTATCGGTCGCTGAACGTCGGAGCAGTAGGCGTTTAATGCATTTTCCCATAGTGTCCAATGCAAAATTGACACCTCATTTTCTCCATTCTCAAGAGCTTTGAGTCTCTGCAAAACATATACATGTGTAGACACAAATAAGTGAAATAGAATGAAGGCTATTTCAGCTTTAGCTTTTATTCCGTTTGGGAGCTAAAGTCGCACAAACTTTTGTTTACAAAAATTTCGATGGCCTATAGTTCGCAAGTTATGCAATCAGTTGACATAAGATTGTGCATGCATGTAGACATGTTAATGGCCTTTATACATGCCAAGTTTCAGATGGCTACCTACTCATACAAGCAAGCAGTAGCGGTTTGAAATTTTCACAATTTGGGCTACACGTTCGGGACGATTCGTGACCTTAGGTGACCTGCACAATTCGGGCTGAAACTAGTGCCAAATGAGAGGGTTGGGATAAACATTCAATTGACCATATGTGCCAAAAATTCTCGTTCTTTAGTTTTCGAGTTATAGCCCCTGGAAGTCGTAAACTGCACGACTTTGCCCTCGAATATCTCGACAACGGAGAAAGGAGAATTTCTGGGATTTTTTCCCAAGAAATATATGGGAATTATCTGTAATTTTAGCACAGTTTCAGAACGATTCGTGAAAGTCACCTTTTAAGAATAACTTCCACTGCAGCCCATACATAAAAGTTTGCTCCTTTATTACTCTGCACATGGACAATTATTTGCGCTGTTATTTGCCCCAGGCATGTACCTATGTAATTACCGTTTACAGTGAAAAGATGGATGTTATCGGTCGCTGAACGTCGGAGCAGTAGGCGTTTAATGCATTTTCCCATAGGGTCCAATGCAAAATTGACACCTCATTTTCTCCATTCTCAAGAGCTTTGAGTCTCTGCAAAACATATACATGTGTAGACACAAATAAGTGAAATAGAATGAAGGCTATTTCAGCTTTAGCTTTTATTCCGTTTGGGAGCTAAAGTCGCACAAACTTTTGTTTACAAAAATTTCGATGGCCTATAGTTCGCAAGTTATGCAATCAGTTGACATAAGATTGTGCATGCATGTAGACATGTTAATGGCCTTTATACATGCCAAGTTTCAGATGGCTACCTACTCATACAAGCAAGCAGTAGCGGTTTGAAATTTTCACAATTTGGGCTACACGTTCGGGACGATTCGTGACCTTAGGTGACCTGCACAATTCGGGCTGAAACTAGTGCCAAATGAGAGGGTTGGGATAAACATTCAATTGACCATATGTGCCAAAAATTCTCGTTCTTTAGTTTTCGAGTTATAGCCCCTGGAAGTCGTAAACTGCACGACTTTGCCCTCGAATATCTCGACAACGGAGAAAGGAGAATTTCTGGGATTTTTTCCCAAGAAATATATGGGAATTATCTGTAATTTTAGCACAGTTTCAGAACGATTCGTGAAAGTCACCTTTTAAGAATAACTTCCACTGCAGCCCATACATAAAAGTTTGCTCCTTTATTACTCTGCACATGGACAATTATTTGCGCTGTTATTTGCCCCAGGCATGTACCTATGTAATTACCGTTTACAGTGAAAAGATGGATGTTATCGGTCGCTGAACTTCGGAGCAGTAGGCGTTTAATGCATTTTCCCATAGGGTCCAATGCAAAATTGACACCTCATTTTCTCCATTCTCAAGAGCTTTGAGTCTCTGCAAAACATATACATGTGTAGACACAAATAAGTGAAATAGAATGAAGGCTATTTCAGCTTTAGCTTTTATTCCGTTTGGGAGCTAAAGTCGCAAAAACTTTTGTTTACAAAAATTTCGATGGCCTATAGTTCGCAAGTTATGCAATCAGTTGACATAAGATTGTGCATGCATGTAGACATGTTAATGGCCTTTATACATGCCAAGTTTCAGATGGCTACCTACTCATACAAGCAAGCAGTAGCGGTTTGAAATTTTCACAATTTGGGCTACACGTTCGGGACGATTCGTGACCTTAGGTGACTTGCACAATTCGGGCTGAAACTAGTGCCAAATGAGAGGGTTGGGATAAACATTCAATTGACCATATGTGCCAAAAATTCTCGTTCTTTAGTTTTCGAGTTATAGCCCCTGGAAGTCGTAAACTGCACGACTTTGCCCTCGAATATCTCGACAACGGAGAAAGGAGAATTTCTGGGATTTTTTCCCAAGAAATATATGGGAATTATCTGTAATTTTAGCACAGTTTCAGAACGATTCGTGAAAGTCACCTTTTAAGAATAACTTCCACTGCAGCCCATACATAAAAGTTTGCTCCTTTATTACTCTGCACATGGACAATTATTTGCGCTGTTATTTGCCCCAGGCATGTACCTATGTAATTACCGTTAACAGTGTAAATATGCATGTTATCGGTCGCTGAACGTCGGAGCAGTAGGCGTTTAATGCATTTTCCCATAGTGTCCAATGCAAAATTGACACCTCATTTTCTCCATTCTCAAGAGCTTTGAGTCTCTGCAAAACATATACATGTGTAGACACAAATAAGTGAAATAGAATGAAGGCTATTTCAGCTTTAGCTTTTATTCCGTTTGGGAGCTAAAGTCGCACAAACTTTTGTTTACAAAAATTTCGATGGCCTATAGTTCGTAAGTTATGCAATCAGTTGACATAAGATTGTGCATGCATGTAGACATGTTAATGGCCTTTATACATGCCAAGTTTCAGATGGCTACCTACTCATACAAGCAAACAGTAGCGGTTTGAAATTTTCACAATATGGGCTACACGTTCGGGACGATTCGTGACCTTAGGTGACTTGCACAATTCGGGCTGAAACTAGTGCCAAATGAGAGGGTTGGGATAAACATTCAATTGACCATATGTGCCAAAAATTCTCGTTCTTTAGTTTTCGAGTTATAGCCCCTGGAAGTCGTAAACTGCACGACTTTGCCCTCGAATATCTCGACAACGGAGAAAGGAGAATTTCTGGGATTTTTCCCAAGAAATATATGGGAATTATCTGTAATTTTAGCATGGTTTCAGAACGATTCGTGAAAGTCACCTTTTAAGAATAACTTCCACTGCAGCCCATACATAAAAGTTTGCTCCTTTATTACTCTGCACATGGACAATTATTTGCGCTGTTATTTGCCCCAGGCATGTACCTATGTAATTACCGTTTACAGTGTAAAGATGGATGTTATCGGTCGCTGAACGTCGGAGCAGTAGGCGTTTAATGCATTTTCCCATAGGGTCCAATGCAAAATTGACACCTCATTTTCTCCATTCTCACGAGCTTTGAGTCTCTGCAAAACATATACATGTGTAGACACAAATAAGTGAAATAGAATGAAGGCTATTTCAGCTTTAGCTTTTATTCCGTTTGGGAGCTAAAGTCGCACAAACTTTTGTTTACAAAAATTTCGATGGCCTATAGTTCGCAAGTTATGCAATCAGTTGACATAAGATTGTGCATGCATGTAGACATGTTAATGGCCTTTATACATGCCAAGTTTCAGATGGCTACCTACTCATACAAGCAAGCAGTAGCGGTTTGAAATTTTCACAATTTGGGCTACACGTTCGGGACGATTCGTGACCTTAGGTGACTTGCACAATTCGGGCTGAAACTAGTGCCAAATGAGAGGGTTGGGATAAACATTCAATTGACCATATGTGCCAAAAATTCTCGTTCTTTAGTTTTCGAGTTATAGCCCCTGGAAGTCGTAAACTGCACGACTTTGCCCTCGAATATCTCGACAACGGAGAAAGGAGAATTTCTGGGATTTTTTCCCAAGAAATATATGGGAATTATCTGTAATTTTAGCACAGTTTCAGAACGATTCGTGAAAGTCACCTTTTAAGAATAACTTCCACTGCAGCCCATACATAAAAGTTTGCTCCTTTATTACTCTGCACATGGACAATTATTTGCGCTGTTATTTGCCCCAGGCATGTACCTATGTAATTACCGTTAACAGTGTAAATATGCATGTTATCGGTCGCTGAACGTCGGAGCAGTAGGCGTTTAATGCATTTTCCCATAGTGTCCAATGCAAAATTGACACCTCATTTTCTCCATTCTCAAGAGCTTTGAGTCTCTGCAAAACATATACATGTGTAGACACAAATAAGTGAAATAGAATGAAGGCTATTTCAGCTTTAGCTTTTATTCCGTTTGGGAGCTAAAGTCGCACAAACTTTTGTTTACAAAAATTTCGATGGCCTATAGTTCGTAAGTTATGCAATCAGTTGACATAAGATTGTGCATGCATGTAGACATGTTAATGGCCTTTATACATGCCAAGTTTCAGATGGCTACCTACTCATACAAGCAAGCAGTAGCGGTTTGAAATTTTCACAATATGGGCTACACGTTCGGGACGATTCGTGACCTTAGGTGACTTGCACAATTCGGGCTGAAACTAGTGCCAAATGAGAGGGTTGGGATAAACATTCAATTGACCATATGTGCCAAAAATTCTCGTTCTTTAGTTTTCGAGTTATAGCCCCTGGAAGTCGTAAACTGCACGACTTTGCCCTCGAATATCTCGACAACGGAGAAAGGAGAATTTCTGGGATTTTTTCCCAAGAAATATATGGGAATTATCTGTAATTTTAGCACAGTTTCAGAACGATTCGTGAAAGTCACCTTTTAAGAATAACTTCCACTGCAGCCCATACATAAAAGTTTGCTCCTTTATTACTCTGCACATGGACAATTATTTGCGCTGTTATTTGCCCCAGGCATGTACCTATGTAATTACCGTTTACAGTGTAAAGATGGATGTTATCGGTCGCTGAACGTCGGAGCAGTAGGCGTTTAATGCATTTTCCCATAGGGTCCAATGCAAAATTGACACCTCATTTTCTCCATTCTCAAGAGCTTTGAGTCTCTGCAAAACATATACATGTGTAGACACAAATAAGTGAAATAGAATGAAGGCTATTTCAGCTTTAGCTTTTATTCCGTTTGGGAGCTAAAGTCGCACAAACTTTTGTTTACAAAAATTTCGATGGCCTATAGTTCGCAAGTTATGCAATCAGTTGACATAAGATTGTGTATGCATGTAGACATGTTAATGGCCTTTATACATGCCAAGTTTCAGATGGCTACCTACTCATACAAGCAAGCAGTAGCGGTTTGAAATTTTCACAATTTGGGCTACACGTTCGGGACGATTCGTGACCTTAGGTGACCTGCACAATTCGGGCTGAAACTAGTGCCAAATGAGAGGGTTGGGATAAACATTCAATTGACCATATGTGCCAAAAATTCTCGTTCTTTAGTTTTCGAGTTATAGCCCCTGGAAGTCGTAAACTGCACGACTTTGCCCTCGAATATCTCGACAACGGAGAAAGGAGAATTTCTGGGATTTTTTCCCAAGAAATATATGGGAATTATCTGTAATTTTAGCACAGTTTCAGAACGATTCGTGAAAGTCACCTTTTAAGAATAACTTCCACTGCAGCCCATACATAAAAGTTTGCTCCTTTATTACTCTGCACATGGACAATTATTTGCGCTGTTATTTGCCCCAGGCATGTACCTATGTAATTACCGTTTACAGAGAAAAGATAGATGTTATCGGTCGCTGAACGTCGGAGCAGTAGGCGTTTAATGCATTTTCCCATAGGGTCCAATGCAAAATTGACACCTCATTTTCTCCATTCTCAAGAGCTTTGAGTCTCTGCAAAACATATACATGTGTAGACACAAATAAGTGAAATAGAATGAAGGCTATTTCAGCTTTAGCTTTTATTCCGTTTGGGAGCTAAAGTCGCACAAACTTTTGTTTACAAAAATTTCGATGGCCTATAGTTCGCAAGTTATGCAATCAGTTGACATAAGATTGTGCATGCATGTAGACATGTTAATGGCCTTTATACATGCCAAGTTTCAGATGGCTACCTACTCATACAAGCAAGCAGTAGCGGTTTGAAATTTTCACAATTTGGGCTACACGTTCGGGACGATTCGTGACCTTAGGTGACTTGCACAATTCGGGCTGAAACTAGTGCCAAATGAGAGGGTTGGGATAAACATTCAATTGACCATATGTGCCAAAAATTCTCGTTCTTTAGTTTTCGAGTTATAGCCCCTGGAAGTCGTAAACTGCACGACTTTGCCCTCGAATATCTCGACAACGGAGAAAGGAGAATTTCTGGGATTTTTTCCCAAGAAATATATGGGAATTATCTGTAATTTTAGCACAGTTTAAGAACAATTCGTGAAAGTCACCTTTTAAGAATAACTTCCACTGCAGCCCATACATAAAAGTTTGCTCCTTTATTACTCTGCACATGGACAATTATTTGCGCTGTTATTTGCCCCAGGCATGTACCTATGTAATTACCGTTTACAGTGTAAAGATGGATGTTATCGGTCGCTGAACGTCAGAGCAGTAGGCGTTTAATGCATTTTCCCATAGGGTCCAATGCAAAATTGACACCTCATTTTCTCCATTCTCAAGAGCTTTGAGTCTCTGCAAAACATATACATGTGTAGACACAAATAAGTGAAATAGAATGAAGGCTATTTCAGCTTTAGCTTTTATTCCGTTTGGGAGCTAATTTCGCACAAACTTTTGTTTACAAAAATTTCGATGGCCTATAGTTCGCAAGTTATGCAATCAGTTGACATAAGATTGTGCATGCATGTAGACATGTTAATGGCCTTTATACATGCCAAGTTTCAGGTGGCTACCTACTCATACAAGCAAGCAGTAGCGGTTTGAAATTTTCACAATATGGGCTACACGTTCGGGACGATTCGTGACCTTAGGTGACTTGCACAATTCGGGCTGAAACTAGTGCCAAATGAGAGGGTTGGGATAAACATTCAATTGACCATATGTGCCAAAAATTCTCGTTCTTTAGTTTTCGAGTTATAGCCCCTGGAAGTCGTAAACTGCACGACTTTGCCCTCGAATATCTCGACAACGGAGAAAGGAGAATTTCTGGGATTTTTTCCCAAGAAATATATGGGAATTATCTGTATTTTTAGCACAGTTTCAGAACGATTCGTGAAAGTCACCTTTTAAGAATAACTTCCACTGCAGCCCATACATAAAAGTTTGCTCCTTTATTACTCTGCACATGGACAATTATTTGCGCTGTTATTTGCCCCAGGCATGTACCTATGTAATTACCGTTAACAGTGTAAATATGCATGTTATCGGTCGCTGAACGTCGGAGCAGTAGGCGTTTAATGCATTTTCCCATAGTGTCCAATGCAAAATTGACACCTCATTTTCTCCATTCTCAAGAGCTTTGAGTCTCTGCAAAACATATACATGTGTAGACACAAATAAGTGAAATAGAATGAAGGCTATTTCAGCTTTAGCTTTTATTCCGTTTGGGAGCTAAAGTCGCACAAACTTTTGTTTACAAAAATTTCGATGGCCTATAGTTCGTAAGTTATGCAATCAGTTGACATAAGATTGTGCATGCATGTAGACATGTTAATGGCCTTTATACGTGCCAAGTTTCAGATGGCTACCTACTCATACAAGCAAACAGTAGCGGTTTGAAATTTTCACAATATGGGCTACACGTTCGGGACGATTCGTGACCTTAGGTGACTTGCACAATTCGGGCTGAAACTAGTGCCAAATGAGAGGGTTGGGATAAACATTCAATTGACCATATGTGCCAAAAATTCTCGTTCTTTAGTTTTCGAGTTATAGCCCCTGGAAGTCGTAAACTGCACGACTTTGCCCTCGAATATCTCGACAACGGAGAAAGGAGAATTTCTGGGATTTTTCCCAAGAAATATATGGGAATTATCTGTAATTTTAGCATGGTTTCAGAACGATTCGTGAAAGTCACCTTTTAAGAATAACTTCCACTGCAGCCCATACATAAAAGTTTGCTCCTTTATTACTCTGCACATGGACAATTATTTGCGCTGTTATTTGCCCCAGGCATGTACCTATGTAATTACCGTTTACAGTGTAAAGATGGATGTTATCGGTCGCTGAACGTCGGAGCAGTAGGCGTTTAATGCATTTTCCCATAGGGTCCAATGCAAAATTGACACCTCATTTTCTCCATTCTCACGAGCTTTGAGTCTCTGCAAAACATATACATGTGTAGACACAAATAAGTGAAATAGAATGAAGGCTATTTCAGCTTTAGCTTTTATTCCGTTTGGGAGCTAAAGTCGCACAAACTTTTGTTTACAAAAATTTCGATGGCCTATAGTTCGCAAGTTATGCAATCAGTTGACATAAGATTGTGCATGCATGTAGACATGTTAATGGCCTTTATACATGCCAAGTTTCAGATGGCTACCTACTCATACAAGCAAGCAGTAGCGGTTTGAAATTTTCACAATTTGGGCTACACGTTCGGGACGATTCGTGACCTTAGGTGACTTGCACAATTCGGGCTGAAACTAGTGCCAAATGAGAGGGTTGGGATAAACATTCAATTGACCATATGTGCCAAAAATTCTCGTTCTTTAGTTTTCGAGTTATAGCCCCTGGAAGTCGTAAACTGCACGACTTTGCCCTCGAATATCTCGACAACGGAGAAAGGAGAATTTCTGGGATTTTTTCCCAAGAAATATATGGGAATTATCTGTAATTTTAGCACAGTTTCAGAACGATTCGTGAAAGTCACCTTTTAAGAATAACTTCCACTGCAGCCCATACATAAAAGTTTGCTCCTTTATTACTCTGCACATGGACAATTATTTGCGCTGTTATTTGCCCCAGGCATGTACCTATGTAATTACCGTTAACAGTGTAAATATGCATGTTATCGGTCGCTGAACGTCGGAGCAGTAGGCGTTTAATGCATTTTCCCATAGTGTCCAATGCAAAATTGACACCTCATTTTCTCCATTCTCAAGAGCTTTGAGTCTCTGCAAAACATATACATGTGTAGACACAAATAAGTGAAATAGAATGAAGGCTATTTCAGCTTTAGCTTTTATTCCGTTTGGGAGCTAAAGTCGCACAAACTTTTGTTTACAAAAATTTCGATGGCCTATAGTTCGTAAGTTATGCAATCAGTTGACATAAGATTGTGCATGCATGTAGACATGTTAATGGCCTTTATACATGCCAAGTTTCAGATGGCTACCTACTCATACAAGCAAGCAGTAGCGGTTTGAAATTTTCACAATATGGGCTACACGTTCGGGACGATTCGTGACCTTAGGTGACTTGCACAATTCGGGCTGAAACTAGTGCCAAATGAGAGGGTTGGGATAAACATTCAATTGACCATATGTGCCAAAAATTCTCGTTCTTTAGTTTTCGAGTTATAGCCCCTGGAAGTCGTAAACTGCACGACTTTGCCCTCGAATATCTCGACAACGGAGAAAGGAGAATTTCTGGGATTTTTTCCCAAGAAATATATGGGAATTATCTGTAATTTTAGCACAGTTTCAGAACGATTCGTGAAAGTCACCTTTTAAGAATAACTTCCACTGCAGCCCATACATAAAAGTTTGCTCCTTTATTACTCTGCACATGGACAATTATTTGCGCTGTTATTTGCCCCAGGCATGTACCTATGTAATTACCGTTTACAGTGTAAAGATGGATGTTATCGGTCGCTGAACGTCGGAGCAGTAGGCGTTTAATGCATTTTCCCATAGGGTCCAATGCAAAATTGACACCTCATTTTCTCCATTCTCAAGAGCTTTGAGTCTCTGCAAAACATATACATGTGTAGACACAAATAAGTGAAATAGAATGAAGGCTATTTCAGCTTTAGCTTTTATTCCGTTTGGGAGCTAAAGTCGCACAAACTTTTGTTTACAAAAATTTCGATGGCCTATAGTTCGCAAGTTATGCAATCAGTTGACATAAGATTGTGTATGCATGTAGACATGTTAATGGCCTTTATACATGTCAAGTTTCAGATGGCTACCTACTCATACAAGCAAGCAGTAGCGGTTTGAAATTTTCACAATTTGGGCTACACGTTCGGGACGATTCGTGACCTTAGGTGACCTGCACAATTCGGGCTGAAACTAGTGCCAAATGAGAGGGTTGGGATAAACATTCAATTGACCATATGTGCCAAAAATTCTCGTTCTTTAGTTTTCGAGTTATAGCCCCTGGAAGTCGTAAACTGCACGACTTTGCCCTCGAATATCTCGACAACGGAGAAAGGAGAATTTCTGGGATTTTTTCCCAAGAAATATATGGGAATTATCTGTAATTTTAGCACAGTTTCAGAACGATTCGTGAAAGTCACCTTTTAAGAATAACTTCCACTGCAGCCCATACATAAAAGTTTGCTCCTTTATTACTCTGCACATGGACAATTATTTGCGTTGTTATTTGCCCCAGGCATGTACCTATGTAATTACCGTTTACAGTGAAAAGATAGATGTTATCGGTCGCTGAACGTCGGAGCAGTAGGCGTTTAATGCATTTTCCCATAGGGTCCAATGCAAAATTGACACCTCATTTTCTCCATTCTCAAGAGCTTTGAGTCTCTGCAAAACATATACATGTGTAGACACAAATAAGTGAAATAGAATGAAGGCTATTTCAGCTTTAGCTTTTATTCCGTTTGGGAGCTAAAGTCGCACAAACTTTTGTTTACAAAAATTTCGATGGCCTATAGTTCGCAAGTTATGCAATCAGTTGACATAAGATTGTGCATGCATGTAGACATGTTAATGGCCTTTATACATGCCAAGTTTCAGATGGCTACCTACTCATACAAGCAAGCAGTAGCGGTTTGAAATTTTCACAATTTGGGCTACACGTTCGGGACGATTCGTGACCTTAGGTGACTTGCACAATTCGGGCTGAAACTAGTGCCAAATGAGAGGGTTGGGATAAACATTCAATTGACCATATGTGCCAAAAATTCTCGTTCTTTAGTTTTCGAGTTATAGCCCCTGGAAGTCGTAAACTGCACGACTTTGCCCTCGAATATCTCGACAACGGAGAAAGGAGAATTTCTGGGATTTTTTCCCAAGAAATATATGGGAATTATCTGTAATTTTAGCACAGTTTCAGAACGATTCGTGAAAGTCACCTTTTAAGAATAACTTCCACTGCAGCCCATACATAAAAGTTTGCTCCTTTATTACTCTGCACATGGACAATTATTTGCGCTGTTATTTGCCCCAGGCATGTACCTATGTAATTACCGTTAACAGTGTAAATATGCATGTTATCGGTCGCTGAACGTCGGAGCAGTAGGCGTTTAATGCATTTTCCCATAGGGTCCAATGCAAAATTGACACCTCATTTTCTCCATTCTCAAGAGCTTTGAGTCTCTGCAAAACATATACATGTGTAGACACAAATAAGTGAAATAGAATGAAGGCTATTTCAGCTTTAGCTTTTATTCCGTTTGGGAGCTAAAGTCGCACAAACTTTTGTTTACAAAAATTTCGATGGCCTATAGTTCGTAAGTTATGCAATCAGTTGACATAAGATTGTGCATGCATGTAGACATGTTAATGGCCTTTATACATGCCAAGTTTCAGATGGCTACCTACTCATACAAGCAAGCAGTAGCGGTTTGAAATTTTCACAATATGGGCTACACGTTCGGGACGATTCGTGACCTTAGGTGACTTGCACAATTCGGGCTGAAACTAGTGCCAAATGAGAGGGTTGGGATAAACATTCAATTGACCATATGTGCCAAAAATTCTCGTTCTTTAGTTTTCGAGTTATAGCCCCTGGAAGTCGTAAACTGCACGACTTTGCCCTCGAATATCTCGACAACGGAGAAAGGAGAATTTCTGGGATTTTTTCCCAAGAAATATATGGGAATTATCTGTAATTTTAGCACAGTTTCAGAACGATTCGTGAAAGTCACCTTTTAAGAATAACTTCCACTGCAGCCCATACATAAAAGTTTGCTCCTTTATTACTCTGCACATGGACAATTATTTGCGCTGTTATTTGCCCCAGGCATGTACCTATGTAATTACCGTTTACAGTGTAAAGATGGATGTTATCGGTCGCTGAACGTCGGAGCAGTAGGCGTTTAATGCATTTTCCCATAGGGTCCAATGCAAAATTGACACCTCATTTTCTCCATTCTCAAGAGCTTTGAGTCTCTGCAAAACATATACATGTGTAGACACAAATAAGTGAAATAGAATGAAGGCTATTTCAGCTTTAGCTTTTATTCCGTTTGGGAGCTAAAGTCGCACAAACTTTTGTTTACAAAAATTTCGATGGCCTATAGTTCGCAAGTTATGCAATCAGTTGACATAAGATTGTGTATGCATGTAGACATGTTAATGGCCTTTATACATGCCAAGTTTCAGATGGCTACCTACTCATACAAGCAAGCAGTAGCGGTTTGAAATTTTCACAATTTGGGCTACACGTTCGGGACGATTCGTGACCTTAGTCGACCTGCACAATTCGGGCTGAAACTAGTGCCAAATGAGAGGGTTGAAATAAAACATTCAATTGACCATATGTGCCAAAAATTCTCGTTCTTTAGTTTTCGAGTTATAGCCCCTGGAAGTCGTAAACTGCACGACTTTGCCCTCGAATATCTCGACAACGGAGAAAGGAGAATTTCTGGGATTTTTTCCCAAGAAATATATGGGAATTATCTGTAATTTTAGCACAGTTTCAGAACGATTCGTGAAAGTCACCTTTTAAGAATAACTTCCACTGCAGCCCATACATAAAAGTTTGCTCCTTTATTACTCTGCACATGGACAATTATTTGCGCTGTTATTTGCCCCAGGCATGTACCTATGTAATTACCGTTTACAGTGAAAAGATAGATGTTATCGGTCGCTGAACGTCGGAGCAGTAGGCGTTTAATGCATTTTCCCATAGGGTCCAATGCAAAATTGACACCTCATTTTCTCCATTCTCAAGAGCTTTGAGTCTCTGCAAAACATATACATGTGTAGACACAAATAAGTGAAATAGAATGAAGGCTATTTCAGCTTTAGCTTTTATTCCGTTTGGGAGCTAAAGTCGCACAAACTTTTGTTTACAAAAATTTCGATGGCCTATAGTTCGCAAGTTATGCAATCAGTTGACATAAGATTGTGCATGCATGTAGACATGTTAATGGCCTTTATACATGCCAAGTTTCAGATGGCTACCTACTCATACAAGCAAGCAGTAGCGGTTTGAAATTTTCACAATTTGGGCTACACGTTCGGGACGATTCGTGACCTTAGGTGACTTGCACAATTCGGGCTGAAACTAGTGCCAAATGAGAGGGTTGGGATAAACATTCAATTGACCATATGTGCCAAAAATTCTCGTTCTTTAGTTTTCGAGTTATAGCCCCTGGAAGTCGTAAACTGCACGACTTTGCCCTCGAATATCTCGACAACGGAGAAAGGAGAATTTCTGGGATTTTTTCCCAAGAAATATATGGGAATTATCTGTAATTTTAGCACAGTTTCAGAACGATTCGTGAAAGTCACCTTTTAAGAATAACATCCACTGCAGCCCATACATAAAAGTTTGCTCCTATATTACTCTGCACACGGACAATTATTTGCGCTGTTATTTGCCCCAGGCATGTACCTATGTAATTACCGTTTACAGTGTAAAGATGGATGTTATCGGTCGCTGAACGTCGGAGCAGTAGGCGTTTAATGCATTTTCCCATAGGGTCCAATGCAAAATTGACACCTCATTTCTCCATTCTCAAGAGCTTTGAGTCTCTGCAAAAAATTTACATGTGTAGACACAAATAAGTGAAATAGAATGAAGGCTATTTCAGCTTTAGCTTTTATTCCGTTTGGGAGCTAAAGTCGCACAAACTTTTGTTTACAAAAATTTCGATGGCCTATAGTTCGCAAGTTATGCAATCAGTTGACATAAGATTGTGCATGCATGTAGACATGTTAATGGCCTTTATACATGCCAAGTTTCAGATGGCTACCTACTCATACAAGCAAGCAGTAGCGGTTTGAAATTTTCACAATTTGGGCTACACGTTCGGGACGATTCGTGACCTTAGGTGACCTGCACAATTCGGGCTGAAACTAGTGCCAAATGAGAGGGTTGGGATAAACATTCAATTGACCATATGTGCCAAAAATTCTCGTTCTTTAGTTTTCGAGTTATAGCCCCTGGAAGTCGTAAACTGCACGACTTTGCCCTCGAATATCTCGAAAACGGAGAAAGGAGAATTTCTGGGATTTTTTCCCAAGAAATATATGGGAATTATCTGTAATTTTAGCACAGTTTCAGAACGATTCGTGAAAGTCACCTTTTAAGAATAACTTCCACTGCAGCCCATACATAAAAGTTTGCTCCTTTATTACTCTGCACATGGACAATTATTTGCGCTGTTATTTGCCCCAGGCATGTACCTATGTAATTACCGTTTACAGTGTAAAGATGGATGTTATCGGTCGCTGAACGTCGGAGCAGTAGGCGTTTAATGCATTTTCCCATAGGGTCCAATGCAAAATTGACACCTCATTTTCTCCATTCTCAAGAGCTTTGAGTCTCTGCATAACATTTACATAATTATTTGCGTAAGGTCATTTGTTTGACTAGAAATAACTACGTAAGTACATTTAAAAATTCTCTATATATTTGGCGGTATATTATTTATACATTTATACATTATTTTAGATATTATCTATTCATTTCAATATTACTACGTGTAAATATTGTACAAATAAAAAATACATTCAAAAATAAGGCCACCAATAATTAATTGCGTCACATAACAGCCCTTTACACCTAGCCAAAATTATTAATATTTTGGGTGGGTGGGTTGGGGAAAATTCGACTGATATTGTCGATCTTGCCTCGACTAAACAATGTCGATGAATGCGGGCGCGGGTGCATTTTTCGCGCTAAAAGAACAAAGGAAATGTAAATGCGTCATGTGACACATGGTAGCCAATATTTCTGTTACCTATAATTCAGAACTGACCAATACAAAACCCATAGATGGAGCTACAAATTCATGGTTCAATGGGCCGCATTCCACACTCAATAATTAAGCGTTATGTTGGCCATAACTTATAAATTATTTGCGTAAGGTCATTTGTTTGACTAGAAATAACTACGTAAGTACATTTAAAAATTCTCTATATATTTGGCGGTATATTATTTATACATTTATACATTATTTTAGATATTATCTATTCATTTCAATATTACTACGTGTAAATATTGTACAAATAAAAAATACATTCAAAAATAAGGCCACCAAACCGAAGGTACCGCCCAACACATGATCACTCGATACGAGAAAATGATAAATGTACTAAAGTCAGGAAAGCGTACCATTTGAACCAGAGATTGAAACTCCTTATTGATCAGTATGTTAACTACCTATATACATACAATTATTCGAAATAAACATGAATATGAAAGTATGACAAGTACAATGTAGATCTGTAAATATACTATTACCATATAAGTAGTACGTCAATAGCACATATACAAATAACACCGGCACATGAAATAATTTTATATTTCATTCTTAAAGACTACAGTCAACTTTCAATATATTCAGATTTTTTTAAAAAAATCACTAACTTTTCTTAAGACAAAAATGATCCCTTTATATAAAAAACAGTTACGATTAAATTTAATGTTTCAATGAACGAAGCCAATTTACAAGCTGAGTAAACTAGAAGAACTCAGATCAGCCTGCGCATTTGTATAGGCAGGTCGAAGTCCTTCCTCATAAAAAGAACTGACGAATCCTGAGAAACCCTTAAAATGGATAATAAGCAACAAACCAGTTTGCACATATGCGCAGGATGATCTGCTTTCTCCTCTATCTCACAAGAATTCCAGATAACGTTAACCCAAAACAACAATTCGTTCACTTCAATATCACAATGAGCAGCGTCACGCCCAAAGGTACCTTACCAGCTGAAGGAACAAAAAACCAACTCAGATCAGCCTGTGCGTTGTAACTGTTCGACTAAAGTCCTTCTAGCTAATCTCTTTAAATTATAAATCCTGAGGAATCCTTGTAATAAGAGGTAAATACACCGAACAGTCTGCGTCAAAATGCTGGCTGATCTGCGTATTTCCTAAACCAGACAAAACTTACAATAACCTTTCACGTGAAGCTGCTCAAAATAAGTCTCTTAAGCTCGGTTTTGCAGTTACTAACACAAATAAATCACAAGTACTTGAATATCGAGGTTCATCCTCATAAACAAATGTTTAAAATTAAATGTCGCATATGAGACATAAATTAAAAACTCGTTGAAGCAAGTTTGAAGGCTCACACGAAGTTCTCTAAATATGTTGTAAAATAAACTATATTATCAAAAAAGGCATTAATGCGATTTTCTGATAACCACAATCCAATATTAATCCGCAGTACGAGATGCACTTCCTGTTTCAGGCTGACGAAGACATGCGCACTGGGAAATTACCTTAAGCTTTCCCACGTGCCACAATAACCCAGCGTCAGATTTGTAGTATAGCTGGCGATATGTAGAAATGCCCACAGAGTTGATCCGTCCGTGCGACACAGAACATCAGCCTGAAACAGAAAGAACAAAACGAGAGCAGTAGTCATACTACAAAACAGTCACTTCAAATGTGCTACAGTATTAATGAAGAACAAGCGCAGTTTACGAGTACCTTCAGCATTAAGATGCAGCCCACCGTCATTAATAGCAAAGTAAGAACGAATTGGTTTATTTTTGTGAAGAAAGACTCTATATGTGTGTAAAAATTGAAGATTTCGTCTTTTACACAATAACTTTAATTCCTTATTAAACTCTTTTACTCTACTTTCTGTTGGATCGAAATTAAGATCGCATGGTCTAGGGATAATTGCGGATATTATTAGATTTGTGTTCGACCGAGAATGTATATATGTTACAAGATTCTCATACAAACTAATAAGCTCTCCGATGGATCTAGACGATGGAATATCGTTTGTACCAATTAACAAAATTGTATGCTTAAAATTGATACTCGCCCTGCGTGTTTCTATTCTATGTTGAAGTCTGGATATAGTAGCACCAGGAAATGGCTGTACTGTAGTATGGTGGATATTGCTGACGTACTTCGCCATGCTGTCCGACAGTATGGTGACAGTTAAAGGTCTTGTGGCTAGAAAAGAATTACAATTCATTTAGTATCCTTGAAGACATTCTTTCTGAGACAGATAATTTTTGTTCAAAATCATAGCTCAAATATTCTGTGTATATAAGACTCATCCAGTCTCCATGGTACTTGATTAATTCCGACTCCACACAAGATTTAAAAGCCCATGAACACCCCCCTCTTCTGAAAGAATGAGAAGAAAACAAATTGCTTTGTCTTCCTGTTAAAGAAATCAGTTTTCTCAGTTTATTTTGAAGCTGAGGATATGTTACTATACCTAATTTAGATCTGCTCAAGTTATAACTAAAAGCTGAATCAGACAACTCACAATTGACTGTTTTAATTACATTTTTGTAAGCTGTAACAGGGCATAAACACGATCCTGGAATTGAAACTAATGGAATTTGTCTTGAATGACCAAACTGACGAGTTTTAGACCACTTGAAATTGACCAGTAGCACGTCATTTTGTACTGTTAAATCCCCTCTAGTGAGCTGTTTAGTAGAGTCAAACTTACTAACAGACACCGGAACCATATTGGATTTTCTGGTCATTAAAAAGAACATTAAAAGAAATACTGCCCAGATTACAACATCGAAGGAAGACTCAAAGTTCAAAAATCTATAAATATCTCGCAGAATTTCAGGAGTTATAGGCATTGCCTTTTTAACAACATGTTGCTTCATGCGAGAAATACCCCTCAAAAGCAGATTTAAATTAATCATATTTTTCTGTGGATATTCTAAATCTAAAATTGTGTGTAAAGTTTTAACTCCTGAAAGATAATTTTTAATAGAATTAACTGATTGAAAAGATCTATTTAAGAACTGTGCATATAAACATAAAGTTTCAACCGTAACTGGGAGCGGCTCCAGTTTGAAATATTCGCAAAACATGAAAAAGGTTTCCCATTGAATATGAAGATTTCTAAATGTACCCTCTGCATACGCACATTTCATTGTTTGTTTCATCTCTTTGTGTAAATGATGACGGGCGATCTCTGAAAAAACAAAATAAAGGCATAATACCTGGCGTTATGCCAAGGGAAACAACTAAAATAGCATATATAACAGAAATAAACCATAATTCTTTCCCTTGAGCTTTTTTACCATGTATGTGTGAAATGAAACAAAGAAATATCTACAGTGTACTCTTTGACAATCTGATTCTTCACTGATTCATGAAACCACACTTTAAAACACGGCTTTAACTCCCACCTCGAAAGCCAGTCTGGCCTTCTATTTTCAGTTCCAGGTAAAAGCTTTGCTTTAATTTGAAACTCATGAAGTGCTGCATAAAAGCAAATTTCTCTCAGACAAGACTGGAGAAATGGGTCACGCGAAAACCCTGAATTTAAAACCTGACAAGACACTGAATTATCACAGTTTATAACAATTTTCCTATTTTGGAGAAACCTACCCCATAATTTAACTGAAACAACAACAGTCAGGAGTTCTAATGCATTTATGTGCAAGTTCAATCTGCTGATGAACTCAGGAAATTTACAATGAAAGAACTTTCCTTCGAGCCAGCCACCGCATCCTATCAGACAAGCATCACAGGCCAAAATTTCGTCAGGATTTGACCAGTTTTGCATATCCATCATGGAAACACCATTATAAAGGGGCAAAAATTTTGACCACCATTTAAAATCTTTTTTGGTTTCGACAGGAATAGATTGCGGTGCGGAAGTATCGTGAATGGAACGCAACCAATTTAACAATCGGCAGACAAAAATTTGGGCCGGCTTTACGCAATGCGCAACAAAATTTAGTTTTCCCAAAACTGACTGAAGTTCTTTTAATGTTGCTTTATCTTTCTTTAGCCATACATTGACTAATTTCAGAATTTCTTCCAATCTCTCTGAAGTTACTTTTAACGTAAAATTGTTAGAATTGAAAAGAACTCCAACAAAAGTCATTTCCGCTGAAGGGTCACATGCTTTTTCTACAGATTCCTCTAACCCGCTGTACTTTAAAACGTGCCCTAATTCCCGGTATGAATGCCATGCTTTTTCTGGCGTATCTGCTCCGGCAAAATCATCCAAATAATTTATTATCGAAATGTTACAAATACCACAAATAAAAGTGATACAGCATGTAATTCTCTGACAAATATGAGCGGAGCTTCTGCATCCCATACTTAACATTTTATCAAAATAAAACTGACAATTAAAAGAGTAACCTACTAATGAGGCGTCGCCAGGATCTATCGGAATTTGCCGATATGCTCGTTTTAGATCTCGTTTAAACAACAAACATCCCTTACCCTTGTCTTTTATAATTCTTACTAAATCGTCAACCCCAGGATAAGAAAGAGCTACTTTTTTGCCAAGATAAAAATCTTTTGAAATATGATCATTTATAGATCTGCCTTCAGGATAACTGAGGTCTAATATAATTCTTCGTTCAGTAGACTCTTTTTTTGGAACAGAATTGAGGGGCGAAATGCCTACATTACAAATAAAAGGGTTATTTACAAAAGGGCCTAAAATTGCACCATACTGTGTTTCTTTCTTCAAATATTTTTGAATATCTACTGGATACTCTTTTGCTCCTTTATGATTTTTAACAAATTTCAAATTCTCGAAATCCTGTTGCTGAATATTACCAAAATAACCTATTGGAAAGCCAAACTCCAGTAAATCACAAATATCGATGTCATGATAGTCTGTAAGCATAAATCGAAAATAATCTAGCCTTAACTTTGTATGAAGAGAAAATTTGCAACTTTCAAAATTATATTTACCTGACAAAAAAATTTGATCATGCATGCAAATATAACTTTCTTCATTGTAAAATGATAAATCTTGCGTTGACACCAAATCTTGCGTTGACAACAAATTTGCATTATTTCGTCTAAATAAAGGATCATATTTACAAGTATCTTGCTGCTGCGCGAAACATTCTACTTTATTATTTTGGCAATCTTCAGCGTAAAAAACAGAATTCAGACTGTTGTGTCAAATTTTATACGGACATGCTGACGAACTCTCGGGGTGTTGTAACTGCTTATTATCAGTTCGCCAACAGGTGGCGCAAATATGTTTCACCAGACGTGGATGACCTTTAACAGTCTTTTGGTGGGGATATTTATAGGAACATTTATCACGGTTATAATCAGAGCACCACCAAGTTTGCTCAGACTTTGGCATGTAGCCCTTTTCGTGTGCTTTTTTCAAAGGCTGACCAGTAAGCATAGCAGTTTCTATTTGTGTAGGGTCATCACCCCAAGAGTTCAATCCCATTTCAATTCTTCGCAGCCATGCAGCGTAAAACTGAAGCAAACGCTTCCAATCATAAATACTAGAATAATAGACTATTTTCTTCAGAAATTTCATTCTGCCTTTATATTCAATTTTTGAAATTTTAGAAGTTAATATTTCTAACTCCCCTGCAACGAAATTTTTCATGTCAAGGTTTTTAAAAGATATATTTTCCGACACGTATTCATACTGGAGCACAGAATGAGGCCAGACCTGTGGGATTTTAACTTTATCAGAGGCCTTTTTAGCCATACCTGATTTTTTGGATTTCTTTTTCTTTTTCTTATTTTTTGTGTTTGAATCAGTGTCGGAGTCAGATGAATCTGAATCAGAATTTGAAGTAGTAGAATCAGATTTTTTATGCTTCTTTTGTTTTTTGGCTTTCTTTCCTTTTGATTTGTCTTTCTTTTTACTTGCTTTCATAGTGTTTTCTGAATCGGATGATTCATTTTTAGACGAGGCAGAATGAAATTTTGATGTAGACTTTTTATGTTTGTTTCCTTTTTTTGATGAAATTTGCTCAGTTTGTGAAGACTCTGAACTAGAATCAGAGGAAGAATCCGAAGAGACGTCCTCAGATTCTGAAAAAAGACCAAGATTGATCATTTTTTTTTATGCGCTCTTTGCTTTAGCTTGTCATCTTTTCTCATACTTTTTAAATCAATATCAAATTTAACGGTCTCTGACTTATGTGAGCCCTCACCTTTCTCTGTGGCTTTCTGGATCTTTTTCTCATTCTGTTTCAGCTGTTTCTGTAGACTTTCTATCTTTCTTTCTTTCTCTTGTGTTTTCCTCTGCTGTTCTAAATCTTGTAGCTGTGTTTCTGTATCCCTAATAGACTTCTCTAACTCCTCAATTGTTCTGTCTAATTCTTCTTCCTTGATTGTGGATGTCTTTGCTGGCGTGCTAGTGACCGACTTAGCCCGCTCAGATACTTGTAAAGGTGGTAGCAAAGCATATTCTTTCTCCTCTTTGGCCTCTTTATTCTTATTCCTTTCGCTTTTTCTCGTAGGATTGTCTGCTGACATGGTGCACAGTTCCCAGGTGTAATACGGTACGAGTACAGTTAAATGCTCAACTGATCTCAGTAGTCACTCCAAAAATTCAGCTTATCTGGAGCCCAATATTGACGATGTTGGCAAAAGTCAGTTAATATCGACAAAAAGAATTTGACTTACGACAACTGTCCATTTAACATTCATAGAGCAACATCATATCCATTTTCAAAACACAAATATTTAAATGAAAATTCGACTGATATTGTCGATCTTGCCTCGACTAAACAATGTCGATGAATGCGGGCGCGGGTGCATTTTTCGCGCTAAAAGAACAAAGGAAATGTAAATGCGTCATGTGACACATGGTAGCCAATATTTCTGTTACCTATAATTCAGAACTGACCAATACAAAACCCATAGATGGAGCTACAAATTCATGGTTCAATGGGCCGCATTCCACACTCAATAATTAAGCGTTATGTTGGCCATAACTTATAGTGTAGACACAAATAAGTGTAAATAGAATGAAGGCTATTTCAGCTTTAGCTTTTATTCCGTTTGGGAGCTAAAGTCGCACAAACTTTTGTTTACAAAAATTTCGATGGCCTATAGTTCGCAAGTTATGCAATCAGTTGACATAAGATTGTGCATGCATGTAGACATGTTAATGGCCTTTATACATGCCAAGTTTCAGATAGCTACCTACTCATACAAGCAAGCAGTAGCGGTTTGAAATTTTCACAATTTGGGCTACACGTTCGGGACGATTCGTGACCTTAGGTGACCTGCACAATTCGGGCTAAAACTTATGCCAAATGAGAGGGTTGGGATAAACATTCAATTGACCATATGTGCCAAAAATTCTCGTTCTTTAGTTTTCGAGTTATAGCCCCTGGAAGTCGTAAACTGCACGACTTTGCCCTCGAATATCTCGACAACGGAGAAAGGAGAATTTCTGGGATTTTTTCCCAAGAAATATATGGGAATTATCTGTAATTTTAGCACAGTTTCAGAACGATTCGTGAAAGTCACCTTTTAAGAATAACTTCCACTGCAGCCCATACATAAAAGTTTGCTCCTTTATTACTCTGCACATGGACAATTATTTGCGCTGTTATTTGCCCCAGGCATGTACCTATGTAATTACCGTTTACAGTGTAAAGATGGGTGTTATCGGTCGCTGAACGTCGGAGCAGTAGGCGTTTAATGCATTTTCCCATAGGGTCCAATGCAAAATTGACACCTCATTTTCTCCATTCTCAAGAGCTTTGAGTCTCTGCAAAACATATACATGTGTAGACACAAATAAGTGAAATAGAATGAAGGCTATTTCAGCTTTAGCTTTTATTCCGTTTGGGAGCTAAAGTCGCACAAACTTTTGTTTACAAAAATTTCGATGGCCTATAGTTCGCAAGTTATGCAATCAGTTGACATAAGATTGTGCATGCATGTAGACATGTTAATGGCCTTTATACATGCCAAGTATCAGATGGCTACCTACTCATACAAGCAAGCAGTAGCGGTTTGAAATTTTCACAATTTGGGCTACACGTTCGAGACGATTCGTGACCTTAGGTGACTTGCACAATTCGGGCTGAAACTAGTGCCAAATGAGAGGGTTGGGATAAACATTCAATTGACCATATGTGCCAAAAATTCTCGTTCTTTAGTTTTCGAGTTATAGCCCCTGGAAGTCGTAAACTGCACGACTTTGCCCTCGAATATCTCGACAACGGAGAAAGGAGAATTTCTGGGATTTTTTCCCAAGAAATATATGGGAATTATCTGTAATTTTAGCACAGTTTCAGAACGATTCGTGAAAGTCACCTTTTAAGAATAACTTCCACTGCAGCCCATACATAAAAGTTTGCTCCTTTATTACTCTGCACATGGACAATTATTTGCGCTGTTATTTGCCCCAGGCATGTACCTATGTAATTACCGTTTACAGTGTAAAGATGGATGTTATCGGTCGCTGAACGTCGGAGCAGTAGGCGTTTAATGCATTTTCCCATAGGGTCCAATGCAAAATTGACACCTCATTTTCTCCATTCTCAAGAGCTTTGAGTCTCTGCAAAACATATACATGTGTAGACACAAATAAGTGAAATAGAATGAAGGCTATTTCAGCTTTAGCTTTTATTCCGTTTGGGAGCTAAAGTCGCACAAACTTTTGTTTACAAAAAATTCGATGGCCTATAGTTCGCAAGTTATGCAATCAGTTGACATAAGATTGTGCATGCATGTAGACATGTTAATGGCCTTTATACATGCCAAGTTTCAGATGGCTACCTACTCATACAAGCAAGTAGTAGCGGTTTGAAATTTTCACAATATGGGCTACACGTTCGGGACGATTCGTGACCTTAGGTGACATGCACAATTCGGGCTGAAACTAATGCCAAATGAGAGGGTTGGGATAAACATTCAATTGACCATATGTGCCAAAAATTCTCGTTCTTTAGTTTTCGAGTTATAGCCCCTGGAAGTCGTAAACTGCACGACTTTGCCCTCGAATATCTCGACAACGGAGAAAGGAGAATTTCTGGGATTTTTTCCCAAGAAATATATGGGAATTATCTGTAATTTTAGCACAGTTTCAGAACGATTCGTGAAAGTCACCTTTTAAGAATAACTTCCACTGCAGCCCATACATAAAAGTTTGCTCCTTTATTACTCTGCACATGGACAATTATTTGCGCTGTTATTTGCCCCAGGCATGTACCTATGTAATTACCGTTTACAGTGTAAAGATGGATGTTATCGGTCGCTGAACGTCGGAGCAGTAGGCGTTTAATGCATTTTCCCATAGGGTCCAATGCAAAATTGACACCTCATTTTCTCCATTCTCAAGAGCTTTGAGTCTCTGCAAAACATATACATGTGTAGACACAAATAAGTGAAATAGAATGAAGGCTATTTCAGCTTTAGCTTTTATTCCGTTTGGGAGCTAAAGTCGCACAAACTTTTGTTTACAAAAATGTTAATGGCCTTTATACATGCCAAGTTTCAGATGGCTACCTACTCATACAAGCAAGCAGTAGCGGTTTGAAATTTTCACAATATGGGCTACACGTTCGGGACGATTCGTGACCTTAGGTGACTTGCACAATTCGGGCTGAAACTAGTGCCAAATGAGAGGGTTGGGATAAACATTCAATTGACCATATGTGCCAAAAATTCTCGTTCTTTAGTTTTCGAGTTATAGCCCCTGGAAGTCGTAAACTGCACGACTTTCCCCTCGAATATCTCGACAACGGAGAAAGGAGAATTTCTGGGATTTTTTACTCTGCACATGGACAATTATTTGCGCTGTTATTTGCCCCAGGCATGTACCTATGTAATTACCGTTTACAGTGTAAAGATGGATGCTATCGGTCGCTGAACGTCGGAGCAGTAGGCGTTTAATGCATTTTTCCATAGGGTCCAATGCAAAATTGACACCTCATTTTCTCCATTCTCAAGAGCTTTGAGTCTCTGCAAAACATATACATGTGTGGGAGCTAAAGTCGCACAAACTTTTGTTTACAAAAATTTCGATGGCCTATAGTTCGCAAGTTATGCAATCAGTTGACATAAGATTGTGCATGCATGTAGACATGTTAATGGCCTTTATACATGCCAAGTTTCAGATGGCTACCTACTCATACAAGCAAGCAGTAGCGGTTTGAAATTTTCACAATATGGGCTACACGTTCGGGACGATTCGTGACCTTAGGTGACTTGCACAATTCGGGCTGAAACTAGTGCCAAATGAGAGGGTTGGGATAAACATTCAATTGACCATATGTGCCAAAAATTCTCGTTCTTTAGTTTTCGAGTTATAGCCCCTGGAAGTCGTAAACTGCACGACTTTGCCCTCGAATATCTCGACAACGGAGAAAGGAGAATTTCTGGGATTTTTTCCCAAGAAATATATGGGAATTATCTGTAATTTTAGCACAGTTTCAGAACGATTCGTGAAAGTCACCTTTTAAGAATAACTTCCACTGCAGCCCATACATAAAAGTTTGCTCCTTTATTACTCTGCACATGGACAATTATTTGCGCTGTTATTTGCCCCAGGCATGTACCTATGTAATTACCGTTTACAGTGTAAAGATGGATGTTATCGGTCGCTGAACGTCGGAGCAGTAGGCGTTTAATGCATTTTCCCATAGGGTCCAATGCAAAATTGACACCTCATTTTCTCCATTCTCAAGAGCTTTGAGTCTCTGCAAAACATATACATGTGTAGACACAAATAAGTGAAATAGAATGAAGGCTATTTCAGCTTTAGCTTTTATTCCGTTTGGGAGCTAAAGTCGCACAAACTTTTGTTTACAAAAATTTCGATGGCCTATAGTTCGCAAGTTATGCAATCAGTTGACATAAGATTGTGCATGCATGTAGACATGTTAATGGCCTTTATACATGCCAAGTTTCAGATGGCTACCTACTCATACAAGCAAGCAGTAGCGGTTTGAAATTTTCACAATTTGGGCTACACGTTCGGGACGATTCGTGACCTTAGGTGACTTGCACAATTCGGGCTGAAACTAGTGCCAAATGAGAGGGTTGGGATAAACATTCAATTGACCATATGTGCCAAAAATTCTCGTTCTTTAGTTTTCGAGTTATAGCCCCTGGAAGTCGTAAACTGCACGACTTTGCCCTCGAATATCTCGACAACGGAGAAAGGAGAATTTCTGGGATTTTTTCCCAAGAAATATATGGGAATTATCTGTAATTTTAGCACAGTTTCAGAACGATTCGTGAAAGTCACCTTTTAAGAATAACTTCCACTGCAGCCCATACATAAAAGTTTGCTCCTTTATTACTCTGCACATGAACAATTATTTGCGCTGTTATTTGCCCCAGGCCTGTACCTATGTAATTACCGTTTACAGTGTAAAGATGGATGTTATCGGTCGCTGAACGTCGGAGAAGTAGGCGTTTAATGCATTTTCCCATAGGGTCCAATGCAAAATTGACACCTCATTTTCTCCATTCTCAAGAGCTTTGAGTCTCTGCAAAACATATACATGTGTAGACACAAATAAGTGAAATAGAATGAAGGCTATTTCAGCTTTAGCTTTTATTCCGTTTGGGAGCTAAAGTCGCACACACTTTTGTTTACAAAAAATTCGATGGCCTATAGTTCGCAAGTTATGCAATCAGTTGACATAAGATTGTGCATGCATGTAAACATGTTAATGGCCTTTATACATGCCAAGTTTCAGATGGCTACCTACTCATACAAGCAAGCAGTAGCGGTTTGAAATTTTCACAATTTGGGCTACACGTTCGGGACGATTCGTGACCTTAGGTGACCTGCACAATTCGGGCTGAAACTAGTGCCAAATAAGAGGGTTGGGATAAACATTCAATTGACCATATGTGCCAAAAATTCTCGTTCTTTAGTTTTCGAGTTATAGCCCCTGGAAGTCGTAAACTGCACGACTTTGCCCTCGAATATCTCGACAACGGAGAAAGGAGAATTTCTGGGATTTTTTCCCAAGAAATATATGGGAATTATCTGTAATTTTAGCACAGTTTCAGAACGATTCGTGAAAGTCACCTTTTAAGAATAACTTCCACTGCAGCCCATACATAAAAGTTTGCTCCTTTATTACTCTGCACATGGACAATTATTTGCGCTGTTATTTGCCCCAGGCATGTACCTATGTAATTACCGTTTACAGTGTAAAGATGGATGTTATCGGTCGCTGAACGTCGGAGCAGTAGGCGTTTAATGCATTTTCCCATAGGGTCCAATGCAAAATTGACACCTCATTTTCTCCATTCTCAAGAGCTTTGAGTCTCTGCAAAACATATACATGTGTAGTCACAAATAAGTGAAATAGAATGAAGGCTATTTCAGCTTTAGCTTTTATTCCGTTTGGGAGCTAAAGTCGCACAAACTTTTGTTTACAAAAATGTTAATGGCCTTTATACATGCCAAGTTTCAGATGGCTACCTACTCATACAAGCAAGCAGTAGCGGTTTGAAATTTTCACAATATGGGCTACACGTTCGGGACGATTCGTGACCTTAGGTGACTTGCACAATTCGGGCTGAAACTAGTGCCAAATGAGAGGGTTGGGATAAACATTCAATTGACCATATGTGCCAAAAATTCTCGTTCTTTAGTTTTCGAGTTATAGCCCCTGGAAGTCGTAAACTGCACGACTTTCCCCTCGAATATCTCGACAACGGAGAAAGGAGAATTTCTGGGATTTTTTACTCTGCACATGGACAATTATTTGCGCTGTTATTTGCCCCAGGCATGTACCTATGTAATTACCGTTTACAGTGTAAAGATGGATGCTATCGGTCGCTGAACGTCGGAGCAGTAGGCGTTTAATGCATTTTTCCATAGGGTCCAATGCAAAATTGACACCTCATTTTCTCCATTCTCAAGAGCTTTGAGTCTCTGCAAAACATATACATGTGTGGGAGCTAAAGTCGCACAAACTTTTGTTTACAAAAATTTCGATGGCCTATAGTTCGCAAGTTATGCAATCAGTTGACATAAGATTGTGCATGCATGTAGACATGTTAATGGCCTTTATACATGCCAAGTTTCAGATGGCTACCTACTCATACAAGCAAGCAGTAGCGGTTTGAAATTTTCACAATATGGGCTACACGTTCGGGACGATTCGTGACCTTAGGTGACTTGCACAATTCGGGCTGAAACTAGTGCCAAATGAGAGGGTTGGGATAAACATTCAATTGACCATATGTGCCAAAAATTCTCGTTCTTTAGTTTTCGAGTTATAGCCCCTGGAAGTCGTAAACTGCACGACTTTGCCCTCGAATATCTCGACAACGGAGAAAGGAGAATTTCTGGGATTTTTTCCCAAGAAATATATGGGAATTATCTGTAATTTTAGCACAGTTTCAGAACGATTCGTGAAAGTCACCTTTTAAGAATAACTTCCACTGCAGCCCATACATAAAAGTTTGCTCCTTTATTACTCTGCACATGGACAATTATTTGCGCTGTTATTTGCCCCAGGCATGTACCTATGTAATTACCGTTTACAGTGTAAAGATGGATGTTATCGGTCGCTGAACGTCGGAGCAGTAGGCGTTTAATGCATTTTCCCATAGGGTCCAATGCAAAATTGACACCTCATTTTCTCCATTCTCAAGAGCTTTGAGTCTCTGCAAAACATATACATGTGTAGACACAAATAAGTGAAATAGAATGAAGGCTATTTCAGCTTTAGCTTTTATTCCGTTTGGGAGCTAAAGTCGCACAAACTTTTGTTTACAAAAATTTCGATGGCCTATAGTTCGCAAGTTATGCAATCAGTTGACATAAGATTGTGCATGCATGTAGACATGTTAATGGCCTTTATACATGCCAAGTTTCAGATGGCTACCTACTCATACAAGCAAGCAGTAGCGGTTTGAAATTTTCACAATTTGGGCTACACGTTCGGGACGATTCGTGACCTTAGGTGACTTGCACAATTCGGGCTGAAACTAGTGCCAAATGAGAGGGTTGGGATAAACATTCAATTGACCATATGTGCCAAAAATTCTCGTTCTTTAGTTTTCGAGTTATAGCCCCTGGAAGTCGTAAACTGCACGACTTTCCCCTCGAATATCTCGACAACGGAGAAAGGAGAATTTCTGGGATTTTTTCCCAAGAAATATATGGGAATTATCTGTAATTTTAGCACAGTTTCAGAACGATTCGTGAAAGTCACCTTTTAAGAATAACTTCCACTGCAGCCCATACATAAAAGTTTGCTCCTTTATTACTCTGCACATGAACAATTATTTGCGCTGTTATTTGCCCCAGGCCTGTACCTATGTAATTACCGTTTACAGTGTAAAGATGGATGTTATCGGTCGCTGAACGTCGGAGAAGTAGGCGTTTAATGCATTTTCCCATAGGGTCCAATGCAAAATTGACACCTCATTTTCTCCATTCTCAAGAGCTTTGAGTCTCTGCAAAACATATACATGTGTAGACACAAATAAGTGAAATAGAATGAAGGCTATTTCAGCTTTAGCTTTTATTCCGTTTGGGAGCTAAAGTCGCACACACTTTTGTTTACAAAAAATTCGATGGCCTATAGTTCGCAAGTTATGCAATCAGTTGACATAAGATTGTGCATGCATGTAAACATGTTAATGGCCTTTATACATGCCAAGTTTCAGATGGCTACCTACTCATACAAGCAAGCAGTAGCGGTTTGAAATTTTCACAATTTGGGCTACACGTTCGGGACGATTCGTGACCTTAGGTGACCTGCACAATTCGGGCTGAAACTAGTGCCAAATAAGAGGGTTGGGATAAACATTCAATTGACCATATGTGCCAAAAATTCTCGTTCTTTAGTTTTCGAGTTATAGCCCCTGGAAGTCGTAAACTGCACGACTTTGCCCTCGAATATCTCGACAACGGAGAAAGGAGAATTTCTGGGATTTTTTCCCAAGAAATATATGGGAATTATCTGTAATTTTAGCACAGTTTCAGAACGATTCGTGAAAGTCACCTTTTAAGAATAACTTCCACTGCAGCCCATACATAAAAGTTTGCTCCTTTATTACTCTGCACATGGACAATTATTTGCGCTGTTATTTGCCCCAGGCATGTACCTATGTAATTACCGTTTACAGTGTAAAGATGGATGTTATCGGTCGCTGAACGTCGGAGCAGTAGGCGTTTAATGCATTTTCCCATAGGGTCCAATGCAAAATTGACACCTCATTTTCTCCATTCTCAAGAGCTTTGAGTCTCTGCAAAACATATACATGTGTAGACACAAATAAGTGAAATAGAATGAAGGCTATTTCAGCTTAAGCTTTTATTTCGTTTGGGAGCTAAAGTCGCACAAACTTTTGTTTACAAAAATGTTAATGACCTTTATACATGCCAAGTTTCAGATGGCTACCTACTCATACAAGCAAGCAGTAGCGGTTTGAAATTTTCACAATATGGGCTACACGTTCGGGACGATTCGTGACCTTAGGTGACTTGCACAATTCGGGCTGAAACTAGTGCCAAATGAGAGGGTTGGGATAAACATTTAATTGACCATATGTGCCAAAAATTCTCGTTCTTTAGTTTTCGAGTTATAGCCCCTGGAAGTCGTAAACTGCACGACTTTGCCCTCGAATATCTCGACAACGGAGAAAGGAGAATTTCTGGGATTTTTTACTCTGCACATGGACAATTATTTGCGCTGTTATTTGCCCCAGGCATGTACCTATGTAATTACCGTTTACAGTGTAAAGATGGATGCTATCGGTCGCTGAACGTCGGAGCAGTAGGCGTTTAATGCATTTTTCCATAGGGTCCAATGCAAAATTGACACCTCATTTTCTCCATTCTCAAGAGCTTTGAGTCTCTGCAAAACATATACATGTGTGGGAGCTAAAGTCGCACAAACTTTTGTTTACAAAAATTTCGATGGCCTATAGTTCGCAAGTTATGCAATCAGTTGACATAAGATTGTGCATGCATGTAGACATGTTAATGGCCTTTATACATGCCAAGTTTCAGATGGCTACCTACTCATACAAGCAAGCAGTAGCGGTTTGAAATTTTCACAATATGGGCTACACGTTCGGGACGATTCGTGACCTTAGGTGACTTGCACAATTCGGGCTGAAACTAGTGCCAAATGAGAGGGTTGGGATAAACATTCAATTGACCATATGTGCCAAAAATTCTCGTTCTTTAGTTTTCGAGTTATAGCCCCTGGAAGTCGTAAACTGCACGACTTTGCCCTCGAATATCTCGACAACGGAGAAAGGAGAATTTCTGGGATTTTTTCCCAAGAAATATATGGGAATTATCTGTAATTTTAGCACAGTTTCAGAACGATTCGTGAAAGTCACCTTTTAAGAATAACTTCCACTGCAGCCCATACATAAAAGTTTGCTCCTTTATTACTCTGCACATGGACAATTATTTGCGCTGTTATTTGCCCCAGGCATGTACCTATGTAATTACCGTTTACAGTGTAAAGATGGATGTTATCGGTCGCTGAACGTCGGAGCAGTAGGCGTTTAATGCATTTTCCCATAGGGTCCAATGCAAAATTGACACCTCATTTTCTCCATTCTCAAGAGCTTTGAGTCTCTGCAAAACATATACATGTGTAGACACAAATAAGTGAAATAGCATGAAGGCTATTTCAGCTTTAGCTTTTATTCCGTTTGGGAGCTAAAGTCGCACAAACTTTTGTTTACAAAAATTTCGATGGCCTATAGTTCGCAAGTTATGCAATCAGTTGACATAAGATTGTGCATGCATGTAGACATGCTAATGGCCTTTATACATGCCAAGTTTCAGATGGCTACCTACTCATACAAGCAAGCAGTAGCGGTTTGAAATTTTCACAATTTGGGCTACACGTTCGGGACGATTCGTGACCTTAGGTGACTTGCACAATTCGGGCTGAAACTAGTGCCAAATGAGAGGGTTGGGATAAACATTCAATTGACCATATGTGCCAAAAATTCTCGTTCTTTAGTTTTCGAGTTATAGCCCCTGGAAGTCGTAAACTGCACGACTTTGCCCTCGAATATCTCGACAACGGAGAAAGGAGAATTTCTGGGATTTTTTCCCAAGAAATATATGGGAATTATCTGTAATTTTAGCACAGTTTCAGAACGATTCGTGAAAGTCACCTTTTAAGAATAACTTCCACTGCAGCCCATACATAAAAGTTTGCTCCTTTATTACTCTGCACATGGACAATTATTTGCGCTGTTATTTGCCCCAGGCATGTACCTATGTAATTACCGTTTACAGTGTAAAGATGGATGTTATCGGTCGCTGAACGTCGGAGCAGTAGGCGTTTAATGCATTTTCCCATAGGGTCCAATGCAAAATTGACACCTCATTTTCTCCATTCTCAAGAGCTTTGAGTCTCTGCAAAACATATACATGTGTAGACACAAATAAGTGAAATAGAATGAAGGCTATTTCAGCTTTAGCTTTTATTCCGTTTGGGAGCTAAAGTCGCACAAACTTTTGTTTACAAAAATTTCGATGGCCTATAGTTCGCAAGTTATGCAATCAGTTGACATAAGATTGTGCATGCATGTAGACATGTTAATGGCCTTTATACATGCCAAGTTTCAGATGGCTACCTACTCATACAAGCAAGCAGTAGCGGTTTGAAATTTTCACAATTTGGGCTACACGTTCGGGACGATTCGTGACCTTAGGTGACTTGCACAATTCGGCCTGAAACTAGTGCCAAATGAGAGGGTTGGGATAAACATTCAATTGACCATATGTGCCAAAAATTCTCGTTCTTTAGTTTTCGAGTTATAGCCCCTGGAAGTCGTAAACTGCACGACTTTGCCCTCGAATATCTCGACAACGGAGAAAGGAGAATTTCTGGGATTTTTTCCCAAGAAATATATGGGAATTATCTGTAATTTTAGCACAGTTTCAGAACGATTCGTGAAAGTCACCTTTTAAGAATAACTTCCACTGCAGCCCATACATAAAAGTTTGCTCCTTTATTACTCTGCACATGGACAATTATTTGCGCTGTTATTTGCCCCAGGCATGTACCTATGTAATTACCGTTTACAGTGTAAAGATGGATGTTATCGGTCGCTGAACGTCGGAGCAGTAGGCGTTTAATGCATTTTCCCATAGGGTCCAATGCAAAATTGACACCTCATTTTCTCCATTCTCAAGAGCTTTGAGTCTCTGCAAAACATATACATGTGTAGACACAAATAAGTGAAATAGAATGAAGGCTATTTCAGCTTTAGCTTTTATTCCGTTTGGGAGCTAAAGTCGCACAAACTTTTGTTTACAAAAATGTTAATGGCCTTTATACATGCCAAGTTTCAGATGGCTACCTACTCATACAAGCAAGCAGTAGCGGTTTGAAATTTTCACAATATGGGCTACACGTTCGGGACGATTCGTGACCTTAGGTGACTTGCACAATTCGGGCTGAAACTAGTGCCAAATGAGAGGGTTGGGATAAACATTCAATTGACCATATGTGCCAAAAATTCTCGTTCTTTAGTTTTCGAGTTATAGCCCCTGGAAGTCGTAAACTGCACGACTTTGCCCTCGAATATCTCGACAACGGAGAAAGGAGAATTTCTGGGATTTTTTACTCTGCACATGGACAATTATTTGCGCTGTTATTTGCCCCAGGCATGTACCTATGTAATTACCGTTTACAGTGTAAAGATGGATGCTATCGGTCGCTGAACGTCGGAGCAGTAGGCGTTTAATGCATTTTCCCATAGGGTCCAATGCAAAATTGACACCTCATTTTCTCCATTCTCAAGAGCTTTGAGTCTCTGCAAAACATATACATGTGTGGGAGCTAAAGTCGCACAAACTTTTGTTTACAAAAATTTCGATGGCCTATAGTTCGCAAGTTATGCAATCAGTTGACATAAGATTGTGCATGCATGTAGACATGCTAATGGCCTTTATACATGCCAAGTTTCAGATGGCTACCTACTCATACAAGCAAGCAGTAGCGGTTTGAAATTTTCACAATTTGGGCTACACGTTCTGGACGATTCGTGACCTTAGGTGACTTGCACAATTCGGGCTGAAACTAGTGCCAAATGAGAGGGTTGGGATAAACATTCAATTGACCATATGTGCCAAAAATTCTCGTTCTTTAGTTTTCGAGTTATAGCCCCTGGAAGTCGTAAACTGCACGACTTTGCCCTCGAATATCTCGACAACGGAGAAAGGAGAATTTCTGGGATTTTTTCCCAAGAAATATATGGGAATTATCTGTAATCTTAGCACAGTTTCAGAACGATTCGTGAAAGTCACCTTTTAAGAATAACTTCCACTGCAGCCCATACATAAAAGTTTGCTCCTTTATTACTCTGCACATGAACAATTATTTGCGCTGTTATTTGCCCCAGGCCTGTACCTATGTAATTACCGTTTACAGTGTAAAGATGGATGTTATCGGTCGCTGAACGTCGGAGAAGTAGGCGTTTAATGCATTTTCCCATAGGTTCAAATGCAAAATTGACACCTTATTTTCTCCATTCTCAAGAGCTTTGAGTCTCTGCAAAACATATACATGTGTAGACACAAATAAGTGAAATAGAATGAAGGCTATTTCAGCTTTAGCTTTTATTCCGTTTGGGAGCTAAAGTCGCACAAACTTTTGTTTACAAAAATTTCGATGGCCTATAGTTCGCAAGTTATGCAATCAGTTGACATAAGATTGTGCATGCATGTAGACATGTTAATGGCCTTTATACACACCAAGTTTCAGATGGCTACCTACTCATACAAGCAAGCAGTAGCGGTTTGAAATTTTCACAATTTGGGCTACACGTTCGGGACGATTCGTGACCTTAGGTGACCTGCACAATTCGGGCTGAAACTAGTGCCAAATAAGAGGGTTGGTATAAACATTCAATTGACCATATGTGCCAAAAATTCTCGTTCTTTAGTTTTCGAGTTATAGCCCCTGGAAGTCGTAAGCTGCACGACTTTGCCCTCGAATATCTCGACAACGGAGAAAGGAGAATTTCTGGGATTTTTTCCCAAGAAATATATGGGAATTATCTGTAATTTTAGCACAGTTTCAGAACGATTCGTGAAAGTCACCTTTTAAGAATAACTTCCACTGCAGCCCATACATAAAAGTTTGCTCCTTTATTACTCTGCACATGGACAATTATTTGCGCTGTTATTTGCCCCAGGCATGTACCTATGTAATTACCGTTTACAGTGTAAAGATGGATGTTATCGGTCGCTGAACGTCGATGCAGTAGGCGTTTAATGCATTTTCCCATAGGGTCCAATGCAAAATTGACACCTCATTTTCTCCATTCTCAAGAGCTTTGAGTCTCTGCAAAACATATACATGTGTAGACACAAATAAGTGAAATAGAATGAAGGCTATTTCAGCTTTAGCTTTTATTCCGTTTGGGAGCTAAAGTCGCACAAACTTTTGTTTACAAAAATTTCGATGGCCTATAGTTCGCAAGTTATGCAATCAGTTGACATAAGATTGTGCATGCATGTAGACATGTTAATGGCCTTTATACATGCCAAGTTTCAGATGGCTACCTACTCATACAAGCAAGCAGTAGCGGTTTGAAATTTTCACAATATGGGCTACACGTTCGGGACGATTCGTGACCTTAGGTGACTTGCACAATTCGGGCTGAAACTAATGCCAAATGAGAGGGTTGGGATAAACATTCAATTGACCATATGTGCCAAAAATTCTCGTTCTTTAGTTTTCGAGTTATAGCCCCTGGAAGTCGTAAACTGCACGACTTTGCCCTCGAATATCTCGACAACGGAGAAAGGAGAATTTCTGGGATTTTTTCCCAAGAAATATATGGGAATTATCTGTAATTTTAGCACAGTTTCAGAACGATTCGTGAAAGTCACCTTTTAAGAATAACTTCCACTGCAGCCCATACATAAAAGTTTGCTCCTTTATTACTCTGCACATGGACAATTATTTGCGCTGTTATTTGCCCCAGGCATGTACCTATGTAATTACCGTTTACAGTGTAAAGATGGATGTTATCGGTCGCTGAACGTCGGAGCAGTAGGCGTTTAATGCATTTTCCCATAGGGTCCAATGCAAAATTGACACCTCATTTTCTCCATTCTCAAGAGCTTTGAGTCTCTGCAAAACATATACATGTGTAGACACAAATAAGTGAAATAGAATGAAGGCTATTTCAGCTTTAGCTTTTATTCCGTTTGGGAGCTAAAGTCGCACAAACTTTTGTTTACAAAAATTTCGATGGCCTATAGTTCGCAAGTTATGCAATCAGTTGACATAAGATTGTGCATGCATGTAGACATGCTAATGGCCTTTATACATGCCAAGTTTCAGATGGCTACCTACTCATACAAGCAAGCAGTAGCGGTTTGAAATTTTCACAATTTGGGCTACACGTTCGGGACGATTCGTGACCTTAGGTGACTTGCACAATTCGGGCTGAAACTAGTGCCAAATGAGAGGGTTGGGATAAACATTCAATTGACCATATGTGCCAAAAATTCTCGTTCTTTAGTTTTCGAGTTATAGCCCCTGGAAGTCGTAAACTGCACGACTTTGCCCTCGAATATCTCGACAACGGAGAAAGGAGAATTTCTGGGATTTTTTCCCAAGAAATATATGGGAATTATCTGTAATTTTAGCACAGTTTCAGAACGATTCGTGAAAGTCACCTTTTAAGAATAACTTCCACTGCAGCCCATACATAAAAGTTTGCTCCTTTATTACTCTGCACATGGACAATTATTTGCGCTGTTATTTGCCCCAGGCATGTACCTATGTAATTACCGTTTACAGTGTAAAGATGGATGTTATCGGTCGCTGAACGTCGGAGCAGTAGGCGTTTAATGCATTTTCCCATAGGGTCCAATGCAAAATTGACACCTCATTTTCTCCATTCTCAAGAGCTTTGAGTCTCTGCAAAACATATACATGTGTAGACACAAATAAGTGAAATAGAATGAAGGCTATTTCAGCTTTAGCTTTTATTCCGTTTGGGAGCTAAAGTCGCACAAACTTTTGTTTACAAAAATTTCGATGGCCTATAGTTCGCAAGTTATGCAATCAGTTAACATAAGATTGTGCATGCATGTAGACATGTTAATGGCCTTTATACATGCCAAGTTTCAGATGGCTACCTACTCATACAAGCAAGCAGTAGCGGTTTGAAATTTTCACAATTTGGGCTACACGTTCGGGACGATTCGTGACCTTAGGTGACTTGCACAATTCGGGCTGAAACTAGTGCCAAATGAGAGGGTTGGGATAAACATTCAATTGACCATATGTGCCAAAAATTCTCGTTCTTTAGTTTTCGAGTTATAGCCCCTGGAAGTCGTAAACTGCACGACTTTGCTCTCGAATATCTCGACAACGGAGAAAGGAGAATTTCTGGGATTTTTTCCCAAGAAATATATGGGAATTATCTGTAATTTTAGCACAGTTTCAGAACGATTCGTGAAAGTCACCTTTTAAGAATAACTTCCACTGCAGCCCATACATAAAAGTTTGCTCCTTTATTACTCTGCACATGAACAATTTTTTGCGCTGTTATTTGCCCCAGGCCTGTACCTATGTAATTACCGTTTACAGTGTAAAGATGGATGTTATCGGTCGCTGAACGTCGGAGCAGTAGGCGTTTAATGCATTTTCCCATAGGGTCAAATGCAAAATTGACACCTTATTTTCTCCATTCTCAAGAGCTTTGAGTCTCTGCAAAACATATACATGTGTAGACACAAATAAGTGAAATAGAATGAAGGCTATTTCAGCTTTAGCTTTTATTCCGTTTGGGAGCTAAAGTCGCAAAAACTTTTGTTTACAAAAATTTCGATGGCCTATAGTTCGCAAGTTATGCAATCAGTTGACATAAGATTGTACATGCATGTAGACATGTTAATGGCCTTTATACATGCCAAGTTTCAGATGGCTACCTACTCATACAAGCAAGCAGTAGCGGTTTGAAATTTTCACAATTTGGGCTACACGTTCGGGACGATTCGTGACCTTAGGTGACTTGCACAATTCGGGCTGAAACTAGTGCCAAATGAGAGGGTTGGGATAAACATTCAATTGACCATATGTGCCAAAAATTCTCGTTCTTTAGTTTTCGAGTTATAGCCCCTGGAAGTCGTAAACTGCACGACTTTGCCCTCGAATATCTCGACAACGCAGAAAGGAGAATTTCTGGGATTTTTTCCCAAGAAATATATGGGAATTATCTGTAATTTTAGCACAGTTTCAGAACGATTCGTGAAAGTCACCTTTTAAGAATAACTTCCACTGCAGCCCATACATAAAAGTTTGCTCCTTTATTACTCTGCACATGAACAATTATTTGCGCTGTTATTTGCCCCAGGCCTGTACCTATGTAATTACCGTTTACAGTGTAAAGATGGATGTTATCGGTCGCTGAACGTCGGAGAAGTAGGCGTTTAATGCATTTTCCCATAGGGTCAAATGCACAATTGACACCTTATTTTCTCCATTCTCAAGAGCTTTGAGTCTCTGCAAAACATATACATGTGTAGACACAAATAAGTGAAATAGAATGAAGGCTATTTCAGCTTTAGCTTTTATTCCGTTTGGGAGCTAAAGTCGCACAAACTTTTGTTTACAAAAATTTCGATGGCCTATAGTTCGCAAGTTATGCAATCAGTTGACATAAGATTGTGCATGCATGTAGACATGTTAATGGCCTTTATACATGCCAAGTTTCAGATGGCTACCTACTCATACAAGCAAGCAGTAGCGGTTTGAAATTTTCACAATATGGGCTACACGTTCGCGAATATTCGTGACCTTAGGTGACCTGCACAATTCGGGCTGAAACTAGTGCCAAATGAGAGGGTTGGGATAAACATTCAATTGGCCATATGTGCCAAAAATTCTCGTTCTTTAGTTTTCGAGTTATAGCCCCTGGAAGTCGTAAGCTGCACGACTTTGCCCTCGAATATCTCGACAACGGAGAAAGGAGAATTTCTGGGATTTTTTCCCAAGAAATATATGGGAATTATCTGTAATTTTAGCACAGTTTCAGAACGATTCGTGAAAGTCACCTTTTAAGAATAACTTCCACTGCAGCCCATACATAAAAGTTTGCTCCTTTATTACTCTGCACATGGACAATTATTTGCGCTGTTATTTGCCCCAGGCATGTACCTATGTAATTACCGTTAACAGTGTAAAGATGGATGTTATCGGTCGCTGAACGTCGATGCAGTAGGCGTTTATTGCATTTTCCCATAGGGTCCAATGCAAAATTGACACCTCATTTTCTCCATTCTCAAGAGCTTTGAGTCTCTGCAAAACATATACATGTGTAGACACAAATAAGTGAAATAGAATGAAGGCTATTTCAGCTTTAGCTTTTATTCCGTTTGGGAGCTAAAGTCGCACAAACTTTTGTTTACAAAAATGTTAATGGCCTTTATACATGCCAAGTTTCAGATGGCTACCTACTCATACAAGCAAGCAGTAGCGGTTTGAAATTTTCACAATTTGGGCTACACGTTCGGGACGATTCGTGACCTTAGGTGACTTGCACAATTCGGGCTGAAACTAGTGCCAAATGAGAGGGTTGGGATAAACATTCAATTGACCATATGTGCCAAAAATTCTCGTTCTTTAGTTTTCGAGTTATAGCCCCTGGAAGTCGTAAACTGCACGACTTTGCCCTCGAATATCTCGACAACGGAGAAAGGAGAATTTCTGGGATTTTTTACTCTGCACATGGACAATTATTTGCGCTGTTATTTGCCCCAGGCATGTACCTATGTAATTACCGTTTACAGTGTAAAGATGGATGCTATCGGTCGCTGAACGTCGGAGCAGTAGGCGTTTAATGCATTTTCCCATAGAGTCCAATGCAAAATTGACACCTCATTTTCTCCATTCTCAAGAGCTTTGAGTCTCTGCAAAACATATACATGTGTGGGAGCTAAAGTCGCACAAACTTTTGTTTACAAAAATTTCGATGGCCTATAGTTCGCAAGTTATGCAATCAGTTGACATAAGATTGTGCATGCATGTAGACATGTTAATGGCCTTTATACATGCCAAGTTTCAGATGGCTACCTACTCATACAAGCAAGCAGTAGCGGTTTGAAATTTTCACAATATGGGCTACACGTTCGGGACGATTCGTGACCTTAGGTGACTTGCACAATTCGGGCTGAAACTAGTGCCAAATGAGAGGGTTGGGATAAACATTCAATTGACCATATGTGCCAAAAATTCTCGTTCTTTAGTTTTCGAGTTATAGCCCCTGGAAGTCGTAAACTGCACGACTTTGCCCTCGAATATCTCGACAACGGAGAAAGGAGAATTTCTGGGATTTTTTCCCAAGAAATATATGGGAATTATCTGTAATTTTAGCACAGTTTCAGAACGATTCGTGAAAGTCACCTTTTAAGAATAACTTCCACTGCAGCCCATACATAAAAGTTTGCTCCTTTATTACTCTGCACATGGACAATTATTTGCGCTGTTATTTGCCCCAGGCATGTACCTATGTAATTACCGTTTACAGTGTAAAGATGGATGTTATCGGTCGCTGAACGTCGAAGCAGTAGGCGTTTAATGCATTTTCCCATAGGGTCCAATGCAAAATTGACACCTCATTTTCTCCATTCTCAAGAGCTTTGAGTCTCTGCAAAACATATACATGTGTAGACACAAATAAGTGAAATAGAATGAAGGCTATTTCAGCTTTAGCTTTTATTCCGTTTGGGAGCTAAAGTCGCACAAACTTTTGTTTACAAAAATTTCGATGGCCTATAGTTCGCAAGTTATGCAATCAGTTGACATAAGATTGTGCATGCATGTAGACATGTTAATGGCCTTTATACATGCCAAGTTTCAGATGGCTACCTACTCATACAAGCAAGCAGTAGCGGTTTGAAATTTTCACAATTTGGGCTACACGTTCGGGACGATTCGTGACCTTAGGTGACTTGCACAATTCGGGCTGAAACTAGTGCCAAATGAGAGGGTTGGGATAAACATTCAATTGACCATATGTGCCAAAAATTCTCGTTCTTTAGTTTTCGAGTTATAGCCCCTGGAAGTCGTAAACTGCACGACTTTGCCCTCGAATATCTCGACAACGGAGAAAGGAGAATTTCTGGGATTTCTTCCCAAGAAATATATGGGAATTATCTGTAATTTTAGCACAGTTTCAGAACGATTCGTGAAAGTCACCTTTTAAGAATAACTTCCACTGCAGCCCATACATAAAAGTTTGCTCCTTTATTACTCTGCACATGGACAATTATTTGCGCTGTTATTTGCCCCAGGCATGTACCTATGTAATTACCGTTTACAGTGTAAAGATGGATGTTATCGGTCGCTGAACGTCGGAGCAGTAGGCGTTTAATGCATTTTCCCATAGGGCCCAATGCAAAATTGACACCTCATTTTCTCCATTCTCAAGAGCTTTGAGTCTCTGCAAAACATTTACATGGGTAGACACAAATAAGTGAAATAGAATGAAGGCTATTTCAGCTTTAGCTTTTATTCCGTTTGGGAGCTAAAGTCGCACAAACTTTTGTTTACAAAAATTTCGATGGCCTATAGTTCGCAAGTTATGTAATCAGTTGACATAAGATTGTGCAAGCATGTAGACATGTTAATGGCCTTTATACATGCCAAGTTTCAGATGGCTACCTACTCATACAAGCAAGCAGTAGCGGTTTGAAATTTTCATAATTTGGGCTACACGTTCGGGACGATTCGTGACCTTAGGTGACTTGCACAATTCGGGCTGAAACTAGTGCCAAATGAGAGGGTTGGGATAAACATTCAATTGACCATATGTGCCAAAAATTCTCGTTCTTTAGTTTTCGAGTTATAGCCCCTGGAAGTCGTAAACTGCACGACTTTGCCCTCGAATATCTCGACAACGGAGAAATGAGAATTTCTGGGATTTTTTCCCAAGAAATATATGGGAATTATCTGTAATTTTAGCACAGTTTCAGAACGATTCGTGAAAGTCACCTTTTAAGAATAACTTCCACTGCAGCCCATACATAAAAGTTTGCTCCTTTATTACTCTGCACATGGACAATTATTTGCGCTGTTATTTGCCCCAGGCATGTACCTATGTAATTACCGTTTACAGTGTAAAGATAGATGTTATCGGTCACTGAACGTCGGAGCAGTAGGCGTTTAATGCATTTTCCCATAGGGTCAAATGCAAAATTGACACCTCATTTTCTCCATTCTCAAGAGCTTTGAGTCTCTGCAAAACATATACATGTGTAGACACAAATAAGTGAAATAGAATGAAGGCTATTTCATCTTTAGCTTTTATTCCGTTTGGGAGCTAAAGTCGCACAAACTTTTGTTTACAAAAATTTCGATGGCCTATAGTTCGCAAGTTATGCAATCAGTTGACATAAGATTGTGCATGCATGTTGACATGTTAATGGCCTTTATACATGCCAAGTTTCAGATGGCTACCTACTCATACAAGCAAGCAGTAGCGGTTTGAAATTTTCACAATTTGGGCTACACGTTCGGGACGATTCGTGACCTTAGGTGACTTGCACAATTCGGGCTGAAACTAGTGCCAAATGAGAGGGTTGGGATAAACATTCAATTGACCATATGTGCCAAAAATTCTCGTTCTTTAGTTTTCGAGTTATAGCCCCTGGAAGTCGTAAACTGCACGACTTTGCCCTCGAATATCTCGACAACGGAGAAAGGAGAATTTCTGGGATTTTTTCCCAAGAAATATATGGGAATTATCTGTAATTTTAGCACAGTTTCAGAACGATTCGTGAAAGTCACCTTTTAAGAATAACTTCCACTGCAGCCCATACATAAAAGTTTGCTCCTTTATTACTCTGCACATGGACAATTATTTGCGCTGTTATTTGCCGCAGGCATGTACCTATGTAATTACCGTTTACAGTGTAAAGATGGATGTTATCGGTCGCTGAACGTCGGAGCAGTAGGCGTTTAATGCATTTTCCCATAAATTCCAATGCAAAATTGACACCTCATTTTCTCCATTCTCAAGAGCTTTGAGTCTCTGCAAAACATATACATGTGTAGACACAAATAAGTGAAATAGAATGAAGGCTATTTCAGCTTTAGCTTTTATTCCGTTTGGGAGCTAAAGTCGCACAAACTTTTGTTTACAAAAATTTCGATGGCCTATAGTTCGCAAGTTATGCAATCAGTTGTCATAAGATTGTGCATGCATGTAGACATGTTAATGGCCTTTATACATGCCAAGTTTCAGATGGCTACCTACTCATACAAGCAAGCAGTAGCGGTTTGAAATTTTCACAATATGGGCTACACGTTCGGGACGATTCGTGACCTTAGGTGACTTGCACAATTCGGGCTGAAACTAGTGCCAAATGAGAGGGTTGGGATAAACATTCAATTGACCATATGTGCCAAAAATTCTCGTTCTTTAGTTTTCGAGTTATAGCCCCTGGAAGTCGTAAACTGCACGACTTTGCTCTCGAATATCTCGACAACGGAGAAAGGAGAATTTCTGGGATTTTTTCCCAAGAAATATATGGGAATTATCTGTAATTTTAGCACAGTTTCAGAACGATTCGTGAAAGTCACCTTTTAAGAATAACTTCCACTGCAGCCCATACATAAAAGTTTGCTCCTTTATTACTCTGCACATGGACAATTATTTGCGCTGTTATTTGCCCCAGGCATGTACCTATGTAATTACCGTTTACAGTGTAAAGATGGATGTTATCGGTCGCTGAACGTCGGAGCAGTAGGCGTTTAATGCATTTTCCCATAGGGTCAAATGCAAAATTGACACCTCATTTTCTCCATTCTCAAGAGCTTTGAGTCTCTGCAAAACATATACATGTGTAGACACAAATAAGTGAAATAGAATGAAGGCTATTTCATCTTTAGCTTTTATTCCGTTTGGGAGCTAAAGTCGCACAAACTTTTGTTTACAAAAATTTCGATGGCCTATAGTTCGCAAGTTATGCAATCAGTTGACATAAGATTGTGCATGCATGTTGACATGTTAATGGCCTTTATACATGCCAAGTTTCAGATGGCTACCTACTCATACAAGCAAGCAGTAGCGGTTTGAAATTTTCACAATTTGGGCTACACGTTCGGGACGATTCGTGACCTTAGGTGACTTGCACAATTCGGGCTGAAACTAGTGCCAAATGAGAGGGTTGGGATAAACATTCAATTGACCATATGTGCCAAAAATTCTCGTTCTTTAGTTTTCGAGTTATAGCCCCTGGAAGTCGTAAACTGCACGACTTTGCCCTCGAATATCTCGACAACGGAGAAAGGAGAATTTCTGGGATTTTTTCCCAAGAAATATATGGGAATTATCTGTAATTTTAGCACAGTTTCAGAACGATTCGTGAAAGTCACCTTTTAAGAATAACTTCCACTGCAGCCCATACATAAAAGTTTGCTCCTTTATTACTCTGCACATGGACAATTATTTGCGCTGTTATTTGCCGCAGGCATGTACCTATGTAATTACCGTTTACAGTGTAAAGATGGATGTTATCGGTCGCTGAACGTCGGAGCAGTAGGCGTTTAATGCATTTTCCCATAAATTCCAATGCAAAATTGACACCTCATTTTCTCCATTCTCAAGAGCTTTGAGTCTCTGCAAAACATATACATGTGTAGACACAAATAAGTGAAATAGAATGAAGGCTATTTCAGCTTTAGCTTTTATTCCGTTTGGGAGCTAAAGTCGCACAAACTTTTGTTTACAAAAATTTCGATGGCCTATAGTTCGCAAGTTATGCAATCAGTTGTCATAAGATTGTGCATGCATGTAGACATGTTAATGGCCTTTATACATGCCAAGTTTCAGATGGCTACCTACTCATACAAGCAAGCAGTAGCGGTTTGAAATTTTCACAATATGGGCTACACGTTCGGGACGATTCGTGACCTTAGGTGACTTGCACAATTCGGGCTGAAACTAGTGCCAAATGAGAGGGTTGGGATAAACATTCAATTGACCATATGTGCCAAAAATTCTCGTTCTTTAGTTTTCGAGTTATAGCCCCTGGAAGTCGTAAACTGCACGACTTTGCTCTCGAATATCTCGACAACGGAGAAAGGAGAATTTCTGGGATTTTTTCCCAAGAAATATATGGGAATTATCTGTAATTTTAGCACAGTTTCAGAACGATTCGTGAAAGTCACCTTTTAAGAATAACTTCCACTGCAGCCCATACATAAAAGTTTGCTCCTTTATTACTCTGCACATGGACAATTATTTGCGCTGTTATTTGCCCCAGGCATGTACCTATGTAATTACCGTTTACAGTGTAAAGATGGATGTTATCGGTCGCTGAACGTCGGAGCAGTAGGCGTTTAATGCATTTTCAAATAGGGTCCAATGCAAAATTGACACCTCATTTTCTCCATTCTCAAGAGCTTTGAGTCTCTGCAAAAAATATACATGTGTAGACACAAATAAGGGAAATAGAATGAAGGCTATTTCAGCTTTAGCTTTTATTCCGTTTGGGAGCTAAAGTCGCACAAACTTTTGTTTACAAAAATTTCGATGGCCTATAGTTCGCAAGTTATGCAATCAGTTGACATAAGATTGTGCATGCATGTAGACATGTTAATGGCCTTTATACATGCCAAGTTTCAGATGGCTACCTACTCATACAAGCAAGCAGTAGCGGTTTGAAATTTTCACAATTTGGGCTACACGTTCGGGACGATTCGTGACCTTAGGTGACTTGCACAATTCGGGCTGAAACTAGTGCCAAATGAGAGGGTTGGGATAAACATTCAATTGACCATATGTGCCAAAAATTCTCGTTCTTTAGTTTTCGAGTTATAGCCCCTGGAAGTCGTAAACTGCACGACTTTGCCCTCGAATATCTCGACAACGGAGAAAGGAGAATTTCTGGGATTTTTTCCCAAGAAATATATGGGAATTATCTGTAATTTTAGCACAGTTTCAGAACGATTCGTGAAAGTCACCTTTTAAGAATAACTTCCACTGCAGCCCATACATAAAAGTTTGCTCCTTTATTACTCTGCACATGGACAATTATTTGCGCTGTTATTTGCCCCAGGCATGTACCTATGTAATTACCGTTTACAGTGTAAAGATGGATGTTATCGGTCGCTGAACGTCGGAGCAGTAGGCGTTTAATGCATTTTCCCATAAATTCCAATGCAAAATTGACACCTCATTTTCTCCATTCTCAAGAGCTTTGAGTCTCTGCAAAACCTTTACATGTGTAGACACAAATAAGTGAAATAGAATGAAGGCTATTTCAGCTTTAGCTTTTATTCCGTTTGGGAGCTAAAGTCGCACAAACTTTTGTTTACAAAAATTTCGATGGCCTATAGTTCGCAAGTTATGCAATCAGTTGACATAAGATTGTGCATGCATGTAGACATGTTAATGGCCTTTATACATGCCAAGTTTCAGATGGCTACCTACTCATACAAGCAAGCAGTAGCGGTTTGAAATTTTCACAATATGGGCTACACGTTCGGGACGATTCGTGACCTTAGGTGACTTGCACAATTCGGGCTGAAACTAGTGCCAAATGAGAGGGTTGGGATAAACATTCAATTGACCATATGTGCCAAAAATTCTCGTTCTTTAGTTTTCGAGTTATAGCCCCTGGAAGTCGTAAACTGCACGACTTTGCTCTCGAATATCTCGACAACGGAGAAAGGAGAATTTCTGGGATTTTTTCCCAAGAAATATATGGGAATTATCTGTAATTTTAGCACAGTTTCAGAACGATTCGTGAAAGTCACCTTTTAAGAATAACTTCCACTGCAGCCCATACATAAAAGTTTGCTCCTTTATTACTCTGCACATGGACAATTATTTGCGCTGTTATTTGCCCCAGGCATGTACCTATGTAATTACCGTTTACAGTGTAAAGATGGATGTTATCGGTCGCTGAACGTCGGAGCAGTAGGCGTTTAATGCATTTTCCCATAGGGTCCAATGCAAAATTGACACCTCATTTTCTCCATTCTCAAGAGCTTTGAGTCTCTGCAAAAAATATACATGTGTAGACACAAATAAGGGAAATAGAATGAAGGCTATTTCAGCTTTAGCTTTTATTCCGTTTGGGAGCTAAAGTCGTACAAACTTTTGTTTACAAAAATTTCGATGGCCTATAGTTCGCAAGTTATGCAATCAGTTGACATAAGATTGTGCATGCATGTAGACATGTTAATGGCCTTTATACATGCCAAGTTTCAGATGGCTACCTACTCATACAAGCAAGCAGTAGCGGTTTGAAATTTTCACAATTTGGGCTACACGTTCGGGACGATTCGTGACCTTAGGTGACTTGCACAATTCGGGCTGAAACTAGTGCCAAATGAGAGGGTTGGGATAAACATTCAATTGACCATATGTGCCAAAAATTCTCGTTCTTTAGTTTTCGAGTTATAGCCCCTGGAAGTCGTAAACTGCACGACTTTGCCCTCGAATATCTCGACAACGGAGAAAGGAGAATTTCTGGGATTTTTTCCCAAGAAATATATGGGAATTATCTGTAATTTTAGCACAGTTTCAGAACAATTCGTGAAAGTCACCTTTTAAGAATAACTTCCACTGCAGCCCATACATAAAAGTTTGCTCCTTTATTACTCTGCACATGGACAATTATTTGCGCTGTTATTTGCCCCAGGCATGTACCTATGTAATTACCGTTTACAGTGTAAAGATGGATGTTATCGGTCGCTGAACGTCGGAGCAGTAGGCGTTTAATGCATTTTCCCATAGGGTCCAATGCAAAATTGACACCTCATTTTCTCCATTCTCAAGAGCTTTGAGTCTCTGCAAAACATATACATGTGTAGACACAAATAAGTGAAATAGAATGAAGGCTATTTCAGCTTTAGCTTTTATTCCGTTTGGGAGCTAAAGTCGCACAAACTTTTGTTTACAAAAATTTCGATGGCCTATAGTTCGCAAGTTATGCAATCAGTTGACATAAGATTGTGCATGCATGTAGACATGTTAATGGCCTTTATACATGCCAAGTTTCAGATGGCTACCTACTCATACAAGCAAGCAGTAGCGGTTTGAAATTTTCACAATTTGGGCTACACGTTCGGGACGATTCGTGACCTTAGGTGACTTGCACAATTCGGGCTGAAACTAGTGCCAAATGAGAGGGTTGGGATAAACATTCAATTGACCATATGTGCCAAAAATTCTCGTTCTTTAGTTTTCGAGTTATAGCCCCTGGAAGTCGTAAACTGCACGACTTTGCCCTCGAATATCTCGACAACGGAAAAAGGAGAATTTCTGGGATTTTTTCCCAAGAAATATATGGGAATTATCTGTAATTTTAGCACAGTTTCAGAACGATTCGTGAAAGTCACCTTTAAGAATAACTTCCACTGCAGCCCATACATAAAAGTTTGCTCCTTTATTACTCTGCACATGGACAATTATTTGCGCTGTTATTTGCCCCAGGCATGTACCTATGTAATTACCGTTTACAGTGTAAAGATGGATGTTATCGGTCGCTGAACGTCGGAGCAGTAGGCGTTTAATGCATTTTCCCATAGGGTCCAATGCAAAATTGACACCTCATTTTCTCCATTCTCAAGAGCTTTGAGTCTCTGCAAAACATATACATGTGTAGACACAAATAAGTGAAATAGCATGAAGGCTATATCAGCTTTAGCTTTTATTCCGTTTGGGAGCTAAATTCGCACAAACTTTTGTTTACAAAAATTTCGATGGCCTATAGTTCGCAAGTTATGCAATCAGTTGACATAAGATTGTGCATGCATGTAGACATGTTAATGGCCTTTATACATGCCAAGTTTCAGATGGCTACCTACTCATACAAGCAAGCAGTAGCGGTTTGAAATTTTCACAATATGGGCTACACGTTCGGGACGATTCGTGACCTTAGGTGACTTGCACAATTCGGGCTGAAACTAGTGCCAAATGAGAGGGTTGGGATAAACATTCAATTGACCATATGTGCCAAAAATTCTCGTTCTTTAGTTTTCGAGTTATAGCCCCTGGAAGTCGTAAACTGCACGACTTTGCCCTCGAATATCTCGACAACGGAGAAAGGAGAATTTCTGGGATTTTTTCCCAAGAAATATATGGGAATTATCTGTAATTTTAGCACAGTTTCAGAACGATTCGTGAAAGTCACCTTTTAAGAATAACTTCCACTGCAGCCCATACATAAAAGTTTGCTCCTTTATTACTCTGCACATGGACAATTATTTGCGCTGTTATTTGCCCCAGGCATGTACCTATGTAATTACCGTTTACAGTGTAAAGATGGATGTTATCGGTCGCTGAACGTCGGAGCAGTAGGCGTTTAATGCATTTTCCCATAGGGTCCAATGCAAAATTGACACCTCATTTTCTCCATTCTCAAGAGCTTTGAGTCTCTGCAAAACATATACATGTGTAGACACAAATAAGTGAAATAGAATGAAGGCTATTTCAGCTTTAGCTTTTATTCCGTTTGGGAGCTAAAGTCGCACAAACTTTTGTTTACAAAAATTTCGATGGCCTATAGTTCGCAAGTTATGCAATCAGTTGACATAAGATTGTGTATGCATGTAGACATGTTAATGGCCTTTATACATGCCAAGTTTCAGATGGCTACCTACTCATACAAGCAAGCAGTAGCGGTTTGAAATTTTCACAATTTGGGCTACACGTTCGGGACGATTCGTGACCTTAGGTGACTTGCACAATTCGGGCTGAAACTAGTGCCAAATGAGAGGGTTGGGATAAACATTCAATTGACCATATGTGCCAAAAATTCTCGTTCTTTAGTTTTCGAGTTATAGCCCCTGGAAGTCGTTAACTGCACGACTTTGCCCTCGAATATCTCGACAACGGAGAAAGGAGAATTTCTGGGATTTTTTCCCAAGAAATATATGGGAATTATCTGTAATTTTAGCACAGTTTCAGAACGATTCGTGAAAGTCACCTTTTAAGAATAACTTCCACTGCAGCCCATACATAAAAGTTTGCTCCTTTATTACTCTGCACATGGACAATTATTTGCGCTGTTATTTGCCCCAGGCATGTACCTATGTAATTACCGTTTACAGTGTAAAGATGGATGTTATCGGTCGCTGAACGTCGGAGCAGTAGGCGTTTAATGCATTTTCCCATAGGGTCCAATGCAAAATTGACACCTCATTTTCTCCATTCTCAAGAGCTTTGAGTCTCTGCAAAACATATACATGTGTAGACACAAATAAGTGAAATAGAATGAAGGCTATTTCAGCTTTAGCTTTTATTCCGTTTGGGAGCTAAAGTCGCACACACTTTTGTTTACAAAAATTTCGATGGCCTATAGTTCGCAAGTTATGCAATCAGTTGACATAAGATTGTGCATGCATGTAGACATGTTAATGGCCTTTATACATGCCAAGTTTCAGATGGCTACCTACTCATACAAGCAAGCAGTAGCGGTTTGAAATTTTCACAATATGGGCTACACGTTCGGGACGATTCGTGACCTTAGGTGACTTGCACAATTCGGGCTGAAACTAGTGCCAAATGAGAGGGTTGGGATAAACATTCAATTGACCATATGTGCCAAAAATTCTCGTTCTTTAGTTTTCGAGTTATAGCCCCTGGAAGTCGTAAACTGCACGACTTTGCCCTCGAATATCTCGACAACGGAGAAAGGAGAATTTCTGGGATTTTTTCCCAAGAAATATATGGGAATTATCTGTAATTTTAGCACAGTTTCAGAACGATTCGTGAAAGTCACCTTTTAAGAATAACTTCCACTGCAGCCCATACATAAAAGTTTGCTCCTTTATTACTCTGCACATGGACAATTATTTGCGCTGTTATTTGCCCCAGGCATGTACCTATGTAATTACCGTTTACAGTGTAAAGATGGATGTTATCGGTCGCTGAACGTCGGAGCAGTAGGCGTTTAATGCATTTTCCCATAGGGTCCAATGCAAAATTGACACCTCATTTTCTCCATTCTCAAGAGCTTTGAGTCTCTGCAAAACATATACATGTGTAGACACAAATAAGTGAAATAGAATGAAGGCTATTTCAGCTTTAGCTTTTATTCCGTTTGGGAGCTAAAGTCGCACAAACTTTTGTTTACAAAAATTTCGATGGCCTATAGTTCGCAAGTTATGCAATCAGTTGACATAAGATTGTGCATGCATGTAGACATGTTAATGGCCTTTATACATGCCAAGTTTCAGATGGCTACCTACTCATACAAGCAAGCAGTAGCGGTTTGAAATTTTCACAATTTGGGCTACACGTTCGGAACGATTCGTGACCTTAGGTGACTTGCACAATTCGGGCTGAAACTAGTGCCAAATGAGAGGGTTGGGATAAACATTCAATTGACCATATGTGCCAAAAATTCTCGTTCTTTAGTTTTCGAGTTATAGCCCCTGGAAGTCGTAAACTGCACGACTTTGCCCTCGAATATCTCGACAACGGAGAAAGGAGAATTTCTGGGATTTTTTCCCAAGAAATATATGGGAATTATCTGTAATTTTAGCACAGTTTCAGAACGATTCGTGAAAGTCACCTTTTAAGAATAACTTCCACTGCAGCCCATACATAAAAGTTTGCTCCTTTATTACTCTGCACATGGACAATTATTTGCGCTGTTATTTGCCCCAGGCATGTACCTATGTAATTACCGTTTACAGTGTAAAGATGGATGTTATCGGTCACTGAACGTCGGAGCAGTAGGCGTTTAATGCATTTTCCCATAGGGTCCAATGCAAAATTGACACCTCATTTTCTCCATTCTCACGAGCTTTGAGTCTCTGCAAAACATATACATGTGTAGACACAAATAAGTGAAATAGAATGAAGGCTATTTCAGCTTTAGCTTTTATTCCGTTTGGGAGCTAAAGTCGCACACACTTTTGTTTACAAAAATTTCGATGGCCTATAGTTCGCAAGTTATGCAATCAGTTGACATAAGATTGTGCATGCATGTAGACATGTTAATGGCCTTTATACATGCCAAGTTTCAGATGGCTACCTACTCATACAAGCAAGCAGTAGCGGTTTGAAATTTTCACAATATGGGCTACACGTTCGGGACGATTCGTGACCTTAGGTGACTTGCACAATTCGGGCTGAAACTAGTGCCAAATGAGAGGGTTGGGATAAACATTCAATTGACCATATGTGCCAAAAATTCTCGTTCTTTAGTTTTCGAGTTATAGCCCCTGGAAGTCGTAAACTGCACGACTTTGCCCTCGAATATCTCGACAACGGAGAAAGGAGAATTTCTGGGATTTTTTCCCAAGAAATATATGGGAATTATCTGTAATTTTAGCACAGTTTCAGAACGATTCGTGAAAGTCACCTTTTAAGAATAACTTCCACTGCAGCCCATACATAAAAGTTTGCTCCTTTATTACTCTGCACATGGACAATTATTTGCGCTGTTATTTGCCCCAGGCATGTACCTATGTAATTACCGTTTACAGTGTAAAGATGGATGTTATCGGTCGCTGAACGTCGGAGCAGTAGGCGTTTAATGCATTTTCCCATAGGGTCCAATGCAAAATTGACACCTCATTTTCTCCATTCTCAAGAGCTTTGAGTCTCTGCAAAACATATACATGTGTAGACACAAATAAGTGAAATAGAATGAAGGCTATTTCAGCTTTAGCTTTTATTCCGTTTGGGAGCTAAAGTCGCACAAACTTTTGTTTACAAAAATTTCGATGGCCTATAGTTCGCAAGTTATGCAATCAGTTGACATAAGATTGTGCATGCATGTAGACATGTTAATGGCCTTTATACATGCCAAGTTTCAGATGGCTACCTACTCATACAAGCAAGCAGTAGCGGTTTGAAATTTTCACAATTTGGGCTACACGTTCGGGACGATTCGTGACCTTAGGTGACCTGCACAATTCGGGCTGAAACTAGTGCCAAATGAGAGGGTTGGGATAAACATTCAATTGACCATATGTGCCAAAAATTCTCGTTCTTTAGTTTTCGAGTTATAGCCCCTGGAAGTCGTAAACTGCACGACTTTGCCCTCGAATATCTCGACAACGGAGAAAGGAGAATTTCTGGGATTTTTTCCCAAGAAATATATGGGAATTATCTGTAATTTTAGCACAGTTTCAGAACGATTCGTGAAAGTCACCTTTTAAGAATAACTTCCACTGCAGCCCATACATAAAAGTTTGCTCCTTTATTACTCTGCACATGGACAATTATTTGCGCTGTTATTTGCCCCAGGCATGTACCTATGTAATTACCGTTTACAGTGAAAAGATGGATGTTATCGGTCACTGAACGTCGGAGCAGTAGGCGTTTAATGCATTTTCCCATAGGGTCCAATGCAAAATTGACACCTCATTTTCTCCATTCTCAAGAGCTTTGAGTCTCTGCAAAACATATACATGTGTAGACACAAATAAGTGAAATAGAATGAAGGCTATTTCAGCTTTAGCTTTTATTCCGTTTGGGAGCTAAAGTCGCACAAACTTTTGTTTACAAAAATTTCGATGGCCTATAGTTCGCAAGTTATGCAATCAGTTGACATAAGATTGTGCATGCATGTAGACATGTTAATGGCCTTTATACATGCCAAGTTTCAGATGGCTACCTACTCATACAAGCAAGCAGTAGCGGTTTGAAATTTTCACAATTTGGGCTACACGTTCGGGACGATTCGTGACCTTAGGTGACCTGCACAATTCGGGCTGAAACTAGTGCCAAATGAGAGGGTTGGGATAAACATTCAATTGACCATATGTGCCAAAAATTCTCGTTCTTTAGTTTTCGAGTTATAGCCCCTGGAAGTCGTAAACTGCACGACTTTGCCCTCGAATATCTCGACAACGGAGAAAGGAGAATTTCTGGGATTTTTTCCCAAGAAATATATGGGAATTATCTGTAATTTTAGCACAGTTTCAGAACGATTCGTGAAAGTCACCTTTTAAGAATAACTTCCACTGCAGCCCATACATAAAAGTTTGCTCCTTTATTACTCTGCACATGGACAATTATTTGCGCTGTTATTTGCCCCAGGCATGTACCTATGTAATTACCGTTTACAGTGAAAAGATGGATGTTATCGGTCGCTGAACGTCGGAGCAGTAGGCGTTTAATGCATTTTCCCATAGGGTCCAATGCAAAATTGACACCTCATTTTCTCCATTCTCAAGAGCTTTGAGTCTCTGCAAAACATATACATGTGTAGACACAAATAAGTGAAATAGAATGAAGGCTATTTCAGCTTTAGCTTTTATTCCGTTTGGGAGCTAAAGTCGCACAAACTTTTGTTTACAAAAATTTCGCTGGCCTATAGTTCGCAAGTTATGCAATCAGTTGACATAAGATTGTGCATGCATGTAGACATGTTAATGGCCTTTATACATGCCAAGTTTCAGATGGTTACCTACTCATACAAGCAAGCAGTAGCGGTTTGAAATTTTCACAATATGGGCTACACGTTCGGGACGATTCGTGACCTTAGGTGACTTGCACAATTCGGGCTGAAACTAGTGCCAAATGAGAGGGTTGGGATAAACATTCAATTGACCATATGTGCCAAAAATTCTCGTTCTTTAGTTTTCGAGTTATAGCCCCTGGAAGTCGTAAACTGCACGACTTTGCCCTCAAATATCTCGACAACGGAAAAAGGAGAATTTCTGGGATTTTTCCCAAGATATATGGGAATTATCTGTAATTTTAGCACAGTTTCAGAACGATTCGTGAAAGTCACCTTTTAAGAATAACTTCCACTGCAGCCCATACATAAAAGTTTGCTCCTTTATTACTCTGCACATGGACAATTATTTGCGCTGTTATTTGCCCCAGGCATGTACCTATGTAATTACCGTTTACAGTGTAAAGATGGATGTTATCGGTCGCTGAACGTCGGAGCAGTAGGCGTTTAATGCATTTTCCCATAGGGTCCAATGCAAAATTGACACCTCATTTTCTCCATTCTCAAGAGCTTTGAGTCTCTGCAAAACATATACATGTGTAGACACAAATAAGTGAAATAGCATGAAGGCTATATCAGCTTTAGCTTTTATTCCGTTTGGGAGCTAAATTCGCACAAACTTTTGTTTACAAAAATTTCGATGGCCTATAGTTCGCAAGTTATGCAATAAGTTGACATAAGATTGTGCATGCATGTAGACATTTTAATGGCCTTTATACATGCCAAGTTTCAGATGGCTACCTACTCATACAAGCAAGCAGTAGCGGTTTGAAATTTTCACAATTTGGGCTACACGTTCGGGACGATTCGTGACCTTAGGTGACTTGCACAATTCGGGCTGAAACTAGTGCCAAATGAGAGGGTTGGGATAAACATTCAATTGACCATATGTGCCAAAAATTCTCGTTCTTTAGTTTTCGAGTTATAGCCCCTGGAAGTCGTAAACTGCACGACTTTGCCCTCGAATATCTCGACAACGGAGAAAGGAGAATTTCTGGGATTTTTTCCCAAGAAATATATGGGAATTATCTGTAATTTTAGCACAGTTTCAGAACGATTCGTGAAAGTCACCTTTTAAGAATAACTTCCACTGCAGCCCATACATAAAAGTTTGCTCCTTTATTACTCTGCACATGGACAATTATTTGCGCTGTTATTTGCCCCAGGCATGTACCTATGTAATTACCGTTTACAGTGTAAAGATGGATGTTATCGGTCGCTGAACGTCGGAGCAGTAGGCGTTTAATGCATTTTCCCATAGGGTCCAATGCAAAATTGACACCTCATTTTCTCCATTCTCAAGAGCTTTGAGTCTCTGCAAAACATATACATGTGTAGACACAAATAAGTGAAATAGAATGAAGGCTATTTCAGCTTTAGCTTTTATTCCGTTTGGGAGCTAAAGTCGCACAAACTTTTGTTTACAAAAATTTCGATGGCCTATAGTTCGCAAGTTATGCAATCAGTTGACATAAGATTGTGCATGCATGTAGACATGTTAATGGCCTTTATACATGCCAAGTTTCAGATGGCTACCTACTCATACAAGCAAGCAGTAGCGGTTTGAAATTTTCACAATTTGGGCTACACGTTCGGAACGATTCGTGACCTTAGGTGACTTGCACAATTCGGGCTGAAACTAGTGCCAAATGAGAGGGTTGGGATAAACATTCAATTGACCATATGTGCCAAAAATTCTCGTTCTTTAGTTTTCGAGTTATAGCCCCTGGAAGTCGTAAACTGCACGACTTTGCCCTCGAATATCTCGACAACGGAGAAAGGAGAATTTCTGGGATTTTTTCCCAAGAAATATATGGGAATTATCTGTAATTTTAGCACAGTTTCAGAACGATTCGTGAAAGTCACCTTTTAAGAATAACTTCCACTGCAGCCCATACATAAAAGTTTGCTCCTTTATTACTCTGCACATGGACAATTATTTGCGCTGTTATTTGCCCCAGGCATGTACCTATGTAATTACCGTTTACAGTGTAAAGATGGATGTTATCGGTCGCTGAACGTCGGAGCAGTAGGCGTTTAATGCATTTTCCCATAGGGTCCAATGCAAAATTGACACCTCATTTTCTCCATTCTCAAGAGCTTTGAGTCTCTGCAAAACATATACATGTGTAGACACAAATAAGTGAAATAGAATGAAGGCTATTTCAGCTTTAGCTTTTATTCCGTTTGGGAGCTAAAGTCGCACACACTTTTGTTTACAAAAATTTCGATGGCCTATAGTTCGCAAGTTATGCAATCAGTTGACATAAGATTGTGCATGCATGTAGACATGTTAATGGCCTTTATACATGCCAAGTTTCAGATGGCTACCTACTCATACAAGCAAGCAGTAGCGGTTTGAAATTTTCACAATATGGGCTACACGTTCGGGACGATTCGTGACCTTAGGTGACTTGCACAATTCGGGCTGAAACTAGTGCCAAATGAGAGGGTTGGGATAAACATTCAATTGACCATATGTGCCAAAAATTCTCGTTCTTTAGTTTTCGAGTTATAGCCCCTGGAAGTCGTAAACTGCACGACTTTGCCCTCGAATATCTCGACAACGGAAAAAGGAGAATTTCTGGGATTTTTTCCCAAGAAATATATGGGAATTATCTGTAATTTTAGCACAGTTTCAGAACGATTCGTGAAAGTCACCTTTAAGAATAACTTCCACTGCAGCCCATACATAAAAGTTTGCTCCTTTATTACTCTGCACATGGACAATTATTTGCGCTGTTATTTGCCCCAGGCATGTACCTATGTAATTACCGTTTACAGTGTAAAGATGGATGTTATCGGTCGCTGAACGTCGGAGCAGTAGGCGTTTAATGCATTTTCCCATAGGGTCCAATGCAAAATTGACACCTCATTTTCTCCATTCTCAAGAGCTTTGAGTCTCTGCAAAACATATACATGTGTAGACACAAATAAGTGAAATAGCATGAAGGCTATATCAGCTTTAGCTTTTATTCCGTTTGGGAGCTAAATTCGCACAAACTTTTGTTTACAAAAATTTCGATGGCCTATAGTTCGCAAGTTATGCAATAAGTTGACATAAGATTGTGCATGCATGTAGACATTTTAATGGCCTTTATACATGCCAAGTTTCAGATGGCTACCTACTCATACAAGCAAGCAGTAGCGGTTTGAAATTTTCACAATTTGGGCTACACGTTCGGGACGATTCGTGACCTTAGGTGACTTGCACAATTCGGGCTGAAACTAGTGCCAAATGAGAGGGTTGGGATAAACATTCAATTGACCATATGTGCCAAAAATTCTCGTTCTTTAGTTTTCGAGTTATAGCCCCTGGAAGTCGTAAACTGCACGACTTTGCCCTCGAATATCTCGACAACGGAGAAAGGAGAATTTCTGGGATTTTTTCCCAAGAAATATATGGGAATTATCTGTAATTTTAGCACAGTTTCAGAACGATTCGTGAAAGTCACCTTTTAAGAATAACTTCCACTGCAGCCCATACATAAAAGTTTGCTCCTTTATTACTCTGCACATGGACAATTATTTGCGCTGTTATTTGCCCCAGGCATGAGCCTATGTAATTACCGTTAACAGTGTAAAGATGCATGTTATCGGTCGCTGAACGTCGGAGCAGTAGGCGTTTAATGCATTTTCCCATAGGGTCCAATGCAAAATTGACACCTCATTTTCTCCATTCTCAAGAGCTTTGAGTCTCTGCAAAACATATACATGTGTAGACACAAATAAGTGAAATAGAATGAAGGCTATTTCAGCTTTAGCTTTTATTCCGTTTGGGAGCTAAAGTCGCACAAACTTTTGTTTACAAAAATTTCGCTGGCCTATAGTTCGCAAGTTATGCAATCAGTTGACATAAGATTGTGCATGCATGTAGACATGTTAATGGCCTTTATACATGCCAAGTTTCAGATGGTTACCTACTCATACAAGCAAGCAGTAGCGGTTTGAAATTTTCACAATATGGGCTACACGTTCGGGACGATTCGTGACCTTAGGTGACTTGCACAATTCGGGCTGAAACTAGTGCCAAATGAGAGGGTTGGGATAAACATTCAATTGACCATATGTGCCAAAAATTCTCGTTCTTTAGTTTTCGAGTTATAGCCCCTGGAAGTCGTAAACTGCACGACTTTGCCCTCAAATATCTCGACAACGGAAAAAGGAGAATTTCTGGGATTTTTTCCCAAGATATATGGGAATTATCTGTAATTTTAGCACAGTTTCAGAACGATTCGTGAAAGTCACCTTTTAAGAATAACTTCCACTGCAGCCCATACATAAAAGTTTGCTCCTTTATTACTCTGCACATGGACAATTATTTGCGCTGTTATTTGCCCCAGGCATGTACCTATGTAATTACCGTTTACAGTGTAAAGATGGATGTTATCGGTCGCTGAACGTCGGAGCAGTAGGCGTTTAATGCATTTTCCCATAGGGTCCAATGCAAAATTGACACCTCATTTTCTCCATTCTCAAGAGCTTTGAGTCTCTGCAAAACATATACATGTGTAGACACAAATAAGTGAAATAGCATGAAGGCTATATCAGCTTTAGCTTTTATTCCGTTTGGGAGCTAAATTCGCACAAACTTTTGTTTACAAAAATTTCGATGGCCTATAGTTCGCAAGTTATGCAATAAGTTGACATAAGATTGTGCATGCATGTAGACATTTTAATGGCCTTTATACATGCCAAGTTTCAGATGGCTACCTACTCATACAAGCAAGCAGTAGCGGTTTGAAATTTTCACAATTTGGGCTACACGTTCGGGACGATTCGTGACCTTAGGTGACTTGCACAATTCGGGCTGAAACTAGTGCCAAATGAGAGGGTTGGGATAAACATTCAATTGACCATATGTGCCAAAAATTCTCGTTCTTTAGTTTTCGAGTTATAGCCCCTGGAAGTCGTAAACTGCACGACTTTGCCCTCGAATATCTCGACAACGGAGAAAGGAGAATTTCTGGGATTTTTTCCCAAGAAATATATGGGAATTATCTGTAATTTTAGCACAGTTTCAGAACGATTCGTGAAAGTCACCTTTTAAGAATAACTTCCACTGCAGCCCATACATAAAAGTTTGCTCCTTTATTACTCTGCACATGGACAATTATTTGCGCTGTTATTTGCCCCAGGCATGTACCTATGTAATTACCGTTTACAGTGTAAAGATGGATGTTATCGGTCGCTGAACGTCGGAGCAGTAGGCGTTTAATGCATTTTCCCATAGGGTCCAATGCAAAATTGACACCTCATTTTCTCCATTCTCAAGAGCTTTGAGTCTCTGCAAAACATATACATGTGTAGACACAAATAAGTGAAATAGAATGAAGGCTATTTCAGCTTTAGCTTTTATTCCGTTTGGGAGCTAAAGTCGCACAAACTTTTGTTTACAAAAATTTCGATGGCCTATAGTTCGCAAGTTATGCAATCAGTTGACATAAGATTGTGGATGCATGTAGACATGTTAATGGCCTTTATACATGCCAAGTTTCAGATGGCTACCTACTCATACAAGCAAGCAGTAGCGGTTTGAAATTTTCACAATTTGGGCTACACGTTCGGAACGATTCGTGACCTTAGGTGACTTGCACAATTCGGGCTGAAACTAGTGCCAAATGAGAGGGTTGGGATAAACATTCAATTGACCATATGTGCCAAAAATTCTCGTTCTTTAGTTTTCGAGTTATAGCCCCTGGAAGTCGTAAACTGCACGACTTTGCCCTCGAATATCTCGACAACGGAGAAAGGAGAATTTCTGGGATTTTTTCCCAAGAAATATATGGGAATTATCTGTAATTTTAGCACAGTTTCAGAACGATTCGTGAAAGTCACCTTTTAAGAATAACTTCCACTGCAGCCCATACATAAAAGTTTGCTCCTTTATTACTCTGCACATGGACAATTATTTGCGCTGTTATTTGCCCCAGGCATGTACCTATGTAATTACCGTTTACAGTGTAAAGATGGATGTTATCGGTCGCTGAACGTCGGAGCAGTAGGCGTTTAATGCATTTTCCCATAGGGTCCAATGCAAAATTGACACCTCATTTTCTCCATTCTCAAGAGCTTTGAGTCTCTGCAAAACATATACATGTGTAGACACAAATAAGTGAAATAGAATGAAGGCTATTTCAGCTTTAGCTTTTATTCCGTTTGGGAGCTAAAGTCGCACACACTTTTGTTTACAAAAATTTCGATGGCCTATAGTTCGCAAGTTATGCAATCAGTTGACATAAGATTGTGCATGCATGTAGACATGTTAATGGCCTTTATACATGCCAAGTTTCAGATGGCTACCTACTCATACAAGCAAGCAGTAGCGGTTTGAAATTTTCACAATATGGGCTACACGTTCGGGACGATTCGTGACCTTAGGTGACTTGCACAATTCGGGCTGAAACTAGTGCCAAATGAGAGGGTTGGGATAAACATTCAATTGACCATATGTGCCAAAAATTCTCGTTCTTTAGTTTTCGAGTTATAGCCCCTGGAAGTCGTAAACTGCACGACTTTGCCCTCGAATATCTCGACAACGGAAAAAGGAGAATTTCTGGGATTTTTTCCCAAGAAATATATGGGAATTATCTGTAATTTTAGCACAGTTTCAGAACGATTCGTGAAAGTCACCTTTAAGAATAACTTCCACTGCAGCCCATACATAAAAGTTTGCTCCTTTATTACTCTGCACATGGACAATTATTTGCGCTGTTATTTGCCCCAGGCATGTACCTATGTAATTACCGTTTACAGTGTAAAGATGGATGTTATCGGTCGCTGAACGTCGGAGCAGTAGGCGTTTAATGCATTTTCCCATAGGGTCCAATGCAAAATTGACACCTCATTTTCTCCATTCTCAAGAGCTTTGAGTCTCTGCAAAACATATACATGTGTAGACACAAATAAGTGAAATAGCATGAAGGCTATATCAGCTTTAGCTTTTATTCCGTTTGGGAGCTAAATTCGCACAAACTTTTGTTTACAAAAATTTCGATGGCCTATAGTTCGCAAGTTATGCAATAAGTTGACATAAGATTGTGCATGCATGTAGACATTTTAATGGCCTTTATACATGCCAAGTTTCAGATGGCTACCTACTCATACAAGCAAGCAGTAGCGGTTTGAAATTTTCACAATTTGGGCTACACGTTCGGGACGATTCGTGACCTTAGGTGACTTGCACAATTCGGGCTGAAACTAGTGCCAAATGAGAGGGTTGGGATAAACATTCAATTGACCATATGTGCCAAAAATTCTCGTTCTTTAGTTTTCGAGTTATAGCCCCTGGAAGTCGTAAACTGCACGACTTTGCCCTCGAATATCTCGACAACGGAGAAAGGAGAATTTCTGGGATTTTTTCCCAAGAAATATATGGGAATTATCTGTAATTTTAGCACAGTTTCAGAACGATTCGTGAAAGTCACCTTTTAAGAATAACTTCCACTGCAGCCCATACATAAAAGTTTGCTCCTTTATTACTCTGCACATGGACAATTATTTGCGCTGTTATTTGCCCCAGGCATGTACCTATGTAATTACCGTTTACAGTGTAAAGATGGATGTTATCGGTCGCTGAACGTCGGAGCAGTAGGCGTTTAATGCATTTTCCCATAGGGTCCAATGCAAAATTGACACCTCATTTTCTCCATTCTCAAGAGCTTTGAGTCTCTGCAAAACATATACATGTGTAGACACAAATAAGTGAAATAGAATGAAGGCTATTTCAGCTTTAGCTTTTATTCCGTTTGGGAGCTAAAGTCGCACAAACTTTTGTTTACAAAAATTTCGATGGCCTATAGTTCGCAAGTTATGCAATCAGTTGACATAAGATTGTGCATGCATGTAGACATGTTAATGGCCTTTATACATGCCAAGTTTCAGATGGCTACCTACTCATACAAGCAAGCAGTAGCGCTTTGAAATTTTCACAATTTGGGCTACACGTTCGGAACGATTCGTGACCTTAGGTGACTTGCACAATTCGGGCTGAAACTAGTGCCAAATGAGAGGGTTGGGATAAACATTCAATTGACCATATGTGCCAAAAATTCTCGTTCTTTAGTTTTCGAGTTATAGCCCCTGGAAGTCGTAAACTGCACGACTTTGCCCTCGAATATCTCGACAACGGAGAAAGGAGAATTTCTGGGATTTTTTCCCAAGAAATATATGGGAATTATCTGTAATTTTAGCACAGTTTCAGAACGATTCGTGAAAGTCACCTTTTAAGAATAACTTCCACTGCAGCCCATACATAAAAGTTTGCTCCTTTATTACTCTGCACATGGACAATTATCTGCGCTGTTATTTGCCCCAGGCATGTACCTATGTAATTACCGTTTACAGTGTAAAGATGGATGTTATCGGTCGCTGAACGTCGGAGCAGTAGGCGTTTAATGCATTTTCCCATAGGGTCCAATGCAAAATTGACACCTCATTTTCTCCATTCTCAAGAGCTTTGAGTCTCTGCAAAACATATACATGTGTAGACACAAATAAGTGAAATAGAATGAAGGCTATTTCAGCTTTAGCTTTTATTCCGTTTGGGAGCTAAAGTCGCACACACTTTTGTTTACAAAAATTTCGATGGCCTATAGTTCGCAAGTTATGCAATCAGTTGACATAAGATTGTGCATGCATGTAGACATGTTAATGGCCTTTATACATGCCAAGTTTCAGATGGCTACCTACTCATACAAGCAAGCAGTAGCGGTTTGAAATTTTCACAATATGGGCTACACGTTCGGGACGATTCGTGACCTTAGGTGACTTGCACAATTCGGGCTGAAACTAGTGCCAAATGAGAGGGTTGGGATAAACATTCAATTGACCATATGTGCCAAAAATTCTCGTTCTTTAGTTTTCGAGTTATAGCCCCTGGAAGTCGTAAACTGCACGACTTTGCCCTCGAATATCTCGACAACGGAAAAAGGAGAATTTCTGGGATTTTTTCCCAAGAAATATATGGGAATTATCTGTAATTTTAGCACAGTTTCAGAACGATTCGTGAAAGTCACCTTTTAAGAATAACTTCCACTGCAGCCCATACATAAAAGTTTGCTCCTTTATTACTCTGCACATGGACAATTATTTGCGCTGTTATTTGCCCCAGGCATGTACCTATGTAATTACCGTTTACAGTGTAAAGATGGATGTTATCGGTCGCTGAACGTCGGAGCAGTAGGCGTTTAATGCATTTTCCCATAGGGTCCAATGCAAAATTGACACCTCATTTTCTCCATTCTCAAGAGCTTTGAGTCTCTGCAAAACATATACATGTGTAGACACAAATAAGTGAAATAGCATGAAGGCTATATCAGCTTTAGCTTTTATTCCGTTTGGGAGCTAAATTCGCACAAACTTTTGTTTACAAAAATTTCGATGGCCTATAGTTCGCAAGTTATGCAATCAGTTGACATAAGATTGTGCATGCATGTAGACATGTTAATGGCCTTTATACATGCCAAGTTTCAGATGGCTACCTACTCATACAAGCAAGCAGTAGCGGTTTGAAATTTTCACAATATGGGCTACACGTTCGGGACGATTCGTGACCTTAGGTGACTTGCACAATTCGGGCTGAAACTAGTGCCAAATGAGAGGGTTGGGATAAACATTCAATTGACCATATGTGCCAAAAATTCTCGTTCTTTAGTTTTCGAGTTATAGCCCCTGGAAGTCGTAAACTGCACGACTTTGCCCTCGAATATCTCGACAACGGAGAAAGGAGAATTTCTGGGATTTTTTCCCAAGAAATATATGGGAATTATCTGTAATTTTAGCACAGTTTCAGAACGATTCGTGAAAGTCACCTTTTAAGAATAACTTCCACTGCAGCCCATACATAAAAGTTTGCTCCTTTATTACTCTGCACATGGACAATTATTTGCGCTGTTATTTGCCCCAGGCATGTACCTATGTAATTACCGTTTACAGTGTAAAGATGGATGTTATCGGTCGCTGAACGTCGGAGCAGTAGGCGTTTAATGCATTTTCCCATAGGGTCCAATGCAAAATTGACACCTCATTTTCTCCATTCTCACGAGCTTTGAGTCTCTGCAAAACATATACATGTGTAGACACAAATAAGTGAAATAGAATGAAGGCTATTTCAGCTTTAGCTTTTATTCCGTTTGGGAGCTAAAGTCGCACAAACTTTTGTTTACAAAAATTTCGATGGCCTATAGTTCGCAAGTTATGCAATCAGTTGACATAAGATTGTGCATGCATGTAGACATGTTAATGGCCTTTATACATGCCAAGTTTCAGATGGCTACCTACTCATACAAGCAAGCAGTAGCGGTTTGAAATTTTCACAATTTGGGCTACACGTTCGGAACGATTCGTGACCTTAGGTGACTTGCACAATTCGGGCTGAAACTAGTGCCAAATGAGAGGGTTGGGATAAACATTCAATTGACCATATGTGCCAAAAATTCTCGTTCTTTAGTTTTCGAGTTATAGCCCCTGGAAGTCGTAAACTGCACGACTTTGCCCTCGAATATCTCGACAACAGAAAAAGGAGAATTTCTGGGATTTTTTCCCAAGAAATATATGGGAATTATCTGTGTTACGAAATGGATCTAATCGTCCACTGTGTCGTCGAGATTATTTTAATCCTTTCAATCAGTAAGGCTACAGTTTTTAGGGTAACTGTGGTAATTATACGTTTACGGAAATTGTGACTACGTTATGCATGGGTTGTTTGTGAATACCTCTCGTGGACAGCCTATTGCATGATTTTAATGTGAGTACCCTGCACGCTTTGATTCGAGTCCCATGATTTAAAAGTGAGACGCTTAGTATTTATACTGCTATCCTTTAATGAAAAATTAGACGTGGCTGTTTAATTCTTGATGGATGTTATATTGTTGTGTGCCCAGATTCTGTGTTAAGACCTAGAAGGGTAAGATTTTATTATATTTATTTTAGAATTGTTTGGCTAAGAATGAAAAATGTGACTTCTGATTGATATGGTATGACTATATGTGTCGACTGATTTGATTTTGTTGACAGTGATCAGGCTGCGCATGTGTCGACCGATTTTGTTAGTAAGCATGCTGCGCATAATATTTGTATATTAGGATGTTGGTTGCAATGATGTGCGTCTATTTGACGTCCAGTGACGTCAGTTGCATTCATGTTATTCATGTGACGTCAGTTGCATTCATGTTATTGCGACGTCAGCACTTTTTATATTAGTTTCACGTATACGTGGCCTATAGAAGTAGATTGATTTGTAATGGAACTAATTTATATACTCGTGACGTCAATTGACGCCATAGCATGCACCACATTAAGGGTTTTTTCCATAAGTTATAATGGTAGCATTTGGTCATCATGCGTTTGATTTGCCTTCATTAGACGGCGTCATATGGTATAACATCATGGATGTCATGATGTCAGATCAAACGTTATGATCCCAAATGTGTTAGAAACGCTTATTCGGTTATTATATTCTATGGCAAATGGTATTACGCTTAGTTTAAAGAAATGAATTAATACATAGGCGAGTTAGATTTTGGTCAATCAATTTAATGTAAATAGGTCATTGTTTAGATTATTCATGTTTTATGTGGGGTATGTCATGGTAATGCCTGTTGACGTCAGTATACTTCTTGACAATGTTTGACGTCAGATCCTTCAACGCACATGCGTGGTAGGATCTACGTTTCTTCATTGGCGGAAGTGGTAAGCACACTTTTAGCTTTACATCGTGAGCGCGAGTCGTGTCTAGTGACACGGCTGGCGTGTGCACGTTATGCTCGGCATTCGCCGAGGGCGTTGTATGGTATTTCCAAGACAGGCCCAAGTCTTACGTATTATTATTATGTAGTTACAATGTATTAAGTGTAAGTTCGTTATTTTTAGGCACATCAAGTCCGGCAGTCAGCTGTTAGGGCTTAGAGCCACGTCTCACCTGGAGATTCGATAAACGTCTCCAGGTTAATACCAACCCGGGTAGAGGCAGTTACAACGCCGTTTGTGCATGGTTCCCAAGCAGAGGCGGGAAGCACAAAATGTAGGCGGAAGTGGTTAGCACAGTTTTGCCAGATTCTGTGATAAGATCTGAAGGTCACATCAAGTGTGGGACAGTGTTCGTCCACTAAGGTGTTTTAATATATATAGACTGGTCCCTGGTACGATCCAGGGAGCGACCAGTATATAATCGTGCACGTGTAATTATAAGTTGGTGTTCCTCATCATATATGGACTGGCCCATGACATGATCCAGGGAACGACGAATTGAAGACTACCAACATAAGGCCTTGGTTTTTGTATGAGCTCAAACTGACGTTTGTTGGTTCTTTGTGTTTTCCTTTAGTTCATGGCGCTGAGCCGAGTACGGTGTTGACGTCAGACGGTAATCTATTTGCGTATTGTACGCAAATCGATTACAGATTTGAAACAAACACCTTACTTGGGCCAGCGACATGAACTGATATGTGTTGTATATTATTGTAATTGTGACAGTTGTAAATTGTATTGTTGTATATAGAATTTACATTATATATATATAAACTTCAAAAAATTCTAACGTTGTTAGAGTTTCCTTGTTAGTGTATTACACTAGTAGATAACCCTTTAACCGGAAGTCACCCTCCGCCGTCCTGGCGACGCATAAAGCTCTACACCCGTGTCGACCGAGTGTAAAACCTTCTGCGTAACATGGTGTCAAGAAGTAACGGGATTTGACTTCTGGTTAATATCTGCCAGTGTAAGACATTGACAATATATACAGAATCTAGGCACAATTTTGTCAGACATTTTTTTTTATTATTATTGACTTTCTGATTGTTCTTTTCTAAGGTAACGTAAGGCTGTGAATTTTAGGGGAACAATTTTGCCACTAAATTCTTTGTAAATGTAACCTACACTCAATTAAGGTCAACTATCCTTATTCCCTACGTGATGAAGTGCGATAGCCCATGCATTAATTTGTGATAGAATGTAACAGGTTGCATATCTGAGTGGGGAAACTGAGGTATATAGACCTGAATTGTCTTGGCACGGATGATACATATTTAGTTTTAAGGTCCGTTTGAGTACCTTGGCACTGCTGTTGCATGACAATCTGTTAGTTCATTAATTCAAACGTTTGTACGTGGTGTCGTAACCGTTACTGAGGTCCATTTTATGTCCTGATTTAGTAACGTAGGTCACTCGTAACGTTATATAATATCGTTACAATGAATTAAACCTAATAGCGGAATCTTAAGTTTGATTTACCGTTGGTATCTTATATGGTTTTGTAAGGTAGGACGTACAGTTGTCGTGTCAGTGTTAATACGTTGCGTTACATACGTTACGTTTGTATATCCGATACGCTAGATCAAGTTGGGCGTAATTGTATGTGGGTTATTTACGTCATCTAATTACGTCATCTAATAGTGAAAAGTAATTCTCGGCAAAGTCAACGTCAGTTTATGACGTCATTTCCGGTCTGTTATGAACGTAACTTTAATGGCTACGTCCAGATCGCGAGTATACTAATTAATCAACGTTTTAGTTGGATTAGTTCGTTATTAATATTGTTAACGTTTTAGTTAACGTGTGTGACTATAAGTGAACGTCGGTTTCAGTTAAGTTAACGTGAGCATTACGTTAAGCGTCATGGATCAGTTAGTTAAGACGGGAAGGGAGTTAGGTTATGAAGGGCAGGCGTTGCAGGAATTTGTAAGGCAACAGCAAGAGACTGAGAGGGCAGAAAGGCACGCGGTAAGGGCACTTGATAAAGAAAAGATTGCGCAGGCCGATAAAGACAGGGAAATTGAGTTAGCGAAGATCGCGGCGGAGAAAGAAAAGATTGCGCAGGCTGAAAAAGATAGGGAAGTTGAATTGGCTAAGATTGCGGCGGATAGGGAAATCGAGATGGCGCGAATTGAAAGCATAGAGCGGCAAGCCGAGAAAGATAGGGAAGCTAAGTTGTATCAAGTCGAAAGCGATAAGGAAGCAAAGTTGTCGAGCGAAGTTGAGTTAGAAAAGTTGAAGTATAGTTTTGAATTGCAGCAACGCGAGTTGAAAAATCAGATAGATTTGCAGAAGGTAACGTTTAGAGTTGAATTAGAAAAACAGAAGTCTGAAAAGTTAGCGCATGCGCGAGATCCCAAGTTACCGTATTTTGATGAAAGTAAGGACAAAATGGATAGTTACTTATCAAGGTTTGAGAAATACGCGACGGCGAATAAATGGGATAAAAACGTTTGGGCTGCATATTTAAGCGCATTACTTAAAGGTCGCGCGCTTGATGTTTATGATAGATTGTCTGTAGATGATGCAGCAGATTATGACAAGTTGAAAGATGCGTTGTTAAAGAATTTTGATATGACTGAACGCGGATTTAGGAAGAAATTTCGCTATGATAGGCCTGAAAAGTCCGAAACGTTTATTCAGTTTAGTAGTAGACTTAGGTCGTATCTTAATAAATGGTTGAAAATGGCGAAGGTAGACCAGTCTTATGAATCTGTTTGCGATTTTTTCGCTAGAGATCAGTTTTTAGAATCCTGTAGTAAAGAACTATATGTTCATTTGAAACCGAAAACATTCACGAATCTAGGTGAGATGGCTAGGGAAGCAGATTTATTTGCAGAAGCACGTGGCGGTGTCTACGCTTGTGTTAATAAGGGGCAGCGTGATAGTAAGGGCGTAACTCAGAGTAGATCTGATAATAAGCCGAGTGCGAAGCCAGAGATAAAATGTAGTATTTGTGGTAAGGGACATTTAACATATAAATGTTTTAAGAATCCCGATAGGAAGCAAGCATATAGCGCGGAGGTGGTTGCAAGTGCAAGCGGATATAGCGGAAGTAAGGGGAGTAGTTATGCACCGAAAGATGAGACACAAAGATCACAGAGTAAGAGCGATACTGTACAGACGAAGGGTAGTAATTCAGATCGTGGCCGTGGTCGGGGTTATTCCCGCGCACGTGGTCGGGGTGGCGGACATCAAATGAGCTTTTGTAAAACTACAATGAATAGGTCTCATGAAATTGAAGGTCTCTATAAGAGTAAGGAAGAAAGTCCATTAATCAATGATAACGTGGATAGGGAAGGTGTCTGTTACTTTTTAAGGTCGCGATTACCAACAGCGCAGGGTACGGTTAATGGTAAGACTGTTGTAGTTTTAAGGGACACAGGTTGTACTGGGTGTGTCGTTCGTAGAAACTTGGTTTCTAATGGTCAGTTACTTGGTAGAGAATCTGATGTAACTTTGATTGATGAATCTACCCAAAGGTATCCCTTAGCAATGGTTGACATAGATTGTCCATTTTTCACAGGAAAAACTGAGGCATTGTGCATGGAAGATACATTGTATGACCTGGTTATTGGAAATATTGACGGGTCAAAACTTCCCGATATGTCCCATTTTGCAATGGCGGCAGTGACTAGGTCACAAGCTAAACAAGGTGAAGAGGTCTATAGGAAACTTAAAGTTCCTGATCAAATTATTGCTAGTGATAAGGAGGCATTGAAGCAGGCCCAAGTTGTTGACCCTAAATTGAATGGCATAAGGCAAAGAGTGGAATCTGGGAATGTGACTATTAGTCGTGGATTGAACCGAGGTGAAACTAAGTTTATCCGAAAGAAAGATTTATTGTATAGGCAGTTTACTAAGGGAAACAAGGTCACTTTGCAACTTATTATCCCTGAAGGTTTTCGTGAAAAGGTGTTAAGATTGGCGCACGAAACCTTGATGTCAGGTCATTTGGGCATAAAGAAAACTATGGATAGAGTGTTAACTGAGTTCTTTTGGCCTGGAATTTGTGGTGATGTGGCAAGGTTTTGTAAATCTTGTGACATATGTCAAAGGACTATTCAAAAAGGTCGTGTCACTAAGGTTCCTTTAGGAAAGTTGCCACAGATTGACACACCATTTAAACGAGTCGCTGTTGATATAGTTGGACCGATAGAACCTCGTTCTGACAGGAAATCCCGCTATATTTTAACAATGATAGACTATGCGACGAGATATCCCGAGGCGGTAGCGTAACCCGGCATTGAAACGGAACGCGTAGCCGAAGCGTTAGTTGAGATGTTTAGTAGAGTTGGCATACCTGATGAAATGTTAACAGATTGCGGAAGTCAGTTTACTGCTGAAGTTATGAAAGAAGTAAGCAGGCTGTTATCACTCCAGCAGTTAACCACGACGCCGTATCATCCTATCTGCAACGGTCTCGTAGAGCGTTTTCACGCGACGTTGAAGCAAATGCTACGTAGGATGTGCGCAGAACGTCCAAAAGACTGGGATAAATATCTCCCAGCACTCCTGTTTGCAATAAGGGAGGTTCCGCAGGAGTCATTAGGGTTTTCTCCGTTCGAATTGTTATACGGACGTAACGTTAAGGGCCCTATGGCAATATTACGTGAATTATGGTCTGAAGAGGTACAGGATGAGCAGGTTCTGTCTACGTACCAGTACGTAATTGAGTTGAGAGAACGGTTAGAGCAGACGTGTAAGTTAGCACATGATAATTTACGGAAAGTACAAGTAAAGCAAAAGGCTTATTATGACAAACGCGCTAGGTCGCGTAAATTTAACGTGGGAGATAAAGTTCTGTTATTACTGCCAACTGACAGTAATAAACTGTTATTGCAGTGGAAGGGTCCATATGAAGTAGTAGAGGTGGTGAATAGAATGGACTATAAAATCGACGTCAATGGTGTCGTGAGTACATATCATGCTAATATGCTGAAACAGTATGTCGAACGTCGTACTGTGCCGTCACATTGTTTATTGTCGACTGAGACTATAGAGTCAGTTGATGACGATGGTAGTGATGAATTTTCTCTTGATGATTGTGCTTTTCCGACAGCTAAAGAGCCGGAAACTTATAATGACGTCAGTATCTCGGATACGTTAACGTCAGAACAACGTATGGAGGTTGAAGCGTTGATTAAACAGTACCCGGATGTACTATCAAGTTTACCCGGTCGAACTGATCAAATAGAGCACGATATCAAACTACTCACGTCAGAACCCATACGGACGAAAGGTTATTCTATCCCGTATAAGACGCGTAACGTCATGGAGACGGAGATACAGGATATGTTAGATTTAGGGGTAATCGAGCCGTCGATTTCACCGTATTCATCTCCTGTTGTCCTAGTTCCGAAGAAAGACGGATCGGTTAGATTCTGTATCGACTTCCGGAAGCTTAACAAAGTGACGGAATTCGATGCAGAACCTATGCCAAATATGGAGGAGGTTATCAATAAAATGTCGGGACATAAATTCTTTACAAAGATGGACCTGAGTAAGGGTTATTGGCAAGTCAGTCTTACTGAAAGGTCTAAACCTTTGACGGCATTTGAAACGCCTAAGGGTTTATTCCAGTTTAAAACTATGCCCTTCGGTTTGGTCAATTCGGGAGCCTCATTTTGTAGGTTAATGAGAATCATATTGTCCAATCTCCCAAATGTTGACAGCTTTGTTGATGACATGTGGATATTTACTGAAACATGGAAGGATCATGTGACGTCATTACGTCAAGTGTTAGATCGGCTCAGATCGGCCAAATTGACGGCAAAACCATCTAAATGCATGATCGGATATGGCAGTATCGAGTGCCTTGGTCACAATATCGTCGGACAGACGGTACGACCGCAAGAGGACAAGATACAGGCTATCAGAGATGCTCCTCGTCCATGTACGAAAAGGCAAATTAAATCTTTTCTGGGATTAGCTGGGTTTTACCGTCGTTTCATCCCAAATTTCTCATCCATAGCTTCTCCTCTGACTGATTTAACTAAACGGGATAGACCTAATTCTATCAAAGATTGGCAAGATCAGCATGAAAGGGCATTTCAAACCCTGAAGAGTAGGCTCACGTCTAGTCCTATTCTTCGCTTACCTGTTTTTCAAGAAGGTAACCCGTTTGTACTTCGAACAGACGCTTCAGACGTTGGTCTTGGAGCTATTTTGCTTCAGGAATTCGAAGGTGAAGGTCGTTTGCCGATTGCTTATGCTAGCAAGAAATTGTTACCTCGGGAAAAGAACTACTCTGTAATTGAGAAGGAATGTTTGGGTATTATCTGGGGTGTTGAGAAATTTCGTAAGTACCTGTATGGGGCGGAGTTCCTACTTGAAACTGACCACAAACCTTTGTCTTATATGCAGACAGCTAAGGTGCTCAATCCCCGAATCATGCGTTGGGCCATGAAATTACAGCCGTACAGATTCAGGATCGTTGCTATCCGCGGCCAAGATAATTTGGGGGCGGACTACCTTAGTAGATAGTTTGGCCACGTTATGCATCGCACCGTTGTTGTGTATATAGCTAGTTTTCCAGTTTTGACATAGCCTACGATTCGATCGCATTTCGTACTATTTCAGAAAAGAAACATTGTTATGTTTTTTTCTCCCTAAGGGGAAACCTATGTTACGAAATGGATCTAATCGTCCACTGTGTCGTCGAGATTATTTTAATCCTTTCAATCAGTAAGGCTACAGTTTTTAGGGTAACTGTGGTAATTATACGTTTACGGAAATTGTGACTACGTTATGCATGGGTTGTTTGTGAATACCTCTCGTGGACAGCCTATTGCATGATTTTAATGTGAGTACCCTGCACGCTTTGATTCGAGTCCCATGATTTAAAAGTGAGACGCTTAGTATTTATACTGCTATCCTTTAATGAAAAATTAGACGTGGCTGTTTAATTCTTGATGGATGTTATATTGTTGTGTGCCCAGATTCTGTGTTAAGACCTAGAAGGGTAAGATTTTATTATATTTATTTTAGAATTGTTTGGCTAAGAATGAAAAATGTGACTTCTGATTGATATGGTATGACTATATGTGTCGACTGATTTGATTTTGTTGACAGTGATCAGGCTGCGCATGTGTCGACCGATTTTGTTAGTAAGCATGCTGCGCATAATATTTGTATATTAGGATGTTGGTTGCAATGATGTGCGTCTATTTGACGTCCAGTGACGTCAGTTGCATTCATGTTATTCATGTGACGTCAGTTGCATTCATGTTATTGCGACGTCAGCACTTTTTATATTAGTTTCACGTATACGTGGCCTATAGAAGTAGATTGATTTGTAATGGAACTAATTTATATACTCGTGACGTCAATTGACGCCATAGCATGCACCACATTAAGGGTTTTTTCCATAAGTTATAATGGTAGCATTTGGTCATCATGCGTTTGATTTGCCTTCATTAGACGGCGTCATATGGTATAACATCATGGATGTCATGATGTCAGATCAAACGTTATGATCCCAAATGTGTTAGAAACGCTTATTCGGTTATTATATTCTATGGCAAATGGTATTACGCTTAGTTTAAAGAAATGAATTAATACATAGGCGAGTTAGATTTTGGTCAATCAATTTAATGTAAATAGGTCATTGTTTAGATTATTCATGTTTTATGTGGGGTATGTCATGGTAATGCCTGTTGACGTCAGTATACTTCTTGACAATGTTTGACGTCAGATCCTTCAACGCACATGCGTGGTAGGATCTACGTTTCTTCATTGGCGGAAGTGGTAAGCACACTTTTAGCTTTACATCGTGAGCGCGAGTCGTGTCTAGTGACACGGCTGGCGTGTGCACGTTATGCTCGGCATTCGCCGAGGGCGTTGTATGGTATTTCCAAGACAGGCCCAAGTCTTACGTATTATTATTATGTAGTTACAATGTATTAAGTGTAAGTTCGTTATTTTTAGGCACATCAAGTCCGGCAGTCAGCTGTTAGGGCTTAGAGCCACGTCTCACCTGGAGATTCGATAAACGTCTCCAGGTTAATACCAACCCGGGTAGAGGCAGTTACAACGCCGTTTGTGCATGGTTCCCAAGCAGAGGCGGGAAGCACAAAATGTAGGCGGAAGTGGTTAGCACAGTTTTGCCAGATTCTGTGATAAGATCTGAAGGTCACATCAAGTGTGGGACAGTGTTCGTCCACTAAGGTGTTTTAATATATATAGACTGGTCCCTGGTACGATCCAGGGAGCGACCAGTATATAATCGTGCACGTGTAATTATAAGTTGGTGTTCCTCATCATATATGGACTGGCCCATGACATGATCCAGGGAACGACGAATTGAAGTCTACCAACATAAGGCCTTGGTTTTTGTATGAGCTCAAACTGACGTTTGTTGGTTCTTTGTGTTTTCCTTTAGTTCATGGCGCTGAGCCGAGTACGGTGTTGACGTCAGACGGTAATCTATTTGCGTATTGTACGCAAATCGATTACAGATTTGAAACAAACACCTTACTTGGGCCAGCGACATGAACTGATATGTGTTGTATATTATTGTAATTGTGACAGTTGTAAATTGTATTGTTGTATATAGAATTTACATTATATATATATAAACTTCAAAAAATTCTAACGTTGTTAGAGTTTCCTTGTTAGTGTATTACACTAGTAGATAACCCTTTAACCGGAAGTCACCCTCCGCCGTCCTGGCGACGCATAAAGCTCTACACCCGTGTCGACCGAGTGTAAAACCTTCTGCGTAACAATCTGTAATTTTAGCACAGTTTCAGAACGATTCGTGAAAGTCACCTTTTAAGAATAACTTCCACTGCAGCCCATACATAAAAGTTTGCTCCTTTATTACTCTGCACATGGACAATTATTTGCGCTGTTATTTGCCCCAGGCATGTACCTATGTAATTACCGTTTACAGTGAAAAGATAGATGTTATCGGTCGCTGAACGTCGGAGCAGTAGGCGTTTAATGCATTTTCCCATAGGGTCCAATGCAAAATTGACACCTCATTTTCTCCATTCTCAAGAGCTTTGAGTCTCTGCAAAACATATACATGTGTAGACACAAATAAGTGAAATAGAATGAAGGCTATTTCAGCTTTAGCTTTTATTCCGTTTGGGAGCTAAAGTCGCACAAACTTTTGTTTACAAAAATTTCGATGGCCTATAGTTCGCAAGTTATGCAATCAGTTGACATAAGATTGTGCATGCATGTAGACATGTTAATGGCCTTTATACATGCCAAGTTTCAGATGGCTACCTACTCATACAAGCAAGCAGTAGCGGTTTGAAATTTTCACAATTTGGGCTACACGTTCGGGACGATTCGTGACCTTAGGTGACTTGCACAATTCGGGCTGAAACTAGTGCCAAATGAGAGGGTTGGGATAAACATTCAATTGACCATATGTGCCAAAAATTCTCGTTCTTTAGTTTTCGAGTTATAGCCCCTGGAAGTCGTAAACTGCACGACTTTGCCCTCGAATATCTCGACAACGGAGAAAGGAGAATTTCTGGGATTTTTTCCCAAGAAATATATGGGAATTATCTGTAATTTTAGCACAGTTTCAGAACAATTCGTGAAAGTCACCTTTTAAGAATAACTTCCACTGCAGCCCATACATAAAAGTTTGCTCCTTTATTACTCTGCACATGGACAATTATTTGCGCTGTTATTTGCCCCAGGCATGTACCTATGTAATTACCGTTTACAGTGTAAAGATGGATGTTATCGGTCGCTGAACGTCAGAGCAGTAGGCGTTTAATGCATTTTCCCATAGGGTCCAATGCAAAATTGACACCTCATTTTCTCCATTCTCAAGAGCTTTGAGTCTCTGCAAAACATATACATGTGTAGACACAAATAAGTGAAATAGAATGAAGGCTATTTCAGCTTTAGCTTTTATTCCGTTTGGGAGCTAATTTCGCACAAACTTTTGTTTACAAAAATTTCGATGGCCTATAGTTCGCAAGTTATGCAATCAGTTGACATTAGATTGTGCATGCATGTAGACATGTTAATGGCCTTTATACATGCCAAGCTTCAGGTGGCTACCTACTCATACAAGCAAGCAGTAGCGGTTTGAAATTTTCACAATATGGGCTACACGTTCGGGACGATTCGTGACCTTAGGTGACTTGCACAATTCGGGCTGAAACTAGTGCCAAATGAGAGGGTTGGGATAAACATTCAATTGACCATATGTGCCAAAAATTCTCGTTCTTTAGTTTTCGAGTTATAGCCCCGGGAAGTCGTAAACTGCACGACTTTGCCCTCGAATATCTCGACAACGGAGAAAGGAGAATTTCTGGGATTTTTTCCCAAGAAATATATGGGAATTATCTGTATTTTTAGCACAGTTTCAGAACGATTCGTGAAAGTCACCTTTTAAGAATAACTTCCACTGCAGCCCATACATAAAAGTTTGCTCCTTTATTACTCTGCACATGGACAATTATTTGCGCTGTTATTTGCCCCAGGCATGTACCTATGTAATTACCGTTTACAGTGTAAAGATGGATGTTATCGGTCGCTGAACGTCGGAGCAGTAGGCGTTTAATGCATTTTCCCATAGGGTCCAATGCAAAATTGACACCTCATTTTCTCCATTCTCAAGAGCTTTGAGTCTCTGCAAAACATATACATGTGTAGACACAAATAAGTGAAATAGAATGAAGGCTATTTCAGCTTTAGCTTTTATTCCGTTTGGGAGCTAAAGTCGCACAAACTTTTGTTTACAAAAATGTCGATGGCCTATAGTTCGCAAGTTATGCAATCAGTTGACATAAGATTGTGCATGCATGTAGACATGTTAATGGCCTTTATACATGCCAAGTTTCAGATGGCTACCTACTCATACAAGCAAGCAGTAGCGGTTTGAAATTTTCACAATTTGGGCTACACGTTCGGGACGATTCGTGACCTTAGGTGACCTGCACAATTCGGGCTGAAACTAGTGCCAAATGAGAGGGTTGGGATAAACATTCAATTGACCATATGTGCCAAAAATTCTCGTTCTTTAGTTTTCGAGTTATAGCCCCTGGAAGTCGTAAACTGCACGACTTTGCCCTCGAATATCTCGACAACGGAGAAAGGAGAATTTCTGGGATTTTTTCCCAAGAAATATATGGGAATTATCTGTAATTTTAGCACAGTTTCAGAACGATTCGTGAAAGTCACCTTTTAAGAATAACTTCCACTGCAGCCCATACATAAAAGTTTGCTCCTTTATTACTCTGCACATGGACAATTATTTGCGCTGTTATTTGCCCCAGGCATGTACCTATGTAATTACCGTTTACAGTGAAAAGATGGATGTTATCGGTCGCTGAACGTCGGAGCAGTAGGCGTTTAATGCATTTTCCCTTAGGGTCCAATGCAAAATTGACACCTCATTTTCTCCATTCTCAAGAGCTTTGAGTCTCTGCAAAACATATACATGTGTAGACACAAATAAGTGAAATAGAATGAAGGCTATTTCAGCTTTAGCTTTTATTCCGTTTGGGAGCTAAAGTCGCACAAACTTTTGTTTACAAAAATTTCGATGGCCTATAGTTCGCAAGTTATGCAATCAGTTGACATAAGATTGTGCATGCATGTAGACATGTTAATGGCCTTTATACATGCCAAGTTTCAGATGGCTACCTACTCATACAAGCAAGCAGTAGCGGTTTGAAATTTTCACAATTTGGGCTACACGTTCGGGACGATTCGTGACCTTAGGTGACTTGCACAATTCGGGCTGAAACTAGTGCCAAATGAGAGGGTTGGGATAAACATTCAATTGACCATATGTGCCAAAAATTCTCGTTCTTTAGTTTTCGAGTTATAGCCCCTGGAAGTCGTAAACTGCACGACTTTGCCCTCGAATATCTCGACAACGGAGAAAGGAGAATTTCTGGGATTTTTTCCCAAGAAATATATGGGAATTATCTGTAATTTTAGCACAGTTTCAGAACGATTCGTGAAAGTCACCTTTCAAGAATAACTTCCACTGCAGCCCATACATAAAAGTTTGCTCCTTTATTACTCTGCACATGGACAATTATTTGCGCTGTTATTTGCCCCAGGCATGTACCTATGTAATTACCGTTAACAGTGTAAAGATGCATGTTATCGGTCGCTGAACGTCGGAGCAGTAGGCGTTTAATGCATTTTCCCATAGTGTCCAATGCAAAATTGACACCTCATTTTCTCCATTCTCAAGAGCTTTGAGTCTCTGCAAAACATATACATGTGTAGACACAAATAAGTGAAATAGAATGAAGGCTATTTCAGCTTTAGCTTTTATTCCGTTTGGGAGCTAAAGTCGCACAAACTTTTGTTTACAAAAATTTCGATGGCCTATAGTTCGTAAGTTATGCAATCAGTTGACATAAGATTGTGCATGCATGTAGACATGTTAATGGCCTTTATACATGCCAAGTTTCAGATGGCTACCTACTCATACAAGCAAGCAGTAGCGGTTTGAAATTTTCACAATTTGGGCTACACGTTCGGGACGATTCGTGACCTTAGGTGACTTGCACAATTCGGGCTGAAACTAGTGCCAAATGAGAGGGTTGGGATAAACATTCAATTGACCATATGTGCCAAAAATTCTCGTTCTTTAGTTTTCGAGTTATAGCCCCTGGAAGTCGTAAACTGCACGACTTTGCCCTCGAATATCTCGACAACGGAGAAAGGAGAATTTCTGGGATTTTTTCCCAAGAAATATATGGGAGTTATCTGTAATTTTAGCACAGTTTCAGAACAATTCGTGAAAGTCACCTTTTAAGAATAACTTCCACTGCAGCCCATACATAAAAGTTTGCTCCTTTATTACTCTGCACATGGACAATTATTTGCGCTGTTATTTGCCCCAGGCATGTACCTATGTAATTACCGTTTACAGTGTAAAGATGGATGTTATCGGTCGCTGAACGTCAGAGCAGTAGGCGTTTAATGCATTTTCCCATAGGGTCCAATGCAAAATTGACACCTCATTTTCTCCATTCTCAAGAGCTTTGAGTCTCTGCAAAACATATACATGTGTAGACACAAATAAGTGAAATAGAATGAAGGCTATTTCAGCTTTAGCTTTTATTCCGTTTGGGAGCTAATTTCGCACAAACTTTTGTTTACAAAAATTTCGATGGCCTATAGTTCGCAAGTTATGCAATCAGTTGACATAAGATTGTGCATGCATGTAGACATGTTAATGGCCTTTATACATGCCAAGTTTCAGGTGGCTACCTACTCATACAAGCAAGCAGTAGCGGTTTGAAATTTTCACAATATGGGCTACACGTTCGGGACGATTCGTGACCTTAGGTGACTTGCACAATTCGGGCTGAAACTAGTGCCAAATGAGAGGGTTGGGATAAACATTCAATTGACCATATGTGCCAAAAATTCTCGTTCTTTAGTTTTCGAGTTATAGCCCCTGGAAGTCGTAAACTGCACGACTTTGCCCTCGAATATCTCGACAACGGAGAAAGGAGAATTTTTGGGATTTTTTCCAAAGAAATATATGGGAATTATCTGTAATTTTAGCACAGTTTCAGAACGATTCGTAGAAAGTCACCTTTTAAGAATAACTTCCACTGCAGCCCATACATAAAAGTTTGCTCCTTTATTACTCTGCACATGGACAATTATTTGCGCTGTTATTTGCCCCAGGCATGTACCTATGTAATTACCGTTTACAGTGTAAAGATGGATGTTATCGGTCTCTGAACGTCGGAGCAGTTGGCGTTTAATGCATTTTCCCATAGGGTCCAATGCAAAATTGACACCTCATTTTCTCCATTCTCAAGAGCTTTGAGTCTCTGCAAAACATATACATGTGTAGACACAAATAAGGGAAATATAATGAAGGCTATTTCAGCTTTAGCTTTTATTCCGTTTGGGAGCTAAAGTCGCACAAACTTTTGTTTACAAAAATTTCGATGGCCTATAGTTCGTAAGTTATGCAATCAGTTGACATAAGATTGTGCATGCATGTAGACATGTTAATGGCCTTTATACATGCCAAGTTTCAGATGGCTACCTACTCATACAAGCAAGCAGTAGCGGTTTGAAATTTTCACAATTTGGGCTACACGTTCGGGACGATTCGTGACCTTAGGTGACTTGCACAATTCGGGCTGAAACTAGTGCCAAATGAGAGGGTTGGGATAAACATTCAATTGACCTTATGTGCCAAAAATTCTCGTTCTTTAGTTTTCGAGTTATAGCCCCTGGAAGTCGTAAACTGCACGACTTTGCCCTCGAATATCTCGACAACGGAGAAAGGAGAATTTCTGGGATTTTTTCCCAAGAAATATATGGGAATTATCTGTAATTTTAGCACAGTTTCAGAACGATTCGTGAAAGTCACCTTTTAAGAATAACTTCCACTGCAGCCCATACATAAAAGTTTGCTCCTTTATTACTCTGCACATGGACAATTATTTGCGCTGTTATTTGCCCCAGGCATGAGCCTATGTAATTACCGTTTACAGTGTAAAGATGGATGTTATCGGTCGCTGAACGTCGGAGCAGTAGGCGTTTAATGCATTTTCCCATAGGGTCCAATGCAAAATTGACACCTCATTTTCTCCATTCTCAAGAGCTTTGAGTCTCTGCAAAACATATACATGTGTAGACACAAATAAGTGAAATAGAATGAAGGCTATTTCAGCTTTAGCTTTTATTCCGTTTGGGAGCTAAAGTCGCACAAACTTTTGTTTACAAAAATTTCGATGGCCTATAGTTCGCAAGTTATGCAATCAGTTGACATAAGATTGTGCATGCATGTAGACATGTTAATGGCCTTTATACATGCCAAGTTTCAGATGGCTACCTACTCATACAAGCAAGCAGTAGCGGTTTGAAATTTTCACAATTTGGGCTACACGTTCGGGACGATTCGTGACCTTAGGTGACTTGCACAATTCGGGCTGAAACTAGTGCTAAATGAGAGGGTTGGGATAAACATTCAATTGACCATATGTGCCAAAAATTCTCGTTCTTTAGTTTTCGAGTTATAGCCCCTGGAAGTCGTAAACTGCACGACTTTGCCCTCGAATATCTCGACAACGGAGAAAGGAGAATTTCTGGGATTTTTTCCCAAGAAATATATGGGAATTATCTGTAATTTTAGCACAGTTTCAGAACGATTCGTGAAAGTCACCTTTTAAGAATAACTTCCACTGCAGCCCATACATAAAAGTTTGCTCCTTTATTACTCTGCACATGGACAATTATTTGCGCTGTTATTTGCCCCAGGCATGAGCCTATGTAATTACCGTTTACAGTGTAAAGATGGATGTTATCGGTCGCTGAACGTCGGAGCAGTAGGCGTTTAATGCATTTTCCCATAGGGTCCAATGCAAAATTGACACCTCATTTTCTCCATTCTCAAGAGCTTTGAGTCTCTGCAAAACATATACATGTGTAGACACAAATAAGTGAAATAGAATGAAGGCTATTTCAGCTTTAGCTTTTATTCCGTTTGGGAGCTAAAGTCGCACAAACTTTTGTTTACAAAAATTTCGATGGCCTATAGTTCGCAAGTTATGCAATCAGTTGACATAAGATTGTGCATGCATGTATATATTTTAATGGCCTTTATACATGCCAAGTTTCAGATGGCTACCTACTCATACAAGCAAGCAGTAGCGGAATGAAATTTTCACAATTTGGGCTACACGTTCGGGACGATTCGTGACCTTAGGTGACTTGCACAATTCGGGCTGAAACTAGTGCCAAATGAGAGGGTTGGGATAAACATTCAATTGACCATATGTGCCAAAAATTCTCGTTCTTTAGTTTTCGAGTTATAGCCCCTGGAAGTCGTAAACTGCACGACTTTGCCCTCGAATATCTCGACAACGGAGAAAGGAGAATTTCTGGGATTTTTCCCAAGAAATATATGGGAATTATCTGTAATTTTAGCACAGTTTCAGAACGATTCGTGAAAGTCACCTTTTAAGAATAACTTCCACTGCAGCCCATACATAAAAGTTTGCTCCTTTATTACTCTGCACATGGACAATTATTTGCGCTGTTATTTGCCCCAGGCATGTACCTATGTAATTACCGTTTACAGTGTAAAGATGGATGTTATCGGTCGCTGAACGTCGGAGGAGTTGGCGTTTAATGCATTTTCCCATAGGGTCCAATGCAAAATTGACACCTCATTTTCTCCATTCTCAAGAGCTTTGAGTCTCTGCAAAACATTTACATGTGTAGACACAAATAAGTGAAATAGAATGAAGGCTATTTCAGCTTTAGCTTTTATTCCGTTTGGGAGCTAAAGTCGCACACACTTTTGTTTACAAAAATTTCGATGGCCTATAGTTCGCAAGTTATGCAATCAGTTGACATAAGATTGTGCATGCATGTAGACATGTTAATGGCCTTTATACATGCCAAGTTTCAGATGGCTACCTACTCATACAAGCAAGCAGTAGCGGTTTGAAATTTTCACAATTTGGGCTACACGTTCGGGACGATTCGTGACCTTAGGTGACCTGCACAATTCGGGCTGAAACTAGTGCCAAATAAGAGGGTTGGGATAAACATTCAATTGACCATATGTGCCAAAAATTCTCGTTCTTTAGTTTTCGAGTTATAGCCCCTGGAAGTCGTAAACTGCACGACTTTGCCCTCGAATATCTCGACAACGGAGAAAGGAGAATTTCTGGGATTTTTTCCCAAGAAATATATGGGAATTATCTGTAATTTTAGCACAGTTTCAGAACGATTCGTGAAAGTCACCTTTTAAGAATAACTTCCACTGCAGCCCATACATAAAAGTTTGCTCCTTTATTACTCTGCACATGGACAATTATTTGCGCTGTTATTTGCCCCAGGCATGTACCTATGTAATTACCGTTTACAGTGTAAAGATGGATGTTATCGGTCTCTGAACGTCGGAGCAGTAGGCGTTTAATGCATTTTCCCATAGGGTCCAATGCAAAATTGACACCTCATTTTCTCCATTCTCAAGAGCTTTGAGTCTCTGCAAAACATATACATGTGTAGACACAAATAAGGGAAATATAATGAAGGCTATTTCAGCTTTAGCTTTTATTCCGTTTGGGAGCTAAAGTCGCACAAACTTTTGTTTACAAAAATTTCGATGGCCTATAGTTCGTAAGTTATGCAATCAGTTGACATAAGATTGTGCATGCATGTAGATATGTTAATGGCCTTTATACATGCCAAGTTTCAGATGGCTACCTACTCATACAAGCAAGCAGTAGCGGAATGAAATTTTCACAATTTGGGCTACACGTTCGGGACGATTCGTGACCTTAGGTGACTTGCACAATTCGGGCTGAAACTAGTGCCAAATGAGAGGGTTGGGATAAACATTCAATTGACCTTATGTGCCAAAAATTCTCGTTCTTTAGTTTTCGAGTTATAGCCCCTGGAAGTCGTAAACTGCACGACTTTGCCCTCGAATATCTCGACAACGGAGAAAGGAGAATTTCTGGGATTTTTTCCCAAGAAATATATGGGAATTATCTGTAATTTTAGCAGTTTCAGAACGATTCGTGAAAGTCACCTTTTAAGAATAACTTCCACTGCAGCCCATACATAAAAGTTTGTTCCTTTATTACTCTGCACATGGACAATTATTTGCGCTGTTATTTGCCCCAGGCATGTACCTATGTAATTACCGTTTACAGTGTAAAGATGGATGTTATCGGTCGCTGAACGTCGGAGCAGTAGGCGTTTAATGCATTTTCCCATAGGGTCCAATGCAAAATTGACACCTCATTTTCTCCATTCTCAAGAGCTTTGAGTCTCTGCAAAACATATACATGTGTAGACACAAATAAGTGAAATAGAATGAAGGCTATTTCAGCTTTAGCTTTTATTCCGTTTGGGAGCTAAATTCGCACAAACTTTTGTTTACAAAAATTTCGATGGCCTATAGTTCGCAAGTTATGCAATCAGTTGACATAAGATTGTGCATGCATGTAGACATGTTAATGGCCTTTATACATGCCAAGTTTCAGATGGCTACCTACTCATACAAGCAAGCAGTAGCGGTTTGAAATTTTCACAATTTGGGCTACACGTTCGGGACGATTCGTGACCTTAGGAGACTTGCACAATTCGGGCTGAAACTAGTGCCAAATGAGAGGGTTGGGATAAACATTCAATTGACCTTATGTGCCAAAAATTCTCGTTCTTTAGTTTTCGAGTTATAGCCCCTGGAAGTCGTAAACTGCACGACTTTGCCCTCGAATATCTCGACAACGGAGAAAGGAGAATTTCTGGGATTTTTTCCCAAGAAATATATGGGAATTATCTGTAATTTTAGCACAGTTTCAGAACGATTCGTGAAAGTCACCTTTTAAGAATAACTTCCACTGCAGCCCATACATAAAAGTTTGTTCCTTTATTACTCTGCACATGGACAATTATTTGCGCTGTTATTTGCCCCAGGCATGTACCTATGTAATTACCGTTTACAGTGTAAAGATGGATGTTATCGGTCGCTGAACGTCGGAGCAGTAGGCGTTTAATGCATTTTCCCATAGGGTCCAATGCAAAATTGACACCTCATTTTCTCCATTCTCAAGAGCTTTGAGTCTCTGCAAAACATATACATGTGTAGACACAAATAAGTGAAATAGAATGAAGGCTATTTCAGCTTTAGCTTTTATTCCGTTTGGGAGCTAAAGTCGCACAAACTTTTGTTTACAAAAATTTCGATGGCCTATAGTTCGCAAGTTATGCAATCAGTTGACATAAGATTGTGCATGCATGTAGACATGTTAATGGCCTTTATACATGCCAAGTTTCAGATGGCTACCTACTCATACAAGCAAGCAGTAGCGGTTTGAAATTTTCACAATTTGGGCTACACGTTCGGGACGATTCGTGACCTTAGGTGACTTGCACAATTCGGGCTGAAACTAGTGCTAAATGAGAGGGTTGGGATAAACATTCAATTGACCATATGTGCCAAAAATTCTCGTTCTTTAGTTTTCGAGTTATAGCCCCTGGAAGTCGTAAACTGCACGACTTTGCCCTCGAATATCTCGACAACGGAGAAAGGAGAATTTCTGGGATTTTTTCCCAAGAAATATATGGGAATTATCTGTAATTTTAGCACAGTTTCAGAACGATTCGTGAAAGTCACCTTTTAAGAATAACTTCCACTGCAGCCCATACATAAAAGTTTGCTCCTTTATTACTCTGCACATGGACAATTATTTGCGCTGTTATTTGCCCCAGGCATGAGCCTATGTAATTACCGTTTACAGTGTAAAGATGGATGTTATCGGTCGCTGAACGTCGGAGCAGTAGGCGTTTAATGCATTTTCCCATAGGGTCCAATGCAAAATTGACACCTCATTTTCTCCATTCTCAAGAGCTTTGAGTCTCTGCAAAACATATACATGTGTAGACACAAATAAGTGAAATAGAATGAAGGCTATTTCAGCTTTAGCTTTTATTCCGTTTGGGAGCTAAAGTCGCACAAACTTTTGTTTACAAAAATTTCGATGGCCTATAGTTCGCAAGTTATGCAATCAGTTGACATAAGATTGTGCAAGCATGTAGACATGTTAATGGCCTTTATACATGCCAAGTTTCAGATGGTTACCTACTCATACAAGCAAGCAGTAGCGGTTTGAAATTTTCACAATTTGGGCTACACGTTCGGGACGATTCGTGACCTTAGGTGACTTGCACAATTCGGGCTGAAACTAGTGCCAAATGAGAGGGTTGGGATAAACATTCAATTGACCATATGTGCCAAAAATTCTCGTTCTTTAGTTTTCGAGTTATAGCCCCTGGAAGTCGTAAACTGCACGACTTTGCCCTCGAATATCTCGACAACGGAGAAAGGAGAATTTCTGGGATTTTTCCCAAGAAATATATGGGAATTATTTGTAATTTTAGCACAGTTTCAGAACGATTCGTGAAAGTCACCTTTTAAGAATAACTTCCACTGCAGCCCATACATAAAAGTTTGCTCCTTTATTACTCTGCACATGGACAATTATTTGCGCTGTTATTTGCCCCAGGCATGTACCTATGTAATTACCGTTTACAGTGTAAAGATGGATGTTATCGGTCGCTGAACGTCGGAGCAGTTGGCGTTTAATGCATTTTCCCATAGGGTCCAATGCAAAATTGACACCTCATTTTCTCCATTCTCAAGAGCTTTGAGTCTCTGCAAAACATTTACATGTGTAGACACAAATAAGTGAAATAGAATGAAGGCTATTTCAGCTTTAGCTTTTATTCCGTTTGGGAGCTAAAGTCGCACACACTTTTGTTTACAAAAATTTCGATGGCCTATAGTTCGCAAGTTATGCAATCAGTTGACATAAGATTGTGCATGCATGTAGACATGTTAATGGCCTTTATACATGCCAAGTTTCAGATGGCTACCTACTCACACAAGCAAGCAGTAGCGGTTTGAAATTTTCACAATTTGGGCTACACGTTCGGGACGATTCGTGACCTTAGGTGACCTGCACAATTCGGGCTGAAACTAGTGCCAAATAAGAGGGTTGGGATAAACATTCAATTGACCATATGTGCCAAAAATTCTCGTTCTTTAGTTTTCGAGTTATAGCCCCTGGAAGTCGTAAACTGCACGACTTTGCCCTCGAATATCTCGACAACGGAGAAAGGAGAATTTCTGGGATTTTTTCCCAAGAAATATATGGGAATTATCTGTAATTTTAGCACAGTTTCAGAACGATTCGTGAAAGTCACCTTTTAAGAATAACATCCACTGCAGCCCATACATCAAAGTTTACTCCTTTATTACTCTGCACATGGACAATTATTTGCGCTGTTATTTGCCCCAGGCATGTACCTATGTAATTACCGTTTACAGTGTAAAGATGGATGTTATCGGTCTCTGAACGTCGGAGCAGTAGGCGTTTAATGCATTTTCCCATAGGGTCCAATGCAAAATTGACACCTCATTTTCTCCATTCTCAAGAGCTTTGAGTCTCTGCAAAACATATACATGTGTAGACACAAATAAGGGAAATATAATGAAGGCTATTTCAGCTTTAGCTTTTATTCCGTTTGGGAGCTAAAGTCGCACAAACTTTTGTTTACAAAAATTTCGATGGCCTATAGTTCGTAAGTTATGCAATCAGTTGACATAAGATTGTGCATGCATGTAGATATGTTAATGGCCTTTATACATGCCAAGTTTCAGATGGCTACCTACTCATACAAGCAAGCAGTAGCGGAATGAAATTTTCACAATTTGGGCTACACGTTCGGGACGATTCGTGACCTTAGGTGACTTGCACAATTCGGGCTGAAACTAGTGCCAAATGAGAGGGTTGGGATAAACATTCAATTGACCTTATGTGCCAAAAATTCTCGTTCTTTAGTTTTCGAGTTATAGCCCCTGGAAGTCGTAAACTGCACGACTTTGCCCTCGAATATCTCGACAACGGAGAAAGGAGAATTTCTGGGATTTTTTCCCAAGAAATATATGGGAATTATCTGTAATTTTAGCACAGTTTCAGAACGATTCGTGAAAGTCACCTTTTAAGAATAACTTCCACTGCAGCCCATACATAAAAGTTTGTTCCTTTATTACTCTGCACATGGACAATTATTTGCGCTGTTATTTGCCCCAGGCATGTACCTATGTAATTACCGTTTACAGTGTAAAGATGGATGTTATCGGTCGCTGAACGTCGGAGCAGTAGGCGTTTAATGCATTTTCCCATAGGGTCCAATGCAAAATTGACACCTCATTTTCTCCATTCTCAAGAGCTTTGAGTCTCTGCAAAACATATACATGTGTAGACACAAATAAGTGAAATAGAATGAAGGCTATTTCAGCTTTAGCTTTTATTCCGTTTGGGAGCTAAAGTCGCACAAACTTTTGTTTACAAAAATTTCGATGGCCTATAGTTCGCAAGTTATGCAATCAGTTGACATAAGATTGTGCATGCATGTAGACATGTTAATGGCCTTTATACATGCCAAGTTTCAGATGGCTACCTACTCATACAAGCAAGCAGTAGCGGTTTGAAATTTTCACAATTTGGGCTACACGTTCGGGACGATTCGTGACCTTAGGTGACTTGCACAATTCGGGCTGAAACTAGTGCCAAATGAGAGGGTTGGGATAAACATTCAATTGACCATATGTGCCAAAAATTCTCGTTCTTTAGTTTTCGAGTTATAGCCCCTGGAAGTCGTAAACTGCACGACTTTGCCCTCGAATATCTCGACAACGGAGAAAGGAGAATTTCTGGGATTTTTTCCCAAGAAATATATGGGAATTATCTGTAATTTTAGCACAATTTCAGAACGATTCGTGAAAGTCACCTTTTAAGAATAACTTCCACTGCAGCCCATACATAAAAGTTTGCTCCTTTATTACTCTGCACATGGACAATTATTTGCGCTGTTATTTGCCCCAGGCATGAGCCTATGTAATTACCGTTTACAGTGTAAAGATGGATGTTATCGGTCGCTGAACGTCGGAGCAGTAGGCGTTTAATGCATTTTCCCATAGGGTCCAATGCAAAATTGACACCTCATTTTCTCCATTCTCAAGAGCTTTGAGTCTCTGCAAAACATATACATGTGTAGACACAAATAAGTGAAATAGAATGAAGGCTATTTCAGCTTTAGCTTTTATTCCGTTTGGGAGCTAAAGTCGCACAAACTTTTGTTTACAAAAATTTCGATGGCCTATAGTTCGCAAGTTATGCAATCAGTTGACATAAGATTGTGCATGCATGTAGACATGTTAATGGCCTTTATACATGCCAAGTTTCAGATGGTTACCTACTCATACAAGCAAGCAGTAGCGGTTTGAAATTTTCACAATATGGGCTACACGTTCGGGACGATTCGTGACCTTAGGTGACTTGCACAATTCGGGCTGAAACTAGTGCCAAATGAGAGGGTTGGGATAAACATTCAATTGACCATATGTGCCAAAAATTCTCGTTCTTTAGTTTTCGAGTTATAGCCCCTGGAAGTCGTAAACTGCACGACTTTGCCCTCGAATATCTCGACAACGGAGAAAGGAGAATTTCTGGGATTTTTCCCAAGAAATATATGGGAATTATCTGTAATTTTAGCACAGTTTCAGAACGATTCGTGAAAGTCACCTTTTAAGAATAACTTCCACTGCAGCCCATACATAAAAGTTTGCTCCTTTATTACTCTGCACATGGACAATTATTTGCGCTGTTATTTGCCCCAGGCATGTACCTATGTAATTACCGTTTACAGTGTAAAGATGGATGTTATCGGTCGCTGAACGTCGGAGCAGTTGGCGTTTAATGCATTTTCCCATAGGGTCCAATGCAAAATTGACACCTCATTTTCTCCATTCTTAAGAGCTTTGAGTCTCTGCAAAACATTTACATGTGTAGACACAAATAAGTGAAATAGAATGAAGGCTATTTCAGCTTTAGCTTTTATTCCGTTTGGGAGCTAAAGTCGCACACACTTTTGTTTACAAAAATTTCGATGGCCTATAGTTCGCAAGTTATGCAATCAGTTGACATAAGATTGTGCGTGCATGTAGACATGTTAATGGCCTTTATACATGCCAAGTTTCAGATGGCTACCTACTCATACAAGCAAGCAGTAGCGGTTTGAAATTTTCACAATTTGGGCTACACGTTCGGGACGATTCGTGACCTTAGGTGACCTGCACAATTCGGGCTGAAACTAGTGCCAAATAAGAGGGTTGGGATAAACATTCAATTGACCATATGTGCCAAAAATTCTCGTTCTTTAGTTTTCGAGTTATAGCCCCTGGAAGTCGTAAACTGCACGACTTTGCCCTCGAATATCTCGACAACGGAGAAAGGAGAATTTCTGGGATTTTTTCCCAAGAAATATATGGGAATTATCTGTAATTTTAGCACAGTTTCAGAACGATTCGTGAAAGTCACATTTTAAGAATAACTTCCACTGCAGCCCATACATAAAAGTTTGTTCCTTTATTACTCTGCACATGGACAATTATTTGCGCTGTTATTTGCCCCAGGCATGTACCTATGTAATTACCGTTTACAGTGTAAAGATGGATGTTATCGGTCTCTGAACGTCGGAGCAGTAGGCGTTTAATGCATTTTCCCATAGGGTCCAATGCAAAATTGACACCTCATTTTCTCCATTCTCAAGAGCTTTGAGTCTCTGCAAAACATATACATGTGTAGACACAAATAAGGGAAATATAATGAAGGCTATTTCAGCTTTAGCTTTTATTCCGTTTGGGAGCTAAAGTCGCACAAACTTTTGTTTACAAAAATTTCGATGGCCTATAGTTCGCAAGTTATGCAATCAGTTGACATAAGATTGTGCATGCATGTAGACATGTTAATGGCCTTTATACATGCCAAGTTTCAGATGGCTACCTACTCATACAAGCAAGCAGTAGCGGTTTGAAATTTTCACAATTTGGGCTACACGTTCGGGACGATTCGTGACCTTAGGTGACTTGCACAATTTGGGCTGAAACTAGTGCCAAATGAGAGGGTTGGGATAAACATTCAATTGACCATATGTGCCAAAAATTCTCGTTCTTTAGTTTTCGAGTTATAGCCCCTGGAAGTCGTAAACTGCACGACTTTGCCCTCGAATATCTCGACAACGGAGAAAGGAGAATTTCTGGGATTTTTTCCCAAGAAATATATGGGAATTATCTGTAATTTTAGCACAGTTTCAGAACGATTCGTGAAAGTCACCTTTTAAGAATAACTTCCACTGCAGCCCATACATAAAAGTTTGTTCCTTTATTACTCTGCACATGGACAATTATTTGCGCTGTTATTTGCCCCAGGCATGTACCTATGTAATTACCGTTTACAGTGTAAAGATGGATGTTATCGGTCGCTGAACGTCGGAGCAGTAGGCGTTTAATGCATTTTCCCATAGGGTCCAATGCAAAATTGACACCTCATTTTCTCCATTCTCAAGAGCTTTGAGTCTCTGCAAAACATATACATGTGTAGACACAAATAAGTGAAATAGAATGAAGGCTATTTCAGCTTTAGCTTTTATTCCGTTTGGGAGCTAAAGTCGCACAAACTTTAGTTTACAAAAATTTCGATGGCCTATAGTTCGCAAGTTATGCAATCAGTTGACATAAGATTGTGCATGCATGTAGACATGTTAATGGCCTTTATACATGCCAAGTTTCAGATGGCTACCTACTCATACAAGCAAGCAGTAGCGGTTTGAAATTTTCACAATTTGGGCTACACGTTCGGGACGATTCGTGACCTTAGGTGACTTGCACAATTCGGGCTGAAACTAGTGCCAAATGAGAGGGTTGGGATAAACATTCAATTGACCATATGTGCCAAAAATTCTCGTTCTTTAGTTTTCGAGTTATAGCCCCTGGAAGTCGTAAACTGCACGACTTTGCCCTCGAATATCTCGACAACGGAGAAAGGAGAATTTCTGGGATTTTTTCCCAAGAAATATATGGGAATTATCTGTAATTTTAGCACAGTTTCAGAACGATTCGTGAAAGTCACCTTTTAAGAATAACTTCCACTGCAGCCCATACATAAAAGTTTGCTCCTTTATTACTCTGCACATGGACAATTATTTGCGCTGTTATTTGCCCCAGGCATGTACCTATGTAATTACCGTTTACAGTGTAAAGATGGATGTTATCGGTCGCTGAACGTCGGAGCAGTAGGCGTTTAATGCATTTTCCCATAGGGTCCAATGCAAAATTAACACCTCATTTTCTCCATTCTCAAGAGCTTTGAGTCTCTGCAAAACATATACATGTGTAGACACAAATAAGTGAAATAGAATGAAGGCTATTTCAGCTTTAGCTTTTATTCCGTTTGGGAGCTAAAGTCGCACAAACTTTTGTTTACAAAAATTTCGATGGCCTATAGTTCGCAAGTTATGCAATCAGTTGACATAAGATTGTGCATGCATGTAGACATGTTAATGGCCTTTATACATGCCAAGTTTCAGATGGTTACCTACTCATACAAGCAAGCAGTAGCGGTTTGAAATTTTCACAATATGGGCTACACGTTCGGGACGATTCGTGACCTTAGGTGACTTGCACAATTCGGGCTGAAACTAGTGCCAAATGAGAGGGTTGGGATAAACATTCAATTGACCATATGTGCCAAAAATTCTCGTTCTTTAGTTTTCGAGTTATAGCCCCTGGAAGTCGTAAACTGCACGACTTTGCCCTCGAATATCTCGACAACGGAGAAAGGAGAATTTCTGGGATTTTTCCCAAGAAATATATGGGAATTATCTGTAATTTTAGCACAGTTTCAGAACGATTCGTGAAAGTCACCTTTTAAGAATAACTTCCACTGCAGCCCATACATAAAAGTTTGCTCCTTTATTACTCTGCACATGGACAATTATTTGCGCTGTTATTTGCCCCAGGCATGTACCTATGTAATTACCGTTTACAGTGTAAAGATGGATGTTATCGGTCGCTGAACGTCGGAGCAGTAGGCGTTTAATGCATTTTCCCATAGGGTCCAATGCAAAATTGACACCTAATTTTCTCCATTCTCAAGAGCTTTGAGTCTCTGCAAAACATTTACATGTGTAGACACAAATAAGTGAAATAGAATGAAGGCTATTTCAGCTTTAGCTTTTATTCCGTTTGGGAGCTAAAGTCGCACACACTTTTGTTTACAAAAATTTCGATGGCCTATAGTTCGCAAGTTATGCAATCAGTTGACATAAGATTGTGCATGCATGTAGACATGTTAATGGCCTTTATACATGCCAAGTTTCAGATGGCTACCTACTCATACAAGCAAGCAGTAGCGGTTTGAAATTTTCACAATTTGGGCTACACGTTCGGGACGATTCGTGACCTTAGGTGACTTGCACAATTCGGGCTGAAACTAGTGCCAAATGAGAGGGTTGGGATAAACATTCAATTGACCATATGTGCCAAAAATTCTCGTTCTTTAGTTTTCGAGTTATAGCCCCTGGAAGTCGTAAACTGCACGACTTTGCCCTCGAATATCTCGACAACGGAGAAAGGAGAATTTCTGGGATTTTTTCCCAAGAAATATATGGGAATTATCTGTTATTTTAGCACAGTTTCAGAACGATTCGTGAAAGTCACCTTTAAAGAATAACTTCCACTGCAGCCCATACATAAAAGTTTGCTCCTTTATTACTCTGCACATGGACAATTATTTGCGCTGTTATTTACCCCAGGCATGTACCTATGTAATTACCGTTTACAGTGTAAAGATGGATGTTATCGGTCGCTGAACGTCGGAGCAGTAGGCGTTTAATGCATTTTCCCATAGGGTCCAATGCAAAATTGACACCTCATTTTCTCCATTCTCAAGAGCTTTGAGTCTCTGCAAAACATATACATGTGTAGACACAAATAAGTGAAATAGAATGAAGGCTATTTCAGCTTTAGCTTTTATTCCGTTTGGGAGCTAAAGTCGCACACACTTTTGTTTACAAAAATTTCGATGGCCTATAGTTCGCAAGTTATGCAATCAGTTGACATAAGATTGTGCATGCATGTAGACATGTTAATGGCCTTTATACATGCCAAGATTCAGATGGCTACCTACTCATACAAGCAAGCAGTAGCGGTTTGAAATTTTCACAATTTGGGCTACACGTTCGGGACGATTCGTGACCTTAGGTGACTTGCACAATTCGGACTGAAACTAGTGCCAAATGAGAGGGTTGGGATAAACATTCAATTGACCATATGTGCCAAAAATTCTCGTTCTTTAGTTTTCGAGTTATAGCCCCTGGAAGTCGTAAACTGCACGACTTTGCCCTCGAATATCTCGACAACGGAGAAAGGAGAATTTCTGGGATTTTTTCCCAAGAAATATATGGGAATTATGTGTAATTTTAGCACAGTTTCAGAACGATTCGTGAAAGTCACCTTTAAAGAATAACTTCCACTTCAGCCCATACATAAAAGTTTGCTCCTTTATTACTCTGCACATGGACAATTATTTGCGCTGTTATTTACCCCAGGCATGTACCTATGTAATTACCGTTTACAGTGTAAAGATGGATGTTATCGGTCGCTGAACGTCGGAGCAGTAGGCGTTTAATGCATTTTCCCATAGGGTCCAATGCAAAATTGACACCTCATTTTCTCCATTCTTAAGAGCTTTGAGTCTCTGCAAAACATATACATGTGTAGACACAAATAAGTGAAATAGAATGAAGGCTATTTCAGCTTTAGCTTTTATTCCGTTTGGGAGCTAAAGTCGCACAAACTTTTGTTTACAAAAAATTCGATGGCCTATAGTTCGCAAGTTATGCAATCAGTTGACATAAGATTGTGCATGCATGTAGACATGTTAATGGCCTTTATACATGCCAAGTTTCAGATGGCTACCTACTCATACAAGCAAGCAGTAGCGGTTTGAAATTTTCACAATTTGGGATACACGTTCGGGACGATTCGTGACCTTAGGTGACTTGCACAATTCGGGCTGAAACTAGTGCCAAATGAGAGGGTTGGGATAAACATTCAATTGACCATATGTGCCAAAAATTCTCGTTCTTTAGTTTTCGAGTTATAGCCCCTGGAAGTCGTAAACTGCACGACTTTGCCCTCGAATATCTCGACAACGGAGAAAGGAGAATTTCTGGGATTTTTTCCCAAGAAATATATGGGAATTATCTGTAATTTTAGCACAGTTTCAGAACGATTCGTGAAAGTCACCTTTTAAGAATAACTTCCACTGCAGCCCATACATAAAAGTTTGCTCATTTATTACTCTGCACATGGACAATTATTTGCGCTGTTATTTGCCCCAGGCATGTACCTATGTAATTACCGTTTACAGTGTAAAGATGGATGTTATCGGTCGCTGAACGTCGGAGCAGTAGGCGTTTAATGCATTTTCCCATAGGGTCCAATGCAAAATTGACACCTCATTTTCTCCATTCTCAAGAGCTTTGAGTCTCTGCAAAACATATACATGTGTAGACACAAATAAGGGAAATAGAATGAAGTCTATTTCAGCTTTAGCTTTTATTCCGTTTGGGAGCTAAAGTCGCACAAACTTTTGTTTACAAAAATTTCGATGGCCTATAGTTCGCAAGTTATGCAATCAGTTGACATAAGATTGTGCATGCATGTAGACATGCTAATGGCCTTTATACATGCCAAGTTTCAGATGGCTACCTACTCATACAAGCAAGCAGTAGCGGTTTGAAATTTTCACAATTTGGGCTACACGTTCGGGACGATTCGTGACCTTAGGTGACTTGCACAATTCGGGCTAAAACTAGTGCCAAATGAGAGGGTTGGGATAAACATTCAATTGACCATATGTGCCAAAAATTCTCGTTCTTTAGTTTTCGAGTTATAGCCCCTGGAAGTCGTAAACTGCACGACTTTGCCCTCGAATATCTCGACAACGGAGAAAGGAGAATTTCTGGGATTTTTTCCCAAGAAATATATGGGAATTATCTGTAATTTTAGCACAGTTTCAGAACGATTCGTGAAAGTCACCTTTTAAGAATAACTTCCACTGCAGCCCATACATAAAAGTTTGCTCCTTTATTACTCTGCACATGGACAATTATTTGCGCTGTTATTTGCCCCAGGCATGTACCTATGTAATTACCGTTTACAGTGTAAAGATGGATGTTATCGGTCGCTGAACGTCGGAGCAGTAGGCGTTTAATGCATTTTCCCATAGGGTCCAATGCAAAATTGACACCTCATTTTCTCCATTCTCAAGAGCTTTGAGTCTCTGCAAAACATATACATGTGTAGACACAAATAAGTGAAATAGAATGAAGGCTATTTCAGCTTTAGCTTTTATTCCGTTTGGGAGCTAAAGTCGCACAAACTTTTGTTTACAAAATATTCGATGGCCTATAGTTCGCAAGTTATGCAATCAGTTGACATAAGATTGTGCATGCATGTAGACATGTTAATGGCCTTTATACATGCCAAGTTTCAGATGGCTACCTACTCATACAAGCAAGCAGTAGCGGTTTGAAATTTTCACAATTTGGGCTACACGTTCGGGACGATTCGTGACCTTAGGTGACCTGCACAATTCGGGCTGAAACTAGTGCCAAATGAGAGGGTTGGGATAAACATTCAATTGACCATATGTGCCAAAAATTCTCGTTCTTTAGTTTTCGAGTTATAGCCCCTGGAAGTCGTAAACTGCACGACTTTGCCCTCGAATATCTCGACAACGGAGAAAGAAGAATTTCTGGGATTTTTTCCCAAGAAATATATGGGAATTATCTGTTATTTTAGCACAGTTTCAGAACGATTCGTGAAAGTCACCTTTAAAGAATAACTTCCACTGCAGCCCATACATAAAAGTTTGCTCCTTTATTACTCTGCACATGGACAATTATTTGCGCTGTTATTTACCCCAGGCATGTACCTATGTAATTACCGTTTACAGTGTAAAGATGGATGTTATCGGTCGCTGAACGTCGGAGCAGTAGGCGTTTAATGCATTTTCCCATAGGGTCCAATGCAAAATTGACACCTCATTTTCTCCATTCTTAAGAGCTTTGAGTCTCTGCAAAACATATACATGTGTAGACACAAATAAGTGAAATAGAATGAAGGCTATTTCAGCTTTAGCTTTTATTCCGTTTGGGAGCTAAAGTCGCACAAACTTTTGTTTACAAAAAATTCGATGGCCTATAGTTCGCAAGTTATGCAATCAGTTGACATAAGATTGTGCATGCATGTAGACATGTTAATGGCCTTTATACATGCCAAGTTTCAGATGGCTACCTACTCATACAAGCAAGCAGTAGCGGTTTGAAATTTTCACAATTTGGGATACACGTTCGGGACGATTCGTGACCTTAGGTGACTTGCACAATTCGGGCTGAAACTAGTGCCAAATGAGAGGGTTGGGATAAACATTCAATTGACCATATGTGCCAAAAATTCTCGTTCTTTAGTTTTCGAGTTATAGCCCCTGGAAGTCGTAAACTGCACGACTTTGCCCTCGAATATCTCGACAACGGAGAAAGGAGAATTTCTGGGATTTTTTCCCAAGAAATATATGGGAATTATCTGTAATTTTAGCACAGTTTCAGAACGATTCGTGAAAGTCACCTTTTAAGAATAACTTCCACTGCAGCCCATACATAAAAGTTTGCTCATTTATTACTCTGCACATGGACAATTATTTGCGCTGTTATTTGCCCCAGGCATGTACCTATGTAATTACCGTTTACAGTGTAAAGATGGATGTTATCGGTCGCTGAACGTCGGAGCAGTAGGCGTTTAATGCATTTTCCCATAGGGTCCAATGCAAAATTGACACCTCATTTTCTCCATTCTCAAGAGCTTTGAGTCTCTGCAAAACATATACATGTGTAGACACAAATATGGGAAATAGAATGAAGTCTATTTCAGCTTTAGCTTTTATTCCGTTTGGGAGCTAAAGTCGCACAAACTTTTGTTTACAAAAATTTCGATGGCCTATAGTTCGCAAGTTATGCAATCAGTTGACATAAGATTGTGCATGCATGTAGACATGCTTATGGCCTTTATACATGCCAAGTTTCAGATGGCTACCTACTCATACAAGCAAGCAGTAGCGGTTTGAAATTTTCACAATTTGGGCTACACGTTCGGGACGATTCGTGACCTTAGGTGACTTGCACAATTCGGGCTAAAACTAGTGCCAAATGAGAGGGTTGGGATAAACATTCAATTGACCATATGTGCCAAAAATTCTCGTTCTTTAGTTTTCGAGTTATAGCCCCTGGAAGTCGTAAACTGCACGACTTTGCCCTCGAATATCTCGACAACGGAGAAAGGAGAATTTCTGGGATTTTTTCCCAAGAAATATATGGGAATTATCTGTAATTTTAGCACAGTTTCAGAACGATTCGTGAAAGTCACCTTTTAAGAATAACTTCCACTGCAGCCCATACATAAAAGTTTGCTCATTTATTACTCTGCACATGGACAATTATTTGCGCTGTTATTTGCCCCAGGCATGTACCTATGTAATTACCGTTTACAGTGTAAAGATGGATGTTATCGGTCGCTGAACGTCGGAGCAGTAGGCGTTTAATGCATTTTCCCATAGGGTCCAATGCAAAATTGACACCTCATTTTCTCCATTCTCAAGAGCTTTGAGTCTCTGCAAAACATATACATGTGTAGACACAAATAAGTGAAATAGAATGAAGGCTATTTCAGCTTTAGCTTTTATTCCGTTTGGGAGCTAAAGTCGCACAAACTTTTGTTTACAAAATATTCGATGGCCTATAGTTCGCAAGTTATGCAATCAGTTGACATAAGATTGTGCATGCATGTAGACATGTTAATGGCCTTTATACATGCCAAGTTTCAGATGGCTACCTACTCATACAAGCAAGCAGTAGCGGTTTGAAATTTTCACAATTTGGGCTACACGTTCGGGACGATTCGTGACCTTAGGTGACCTGCACAATTCGGGCTGAAACTAGTGCCAAATGAGAGGGTTGGGATAAACATTCAATAGACCATATGTGCCAAAAATTCTCGTTCTTTAATTTTCGAGTTATAGCCCCTGGAAGTCGTAAACTGCACGACTTTGCCCTCGAATATCTCGACAACGGAGAAAGGAGAATTTCTGGGATTTTTTCCCAAGAAATATATGGGAATTATCTGTAATTTTAGCACAGTTTCAGAACGATTCGTGAAAGTCACCTTTTAAGAATAACTTCCACTGCAGCCCATACATAAAAGTTTGCTCCTTTATTACTCTGCACATGGACAATTATTTGCGCTGTTATTTGCCCCAGGCATGTACCTATGTAATTACCGTTTACAGTGTAAAGATGGATGTTATCGGTCGTTGAACGTCGGAGCAGTAGGCGTTTAATGCATTTTCCCATAGGGTCCAATGCAAAATTGAAACCTCATTTTCTCCATTCTCAAGAGCTTTGAGTCTCTGCAAAACATATACATGTGTAGACACAAATAAGTGAAATAGAATGAAGGCTATTTCAGCTTTAGCTTTTATTCCGTTTGGGAGCTAATTTCGCACAAACTTTTGTTTACAAAATTTCGATGGCCTATAGTTCGCAAGTTATGCAATCAGTTGACATAAGATTGTGCATGCATGTAGACATGTTAATGGCCTTTATACATGCCAAGTTTCAGGTGGCTACCTACTCATTCAAGCAAGCAGTAGCGGTTTGAAATTTTCACAATATGGGCTACACGTTCGGGACGATTCGTGACCTTAGGTGACTTGCACAATTCGGGCTGAAACTAGTGCCAAATGAGAGGGTTGGGATAAACATTCAATTGACCATATGTGCTAAAAATTCTCGTTCTTTAGTTTTCGAGTTATAGCCCCTGGAAGTCGTAAACTGCACGACTTTGCCCTCGAATATCTCGACAACGGAGAAAGGAGAATTTCTGGGACTTTTTCCCAAGAAATATATGGGAATTATCTGTAATTTTAGCACAGTTTCAGAACGATTCGTGAAAGTCACCTTTTAAGAATAACTTCCACTGCAGCCCATACATAAAAGTTTGCTCCTTTATTACTCTGCACATGGACAATTATTTGCGCTGTTATTTGCCCCAGGCATGTACTTATGTAATTACCGTTTACAGTGTAAAGATGGATGTTATCGGTCGCTGAACGTCGGAGCAGTAGGCGTTTAATGCATTTTCCCCTAGGGTCCAATGCAAAATTGACACCACATTTTCTCCATTCTCAAGAGCTTTGAGTCTCTGCAAAACATATACATGGGTAGACACAAATAAGTGAAATAGAATGAAGGCTATTTCAGCTTTAGCTTTTATTCCGTTTGGGAGCTAAAGTCGCACAAACTTTTGTTTACAAAAATTTTGATGGCCTATAGTTCGCAAGTTATGCAATCAGTTGACATAAGATTGTGCATGCATGTAGACATGTTAATGGCCTTTATACATGCCAAGTTTCAGATGGCTACCTACTCATTCAAGCAAGCAGTAGCGGTTTGAAATTTTCACAATTTGGGCACGTTCGGGACGATGCGTGACCTTAGGTGACTTGCACAATTCGGGCTGAAACTAGTGCCAAATGAGAGGGTTGGGATAAACATTCAATTGACCATATGTGCCAAAAATTCTCGTTCTTTAGTTTTCGAGTTATAGCCCCTGGAAGTCGTAAACTGCACGACTTTGCCCTCGAATATCTCGACAACGGAGAAAGGAGAATTTCTGGGATTTTTTCCCAAGAAATATATGGGAATTATCTGTAATTTTAGCACAGTTTCAGAACGATTCGTGAAAGTCACCTTTTAAGAATAACTTCCACTGCAGCCCATACATAAAAGTTTGCTCCTTTATTACTCTGCACATGGACAATTATTTGCGCTGTTATTTGCCCCAGGCATGTACCTATGTAATTACCGTTTACAGTGTAAAGATGGATGTTATCGGTCGCTGAACGTCGGAGCAGTAGGCGTTTAATGCATTTTCCCATAGGGTCCAATGCAAAATTGACACCTCATTTTCTCCATTCTCAAGAGCTTTGAGTCTCTGCAAAACATATACATGTGTAGACACAAATAAGTGAAATAGAATGAAGGCTATTTCAGCTTTAGCTTTTATTCCGTTTGGGTGCTAAAGTCACACAAACTTTTGTTTACAAAAATTTCGATGGCCTATAGTTCGCAAGTTATGCAATCAGTTGACATAAGATTGTGCATGCATGTAGACATGTTAATGGCCTTTATACATGCCAAGTTTCAGATGGCTACCTACTCATACAAGCAAGCAGTAGCGGTTTGAAATTTTCACAATATGGGCTACACGTTCGGGACGATTCGTGACCTTAAGTGACTTGCACAATTCGGGCTGAAACTAGTGCCAAATGAGAGGGTTGGGATAAACATTCAATTGACCATATGTGCCAAAAATTCTCGTTCTTTAGTTTTCGAGTTATAGCCCCTGGAAGTCGTAAACTGCACGACTTTGCCCTCGAATATCTCGACAACGGAGAAAGGAGAATTTCTGGGATTTTTTCCCAAGAAATATATGGGAATTATCTGTAATTTTAGCACAGTTTCAGAACGATTCGTGAAAGTCACCTTTTAAGAATAACTTCCACTGCAGCCCATACATAAAAGTTTGCTCCTTTATTACTCTGCACATGGACAATTATTTGCGCTGTTATTTGCCCCAGGCATGTACCTATGTAATTACCGTTTACAGTGTAAAGATGGATGTTATCGGTCGCTGAACGTCGGAGCAGTAGGCGTTTAATGCATTTTCCCATAGGGTCCAATGCAAAATTGACACCTCATTTTCTCCATTCTCAAGAGCTTTGAGTCTCTGCAAAACATATACATGTGTAGACACAAATAAGTGAAATAGAATGAAGGCTATTTCAGCTTTAGCTTTTATTCCGTTTGGGAGCTAAAGCCGCACAAACTTTTGTTTACAAAAATTTCGATGGCCTATAGTTCGCAAGTTATGCAATCAGTTGACATAAGATTGTGCATGCATGTAGACATGTTTATGGCCTTTATACATGCCAAGTTTCAGATGGCTACCTAATCATACAAGCAAGCAGTAGCGGTTTGAAATTTTCACAATTTGGGCTACACGTTCGGGACGATTCGTGACCTTAGGTGACTTGCACAATTCGGGCTGAAACTAGTGCCAAATGAGAGGGTTGGGATAAACATTCAATTGACCATATGTGCCAAAAATTCTCGTTCTTTAGTTTTCGAGTTATAGCCCCTGGAAGTCGTAAACTGCACGACTTTGCCCTCGAATATCTCGACAACGGAGAAAGGAGAATTTCTGGGATTTTTTCCCAAGAAATATATGGGAATTATCTGTAATTTTAGCACAGTTTCAGAACGATTCGTGAAAGTCACCTTTTAAGAATAACTTCCACTGCAGCCCATACATAAAAGTTTGCTCCTTTATTACTCTGCACATGGACAATTATTTGCGCTGTTATTTGCCCCAGGCATGTACCTATGTAATTACCGTTTACAGTGTAAAGATGGATGTTATCGGTCGCTGAACGTCGGAGCAGTAGGCGTTTAATGCATTTTCCCATAGGGTCCAATGCAAAATTGACACCTCATTTTCTCCATTCTCAAGAGCTTTGAGTCTCTGCAAAACATATACATGTGTAGACACAAATAAGTGAAATAGAATGAAGGCTATTTCAGCTTTAGCTTTTATTCCGTTTGGGAGCTAAAGTCGCACAAACTTTTGTTTACAAAAATTTCGATGGCCTATAGTTCGCAAGTTATGCAATCAGTTGACATAAGATTGTGCATGCATGTAGACATGTTAATGGCCTTTATACATGCCAAGTTTCAGATGGCTACCTACTCATACAAGCAAGCAGTAGCGGTTTGAAATTTTCACAATTTGGGCTACACGTTCGGGACGATTCGTGACCTTAGGTGACCTGCACAATTCGGGCTGAAACTAGTGCCAAATGAGAGGGTTGGGATAAACATTCAATTGACCATATGTGCCAAAAATTCTCGTTCTTTAGTTTTCGAGTTATAGCCCCTGGAAGTCGTAAACTGCACGACTTTGCCCTCGAATATCTCGACAACGGAGAAAGGAGAATTTCTGGGATTTTTTCCCAAGAAATATATGGGAATTATCTGTAATTTTAGCACAGCTTCAGAACGATTCGTGAAAGTCACCTTTTAAGAATAACTTCCACTGCAGCCCATACATAAAAGTTTGCTCCTTTATTACTCTGCACATGGACAATTATTTGCGCTGTTATTTGCCCCAGGCATGTACCTATGTAATTACCGTTTACAGTGTAAAGATGGATGTTATCGGTCGCTGAACGTCGGAGCAGTAGGCGTTTAATGCATTTTCCCATAGGGTCCAATGCAAAATTGACACCTCATTTTCTCCATTCTCAAGAGCTTTGAGTCTCTGCAAAACATATACATGTGTAGACACAAATAAGTGAAATAGAATGAAGGCTATTTCAGCTTTAGCTTTTATTCCGTTTGGGAGCTAAAGTCGCACAAACTTTTGTTTACAAAAATTTCGATGGCCTATAGTTCGCAAGTTATGCAATCAGTTGACATAAGATTGTGCATGCATGTAGACATGTCAATGGCCTTTATACATGCCAAGTTTCAGATGGCTACCTACCCATACAAGCAAGCAGTAGCGGTTTGAAATTTTCACAATATGGGCTACACGTTCGGGACACTTCGTGACCTTAGGTGACTTGCATAATTCGGGCTGCAACTAGTGCCAAATGAGAGGGTTGGGATAAACATTCAATTGACCATATGTGCCAAAAATTCTCGTTCTTTAGTTTTCGAGTTATAGCCCCTGGAAGTCGTAAACTGCACGACTTTGCCCTCGAATATCTCGACAACGGAGAAAGGAGAATTTCTGGGACTTTTTCCCAAGAAATATATGGGAATTATCTGTAATTTTAGCACAGTTTGGTCAATTGAATGTTTATCCCAACCCTCTCATTTGGCACTAGTTTCAGCCCGAATTGTGCAAGTCACCTAAAGTCACGAATCGTCCCGAACGTGTAGCCCAAATTGTGAAAATTTTGAATTTTGAACACTAGTTTGAATTTTCGGGCTGAAACTAGTGCCAAATGAGAGGGTTGGGATAAACATTCAATTGACCATATGTGCCAAAAATTCTCGTTCTTTAGTTTTCGAGTTATAGCCCCTGGAAGTCGTAAACTGCACGACTTTGCCCTCGAATATCTCGACAACGGAGAAATGAGAATTTCTGGGATTTTTTCCCAAGAAATATATGGGAATTATCTGTAATTTTAGCACAGTTTCAGAACGATTCGTGAAAGTCACCTTTTAAGAATAACTTCCACTGCAGCCCATACATAAAAGTTTGCTCCTTTATTTCTCTGCACACGGACAATTATTTGCGCTGTTTCAGAACGATTCGTGAAAGTCACCTTTTAAGAATAACTTCCACTGCAGCCCATACATAAAAGTTTGCTCCTTTATTACTCTGCACACGGACAATTATTTGCGCTGTTATTTGCCCCAGGCATGTACCTATGTAATTACCGTTTACAGTGTAAAGATGGATGTTATCGGTCGCTGAACGTCGGAGCAGTAGGCGTTTAATGCATTTTCCCATAGGGTCCAATGCAAAATTGACACCTCATTTTCTCCATTCTCAAGAGCTTTGAGTCTCTGCAAAAAATTTACATGTGTAGACACAAATAAGTGAAATAGAATGAAGGCTATTTCAGCTTTAGCTTTTATTCCGTTTGGGAGCTAAAGTCGCACAAACTTTTGTTTACAAAAATTTCGATGGCCTATAGTTCGCAAGTTATGCAATCAGTTGACATAAGATTGTGCATGCATATAGACATGTTAATGGCCTTTATACATGCCAAGTTTCAGATGGCTACCTACTCATACAAGCAAGCAGTAGCGGTTTGAAATTTTCACAATTTGGGCTACACGTTCGGGACGATTCGTGACCTTAGGTGACCTGCACAATTCGGGCTGAAACTAGTGCCAAATGAGAGGGTTGGGATAAACATTCAATTGACCATATGTGCCAAAAATTCTCGTTCTTTAGTTTTCGAGTTATAGCCCCTGGAAGTCGTAAACTGCACGACTTTGCCCTCGAATATCTCGACAACGGAGAAAGGAGAATTTCTGGGATTTTTTCCCAAGAAATATATGGGAATTATCTGTAATTTTAGCACAGTTTCAGAACGATTCGTGAAAGTCACCTTTTAAGAATAACTTCCACTGCAGCCCATACATAAAAGTTTGCTCCTTTATTACTCTGCACATGGACAATTATTTGCGCTGTTATTTGCCCCAGGCATGTACCTATGTAATTACCGTTTACAGTGTAAAGATGGATGTTATTGGTCGCTGAAAGTCGGAGCAGTAGGCGTTTAATGCATTTTCCCATAGGGTCCAATGCAAAATTGACACCTCATTTTCTCCATTCTCAAGAGCTTTGAGTCTCTGCAAAACATTTACATGTGTAGACACAAATAAGTGAAATAGAATGAAGGCTATTTCAGCTTTAGCTTTTATTCCGTTTGGGAGCTAAAGTCGCACAAACTTTTGTTTACAAAAATTTCGATGGCCTATAGTTCGCAAGTTATGCAATCAGTTGACATAAGATTGTGCATGCATGTAGACATGTTAATGGCCTTTATACATGCCAAGTTACAGATGGCTACCTACTCATACAAGCAAGCAGTAGCGGTTTGAAATTTTCACAATTTGGGCTACACGTTCGGGACGATTCGTGACCTTAGGTGACCTGCACAATTCGGGCTAAAACTAGTGCCAAATGAGAGGGTTGGGATAAACATTCAATTGACCATATGTGCCAAAAATTCTCGTTCTTCAGTTTTCGAGTTATAGCCCCTGGAAGTCGTAAACTGCACGACTTTGCCCTCGAATATCTCGACAACGGAGAAAGGAGAATTTCTGGGATTTTTTCCCAAGAAATATATGGGAATTATCTGTAATTTTAGCACAGTTTCAGAACGATTCGCGAAAGTCACCTTTTAAGAATAACTTCCACTGCAGCCCATACATAAAAGTTTGCTCCTTTATTACTCTGCACATGGACAATTATTTGCGCTGTTATTTGCCCCAGGCATGTACCTACGTAATTACCGTTTACAGTGTAAAGAAGGGTGTTATCGGTCGCTGAACGTCGGAGCAGTAGGCGTTTAATGCATTTTCACATAGGGTCCAATGCAAAATTGACACCTCATTTTCTCCATTCTCAAGAGCTTTGAGTCTCTGCAAAACATATACATGTGTAGACACAAATAAGTGAAATAGAATGAAGGCTATTTCAGCTTTAGCTTTTATTCCGTTTGGGAGCTAAAGTCGCACAAACTTTTGTTTACAAAAATTTCGATGGCCTATAGTTCGCAAGTTATGCAATCAGTTGACATAAGATTGTGCATGCATGTAGACTTGTTAATGGCCTTTATACATGCCAAGTTTCAGATGGCTACCTACTCATACAAGCAAGCAGTAGCGGTTTGAAATTTTCACAATTTGGGCTACACGTTCGGGACGATTCGTGACCTTAGGTGACTTGCACAATTTGGGCTGAAACTAGTGCCAAATGAGAGGGTTGGGATAAACATTCAATTGACCATATGTGCCAAAAATTCTCGTTCTTTAGTTTTCGAGTTATAGCCCCTGGAAGTCGTAAACTGCACGACTTTGCCCTCGAATATCTCGACAACGGAGAAAGGAGAATTTCTGGGATTTTTTCCCAAGAAATATATGGGAATTATCTGTAATTTTAGCACAGTTTCAGAACGATTCGTGAAAGTCACCTTTTAAGAATAACTTCCACTGCAGCCCATACATAAAAGTTTGCTCCTTTATTACTCTGCACATGGACAATTATTTGCGCTGTTATTTGCCCCAGGCATGTACCTATGTAATTACCGTTTACAGTGTAAAGATGGATGTTATCGGTCGCTGAACGTCGGAGCAGTAGGCGTTTAATGCATTTTCCCATAGGGTCCAATGCAAAATTGACACCTCATTTTCTCCATTCTCAAGAGCTTTGAGTCTCTGCAAAACATATACATGTGTAGACACAAATAAGGGAAATAGAATGAAGGCTATTTCAGCTTTAGCTTTTATTCCGTTTGGGAGCTAAAGTCGCACAAACTTTTGTTTACAAAAATTTCGATGGCCTATAGTTCGCAAGTTATGCAATCAGTTGACATAAGATTGTGCATGCATGTAGACATGTTAATGGCCTTTATACATGCCAAGTTTCAGATGGCTACCTACTCATACAAGCAAGCAGTAGCGGTTTGAAATTTTCACAATATGGGCTACACGTTCGGGACGATTCGTGACCTTAGGTGACTTGCACAATTCGGGCTGAAACTAGTGCCAAATGAGAGGGTTGGGATAAACATTCAATTGACCATATGTGCCAAAAATTCTCGTTCTTTAGTTTTCGAGGTATAGCCCCTGGAAGTCGTAAACTGCACGACTTTGCCCTCGAATATCTCGACAACGGAGAAAGGAGAATTTCTGGGATTTTTTCCCAAGAAATATATGGGAATTATCTGTAATTTTAGCACAGTTTCAGAACGATTCGTGAAAGTCACCTTTTAAGAATAACTTCCACTGCAGCCCATACATAAAAGTTTGCTCCTTTATTACTCTGCACATGGACAATTATTTGCGCTGTTATTTGCCCCAGGCATGTACCTATGTAATTACCGTTTACAGTGTAAAGATGGATGTTATCGGTCGCTGAACGTCGGAGCAGTAGGCGTTTAATGCATTTTCCCATAGGGTCCAATGCAAAATTGACACCTCATTTTCTCCATTCTCAAGAGCTTTGGGTCTCTGCAAAACATATACATGTGTAGACACAAATAAGTGAAATAGAATGAAGGCTATTTCAGCTTTAGCTTTTATTCCGTTTGGGAGCTAAAGTCGCACAAACTTTTGTTTACAAAAATGTTAATGGCCTTTATACATGCCAAGTTTCAGATGGCTACCTACTCATACAAGCAAGCAGTAGCGGTTTGAAATTTTCACAATATGGGCTACACGTTCGGGACGATTCGTGACCTTAGGTGACTTGCACAATTCGGGCTGAAACTAGTGCCAAATGAGAGGGTTGGGATAAACATTCAATTGACCATATGTGCCAAAAATTCTCGTTCTTTAGTTTTCGAGTTATAGCCCCTGGAAGTCGTAAACTGCACGACTTTGCCCTCGAATATCTCGACAACGGAGAAAGGAGAATTTCTGGTATTTTTTCCCAAGAAATATATGGGAATTATCTGTAATTTTAGCACAGTTTCAGAACGATTCGTGAAAGTCACCTTTTAAGAATAACTTCCACTGCAGCCCATACATAAAAGTTTGCTCCTTTATTACTCTGCACATGGACAATTATTTGCGATGTTATTTGCCCCAGGCATGTACCTATGTAATTACCGTTTACAGTGTAAAGATGGATGTTATCGGTCGCTGAACGTCGGAGCAGTAGGCGTTTAATGCATTTTCCCATAGGGTCCAATGCAAAATTGACACCTCATTTTCTCCATTCTCAAGAGCTTTGAGTCTCTGCAAAACATATACATGTGTAGACACAAATAAGTGAAATAGAATGAAGGCTATTTCAGCTTTAGCTTTTATTCCGTTTGGGAGCTAAAGTCGCACAAACTTTTGTTTACAAAAATTTCGATGGCCTATAGTTCGCAAGTTATGCAATCAGTTGACATAAGATTGTGCATGCATGTAGACATGCTGATGGCCTTTATACATGCCAAGTTTCAGATGGCTACCTACTCATACAAGCAAGCAGTAGCGGTTTGAAATTTTCACAATTTGGGCTACACGTTCGGGACGATTCGTGACTATAGGTGACTTGCACAATTCGGGCTGAAACTAGTGCCAAATGAGAGGGTTGGGATAAACATTCAATTGACCATATGTGCCAAAAATTCTCGTTCTTTAGTTTTCGAGTTATAGCCCCTGGAAGTCGTAAACTGCACGACTTTGCCCTCGAATATCTCGACAACGGAGAAAGGAGAATTTCTGGGATTTTTTCCCAAGAAATATATGGGAATTATCTGTAATTTTAGCACAGTTTCAGAACGATTCGTGAAAGTCACCTTTTAAGAATAACTTCCACTGCAGCCCATACATAAAAGTTTGTTCCTTTATTACTCTGCACATGGACAATTATTTGCGCTGTTATTTGCCCCAGGCATGTACCTATGTAATAACCGTTTACAGTGTAAAGATGGTTGTTATCGGTCGCTGAACGTCGGAGCAGTAGGCGTTTAATGCATTTTCCCATAGGGTCCAATGCAAAATTGACACCTCATTTTCTCCATTCTCAAGAGCTTTGAGTCTCTGCAAAACATATACATGTGTAGACACAAATAAGTGAAATAGAATGAAGGCTATTTCAGCTTTAGCTTTTATTCCGTTTGGGAGCTAAAGTCGCACAAACTTTTGTTTACAAAAATTTCGATGGCCTATAGTTCGCAAGTTATGCAATCAGTTGACATAAGATTGTGCATGCATGTAGACATGTTAATGGCCTTTATACATGCCAAGTTTCAGATGGCTACCTACTCATACAAGCAAGCAGTAGCGGTTTGAAATTTTCACAATTTGGGCTACACGTTCGGGACGATTCGTGACCTTAGGTGACTTGCACAATTCGGGCTGAAACTAGTGCCAAATGAGAGGGTTGGGATAAACATTCAATTGACCATATGTGCCAAAAATTCTCGTTCTTTAGTTTTCGAGTTATAGCCCCTGGAAGTCGTAAACTGCACGACTTTGCCCTCGAATATCTCGACAACGGAGAAAGGAGAATTTCTGGGATTTTTTCCCAAGAAATATATGGGAATTATCTGTAATTTTAGCACAGTTTCAGAACGATTCGTGAAAGTCACCATTTAAGAATAACTTCCACTGCAGCCCATACATAAAAGTTTGCTCCTTTATTACTCTGCACATGAACAATTATTTGCGCTGTTATTTGCCCCAGGCCTTTACCTATGTAATTACCGTTTACAGTGTAAAGATGGATATTATCGGTCGCTGAACGTCGGAGAAGTAGGCGTTTAATGCATTTTCCCATAGGGTCAAATGCAAAATTGACACCTTATTTTCTCCATTCTCAAGAGCTTTGAGTCTCTGCAAAACATATACATGTGTAGACACAAATAAGTGAAATAGAATGAAGGCTATTTCAGCTTTAGCTTTTATTCCGTTTGGGAGCTAAAGTCGCACAAACTTTTGTTTACAAAAAATTCGATGGCCTATAGTTCGCAAGTTATGCAATCAGTTGACATAAGATTGTGCATGCATGTAGACATGTTAATGGCCTTAATACATGCCAAGTTTCAGATGGCTACCTACTCATACAAGCAAGCAGTAGCGGTTTGAAATTTTCACAATTTGGGCTACACGTTCGGGACGATTCGTGACCTTAGGTGACCTGCACAATTCGGGCTGAAACTAGTGCCAAATGAGAGGGTTGGGATAAACATTCAATTGACCATATGTGCCAAAAATTCTCGTTCTTTAGTTTTCGAGTTATAGCCCCTGGAAGTCGTAAGCTGCACGACTTTGCCCTCGAATATCTCGACAACGGAGAAAGGAGAATTTCTGGGATTTTTTCCCAAGAAATATATGGGAATTATCTGTTATTTTAGCACAGTTTCAGAACGATTCGTGAAAGTCACCTTTTAAGAATAACTTCCACTGCAGCCCATACATAAAAGTTTGCTCCTTTATTACTCTGCACATGGACAATTATTTGCGCTGTTATTTGCCCCAGGCATGTACCTATGTAATTACCGTTTACAGTGTAAAGATGGATGTTATCGGTCGCTGAACGTCGATGCAGTAGGCGTTTAATGCATTTTCCCATAGGGTCCAATGCAAAATTGACACCTCATTTTCTCCATTCTCAAGAGCTTTGAGTCTCTGCAAAACATATACATGTGTAGACACAAATAAGGGAAATAGAATGAAGTCTATTTCATCTTTAGCTTTTATTCCGTTTGGGAGCTAAAGTCGCACAAACTTTTGTTTACAAAAATTTCGATGGCCTATAGTTCGCAAGTTATGCAATCAGTTGACATAAGATTGTGCATGCATGGAGACATGTTAATGGCCTTTATACATGCCAAGTTTCAGATGGCTACCTACTCATACAAGCAAGCAGTAGCGGTTTGAAATTTTCACAATATGGGCTACACGTTCGGGACGATTCGTGACCTTAGGTGACTTGCACAATTCGGGCTGAAACTAGTGCCAAATGAGAGGGTTGGGATAAACATTCAATTGACCATATGTGCCAAAAATTCTCGTTCTTTAGTTTTCGAGTTATAACCCCTGGAAGTCGTAAACTGCACGACTTTGCCCTCGAATATCTCGACAACGGAGAAAGGAGAATTTCTGGGATTTTTTCCCAAGAAATATATGGGAATTATCTGTAATTTTAGCACAGTTTCAGAACGATTCGTGAAAGTCACCTTTTAAGAATAACTTCCACTGCAGCCCATACATAAAAGTTTGCTCCTTTATTACTCTGCACATGGACAATTATTTGCGCTGTTATTTGCCCCAGGCATGTACCTATGTAATTACCGTTTACAGTGTAAAGATGGATGTTATCGGTCGCTGAACGTCGGAGCAGTAGGCGTTTAATGCATTTTCCCATAGGGTCCAATGCAAAATTGACACCTCATTTTCTCCATTCTCAAGAGCTTTGAGTCTCTGCAAAACATAAACATGTGTAGACACAAATAAGTGAAATAGAATGAAAGCTATTTCAGCTTTAGCTTTTATTCCGTTTGGGAGCTAAAGTCGCACAAACTTTTGTTTACAAAAATGTTAATGGCCTTTATACATGCCAAGTTTCAGATGGCTACCTACTCATACAAGCAAGCAGTAGCGGTTTGAAATTTTCACAATATGGGCTACACGTTCGGGACGATTCGTGACCTTAGGTGACTTGCACAATTCGGGCTGAAACTAGTGCCAAATGAGAGGGTTGGGATAAACATTCAATTGACCATATGTGCCAAAAATTCTCGTTCTTTAGTTTTCGAGTTATAGCCCCTGGAAGTCGTAAACTGCACGACTTTGCCCTCGAATATCTCGACAACGGAGAAAGGAGAATTTCTGGGATTTTTTCCCAAGAAATATATGGGAATTATCTGTAATTTTAGCACAGTTTCAGAACGATTCGTGAAAGTCACCTTTTAAGAATAACTTCCACTGCAGCCCATACATAAAAGTTTGCTCATTTATTACTCTGCACATGGACAATTATTTGCGCTGTTATTTGCCCCAGGCATGTACCTATGTAATTACCGTTTACAGTGTAAAGATGGATGTTATCGGTCGCTGAACGTCGGAGCAGTAGGCGTTTAATGCGTTTTCCCATAGGGTCCAATGCAAAATTGACACCTCATTTTCTCCATTCTCAAGAGCTTTGAGTCTCTGCAAAACATATACATGTGTAGACACAAATAAGTGAAATAGAATGAAGGCTATTTCAGCTTTAGCTTTTATTCCGTTTGGGAGCTAAAGTCGCACAAACTTTTGTTTACAAAAATTTCGATGGCCTATAGTTCGCAAGTTATGCAATCAGTTGACATAAGATTGTGCATGCATGTAGACATGTTAATGGCCTTTATACATGCCAAGTTTCAGATGGCTACCTACTCATACAAGCAAGCAGTAGCGGTTTGAAATTTTCACAATATGGGCTACACGTTCGGGACGATTCGTGACCTTAGGTGACTTGCACAATTCGGGCTGAAACTAGTGCCAAATGAGAGGGTTGGGATAAACATTCAATTGACCATATGTGCCAAAAATTCTCGTTCTTTAGTTTTCGAGTTATAGCCCCTGGAAGTCGTAAACTGCACGACTTTGCCCTCGAATATCTCGACAACGGAGAAAGGAGAATTTCTGGGATTTTTTCCCAAGAAATATATGGGAATTATCTGTAATTTAGCACAGTTTCAGAACGATTCGTGAAAGTCACCTTTTACGAATAACTTCCACTGCAGCCCATACATAAAAGTTTGCTCATTTATTACTCTGCACATGGACAATTATTTGCGCTGTTATTTGCCCCAGGCATGTACCTATGTAATTACCGTTTACAGTGTAAAGATGGATGTTATCGGTCGCTGAACGTCGGAGCAGTAGGCGTTTAATGCATTTTCCCATAGGGTCCAATGCAAAATTGACACCTCATTTTCTCCATTCTCAAGAGCTTTGAGTCTCTGCAAAACATATACATGTGTAGACACAAATAAGTGAAATAGAATGAAGGCGATTTCAGCTTTAGCTTTTATTCCGTTTGGGAGCTAAAGTCGCACAAACTTTTGTTTACAAAAATTTCGATGGCCTATAGTTCGCAAGTTATGCAATCAGTTGACATAAGATTGTGCATGCATGTAGACATGTTAATGGCCTTTATACATGCCAAGTTTCAGATGGCTACCTACTCATACAAGCAAGCAGTAGCGGTTTGAAATTTTCACAATATGGGCTACACGTTCGGGACGATTCGTGACCTTAGGTGACTTGCACAATTCGGGCTGAAACTAGTGCCAAATGAGAGGGTTGGGATAAACATTCAATTGACCATATGTGCCAAAAATTCTCGTTCTTTAGTTTTCGAGTTATAGCCCCTGGAAGTCGTAAACTGCACGACTTTGCCCTCGAATATCTCGACAACGGAGAAAGGAGAATTTCTGGGATTTTTTCCCAAGAAATATATGGGAATTATCTGTAATTTTAGCACAGTTTCAGAACGATTCGTGAAAGTCACCTTTTAAGAATAACTTCCACTGCAGCCCATACATAAAAGTTTGCTCATTTATTACTCTGCACATGGACAATTATTTGCGCTGTTATTTGCCCCAGGCATGTACCTATGTAATTACCGTTTACAGTGTAAAGATGGATGTTATCGGTCGCTGTACGTCGGAGCAGTAGGCGTTTAATGCATTTTCCCATAGGGTCCAATGCAAAATTGACACCTCATTTTCTCCATTCTCAAGAGCTTTGAGTCTCTGCAAAACATATACATGTGTAGACACAAATAAGTGAAATGCATGCACAATCTTATGTCAACTGATTGCATAACTTGCGAACTATAGGCCATCGAAATTTTTGTAAACAAAAGTTTGTGCGACTTTAGCTCCCAAACGGAATAAAAGCTAAAGCTGAAATAGCCTTCATTCTATTTCACTTATTTGTGTCTACACATGTATATGTTTTGCAGAGACTCAAAGCTCTTGAGAATGGAGAAAATGAGGTGTCAATTTTGCATTTGACCCTATGGGAAAATGCATTAAACGCCTACTGCTCCGACGTTCAGTGACCGATAACATCTATCTTTACACTGTAAACGGTAATTACATAGGTACATGCCTTGGGCAAATAACAGCGCAAATAATTGTCCATGTGCAGAGTAATAAAGGAGCAAACTTTTATGTATGGGCTGCAGTGGAAGTTATTCTTAAAAGGTGACTTTCACGAATCGTTCTGAAACTGTGCTAAAATTACAGATAATTCCCATATATTTCTTGGGAAAAAATCCCAGAAATTCTCCTTTCTCCGTTGTCGAGATATTCGAGGGCAAAGTCGTGCAGTTTACGACTTCCAGGGGCTATAACTCGAAAACTAAAGAACGAGAATTTTTGGCACATATGGTCAATTGAATGTTTATCCCAACCCTCTCATTTGGCACTAGTTTCAGCCCGAATTGTGCAAGTCACCTAAGGTCACGAATCGTCCCGAACGTGTAGCCCAAATTGTGAAAATTTCAAACCGCTACTGCTTGCTTGTATGAGTAGGTAGCCATCTGAAACTTGGCATGTATAAAGGCCATTAACATGTCTACACGCATGCACAATCTTATGTCAACTGATTGCATAACTTGCGAACTATAGGCCATCGAATTTTTTGTAAACAAAAGTTTGTGCGACTTTAGCTCCCAAACGGAATAAAAGCTAAAGCTGAAATAGCCTTCATTCTATTTCACTTATTTGTGTCTACACATGTAAATGTTTTGCAGAGACTCAAAGCTCTTGAGAATGGAGAAAATGAGGTGTCAATTTTGCATTGGGCCCTATGGGAAAATGCATTAAACGCCTACTGCTCCGACGTTCAGCGACCGATAACATCCATCTTTACACTGTAAACGGTAATTACATAGGTACATGCCTGGGGCAAATAACAGCGCAAATAATTGTCCATGTGCAGAGTAATAAAGGAGCAAACTTTTATGTATGGGCTGCAGTGGAAGTTATTCTTAAAAGGTGACTTTCACGAATCGTTCTGAAACTGTGCTAAAATTACAGATAATTCCCATATATTTCTTGGGAAAAAATCCCAGAAATTCTCCTTTCTCCGTTGTCGAGATATTCGAGGGCAAAGTCGTGCAGTTTACGACTTCCAGGGGCTATAACTCGAAAACTAAAGAACGAGAATTTTTGGCACATATGGTCAATTGAATGTTTATCCCAACCCTCTCATTTGGCACTAGTTTCAGCCCGAATTGTGCAAGTCACCTAAAGTCACGAATCGTCCCGAACGTGTAGCCCAAATTGTGAAAATTTCAAACCGCTACTGCTTGCTTGTATGAGTAGGTAGCCATCTGAAACTTGGCATGTATAAAGGCCATTAACATGTCTACATGCATGCACAATCTTATGTCAACTGATTGCATAACTTGCGAACTATAGGCCATCGAAATTTTTGGAAACAAAAGTTTGTGCGACTTTAGCTCCCAAACGGAATAAAAGCTAAAGCTGAAATAGCCTTCATTCTATTTCACTTATTTGTGTCTACACATGTATATGTTTTGCAGAGACTCAAAGCTCTTGAGAATGGAGAAAATGAGGTGTCAATTTTGCATTGGACCCTATGGGAAAATGCATTAAACGCCTACTGCTCCGACGTTCAGCGACCGATAACATCCATCTTTACACTGTAAACGGTAATTACATAGGTACATGCCTGGGGCAAATAACAGCGCAAATAATTGTCCATGTGCAGAGTAATAAAGGAGCAAACTTTTATGTATGGGCTGCAGTGGAAGTTATTCTTAAAAGGTGACTTTCACAAATCGTTCTGAAACTGTGCTAAAATTACAGATAATTCCCATATATTTCTTGGGAAAAAATCCCAGAAATTCTCCTTTCTCCGTTGTCGAGATATTCGAGGGCAAAGTCGTGCAGTTTACGACTTCCAGGGGCTATAACTCGAAAACTAAAGAACGAGAATTTTTGGCACATATGGTCAATTGAATGTTTATCCCAACCCTCTCATTTGGCACTAGTTTCAGCCCGAATTGTGCAAGTCACCTAAGGTCACGAATCGTCCCGAACGTGTAGCCCATATTGTGAAAATTTCAAACCGATACTGCTTGCTTGTATGAGTAGGTAGCCATCTGAAACTTGGCATGTATAAAGGCCATTAACATGTCTACATGCATGCACAATCTTATGTCAACTGATTGCATAACTTGCGAACTATAGGCCATCGAAATTTTTGGAAACAAAAGTTTGTGCGACTTTAGCTCCCAAATGGAATAAAAGCTAAAGCTGAAATAGCCTTCATTCTATTTCACTTATTTGTGTCTACACATGTATATGTTTTGCAGAGACTCAAAGCTCTTGAGAATGGAGAAAATGAGGTGTCAATTTTGCATTGGACCCTATGGGAAAATGCATTAAACGCCTACTGCTCCGACGTTCAGCGACCGATAACATCCATCTTTACACTGTAAACGGTAATTACATAGGTACATGCCTGGGGCAAATAACAGCGCAAATAATTGTCCATGTGCAGAGTAATAAAGGAGCAAACTTTTATGTATGTAGTGGAAGTTATTCTTAAAAGGTGACTTTCACGAATCGTTCTGAAACTGTACTAAAATTACAGATAATTCCCATATATTTCTTGGGAAAAAATCCCAGAAATTCTCCTTTCTCCGTTGTCGAGATATCGAGGGCAAAGTCGTGCAGTTTACGACTTCCAGGGGCTATAACTCGAAAACTAAAGAACGAGAATTTTTGGCACATATGGTCAATTGAATGTTTATCCCAACCCTCTCATTTGGCAATAGTTTCAGCCCGAATTGTGCAAGTCACCTAAGGTCACGAATCGTCACGAACGTGTAGCCCATATTGTGAAAATTTCAAACTGCTACTGCTTGCTTGTATGAGTAGGTAGCCATCTGAAACTTGGCATGTATAAAGGCCATTAACATGTCTACATGCATGCACAATCTTATGTCAACTGATTGCATAACTTGCGAACTATAGGCCATCGAAATTTTTGTAAACAAAAGTTTGTGCGACTTTAGCTCCCAAACTGAATAAAAGCTAAAGCTGAAATAGCCTTCATTCTATTTCACTTATTTGTGTCTACACATGTATATGTTTTGCAGAGACTCAAAGCTCTTGAGAATGGAGAAAATGAGGTGTCAATTTTGCATTGGACCCTATGGGAAAATGCATTAAACGCCTACTGCTCCGACGTTCAGCGACCGATAACATCCATCTCTACACTGTAAACGGTAATTACATAGGTACATGCCTGGGGCAAATAACAGCGCAAATAATTGTCCATGTGCAGAGTAATAAAGGAGCAAACTTTTATGTATGGGCTGCAGTAGAAGTTATTCTTAAAAGGTGACTTTCACGAATCGTTCTGAAACTGTGCTAAAATTACAGATAATTCCCATATATTTCTTGGGAAAAAATCCCAGAAATTCTCTTTTCTCCGTGGTCGAGATATTCGAGGGCAAAGTCATGCAGTTTACGACTTCCAGGGGCTATAACTCGAAAACTAAAGAACGAGAAAGTTTGGCACATATGGTCAATTGAATGTTTATCCCAACCCTCTCATTTGGCACTAGTTTCAGCCCGAATTGTGCAGGTCACCTAAGGTCACGAATCGTCACGAACGTGTAGCCCAAATTGTGAAAATTTCAAACCGCTACTGCTTGCTTGTATGAGTAGGTAGCCATCTGAAACTTGGCATGTATAAAGGCCATTAACATGTCTACATGCATGCACAATCTTATGTCAACTGATTGCATAACTTGCGAACTATAGGCCATCGAATTTTTTGTAAACAAAAGTTTGTGCGACTTTAGCTCCCAAACGGAATAAAAGCTAAAGCTGAAATAGCCTTCATTCTATTTCACTTATTTGTGTCTACACATGTATATGTTTTGCAGAGACTCAAAGCTCTTGAGAATGGAGAAAATGAGGTGTCAATTTTGCATTGGACCCTATGGGAAAATGCATTAAACGCCTACTGCTCCGACGTACAGCGACCGATAACATCCATCTTTACACTGTAAACGGTAATTACATAGGTACATGCCTGGGGCAAATAACAGCGCAAATGATTGTCCATGTGCAGAGTAATAAATGAGCAAACTTTTATGTATGGGCTGCAGTGGAAGTTATTCTTAAAAGGTGACTTTCACGAATCGTTCTGAAACTGTGCTAAAATTACAGATAATTCCCATATATTTCTTGGGAAAAAATCCCAGAAATTCTCCTTTCTCCGTTGTCGAGATAAGGTCACGAATCGTCACGAACGTGTAGCCCAAATTGTGAAAATTTCAAACCGCTACTGCTTGCTTGTATGAGTAGGTAGCCATCTGAAACTTGGCATGTATAAAGGCCATTAACATGTCTACATGCATGCACAATCTTATGTCAACTGATTGCATAACTTGCGAACTATAGGCCATCGAATTTTTTGTAAACAAAAGTTTGTGCGACTTTAGCTCCCAAACGGAATAAAAGCTAAAGCTGAAATAGCCTTCATTCTATTTCACTTATTGTGCATGCATGTAGACATGTTAATGGCCTTTATACATGCCAAGTTTCAGATGGCTACCTACTCATACAAGCAAGCAGTAGCGGTTTGAAATTTTCACAATATGGGCTACACGTTCGGGACGATTCGTGACCTTAGGTGACTTGCACAATTCGGGCTGAAACTAGTGCCAAATGAGAGGGTTGGGATAAACATTCAATTGACCATATGTGCCAAAAATTCTCGTTCTTTAGTTTTCGAGTTATAGCCCCTGGAAGTCGTAAACTGCACGACTTTGCCCTCGATATCTCGACAACGGAGAAAGGAGAATTTCTGGGATTTTTTCCCAAGAAATATATGGGAATTATCTGTAATTTTAGTACAGTTTCAGAACGATTCGTGAAAGTCACCTTTTAAGAATAACTTCCACTACATACATAAAAGTTTGCTCCTTTATTACTCTGCACATGGACAATTATTTGCGCTGTTATTTGCCCCAGGCATGTACCTATGTAATTACCGTTTACAGTGTAAAGATGGATGTTATCGGTCGCTGAACGTCGGAGCAGTAGGCGTTTAATGCATTTTCCCATAGGGTCCAATGCAAAATTGACACCTCATTTTCTCCATTCTCAAGAGCTTTGAGTCTCTGCAAAACATATACATGTGTAGACACAAATAAGTGAAATAGAATGAAGGCTATTTCAGCTTTAGCTTTTATTCCATTTGGGAGCTAAAGTCGCACAAACTTTTGTTTCCAAAAATTTCGATGGCCTATAGTTCGCAAGTTATGCAATCAGTTGACATAAGATTGTGCATGCATGTAGACATGTTAATGGCCTTTATACATGCCAAGTTTCAGATGGCTACCTACTCATACAAGCAAGCAGTATCGGTTTGAAATTTTCACAATATGGGCTACACGTTCGGGACGATTCGTGACCTTAGGTGACTTGCACAATTCGGGCTGAAACTAGTGCCAAATGAGAGGGTTGGGATAAACATTCAATTGACCATATGTGCCAAAAATTCTCGTTCTTTAGTTTTCGAGTTATAGCCCCTGGAAGTCGTAAACTGCACGACTTTGCCCTCGAATATCTCGACAACGGAGAAAGGAGAATTTCTGGGATTTTTTCCCAAGAAATATATGGGAATTATCTGTAATTTTAGCACAGTTTCAGAACGATTCGTGAAAGTCACCTTTTAAGAATAACTTCCACTGCAGCCCATACATAAAAGTTTGCTCCTTTATTACTCTGCACATGGACAATTATTTGCGCTGTTATTTGCCCCAGGCATGTACCTATGTAATTACCGTTTACAGTGTAAAGATGGATGTTATCGTTCGCTGAACGTCGGAGCAGTAGGCGTTTAATGCATTTTCCCGTAGGGTCCAATGCAAAATTGACACCTCATTTTCTCCATTCTCAAGAGCTTTGAGTCTCTGCAAAACATATACATGTGTAGACACAAATAAGTGAAATAGAATGAAGGCTATTTCAGCTTTAGCTTTTATTCCGTTTGGGAGCTAAAGTCGCACAAACTTTTGTTTACAAAAATTTCGATGGCCTATAGTTCGCAAGTTATGCAATCAGTTGACATAAGATTGTGCATGCATGTAGACATGTTAATGGCCTTTATACATGCCAAGTTTCAGATGGCTACCTACTCATACAAGCAAGCAGTAGCGGTTTGAAATTTTCACAATTTGGGCTACACGTTCGGGACGATTCGTGACCTTAGGTGACTTGCACAATTCGGGCTGAAACTAGTGCCAAATGAGAGGGTTGGGATAAACATTCAATTGACCATATGTGCCAAAAATTCTCGTTCTTTAGTTTTCGAGTTATAGCCCCTGGAAGTCGTAAACTGCACGACTTTGCCCTCGAATATCTCGACAACGGAGAAAGGAGAATTTCTGGGATTTTTTCCCAAGAAATATATGGGAATTATCTGTAATTTTAGCACAGTTTCAGAACGATTCGTGAAAGTCACCTTTTAAGAATAACTTCCACTGCAGCCCATACATAAAAGTTTGCTCCTTTATTACTCTGCACATGGACAATTATTTGCGCTGTTATTTGCCGCAGGCATGTACCTATGTAATTACCGTTTACAGTGTAAAGATGGATGTTATCGGTCGCTGAACGTCGGAGCAGTAGGCGTTTAATGCATTTTCCCATAGGGTCCAATGCAAAATTGACACCTCATTTTCTCCATTCTCAAGAGCTTTGAGTCTCTGCAAAACATATACATGTGTAGACACAAATAAGTGAAATAGAATGAAGGCTATTTCAGCTTTAGCTTTTATTCCGTTTGGGAGCTAAAGTCGCACAAACTTTTGTTTACAAAAATTTCGATGGCCTATAGTTCGCAAGTTATGCAATCAGTTGACATAAGATTGTGCATGCATGTAGACATGTTAATGGCCTTTATACATGCCAAGTTTCAGATGGCTACCTACTCATACAAGCAAGCAGTAGCGGTTTGAAATTTTCACAATTTGGGCTACACGTTCGGGACGATTCGTGACCTTAGGTGACTTGCACAATTCGGGCTGAAACTAGTGCCAAATGAGAGGGTTGGGATAAACATTAAATTGACCATATGTGCCAAAAATTCTCGTTCTTTAGTTTTCGAGTTATAGCCCCTGGAAGTCGTAAACTGCACGACTTTGCCCTCGAATATCTCGACAACGGAAAAAGGAGAATTTCTGGGATTTTTTCCCAAGAAATATATGGGAATTATCTGTAATTTTAGCACAGTTTCAGAACGATTCGTGAAAGTCACCTTTAAGAATAACTTCCACTGCAGCCCATACATAAAAGTTTGCTCCTTTATTACTCTGCACATGGACAATTATTTGCGCTGTTATTTGCCCCAGGCATGTACCTATGTAATTACCGTTTACAGTGTAAAGATGGATGTTATCGGTCGCTGAACGTCGGAGCAGTAGGCGTTTAATGCATTTTCCCATAGGGTCCAATGCAAAATTGACACCTCATTTTCTCCATTCTCAAGAGCTTTGAGTCTCTGCAAAACATATACATGTGTAGACACAAATAAGTGAAATAGCATGAAGGCTATATCAGCTTTAGCTTTTATTCCGTTTGGGAGCTAAATTCGCACAAACCTTTGTTTACAAAAATTTCGATGGCCTATAGTTCGCAAGTTATGCAATCAGTTGACATAAGATTGTGCATGCATGTAGACATGTTAATGGCCTTTATACATGCCAAGTTTCAGATGGCTACCTACTCATACAAGCAAGCAGTAGCGGTTTGAAATTTTCACAATTTGGGCTACACGTTCGGAACGATTCGTGACCTTAGGTGACTTGCACAATTCGGGCTGAAACTAGTGCCAAATGAGAGGGTTGGGATAAACATTCAATTGACCATATGTGCCAAAAATTCTCGTTCTTTAGTTTTCGAGTTATAGCCCCTGGAAGTCGTAAACTGCACGACTTTGCCCTCGAATATCTCGACAACGGAGAAAGGAGAATTTCTGGGATTTTTTCCCAAGAAATATATGGGAATTATCTGTAATTTTAGCACAGTTTCAGAACGATTCGTGAAAGTCACCTTTAAAGAATAACTTCCACTGCAGCCCATACATAAAAGTTTGCTCCTTTATTACTCTGCACATGGACAATTATTTGCGCTGTTATTTGCCCCAGGCATGTACCTATGTAATTACCGTTTACAGTGTAAAGATGGATGTTATCGGTCGCTGAACGTCGGAGCAGTAGGCGTTTAATGCATTTTCCCATAGGGTCCAATGCAAAATTGACACCTCATTTTCTCCATTCTCAAGAGCTTTGAGTCTCTGCAAAACATATACATGTGTAGACACAAATAAGTGAAATAGAATGAAGGCTATTTCAGCTTTAGCTTTTATTCCGTTTGGGAGCTAAAGTCGCACAAACTTTTATTTACAAAAATTTCGATGGCCTATAGTTCGCAAGTTATGCAATCAGTTGACATAAGATTGTGCATGCATGTAGACATGTTAATGGCCTTTATACATGCCAAGTTTCAGATGGCTACCTACTCATACAAGCAAGCAGTAGCGGTTTGAAATTTTCACAATATGGGCTACACGTTCGGGACGATTCGTGACCTTAGGTGACTTGCACAATTCGGGCTGAAACTAGTGCCAAATGAGAGGGTTGGGATAAACATTCAATTGACCATATGTGCCAAAAATTCTCGTTCTTTAGTTTTCGAGTTATAGCCCCTGGAAGTCGTAAACTGCACGACTTTGCCCTCGAATATCTCGACAACGGAGAAATGAGAATTTCTGGGATTTTTTCCCAAGAAATATATGGGAATTATCTGTAATTTTAGCACAGTTTCAGAACGATTCGTGAAAGTCACCTTTTAAGAATAACTTCCACTGCAGCCCATACATAAAAGTTTGCTCCTTTATTACTCTGCACATGGACAATTATTTGCGCTGTTATTTGCCCCAGGCATGTACCTATGTAATTACCGTTTACAGTGTAAAGATAGATGTTATCGGTCACTGATCGTCGGAGCAGTAGGCGTTTAATGCATTTTACCATAGGGTCAAATGCAAAATTGACACCTCATTTTCTCCATTCTCAAGAGCTTTGAGTTTCTGCAAAACATATACATGTGTAGACACAAATAAGTGAAATAGAATGAAGGCTATTTCAGCTTTAGCTTTTATTCCGTTTGGGAGCTAAAGTCGCACAAACTTTTGTTTACAAAAATTTCGATGGCCTATAGTTCGCAAGTTATGCAATCAGTTGACATAAGATTGTGCATGCATGTAGACATGTTAATGGCCTTTATACATGCCAAGTTTCAGATGGCTGCCTACTCATACAAGCAAGCAGTAGCGGTTTGAAATTTTCACAATTTGGGCTACACGTTCGGGACGATTCGTGACCTTAGGTGACTTGCACAATTCGGGCTGAAAGTAGTGCCAAATGAGAGGGTTGGGATAAACATTCAATTGACCATATGTGCCAAAAATTCTCGTTCTTTAGTTTTCGAGTTATAGCCCCTGGAAGTCGTAAACTGCACGACTTTGCCCTCGAATATCTCGACAACGGAGAAAGGAGAATTTCTGGGATTTTTTCCCAAGAAATATATGGGAATTATCTGTAATTTTAGCACAGTTTCAGAACGATTCGTGAAAGTCACCTTTTAAGAATAACTTCCACTGCAGCCCATACATAAAAGTTTGCTCTTTTATTACTCTGCACATGGACAATTATTTGCGCTGTTATTTGCCCCAGGCATGTACCTATGTAATTACCGTTTACAGTGTAAAGATGGATGTTATCGGTCGCTGAACGTCGGAGCAGTAGGCGTTTAATGCATTTTCCCATAGGGTCCAATGCAAAATTGACACCTCATTTTCTCCATTCTCAAGAGCTTTGAGTCTCTGCAAAACATATACATGTGTAGACACAAATAAGTGAAATAGAATGAAGGCTATTTCAGCTTTAGCTTTTATTCCGTTTGGGAGCTAAAGTCGCACAAACTTTTATTTACAAAAATTTCGATGGCCTATAGTTCGCAAGTTATGCAATCAGTTGACATAAGATTGTGCATGCATGTAGACATGTTAATGGCCTTTATACATGCCAAGTTTCAGATGGCTACCTACTCATACAAGCAAGCAGTAGCGGTTTGAAATTTTCACAATATGGGCTACACGTTCGGGACGATTCGTGACCTTAGGTGACTTGCACAATTCGGGCTGAAACTAGTGCCAAATGAGAGGGTTGGGATAAACATTCAATTGACCATATGTGCCAAAAATTCTCGTTCTTTAGTTTTCGAGTTATAGCCCCTGGAAGTCGTAAACTGCACGACTTTGCCCTCGAATATCTCGACAACGGAAAAAGGAGAATTTCTGGGATTTTTTCCCAAGAAATATATGGGAATTATCTGTAATTTTAGCACAGTTTCAGAACGATTCGTGAAAGTCACCTTTAAGAATAACTTCCACTGCAGCCCATACATAAAAGTTTGCTCCTTTATTACTCTGCACATGGACAATTATTTGCGCTGTTATTTGCCCCAGGCATGTACCTATGTAATTACCGTTTACAGTGTAAAGATGGATGTTATCGGTCGCTGAACGTCGGAGCAGTAGGCGTTTAATGCATTTTCCCATAGGGTCCAATGCAAAATTGACACCTCATTTTCTCCATTCTCAAGAGCTTTGAGTCTCTGCAAAACATATACATGTGTAGACACAAATAAGTGAAATTGAATGAAGGCTATTTCAGCTTTAGCTTTTATTCCGTTTGGGAGCTAAAGTCGCACAAACTTTTGTTTACAAAAAATTCGATGGCCTATAGTTCGCAAGTTATGCAATCAGTTGACATAAGATTGTGCATGCATGTAGACATGGTAATGGCCTTTATACATGCCAAGTTTCAGATGGCTACCTACTCATACAAGCAAGCAGTAGCGGTTTGAAATTTTCACAATATGGGCTACACGTTCGGGACGATTCGTGACCTTAGGTGACTTGCACAATTCGGGCTGAAACTAGTGCCAAATGAGAGGGTTGGGATAAACATTCAATTGACCATATGTGCCAAAAATTCTCGTTCTTTAGTTTTCGAGTTATAGCCCCTGGAAGTCGTAAACTGCACGACTTTGCCCTCGAATATCTCGACAACGGAAAAAGGAGAATTTCTGGGATTTTTTCCCAAGAAATATATGGGAATTATCTGTAATTTTAGCACAGTTTCAGAACGATTCGTGAAAGTCACCTTTAAGAATAACTTCCACTGCAGCCCATACATAAAAGTTTGCTCCTTTATTACTCTGCACATGGACAATTATTTGCGCTGTTATTTGCCCCAGGCATGTACCTATGTAATTACCGTTTACAGTGTAAAGATGGATGTTATCGGTCGCTGAACGTCGGAGCAGTAGGCGTTTAATGCATTTTCCCATAGGGTCCAATGCAAAATTGACACCTCATTTTCTCCATTCTCAAGAGCTTTGAGTCTCTGCAAAACATATACATGTGTAGACACAAATAAGTGAAATAGAATGAAGGCTATTTCAGCTTTAGCTTTTATTCCGTTTGGGAGCTAAAGTCGCACAAACTTTTATTTACAAAAATTTCGATGGCCTATAGTTCGCAAGTTATGCAATCAGTTGACATAAGATTGTGCATGCATGTAGACATGGTAATGGCCTTTATACATGCCAAGTTTCAGATGGCTACCTACTCATACAAGCAAGCAGTAGCGGTTTGAAATTTTCACAATTTGGGCTACACGTTCGTGACGATTCGTGACCTTAGGTGACCTGCACAATTCGGGCTGAAACTAGTGCCAAATGAGAGGGTTGGGATAAACATTCAATTGACCATATGTGCCAAAAATTCTCGTTCTTTAGTTTTCGAGTTATAGCCCCTGGAAATCGTAAACTGCACGACTTTGCCCTCGAATATCTCGACAACGGAGAAAGGAGAATTTCTGGGATTTTTTCCCAAGAAATATATGGGAATTATCTGTAATTTTAGCACAGTTTCAGAACGATTCGTGAAAGTCACCTTTTAAGAATAACTTCCACTACATACATAAAAGTTTGCTCCTTTATTACTCTGCACATGGACAATTATTTGCGCTGTTATTTGCCCCAGGCATGTACCTATGTAATTACCGTTTACAGTGTAAAGATGGATGTTATCGGTCGCTGAACGTCGGGGCAGTAGGCGTTTAATGCATTTTCCCATAGGGTCCAATGCAAAATTGACACCTCATTTTCTCCATTCTCAAGAGCTTTGAGTCTTTGCAAAACATATACATGTGTAGACACAAATAAGGGAAATAGAATGAAGGCTATTTCAGCTTTAGCTTTTATTCCGTTTGGGAGCTAAAGTCGCACAAACTTTTGTTTACAAAAATTTCGATGGCCTATAGTTCGCAAGTTATGCAATCAGTTGACATAAGATTGTGCATGCATGTAGACATGTTAATGGCCTTTATACATGCCAAGTTTCAGATGGCTACCTACTCATACAAGCAAGCAGTAGCGGTTTGAAATTTTCACAATTTGGGCTACACGTTCGGGACGATTCGTGACCTTAGGTGACTTGCACAATTCGGGCTGAAACTAGTGCCAAATGAGAGGGTTGGGATAAACATTCAATTGACCATATGTGCCAAAAATTCTCGTTCTTTAGTTTTCGAGTTATAGCCCCTGGAAGTCGTAAACTGCACGACTTTGCCCTCGAATATCTCGACAACGGAGAAATGAGAATTTCTGGGATTTTTTCCCAAGAAATATATGGGAATTATCTGTAATTTTAGCACAGTTTCAGAACGATTCGTGAAAGTCACCTTTTAAGAATAACTTCCACTGCAGCCCATACATAAAAGTTTGCTCCTTTATTACTCTGCACATGGACAATTATTTGCGCTGTTATTTGCCCCAGGCATGTACCTATGTAATTACCGTTTACAGTGTAAAGATGGATGTTATCGGTCGCTGAACGTCAGAGCAGTAGGCGTTTAATGCATTTTCCCATAGGGTCCAATGCAAAATTGACACCTCATTTTTTCCATTCTCAAGAGCTTTGAGTCTCTGCAAAACATATACATGTGTAGACACAAATAAGTGAAATAGAATGAAGGCTATTTCAGCTTTAGCTTTTATTCCGTTTGGGAGCTAAAGTCGCACAAACTTTTGTTTACAAAAATTTCGATGGCCTATAGTTCGCAAGTTATGCAATCAGTTGACATAAGATTGTGCATGCATGTAGACATGTTAATGGCCTTTATACATGCCAAGTTTCAGATGGCTACCTACTCATACAAGCAAGCAGTAGCGGTTTGAAATTTTCACAATATGGGCTACACGTTCGGGACGATTCGTGACCTTAGGTGACTTGCACAATTCGGGCTGAAACTAGTGCCAAATGAGAGGGTTGGGATAAACATTCAATTGACCATATGTGCCAAAAATTCTCGTTCTTTAGTTTTCGAGTTATAGCCCCTGGAAGTCGTAAACTGCACGACTTTGCCCTCGATATCTCGACAACGGAGAAAGGAGAATTTCTGGGATTTTTTCCCAAGAAATATATGGGAATTATCTGTAATTTTAGTACAGTTTCAGAACGATTCGTGAAAGTCACCTTTTAAGAATAACTTCCACTACATACATAAAAGTTTGCTCCTTTATTACTCTGCACATGGACAATTATTTGCGCTGTTATTTGCCCCAGGCATGTACCTATGTAATTACCGTTTACAGTGTAAAGATGGATGTTATCGGTCGCTGAACGTCGGAGCAGTAGGCGTTTAATGCATTTTCCCATAGGGTCCAATGCAAAATTGACACCTCATTTTCTCCATTCTCAAGAGCTTTGAGTCTCTGCAAAACATATACATGTGTAGACACAAATAAGTGAAATAGCATGAAGGCTATATCAGCTTTAGCTTTTATTCCGTTTGGGAGCTAAATTCGCACAAACTTTTGTTTACAAAAATTTCGATGGCCTATAGTTCGCAAGTTATGCAATCAGTTGACATAAGATTGTGCATGCATGTAGACATGTTAATGGCCTTTATACATGCCAAGTTTCAGATGGCTACCTACTCATACAAGCAAGCAGTAGCGGTTTGAAATTTTCACAATATGGGCTACACGTTCGGGACGATTCGTGACCTTAGGTGACTTGCACAATTCGGGCTGAAACTAGTGCCAAATGAGAGGGTTGGGATAAACATTCAATTGACCATATGTGCCAAAAATTCTCGTTCTTTAGTTTTCGAGTTATAGCCCCTGGAAGTCGTAAACTGCACGACTTTGCCCTCGAATATCTCGACAACGGAGAAATGAGAATTTCTGGGATTTTTTCCCAAGAAATATATGGGAATTATCTGTAATTTTAGCACAGTTTCAGAACGATTCGTGAAAGTCACCTTTTAAGAATAACTTCCACTGCAGCCCATACATAAAAGTTTGCTCCTTTATTACTCTGCACATGGACAATTATTTGCGCTGTTATTTGCCCCAGGCATGTACCTATGTAATTACCGTTTACAGTGTAAAGATGGATGTTATCGGTCGCTGAACGTCGGAGCAGTAGGCGTTTAATGCATTTTCCCATAGGGTCCAATGCAATATTGACAACTCATTTTCTCCATTCTCAAGAGCTTTGAGTCTCTGCAAAACATATACATGTGTAGACACAAATAAGTGAAATAGAATGAAGGCTATTTCAGCTTTAGCTTTTATTCCGTTTGGGAGCTAAAGTCGCACAAACTTTTGTTTACAAAAATTTCGATGGCCTATAGTTCGCAAGTTATGCAATCAGTTGACATAAGATTGTGCATGCATGTAGACATGTTAATGGCCTTTATACATGCCAAGTTTCAGATGGCTACCTACTCATACAAGCAAGCAGTAGCGGTTTGAAATTTTCACAATTTGGGCTACACGTTCGGGACGATTCGTGACCTTAGGTGACTTGCACAATTCGGGCTGAAACTAGTGCCAAATGAGAGGGTTGGGATAAACATTCAAAGGACCATATGTGCCAAAAATTCTCGTTCTTTAGTTTTCGAGTTATAGCCCCTGGAAGTCGTAAACTGCACGACTTTGCCCTCGAATATCTCGACCACGGAGAAAAGAGAATTTCTGGGATTTTTTCCCAAGAAATATATGGGAATTATCTGTAATTTTAGCACAGTTTCAGAACGATTCGTGAAAGTCACCTTTTAAGAATAACTTCTACTGCAGCCCATACATAAAAGTTTGTTCCTTTATTACTCTGCACATGGACAATTATTTGCGCTGTTATTTGCCCCAGGCATGTACCTATGTAATTACCGTTTACAGTGTAAAGATGGATGTTATCGGTCGCTGAACGTCGGAGCAGTAGGCGTTTAATGCATTTTCCCATAGGGTCCAATGCAAAATTGACACCTCATTTTCTCCATTCTCAAGAGCTTTGAGTCTCTGCAAAACATATACATGTGTAGACACAAATAAGTGAAATAGAATGAAGGCTATTTCAGCTTTAGCTTTTATTCAGTTTGGGAGCTAAAGTCGCACAAACTTTTGTTTACAAAAATTTCGATGGCCTATAGTTCGCAAGTTATGCAATCAGTTGACATAAGATTGTGCATGCATGTAGACATGTTAATGGCCTTTATACATGCCAAGTTTCAGATGGCTACCTACTCATACAAGCAAGCAGTATCGGTTTGAAATTTTCACAATATGGGCTACACGTTCAGGACGATTCGTGACCTTAGGTGACTTGCACAATTCGGGCTGAAACTAGTGCCAAATGAGAGGGTTGGGATAAACATTCAATTGACCATATGTGCCAAAAATTCTCGTTCTTTAGTTTTCGAGTTATAGCCCCTGGAAGTCGTAAACTGCACGACTTTGCCCTCGAATATCTCGACAACGGAGAAAGGAGAATTTCTGGGATTTTTTCCCAAGAAATATATGGGAATTATCTGTAATTTTAGCACAGTTTCAGAACGATTCGTGAAAGTCACCTTTTAAGAATAACTTCCACTGCAGCCCATACATAAAAGTTTGCTCCTTTATTACTCTGCACATGGACAATTATTTGCGCTGTTATTTGCCCCAGGCATGTACCTATGTAATTACCGTTTACAGTGTAAAGATGGATGTTATCGGTCGCTGAACGTCGGAGCAGTAGGCGTTTAATGCATTTTCCCATAGGGTCCAATGCAAAATTGACACCTCATTTTCTCCATTCTCAAGAGCTTTGAGTCTCTGCAAAACATATACATGTGTAGACACAAATAAGTGAAATAGAATGAAGGCTATTTCAGCTTTAGCTTTTATTCCGTTTGGGAGCTAAAGTCGCACAAACTTTTGTTTACAAAAATTTCGATGGCCTATAGTTCGCAAGTTATGCAATCAGTTGACATAAGATTGTGCATGCATGTAGACATGTTAATGGCCTTTATACATGCCAAGTTTCAGATGGCTACCTACTCATACAAGCAAGCAGTAGCGGTTTGAAATTTTCACAATTTGGGCTACACGTTCGGGACGATTCGTGACCTTAGGTGACTTGCACAATTCGGGCTGAAACTAGTGCCAAATGAGAGGGTTGGGATAAACATTCAAAGGACCATATGTGCCAAAAATTCTCGTTCTTTAGTTTTCGAGTTATAGCCCCTGGAAGTCGTAAACTGCACGACTTTGCCCTCGAATATCTCGACAACGGAGAAAGGAGAATTTCTGGGATTTTTTCCCAAGAAATATATGGGAATTATCTGTAATTTTAGCACAGTTTCAGAACGATTCGTGAAAGTCACCTTTTAAGAATAACTTCCACTGCAGCCCATACATAAAAGTTTGCTCCTTTATTACTCTGCACATGGACAATTATTTGCGCTGTTATTTGCCCCAGGCATGTACCTATGTAATTACCGTTTACAGTGTAAAGATGGATGTTATCGGTCGCTGAACGTCGGAGCAGTAGGCGTTTAATGCATTTTCCCATAGGGCCCAATGCAAAATTGACACCTCATTTTCTCCATTCTCAAGAGCTTTGAGTCTCTGCAAAACATTTACATGTGTAGACACAAATAAGTGAAATAGAATGAAGGCTATTTCAGCTTTAGCTTTTATTCCGTTTGGGAGCTAAAGTCGCACAAACTTTTGTTTACAAAAATTTCGATGGCCTATAGTTCGCAAGTTATGCAATCAGTTGACATAAGATTGTGCATGCATGTAGACATGTTAATGGCCTTTATACATGCCAAGTTTCAGATGGCTACCTACTCATACAAGCAAGCAGTAGCGGTTTGAAATTTTCACAATTTGGGCTACACGTTCGGGACGATTCGTGACCTTAGGTGACTTGCACAATTCGGGCTGAAACTAGTGCCAAATGAGAGGGTTGGGATAAACATTCAATTGACCATATGTGCCAAAAATTCTCGTTCTTTAGTTTTCGAGTTATAGCCCCTGGAAGTCGTAAACTGCACGACTTTGCCCTCGAATATCTCGACAACGGAGAAATGAGAATTTCTGGGATTTTTTCCCAAGAAATATATGGGAATTATCTGTAATTTTAGCACAGTTTCAGAACGATTCGTGAAAGTCACCTTTTAAGAATAACTTCCACTGCAGCCCATACATAAAAGTTTGCTCCTTTATTACTCTGCACATGGACAATTATTTGCGCTGTTATTTGCCCCAGGCATGTACCTATGTAATTACCGTTTACAGTGTAAAGATAGATGTTATCGGTCACTGATCGTCGGAGCAGTAGGCGTTTAATGCATTTTCCCATAGGGTCAAATGCAAAATTGACACCTCATTTTCTCCATTCTCAAGAGCTTTGAGTTTCTGCAAAACATATACATGTGTAGACACAAATAAGTGAAATAGAATGAAGGCTATTTCAGCTTTAGCTTTTATTCCGTTTGGGAGCTAAAGTCGCACAAACTTTTGTTTACAAAAATTTCGATGGCCTATAGTTCGCAAGTTATGCAATCAGTTGACATAAGATTGTGCATGCATGTAGACATGTTAATGGCCTTTATACATGCCAAGTTTCAGATGGCTGCCTACTCATACAAGCAAGCAGTAGCGGTTTGAAATTTTCACAATTTGGGCTACACGTTCGGGACGATTCGTGACCTTAGGTGACTTGCACAATTCGGGCTGAAACTAGTGCCAAATGAGAGGGTTGGGATAAACATTCAATTGACCATATGTGCCAAAAATTCTCGTTCTTTAGTTTTCGAGTTATAGCCCCTGGAAGTCGTAAACTGCACGACTTTGCCCTCGAATATCTCGACAACGGAGAAAGGAGAATTTCTGGGATTTTTTCCCAAGAAATATATGGGAATTATCTGTAATTTTAGCACAGTTTCAGAACGATTCGTGAAAGTCACCTTTTAAGAATAACTTCCACTGCAGCCCATACATAAAAGTTTGCTCTTTTATTACTCTGCACATGGACAATTATTTGCGCTGTTATTTGCCCCAGGCATGTACCTATGTAATTACCGTTTACAGTGTAAAGATGGATGTTATCGGTCGCTGAACGTCGGAGCAGTAGGCGTTTAATGCATTTTCCCATAGGGTCCAATGCAAAATTGACACCTCATTTTCTCCATTCTCAAGAGCTTTGAGTCTCTGCAAAACATATACATGTGTAGACACAAATAAGTGAAATAGAATGAAGGCTATTTCAGCTTTAGCTTTTATTCCGTTTGGGAGCTAAAGTCGCACAAACTTTTATTTACAAAAATTTCGATGGCCTATAGTTCGCAAGTTATGCAATCAGTTGACATAAGATTGTGCATGCATGTAGACATGTTAATGGCCTTTATACATGCCAAGTTTCAGATGGCTACCTACTCATACAAGCAAGCAGTAGCGGTTTGAAATTTTCACAATATGGGCTACACGTTCGGGACGATTCGTGACCTTAGGTGACTTGCACAATTCGGGCTGAAACTAGTGCCAAATGAGAGGGTTGGGATAAACATTCAATTGACCATATGTGCCAAAAATTCTCGTTCTTTAGTTTTCGAGTTATAGCCCCTGGAAGTCGTAAACTGCACGACTTTGCCCTCGAATATCTCGACAACGGAAAAAGGAGAATTTCTGGGATTTTTTCCCAAGAAATATATGGGAATTATCTGTAATTTTAGCACAGTTTCAGAACGATTCGTGAAAGTCACCTTTAAGAATAACTTCCACTGCAGCCCATACATAAAAGTTTGCTCCTTTATTACTCTGCACATGGACAATTATTTGCGCTGTTATTTGCCCCAGGCATGTACCTATGTAATTACCGTTTACAGTGTAAAGATGGATGTTATCGGTCGCTGAACGTCGGAGCAGTAGGCGTTTAATGCATTTTCCCATAGGGTCCAATGCAAAATTGACACCTCATTTTCTCCATTCTCAAGAGCTTTGAGTCTCTGCAAAACATATACATGTGTAGACACAAATAAGTGAAATAGAATGAAGGCTATTTCAGCTTTAGCTTTTATTCAGTTTGGGAGCTAAAGTCGCACAAACTTTTGTTTACAAAAATTTCGATGGCCTATAGTTCGCAAGTTATGCAATCAGTTGACATAAGATTGTGCATGCATGTAGACATGTTAATGGCCTTTATACATGCCAAGTTTCAGATGGCTACCTACTCATACAAGCAAGCAGTATCGGTTTGAAATTTTCACAATATGGGCTACACGTTCAGGACGATTCGTGACCTTAGGTGACTTGCACAATTCGGGCTGAAACTAGTGCCAAATGAGAGGGTTGGGATAAACATTCAATTGACCATATGTGCCAAAAATTCTCGTTCTTTAGTTTTCGAGTTATAGCCCCTGGAAGTCGTAAACTGCACGACTTTGCCCTCGAATATCTCGACAACGGAGAAAGGAGAATTTCTGGGATTTTTTCCCAAGAAATATATGGGAATTATCTGTAATTTTAGCACAGTTTCAGAACGATTCGTGAAAGTCACCTTTTAAGAATAACTTCCACTGCAGCCCATACATAAAAGTTTGCTCCTTTATTACTCTGCACATGGACAATTATTTGCGCTGTTATTTGCCCCAGGCATGTACCTATGTAATTACCGTTTACAGTGTAAAGATGGATGTTATCGGTCGCTGAACGTCGGAGCAGTAGGCGTTTAATGCATTTTCCCATAGGGTCCAATGCAAAATTGACACCTCATTTTCTCCATTCTCAAGAGCTTTGAGTCTCTGCAAAACATATACATGTGTAGACACAAATAAGTGAAATAGAATGAAGGCTATTTCAGCTTTAGCTTTTATTCCGTTTGGGAGCTAAAGTCGCACAAACTTTTGTTTACAAAAATTTCGATGGCCTATAGTTCGCAAGTTATGCAATCAGTTGACATAAGATTGTGCATGCATGTAGACATGTTAATGGCCTTTATACATGCCAAGTTTCAGATGGCTACCTACTCATACAAGCAAGCAGTAGCGGTTTGAAATTTTCACAATTTGGGCTACACGTTCGGGACGATTCGTGACCTTAGGTGACTTGCACAATTCGGGCTGAAACTAGTGCCAAATGAGAGGGTTGGGATAAACATTCAAAGGACCATATGTGCCAAAAATTCTCGTTCTTTAGTTTTCGAGTTATAGCCCCTGGAAGTCGTAAACTGCACGACTTTGCCCTCGAATATCTCGACAACGGAGAAAGGAGAATTTCTGGGATTTTTTCCCAAGAAATATATGGGAATTATCTGTAATTTTAGCACAGTTTCAGAACGATTCGTGAAAGTCACCTTTTAAGAATAACTTCCACTGCAGCCCATACATAAAAGTTTGCTCCTTTATTACTCTGCACATGGACAATTATTTGCGCTGTTATTTGCCCCAGGCATGTACCTATGTAATTACCGTTTACAGTGTAAAGATGGATGTTATCGGTCGCTGAACGTCGGAGCAGTAGGCGTTTAATGCATTTTCCCATAGGGCCCAATGCAAAATTGACACCTCATTTTCTCCATTCTCAAGAGCTTTGAGTCTCTGCAAAACATTTACATGTGTAGACACAAATAAGTGAAATAGAATGAAGGCTATTTCAGCTTTAGCTTTTATTCCGTTTGGGAGCTAAAGTCGCACAAACTTTTGTTTACAAAAATTTCGATGGCCTATAGTTCGCAAGTTATGCAATCAGTTGACATAAGATTGTGCATGCATGTAGACATGTTAATGGCCTTTATACATGCCAAGTTTCAGATGGCTACCTACTCATACAAGCAAGCAGTAGCGGTTTGAAATTTTCACAATTTGGGCTACACGTTCGGGACGATTCGTGACCTTAGGTGACTTGCACAATTCGGGCTGAAACTAGTGCCAAATGAGAGGGTTGGGATAAACATTCAATTGACCATATGTGCCAAAAATTCTCGTTCTTTAGTTTTCGAGTTATAGCCCCTGGAAGTCGTAAACTGCACGACTTTGCCCTCGAATATCTCGACAACGGAGAAATGAGAATTTCTGGGATTTTTTCCCAAGAAATATATGGGAATTATCTGTAATTTTAGCACAGTTTCAGAACGATTCGTGAAAGTCACCTTTTAAGAATAACTTCCACTGCAGCCCATACATAAAAGTTTGCTCCTTTATTACTCTGCACATGGACAATTATTTGCGCTGTTATTTGCCCCAGGCATGTACCTATGTAATTACCGTTTACAGTGTAAAGATAGATGTTATCGGTCACTGATCGTCGGAGCAGTAGGCGTTTAATGCATTTTACCATAGGGTCAAATGCAAAATTGACACCTCATTTTCTCCATTCTCAAGAGCTTTGAGTTTCTGCAAAACATATACATGTGTAGACACAAATAAGTGAAATAGAATGAAGGCTATTTCAGCTTTAGCTTTTATTCCGTTTGGGAGCTAAAGTCGCACAAACTTTTGTTTACAAAAATTTCGATGGCCTATAGTTCGCAAGTTATGCAATCAGTTGACATAAGATTGTGCATGCATGTAGACATGTTAATGGCCTTTATACATGCCAAGTTTCAGATGGCTGCCTACTCATACAAGCAAGCAGTAGCGGTTTGAAATTTTCACAATTTGGGCTACACGTTCGGGACGATTCGTGACCTTAGGTGACTTGCACAATTCGGGCTGAAACTAGTGCCAAATGAGAGGGTTGGGATAAACATTCAATTGACCATATGTGCCAAAAATTCTCGTTCTTTAGTTTTCGAGTTATAGCCCCTGGAAGTCGTAAACTGCACGACTTTGCCCTCGAATATCTCGACAACGGAGAAAGGAGAATTTCTGGGATTTTTTCCCAAGAAATATATGGGAATTATCTGTAATTTTAGCACAGTTTCAGAACGATTCGTGAAAGTCACCTTTTAAGAATAACTTCCACTGCAGCCCATACATAAAAGTTTGCTCCTTTATTACTCTGCACATGGACAATTATTTGCGCTGTTATTTGCCGCAGGCATGTACCTATGTAATTACCGTTTACAGTGTAAAGATGGATGTTATCGGTCGCTGAACGTCGGAGCAGTAGGCGTTTAATGCATTTTCCCATAGGGTCCAATGCAAAATTGACACCTCATTTTCTCCATTCTCAAGAGCTTTGAGTCTCTGCAAAACATATACATGTGTAGACACAAATAAGTGAAATAGAATGAAGGCTATTTCAGCTTTAGCTTTTATTCCGTTTGGGAGCTAAAGTCGCACAAACTTTTGTTTACAAAAATTTCGATGGCCTATAGTTCGCAAGTTATGCAATCAGTTGACATAAGATTGTGCATGCATGTAGACATGTTAATGGCCTTTATACATGCCAAGTTTCAGATGGCTACCTACTCATACAAGCAAGCAGTAGCGGTTTGAAATTTTCACAATATGGGCTACACGTTCGGGACGATTCGTGACCTTAGGTGACTTGCACAATTCGGGCTGAAACTAGTGCCAAATGAGAGGGTTGGGATAAACATTCAATTGACCATATGTGCCAAAAATTCTCGTTCTTTAGTTTTCGAGTTATAGCCCCTGGAAGTCGTAAACTGCACGACTTTGCCCTCGATATCTCGACAACGGAGAAAGGAGAATTTCTGGGATTTTTTCCCAAGAAATATATGGGAATTATCTGTAATTTTAGTACAGTTTCAGAACGATTCGTGAAAGTCACCTTTTAAGAATAACTTCCACTACATACATAAAAGTTTGCTCCTTTATTACTCTGCACATGGACAATTATTTGCGCTGTTATTTGCCCCAGGCATGTACCTATGTAATTACCGTTTACAGTGTAAAGATGGATGTTATCGGTCGCTGAACGTCGGAGCAGTAGGCGTTTAATGCATTTTCCCATAGGGTCCAATGCAAAATTGACACCTCATTTTCTCCATTCTCAAGAGCTTTGAGTCTCTGCAAAACATATACATGTGTAGACACAAATAAGTGAAATAGCATGAAGGCTATATCAGCTTTAGCTTTTATTCCGTTTGGGAGCTAAATTCGCACAAACTTTTGTTTACAAAAATTTCGATGGCCTATAGTTCGCAAGTTATGCAATCAGTTGACATAAGATTGTGCATGCATGTAGACATGTTAATGGCCTTTATACATGCCAAGTTTCAGATGGCTACCTACTCATACAAGCAAGCAGTAGCGGTTTGAAATTTTCACAATATGGGCTACACGTTCGGGACGATTCGTGACCTTAGGTGACTTGCACAATTCGGGCTGAAACTAGTGCCAAATGAGAGGGTTGGGATAAACATTCAATTGACCATATGTGCCAAAAATTCTCGTTCTTTAGTTTTCGAGTTATAGCCCCTGGAAGTCGTAAACTGCACGACTTTGCCCTCGAATATCTCGACAACGGAGAAATGAGAATTTCTGGGATTTTTTCCCAAGAAATATATGGGAATTATCTGTAATTTTAGCACAGTTTCAGAACGATTCGTGAAAGTCACCTTTTAAGAATAACTTCCACTGCAGCCCATACATAAAAGTTTGCTCCTTTATTACTCTGCACATGGACAATTATTTGCGCTGTTATTTGCCCCAGGCATGTACCTATGTAATTACCGTTTACAGTGTAAAGATGGATGTTATCGGTCGCTGAACGTCGGAGCAGTAGGCGTTTAATGCATTTTCCCATAGGGTCCAATGCAATATTGACAACTCATTTTCTCCATTCTCAAGAGCTTTGAGTCTCTGCAAAACATATACATGTGTAGACACAAATAAGTGAAATAGAATGAAGGCTATTTCAGCTTTAGCTTTTATTCCGTTTGGGAGCTAAAGTCGCACAAACTTTTGTTTACAAAAATTTCGATGGCCTATAGTTCGCAAGTTATGCAATCAGTTGACATAAGATTGTGCATGCATGTAGACATGTTAATGGCCTTTATACATGCCAAGTTTCAGATGGCTACCTACTCATACAAGCAAGCAGTAGCGGTTTGAAATTTTCACAATATGGGCTACACGTTCGGGACGATTCGTGACCTTAGGTGACTTGCACAATTCGGGCTGAAACTAGTGCCAAATGAGAGGGTTGGGATAAACATTCAATTGACCATATGTGCCAAAAATTCTCGTTCTTTAGTTTTCGAGTTATAGCCCCTGGAAGTCGTAAACTGCACGACTTTGCCCTCGATATCTCGACAACGGAGAAAGGAGAATTTCTGGGATTTTTTCCCAAGAAATATATGGGAATTATCTGTAATTTTAGTACAGTTTCAGAACGATTCGTGAAAGTCACCTTTTAAGAATAACTTCCACTACATACATAAAAGTTTGCTCCTTTATTACTCTGCACATGGACAATTATTTGCGCTGTTATTTGCCCCAGGCATGTACCTATGTAATTACCGTTTACAGTGTAAAGATGGATGTTATCGGTCGCTGAACGTCGGAGCAGTAGGCGTTTAATGCATTTTCCCATAGGGTCCAATGCAAAATTGACACCTCATTTTCTCCATTCTCAAGAGCTTTGAGTCTCTGCAAAACATATACATGTGTAGACACAAATAAGTGAAATAGCATGAAGGCTATATCAGCTTTAGCTTTTATTCCGTTTGGGAGCTAAATTCGCACAAACTTTTGTTTACAAAAATTTCGATGGCCTATAGTTCGCAAGTTATGCAATCAGTTGACATAAGATTGTGCATGCATGTAGACATGTTAATGGCCTTTATACATGCCAAGTTTCAGATGGCTACCTACTCATACAAGCAAGCAGTAGCGGTTTGAAATTTTCACAATATGGGCTACACGTTCGGGACGATTCGTGACCTTAGGTGACTTGCACAATTCGGGCTGAAACTAGTGCCAAATGAGAGGGTTGGGATAAACATTCAATTGACCATATGTGCCAAAAATTCTCGTTCTTTAGTTTTCGAGTTATAGCCCCTGGAAGTCGTAAACTGCACGACTTTGCCCTCGAATATCTCGACAACGGAGAAATGAGAATTTCTGGGATTTTTTCCCAAGAAATATATGGGAATTATCTGTAATTTTTAGCACAGTTTCAGAACGATTCGTGAAAGTCACCTTTTAAGAATAACTTCCACTGCAGCCCATACATAAAAGTTTGCTCCTTTATTACTCTGCACATGGACAATTATTTGCGCTGTTATTTGCCCCAGGCATGTACCTATGTAATTACCGTTTACAGTGTAAAGATGGATGTTATCGGTCGCTGAACGTCGGAGCAGTAGGCGTTTAATGCATTTTCCCATAGGGTCCAATGCAATATTGACAACTCATTTTCTCCATTCTCAAGAGCTTTGAGTCTCTGCAAAACATATACATGTGTAGACACAAATAAGTGAAATAGAATGAAGGCTATTTCAGCTTTAGCTTTTATTCCGTTTGGGAGCTAAAGTCGCACAAACTTTTGTTTACAAAAATTTCGATGGCCTATAGTTCGCAAGTTATGCAATCAGTTGACATAAGATTGTGCATGCATGTAGACATGTTAATGGCCTTTATACATGCCAAGTTTCAGATGGCTACCTACTCATACAAGCAAGCAGTAGCGGTTTGAAATTTTCACAATATGGGCTACACGTTCGGGACGATTCGTGACCTTAGGTGACTTGCACAATTCGGGCTGAAACTAGTGCCAAATGAGAGGGTTGGGATAAACATTCAATTGACCATATGTGCCAAAAATTCTCGTTCTTTAGTTTTCGAGTTATAGCCCCTGGAAATCGTAAACTGCACGACTTTGCCCTCGAATATCTCGACAACGGAGAAAGGAGAATTTCTGGGATTTTTTCCCAAGAAATATATGGGAATTATCTGTAATTTTAGCACAGTTTCAGAACGATTCGTGAAAGTCACCTTTTAAGAATAACTTCCACTACATACATAAAAGTTTGCTCCTTTATTACTCTGCACATGGACAATTATTTGCGCTGTTATTTGCCCCAGGCATGTACCTATGTAATTACCGTTTACAGTGTAAAGATGGATGTTATCGGTCGCTGAACGTCGGGGCAGTAGGCGTTTAATGCATTTTCCCATAGGGTCCAATGCAAAATTGACACCTCATTTTCTCCATTCTCAAGAGCTTTGAGTCTTTGCAAAACATATACATGTGTAGACACAAATAAGGGAAATAGAATGAAGGCTATTTCAGCTTTAGCTTTTATTCCGTTTGGGAGCTAAAGTCGCACAAACTTTTGTTTACAAAAATTTCGATGGCCTATAGTTCGCAAGTTATGCAATCAGTTGACATAAGATTGTGCATGCATGTAGACATGTTAATGGCCTTTATACATGCCAAGTTTCAGATGGCTACCTACTCATACAAGCAAGCAGTAGCGGTTTGAAATTTTCACAATTTGGGCTACACGTTCGGGACGATTCGTGACCTTAGGTGACTTGCACAATTCGGGCTGAAACTAGTGCCAAATGAGAGGGTTGGGATAAACATTCAATTGACCATATGTGCCAAAAATTCTCGTTCTTTAGTTTTCGAGTTATAGCCCCTGGAAGTCGTAAACTGCACGACTTTGCCCTCGAATATCTCGACAACGGAGAAAGGAGAATTTCTGGGATTTTTTCCCAAGAAATATATGGGAATTATCTGTAATTTTAGCACAGTTTCAGAACGATTCGTGAAAGTCACCTTTTAAGAATAACTTCCACTGCAGCCCATACATAAAAGTTTGCTCCTTTATTACTCTGCACATGGACAATTATTTGCGCTGTTATTTGCCCCAGGCATGTACCTATGTAATTACCGTTTACAGTGTAAAGATGGATGTTATCGGTCGCTGAACGTCAGAGCAGTAGGCGTTTAATGCATTTTCCCATAGGGTCCAATGCAAAATTGACACCTCATTTTTTCCATTCTCAAGAGCTTTGAGTCTCTGCAAAACATATACATGTGTAGACACAAATAAGTGAAATAGAATGAAGGCTATTTCAGCTTTAGCTTTTATTCCGTTTGGGAGCTAAAGTCGCACAAACTTTTGTTTACAAAAATTTCGATGGCCTATAGTTCGCAAGTTATGCAATCAGTTGACATAAGATTGTGCATGCATGTAGACATGTTAATGGCCTTTATACATGCCAAGTTTCAGATGGCTACCTACTCATACAAGCAAGCAGTAGCGGTTTGAAATTTTCACAATATGGGCTACACGTTCGGGACGATTCGTGACCTTAGGTGACTTGCACAATTCGGGCTGAAACTAGTGCCAAATGAGAGGGTTGGGATAAACATTCAATTGACCATATGTGCCAAAAATTCTCGTTCTTTAGTTTTCGAGTTATAGCCCCTGGAAGTCGTAAACTGCACGACTTTGCCCTCGAATATCTCGACAACGGAGAAAGGAGAATTTCTGGGATTTTTTCCCAAGAAATATATGGGAATTATCTGTAATTTTAGCACAGTTTCAGAACGATTCGTGAAAGTCACCTTTTAAGAATAACTTCCACTGCAGCCCATACATAAAAGTTTGCTCCTTTATTACTCTGCACATGGACAATTATTTGCGCTGTTATTTGCCCCAGGCATGTACCTATGTAATTACCGTGTACAGTGTAAAGATGGATGTTATCGGTCGCTGAACGTCGGAGCAGTAGGCGTTTAATGCATTTTCCCATAGGGTCCAATGCAAAATTGACACCTCATTTTCTCCATTCTCAAGAGCTTTGAGTCTCTGCAAAACATATACATGTGTAGACACAAATAAGGGAAATATAATGAAGGCTATTTCAGCTTTAGCTTTTATTCCGTTTGGGAGCTAAAGTCGCACAAACTTTTGTTTACAAAAATTTCGATGGCCTATAGTTCGTAAGTTATGCAATCAGTTGACATAAGATTGTGCATGCATGTAGACATGTTAATGGCCTTTATACATGCCAAGTTTCAGATGGCTACCTACTCATACAAGCAAGCAGTAGCGGTTTGAAATTTTCACAATTTGGGCTACACGTTCGGGACGATTCGTGACCTTAGGTGACTTGCACAATTCGGGCTGAAACTAGTGCCACATGAGAGGGTTGGGATAAACATTCAATTGACCTTATGTGCCAAAAATTCTCGTTCTTTAGTTTTCGAGTTATAGCCCCTGGAAGTCGTAAACTGCACGACTTTGCCCTCGAATATCTCGACAACGGAGAAAGGAGAATTTCTGGGATTTTTTCCCAAGAAATATATGGGAATTATCTGTAATTTTAGCACAGTTTCAGAACGATTCGTGAAAGTCACCTTTTAAGAATAACTTCCACTGCAGCCCATACATAAAAGTTTGCTCTTTTATTACTCTGCACATGGACAATTATTTGCGCTGTTATTTGCCCCAGGCATGTACCTATGTAATTACCGTTTACAGTGTAAAGATGGATGTTATCGGTCGCTGAACGTCGGAGCAGTAGGCGTTTAATGCATTTTCCCATAGGGTCCAATGCAAAATTGACACCTCATTTTCTCCATTCTCAAGAGCTTTGAGTCTCTGCAAAACATATACATGTGTAGACACAAATAAGTGAAATAGAATGAAGGCTATTTCAGCTTTAGCTTTTATTCCGTTTTGGAGCTAAAGTCGCACAAACTTTTGTTTACAAAAATTTCGATGGCCTATAGTTCGCAAGTTATGCAATCAGTTGACATAAGATTGTGCATGCATGTAGACATGTTAATGGCCTTTATACATGCCAAGTTTCAGATGGCTACCTACTCATACAAGCAAGCAGTAGCGGTTTGAAATTTTCACAATTTGGGCTACACGTTCGGGACGATTCGTGACCTTAGGTGACTTGCACAATTCGGGCTGAAACTAGTGCCAAATGAGAGGGTTGGGATAAACATTCAATTGACCATATGTGCCAAAAATTCTCGTTCTTTATTTTCGAGTTATAGCCCCTGGAAGTCGTAAACTGCACGACTTTGCCCTCGAATATCTCGACAACGGAGAAAGGAGAATTTCTGGGATTTTTTCCCAAGAAATATATGGGAATTATCTGTAATTTTAGCACAGTTTCAGAACGATTCGTGAAAGTCACCTTTTAAGAATAACTTCCACTGCAGCCCATACATAAAAGTTTGCTCCTTTATTACTCTGCACATGGACAATTATTTGCGCTGTTATTTGCCCCAGGCATGAACCTATGTAATTACCGTTTACAGTGTAAAGATGGATGTTATCGGTCGCTGAACGTCGGAGCAGTAGGCGTTTAATGCATTTTCCCATAGGGTCCAATGCAAAATTGACACCTCATTTTCTCCATTCTCAAGAGCTTTGAGTCTCTGCAAAACATATACATGTGTAGACACAAATAAGTGAAAAAGAATGAAGGCTATTTCAGCTTTAGCTTTTATTCCGTTTGGGAGCTAAAGTCGCACAAACTTTTGTTTACAAAAATTTCGATGGCCTATAGTTCGCAAGTTATGCAATCAGTTGACATAAGATTGTGCATGCATGTAGACATGTTAATGGCCTTTATACATGCCAAGTTTCAGATGGTTACCTACTCATACAAGCAAGCAGTAGCGGTTTGAAATTTTCACAATATGGGCTACACGTTCGGGACGATTCGTGACCTTAGGTGACTTGCACAATTCGGGCTGAAACTAGTGCCAAATGAGAGGGTTGGGATAAACATTCAATTGACCATATGTGCCAAAAATTCTCGTTCTTTAGTTTTCGAGTTATAGCCCCTGGAAGTCGTAAACTGCACGACTTTGCCCTCGAATATCTCGACAACGGAGAAAGGAGAATTTCTGGGATTTTTTCCCAAGAAATATATGGGAATTATCTGTAATTTTAGCACAGTTTCAGAACGATTCGTGAAAGTCACCTTTTAAGAATAACTTCCACTACAGCCCATACATAAAAGTTTGCTCCTTTATTACTCTGCACATGGACAATTATTTGCGCTGTTATTTGCCCCAGGCATGTACCTATGTAATTACCGTTTACAGTGTAAAGATGGATGTTATCGGTCGCTGAACGTCGGAGCAGTAGGCGTTTAATGCATTTTCCCATAGGGTCCAATGCAAAATTGACACCTCATTTTCTCCATTCTCAAGAGCTTTGAGTCTCTGCAAAACATTTACATGTGTAGACACAAATAAGTGAAATAGAATGAAGGCTATTTCAGCTTTAGCTTTTATTCCGTTTGGGAGCTAAAGTCGCACACACTTTTGTTTACAAAAAATTCGATGGCCTATAGTTCGCAAGTTATGCAATCAGTTGACATAAGATTGTGCATGCATGTAAACATGTTAATGGCCTTTATACATGCCAAGTTTCAGATGGCTACCTACTCATACAAGCAAGCAGTAGCGGTTTGAAATTTTCACAATTTGGGCTACACGTTCGGGACGACTCGTGACCTTAGGTGACCTGCACAATTCGGGCTGAAACTAGTGCCAAATAAGAGGGTTGGGATAAACATTCAATTGACCATATGTGCCAAAAATTCTCGTTCTTTAGTTTTCGAGTTATAGCCCCTGGAAGTCGTAAACTGCACGACTTTGCCCTCGAATATCTCGACAACGGAGAAAGGAGAATTTCTGGGATTTTTTCCCAAGAAATATATGGGAATTATCTGTAATTTTAGCACAGTTTCAGAACGATTCGTGAAAGTCACCTTTTAAGAATAACTTCCACTGCAGCCCATACATAAAAGTTTGCTCCTTTATTACTCTGCACATGGACAATTATTTGCGCTGTTATTTGCCCCAGGCATGTACCTATGTAATTACCGTTTACAGTGTAAAGATGGATGTTATCGGTCGCTGAACGTCGGAGCAGTAGGCGTTTAATGCATTTTCCCATAGGGTCCAATGCAAAATTGACACCTCATTTTCTCCATTCTCAAGAGCTTTGAGTCTCTGCAAAACATATACATGTGTAGACACAAATAAGTGAAATAGAATGAAGGCTATTTCAGCTTTAGCTTTTATTCCGTTTGGGAGCTAAAGTCGCACAAACTTTTGTTTACAAAAATTTCGATGGCCTATAGTTCGTAAGTTATGCAATCAGTTGACATAAGATTGTGCATGCATGTAGACATGTTAATGGCCTTTATACATGCCAAGTTTCAGATGGCTACCTACTCATACAAGCAAGCAGTTGCGGTTTGAAATTTTCACAATATGGGCTACACGTTCGGGACGATTCGTGACCTTAGGTGACTTGCACAATTCGGGCTGAAACTAGTGCCAAATGAGAGGGTTGGGATAAACATTCAATTGACCATATGTGCCAAAAATTCTCGTTCTTTAGTTTTCGAGTTATAGCCCCTGGAAGTCGTTAACTGCACGACTTTGCCCTCGAATATCTCGACAACGGAGAAAGGAGAATTTCTGGGATTTTTTCCCAAGAAATATATGGGAATTATCTGTAATTTTAGCACAGTTTCAGAACGATTCGTGAAAGTCACCTTTTAAGAATAACTTCCACTGCAGCCCATACATAAAAGTTTGCTCCTTTATTACTCTGCACATGGACAATTATTTGCGCTGTTATTTGCCCCAGGCATGTACCTATGTAATTACCGTTTACAGTGTAAAGATGGATGTTATCGGTCGCTGAACGTCGGAGCAGTAGGCGTTTAATGCATTTTCCCATAGGGTCCAATGCAAAATTGACACCTCATTTTCTCCATTCTCAAGAGCTTTGAGTCTCTGCAAAACATATACATGTGTAGACACAAATAAGGGAAATAGAATGAAGGCTATTTCAGCTTTAGCTTTTATTCCGTTTGGGAGCTAAAGTCGCACAAACTTTTGTTTACAAAAATTTCGATGGCCTATAGTTCGCAAGTTATGCAATCAGTTGACATAAGATTGTGCATGCATGTAGACATGTTAATGGCCTTTATACATGCCAAGTTTCAGATGGCTACCTACTCATACAAGCAAGCAGTAGCGGTTTAAAATTTTCACAATTTGGGCTACACGTTCGGGACGATTCGTGACCTTAGGTGACTTGCACAATTCGGGCTGAAACTAGTGCCAAATGAGAGGGTTGGGATAAACATTCAATTGACCATATGTGCCAAAAATTCTCGTTCTTTAGTTTTCGAGTTATAGCCCCTGGAAGTCGTAAACTGCACGATTTTGCCCTCGAATATCTCGACAACGGAGAAAGGAGAATTTCTGGGATTTTTTCCCAAGAAATATATGGGAATTATCTGTAATTTTAGCACAGTTTCAGAACGATTCGTGAAAGTCACCTTTTAAGAATAACTTCCACTGCAGCCCATACATAAAAGTTTGCTCCTTTATTACTCTGCACATGGACAATTATTTGCCCTGTTATTTGCCCCAGGCATGTACCTATGTAATTACCGTTTACAGTGTAAAGATGGATGTTATCGGTCGCTGAACGTCGGAGCAGTAGGCGTTTAATGCATTTTCCCATAGGGTCCAATGCAAAATTGACACCTCATTTTTTCCATTCTCAAGAGCTTTGAGTCTCTGCAAAACATATACATGTGTAGACACAAATAAGTGAAATAGAATGAAGGCTATTTCAGCTTTAGCTTTTATTCCGTTTGGGAGCTAAAGTCGCACAAACTTTTGTTTACAAAAATTTCGATGGCCTATAGTTCGCAAGTTATGCAATCAGTTGACATAAGATTGTGCATGCATGTAGACATGTTAATGGCCTTTATACATGCCAAGTTTCAGATGGCTACCTACTCATACAAGCAAGCAGTAGCGGTTTGAAATTTTCACAATATGGGCTACACGTTCGGGACGATTCGAGACCTTAGGTGACTTGCACAATTCGGGCTGAAACTAGTGCCAAATGAGAGGGTTGGGATAAACATTCAATTGACCATATGTGCCAAAAATTCTCGTTCTTTAGTTTTCGAGTTATAGCCCCTGGAAGTCGTAAACTGCACGACTTTGCCCTCGAATATCTCGACAACGGAGAAAGGAGAATTTCTGGGATTTTTTCCCAAGAAATATATGGGAATTATCTGTAATTTTAGCACAGTTTCAGAACGATTTGTGAAAGTCACCTTTTAAGAATAACTTCCACTGCAGCCCATACATAAAAGTTTGCTCCTTTATTACTCTGCACATGGACAATTATTTGCGCTGTTATTTGCCCCAGGCATGTACCTATGTAATTACCGTTTACAGTGTAAAGATGGATGTTATCGGTCGCTGAACGTCGGAGCAGTAGGCGTTTAATGCATTTTCCCATAGGGTCCAATGCAAAATTGACACCTCATTTTCTCCATTCTCAAGAGCTTTGAGTCTCTGCAAAACATATACATGTGTAGACACAAATAAGGGAAATAGAATGAAGGCTATTTCAGCTTTAGCTTTTATTCCGTTTGGGAGCTAAAGTCGCACAAACTTTTGTTTACAAAAATTTCGATGGCCTATAGTTCGCAAGTTATGCAATCAGTTGACATAAGATTGTGCATGCATGTAGACATGTTAATGGCCTTTATACATGCCAAGTTTCAGATGGCTACCTACTCATACAAGCAAGCAGTAGCGGTTTAAAATTTTCACAATTTGGGCTACACGTTCGGGACGATTCGTGACCTTAGGTGACTTGCACAATTCGGGCTGAAACTAGTGCCAAATGAGAGGGTTGGGATAAACATTCAATTGACCATATGTGCCAAAAATTCTCGTTCTTTAGTTTTCGAGTTATAGCCCCTGGAAGTCGTAAACTGCACGACTTTGCCTCGAATATCTCGACAACGGAGAAATGAGAATTTCTGGGATTTTTCCCAAGAAATATATGGGAATTATCTGTAATTTTAGCACAGTTTCAGAACGATTCGTGAAAGTCACCTTTTAAGAATAACTTCCACTGCAGCCCATACATAAAAGTTTGCAACTTTATTACTCTGCACATGGACAATTATTTGCGCTGTTATTTGCCCCAGGCATGTACCTATGTAATTACCGTTTACAGTGTAAATATGGATGTTATCGGTCGCTGAGCGTCGGAGCAGTAGGCGTTTAATGCATTTTCCCATAGGGTCCAATGCAAAATTGACACCTCATTTTCTCCATTCTCAAGAGCTTTGAGTCTCTGCAAAACATATACATGTGTAGACACAAATAAGTGAAATAGAATGAAGGCTATTTCAGCTTTAGCTTTTATTCCGTTTGGGAGCTAAAGTCGCACAAACTTTTGTTTACAAAAATTTCGATGGCCTATAGTTCGCAAGTTATGCAATCAGTTGACATAAGATTGAGCATGCATGTAGACATGTTAATGGCCTTTATACATGCCAAGTTTCAGATGGCTACCTACTCATACAAGCAAGCAGTAGCGGTTTGAAATTTTCACAATTTGGGCTACACGTTCGGGACGATTCGTGACCTTAGGTGACTTGCACAATTCGGGCTGAAACTAGTGCCAAATGAGAGGGTTGGGATAAACATTCAATTGACCATATGTGCCAAAAATTCTCGTTCTTTAGTTTTCGAGTTATAGCTCCTGGAAGTCGTAAACTGCACGACTTTGCCCTCGAATATCTCGACAACGGAGAAATGAGAATTTCTGGGATTTTTTCCCAAGAAATATATGGGAATTATCTGTAATTTTAGCACAGTTTCAGAACGATTCGTGAAAGTCACCTTTTAAGAATAACTTCCACTGCAGCCCATACATAAAAGTTTGCTCCTTTATTACTCTGCACATGGACAATTATTTGCGCTGTTATTTGCCCCAGGCATGTACCTATGTAATTACCGTTTACAGTGTAAATATGGATGTTATCGGTCGCTGAACGTCGGAGCAGTAGGCGTTTAATGCATTTTCCCATAGGGTCCAATGCAAAATTGACACCTCATTTTCTCCATTCTCAAGAGCTTTGAGTCTCTGCAAAACATATACATGTGTAGACACAAATAAGTGAAATAGAATGAAAGCTATTTCAGCTTTAGCTTTTATTCCGTTTGGGAACTAAAGTCGCACAAACTTTTGTTTACAAAAATTTCGATGGCCTATAGTTCGCAAGTTATGCAATCAGTTGACATAAGATTGTGCATGCATGTAGACATGTTAATGGCCTTTATACATGCCAAGTTTCAGATGGCTACCTACTCATACAAGCAAGCAGTAGCGGTTTGAAATTTTCACAATATGGGCTACACGTTCGGGACGATTCGTGACCTTAGGTGACTTGCACAATTCGGGCTGAAACCAGTGCCAAATGAGAGGGTTGGGATAAACATTCAATTGACCATATGTGCCAAAAATTCTCGTTCTTTAGTTTTCGAGTTATAGCCCCTGGAAGTCGTAAACTGCACGACTTTGCCCTCGAATATCTCGACAACGGAGAAAGGAGAATTTCTGGGATTTTTTCCCAAGAAATATATGGGAATTATCTGTAATTTTAGCACAGTTTCAGAACGATTCGTGAAAGTCACCTTTTAAGAATAACTTCCACTGCAGCCCATACATAAAAGTTTGCTCCTTTATTACTCTGCACATGGACAATTATTTGCGCTGTTATTTGCCCCAGGCATGTACCTATGTAATTACCGTTTACAATGTAAAGATGGATGTTATCGGTCGCTGAACGTCGGAGCAGTAGGCGTTTAATGCATTTTCCCATAGGGTCCAATGCAAAATTGACACCTCATTTTCTCCATTCTCAAGAGCTTTGAGTCTCTGCAAAACATATACATGTGTAGACACAAATAAGTGAAATAGAATGAAGGCTATTTCAGCTTTAGCTTTTATTCCGTTTGGGAGCTAAAGTCGCACAAACTTTTGTTTACAAAAATTTCGATGGCCTATAGTTCGCAAGTTATGCAATCAGTTGACATAAGATTGTGCATGCATATAGACATGTTAATGGCCTTTATACATGCCAAGATTCAGATGGCTACCTACTCATACAAGCAAGCAGTAGCGGTTTGAAATTTTCACAATTTGGGCTACACGTTCGGGACGATTCGTGACCTTAGGTGACTTGCACAATTCGAGCTGAAACTAGTGCCAAATGAGAGGGTTGGGATAAACATTCAATTGACCATATGTGCCAAAAATTCTCGTTCTTTAGTTTTCGAGTGATATCCCCTGGAAGTCGTAAACTGCACGACTTTGCCCTCGAATATCTCGACAACGGAGAAAGGAGAATTTCTGGGATTTTTCCCCAAGAAATATATGGGAATTATCTGTAATTTTAGCACAGTTTCAGAACGATTCGTGAAAGTCACCTTTTAAGAATAACTTCCACTGCAGCCCATACATAAAAGTTTGCTCCTTTATTACTCTGCATATGGACAATTATTTGCGCTGTTATTTGTCCCAGGCATGTACCTATGTAATTACCGTTTACAGTGTAAAGATGGATGTTATCGGTCGCTGAACGTCGGAGCAGTAGGCGTTTAATGCATTTTCCTATAGGGTCCAATGCAAAATTGACACCTCATTTTCTCCATTCTCAAGAGCTTTGAGTCTCTGCAAAACATATACATGTGTAGACACAAATAAGTGAAATAGAATGAAGGCTATTTCAGCTTTAGCTTTTATTCCGTTTGGGAGCTAAAGTCGCACAAACTTTTGTTTACAAAAATTTCGATGGCCTATAGTTCGCAAGTTATGCAATCAGTTGACATAAGATTGTGCATGCATGTAGACATGTTAATGGCCTTTATACATGCCAAGTTTCAGATGGCTACCTACTCATACAAGCAAGCAGTAGCGGTTTGAAATTTTCACAATTTGGGCTACACGTTCGGGACGATTCGTGACCTTAGGTGACTTGCACAATTCGGGCTGAAACTAGTGCCAAATGAGAGGGTTGGGATAAACATTCAATTGACCATATGTGCCAAAAATTCTCGTTCTTTAGTTTTCGAGTTATAGCCCCTGGAAGTCGTAAACTGCACGACTTTGCCCTCGAATATCTCGACAACGGAGAAAGGAGAATTTCTGGGATTTTTTCCCAAGAAATATATGGGAATTATCTGTAATTTTTGCACAGTTTCAGAACGATTCGTGAAAGTCACCTTTTAAGAATAACTTCCACTGCAGCCCATACATAAAGTTTGCTCCTTTATTACTCTGCACATGGACAATTATTTGCGCTGTTATTTGCCCAAGGCATGTACCTATGTAATTACCGTTTACAGTGTAAAGATGGATGTTATCGGTCGCTGAACGTCGGAGCAGTAGGCGTTTAATGCATTTTCCCATAGGGTCCAATGCAAAATTGACACCTCATTTTCTCCATTCTCAAGAGCTTTGAGTCTCTGCAAAACATATACATGTGTAGACACAAATAAGTGAAATAGAATGAAGGCTATTTCAGCTTTAGCTTTTATTCCGTTTGGGAGCTAAAGTCGCACAAACTATTGTTTACAAAAATTTCGATGGCCTATAGTTCGCAAGTTATGCAATCAGTTGACATAAGATTGTGCATGCATGTAGACATGTTAATGGCCTTTATACATGCCAAGTTTCAGATGGCTACCTACTCATACAAGCAAGCAGTAGCGGTTTGAAATTTTCACAATATGGGCTACACGTTCGGGACGATTCGTGACCTTAGGTGACTTGCACAATTCGGGCTGAAACTAGTGCCAAATGAGAGGGTTGGGATAAACATTCAATTGACCATATGTGCCAAAAATTCTCGTTCTTTAGTTTTCGAGTTATAGCCCCTGGAAGTCGTAAACTGCACGACTTTGCCCTCGAATATCTCGACAACGGAGAAAGGAGAATTTCTGGGATTTTTTCCCAAGAAATATATGGGAATTATCTGTAATTTTAGCACAGTTTCAGAACGATTCGTGAAAGTCACCTTTTAAGAATAACTTCCACTGCAGCCCATACATAAAAGTTTGCTCCTTTATTACTCTGCACATGGACAATTATTTGCGCTGTTATTTGCCCCAGGCATGTACCTATGTAATTACCGTTTACAGTGTAAATATGGATGTTATCGGTCGCTGAGCGTCGGAGCAGTAGGCGTTTAATGCATTTTCCCATAGGGTCCAATGCAAAATTGAGACCTCATTTTCTCCATTCTCAAGAGCTTTGAGTCTCTGCAAAACATATACATGTGTAGACACAAATAAGTGAAATAGAATGAAGGCTATTTCAGCTTTAGCTTTTATTCCGTTTGGGAGCTAAAGTCGCACAAACTATTGTTTACAAAAATTTCGATGGCCTATAGTTCGCAAGTTATGCAATCAGTTGACATAAGATTGTGCATGCATGTAGACATGTTAATGGCCTTTATACATGCCAAGTTTCAGATGGCTACCTACTCATACAAGCAAGCAGTAGCGGTTTGAAATTTTCACAATATGGGCTACACGTTCGGGACGATTCGTGACCTTAGGTGACTTGCACAATTCGGGCTGAAACTAGTGCCAAATGAGAGGGTTGGGATAAACATTCAATTGACCATATGTGCCAAAAATTCTCGTTCTTTAGTTTTCGAGTTATAGCCCCTGGAAGTCGTAAACTGCACGACTTTGCCCTCGAATATCTCGACAACGGAGAAATGAGAATTTCTGGGATTTTTCCCAAGAAATATATGGGAATTATCTGTAATTTTAGCACAGTTTCAGAACGATTCGTGAAAGTCACCTTTTAAGAATAACTTCCACTGCAGCCCATACATAAAAGTTTGCTCCTTTATTACTCTGCACATGGACAATTATTTGCGCTGTTATTTACCCCAGGCATGTACCTATGTAATTACCGTTTACAGTGTAAAGATGGATGTTATCGGTCGCTGAACGTCGGAGCAGTAGGCGTTTAATGCATTTTCCCATAGGGTCCTATGCAAAATTGACACCTCATTTTTTCCATTCTTAAGAGCTTTGAGTCTCTGCAAAACATATACATGTGTAGACACAAATAAGTGAAATAGAATGAAGGCTATTTCAGCTTTAGCTTTTATTCCGTTTGGGAGCTAAAGTCGCACAAACTTTTGTTTACAAAAAATTCGATGGCCTATAGTTCGCAAGTTATGCAATCAGTTGACATAAGATTGTGCATGCATGTAGACATGTTAATGGCCTTTATACATGCCAAGTTTCAGATGGCTACCTACTCATACAAGCAAGCAGTAGCGGTTTGAAATTTTCACAATTTGGGATACACGTTCGGGACGATTCGTGACCTTAGGTGACTTGCACAATTCGGGCTGAAACTAGTGCCAAATGAGAGGGTTGGGATAAACATTCAATTGACCATATGTGCCAAAAATTCTCGTTCTTTAGTTTTCGAGTTATAGCCCCTGGAAGTCGTAAACTGCACGACTTTGCCCTCGAATATCTCGACAACGGAGAAAGGAGAATTTCTGGGATTTTTTCCCAAGAAATATATGGGAATTATCTGTAATTTTAGCACAGTTTCAGAACGATTCGTGAAAGTCACCTTTTAAGAATAACTTCCACTGCAGCCCATACATAAAAGTTTGCTCATTTATTACTCTGCACATGGACAATTATTTGCGCTGTTATTTGCCCCAGGCATGTACCTATGTAATTACCGTTTACAGTGTAAAGATGGATGTTATCGGTTGCTGAACGTCGGAGCAGTAGGCGTTTAATGCATTTTCCCATAGGGATCAATGCAAAATTGACACCTCATTTTCTCCATTCTCACGAGCTTTGAGTCTCTGCAAAACATTTACATGTGTAGACACAAATAAGTGAAATAGAATGAAGGCTATTTCAGCTTTAGCTTTTATTCCTTTTGGGAGCTAAAGTCGCACAAACTTTTGTTTACAAAAATTTCGATGGCCTATAGTTCGCAAGTTATGCAATCAGTTGACATAAGATTGTGCATGCATGTAGACATGTTAATGGCCTTATACATGCCAAGTTTCAGATGGCTACCTACTCATACAAGCAAGCAGTAGCGGTTTGAAATTTTCACAATTTGGGCTACACGTTCGGGACGATTCGTGACCTGAGGTGACCTGCACAATTCGGGCTGAAACTAGTGCCAAATGAGAGGGTTGGGATAAACATTCAATTGACCATATGTGCCAAAAATTCTCGTTCTTTAGTTTTCGAGTTATAGCCCCTGGAAGTCGTAAACTGCACGACTTTGCCCTCGAATATCTCGACAACGGAGAAAGAGGAATTTCTGGGATTTTTTCCCAAGAAATATATGGGAATTATCTGTAATTTTAGCACAGTTTCAGAACGATTCGTGAAAGTCACCTTTTAAGAATAACTTCCACTGCAGCCCATACATAAAAGTTTGCTCCTTTATTACTCTGCACATGGACAATTATTTGCGCTGTTATTTGCCCCAGGCATGAACCTATGTAATTACCGTTTACAGTGTAAAGATGGATGTTATCGGTCGCTGAACGTCGGAGCAGTAGGCGTTTAATGCATTTTCCCATAGGGTCCAATGCAAAATTGACACCTCATTTTCTCCATTCTCAAGAGCTTTGAGTCTCTGCAAAACATATACATGTGTAGACACAAATAAGGGAAATAGAATGAAGGCTATTTCAGCTTTAGCTTTTATTCCGTTTGGGAGCTAAAGTCGCACAAACTTTTGTTTACAAAAATTTCGATGGCCTATAGTTCGCAAGTTATGCAATCAGTTGACATAAGATTGTGCATGCATGTAGACATGTTAATGGCCTTTATACATGCCAAGTTTCAGATGGCTACCTACTCATACAAGCAAGCAGTAGCGGTTTGAAATTTTCACAATTTGGGCTACACGTTCGGGACGATTCGTGACCTTAGTTGACTTGCACAATTCGGGCTGAAACTAGTGCCAAATGAGAGGGTTGAAATAAAACATTCAATTGACCATATGTGCCAAAAATTCTCGTTCTTTAGTTTTCGAGTTATAGCCCCTGGAAGTCGTAAACTGCACGACTTTGCCCTCGAATATCTCGACAACGGAGAAAGGAGAATTTCTGGGATTTTTCCCAAGAAATATATGGGAATTATCTGTAATTTTAGCACAGTTTCAGAACGATTCGTGAAAGTCACCTTTTAAGAATAACTTCCACTGCAGCCCATACATAAAAGTTTGCTCCTTTATTACTCTGCACATGGACAATTATTTGCGCTGTTATTTGCCCCAGGCATGTACCTATGTAATTACCGTTTACAGTGTAAAGATGGATGTTATCGGTCGCTGAACGTCGGAGCAGTAGGCGTTTAATGCATTTTCCCATAGGGTCCAATGCAAAATTGACACCTCATTTTCTCCATTCTCCAGAGCTTTGAGTCTCTGCAAAACATTTACATGTGTAGACACAAATAAGTGAAATAGAATGAAGGCTATTTCAGCTTTAGCTTTTATTCCGTTTGGGAGCTAAAGTCGCACAAACTTTTGTTTACAAAAATTCCGATGGCCTATAGTTCGCAAGTTATGCAATCAGTTGACATAAGATTGTGCATGCATGTAGACATGTTAATGGCCTTTATACATGCCAAGTTTCAGATGGCTACCTACTCATACAAGCAAGCAGTAGCGGTTTGAAATTTTCACAATTTGGGCTACACGTTCGGGACGATTCGTGACCTTAGGTGACCTGCACAATTCGGGCTGAAATTAGTGCCAAATGAGAGGGTTGGGATAAACATTCAATTGACCATATGTGCCAAAAATTCTCGTTCTTTAGTTTTCGAGATATAGCCCCTGGAAGTCGTAAACTGCACGAATTTGCCCTCGAATATCTCGACAACGGAGAAAGAAGAATTTCTGGGATTTTTTCCCAAGAAATATATGGGAATTATCTGTAATTTTAGCACAGTTTCAGAACGATTCGTGAAAGTCACCTTTTAAGAATAACTTCCAGTGCAGCTCATACATAAAAGTTTGCTCCTTTATTACTCTGCACATGGACAATTATTTGCGCTGCTATTTGCCCCAGGCATGTACCTATGTAATTACCGTTTACAGTGTAAAGATGGATGTTATCGGTCGCTGAACGTCGGAGCAGTAGGCGTTTAATGCATTTTCCCATAGGGTCCAATGCAAAATTGACACCTCATTTTCTCCATTCTCAAGAGCTTTGAGTCTCTGCAAAACATATAGATGTGTAGACACAAATAAGTGAAATAGAATGAAGGCTATTTCAGCTTTAGCTTTTATTCCGTTTGGGAGCTAAAGTCGCCCAAACTTTTGTTTACAAAAATTTCGATGGCCTATAGTTCGCAAGTTATGCAATCAGTTGACATAAGATTGTGCATGCATGTAGACATGTTAATGGCCTTTATACATGCCAAGTTTCAGATGGCTACCTACTCATACAAGCAAGCAGTAGCGGTTTGAAATTTTCACAATTTGGGCTACACGTTCGGGACGATTCGTGACCTTAGGTGACTTGCACAATTCGGGCTGAAACTAGTGCCAAATGAGAGGGTTGGGATAAACATTCAATTGACCATATGTGCCAAACATTCTCATTCTTTAGTTTTCGAGTTATAGCCCCTGGAAGTCGTACACTGCACGACTTTGCCCTCGAATATCTCGACAACGGAGAAATGAGAATTTCTGGGATTTTTTCCCAAGAAATATATGGGAATTATCTGTAATTTTAGCACAGTTTCAGAACGATTCGTGAAAGTCACCTTTTAAGAATAACTTCCACTGCAGCCCATACATAAAAGTTTGCTCCTTTATTACTCTGCACATGGACAATTATTTGCGCTGTCATTTGCCCCAGGCATGTACCTATGTAATTACCGTTTACAGTGTAAAGATGGATGTTATCGGTCTCTGAACGTCGGAGCAGTAGGCGTTTAATGCATTTTCCCATAGGGTCCAATGCAAAATTGACACCTCATTTTCTCCATTCCCAAGAGCTTTGAGTCTCTGCAAAACATATACATGTGTAGACACAAATAAGTGAAATAGAATGAAGGCTATTTCAGCTTTAGCTTTTATTCCGTTTGGGAGCTAAAGTCGCACAAACGTTTGTTTACAAAAATTTCGATGGCCTATAGTTCGCAAGTTATGCAATCAGTTGACATAAGATTGTGCATGCATGTAGACATGTTAATGGCCTTTATACATGCCAAGTTTCAGATGGCTACCTACTCATACAAGCAAGCAGTAGCGGTTTGAAATTTTCACAATTTGGGCTACACGTTCGGGACGATTCGTGACCTTAGGTGACTTGCACAATTCGGGCTGAAACTAGTGCCAAATGAGAGGGTTGGGATAAACATTCAATTGACCATATGTGCCAAAAATTCTCGTTCTTTAGTTTTCGAGTTATAGCCCCTGGAAGTCGTAAACTGCACGACTTTGCCCTCGAATATCTCGACAACGGAGAAAGGAGAATTTCTGGGATTTTTTCCCAAGAAATATATGGGAATTATCTGTAATTTTAGCACAGTTTCAGAACGATTCGTGAAAGTCACCTTTTAAGAATAACTTCCACTGCAGCCCATACATAAAAGTTTGCTCCTTTATTACTCTGCACATGGACAATTATTTGCGCTGTTATTTTCCCCAGGCATGTACCTATGTAATTACCGTTTACAGTGTAAAGATGGATGTTATCGGTCGCTGAACGTCGGAGCAGTAGGCGTTTAATGCATTTTCCCATAGGGTCCAATGCAAAATTGACACCTCATTTTCTCCATTCTTAAGAGCTTTGAGTCTCTGCAAAACATATACATGTGTAGACACAAATAAGTGAAATAGAATGAAGGCTATTTCAGCTTTAGCTTTTATTCCGTTTGGGAGCTAAAGTCGCACAAACTTTTGTTTACAAAAAATTCGATGGCCTATAGTTCGCAAGTTATGCAATCAGTTGACATAAGATTGTGCATGCATGTAGACATGTTAATGGCCTTTATACATGCCAAGTTTCAGATGGCTACCTACTCATACAAGCAAGCAGTAGCGGTTTGAAATTTTCACAATTTGGGATACACGTTCGGGACGATTCGTGACCTTAGGTGACTTGCACAATTCGGGCTGAAACTAGTGCCAAATGAGAGGGTTGGGATAAACATTCAATTGACCATATGTGCCAAAAATTCTCGTTCTTTAGTTTTCGAGTTATAGCCCCTGGAAGTCGTAAACTGCACGACTTTGCCCTCGAATATCTCGACAACGGAGAAAGGAGAATTTCTGGGATTTTTTCCCAAGAAATATATGGGAATTATCTGTAATTTTAGCACAGTTTCAGAACGATTCGTGAAAGTCACCTTTTAAGAATAACTTCCACTGCAGCCCATACATAAAATTTTGCTCCTTTATTACTCTGCACATGGACAATTATTTGCGCTGCTATTTGCCCCAGGCATGTAGCTATGTAATTACCGTTTACAGTGTAAAGATGGATGTTATCGGTCGCTGAACGTCGGAGCAGTAGGCGTTTAATGCATTTTCCCATAGGGTCCAATGCAAAATTGACACCTCATTTTCTCCATTCTCAAGAGCTTTGAGTCTCTGCAAAACATTTACATGTGTAGACACAAATAAGTGAAATAGAATGAAGGCTATTTCAGCTTTAGCTTTTATTCCGTTTGGGAGCTAAAGTCGCACAAACTTTTGTTTACAAACATTTCGATGGCCTATAGTTCGCAAGTTATGCAATCAGTTGACATAAGATTGTGCATGCATGTAGACATGTTAATGGCCTTTATACATGCCAAGTTTCAGATGGCTACCTTCTCATACAAGCAAGCAGTAGCGGTTTGAAATTTTCACAATTTGGGCTACACGTTCGGGACGATTCGTGACCTTAGGTGACCTGCACAATTCGGGCTGAAATTAGTGCCAAATGAGAGGGTTGGGATAAACATTCAATTGACCATATGTGCCAAAAATTCTCGTTCTTTAGTTTTCGAGTTATAGCCCCTGGAAGTCGTAAACTGCACGACTTTGCCCTCGAATATCTCGACAACGGAGAAAGGAGAATTTCTGGGATTTTTTCCCAAGAAATATATGGGAATTATCTGTAATTTTAGCACAGTTTCAGAACGATTCGTGAAAGTCACCTTTTATGAATAACTTCCAGTGCAGCTCATACATAAAAGTTTGCTCCTTTATTACTCTGCACATGGACAATTATTTGCGCTGCTATTTGCCCCAGGCATGTACCTATGTAATTACCGTTTACAGTGTAAAGATGGATGTTATCGGTCGCTGAACGTCGGAGCAGTAGGCGTTTAATGCATTTTCCCATAGGGTCCAATGCAAAATTGACACCTCATTTTCTCCATTCTCAAGAGCTTTGAGTCTCTGCAAAACATATAGATGTGTAGACACAAATAAGTGAAATAGAATGAAGGCTATTTCAGCTTTAGCTTTTATTCCGTTTGGGAGCTAAAGTCGCACAAACTTTTGTTTACAAAAATTTCGATGGCCTATAGTTCGCAAGTTATGCAATCAGTTGACATAAGATTGTGCATGCATGTAGACATGTTAATGGCCTTTATACATGCCAAGTTTCAGATGGCTACCTACTCATACAAGCAAGCAGTAGCGGTTTGAAATTTTCACAATTTGGGCTACACGTTCGGGACGATTCGTGACCTTAGGTGACTTGCACAATTCGGGCTGAAACTAGTGCCAAATGAGAGGGTTGGGATAAACATTCAATTGACCATATGTGCCAAACATTCTCGTTCTTTAGTTTTCGAGTTATAGCCCCTGGAAGTCGTACACTGCACGACTTTGCCCTCGAATATCTCGACAACGGAGAAATGAGAATTTCTGGGATTTTTTCCCAAGAAATATATGGGAATTATCTGTAATTTTAGCACAGTTTCAGAACGATTCGTGAAAGTCACCTTTTAAGAATAACTTCCACTGCAGCCCATACATAAAAGTTTGCTCCTTTATTACTCTGCACATGGACAATTATTTGCGCTGTCATTTGCCCCAGGCATGTACCTATGTAATTACCGTTTACAGTGTAAAGATGGATGTTATCGGTCTCTGAACGTCGGAGCAGTAGGCGTTTAATGCATTTTCCCATAGGGTCCAATGCAAAATTGACACCTCATTTTCTCCATTCCCAAGAGCTTTGAGTCTCTGCAAAACATATACATGTGTAGACACAAATAAGTGAAATAGAATAAAGGCTATTTCAGCTTTAGCTTTTATTCCGTTTGGGAGCTAAAGTCGCACAAACGTTTGTTTACAAAAATTTCGATGGCCTATAGTTCGCAAGTTATGCAATCAGTTGACATAAGATTGTGCATGCATGTAGACATGTTAATGGCCTTTATACATGCCAAGTTTCAGATGGCTACCTACTCATACAAGCAAGCAGTAGCGGTTTGAAATTTTCACAATTTGGGCTACACGTTCGGGACGATTCGTGACCTTAGGTGACTTGCACAATTCGGGCTGAAACTAGTGCCAAATAAGAGGGTTGGGATAAACATTCAATTGACCATATGTGCCAAAAATTCTCGTTCTTTAGTTTTCGAGTTATAGCCCCTGGAAGTCGTAAACTGCACGACTTTGCCCTCGAATATCTCGACAACGGAGAAAGGAGAATTTCTGGGATTTTTTCCCAAGAAATATATGGGAATTATCTGTAATTTTAGCACAGTTTCAGAACGATTCGTGAAAGTCACCTTTTAAGAATAACTTCCACTGCAGCCCATACATAAAAGTTTGCTCCTTTATTACTCTGCACATGGACAATTATTTGCTCTGTTATTTGCCCCTGGCATGTACCTATGTAATTACCGTTTACGGTGTAAAGATGGATGTTATCGGTCGCTGAACGTCGGAGCAGTAGGCGTTTAATGCATTTTCCCATAGGGTCCAATGCAAAATTGACACCTCATTTTCTCCATTCTCAAGAGCTTTGAGTCTCTGCAAAACATATACATGTGTAGACACAAATAAGTGAAATAGAATGAAGGCTATTTCAGCTTTAGCTTTTATTCCGTTTGGGAGCTAAAGTCGCACAAACTTTTGTTTACAAAAATTTCGATGGCCTATAGTTCGCAAGTTATGCAATCAGTTGACATAAGATTGTGCATGCATGTAGACATGTTAATGGCCTTTATACATGCCAAGTTTCAGATGGCTACCTACTCATACAAGCAAGCAGTAGCGGTTTGAAATTTTCACAATTTGGGCTACACGTTCGGGACGATTCGTGACCTTAGGTGACCTGCACAATTCGGGCTGAAACTAGTGCCAAATGAGAGGGTTGGGATAAACATTCAATTGACCATATGTGCCAAAAATTCTCGTTCTTTAGTTTTCGAGTTATAGCCCCTGGAAGTCCTAAACTGCATGACTTTGCCCTCGAATATCTCGACAACGGAGAAAGGAGAATTTCTGGGATTATTTCCCAAGAAATATATGGGAATTATCTGTAATTTTAGCACAGTTTCAGAACGATTCGTGAAAGTCACTTTTTAAGAATAACTTCCACTGCAGCCCATACATAAAAGTTTGCTCCTTTATTACTCTGCACATGGACAATTATTTGCGCTGTTATTTGCCCCAGGCATGTACCTATGTAATTACCGTTTACAGTGAAAAGATGGATGTTATCGGTCGCTGAACGTCGGAGCAGTAGGCGTTTAATGCATTTTCCCATAGGGTCCAATGCAAAATTGACACCTCATTTTCTCCATTCTCAAGAGCTTTGAGTCTCTGCAAAACATATACATGTGTAGACACAAATAAGTGAAATAGAATGAAGGCTATTTCAGCTTTAGCTTTTATTCCGTTTTTTGGAGCTAAAGTCGCACAAACTTTTGTTTACAAAAATTTCGATGGCCTATAGTTCGCAAGTTATGCAATCAGTTGACATAAGATTGTGCATGCATGTAGACATGTTAATGGCCTTTATACATGCCAAGTTTCAGATGGCTACCTACTCATACAAGCAAGCAGTAGCGGTTTGAAATTTTCACAATTTGGGATACACGTTCGGGACGATTCGTGACCTTAGGTGACTTGCACAATTCGGGCTGAAACTAGTGCCAAGTGAGAGGGTTGGGATAAACATTCAATTGACCATATGTGCCAAAAATTCTCGTTCTTTAGTTTTCGAGTTATAGCCCCTGGACGTCGTAAACTGCACGAATTTGCCCTCGAATATCTCGACAACGGAAAAAGGAGAATTTCTGGGATTTTTTCCCAAGAAATATATGGGAATTATCTGTAATTTTAGCACAGTTTCAGAACGATTCGTGAAAGTCACCTTTTAAGAATAACTTCCACTGCAGCCCATACATAAAAGTTTGCTCCTTTATTACTCTGCACATGGACAATTATTTGCGCTGTTATTTGCCCCAGGCATGTACCTATGTAATTACCGTTTACAGTGTAAAGATGGATGTTATCGGTCGCTGAACGTCGGAGCAGTAGGTGTTTAATGCATTTTCCCATAGGGTCCAATGCAAAATTGACACCTCATTTTCTCCATTCTCAAGAGCTTTGAGTCTCTGCAAAACATATACATGTGTAGACACAAATAAGTGAAATAGAATGAAGGCTATTTCAGCTTTAGCTTTTATTCCGTTTGGGAGCTAAAGTCGCACAAACTTTTGTTTACAAAAATTTCGATGGCCTATAGTTCGCAAGTTATGCAATCAGTTGACATAAGATTGTGCATGCATGTAGACATGTTAATGGCCTTTATACATGCCAAGTTTCAGATGGCTACCTACTCATACAAGCAAGCAGTAGCGGTTTGAAATTTTCACAATTTGGGCTACACGTTCGGGACGATTCGTGACCTTAGGTGACTTGCACAATTCGGGCTGAAACTAGTGCCAAATGAGAGGGTTGGGATAAACATTCAATTGACCATATGTGCCAAAAATTCTCGTTCTTTAGTTTTCGAGTTATAGCCCCTGGAAGTCGTAAACTGCACGACTTTGCCCTCGAATATCTCGACAACGGAGAAAGGAGAATTTCTGGGATTTTTTCCCAAGAAATATATGGGAATTATCTGTAATTTTAGCACAGTTTCAGAACGATTCGTGAAAGTCACCTTTTAAGAATAACTTCCACTGCAGCCCATACATAAAAGTTTGCTCCTTTATTACTCTGCACATAGACAATTATTTGCGCTGTTATTTGCCCCAGGCATGTACCTATGTAATTACCGTTTACAGTGTAAAGATGGATGTTATCGGTCGCTGAACGTCGGAGCAGTAGGCGTTTAATGCATTTTCCCATAGGGTCCAATGCAAAATTGACACCTCATTTTCTCCATTCTCAAGAGCTTTGAGTCTCTGCAAACATATACATGTGTAGACACAAATAAGTGAAATAGAATGAAGGCTATTTCAGCTTTAGCTTTTATTCCGTTTGGGAGCTAAAGTCGCACAAACTTTTGTTTACAAAAATTTCGATGGCCTATAGTTCGCAAGTTATGCAATCAGTTGACATAAGATTGTGCATGCATGTAGACATGTTAATGGCCTTTATACATGCCAAGTTTCAGATGGCTACCTACTCATACAAGCAAGCAGTAGCGGATTGAAATTTTCACAATTTGGGCTACACGTTCGGGACGATTCGTGACCTTAGGTGACTTGCACAATTCGGGCTGAAACTAGTGCCAAATGAGAGGGTTGGGATAAACATTCAATTGACCATATGTGCCAAAAATTCTCGTTCTTTAGTTTTCGAGTTATAGCCCCTGGAAGTCGTAAACTGCACGACTTTGCCCTCGAATATCTCGACAACGGAGAAAGGAGAATTTCTGGGATTTTTTCCCAAGAAATATATGGGAATTATCTGTAATTTTAGCACAGTTTCAGAACGATTCGTGAAAGTCACCTTTTAAGAATAACTTCCACTGCAGCCCATACATAAAAGTTTGCTCCTTTATTACTCTGCACATGGACAATTATTTGCGCTGTTATTTGCCCCAGGCATGTACCTATGTAATTACCGTTTACAGTGTAAAGATGGATGTTATCGGTCGCTGAACGTCGGAGCAGTAGGCGTTTAATGCATTTTCCCATAGGGTCCAATGCAAAATTGACACCTCATTTTCTCCATTCTCAAGAGCTTTGAGTCTCTGCAAAACATATACATGTATAGACACAAATAAGTGAAATAGAATGAAGGCTATTTCAGCTTTAGCTTTTATTCCGTTTGGGAGCTAAAGTCGCACAAACTTTTGTTTACAAAAATTTCGATGGCCTATAGTTCGCAAGTTATGCAATCAGTTGACATAAGATTGTGCATGCATGTAGACATGTTAATGGCCTTTATACATGCCAAGTTTCAGATGGCTACCTACTCATACAAGCAAGCAGTAGCGGTTTGAAATTTTCACAATTTGGGCTACACGTTCGGGACGATTCGTACCTTAGGTGACTTGCACAATTCGGGCTGAAACTAGTGCCAAATGAGAGGGTTGGGATAAACATTCAATTGACCATATGTGCCAAAAATTCTCGTTCTTTAGTTTTCGAGTTATAGCCCCTGGAAGTCGTAAACTGCACGACTTTGCCCTCGAATATCTCGACAACGGAGAAAGGAGAATTTCTGGGATTTTTTCCCAAGAAATATATGGGAATTATCTGTAATTTTAGCACAGTTTCAGAACGATTCGTGAAAGTCACCTTTTAAGAATAACTTCCACTGCAGCCCATACATAAAAGTTTGCTCCTTTATTACTCTGCACATGGACAATTATTTGCGCTGTTATTTGCCCCTGGCATGTACCTATGTAATTACCGTTTACAGTGTAAAGATGGATGTTATCGGTCGCTGAACGTCGGAGCAGTAGGCGTTTAATGCATTTTCCCATAGGGTCCAATGCAAAATTGACACCTCATTTTCTCCATTCTCAAGAGCTTTGAGTCTCTGCAAAACATATACATGTGTAGACACAAATAAGTGAAATAGAATGAAGGCTATTTCAGCTTTAGCTTTTATTCCGTTTGGGAGCTAAAGTCGCACAAACTTTTGTTTACAAAAATTTCGATGGCCTATAGTTCGCAAGTTATGCAATCAGTTGACATAAGATTGTGCATGCATGTAGACATGTTAATGGCCTTTATACATGCCAAGTTTCAGATGGCTACCTACTCATACAAGGAAGCAGTAGCGGTTTGAAATTTTCACAGTTTGGGCTACACGTTCGGGACGATTCGTGACCTTAGGTGACTTGCACAATTCGGGCTGAAACTAGTGCCAAATGAGAGGGTTGTGATAAACATTCAATTGACCATATGTGCTAAAAATTCTCGTTCTTTAGTTTTCGAGTAATAGCCCCTGGAAGTCGTAAACTGCACGACTTTGCCCTCGAATATCTCGACAACGGAGAAAGGAGAATTTCTGGGATTTTTTCCCAAGAAATATATGGGAATTATCTGTAATTTTAGCACAGTTTCAGAACGATTCGTGAAAGTCACCTTTTAAGAATAACTTCCACTGCAGCCCATACATAAAAGTTTGCTCCTTTATTACTCTGCACATGGACAATTATTTGCGCTGTTATTTGCCCCTGGCATGTACCTATGTAATTACCGTTTACAGTGTAAAGATGGATGTTATCGGTCGCTGAACGTCGGAGCAGTAGGCGTTTAATGCATTTTCCCATAGGGTCCAATGCAAAATTGACACCTCATTTTCTCCATTCTCAAGAGCTTTGAGTCTCTGCAAAAAATTTTCATGTGTAGACACAAATAAGTGAAATAGAATGAAGGCTATTTCAGCTTTAGCTTTTATTCCGTTTGGGAGCTAAAGTCGCACAAACTTTTGTTTACAAAAATTTCGATGGCCTATAGTTCGCAAGTTATGCAATCAGTTGACATAAGATTGTGCATGCATGTAGACATGTTAATGGCCTTTATACATGCCAAGTTTCAGATGGCTACCTACTCATACAAGCAAGCAGTAGCGGTTTGAAATTTTCACAATTTGGGCTACACGTTCGGGACGATTCGTGACCTTAGGTGACCTGCACAATTCGGGCTGAAACTAGTGCCAAATGAGAGGGTTGGGATAAACATTCAATTGACCATATGTGCCAAAAATTCTCGTTCTTTAGTTTTCGAGTTATAGCCCCTGGAAGTCGTAAACTGCACGACTTTGCCCTCGAATATCTCGACAACGGAGAAAGGAGAATTTCTGGGATTTTTTCCCAAGAAATATATGGGAATTATCTGTAATTTTAGCACAGTTTCAGAACGATTCGTGAAAGTCACCTTTTAAGAATAACTTCCACTGCAGCCCATACATAAAAGTTTGCTCCTTTATTACTCTGCACATGGACAATTATTTGCGCTGTTATTTGCCCCAGGCATGTACCTATGTAATTACCGTTTACAGTGTAAAGATGGATGTTATCGGTCGCTGAACGTCGGAGCAGTAGGCGTTTAATGCATTTTCCCATAGGGTCCAATGCAAAATTGACACCTCATTTTCTCCATTCTCAAGAGCTTTGAGTCTCTGCAAAACATATACATGTGTAGACACAAATAAGTGAAATAGAATGAAGGCTATTTCAGCTTTAGCTTTTATTCCGTTTGGGAGCTAATTTCGCACAAACTTTTGTTTACAAAAATTTCGATGGCCTATAGTTCGCAAGTTATGCAATCAGTTGACATAAGATTGTGCATGCATGTAGACATGTTAATGGCCTTTATACATGCCAAGTTTCAGGTGGCTACCTACTCATACAAGCAAGCAGTAGCGGTTTGAAATTTTCACAATATGGGCTACACGTTCGGGACGATTCGTGACCTTAGGTGACTTGCACAATTCGGGCTGAAACTAGTGCCAAATGAGAGGGTTGGGATAAACATTCAATTGACCATATGTGCTAAAAATTCTCGTTCTTTAGTTTTCGAGTAATAGCCCCTGGAAGTCGTAAACTGCAAGACTTTGCCCTCGAATATCTCGACAACGGAGAAAGGAGAATTTCTGGGACTTTTTCCCAAGAAATATATGGGAATTATCTGTAATTTTAGCACAGTTTCAGAACGATTCGTGAAAGTCACCTTTTAAGAATAACTTCCACTGCAGCCCATACATAAAAGTTTGCTCCTTTATTACTCTGCACATGGACAATTATTTGCGCTGTTATTTGCCCCAGGCATGTACTTATGTAATTACCGTTTACAGTGTAAAGATGGATGTTATCGGTCGCTGAACGTCGGAGCAGTAGGCGTTTAATGCATTTTCCCATAGGGTCCAATGCAAAATTGACACCTCATTTTCTCCATTCTCAAGAGCTTTGAGTCTCTGCAAAACATATACATGTGTAGACACAAATAAGTGAAATAGAATGAAGGCTATTTCAGCTTTAGCTTTTATTCCGTTTGGGAGCAAAAGTCGTACAAACTTTTGTTTACAAAAATTTCGATGGCCTATAGTTCGCAAGTTATGCAATCAGTTGACATAAGATTGTGCATGCATGTAGACATGTTAATGGCCTTTTATACATGCCAAGTTCCAGATGGCTACCTACTCATACAAGCAAGCAGTAGCGGTTTGAAATTTTCACAATTTGGGCTACACGTTCGGGACGATTCGTGACCTTAGGTGACCTGCACAATTCGGGCTGAAACTAGTGCCAAATGAGAGGGTTGGGATAAACATTCAATTGACCATATGTGCCAAAAATTCTCGTTCTTTAGTTTTCGAGTTATAGCCCCTGGAAGTCGTAAGCTGCACGACTTTGCCCTCGAATATCTCGACAACGGAGAAAGTCACCTTTTAAGAATAACTTCCACTGCAGCCCATACATAAAAGTTTGCTCCTTTATTACTCTGCACATGGACAATTATTTGCGCTGTTATTTGCCCCAGGCATGTACCTATGTAATTACCGTTTACAGTGTAAAGATGGATGTTATCGGTCGCTGAACGTCGGAGCAGTAGGCGTTTAATGCATTTTCCCATAGGGTCCAATGCAAAATTGACACCTCATTTTCTCCATTCTCAAGAGCTTTGAGTCTCTGCAAAAAATTTTCATGTGTAGACACAAATAAGTGAAATAGAATGAAGGCTATTTCAGCTTTAGCTTTTATTCCGTTTGGGAGCTAAAGTCGCACAAACTTTTGTTTACAAAAATTTCGATGGCCTATAGTTCGCAAGTTATGCAATCAGTTGACATAAGATTGTGCATGCATGTAGACATGTTAATGGCCTTTATACATGCCAAGTTTCAGATGGCTACCTACTCATACAAGCAAGCAGTAGCGGTTTGAAATTTTCACAATTTGGGCTACACGTTCGGGACGATTCGTGACCTTAGGTGACCTGCACAATTCGGGCTGAAACTAGTGCCAAATGAGAGGGTTGGGATAAACATTCAATTGACCATATGTGCCAAAAATTCTCGTTCTTTAGTTTTCGAGTTATGGCCCCTGGAAGTCGTAAACTGCACGACTTTGCCCTCGAATATCTCGACAACGGAGAAAGGAGAATTTCTGGGATTTTTTCCCAAGAAATATATGGGAATTATCTGTAATTTTAGCACAGTTTCAGAACGATTCGTGAAAGTCACCTTTTAAGAATAACTTCCACTGCAGCCCATACATAAAAGTTTGCTCCTTTATTACTCTGCACATGGACAATTATTTGCGCTGTTATTTGCCCCAGGCATGTACCTATGTAATTACCGTTTACAGTGTAAAGATGGATGTTATCGGTCGCTGAACGTCGGAGCAGTAGGCGTTTAATGCATTTTCCCATAGGGTCCAATGCAAAATTGACACCTCATTTTCTCCATTCTCAAGAGCTTTGAGTCTCTGCAAAACATATACATGTGTAGACACAAATAAGTGAAATAGAATGAAGGCTATTTCAGCTTTAGCTTTTATTCCGTTTGGGAGCTAATTTCGCACAAACTTTTGTTTACAAAAATTTCGATGGCCTATAGTTCGCAAGTTATGCAATCAGTTGACATAAGATTGTGCATGCATGTAGACATGTTAATGGCCTTTATACATGCCAAGTTTCAGGTGGCTACCTACTCATACAAGCAAGCAGTAGCGGTTTGAAATTTTCACAATATGGGCTACACGTTCGGGACGATTCGTGACCTTAGGTGACTTGCACAATTCGGGCTGAAACTAGTGCCAAATGAGAGGGTTGGGATAAACATTCAATTGACCATATGTGCTAAAAATTCTCGTTCTTTAGTTTTCGAGTAATAGCCCCTGGAAGTCGTAAACTGCACGACTTTGCCCTCGAATATCTCGACAACGGAGAAAGGAGAATTTCTGGGACTTTTTCCCAAGAAATATATGGGAATTATCTGTAATTTTAGCACAGTTTCAGAACGATTCGTGAAAGTCACCTTTTAAGAATAACTTCCACTGCAGCCCATACATAAAAGTTTGCTCCTTTATTACTCTGCACATGGACAATTATTTGCGCTGTTATTTGCCCCAGGCATGTACTTATGTAATTACCGTTTACAGTGTAAAGATGGATGTTATCGGTCGCTGAACGTCGGAGCAGTAGGCGTTTAATGCATTTTCCCATAGGGTCCAATGCAAAATTGACACCTCATTTTCTCCATTCTCAAGAGCTTTGAGTCTCTGCAAAACATATACATGTGTAGACACAAATAAGTGAAATAGAATGAAGGCTATTTCAGCTTTAGCTTTTATTCCGTTTGGGAGCAAAAGTCGTACAAACTTTTGTTTACAAAAATTTCGATGGCCTATAGTTCGCAAGTTATGCAATCAGTTGACATAAGATTGTGCATGCATGTAGACATGTTAATGGCCTTTTATACATGCCAAGTTCCAGATGGCTACCTACTCATACAAGCAAGCAGTAGCGGTTTGAAATTTTCACAATTTGGGCTACACGTTCGGGACGATTCGTGACCTTAGGTGACTTGCACAATTCGGGCTGAAACTAGTGCCAAATGAGAGGGTTGGGATAAACATTCAATTGACCATATGTGCCAAAAATTCTCGTTCTTTAGTTTTCGAGTTATAGCCCCTGGAAGTCGTAAACTGCACGACTTTGCCCTCGAATATCTCGACAACGGAGAAAGGAGAATTTCTGGGATTTTTTCCCAAGAAATATATGGGAATTATCTGTAATTTTAGCACAGTTTCAGAACGATTCGTGAAAGTCACCTTTTAAGAATAACTTCCACTGCAGCCCATACATAAAAGTTTGCTCCTTTATTACTCTGCACATGGACAATTATTTGCGCTGTTATTTGCCCCAGGCATGTACCTATGTCATTACCGTTTACAGTGTAAAGATGGATGTTATCGGTCGCTGAACGTCGGAGCAGTAGGCGTTTAATGCATTTTCCCATAGGGTCCAATGCAAAATTGACACCTCATTTTCTCCATTCTCAAGAGCTTTGAGTCTCTGCAAAACATATAAATGTGTAGACACAAATAAGTGAAATAGAATGAAGGCTATTTCAGCTTTAGCTTTTATTCCGTTTGGGAGCTAAAGTCACACAAACTTTTGTTTTCAAAAATTTCGATGGCCTATAGTTCGCAAGTTATGCAATCAGTTGACATAAGATTGTGCATGCATGTAGACATGTTAATGGCCTTTATACATGCCAAGTTTCAGATGGCTACCTACTCATACAAGCAAGCAGTAGCGGTTTGAAATTTTCACAATTTGGGCTACACGTTCGGGACGATTCGTGACCTTAGGTGACTTGCACAATTCGGGCTGAAACTAGTGCCAAATGAGAGGGTTGGGATAAACATTCAATTGACCATATGTGCCAAAAATTCTCGTTCTTTAGTTTTCGAGTTATAGCCCCTGGAAGTCGTAAACTGCACGACTTTGCCCTCGAATATCTCGACAACGGAGAAAGGAGAATTTCTGGGATTTTTTCCCAAGAAATATATGGGAATTATCTGTAATTTTAGCACAGTTTCAGAACGATTCGTGAAAGTCACCTTTTAAGAATAACTTCCACTGCAGCCCATACATAAAAGTTTGCTCCTTTATTACTCTGCACATGGACAATTATTTGCGCTGTTATTTGCCACAGGCATGTACCTATGTAATTACCGTTAACAGTGTAAAGATGCATGTTATCGGTCGCTGAACGTCGGAGCAGTAGGCGTTTAATGCATTTTCCCATAGTGTCCAATGCAAAATTGACACCTCATTTTCTCCATTCTCAAGAGCTTTGAGTCTCTGCAAAACATATACATGTGTAGACACAAATAAGTGAAATAGAATGAAGGCTATTTCAGCTTTAGCTTTTATTCCGTTTGGGAGCTAAAGTCGCACAAACTTTTGTTTACAAAAATTTCGATGGCCTATAGTTCGCAAGTTATGCAATCAGTTGACATAAGATTGTGCATGCATGTAGACATGTTAATGGCCTTTATACATGCCAAGTTTCAGATGGCTACCTACTCATACAAGCAAGCAGTAGCGGTTTGAAATTTTCACAATTTGGGCTACACGTTCGGGACGATTCGTGACCTTAAGTGACCTGCACACTTCGGGCTGAAACTAGTGCCAAATGAGAGGGTTGGGATAAACATTCAATTGACCATATGTGCCAAAAATTCTCGTTCTTTAGTTTTCGAGTTATAGCCCCTGGAAGTCGTAAACTGCACGACTTTGCCCTCGAATATCTCGACAACGGAGAAAGGAGAATTTCTGGGATTTTTTCCCAAGAAATATATGGGAATTATCTGTAATTTTAGCACAGTTTCAGAACGATTCGTGAAAGTCACCTTTTAAGAATAACTTCCACTGCAGCCCATACATAAAAGTTTGCTCCTTTATTACTCTGCACATGGACAATTATTTGCGCTGTTATTTGCCCCAGGCATGTACCTATGTAATTACCGTTTACAGTGTAAAGATGGATGTTATCGGTCGCTGAACGTCGGAGCAGTAGGCGTTTAATGCATTTTCCCATAGGGTCCAATGCAAAATTGACACCTCATTTTCTCCATTCTCAAGAGCTTTGAGTCTCTGCAAAACATATACATGTGTAGACACAAATAAGTGAAATAGAATGAAGGCTATTTCAGCTTTAGCTTTTATTCCGTTTGGGAGCTAAAGTCGCACAAACTTTTGTTTACAAAAATTTCGATGGCCTATAGTTCGCAAGTTATGCAATCAGTTGACATAAGATTGTGCATGCATGTAGACATGTTAATGGCCTTTATACATGCCAAGTTTCAGATGGCTACCTACTCATACAAGCAAGCAGTAGCGGTTTGAAATTTTCACAATTTGGGCTACACGTTCGGGACGATTCGTGACCTTAGGTGACCTGCACAATTCGGGCTGAAACTAGTGCCAAATGAGAGGGTTGGGATAAACATTCAATTGACCATATGTGCCAAAAATTCTCGTTCTTTAGTTTTCGAGTTATAGCCCCTGGAAGTCGTAAACTGCACGACTTTGCCCTCGAATATCTCGACAACGGAGAAAGGAGAATTTCTGGGATTTTTCCCAAGAAATATATGGGAATTATCTGTAATTTTAGCACAGTTTCAGAACGATTCGTGAAAGTCACCTTTTAAGAATAACTTCCACTGCAGCCCATACATAAAAGTTTGCTCCTTTATTACTCTGCACATGGACAATTATTTGCGCTGTTATTTGCCCCAGGCATGTACCTATGTAATTACCGTTTACAGTGTAAAGATGGATGTTATCGGTCGCTGAACGTCGGAGCAGTAGGCGTTTAATGCATTTTCCCATAGGGTCCAATGCAAAATTGACACCTCATTTTCTCCATTCTCAAGAGCTTTGAGTCTCTGCAAAACATATACATGTGTAGACACAAATAAGTGAAATAGAATGAAGGCTATTTCAGCTTTAGCTTTTATTCCGTTTGGGAGCTAAAGTCGCACAAACTTTTGTTTACAAAAATTTCGATGGCCTATAGTTCGCAAGTTATGCAATCAGTTGACATAAGATTGTGCATGCATGTAGACATGTTAATGGCCTTTATACATGCCAAGTTTCAGATGGCTACCTACTCATACAAGCAAGCAGTAGCGGTTTGAAATTTTCACAATTTGGGCTACACGTTCGGGACGATTCGTGACCTTAGGTGACTTGCACAATTCGGGCTGAAACTAGTGCCAAATGAGAGGGTTGGGATAAACATTCAATTGACCATATGTGCCAAAAATTCTCGTTCTTTAGTTTTCGAGTTATAGCCCCTGGAAGTCGTAAACTGCACGACTTTGCCCTCGAATATCTCGACAACGGAGAAATGAGAATTTCTGGGATTTTTTCCCAAGAAATATATGGGAATTATCTGTAATTTTAGCACAGTTTCAGAACGATTCGTGAAAGTCACCTTTTAAGAATAAAATCCACTGCAGCCCATACATAAAAGTTTGCTCCTTTATTACTCTGCACATGGACAATTATTTGCGCTGTTATTTGCCCCAGGCATGTACCTATGTAATTACCGTTTACAGTGTAAAGATGGATGTTATCGGTCGCTGAACGTCGGAGCAGTAGGCGTTTAATGCATTTTCCCATAGGGTCCAATGCAAAATTGACACCTCATTTTCTCCATTCTCAAGAGCTTTGAGTCTCTGCAAAACATATACATGTGTAGACACAAATAAGTGAAATAGAATGAAGGCTATTTCAGCTTTAGCTTTTATTCCGTTTGGGAGCTAAAGTCGCACAAACTTTTGTTTACAAAAATTTCGATGGCCTATAGTTCGCAAGTTATGCAATCAGTTGACATAAGATTGTGCATGCATGTAGACATGTTAATGGCCTTTATACATGCCAAGTTTCAGATGGCTACCTACTTATACAAGCAAGCAGTAGCGGTTTGAAATTTTCACAATTTGGGCTACACATTCGGGACGATTCGTGACCTTAGGTGACCTGCACAATTCGGGCTGAAACTAGTGCCAAATGAGAGGGTTGGGATAAACATTCAATTGACCATATGTGCCAAAAATTCTCGTTCTTTAGTTTTCGAGTTATAGCCCCTGGAAGTCGTAAACTGCACGACTTTGCCCTCGAATATCTCGACAACGGAGAAAGGAGAATTTCTGGGATTTTTTCCCAAGAAATATATGGGAATTATCTGTAATTTTAGCACAGTTTCAGAACGATTCGTGAAAGTCACCTTTTAAGAATAAAATCCACTGCAGCCCATACATAAAAGTTTGCTCCTTTATTACTCTGCACATGGACAATTATTTGCGCTGTTATTTGCCCCAGGCATGTACCTATGTAATTACCGTTTACAGTGTAAAGATGGATGTTATCGGTCGCTGAACGTCGGAGCAGTAGGCGTTTAATGCATTTTCCCATAGGGTCCAATGCAAAATTGACACCTCATTTTCTCCATTCTCAAGAGCTTTGAGTCTCTGCAAAACATATACATGTGTAGACACAAATAAGTGAAATAGAATGAAGGCTATTTCAGCTTTAGCTTTTATTCCGTTTGGGAGCTAAAGTCGCACAAACTTTTGTTTACAAAAATTTCGATGGCCTATAGTTCGCAAGTTATGCAATCAGTTGACATAAGATTGTGCATGCATGTAGACATGTTAATGGCCTTTATACATGCCAAGTTTCAGATGGCTACCTACTTATACAAGCAAGCAGTAGCGGTTTGAAATTTTCACAATTTGGGCTACACATTCGGGACGATTCGTGACCTTAGGTGGCCTGCACAATTCGGGCTGAAACTAGTGCCAAATGAGAGGGTTGGGATAAACATTCAATTGACCATATGTGCCAAAAATTCTCGTTCTTTAGTTTTCGAGTTATAGCCCCTGGAAGTCGTAAACTGCACGACTTTGCCCTCGAATATCTCGACAACGGAGAAAGGAGAATTTCTGGGATTTTTTCCCAAGAAATATATGGGAATTATCTGTAATTTTAGCACAGTTTCAGAACGATTCGTGAAAGTCACCTTTTAAGAATAACTTCAACTGCAGCCCATACATAAAAGTTTGCTCCTTTATTACTCTGCACATGGACAATTATTTGCGCTGTTATTTGCCCCAGGCATGTACCTATGTAATTACCGTTTACAGTGTAAAGATGGATGTTATCGGTCGCTGAACGTCGGAGCAGTAGGCGTTTAATGCATTTTCCCATAGGGTCCAATGCAAAATTGACACCTCATTTTCTCCATTCTCAAGAGCTTTGAGTCTCTGCAAAACATATACATGTGTAGACACAAATAAGTGAAATAGAATGAAGGCTATTTCAGCTTTAGCTTTTATTCCGTTTGGGAGCTAATTTCGCACAAACTTTTGTATACAAAAATTCTGATGGCCTATAGTTCGCAAGTTATGCAATCAGTTGACATAAGATTGTGCATGCATGTAGACATGTTAATGGCCTTTATACATGCCAAGTTTCAGGTGGCTACCTACTCATACAAGCAAGCAGTAGCGGTTTGAAATTTTCACAATATGGGCTACACGTTCGGGACGATTCGTGACCTTAGGTGACTTGCACAATTCGGGCTGAAACTAGTGCCAAATGAGAGGGTTGGGATAAACATTCAATTGACCATATGTGCTAAAAATTCTCGTTCTTTAGTTTTCGAGTTATAGCCCCTGGAGGTCGTAAACTGCACGACTTTGCCCTCGAATATCTCGACAACGGAGAAAGGAGAATTTCTGGGACTTTTTCCCAAGAAATACATGGGAATTATCTGTAATTTTAGCACAGTTTCAGAACGATTCGTGAAAGTCACCTTTTAAGAATAACTTCCACTGCAGCCCATACATAAAAGTTTGCTCCTTTATTACTCTGCACATGGACAATTATTTGCGCTGTTATTTGTCCCAGGCATGTACTTATGTAATTACCGTTTACAGTGTAAAGATGGATGTTATCGGTCGCTGAACGTCGGAGCAGTAGGCGTTTAATGCATTTTCCCATAGGGTCCAATGCAAAATTGACACCTCATTTTCTCCATTCTCAAGAGCTTTGAGTCTCTGCAAAACATATACATGTGTAGACACAAATAAGTGAAATAGAATGAAGGCTATTTCAGCTTTAGCTTTTATTCCGTTTGGGAGCTAAAGTCACACAAACTTTTGTTTACAAAAATTTCGATGGCCTATAGTTCGCAAGTTATGCAATCAGTTGACATAAGATTGTGCATGCATGTAGACATGTTAATGGCCTTTATACATGCCAAGTTTCAGATGGCTACCTACTCATACAAGCAAGCAGTAGCGGTTTGAAATTTTCACAATATGGGCTACACGTTCGGGACGATTCGGGACCTTAAGTGACTTGCACAATTCGGGCTGAAACTAGTGCCAAATGAGAGGGTTGGGATAAACATTCAATTGACCATATGTGCCAAAAATTCTCGTTCTTTAGTTTTCGAGTTATAGCCCCTGGAAGTCGTAAACTGCACGACTTTGCCCTCGAATATCTCGACAACGGAGAAAGGAGAATTTCTGGGATTTTTTCCCAAGAAATATATGGGAATTATCTGTAATTTTAGCACAGTTTCAGAACGATTCGTGAAAGTCACCTTTTAAGAATAACTTCCACTGCAGCCTATACATAAAAGTTTGCTCCTTTATTACTCTGCACATGGACAATTATTTGCGCTGTTATTTGCCCCAGGCATGTACCTATGTAATTACCGTTTACAGTGTAAAGATGGATGTTATCGGTCGCTGAACGTCGGAGCAGTAGGCGTTTAATGCATTTTCCCATAGGGTCCAATGCAAAATTGACACCTCATTTTCTCCATTCTCAAGAGCTTTGAGTCTCTGCAAAACATATACATGTGTAGACACAAATAAGTGAAATAGAATGAAGGCTATTTCAGCTTTAGCTTTTATTCCGTTTGGGAGCTAAAGTCGCACAAACTTTTGTTTACAAAAATTTCGATGGCCTATAGTTCGCAAGTTATGCAATCAGTTGACATAAGATTGTACATGCATGTAGACATGTTAATGGCCTTTATACATGCCAAGTTTCAGATGGCTACCTACTCATACAAGCAAGCAGTAGCGGTTTGAAATTTTCACAATTTGGGCTACACGTTCGGGACGATTCGTGACCTTAGGTGACCTGCACAATTCGGGCTGAAACTAGTGCCAAATGAGAGGGTTGGGATAAACATTCAATTGACCATATGTGCCAAAAATTCTCGTTCTTTAGTTTTCGAGTTATAGCCCCTGGAAGTCGTAAACTGCACGACTTTGCCCTCGAATATCTCGACAACGGAGAAAGGAGAATTTCTGGGATTTTTCCCAAGAAATATATGGGAATTATCTGTAATTTTAGCACAGTTTCAGAACGATTCGTGAAAGTCACCTTTTAAGAATAACTTCCACTGCAGCCCATACATAAAAGTTTGCTCCTTTATTACTCTGCACATGGACAATTATTTGCGCTGTTATTTGCCCCAGGCATGTACCTATGTAATTACCGTTTACAGTGTAAAGATGGATGTTATCGGTCGCTGAACGTCGGAGCAGTAGGCGTTTAATGCATTTTCCCATAGGGTCCAATGCAAAATTGACACCTCATTTTCTCCATTCTCAAGAGCTTTGAGTCTCTGCAAAACATATAGATGTGTAGACACAAATAAGTGAAATAGAATGAAGGCTATTTCAGCTTTAGCTTTTATTCCGTTTGGGAGCTAAAGTCGCACAAACTTTTGTTTACAAAAATTTCGATGGCCTATAGTTCGCAAGTTATGCAATCAGTTGACATAAGATTGTGCATGCATGTAGACATGTTAATGGCCTTTATACATGCCAAGTTTCAGATGGCTACCTACTTATACAAGCAAGCAGTAGCGGTTTGAAATTTTCACAATTTGGGCTACACATTCGGGACGATTCGTGACCTTAGGTGACCTGCACAATTCGGGCTGAAACTAGTGCCAAATGAGAGGGTTGGGATAAACATTCAATTGACCATATGTGCCAAAAATTCTCGTTCTTTAGTTTTCGAGTTATAGCCCCTGGAAGTCGTAAACTGCACGACTTTGCCCTCGAATATCTCGACAACGGAGAAAGGAGAATTTCTGGGATTTTTTCCCAAGAAATATATGGGAATTATCTGTAATTTTAGCACAGTTTCAGAACGATTCGTGAAAGTCACCTTTTAAGAATAACTTCAACTGCAGCCCATACATAAAAGTTTGCTCCTTTATTACTCTGCACATGGACAATTATTTGCGCTGTTATTTGCCCCAGGCATGTACCTATGTAATTACCGTTTACAGTGTAAAGATGGATGTTATCGGTCGCTGAACGTCGGAGCAGTAGGCGTTTAATGCATTTTCCCATAGGGTCCAATGCAAAATTGACACCTCATTTTCTCCATTCTCAAGAGCTTTGAGTCTCTGCAAAACATATACATGTGTAGACACAAATAAGTGAAATAGAATGAAGGCTATTTCAGCTTTAGCTTTTATTCCGTTTGGGAGCTAATTTCGCACAAACTTTTGTATACAAAAATTCTGATGGCCTATAGTTCGCAAGTTATGCAATCAGTTGACATAAGATTGTGCATGCATGTAGACATGTTAATGGCCTTTATACATGCCAAGTTTCAGGTGGCTACCTACTCATACAAGCAAGCAGTAGCGGTTTGAAATTTTCACAATATGGGCTACACGTTCGGGACGATTCGTGACCTTAGGTGACTTGCACAATTCGGGCTGAAACTAGTGCCAAATGAGAGGGTTGGGATAAACATTCAATTGACCATATGTGCTAAAAATTCTCGTTCTTTAGTTTTCGAGTTATAGCCCCTGGAGGTCGTAAACTGCACGACTTTGCCCTCGAATATCTCGACAACGGAGAAAGGAGAATTTCTGGGACTTTTTCCCAAGAAATACATGGGAATTATCTGTAATTTTAGCACAGTTTCAGAACGATTCGTGAAAGTCACCTTTTAAGAATAACTTCCACTGCAGCCCATACATAAAAGTTTGCTCCTTTATTACTCTGCACATGGACAATTATTTGCGCTGTTATTTGTCCCAGGCATGTACTTATGTAATTACCGTTTACAGTGTAAAGATGGATGTTATCGGTCGCTGAACGTCGGAGCAGTAGGCGTTTAATGCATTTTCCCATAGGGTCCAATGCAAAATTGACACCTCATTTTCTCCATTCTCAAGAGCTTTGAGTCTCTGCAAAACATATACATGTGTAGACACAAATAAGTGAAATAGAATGAAGGCTATTTCAGCTTTAGCTTTTATTCCGTTTGGGAGCTAAAGTCACACAAACTTTTGTTTACAAAAATTTCGATGGCCTATAGTTCGCAAGTTATGCAATCAGTTGACATAAGATTGTGCATGCATGTAGACATGTTAATGGCCTTTATACATGCCAAGTTTCAGATGGCTACCTACTCATACAAGCAAGCAGTAGCGGTTTGAAATTTTCACAATATGGGCTACACGTTCGGGACGATTCGGGACCTTAAGTGACTTGCACAATTCGGGCTGAAACTAGTGCCAAATGAGAGGGTTGGGATAAACATTCAATTGACCATATGTGCCAAAAATTCTCGTTCTTTAGTTTTCGAGTTATAGCCCCTGGAAGTCGTAAACTGCACGACTTTGCCCTCGAATATCTCGACAACGGAGAAAGGAGAATTTCTGGGATTTTTTCCCAAGAAATATATGGGAATTATCTGTAATTTTAGCACAGTTTCAGAACGATTCGTGAAAGTCACCTTTTAAGAATAACTTCCACTGCAGCCTATACATAAAAGTTTGCTCCTTTATTACTCTGCACATGGACAATTATTTGCGCTGTTATTTGCCCCAGGCATGTACCTATGTAATTACCGTTTACAGTGTAAAGATGGATGTTATCAGTCGCTGAACGTCGGAGCAGTAGGCGTTTAATGCATTTTCCCATAGGGTCCAATGCAAAATTGACACCTCATTTTCTCCATTCTCAAGAGCTTTGAGTCTCTGCAAAACATATACATGTGTAGACACAAATAAGTGAAATAGAATGAAGGCTATTTCAGCTTTAGCTTTTATTCCGTTTGGGAGCTAAAGTCGCACAAACTTTTGTTTACAAAAATTTCGATGGCCTATAGTTCGCAAGTTATGCAATCAGTTGACATAAGATTGTACATGCATGTAGACATGTTAATGGCCTTTATACATGCCAAGTTTCAGATGGCTACCTACTCATACAAGCAAGCAGTAGCGGTTTGAAATTTTCACAATTTGGGCTACACGTTCGGGACGATTCGTGACCTTAGGTGACCTGCACAATTCGGGCTGAAACTAGTGCCAAATGAGAGGGTTGGGATAAACATTCAATTGACCATATGTGCCAAAAATTCTCGTTCTTTAGTTTTCGAGTTATAGCCCCTGGAAGTCGTAAACTGCACGACTTTGCCCTCGAATATCTCGACAACGGAGAAAGGAGAATTTCTGGGATTTTTCCCAAGAAATATATGGGAATTATCTGTAATTTTAGCACAGTTTCAGAACGATTCGTGAAAGTCACCTTTTAAGAATAACTTCCACTGCAGCCCATACATAAAAGTTTGCTCCTTTATTACTCTGCACATGGACAATTATTTGCGCTGTTATTTGCCCCAGGCATGTACCTATGTAATTACCGTTTACAGTGTAAAGATGGATGTTATCGGTCGCTGAACGTCGGAGCAGTAGGCGTTTAATGCATTTTCCCATAGGGTCCAATGCAAAATTGACACCTCATTTTCTCCATTCTCAAGAGCTTTGAGTCTCTGCAAAACATATACATGTGTAGACACAAATAAGTGAAATAGAATGAAGGCTATTTCAGCTTTAGCTTTTATTCCGTTTGGGAGCTAAAGTCGCACAAACTTTTGTTTACAAAAATTTCGATGGCCTATAGTTCGCAAGTTATGCAATCAGTTGACATAAGATTGTGCATGCATGTAGACATGTTAATGGCCTTTATACATGCCAAGTTTCAGATGGCTACCTACTCATACAAGCAAGCAGTAGCGGTTTGAAATTTTCACAATTTGGGCTACACGTTCGGGACGATTCGTGACCTTAGGTGACTTGCACAATTCGGGCTGAAACTAGTGCCAAATGAGAGGGTTGGGATAAACATTCAATTGACCATATGTGCCAAAAATTCTCGTTCTTTAGTTTTCGAGTTATAGCCCCTGGAAGTCGTAAACTGCACGACTTTGCCCTCGAATATCTCGACAACGGAGAAATGAGAATTTCTGGGATTTTTTCCCAAGAAATATATGGGAATTATCTGTAATTTTAGCACAGTTTCAGAACGATTCGTGAAAGTCACCTTTTAAGAATAACTTCCACTGCAGCCTATACATAAAAGTTTGCTCCTTTATTACTCTGCACATGGACAATTATTTGCGCTGTTATTTGCCCCAGGCATGTACCTATGTAATTACCGTTTACAGTGTAAAGATGGATGTTATCGGTCGCTGAACGTCGGAGCAGTAGGCGTTTAATGCATTTTCCCATAGGGTCCAATGCAAAATTGACACCTCATTTTCTCCATTCTCAAGAGCTTTGAGTCTCTGCAAAACATATACATGTGTAGACACAAATAAGTGAAATAGAATGAAGGCTATTTCAGCTTTAGCTTTTATTCCGTTTGGGAGCTAAAGTCGCACAAACTTTTGTTTACAAAAATTTCGATGGCCTATAGTTCGCAAGTTATGCAATCAGTTGACATAAGATTGTGCATGCATGTAGACATGTTAATGGCCTTTATACATGCCAAGTTTCAGATGGCTACCTACTCATACAAGCAAGCAGTAGCGGTTTGAAATTTTCACAATTTGGGCTACACGTTCGGGACGATTCGTGACCTTAGATGACTTGCACAATTCGGGCTGAAACTAGTGCCAAATGAGAGGGTTGGGATAAACATTCAATTGACCATATGTGCCAAAAATTCTCGTTCTTTAGTTTTCGAGTTATAGCCCCTGGAAGTCGTAAACTGCACGACTTTGCCCTCGAATATCTCGACAACGGAGAAATGAGAATTTCTGGGATTTTTTCCCAAGAAATATATGGGAATTATCTGTAATTTTAGCACAGTTTCAGAACGATTCGTGAAAGTCACCTTTTAAGAATAAAATCCACTGCAGCCCATACATAAAAGTTTGCTCCTTTATTACTCTGCACATGGACAATTATTTGCGCTGTTATTTGCCCCAGGCATGTACCTATGTAATTACCGTTTACAGTGTAAAGATGGATGTTATCGGTCGCTGAACGTCGGAGCAGTAGGCGTTTAATGCATTTTCCCATAGGGTCCAATGCAAAATTGACACCTCATTTTCTCCATTCTCAAGAGCTTTGAGTCTCTGCAAAACATATAGATGTGTAGACACAAATAAGTGAAATAGAATGAAGGCTATTTCAGCTTTAGCTTTTATTCCGTTTGGGAGCTAAAGTCGCACAAACTTTTGTTTACAAAAATTTCGATGGCCTATAGTTCGCAAGTTATGCAATCAGTTGACATAAGATTGTGCATGCATGTAGACATGTTAATGGCCTTTATACATGCCAAGTTTCAGATGGCTACCTACTCATACAAGCAAGCAGTAGCGGTTTGAAATTTTCACAATTTGGGCTACACGTTCGGGACGATTCGTGACCTTAGGTGACTTGCACAATTCGGGCTGAAACTAGTGCCAAATGAGAGGGTTGGGATAAACATTCAATTGACCATATGTGCCAAAAATTCTCGTTCTTTAGTTTTCGAGTTATAGCCCCTGGAAGTCGTAAACTGCACGACTTTGCCCTCGAATATCTCGACAACGGAGAAAGGAGAATTTCTGGGATTTTTTCCCAAGAAATATATGGGAATTATCTGTAATTTTAGCACAGTTTCAGAACGATTCGTGAAAGTCACCTTTTAAGAATAACTTCCACTGCAGCCCATACATAAAAGTTTGCTCCTTTATTACTCTGCACATGGACAATTATTTGCGCTGTTATTTGCCCCAGGCATGTACCTATGTAATTACCGTTAACAGTGTAAAGATGCATGTTATCGGTCGCTGAACGTCGGAGCAGTAGGCGTTTAATGCATTTTCCCATAGTGTCCAATGCAAAATTGACACCTCATTTTCTCCATTCTCAAGAGCTTTGAGTCTCTGCAAAACATATACATGTGTAGACACAAATAAGTGAAATAGAATGAAGGCTATTTCAGCTTTAGCTTTTATTCCGTTTGGGAGCTAAAGTCGCACAAACTTTTGTTTACAAAAATTTCGATGGCCTATAGTTCGCAAGTTATGAAATCAGTTGACATAAGATTGTGCATGCATGTAGACATGTTAATGGCCTTTATACATGCCAAGTTTCAGATGGCTACCTACTCATACAAGCAAGCAGTAGCGGTTTGAAATTTTCACAATTTGGGCTACACGTTCGGGACGATTCGTGACCTTAAGTGACCTGCACACTTCGGGCTGAAACTAGTGCCAAATGAGAGGGTTGGGATAAACATTCAATTGACCATATGTGCCAAAAATTCTCGTTCTTTAGTTTTCGAGTTATAGCCCCTGGAAGTCGTAAACTGCACGACTTTGCCCTCGAATATCTCGACAACGGAGAAAGGAGAATTTCTGGGATTTTTTCCCAAGAAATATATGGGAATTATCTGTAATTTTAGCACAGTTTCAGAACGATTCGTGAAAGTCACCTTTTAAGAATAACTTCCACTGCAGCCCATACATAAAAGTTTGCTCCTTTATTACTCTGCACATGGACAATTATTTGCGCTGTTATTTGCCCCAGGCATGTACCTATGTAATTACCGTTTACAGTGTAAAGATGGATGTTATCGGTCGCTGAACGTCGGAGCAGTAGGCGTTTATTGCATTTTCCCGTAGGGTCCAATGCAAAATTGACACCTCATTTTCTCCATTCTCAAGAGCTTTGAGTCTCTGCAAAACATATACATGTGTAGACACAAATAAGTGAAATAGAATGAAGGCTATTTCAGCTTTAGCTTTTATTCCGTTTGGGAGCTAAAGTCGCACAAACTTTTGTTTACAAAAATTTCGATGGCCTATAGTTCGCAAGTTATGCAATCAGTTGACATAAGATTGTGCATGCATGTAGACATGTTAATGGCCTTTATACATGCCAAGTTTCAGATGGCTACCTACTCATACAAGCAAGCAGTAGCGGTTTGAAATTTTCACAATTTGGGCTACACGTTCGGGACGATTCGTGACCTTAGGTGACTTGCACAATTCGGGCTGAAACTAGTGCCAAATGAGAGGGTTGGGATAAACATTCAATTGACCATATGTGCCAAAAATTCTCGTTCTTTAGTTTTCGAGTTATAGCCCCTGGAAGTCGTAAACTGCACGACTTTGCCCTCGAATATCTCGACAACGGAGAAAGGAGAATTTCTGGGATTTTTTCCCAAGAAATATATGGGAATTATCTGTAATTTTAGCACAGTTTCAGAACGATTCGTGAAAGTCACCTTTTAAGAATAACTTCCACTGCAGCCCATACATAAAAGTTTGCTCCTTTATTACTCTGCACATGGACAATTATTTGCGCTGTTATTTGCCCCAGGCATGTACCTATGTAATTACCGTTTACAGTGTAAAGATGGATGTTATCGGTCGCTGAACGTCGGAGCAGTAGGCGTTTATTGCATTTTCCCATAGGGTCCAATGCAAAATTGACACCTCATTTTCTCCATTCTCAAGAGCTTTGAGTCTCTGCAAAACATATACATGTGTAGACACAAATAAGTGAAATAGAATGAAGGCTATTTCAGCTTTAGCTTTTATTCCGTTTGGGAGCTAAAGTCGCACAAACTTTTGTTTACAAAAATTTCGATGGCCTATAGTTCGCAAGTTATGCAATCAGTTGACATAAGATTGTGCATGCATGTAGACATGTTAATGGCCTTTATACATGCCAAGTTTCAGATGGCTACCTACTCATACAAGCAAGCAGTAGCGGTTTGAAATTTTCACAATTTGGGCTACACGTTCGGGACGATTCGTGACCTTAGGTGACTTGCACAATTCGGGCTGAAACTAGTGCCAAATGAGAGGGTTGGGATAAACATTCAATTGACCATATGTGCCAAAAATTCTCGTTCTTTAGTTTTCGAGTTATAGCCCCTGGAAGTCGTAAACTGCACGACTTTGCCCTCGAATATCTCGACAACGGAGAAAGGAGAATTTCTGGGATTTTTTCCCAAGAAATATATGGGAATTATCTGTAATTTTAGCACAGTTTCAGAACGATTCGTGAAAGTCACCTTTTAAGAATAACTTCCACTGCAGCCCATACATAAAAGTTTGCTCCTTTATTACTCTGCACATGGACAATTATTTGCGCTGTTATTTGCCCCAGGCATGGACCTATGTAATTACCGTTTACAGTGTAAAGATGGATGTTATCGGTCGCTGAACGTCGGAGCAGTAGGCGTTTAATGCATTTTCCCATAGGGTCCAATGCAAAATTGACACCTCATTTTCTCCATTCTCAAGAGCTTTGAGTCTCTGCAAAACATATACATGTGTAGACACAAATAAGTGAAATACAATGAAGGCTATTTCAGCTTTAGCTTTTATTCCGTTTGGGAGCTAAAGTCGCACATACTTTTGTTTACAAAAATTTCGATGGCCTAAAGTTCGCAAGTTATGCAATCAGTTAACATAAGATTGTGCATGCATGTAGACATGTTAATGGCCTTTATACATGCCAAGTTTCAGATGGCTACCTACTCATACAAGCAAGCAGTAGCAGTTTTAAATTTTCACATTTTGGGCTACACGTTCGGGACGATTCGTGACCTTAGGTGACCTGCACAATTCGGGCTGAAACTAGTGCCAAATGAGAGGGTTGGGATAAACATTCAATTGACCATATGAGCCAAAAATTCTCGTTCTTTAGTTTTCGAGTTATAGCCCCTGGAAGTCGTAAACTGCACGACTTTGCCCTCGAATATCTCGACAACGGAGAAAGGAGAATTTCTGGGATTTTTTCCCAAGAAATATATGGGAATTATCTGTAATTTTAGCACAGTTTCAGAACGATTCGTGAAAGTCACCTTTTAAGAATAACTTCCACTGCAGCTCATACATAAAAGTTTGCTCCTTTATTACTCTGCACATGGACAATTATTTGCGCTGTTATTTGCCCCAGGCATGTACCTATGTAATTACCGTTTACAGTGTAAAGATGGATGTTATCGGTCGCTGGACGTCGGAGCAGTAGGCGTTTAATGCATTTTCCCATAGGGTCCAATGCAAAATTGACACCTCATTTTCTCCATTCTCAATAGCTTTGAGTCTCTGCAAAACATTTACATGTGTAGACACAAATAAGTGAAATAGAATGAAGGCTATTTCAGCTTTAGCTTTTATTCCGTTTGGGAGCTAAAGTCGCACAAACTTTTGTTTACAAAAATTTCGATGGCCTATAGTTCGCAAGTTATACAATCAGTTGACATAAGATTGTGCATGCATGTAGACATGTTAATGGCCTTTATACATGCCAAGTTTCAGATGGCTACCTACTCATACAAGCAAGCAGTAGCGGTTTGAAATTTTCACAATTTGGGCTACACGTTCGGGACGATTCGTGACCTTAGGTGACCTGCACAATTCGGGCTGAAACTAGTGCCAAATGAGAGGGTTGGGATAAACATTCAATTGACCATATGAGCCAAAAATTCTCGTTCTTTAGTTTTCGAGTTATAGCCCCTGGAAGTCGTAAACTGCACGACTTTGCCCTCGAATATCTCGACAACGGAGAAAGGAGAATTTCTGGGATTTTTTCCCAAGAAATATATGGGAATTATCTGTAATTTTAGCACAGTTTCAGAACGATTCGTGAAAGTCACCTTTTAAGAATAACTTCCACTGCAGCTCATACATAAAAGTTTGCTCCTCTATTACTCTGCACATGGACAATTATTTGCGCTGTTATTTGCCCCAGGCATGTACCTATGTAATTACCGTTTACAGTGTAAAGATGGATGTTATCGGTCGCTGAACGTCGGAGCAGTAGGCGTTTAATGCATTTTCCCATAGGGTCCAATGCAAAATTGACACCTCATTTTCTCCATTCTCAAGAGCTTTGAGTCTCTGCAAAACATATACATGTGTAGACACAAATAAGTGAAATAGAATGAAGGCTATTTCAGCTTTAGCTTTTATTCCGTTTGGGAGCTAAAGTCGCACAAACTTTTGTTTACAAAAATTTCGATGGCCTATAGTTCGCAAGTTATGTAATCAGTTGACATAAGATTGTGCACGCATGTAGACATGTTAATGGCCTTTATACATGCCAAGTTTCAGATGGCTACCTACTCATACAAGCAAGCAGTAGCGGTTTGAAATTTTCACAATTTGGGCTACACGTTCGGGACGATTCGTGACCTTAGGTGACTTGCACAATTCGGGCTGAAACTAGTGCCAAATGAGAGGGTTGGGATAAACATTCAATTGACCATATGTGCCAAAAATTCTCGTTCTTTAGTTTTCGAGTTATAGCCCCTGGAAGTCGTAAACTGCACGACTTTGCCCTCGAATATCTCGACAACGGAGAAAGGAGAATTTCTGGGATTTTTTCCCAAGAAATATATGGGAATTATCTGTAATTTTAGCACAGTTTCAGAACGATTCGTGAAAGTCACCTTTTAAGAATAACTTCCACTGCAGCCCATACATAAAAGTTTGCTCCTTTATTACTCTGCACATGGACAATTATTTGCGCTGTTATTTGCCCCAGGCATGGACCTATGTAATTACCGTTTACAGTGTAAAGATGGATGTTATCGGTCGCTGAACGTCGGAGCAGTAGGCGTTTAATGCATTTTCCCATAGGGTCCAATGCAAAATTGACACCTCATTTTCTCCATTCTCAAGAGCTTTGAGTCTCTGCAAAACATATACATGTGTAGACACAAATAAGTGAAATACAATGAAGGCTATTTCAGCTTTAGCTTTTATTCCGTTTGGGAGCTAAAGTCGCACATACTTTTGTTTACAAAAATTTCGATGGCCTAAAGTTCGCAAGTTATGCAATCAGTTAACATAAGATTGTGCATGCATGTAGACATGTTAATGGCCTTTATACATGCCAAGTTTCAGATGGCTACCTACTCATACAAGCAAGCAGTAGCAGTTTTAAATTTTCACATTTTGGGCTACACGTTCGGGACGATTCGTGACCTTAGGTGACCTGCACAATTCGGGCTGAAACTAGTGCCAAATGAGAGGGTTGGGATAAACATTCAATTGACCATATGAGCCAAAAATTCTCGTTCTTTAGTTTTCGAGTTATAGCCCCTGGAAGTCGTAAACTGCACGACTTTGCCCTCGAATATCTCAACAACGGAGAAAGGAGAATTTCTGGGATTTTTTCCCAAGAAATATTTGGGAATTATCTGTAATTTTAGCACAGTTTCAGAACGATTCGTGAAAGTCACCTTTTAAGAATAACTTCCACTGCAGCTCATACATAAAAGTTTGCTCCTTTATTACTCTGCACATGGACAATTATTTGCGCTGTTATTTGCCCCAGGCATGTACCTATGTAATTACCGTTTACAGTGTAAAGATGGATGTTATCGGTCGCTGAACGTCGGAGCAGTAGGCGTTTAATGCATTTTCCCATAGGGTCCAATGCAAAATTGACACCTCATTTTCTCCATTCTCAAGAGCTTTGAGTCTCTGCAAAACATATACATGTGTAGACACAAATAAGTGAAATAGAATGAAGGCTATTTCAGCTTTAGCTTTTATTCCGTTTGTGAGCTAAAGTCGCACAAACTTTTGTTTACAAAAATTTCGATGGCCTATAGTTCGCAAGTTATGTAATCAGTTGACATAAGATTGTGCATGCATGTAGACATGTTAATGGCCTTTATACATGCCAAGTTTCAGATGGCTACCTACTCATACAAGCAAGCAGTAGCGGTTTGAAATTTTCACAATTTGGGCTACACGTTCGGGACGATTCGTGACCTTAGGTGACTTGCACAATTCGGGCTGAAACTAGTGCCAAATGAGAGGGTTGGGATAAACATTCAATTGACCATATGTGCCAAAAATTCTCGTTCTTTAGTTTTCGAGTTATAGCCCCTGGAAGTCGTAAACTGCACGACTTTGCCCTCGAATATCTCGACAACGGAGAAAGGAGAATTTCTGGGATTTTTTCCCAAGAAATATATGGGAATTATCTGTAATTTTAGCACAGTTTCAGAACGATTCGTGAAAGTCACCTTTTAAGAATAACTTCCACTGCAGCCCATACATAAAAGTTTGCTCCTTTATTACTCTGCACATGGACAATTATTTGCGCTGTTATTTGCCCCAGGCATGGACCTATGTAATTACCGTTTACAGTGTAAAGATGGATGTTATCGGTCGCTGAACGTCGGAGCAGTAGGCGTTTAATGCATTTTCCCATAGGGTCCAAGGCAAAATTGACACCTCATTTTCTCCATTCTCAAGAGCTTTGAGTCTCTGCAAAACATATACATGTGTAGACACAAATAAGTGAAATAGAATGAAGGCTATTTCAGCTTTAGCTTTTATTCCGTTTGGGAGCTAAAGTCGCACATACTTTTGTTTACAAAAATTTCGATGGCCTAAAGTTCGCAAGTTATGCAATCAGTTAACATAAGATTGTGCATGCATGTAGACATGTTAATGGCCTTTATACATGCCAAGTTTCAGATGGCTACCTACTCATACAAGCAAGCAGTAGCAGTTTTAAATTTTCACAATTTGGGCTACACGTTCGGGACGATTCGTGACCTTAGGTGACTTGCACAATTCGGGCTGAAACTAGTGCCAAATGAGAGGGTTGGATAAACATTCAATTTACCATATGTGCCAAAAATTCTCGTTCTTTAGTTTTCGAGTTATCGCCCCTGGAAGTCGTACACTGCACGACTTTGCCCTCGAATATCTCGACAACGGAGAAAGGAGAATTTCTGGGATTTTTTCCCAAGAAATATATGGGAATTATCTGTAATTTTAGCACAGTTTCAGAACGATTCGTGAAAGTCACCTTTTAAGAATAACTTCCACTGCAGCCCATACATAAAAGTTTGCTCCTTTATTACTCTGCATATGGACAATTATTTGCGCTGTTATTTGCCCCAGGCATGTACCTATGTAATTACCGTTTACAGTGTAAAGATGGATGTTATCGGTCGCTGAACGTCGGAGCAGTAGGCGTTTAATGCATTTTCCCATAGGGTCCAATGCAAAATTGACACCTCATTTTCTCCATTCTCAAGAGCTTTGAGTCTCTGCAAAACATATACATGTGTAGACACAAATAAGTGACATAGAATGAAGGCTATTTCAGCTTTAGCTTTTATTCCGTTTGGGAGCTAAAGTCGCACAAACTTTTGTTTTCAAAAATTTCGATGGCCTATAGTTCGCAAGTTATGCAATCAGTTGACATAAGATTGTGCATGCATGTAGACATGTTAATGGCCTTTATACATGCCAAGTTTCAGATGGCTACCTACACATACAAGCAAGCAGTAGCGGTTTGAAATTTTCACAATTTGGGCTACACGTTCGGGACGATTCGGGACCTTAGGTGACTTGCACAATTCGGGCTAAAACTAGTGCCAAATGAGAGGGTTGGGATAAACATTCAATTGACCATATGTGCCAAAAATTCTCGTTCTTTAGTTTTCGAGTTATAGCCCCTGGAAGTCGTAAACTGCACGACTTTGCCCTCGAATATCTCGACAACGGAGAAAGGAGAATTTCTAGGATTTTTTCCCAAGAAATATATGGGAATTATCTGTAATTTTAGCACAGTTTCAGAACGATTCGTGAAAGTCACCTTTTAAGAATAACTTCCACTGCAGCCCATACATAAAAGTTTGCTCCTTTATTACTCTGCACATGGACAATTATTTGCGCTGTTATTTGCCCCAGGCATGTACCTATGTAATTACCGTTTACAGTGTAAAGATGGATGTTATCGGTCGCTGAACGTCGGAGCAGTAGGCGTTTAATGCATTTTCCCATAGGGTCCAATGCAAAATGGACACCTCATTTTCTCCATTCTCAAGAGCTTTGAGTCTCTGCAAAACATATACATGTGTAGACACAAATAAGTGAAATAGAATGAAGGCTATTTCAGCTTTAGCTTTTATTCCGTTTGGGAGCTAAAGTCGCACAAACTTTTGTTTACAAAAATTTCGATGGCCTATAGTTCGCAAGTTATGCAATCAGTTGACATAAGATTGTGCATGCATGTAGACATGTTAATGGCCTTTATACATGCCAAGTTTCAGATGGCTACCTACTCATACAAGCAAGCAGTAGCGGTTTGAAATTTTCACAATTTGGGCTACACGTTCGGGACGATTCGTGACCTTAGGTGACTTGCACAATTCGGGCTGAAACTAGTGCCAAATGAGAGGGTTGGGATAAACATTCAATTGACCATATGTGCCAAAAATTCTCGTTCTTTAGTTTTCGAGTTATAGCCCCTGGAAGTCGTAAACTGCACGACTTTGCCCTCGAATATCTCGACAACGGAGAAAGGAGAATTTCTGGGATTTTTTCCCAAGAAATATATGGGAACTATCTGTAATTTTAGCACAGTTTCAGAACGATTCGTGAAAGTCACCTTTTAAGAATAACTTCCACTGCAGCCCATACATAAAAGTTTGCTCCTTTATTACTCTGCACCTGGACAATTATTTGCGCTGTTATTTGCCCCAGGCATGTACCTATGTAATTACCGTTTACAGTGTAAAGATGGATGTTATCGGTCGCTGAACGTCGGAGCAGTAGGCGTTTAATGCATTTTCCCATAGGGTCCAATGCAAAATTGACACCTCATTTTCTCCATTCTCAAGAGCTTTGAGTCTCTGCAAAACATATACATGTGTAGACACAAATAAGTGACATAGAATGAAGGCTATTTCAGCTTTAGCTTTTATTCCGTTTGGGAGCTAAAGTCGCACAAACTTTTGTTTACAAAAATTTCGATGGCCTATAGTTCGCAAGTTATGCAATCAGTTGACATAAGATTGTGCATGCATGTAGACATGTTAATGGCCTTTATACATGCCAAGTTTCAGATGGCTACCTACTCATACAAGCAAGCAGTAGCGGTTTGAAATTTTCACAATTTGGGCTACACGTTCGGGACGATTCGTGACCTTAGGTGACTTGCACAATTCGGGCTGAAACTAGTGCCAAATGAGAGGGTTGGGATAAACATTCAATTGACCATATGTGCCAAAAATTCTCGTTCTTTAGTTTTCGAGTTATAGCCCCTGGAATTTGTATACTGGACGACTTTGCCCTCGAATATCTCGACAACGGAGAAAGGAGAATTTCTGGGATTTTTTCCCAAGAAATATATGGGAATTATCTGTAATTTTAGCACAGTTTCAGAACGATTCGTGAAAGTCACCTTTTAAGAATAACTTCCACTGCAGCCCATACATAAAAGTTTGCTCCTTTATTACTCTGCACATGGACAATTATTTGCGCTGTTATTTGCCCCAGGCATGTACCTATGTAATTACCGTTTACAGTGTAAAGATGGATGTCATCGGTCGCTGAACGTCGGAGCAGTAGGCGTTTAATGCATTTTCACGTAGGGTCCAATGCAAAATTGACACCTCATTTTCTCCATTCTCATGAGCTTTGAGTCTCTGCAAAACATATACATGTGTAGACACAAATAAGTGAAATAGAATGAAGGCTATTTCAGCTTTAGCTTTTATTCCGTTTGGGAGCTAAAGTCGCACAAACTTTTGTTTACAAAAATTTCGATGGCCTATAGTTCGCAAGTTATGCAATCAGTTGACATAAGATTGTGCATGCATGTAGACATGTTTATAGCCTTTATACATGCCAAGTTTCAGATGGCTACTTACTCATACAAGCAAGCAGTAGCGGTTTTAAATTTTCACAATTTGGACTACACGTTCGGGACGATTCGTGACCTTAGGTTTCTTGCACAATTCGGGCTGAAACTAGTGCCAAATGAGAGGGTTGGGATAAACATTCAATTGACCATATGTGCCAAAAATTCTCGTTCTTTAGTTTTCGAGTTATAGCCCCTGGAAGTCGTAAACTGCACGACTTTGCCCTCGAATATCTCGACAACGGAGAAAGGAGAATTTCTAGGATTTTTTCCCAAGAAATATATGGGAATTATCTGTAATTTTAGCACAGTTTCAGAACGATTCGTGAAAGTCACCTTTTAAGAATAACTTCCACTGCAGCCCATACATAAAAGTTTGCTCCTTTATTACTCTGCACATGGACAATTATTTGCGCTGTTATTTGCCCCAGGCATGTACCTATGTAATTACCGTTTACAGTGTAAAGATGGATGTTATCGGTCGCTGAACGTCGGAGCAGTAGGCGTTTAATGCATTTTCCCATAGGGTCCAATGCAAAATGGACACCTCATTTTCTCCATTCTCAAGAGCTTTGAGTCTCTGCAAAACATATACATGTGTAGACACAAATAAGTGAAATAGAATGAAGGCTATTTCAGCTTTAGCTTTTATTCCGTTTGGGAGCTAAATTCGCACAAACGTTTGTTTACAAAAATTTCGATGGCCTATAGTTCGCAAGTTATGCAATCAGTTGGCATAAGATTGTGCATGCATGTAGACATGTTAATGGCCTTTATACATGCCAAGTTTCAGATGGCTACCTACTCATACAAGCAAGCAGTAGCGGTTTGAAATTTTCACAATTTGGGTTACACGTTCGGGACGATTCGTGACCTTAGGTGACTTGCACAATTCGGGCTGAAACTAGTGCCAAATGAGAGGGTTGGGATAAACATTCAATTGACCATATGTGCCAAAAATTCTCGTTCTTTAGTTTTCGAGTTATAGCCCCTGGAAGTCGTAAACTGCACGACTTTGCCCTCGAATATCTCGACAACGGAGAAAGGAGAATTTCTGGGATTTTTTCCCAAGAAATATATGGGAATTATCTGTAATATTAGCACAGTTTCAGAACGATTTGTGAAAGTCACCTTTTAAGAATAACTTCCACTGCAGCCCATACATAAAAGTTTGCTCCTTTATTACTCTGCACATGGACAATTATTTGCGCTGTTATTTGCCCCAGGCATGTACCTATGTAATTACCGTTTACAGTGTAAAGATGGATGTTATCGGTCGCTGAACGTCGGAGCAGTAGGCGTTTAATGCATTTTCCCATAGGGTCCAATGCAAAATTGACACCTCATTTTCTCCATTCTCAAGAGCTTTGAGTCTCTGCAAAACATATACATGTGTAGACACAAATAAGTGACATAGAATGAAGGCTATTTCAGCTTTAGCTTTTATTCCGTTTGGGAGCTAAAGTCGCACAAACTTTTGTTTACAAAAATTTCGATGGCCTATAGTTCGCAAGTTATGCAATTAGTTGACATAAGATTGTGCATGCATGTAGACATGTTAATGGCCTTTATACATGCCAAGTTTCAGATGGCTACCTACTCATACAAGCAAGCAGTAGCGGTTTGAAATTTTCACAATTTGGGCTACACGTTCGGGACGATTCGTGACCTTAGGTGACTTGCACAATTCGGGCTGAAACTAGTGCCAAATGAGAGGGTTGGGATAAACATTCAATTGACCATATGTGCCAAAAATTCTCGTTCTTTAGTTTTCGAGTTATAGCCCCTGGAAGTCGTAAACTGCACGACTTTGCCCTCGAATATCTCGACAACGGAGAAAGGAGAATTTCTGGGATTTTTTCCCAAGAAATATATGGGAATTATCTGTAATTTTAGCACAGTTTCAGAACGATTCGTGAAAGTCACCTTTTAAGAATAACTTCCACTGCAGCCCATACATAAAAGTTTGCTCCTTTATTACTCTGCACATGGACAATTATTTGCGCTGTTATTTGCCCCAGGCATGTACCTATGTAATTACCGTATACAGTGTAAAGATGGATGTTATCGGTCGCTGAACGTCGGAGCAGTAGGCGTTTAATGCATTTTCCCATAGGGTCCAATGCAAAATTTACACCTCATTTTCTCCATTCTCAAGAGCTTTGAGTCTCTGCAAAACATATACATGTGTAGACACAAATAAGTGAAATAGAATGAAGGCTATTTCAGCTTTAGCTTTTATTCCGTTTGGGAGCTAAAGTCGCACAAACTTTTGTTTACAAAAATTTCGATGGCCTATAGTTCGCAAGTTATGCAATCAGTTGACATAAGATTGTGCATGCATGTAGACATGTTAATGGCCTTTATACATGCCGAGTTTCAGATGGCTACCTACTCATACAAGCAAGCAGTAGCGGTTTGAAATTTTCACAATTTGGGCTACACGTTCGGGACGATTCGTGACCTTAGGTGACTTGCACAATTCGGGCTGAAACTAGTGCCAAATGAGAGGGTTGGGATAAACATTCAATTGACCATTTGTGCCAAAAATTCTCGTTCTTTAGTTTTCGAGTTATAGCCCCTGGAAGTCGTAAACTGCACGACTTTGCCCTCGAATATCTCGACAACGGAGAAAGGAGAATTTCTGGGATTTTTTCCCAAGAAATATATGGGAATTATCTGTAATTTTAGCACAGTTTCAGAACGATTCGTGAAAGTCACCTTTTAAGAATAACTTCCACTGCAGCCCATACATAAAAGTTTGCTCCTTTATTACTCTGCACATGGACAATTATTTGCGCTGTTATTTGCCCCAGGCATGTACCTATGTAATTACCGTTTACAGGGTAAAGATGGATGTTATCGGTCGCTGAACGTCGGAGCAGTAGGCGTTTAATGCATTTTCCCATAGGGTCCAATGCAAAGTTGACACCTCATTTTCTCCATTCTCAAGAGCTTTGAGTCTCTGCAAAACATATACATGTGTAGACACAAATAAGTGAAATAGAATGAAGGCTATTTCAGCTTTAACTTTTATTCCGTTTGGGAGCTAAAGTCGCACAAACTTTTGTTTACAAAAATTTCGATGGCCTATAGTTCGCAAGTAATGCAATCAGTTAACATAAGATTGTGCATGCATGTAGACATGTTAATGGCCTTTATACATGCCAAGTTTCAGATGGCTACCTACTCATACAAGCAAGCAGTAGCGGTTTGAAATTTTCACAATTTGGGCTACACGTTCGGGACGATTCGTGACCTTAGGTGACTTGCACAATTCGGGCTGAAACTAGTGCCAAATGAGAGGGTTGGGATAAACATTCAATTGACCATATGTGCCAAAAATTCTCGTTCTTTAGTTTTCGAGTTATAGCCCCTGGAAGTCGTAAACTGCACGACTTTGCCCTCGAATATCTCGACAACGGAGAAAGGAGAATTTCTGGGATTTTTTCCCAAGAAATATATGGGAATTATCTGTAATTTTAGCACAGTTTCAGAACGATTCGTGAAAGTCACCTTTTAAGAATAACTTCCACTGCAGCCCATACATAAAAGTTTGCTCCTTTATTACTCTGCACATGGACAATTATTTGCGCTGTTATTTGCCCCAGGCATGTACCTATGTAATTACCGTTTACAGTGTAAAGATGGATGTTATCGGTCGCTGAACGTCGGAGCAGTAGGCGTTTAATGCATTTTCCCATAGGGTCCAATGCAAAATTGACACCTCATTCTCTCCATTCTCAAGAGCTTTGAGTCTCTGCAAAGCATATACATGTGTAGACACAAGTAAGTGAAAAAGAATGAAGGCTATTTCAGCTTTAGCTTTTATTCCGTTTGGGAGCTAAAGTCGCACAAACGTTTGTTTACAAAAATTTCGATGGCCTATAGTTCGCAAGTTATGCAATCAGTTGACATAAGATTGTGCATGCATGTAGACATGTTAATGGCCTTTATACATGCCAAGTTTCAGATGGCTACCTACTCATACAAGCAAGCAGTAGCGGTTTGAAATTTTCACAATTTGGGCTACACGTTCGGGACGATTCGTGACCTTAGGTGACTTGCACAATTCGGGCTGAAACTAGTGCCAAATGAGAGGGTTGGGATAAACATTCAATTGACCATATGTGCCAAAAATTCTCGTTTTTTAGTTTTCGAGTTATAGCCCCTGGAAGTCGTAAACTGCACGACTTTGCCCTCGAATATCTCGACAACGGAGAAAGGAGAATTTCTGGAATTTTTTCCCAAGAAATATATGGGAATTATCTGTAATTTTAGCACAGTTTCAGAACGATTCGTGAAAGTCACCTTTTAAGAATAACTTCCACTGCAGCCCATACATAAAAGTTTGCTCCTTTATTACTCTGCACATGGACAATTATTTGCGCTGTTATTTGCCCCAGGCATGTACCTATGTAATTACCGTTTACAGTGTAAAGATGGATGTTATCGGTCGCTGAACGTCGGAGCAGTAGGCGTTTAATGCATTTTCCCATAGGGTCCAATGCAAAATTGACACCTCATTTTCTCCATTCTCAAGAGCTTTGAGTCTCTGCAAAACATATACATGTGTAGACACAAATAAGTGAAATAGAATGAAGGCTATTTCAGCTTTAACTTTTATTCCGTTTGGGAGCTAAAGTCGCACAAACTTTTGTTTTCAAAAATTTCGATGGCCTATAGTTCTCAAGTTATGCAATCAGTTGACATAAGATTGTGCATGCATGTAGACATGTTAATGGCCTTTATACATGCCAAGTTTCAGATGGCTACCTACTCATACAAGCAAGCAGTAGCGGTTTGAAATTTTCACAATTTGGGCTACACGTGCGGGACGATTCGTGACCTTAGGTGACTTGCACAATTCGGGCTGAAACTAGTGCCAAATGAGAGGGTTGGGATAAACATTCAATTGACCATATGTGCCAAAAATTCTCGTTCTTTAGTTTTCGAGTTATAGCCCCTGGAAGTCGTAAACTGCACGACTTTGCCCTCGAATATCTCAACAACGGAGAAAGGAGAATTTCTGGGATTTTTTCCCAAGAAATATATGGGAATTATCTGTAATTTTAGCACAGTTTCAGAACGATTCGTGAAAGTCACCTTTTAAGAATAACTTCCACTGCAGCCCATACATAAAAGTTTGCTCCTTTATTTCTCTGCACATGGACAATTATTTGCGCTGTTATTTGCCCCAGGCATGTACCTATGTAATTACCGTTTACAGTGTAAAGATGGATGTTATCGGTCGCTGAACGTCGGAGCAGTAGGCGTTTAATGCATTTTCCCATAGGGTCCAATGCAAAATTGACACCTCATTTGCTCCATTCTCAAGAGCTTTGAGTCTCTGCAAAACATATACATGTGTAGACACAAATAAGTGAAATAGAATGAAGGCTATTTTAGCTTTAGCTTTTATTCCGTTTGGGAGCTAAAGTCGCACAAACTTTTGTTTACAAAAATTTTGATGGCCTATAGTTCGCAAGTTATGCAATCAGTTAACATAAGATTGTGCATGCATGTAGACATGTTAATGGCCTTTATACATGCCAAGTTTCAGATGGCTACCTACTCATACAAGCAAGCAGTAGCGGTTTGAAATTTTCACAATTTGGGCTACACGTTCGGGACGATTCGTGACCTTAGGTGACTTGCACAATTCGGGCTGAAACTAGTGCCAAATGAGAGGGTTGGGATAAACATTCAATTGACCATATGTGCCAAAAATTCTCGTTCTTTAGTTTTCGAGTTATAGCCCCTGGAAGTCGTAAACTGCACGACTTTGCCCTCGAATATCTCGACAACGGAGAAAGGAGAATTTCTGGGATTTTTTCCCAAGAGATATATGGAAATTATCTGTAATTTTAGCACAGTTTCAGAACGATTCGTGAAAGTCACCTTTTAAGAATAACTTCAACTGCAGCCCATACATAAAAGTTTGCTCCTTTATTACTCTGCACATGGACAATTATTTGCGCTGTTATTTGCCCCAGGCATGTACCTATGTAATTACCGTTTACAGTGTAAAGATGGATGTTATCGGTCGCTGAACGTCGGAGCAGTAGGCGTTTAATGCATTTTCCCATAGGGTCCAATGCAAAATTGACACCTCATTTGCTCCATTCTCAAGAGCTTTGAGTCTCTGCAAAACATATACATGTGTAGACACAAATAAGTGAAATAGAATGAAGGCTATTTCAGCTTTAACTTTTATTCCGTTTGGGAGCTAAAGTCGCACAAACTTTTGTTTACAAAAATTTCGATGGCCTATAGTTCTCAAGTTATGCAATCAGTTGACATAAGATTGTGCATGCATGTAGACATGTTAATGGCCTTTATACATGCCATGTTTCAGATGGCTACCTACTCATAGAAGCAAGCAGTAGCGGTTTGAAATTTTCACAATTTGGGCTACACGTTCGGGACGATTCGTGACCTTAGGTGACTTGCACAATTCGGGCTGAAATTAGTGCCAAATGAGAGGGTTGGGATAAACATTCAATTGACCATATGTGCCAAAAATTCTCGTTCTTTAGTTTTGGAGTTATAGCCCCTGGAAGTCGTAAACTGCACGACTTTGCCCTCGAATATCTCAACAACGGAGAAAGGAGAATTTCTGGGATTTTTTCCCAAGAAATATATGGGAATTATCTGTAATTTTAGCACAGTTTCAGAACGATTCGTGAAAGTCACCTTTTAAGAATAACTTCCACTGCAGCCCATACATAAAAGTTTGCTCCTTTATTTCTCTGCACATGGACAATTATTTGCGCTGTTATTTGACCCAGGCATGTACCTATGTAATTACCGTTTACAGTGTAAAGATGGATGTTATCGGTCGCTGAACGTCGGAGCAGTAGGCGTTTAATGCATTTTCCCATAGGGTCCAATGCAAAATTGACACCTCATTTTCTCCATTCTCAAGAGCTTTGAGTCTCTGCAAAACATATACATGTGTAGACACAAATAAGTGAAATAGAATGAAGGCTATTTCAGCTTTAGCTTTTATTCCGTTTGGGAGCTAAAGTCGCACAAACTTTTGTTTACAAAAATTTCGATGGCCTATAGTTCGCAAGTTATGCAATCAGTTGACATAAGATTGTGCATGCATGTAAACATGTTAATGGCCTTTATACATGCCAAGTTTCAGATGGCTACCTACTCATACAAGCAAGCAGTAGCGGTTTGAAATTTTCACAATTTGGGCTACACGTTCGGGACGATTCGTGACCTTAGGTGACCTGCACAATTCGGGCTGAAACTAGTGCCAAATGAGAGGGTTGGGATAAACATTCAATTGACCATATGTGCCAAAAATTCTCGTTCTTTAGTTTTCGAGTTATAGCCCCTGGAAGTCGTAAACTGCACGACTTTGCCCTCGAATATCTCGACAACGGAGAAAGGAGAATTTCTGGGATTTTTCCCAAGAAATATATGGGAATTATCTGTAATTTTAGCACAGTTTCAGAACGATTCGTGAAAGTCACCTTTTAAGAATAACTTCCACTGCAGCCCATGCATAAAAGTTTGCTCCTTTATTACTCTGCACATGGACAATTATTTGCGCTGTTATTTGCCCCAGGCATGTACCTATGTAATTACCGTTTACAGTGTAAAGATGGATGTTATCGGTCGCTGAACGTCGGAGCAGTAGGCGTTTAATGCATTTTCCCGTAGGGTCCAATGCAAAATTGACACCTCATTTTCTCCATTCTCAAGAGCTTTGAGTCTCTGCAAAACATATACATGTGTAGACACAAATAAGTGAAATAGAATGAAGGCTATTTCAGCTTTAGCTTTTATTCCGTTTGGGAGCTAAAGTCGCACAAACTTTTGTTTACAAAAATTTCGATGGCCTATAGTTCGCAAGTTATGCAATCAGTTGACATAAGATTGTGCATGCATGTAGACATGTTAATGGCCTTTATACATACCAAGTTTCAGATGGCTACCTACTCATAGAAGCAAGCAGTAGCGGTTTGAAATTTTCACAATTTGGGCTACACGTTCGGGACGATTCGTGACCTTAGGTGACTTGCACAATTCGGGCTGAAACTAGTGCCAAATGAGAGGGTTGGGATAAACATTCAATTGACCATATGTGCCAAAAATTCTCGTTCTTTAGTTTTCGAGTTATAGCCCCTGGAAGTCGTAAACTGCACGACTTTGCCCTCGAATATCTCGACAACGGAGAAAGGAGAATTTCTGGGATTTTTTCCCAAGAAATATATGGGAATTATCTGTAATTTTAGCACAGTTTCAGAACGATTCGTGAAAGTCACCTTTTAAGAATAACTTCCACTGCAGCCCATACATAAAAGTTTGCTCCTTTATTACTCTGCACATGGACAATTATTTGCGTTGTTATTTGCCCCAGGCATGTGCCTATGTAATTACCGTTTACAGTGTAAAGATGGATGTTATCGGTCGCTGAACGTCGGAGCAGTAGGCGTTTAATGCATTTTCCCATAGGGTCCAATGCAAAATTGACACCTCATTTTCTCCATTCTCAAGAGCTTTGAGTCTCTGCAAAACATATACATGTGTAGACACAAATAAGTGAAATAGAATGAAGGCTATTTCAGCTTTAGCTTTTATTCCGTTTGGGAGCTAAAGTCGCACAAACTTTTGTTTACAAAAATTTCGATGGCCTATAGTTCGCAAGTTATGCAATCAGTTGACATAAGATTGTGCATGCATGTAGACATGTTAATGGCCTTTATACATGCCAAGTTTCAGATGGCTACCTACTCATACAAGCAAGCAGTAGCGGTTTGAAATTTTCACAATTTGGGCTACACGTTCGGGACGATTCGTGACCTTAGGTGACTTGCACAATTCGGGCTGAAACTAGTGCCAAATGAGAGGGTTGGGATAAACATTCAATTGACCATATGTGCCAAAAATTCTCGTTCTTTAGTTTTCGAGTTATAGCCCCTGGAAGTCGTAAACTGCACGACTTTGCCCTCGAATATCTCGACAACGGAGAAAGGAGAATATCTGGGATTTTTTCCCAAGAAATATATGGGAATTATCTGTAATTTTAGCACAGTTTCAGAACGATTCGTGAAAGTCACCTTTTAAGAATAACTTCCACTGCAGCCCATACATAAAAGTTTGCTCCTTTATTACTCTGCACATGGACAATTATTTGCGCTGTGATTTGCCCCAGGCATGTATCTATGTAATTACCGTTTACAGTGTAAAGATGGATGTTATCGGTCGCTGAACGTCGGAGCAGTAGGCGTTTAATGCATTTTCCCATAGGGTCCAATGCAAAATTGACACCTCATTTTCTCCATTCTCAAGAGCTTTGAGTCTCTGCAAAACATATACATGTGTAGACACAAATAAGTGAAATAGAATGAAGGCTATTTCAGCTTTAGCTTTTATTCCGTTTGGGAGCTAAAGTCGCACAAACTTTTGTTTACAAAAATTTCGATGGCCTATAGTTCGCAAGTTATGCAATCAGTTGACATAAGATTGTGCATGCATGTAGACATGTTAATGGCCTTTATACATACCAAGTTTCAGATGGCTACCTACTCATACAAGCAAGCAGTAGCGGTTTGAAATTTTCACAATTTGGGCTACACGTTCGGGACGATTCGTGACCTTAGGTGACTTGCACAATTCGGGCTGAAACTAGTGCCAAATGAGAGGGTTGGGATAAACATTCAATTGACCAAATGTGCCAAAAATTCTCGTTCTTTAGTTTTCGAGTTATAGCCCCTGGAAGTCGTAAACTGCACGACTTTGCCCTCGAATATCTCGCCAACGGAGAAAGGAGAATTTCTGGGATTTTTTCCCAAGAAATATATGGGAATTATCTGTAATTTTAGCAAGTTTCAGAACGATTCGTGAAAGTCACCTTTTAAGAATAACTTCCACTGCAGCCCATACATAAAAGTTTGCTCCTTTATTACTCTGCACATGGACAATTATTTGCGCTGTTATTTGCCCCAGGCATGTACCTATGTAATTACCGTTTACAGTGTAAAGATGGATGTTATCGGTCGCTGAACGTCGGAGCAGTAGGCGTTTAATGCATTTTCCCATAGGGTCCAAAGCAAAATTGACACCTCATTTTCTCCATTCTCAAGAGCTTTGAGTCTCTGCAAAACATATACATGTGTAGACACAAATAAGTGAAATAGAATGAAGGCTATTTCAGCTTTAGCTTTTATTCCGTTTGGGAGCTAAAGTCGCACAAACTTTTGTTTACAAAAATTTCGATGGCCTATAGTTCGCAAGTTATGCAATCAGTTGACATAAGATTGTGCATGCATGTAGACATGTTAATGGCCTTTATACATGCCAAGTTTCAGATGGCTACCTACTCATACAAGCAAGCAGTAGCGGTTTGAAATTTTCACAATTTGGGCTACACGTTCGGGACGATTCGTGACCTTAGGTGACTTGCACAATTCGGGCTGAAACTAGTGCCAAATGAGAGGGTTGGGATAAACATTCAATTGACCATATGTGCCAAAAATTCTCGTTCTTTAGTTTTCGAGTTATAGCCCCTGGAAGTCGTAAACTGCACGACTTTGCCCTCGAATATCTCGACAACGGAGAAAGGAGAATTTCTGGGATTTTTTCCCAAGAGATATATGGAAATTATCTGTAATTTTAGCACAGTTTCAGAACGATTCGTGAAAGTCACCTTTTAAGAATAACTTCAACTGCAGCCCATACATAAAAGTTTGCTCCTTTATTACTCTGCACATGGACAATTATTTGCGCTGTTATTTGCCCCAGGCATGTACCTATGTAATTACCGTTTACAGTGTAAAGATGGATGTTATCGGTCGCTGAACGTCGGAGCAGTAGGCGTTTAATGCATTTTCCCATAGGGTCCAATGCAAAATTGACACCTCATTTGCTCCATTCTCAAGAGCTTTGAGTCTCTGCAAAACATATACATGTGTAGACACAAATAAGTGAAATAGAATGAAGGCTATTTCAGCTTTAACTTTTATTCCGTTTGGGAGCTAAAGTCGCACAAACTTTTGTTTACAAAAATTTCGATGGCCTATAGTTCTCAAGTTATGCAATCAGTTGACATAAGATTGTGCATGCATGTAGACATGTTAATGGCCTTTATACATGCCATGTTTCAGATGGCTACCTACTCATAGAAGCAAGCAGTAGCGGTTTGAAATTTTCACAATTTGGGCTACACGTTCGGGACGATTCGTGACCTTAGGTGACTTGCACAATTCGGGCTGAAATTAGTGCCAAATGAGAGGGTTGGGATAAACATTCAATTGACCATATGTGCCAAAAATTCTCGTTCTTTAGTTTTGGAGTTATAGCCCCTGGAAGTCGTAAACTGCACGACTTTGCCCTCGAATATCTCAACAACGGAGAAAGGAGAATTTCTGGGATTTTTTCCCAAGAAATATATGGGAATTATCTGTAATTTTAGCACAGTTTCAGAACGATTCGTGAAAGTCACCTTTTAAGAATAACTTCCACTGCAGCCCATACATAAAAGTTTGCTCCTTTATTTCTCTGCACATGGACAATTATTTGCGCTGTTATTTGACCCAGGCATGTACCTATGTAATTACCGTTTACAGTGTAAAGATGGATGTTATCGGTCGCTGAACGTCGGAGCAGTAGGCGTTTAATGCATTTTCCCATAGGGTCCAATGCAAAATTGACACCTCATTTGCTCCATTCTCAAGAGCTTTGAGTCTCTGCAAAACATATACATGTGTAGACACAAATAAGTGAAATAGAATGAAGGCTATTTCAGCTTTAGCTTTTATTCCGTTTGGGAGCTAAAGTCGCACAAACTTTTGTTTACAAAAATTTCGATGGCCTATAGTTCGCAAGTTATGCAATCAGTTGACATAAGATTGTGCATGCATGTAAACATGTTAATGGCCTTTATACATGCCAAGTTTCAGATGGCTACCTACTCATACAAGCAAGCAGTAGCGGTTTGAAATTTTCACAATTTGGGCTACACGTTCGGGACGATTCGTGACCTTAGGTGACCTGCACAATTCGGGCTGAAACTAGTGCCAAATGAGAGGGTTGGGATAAACATTCAATTGACCATATGTGCCAAAAATTCTCGTTCTTTAGTTTTCGAGTTATAGCCCCTGGAAGTCGTAAACTGCACGACTTTGCCCTCGAATATCTCGACAACGGAGAAAGGAGAATTTCTGGGATTTTTCCCAAGAAATATATGGGAATTATCTGTAATTTTAGCACAGTTTCAGAACGATTCGTGAAAGTCACCTTTTAAGAATAACTTCCACTGCAGCCCATGCATAAAAGTTTGCTCCTTTATTACTCTGCACATGGACAATTATTTGCGCTGTTATTTGCCCCAGGCATGTACCTATGTAATTACCGTTTACAGTGTAAAGATGGATGTTATCGGTCGCTGAACGTCGGAGCAGTAGGCGTTTAATGCATTTTCCCGTAGGGTCCAATGCAAAATTGACACCTCATTTTCTCCATTCTCAAGAGCTTTGAGTCTCTGCAAAACATATACATGTGTAGACACAAATAAGTGAAATAGAATGAAGGCTATTTCAGCTTTAGCTTTTATTCCGTTTGGGAGCTAAAGTCGCACAAACTTTTGTTTACAAAAATTTCGATGGCCTATAGTTCGCAAGTTATGCAATCAGTTGACATAAGATTGTGCATGCATGTAGACATGTTAATGGCCTTTATACATACCAAGTTTCAGATGGCTACCTACTCATAGAAGCAAGCAGTAGCGGTTTGAAATTTTCACAATTTGGGCTACACGTTCGGGACGATTCGTGACCTTAGGTGACTTGCACAATTCGGGCTGAAACTAGTGCCAAATGAGAGGGTTGGGATAAACATTCAATTGACCATATGTGCCAAAAATTCTCGTTCTTTAGTTTTCGAGTTATAGCCCCTGGAAGTCGTAAACTGCACGACTTTGCCCTCGAATATCTCGACAACGGAGAAAGGAGAATTTCTGGGATTTTTTCCCAAGAAATATATGGGAATTATCTGTAATTTTAGCACAGTTTCAGAACGATTCGTGAAAGTCACCTTTTAAGAATAACTTCCACTGCAGCCCATACATAAAAGTTTGCTCCTTTATTACTCTGCACATGGACAATTATTTGCGTTGTTATTTGCCCCAGGCATGTGCCTATGTAATTACCGTTTACAGTGTAAAGATGGATGTTATCGGTCGCTGAACGTCGGAGCAGTAGGCGTTTAATGCATTTTCCCATAGGGTCCAATGCAAAATTGACACCTCATTTTCTCCATTCTCAAGAGCTTTGAGTCTCTGCAAAACATATACATGTGTAGACACAAATAAGTGAAATAGAATGAAGGCTATTTCAGCTTTAGCTTTTATTCCGTTTGGGAGCTAAAGTCGCACAAACTTTTGTTTACAAAAATTTCGATGGCCTATAGTTCGCAAGTTATGCAATCAGTTGACATAAGATTGTGCATGCATGTAGACATGTTAATGGCCTTTATACATGCCAAGTTTCAGATGGCTACCTACTCATACAAGCAAGCAGTAGCGGTTTGAAATTTTCACAATTTGGGCTACACGTTCGGGACGATTCGTGACCTTAGGTGACTTGCACAATTCGGGCTGAAACTAGTGCCAAATGAGAGGGTTGGGATAAACATTCAATTGACCATATGTGCCAAAAATTCTCGTTCTTTAGTTTTCGAGTTATAGCCCCTGGAAGTCGTAAACTGCACGACTTTGCCCTCGAATATCTCGACAACGGAGAAAGGAGAATATCTGGGATTTTTTCCCAAGAAATATATGGGAATTATCTGTAATTTTAGCACAGTTTCAGAACGATTCGTGAAAGTCACCTTTTAAGAATAACTTCCACTGCAGCCCATACATAAAAGTTTGCTCCTTTATTACTCTGCACATGGACAATTATTTGCGCTGTGATTTGCCCCAGGCATGTATCTATGTAATTACCGTTTACAGTGTAAAGATGGATGTTATCGGTCGCTGAACGTCGGAGCAGTAGGCGTTTAATGCATTTTCCCATAGGGTCCAATGCAAAATTGACACCTCATTTTCTCCATTCTCAAGAGCTTTGAGTCTCTGCAAAACATATACATGTGTAGACACAAATAAGTGAAATAGAATGAAGGCTATTTCAGCTTTAGCTTTTATTCCGTTTGGGAGCTAAAGTCGCACAAACTTTTGTTTACAAAAATTTCGATGGCCTATAGTTCGCAAGTTATGCAATCAGTTGACATAAGATTGTGCATGCATGTAGACATGTTAATGGCCTTTATACATACCAAGTTTCAGATGGCTACCTACTCATACAAGCAAGCAGTAGCGGTTTGAAATTTTCACAATTTGGGCTACACGTTCGGGACGATTCGTGACCTTAGGTGACTTGCACAATTCGGGCTGAAACTAGTGCCAAATGAGAGGGTTGGGATAAACATTCAATTGACCAAATGTGCCAAAAATTCTCGTTCTTTAGTTTTCGAGTTATAGCCCCTGGAAGTCGTAAACTGCACGACTTTGCCCTCGAATATCTCGCCAACGGAGAAAGGAGAATTTCTGGGATTTTTTCCCAAGAAATATATGGGAATTATCTGTAATTTTAGCAAGTTTCAGAACGATTCGTGAAAGTCACCTTTTAAGAATAACTTCCACTGCAGCCCATACATAAAAGTTTGCTCCTTTATTACTCTGCACATGGACAATTATTTGCGCTGTTATTTGCCCCAGGCATGTACCTATGTAATTACCGTTTACAGTGTAAAGATGGATGTTATCGGTCGCTGAACGTCGGAGCAGTAGGCGTTTAATGCATTTTCCCATAGGGTCCAAAGCAAAATTGACACCTCATTTTCTCCATTCTCAAGAGCTTTGAGTCTCTGCAAAACATATACATGTGTAGACACAAATAAGTGAAATAGAATGAAGGCTATTTCAGCTTTAGCTTTTATTCCGTTTGGGAGCTAAAGTCGCACAAACTTTTGTTTACAAAAATTTCGATGGCCTATAGTTCGCAAGTTATGCAATCAGTTGACATAAGATTGTGCATGCATGTAGACATGTTAATGGCCTTTATACATGCCAAGTTTCAGATGGCTACCTACTCATACAAGCAAGCAGTAGCGGTTTGAAATTTTCACAATTTGGGCTACACGTTCGGGACGATTCGTGACCTTAGGTGACTTGCACAATTCGGGCTGAAACTAGTGCCAAATGAGAGGGTTGGGATAAACATTCAATTGACCATATGTGCCAAAAATTCTCGTTCTTTAGTTTTCGAGTTATAGCCCCTGGAAGTCGTAAACTGCACGACTTTGCCCTCGAATATCTCGACAACGGAGAAAGGAGAATATCTGGGATTTTTTCCCAAGAAATATATGGGAATTATCTGTAATTTTAGCACAGTTTCAGAACGATTCGTGAAAGTCACCTTTTAAGAATAACTTCCACTGCAGCCCATACATAAAAGTTTGCTCCTTTATTACTCTGCACATGGACAATTATTTGCGCTGTGATTTGCCCCAGGCATGTATCTATGTAATTACCGTTTACAGTGTAAAGATGGATGTTATCGGTCGCTGAACGTCGGAGCAGTAGGCGTTTAATGCATTTTCCCATAGGGTCCAATGCAAAATTGACACCTCATTTTCTCCATTCTCAAGAGCTTTGAGTCTCTGCAAAACATATACATGTGTAGACACAAATAAGTGAAATAGAATGAAGGCTATTTCAGCTTTAGCTTTTATTCCGTTTGGGAGCTAAAGTCGCACAAACTTTTGTTTACAAAAATTTCGATGGCCTATAGTTCGCAAGTTATGCAATCAGTTGACATAAGATTGTGCATGCATGTAGACATGTTAATGGCCTTTATACATACCAAGTTTCAGATGGCTACCTACTCATACAAGCAAGCAGTAGCGGTTTGAAATTTTCACAATTTGGGCTACACGTTCGGGACGATTCGTGACCTTAGGTGACTTGCACAATTCGGGCTGAAACTAGTGCCAAATGAGAGGGTTGGGATAAACATTCAATTGACCAAATGTGCCAAAAATTCTCGTTCTTTAGTTTTCGAGTTATAGCCCCTGGAAGTCGTAAACTGCACGACTTTGCCCTCGAATATCTCGCCAACGGAGAAAGGAGAATTTCTGGGATTTTTTCCCAAGAAATATATGGGAATTATCTGTAATTTTAGCAAGTTTCAGAACGATTCGTGAAAGTCACCTTTTAAGAATAACTTCCACTGCAGCCCATACATAAAAGTTTGCTCCTTTATTACTCTGCACATGGACAATTATTTGCGCTGTTATTTGCCCCAGGCATGTACCTATGTAATTACCGTTTACAGTGTAAAGATGGATGTTATCGGTCGCTGAACGTCGGAGCAGTAGGCGTTTAATGCATTTTCCCATAGGGTCCAAAGCAAAATTGACACCTCATTTTCTCCATTCTCAAGAGCTTTGAGTCTCTGCAAAACATATACATGTGTAGACACAAATAAGTGAAATAGAATGAAGGCTATTTCAGCTTTAGCTTTTATTCCGTTTGGGAGCTAAAGTCGCACAAACTTTTGTTTACAAAAATTTCGATGGCCTATAGTTCGCAAGTTATGCAATCAGTTGACATAAGATTGTGCATGCATGTAGACATGTTAATGGCCTTTATACATGCCAAGTTTCAGATGGCTACCTACTCATACAAGCAAGCAGTAGCGGTTTGAAATTTTCACAATTTGGGCTACACGTTCGGGACGATTCGTGACCTTAGGTGACTTGCACAATTCGGGCTGAAACTAGTGCCAAATGAGAGGGTTGGGATAAACATTCAATTGACCATATGTGCCAAAAATTCTCGTTCTTTAGTTTTCGAGTTATAGCCCCTGGAAGTCGTAAACTGCACGACTTTGCCCTCGAATATCTCGACAACGGAGAAAGGAGAATATCTGGGATTTTTTCCCAAGAAATATATGGGAATTATCTGTAATTTTAGCACAGTTTCAGAACGATTCGTGAAAGTCACCTTTTAAGAATAACTTCCACTGCAGCCCATACATAAAAGTTTGCTCCTTTATTACTCTGCACATGGACAATTATTTGCGCTGTGATTTGCCCCAGGCATGTATCTATGTAATTACCGTTTACAGTGTAAAGATGGATGTTATCGGTCGCTGAACGTCGGAGCAGTAGGCGTTTAATGCATTTTCCCATAGGGTCCAATGCAAAATTGACACCTCATTTTCTCCATTCTCAAGAGCTTTGAGTCTCTGCAAAACATATACATGTGTAGACACAAATAAGTGAAATAGAATGAAGGCTATTTCAGCTTTAGCTTTTATTCCGTTTGGGAGCTAAAGTCGCACAAACTTTTGTTTACAAAAATTTCGATGGCCTATAGTTCGCAAGTTATGCAATCAGTTGACATAAGATTGTGCATGCATGTAGACATGTTAATGGCCTTTATACATACCAAGTTTCAGATGGCTACCTACTCATACAAGCAAGCAGTAGCGGTTTGAAATTTTCACAATTTGGGCTACACGTTCGGGACGATTCGTGACCTTAGGTGACTTGCACAATTCGGGCTGAAACTAGTGCCAAATGAGAGGGTTGGGATAAACATTCAATTGACCAAATGTGCCAAAAATTCTCGTTCTTTAGTTTTCGAGTTATAGCCCCTGGAAGTCGTAAACTGCACGACTTTGCCCTCGAATATCTCGCCAACGGAGAAAGGAGAATTTCTGGGATTTTTTCCCAAGAAATATATGGGAATTATCTGTAATTTTAGCAAGTTTCAGAACGATTCGTGAAAGTCACCTTTTAAGAATAACTTCCACTGCAGCCCATACATAAAAGTTTGCTCCTTTATTACTCTGCACATGGACAATTATTTGCGCTGTTATTTGCCCCAGGCATGTACCTATGTAATTACCGTTTACAGTGTAAAGATGGATGTTATCGGTCGCTGAACGTCGGAGCAGTAGGCGTTTAATGCATTTTCCCATAGGGTCCAAAGCAAAATTGACACCTCATTTTCTCCATTCTCAAGAGCTTTGAGTCTCTGCAAAACATATACATGTGTAGACACAAATAAGTGAAATAGAATGAAGGCTATTTCAGCTTTAGCTTTTATTCCGTTTGGGAGCTAAAGTCGCACAAACTTTTGTTTACAAAAATTTCGATGGCCTATAGTTCGCAAGTTATGCAATCAGTTGACATAAGATTGTGCATGCATGTAGACATGTTAATGGCCTTTATACATGCCAAGTTTCAGATGGCTACCTACTCATACAAGCAAGCAGTAGCGGTTTGAAATTTTCACAATTTGGGCTACACGTTCGGGACGATTCGTGACCTTAGGTGACTTGCACAATTCGGGCTGAAACTAGTGCCAAATGAGAGGGTTGGGATAAACATTCAATTGACCATATGTGCCAAAAATTCTCGTTCTTTAGTTTTCGAGTTATAGCCCCTGGAAGTCGTAAACTGCACGACTTTGCCCTCGAATATCTCGACAACGGAGAAAGGAGAATTTCTGGGATTTTTTCCCAAGAAATATATGGGAATTATCTGTAATTTTAGCAAGTTTCAGAACGATTCGTGAAAGTCACCTTTTAAGAATAACTTCCACTGCAGCCCATACATAAAAGTTTGCTCCTTTATTACTCTGCACATGGACAATTATTTGCGCTGTTATTTGCCCCAGGCATGTACCTATGTAATTACCGTTTACAGTGTAAAGATGGATGTTATCGGTCGCTGAACGTCGGAGCAGTAGGCGTTTAATGCATTTTCCCATAGGGTCCAATGCAAAATTGACACCTCATTTTCTCCATTCTCAAGAGCTTTGAGTCTCTGCAAAACATATACATGTGTAGACACAAATAAGTGAAATAGAATGAAGGCTATTTCAGCTTTAGCTTTTATTCCGTTTGGGAGCTAAAGTCGCACAAACTTTTGTTTACAAAAATTTCGATGGCCTATAGTTCGCAAGTTATGCAATCAGTTGACATAAGATTGTGCATGCATGTAGACATGTTAATGGCCTTTATCTATGCCAAGTTTCAGATGGCTACCTACTCATACAAGCAAGCAGTAGTTGTTTGATATTTTCACAATTTGGGCTTCACGTTCGGGACGATTCGTGACCTTAGGTGACTTGCACAATTCGGGCTGAAACTAGTGCCAAATGAGAGGGTTGGGATAAACATTCAATTGACCATATGTGCCAAAAATTCTCGTTCTTTAGTTTTCAAGTTATAGCCCCTGGAAGTCGTAAACTGCACGACTTTGCCCTCGAATATCTCGACAACGGAGAAAGGAGAATTTCTGGGATTTTTTCCCAAGAAATATATGGGAATTATCTGTAATTTTAGCACAGTTTCAGAACGATTCGTGAAAGTCACCTTTTAAGAATAACTTCCACTGCAGCCCATACATAAAAGTTTGCTCCTTTATTACTCTGCACATGGACAATTATTTGCGCTGTTATTTGCCCCAGGCATGTACCTATGTAATTACCGTTTACAGTGTAAAGATGGATGTTATCGGTCGCTGAACGTCGGAGCAGTAGGCGTTTAATGCATTTTCCCATAGGGTCCAATGCAAAATTGACACCTCATTTTCTTCATTCTCAAGAGCTTTGAGTCTCTGCAAAACATATACATGTGTAGACACAAATAAGTGAAATAGAATGAAGGCTATTTCAGCTTTAGCTTTTATTCCGTTTGGGAGCTAAAGTCGCAAAAACTTTTGTTTACAAAAATTTCGATGGCCTATTGTTCGCAAGTTATGCAATCAGTTGACATAAGATTGTGCATGCATGTAGACATGGTAATGGCCTTTATCTATGCCAAGTTTCAGATGGCTACCTACTCATACAAGCAAGCAGTAGCGGTTTGAAATTTTCACAATTTGGGCTACACGTTCGGGACGATTCGTGACCTTAGGTGACTTGCACAATTCGGGCTGAAACTAGTGCCAAATGAGAGGGTTGGGATAAACATTCAGTTGACCATATGTGCCAAAAATTCTCGTTCTTTAGTTTTCGAGTTATAGCCCCTGGAAGTCGTAAACTGCACAACTTTGCCCTCGAATATCTCGACAACGGAGAAAGGAGAATTTCTGGGATTTTTTCCCAAGAAATATATGGGAATTATTTGTAATTTTAGCACAGTTTCAGAACGATTCGTGAAAGTCACCTTTTAAGAATAACTTCCACTGCAGCCCATACATAAAAGTTTGCTCCTTTATTACTCTGCACATGGACAATTATTTGCGCTGTTATTTGCCCCAGGCATGTACCTATGTAATTACCGTTTACAGTGTAAAGATGGATGTTATCGGTCGCTGAACGTCGGAGCAGTAGGCGTTTAATGCATTTTCCCATAGGGTCCAATGCAAAATTGACACCTCATTTTCTCCATTCTCAAGAGCTTTGAGTCTCTGCATAACATATACATGTGTAGACACAAATAAGTGAAATAGAATGAAGGCTATTTCAGCTTTAGCTTTTATTCCGTTTGGGAGCTAAAGTCGCACAAACTTTTGTTTACAAAAATTTCGATGGTCTATAGTTCGCAAGTTATGCAATCAGTTGACATAAGATTGTGCATGCATGTAGACATGTTAATGGCCTTTATACATGCCAAGTTTCAGATGGCTACCTACTCATACAAGCAAGCAGTAGCGGTTTGAAATTTTCACAATTTGGGCTACACGTTCGGGACGATTCGTGACCTAAGGTGACTTGCACTATTCGGGCTGAAACTAGTGCCAAATGAGAGGGTTGGGATAAACATTCAATTGACCATATGTGCCAAAAATTCTCGTTCTTTAGTTTTCGAGTTATAGCCCCTGGAAGTCGTAAACTGCACGACTTTGCTCTCGAATATCTCGACAACGGAGAAAGGAGAATTTCTGGGATTTTTTCCCAAGAAATATATGGGAATTATCTGTAATTTTAGTACAGTTTCAGAACGATTCGTGAAAGTCACCTTTTAAGAATAACTTCCACTGCAGCCCATACATAAAAGTTTGCTCCTTTATTACTCTGCACATGGACAATTATTTGCGCTGTTATTTGCCCCAGGCATGTACCTATGTAATTACCGTTTACAGTGTAAAGATGGATGTTATCGGTCGCTGAACGTCGGAGCAGTAGGCGTTTAATGCATTTTCCCATAGGGTCCAATGCAAAATTGACACCTCATTTGCTCCATTCTCAAGAGCTTTGAGTCTCTGCAAAACATATACATGTGTAGACACAAATAAGTGAAATAGAATGAAGGCTATTTCAGCTTTAGCTTTTATTCCGTTTGGGAGCTAAAGTCGCACAAACTTTTGTTTACAAAAATTTCGATGGCCTATAGTTCGCAAGTTATGCAATCAGTTGACATAAGATTGTGCATGCATGTAGACATGTTAATGGCCTTTATACATGCCAAGTTTCAGATGGCTACCTACTCATACAAGCAAGCAGTAGCGGTTTGAAATTTTCACAATTTGGGCTACACGTTCGGGACGATTCGTGACCTTAGGTGACCTGCACAATTCGGGCTGAAACTAGTGCCAAATGAGAGGGTTGGGATAAACATTCAATTGACCATATGTGCCAAAAATTCTCGTTCTTTAGTTTTCGAGTTATAGCCCCTGGAAGTCGCTGAACGTCGGAGCAGTGGGCGTTTAATGCAATTTCCCATAGGGTCCAATGCAAAATTGCCACCTCATTTTCTCCATTCTCAAGAGCTTTGAGTCTCTGCAAAACATATACATGTGTAGACACAAATAAGTGAAATAGAATGAAGGCTATTTCAGCTTTAGCTTTTATTCCGTTTGGGAGCTAAATTCGCACAAACTTTTGTTTACAAAAATTTCGATGGCCTATAGTTCGCAAGTTATGCAATCAGTTGACATAAGATTGTGCATGCATGTAGACATGTTAATGGCCTTTATCTATGCCAAGTTTCAGATGGCTATCTACTCATACAAGCAAGCAGTAGCGGTTTGAAATTTTCACAATTTGGGCTACACGTTCGGGACGATTCGTGACCTTAGGTGACTTGCAGAATTCGGGCTGAAACTAGTGCCAAATGAGAGGGTTGGGATAAACATTCAATTGATCATGAATATCTCGACAACGGAGAAAGGAGAATTTCTGGGATTTTTTCCCAAGAAATATATGGGAATTATCTGTAATTTTAGCAGAGTTTCAGAACGATTCGTGAAAGTCACCTTTTAAGAATAACTTCCACTGCAGCCCATACATAAAAATTTGCTCCTTTATTACTCTGCACATGGACAATTATTTGCGCTGTTATTTGCCCCAGGCATGTACCTATGTAATTATCGTTTACAGTGTAAAGATGGATGTTATCGGTCGCTGAACGTCGAAGCAGTAGGCGTTTAATGCATTTTCCCATAGGGTCCAATGCAAAATTGACACCTCATTTTCTCCATTCTCAAGAGCTTTGAGTCTCTGCAAAACATATACATTGTTGCAAAGCAGAGCTTTGAATGATTTTATAATGATTGATCTAATGAGTTCATAATTTAAATTTGTTGAATTATGCTTCTTTTATTTAAAAAAAAGAAGGGATTTAAGATTTTGTAGAAAAATGTTAAAATGTACTATTAAAATGTACTGTTAAATATACTAAATAATAACGCAATAATGAAGGGTCGCTGCACTGGTCAGGTGATTGGTAAATTTAGTATTTCCAATGGCATATGCATAGATAAGCCCTTCATTGTTGACTTATTATAGACAGTTTTAGGAAATATTTATAGAGATAACATATTTACAACTGATTTTATATACTATATGTCAATTTTTGATGATTGTACTTAAATATATTGTAGACGTGGCACTGCACCTGGTGTGTCACATGACTAAACGTACAGCTTTTGCGATGGAATTGTAATATATTGGTTGGTCAGGTGATTAACCAATATAATTTCATCCAATGGCTGCAGGGTTCAGGGTTGAAGGCGTTTTTGGTGACCTGGTTGGGATGATGACTAAGGGATTACTGCGTTGTTCATGCCATTGCATCATTCCAACTGGGTATAAAAGAATAGAAATTCAGAAGGACTGGTAATATGCGTTTTGCTTGCTATCGCGCGGATATACTGTCCGTTAGAAACGACATATTCAACCTTTGGACTCTCATCTTTAACTTTTAGGAAATATTTCGGAAACAAAAAGCCAAATTCAGAAATTAAAATTTTAAAGACAAAAAGTTCTAAATTAATTTTAATAAATTGTATACGATCACTATTAAAAGACTTTATTGTTCCTTTTAATTACTTCGGTACAACTGTACTTGTTAAGTGCCGTTCGACGGATTATCAAAAGTAAAAGAACCTCGGGACAATTCTAAGGAACAGTGAAGTTTCAAGACTGACGATCAAAGCCAACGGTGGAAGACTGAGTTTAAGCTGAGTAAGTTGCTCTTTTCTTTTGTGTACTTTTTTTAGTCTGTTCACTAGAAAATGGCTGACCAACAACCACAACAAGTAAATATGGGGGTTGTATTCCAAGGTATTCAAGGACAACTGGAGGGCTTGTCATCAGTAATGGCAGCCCAAGGTGTTTCACAAGTTGTGAAAACGTTTGAGGGGGATAGCAAACAGTTTAGAGACTGGATCAAGTCAATAGAAAAATTTGCTACTTTGACAAATGTAACACCTGACCGTATAAAATGTATTGCATATCAAGCTTCAAAGGGGCCTGTTGGGGATTTTATTAAACGGTATATGGTACAGAATCCACAAGGGGACTGGAATAATTTAAAAGCTGAGTTGAAATTGCATTTTGCAGAAGTCGCAGACCCACAACATGCACTCATGCTTTTAAGAAAAGTACGGCAAAATCCCGGGGAAAGTATACAAATATTTGCAGAAAGATTACTAGCTTTAGCAGAAGAGGCTTTTCCTGGTTATTTAGGTCAAGGAGCTCCGGATGGACATGGTCAACAAGGCATTCCAGCCGTAATTGACCAACAATTGATTGTGTTCTTTATTGATGGTCTTTTGTCTGACCCTTTAAAAATGAAGGTCATGAGAGCAAACCCACATATTTTGCATGATGCCATCAGAGAAGCAACAAATGAGCAGAATATACGAAAAAGATTTAATTTAAGAACAGGTCATGATTATTCTAGAAATGAACAGCCTATGGAGGTTGATCATAGTAGGTCTGTAAGGCGCTGTTTTAAATGTAACGGATTCAATCACATAGCAAAGGACTGTCATAAGGTTTTAAAGCAAAGTAAGGTCAATAGTGCTGACATACAACCTCAAAACCTTTCATAAAGAAACCGGTGGAAAGAGAAAATTACAGGACATTAAGACATACAAAATAGCAGTTATGGGCAACCCAAATTCTTGCCTGATAAAAATTGAACAGATAAAATATAGAAGTTTAGTAGACAGTGGGGCAGAAGTCTCACTCATACACAATAGAGTATATAAACAAATGAAAAATAAGCCAACACTTATACATAAACATGTAAGATTACAAACAGCAAACGGTACAGAAATGAAAATTAAGGGCTGTGTGAATTTAAAATTTGAAATTGGGGGTAAATGTATGAATCATCTGTTTTATGTTGTTTCAAATCTTAATAGGTTTGTCATTTTAGGTAGAAATTGGTTAAAACAAAATGGTGTAAGATGTTATTATGATTTAGGTTGTCTAAAGGTTAATGGCACATATGTTAATTTAGAAGAAGATGCACATGTAGCGTCAGTCGTTAGACTTAAATCAACAGTAGTTTTAAAACCACAAATGGCATACGTTTGCAGAGGGAAGTTAAGACGAAATTTTTGTAGTGATGATATTAAAATTTGTCAAGTATCTGCTATTGATAGTGGGTATGTTAGTTCAGAACCTGGTTTAATGGTTTCAAACTCGGTAGTGTCAATCACTCCCACACATCAAGTACCTGTTATGATAGTAAATGGCACAAACAAAACGTTCAAATTAAAGCGAGGCTGTGTAATTGCTAAAGCTGAGCCTGTCTTAGAGGCAAATTGTGTGACAATGTCAGATTTACCACCTCAATCAAAACAGTTACAAAACTCAGAACTTTTGTCTGAGGTAAATAAATCACCAGAATTCAAACAAAAAGTAACAGAATTTGTTTTGAAAAATAAAGACTTGTTTGCTGAAAAAGATACAGATTTAAGTCATACAGATACAGTAAAAATGAAAATAGAAACAGATGGTAGCCCACCAATAAAAATGAGACCATATTGGTGCCCATTACAAAACAGACAGGTCATTCATAAAACTGTTGACGAAATGCTTGAGGCAAAAATCATTTCGAGATCAAAATCGGAATGGAGTTTTCCAGTAGTTATTGTAGACAAAAAGGGTGGTTCAAAAAGGTTTTGTGTTGACTTTCGCAAGCTGAATAAAATAACAAGACCCATTTCGTATCCTCTTCCATTGATTGACGATATACTGGCATTAATTGGCAGAGCAAAGTATTTCACATCTTTAGATTTAAAATCTGGTTATTGGCAAGTTGCTATGGACGAAAATGACAAGGATAAAACTGCTTTTGCTTGTCATAAGGGGTTGTTTCAGTTTAATGTTATGCTTTTCGGTTTGACAAATGCTCCAGCAGTTTTCCAGGAGCTAATGAGCATTGTTTTGCAGGAATTAGAAGGCTTTGCAACTGCATATTTGGATGATATTTTGATATTTTCATCTTCTGTTGAAGAACACTTCAAACACTTGCAAATGGTTTTCGATAGACTAAGGCAGCATAATTTAAAACTTAAGCTGAAGAAGTGTCATTTTCTTCAGACTGAAACTAAATATCTAGGCTTCATAATTGACGAAAATGGTATTAAGCCTGATCCTGAAAAAGTAGAGTCAATTAGGTCACTAGCAGTCCCAACAAATGTCAGAGAAGAACGTAGTTTCGTAGGCATGTGTTCTTGGTACAGACGTTTTGTGCCTAATTTTTCGGAGAAAGCTGAGCCTTTTGTAGCATTGACCAGGAAATATTCGAAGTTCAAATGGACCGATGAGTGTCAAAAAGCTTTTGAGTTCCTTAAAAATAGCTTAACATCTGCTCCTTTACTGGCTTATCCAGATACATCCAAGCCCTATATTTTGTATACAGATGCAAGTTTGACCTGTATTGGGGAATGTTTAGTTCAGACGTCTGGCGAAACTGATACAGAAATCCATGGTGTTAGAAATGAGAAACCAATATATTATCTTTCACACAAACTAAGCAAGTCACAATGTAACTGGTCAGTGATAGAAAAAGAAGCATTTGCAATATATTTTGCACTTCAAAAACTAGACCACTATTTACATAATGCACAGTTTGTCATTCGAACAGATCATAAACCTCTGAAATACCTGTAAGAGAGTCCAATGCAAAATAGAAAGATACAACTCTAGCCGTTAAGTATTGCAGCATACAATTGTACTATAGAATATATTTCTGGCACAGAAAATACAATTACGGACCTATTGTCGAGGTCCCAAAATAACAGTGAAAAATTTGAGCCAGAAGATCCAAAAGAACTAAATCTTGACATTGATGACAAGACATTTGAGATTAGTGCATTAAATTCTAATAAATTTAATCCCAAGACTTATGCCAGCTGTAAGGCAAAAGAAATGGACTTGTCAGATGATCAAGCAGACTGTTTCCCATGCTTGGACATGATTAATGAACAAGCAAAGGATAAGGAAATTTCTGATATCAAACAACAGCTTCAATGTGGAAAAGCTGCAAAGATGGTAGAAAGTAAGCACATTATTTTACAAGATGTACTTTATTACATATCAGATGTAGATTCAGATCCAGTGCTTAGATTATTTGTACCCCAGCATCTGAGAGAAAAGGTGGTAAAGCAATATCATGGCTTAAATGGCCACATGGGTGTTGCTAAGTGTTTTGATTCTATTAGAATCAAATATTATTGGCCAAATTTGTTTAAGGAGCTTCAGGAATATGTATCAAAATGTGTTACTTGTCAAGTAAGAAACTTAAAGCCAATCAAAGCACCCTTGCAAGAAACTGATATACCCCCTTACCCTTTTGCAAAGGTTAGTCTCGACCTTAGTGGTCCTTATCCAGAAACTTTAAGTGGAAATAAGTACATAGTTAGTTTTGTAGACTGGTACTCAGGATGGCCCGAATCATTTAGTGTCCCTGATAAGAGTGCTGATAATATAACACATTTATTATTAGAAGAAATCATCCCTCGTCATGGTTCTCCGTTAGTTATTGTTTCTGACAATGGAACTGAAATGGTCAATAGAAAAATGAGGGAAACCCTTGATTCATTAAACATTTGTCACGTTTTAAGTAATTACTACAGACAACAGTCTAACGCAAAAGTGGAAAGATATCATAGAACTCTTAAAGATGTCTTATCAAAATTAATACAGGAAAATTTACAAACTTGGGATTTATACCTTGCACAATGTTTGGCAGCTATAAGGTTCAATGTTTCAGAATCATCTAAGTTCTCAAGTTTTTATTTGCTTTACAATAGGGATGTTGTTTTGTCTATAGATAATTTACTACAACCTAGGCCAAAATATTATGGGGAAGATCAGCATCAGATTGCATTACAAATTCAGCACGTCATTCACTCTTGTACATAGGCATTTACAAAAAGCCAAGAAACACCAGGCAAAATATGCTGATAAAAACAGCCAAGACGTTAACTTGCAAGTAGGGGATCCTGTGTATTATTAAAATCACCAGAGAAAATGTAAACTAGAAGGTCGATGGGTACCTTATTATAGGATCATCGAAAAACGTGGCCCAGTTAGTTTCATAATACGTTGTCAGTTAGATGACAGTACCACCAAGGCTCATGCCAATCAGCTACGTTTAGCAAATGTAGATGATGACTGGCAGTTGCCAACAAACAAGGCTTTGAGACCACATAGGAAGGCTGCCTATGTAATGCCTTCAGAGGATTCTGATGATACAGAACCTCGGGAAAATTACTCAGGATCAGAGAATTCTGAAGATGTTCCGTTAGCTAAATTAGCTAAGAGATTACGTAGGGAACGCGAAAACTCTAATTCTGAGGATAATATTCCCTTGACTGAATTAGCCAGAAGATTACGTGCTCAGGAAGAGCGTGAATCTGAGGATAATATTCCTTTGACGGAACTAGCCAAAAGGCTACGTGCTCAGAAAGAGCACGAAAACGGTAATCAGATATCACAGGAAAAAGATCGGAGATATTCTTCGAAAAACTCTAATTTGAGTTATAGTGATGCTGATATGTCTACGGATGAACACACAGACGAAAATGACATGGTTGTCAACCCAGTCACTAAACAGTCCCTGAAAATAAAAAGACGAAAAAAACAGACGGACAATTCAAAGCTCATATTGGAAATATTAAATAAGCTGGTATAATAATAATAATTACAATTACCATAGAGAAATAGGTTTAATTTAGTAAGTCACAATACATACACTATTCTGGTATCTGTCATTAAAAGATTAAAAAAAAGATAATAATAAATAAATAAATAAACTGTCCCAATATTAACTGCATAAAGCTAATGTGAACAAATTTTCAGACTGTCCCAATATTTAATGCATAACCATAGTGTCCGATTATTTAATGCATATCGGTAATTGTCCGAATGTTTAATGATTAACGGTAGTGTCCAAATATTTAATACAAAACGGTAGTGTCCGAATATTTAATGCATAACGGTAATGTCCCAACATTTAATACATATCGGTTATATGAACTAGAGTTCACACTGTCCCAATATTTAATACATAACGGTAATGTCCCAATATTTAATACATAACGGTAATGTCCCAATATTTAATGCATGGCGGTAACTGTCCAAACATTTAGGTTCATTATGGTAGCATGTCTGATCACTATCCACACTGTAACGTTGGTTTCCCTATAGCTAGTGTGTTACGGTAATCGCACTGTCCCAACAATTAGATTTACTATGGTAATACATCTGGTCAATACCTACACTGTAAGTTACATATCTGGTCAAAATCTACTCTGACATAAATAATACTGTACTCCTGAAGGTTGAAATGTTTCACCACTCTAAATAATTATTCAAGGCTACAAATACACACTTCTGTATCAATGAAATAACTGACATTTAAAGTCGAAATGTAACCAAATGACATTTCAAAATTACAAGCTGTATGAATGAGAAAAGATACATATATTAACTGACAGATTAAAATGACTTACCTTTGAGATTTAAGACCAAAGAGTTACATCTCTTGCAATTTGAAATAATCCATTAATTCTTTTATGTCCGTCGATACGGACACTAACAAATCAAAAATTTGAACTAAAATGAATAAAAAGTGTTTCTAAAACGTCTAAAAATTCTGGCAATAATGAATCCGGAATTATATCACTATATAAATAAAAAGACAAAATGTCATCAAAAGAAGAATCAAAATTGTCAAATTCTTGTTCTAGTACCGACTTAAAACCAAATAAATCAGATAGAAGATTTGATAAATTTTCATCAGCCATGTTTGCTTGTCAAATTATAAGAACGTAATGGCGAAATTGTTTAACTTTTGGCTATCAAATGTGCAAGGAATTGATTTTACATTTTGATAATGTAAACTGTTATGATATAACGGTGATTTGAATTAGAACCAATAAATACAACACATCAATTTTCAGACATGTATGGTAAAAAACTAACAGATTATAGATGCTATTTGAAAAATGCATCCTCATTGTATTTAAAAGAAAAGAATGGGACAGACATTTTACCGTAAGGACACAAAGAATTTACAACTATAAATAGAATACCAGTATTAAAATAAGTATGTAAAATTATTCTGAGGGTTGTAAACAAATGATACAAGTAAATATGACTTATGACTATTGTCCGGACTGTAGGCTTTGTGTGTGTGTTGAATCCTGTAATATACAGTTTTATATATTTGGCGTAACTAACGCTATGCTTTGTACATTTCAGATGGAAATGCATAAAACAATATTCTTTCTGTCTCTGTTTCATATTATAATTGCAAATCAAATTCAGGAAAATGTTATCTTTCAAAATATGAGAGATATCAATTTAAGTAGCTCGAAATGGACTATAAGTTTTGTCATAGATCTGCAACCTTACCAAAAATTCACGAAGAAACTTTCCATGAATATAGAAACTGCATCTAGAATAAATCATGAAATTTTGAATCATATACATACTTCAAATCAAACTAGTTACATGAGGACCTTTTTAAATGTTAGGACTGAAATTCTCGGGCTTCGTGCAGCACATGACAAATTGTATGACAGTTTCCATAACTACAAAAGCTTACATCAAGAAAAGGAAAGTCGGAGTATTTTCCCTATTGGGGGTCAAATTTTGAGTTATTTGATAGGAACTGTTTCGGAATCTGATTTGAAAGAGATTACTGGCCATATAAATAAATTAGCACAAAATCAACAACAAATTAAACATGTGATAGAACAAAGTTTGTCAACTTTAAATATCACAAAAGTACATGTGTCAGAAAATCGTAAGACAATAAATAAGTTGGTCATAGCTCTGAATGAAACTGAAAGCCAGTTACAAAACATATGGAAACAATTTAAAGACAAAATTACGGAAGTAGATTATTTTACAAAAATGTATATGAAGGTTGACGTAATTGTTAGTAATGTTAGGTATATGATTCATGAGGCTTTACTTTATTTTGAAAACCTTCAGTCACAAATAGGTATGTTGTCTTTATGTCATTTAACTCTCAATATTATAAGTCCAAAAGACTTAAGGTATTGACTTTATAGATTTACCTAGTATACAAAGGTATTGACTTTATAGATTTACCTAGTATATTTCAGGATAAATCTGTTACATCTTCCATACCTGATTATTTCCAAAATTCTGAACCACCTATTATTTGTTATAAGTATAACAAACCGATTAGAAGTATCATATTTAATTTCAATAAACTTGTGTCTGATCTTGACATCGATGCTAATACTCCTGATTCATGAGATTGTAAAGATTCCAAATTTATTTACCCATCAGCAGGTCATGTTGTGACTGGAAATTTGAAGATCATCCCGGATTCTAGAATTCGTAACATTGTTTCTAGGGGTCCTAAGTATAGATTCCCTTCCCATATCGATTTCAACAGATGTAGGGAAGAAATTGCATCTGCATTAAATGATTTTGGTAATCGTTGGTGTAAACGAGAGGGTGTTGAAAGTAACGCTTTAAAGAAATGGAAACTAAGTATCTTTAATATTGTGGATAAACGTATAAAGTTTTATTCACACAATACTAATCTTTTACCTCCTAAGCCTAAATCTTCCTTTAGATATTTGAAGCAGGGTATCCAGGATTTTCATAGGAAGTATGTTTTGGTTCCTGCTGACAAGGCCGCAAACAACATTGTTGTTGTTTGTCGGATGCACTATATTAACACTTTGAAGCAGGAACTTAACGGCACCACGGCTTACGAAGAGACTTTTACAGATGAGAAGACTGTCGTTAATAGCCACTCAAATAATTTGCCTTTAAAGTTTGCTGTAAACGTTAAGGAACGCCAAGACAAACTTCCTACGATGTATTGGTTACCTAAGCTTCACAAAAAACCGTATAAAGCTAGATTCATTGCCAACTCTAGCTCTTGTACTACTACAGAATTATCTAAATTATTAACTTCTTGCCTCACTGCTGTGAAATCTCGTGTCATTTGGTACTATGAGACAGTGTATGAGAGGTCAGGGAAAAATATGTTTTGGTCTATAAAAATTCTGGTGAGGTACTTAGTAAACTGAAGTCAAGCGGGTTCCGTGCGACTAGTTTGTCCACATATGATTGTTCTACTCTTTATACCACATTACCCCATAATTTAATAAAGGAAAAACTTGTTGATTTGATTGAGAGGGCCTTCAAAACGTTCTCCAAAAATGAAGATACCCTTTATATTGCCTGTAACGAAAAGAAAGCGTTTTTCACTTCTACTGACCGTAAAATATATAGAGGATATAGTCTTTGGTCATGTCAGAATGTATGTGACGCCTTATCATATCTCTTAGATAATATTTACATCAGATTTGGTAATAAGTTATACAGACAAATTGTTGGTATTCCGATGGGTACAAATTGTGCTCCTCTTGTGGCCGATTTGTTTTTATTTTGTTATGAAAGAGATTTCATGACTTCTCTTTCGGTTGATAATCAAGCTGATATCATTGAGGCATTTAACTCTACCTCTAGATATTTAGACGATCTTCTGAATATTGATAATCCTTATTTTGAAAGCATGGTTAACCAAATTTACCCACCTGAACTTAAATTGAATAAAGCTAATACTTCAGATACCGAGGCCCCCTTTTTGGATTTACATCTATCTATTTTTAACGGTTTTGTATCTTCTAAAATTTATGATAAACGTGATGACTTTGACTTTGATATAGTTAATTTTCCATTTTTGGATGGTGACGTTCCACGTCGTCCCTCTTATGGAGTGTATATTTCTCAACTTATAAGATTTGCTAGAGTGTGTAGTCATGTAGATGACTTTAATGCTCGTAATAAATGTTTAACTGCTAAACTTCTTCAACAGGGCTATCGGTATCATAAGCTTAGAAAGGCTTTTTCTAAATTCTATCGCAGACACCATGAATTGGTTTCAAAATTTGATGTCGGATTAAAATTTCTTTTACACCAAGGCCTATCGGAACCAGAATTTTATGGTGACTTAGTTTACAAATTCAAAAAGATTAAGGGTAGGACTGATTTTTCTGATCAATTCCGAAAAATAATAATACGTCACAAACGTATTGGCTATAATTTAAATGTTATGCGACAGTCTGCATGCTTAGTGATTAACCCAATCACGGTTGATAACTTTGCTGCACTCTTTAATTGCACACCGGGGGATCGGTCGTCAGACTCTATGATGGCCCCGACCTAAAGCTATATATTTTAGTTGGTTGGGACCGGAGCCTTTTTGTCTGTTGCTTGGTCCACCGGGGCTCAACTGGTGACCTTCTTTTGCTTCAGAATTCCAGTGGGGTCGTTTGGCAGGACAGGGATCTCCACCTGTCAGACGGCCCGTTGTATCTGTTGAGTCCTCGTCTTTGCTTCTTCATGGTGTTGAAATTTGATTTATGTGTTTACCGTGATGATTCATTGACGAGTTAGAGGGTTATCATGCGAACCGAACTACCAACTAAATGTTTTGTACCACTTCAGAAACTGAGGGTGAGGTTGGGCCTGTAAAATCGATTTAAGCCCCCCAGTAATTCATTACTGACCGTTCCAAGGCGGTAGTTCTGTTGTGGTTCTCTGTTACCTGTTTTTTGTGTCAGAGTTTCTGTGATGTTTTACCTTATGTATGTTCTTATTATTTTTGGTTCGGTTTGGGTTGCTGAGTGGCCACCTTTTGGGAACAAGCTGCTCACTCGGTTGGCCATATGTTCTCTGTATCTTGATTATTTGTAATCTTAGTTGTTTCCAACTATGGTTTGAGGGCTGGATTTGGATTTTGATTGTTTCAATTCCTGGTCTTTGCATACTTTTTAATTTTTTTAAGGTATCTTTTGCATGAAATAGATTCAAATTTACCTACTTCATTGACTTTGCCAGAAAGGGTTGATAAAAATTTGTTTCAATACTATAAATTTCTAACATGTACGACTGTCTTAAAGGACGATCGCATAATAATAATCGTATCATTACCTTTGTTAGATACTAACAGTCAATTTGAAATTTATAAGATACATAATCTTCCTATTCCAGTGAATAACATAAACACAGAAATGACTGCAAAGTATAATCTCGAAGCAAGCATGATTGCCGTTGATATTCGAAAGACCAAATTTGCACTTTTAAAAGTAAAAAGTATGCAAAGACCAAGAACTACCGCCTTGGAACGGTCAGTAAAACTTGAATGAACAGAAGAGTTGCAATAACTATTTAACAAAATTCTGTAGAATTAATAGCCCAATTTTTCCTATAAATTTGAGTAAATTATGTGTTATAAGTTCATACATGAAAAACAAATCAAATTTTAAGAAATACTGTAGGAAGGTCGTGCAACCAAATGCCTTTTTACCAACCGGAAGTAGAATTATAAATGGACTATGGGCGGTAGCCTCTCAAAAAGAATTAAGGTTTTCTGTTGTGTGTCATGAAAAAGTGAAAACTGTATCTGAAATTATTATTCGACCTCCATTGAGTTTTGTTCAGTTGAATATGTCATGTAGTGCCTCAAACGATTATTTAACCCTAACTCCATATTTTTACCCAGAAAGAGAATATGAGTCTCATTTTGAACTATATCAAATGTTGCAGGTCATAAACATAACAAACATTGACCTCTGGAAAACATTCTATGAAACTTTTCCTAACATAACGAGTATAAAAATACCTTCAACATTAAAGGCCATAAAAGAGATCCCGATGGATCATTTGATTAATGAATTAAATCAAGTTGGGGAAGTGCCCATTATTCAAGAGGAAACAAGGTCATGGGTTTATTTTGTAATTGCACTTGTTATAGCCATTATAGCTATAATTATTTTCCTGAATATTGATAAAATTAGAAGGTTTTGGTTAGCCAGACGGGACAGATTGAATATTGTGCATGAACGTGAGGGGTCGCTTGAGTGCAGAAGTCAGTTGGAAACTGAAAGCGATGATACGCCGAAGGAAGTGGGTACTTCAAATCTGCTCCTGAAGAAAAAAAGAAAGTGCTGGCCAGCGTGGATAATAAACTGTTTGCAGGATCATGGTGTCCTGTGATGGACTTGAATACAGTGTAAAAGATAGTGGAATATCTTAAAAGTCCATGTAGTGATAACTGAGACTAAGCGACAGACATCTGCGTTCATGAAAATTATGTGGATAAACTATAAATGAAAATTATATGGATAGACTATAAGTCATTATTGAGACTACACTAATGTGTATGTAGATATTGAACAATATTAAGTGTTGCAAACTTGACTTCATGAACAATTGAAGAATACAGATTAAAATGAAACTTACAATAAATAGAACGTCTGAGAGAACATTGACATTCTTATTCATCTTATTAGTTCATCTTATTAGTGGTCAGCATGGTTTCATTGGTACAACAGATGGATGATAAACATATCATCTGGTACAACAGATGGGTGACATAACTACTTACATGTTCACCTGGTACAACAATAGTCAGCATAGCTCTATTGGTACAACAGATGGATGATTAACATATCATCTGGTACAACAGATGGGTGACATAATTGCTTACGTGTTCACCTGGTACAACAATAGTTAGCATGGTTCTATTGGTACAACGACATTCGAAAGATCATGAATAACAATTAACTTTACATTATATATAAACATTATATAAACTCATTGTGTGTGTTAATCATTTTAATTAATTCGTGAAGGAAATAGTGAAGAGTTTTAAATTAAAATTATGTTTATATGTCGGATAAAATCATTCTTAGTAACGTTCATTCTTTTTGAAAACTTCATTTGAAGATGAATTTTCGACTGGCAATGGGCGTATGTTGCAAAGCAGGGCTTTGAATGATTTTATAATGATTGATCTAATGAGTTCATAATTTAAATTTGTTGAATTATGCTTCTTTTATTTAAAAAAAAGAAGGGATTTAAGATTTTGTAGAAAACTGTTAAAATGTAATATTAAAATGTACTGTTAAATATACTAAATACTAACGCAAAAATGAAGGGTCACTGCACTGGTCAGGAGATTGGTAAATTTAGTATTCCCAATGACATATGCATAAATAAGCCCTTCATTGTTGACTTATTATAGACAGTTTTAGGAAATATTTATAGAGATAACATATTTTCAACTGATTTTATATACTATCTGTCAATTTTTGATGATTGTACTTAAATATATTGTAGGGGTGACACTGCACCTGGTGTGTCACATGACTAAAAATACAGCTTTTGCGATGGAATTGTAATATATTGGTTGGTCAGGTGATTAACCAATATAATTTCATCCAATGGCTGCAGGGTTCAGGGTTGAAGGCGTTTTTGGTGACCTGGTTGGGATGATGACTAAGGGATTACTGCGTTGTTCATGCCATTGCATCATTCCAACTGGGTATAAATGAATAGAAGTAAAAAGTATGCAAAGACCAGGAACTGAAACAATCAAAATCCAAATCCAGCCCTCAAACCATAGTTGGATACAACTAAGATTACAAATAATCAAGATACAGAGAACATATGGCCAACCGAGTGAGCAGCTTGTTCCCAAAAGGTGGCCACTCAGCAACCCAAACCGAACCAAAAATAATAATAACATACATAAGGTAAAACATCACAGAAACTCTGACACCAAAAACAGACAAGAAAGAACCACAACAGAACTACCGCCTTGGAACGGTTAGTAATGAATTACTGGGGGGCTTAAATCGATTTTACAGGCCCAACCTCACCCTCAGTTTCTGAAGTGGTACAAAACATTTAGTTGGTTGTTCGGTTCGCATGATAACCCTCTAACTCGTCAGTGAATCATCACGGTAAACACATAAATCAAATTTCAACACCATGAAGAAGCAAAGACGAGGACTCAACAGATACAACGGGCCGTCTGACAGGTGGAGATCCCTGTCCTGCCAAACAACCCCACTGGAAATCTGAAGCAAAAGAAGGTTACCAGTTGAGCCCCGGTGGACCAAGCAACAGACAAAAAGGCTCCGGTCCCAACCAACTAAAATATATAGCTTTAGGTCGGGGCCATCATAGAGTCTAGAAATTCAGAAGGACTGGTAATATGCGTTTTGCTTGCTATCGCGCGGATATACTGTCCGTTAGAAACGACATATTCAACCTTTGGACTCTCATCTTTAACTTTTAGAAAATATTTCGGAAACAAAAAGCCAAATTCAGAAATTAAAATTTTAAAGACAAAAAGTTCTAAATTAATTTTAATAAAATCTATACGATCACTATTCAAATACTTTATTGTTCCTTTTAATTACTTCGGTACAACATGTGTAGACACAAATAAGTGAAATAGAATGAAGGCTATTTCAGCTTTAGCTTTTATTCCGTTTGGGAGCTAAATTCGCACAAACTTTTGTTAACAAATATTTTGATGGCCTATAGTTCGCAAGTTATGCAATCAGTTGATATAAGATAGTGCATGCATGTAGACATGTTAATGGCCTTATCTATGCCAAGTTTCAGATGGCTACCTACTCATACAAGCAAGCAGTAGCGGTTTGAAATTTTCACAATTTGGGCTACACGTTCGGGACGATTCGTGACCTTAGTTGACTTGCACAATTCGGGCTTAAACTAGTGCCAAATGATAGAGTTGGGATAAACATTCAATTTACCATATGTGCCAAAAATTCTCGTTCTTTAGTTTTCGAGTTATAGCCCCTGGAAGTCGTAAACTGCACGACTTTGCCCTCGAATATCTCGACAACGGAGAAAGGAGAATTTCTGGGATTTTTTCCCAAGAAATATATGGGAATTATCTGTAATTTTAGCACAGTTTCAGAACGATTCGTGAAAGTCACCTTTTAAGAATAACTTCCACTGCAGCCCATACATTAAAGTTTGCTCCTTCATTACTGTGCACATGGACAATTATTTGCGCTGTTATTTGCCCCAGTCATGTACCTATGTAATTACCGTTTACAGTGTAAAGATGGATGTAATCGGTCGCTGAACGTCGGAGCAGTAGGCGTTTAATGCATTTTCCCATAGGGTCCAATGCAAAATTGACACCTCATTTTCTCCATTCTCAAGAGCTTTGAGTCTCTGCAAAACATATACATGTGTAGACACAAATAAGTGAAATAGAATGAAGGCTATTTCAGCTTTAGCTTTTATTCCGTTTGAAAGCTAAAGTCGCACAAACTTTTGTTTACAAAAATTTCGATGGCCTATAGTTCGCAAGTTATGCAATCAGTTGACATAAGATTGTGCATGCATGTAGACATGTTAATGGCCTTTATATATGCCAAGTTTCAGATGGCTACCTACTCATACAAGCAAGCAGTAGCGGTTTGAAATTTTCACAATTTGGGCTACACGTTCGGGACGATTCGTGACCTTAGGTGACTTGCACAATTCGGGCTGAAACTAGTGCCAAATGAGAGGGTTGGGATAAACATTCAATTGACCATATGTGCCAAAAATTCTCGTTCTTTAGTTTTCGAGATATAGCCCCTGGAAGTCGTAAACTGCACGACCTTGCCCTCGAATATCTCGACAACGGAGAAAGGAGAATTTCTGGGATTTTTTTCCAAGAAATATATGGGAATTATCTGTAATTTTAGCACAGTTTCAGAACGATTCGTGACAGTCACCTTTTAAGAATAACTTCCACTGCAGCCCATACTTAAAAGTTTGCTCCTTTATTCTCTGCACATGGACAAATATATGCGCTGTTATTTGCCCCAGGCATGTACCTATGTAATTACCGTTTACAGTGTAAAGATGGATGTTATCGGTCGCTGAACGTCGGAGCAGTAGGCGTTTAATGCATTTTCCCATAGGGACCAATGCAAAATTGACAGCTCATTTTCTCCATTCTCAAGAGCTTAGAGTCTCTGCAAAACATATACATGTGTAAACACAAATAAGTGAAATAGAATGAAGGCTATTTCAGCTTTAGCTTTTATTCCGTTTGGGAGCTAAAGTCGCACAAACTTTTGTTTACAAAAAATTCGATGGCCTATAGTTCGCAAGTAATGCAATCAGTTGACATAAGATTGTGCATGCATGTAGACATGTTAATGGCCTTTATATATGCCAAGTTTCAGATGGGTACCTACTCATACAAGCAAGCAGTAGCGGTTGGAAATTTTCACAATTTGAGCTACACGTTCTGGACGATTCGTGACCTTAGGTGACTTGCACAATTCGGGCTAAAACTAGTGCTAAATGAGAGGGTTGGGCCAAACATTCAATTGACCATATGTGCCAAAAATTCTCGTTGTTTAGTTTTCGAGCGACTTTGCCCTCGAATATCTCGACAACGGAGAAAGGAGAATTTCTGCGATTTTTTCCCAAGAAATATATGGGAATTATCTGTAATTTTAGCAGAGTTTCAGAACGATTCGTATAAGTCACCTTTTAAGAATAACTTCCACTGCAGCCCATACATAAAAGTTTGCTCCTTTATTACTCTGCACATGGACAATTATTTGCGCTGTTATTTGCCCCAGACATGTACCTATGTAATTACCGTTTACAGTGTAAAGATGGATGTTATCGGTCGCTGAACGTCGGAGCAGTAGGCGTTTAATGCATTTTCCCATAGGGTCCAATGCAAAATTGACACCTCATTTTCTCCATTCTCAAGAGCTTTGAGTCTCTGCAAAACATATACATGTGTAGACAAAAATAAATGAAATAGAATGAAGGCTATTTCAGCTTTAGCTTTTATTCCGTTTGGGAGCTAAAGTCGCATAAACTTTTGTTTACAAAAATTTCGATGGCCTATAGTTCGCAAGTTATGTAATCAGTTGACATAAGATTGTGCATGCATGTAGACATGTTAATGGCCTTTATATATGCCAAGTTTCAGATGGCTACCTACTCTGAAAGCAAGCAGTAGCGGCTTGAAATTTTCACAATTTGGGCTACACGTTCGGGACGATTCGTGACCTTTGGTTCTTGCACAATTCGGGCTGAAACTAGTGCCTAATGAGAGGGTTGGGATAAACATTCAATTGACTATATGTGCCAAAAATTCTCGTTCTTTAGTTTTCGATTTATAGCCCCTGGAAGTCGTAAACTGCACGACCTTGCCCTCAAATATCTCGACAACGGAGAAAGGAGAATTTCTGGGATTTTCTCCCAAGAAATATATGGGAATTATCTGTAATTTTATCACAGTTCCAGAACGATTCGTGAAAGTCACCTTTTAAGAATAACTTCCACTGCAGGCTTAACATAAAAGTTTGCTCCTTTATTACTCTGCACATGGACAATTATTTGCGCTGTTATTTGCCCCAGGCATGTACCTATGTAATTACCGTTTACAGTGTAAAGATGGATGTTATCGGTCGCTGAACTTCGGAGCAGTAGGCGTTTAATTCATTTTCCCTTAGAGTCCAAAGCAAAATTGACACCTCATTTTTTCCATTCTCAAGAGCTTTGAATTTCTGCAAAACATATACATGTGTAGACACAAATAAGTGAAATAGAATGAAGGCTATTTCAGCTTTAGCTTTTATTCCGTTTGGGAGCTAAAGTCGCACAAACTTTTGTTTACAAAAATTTCGATGGCCTATAGTTCGCAAGTTATGCAATCAGTTGACATAAGATTGTGCATGCATGTATACATGTTAATGGCCTTTATATATGCCAAGTTTCAGATGGCTACCTACTCATACAAGCAAGCAGTAGCGGTTTGAAATTTTCACAATTTGGGCTACATGTTCAGGACGATTCGTAACCTTAGGTGACTTGCACAATGCGGGTTGAAACTAGTGCCAAATGAGTGGGTTGGGATAAACATTCAATTGACCATATGTGCCAAAAATTCTCGTTCTTTAGTTTTCGAGTTATAGCCCCTGGAAGTCGTAAACTGCACGACTTTGTCCTCGAATATCTCGACAACGGAGAAAGGAGAATTTCTGGATTTTTTTCCCAAGAAATATATGGGAATTATCTGTAATTTTAGCACAGTTTCAGAACGATTCGTGAAAGTCACCTTTTAAGAATAACTTCCACCGCAGGCTTATACATAAAAGTTTGCTCCTTTATTACTATGCACATGGACAATTATTTGCGCTGTTATTTGCCCCAGGCATATACCTATGTAATTACCGTTCACAGTGTAAAGATGGATGTTATCGGTCGCTGAACGTCGGAGCAGTAGGCGTTTAATGCGTTTTCCCATAGGGTCCAATGCAAAATTGACACCTCATTTTCTCCATTCTCAAGAGCTTTGAGTCTCTGCAAAACATATACATGTGTAGACACAAATAAGTGAAATAGAATGAAGGCTATTTCAGCTTTAGCTTTTATTCCGTTTGGGAGCTAAAAGTAAAAATTATGCAAAGACCAGGAACTGAAACAATCAAAATCCAAATCCAGCCCTCAAACCATAGTTGGAAACAACTAAGATTACAAATAATCAAGATACAGAGAACATATGGCCAATCGAGTGAGCAGCTTGTTCCCAAAAGGTGGCCACTCAGCAACCCAAACCGAACCAAAAATAATAATAACATACATAAGGTAAAACATCACAGAAACTCTGACACCAAAAACAGGCAACAAAGAACCACAACAGAACTACCGCCTTGGAACGGTCAGTAATGAATTACTGGGGGGCTTAAATCGATTTTACAGGCCCAACCTCACCCTCAGTTTCTGAAGTGGTACAAAACATTTAGTTGGTTGTTCGTTTCGCATGATAACCCTCTAACTCGTCAATGAATCATCACGGTAAACACATAAAGTCGCACAAACTTTTGTTTACAAAAATTTCGATGGGCTATAGTTCGTTAGTTATGCAATCAGTTGACATAAGATTGTGCATGCATGTAGACATGTTAATGGCCTTTATATGCCGGAACCGTGTGAAAAGAAACCTTGAGACGTGTATACGCCAGTGTCACTTAATACTCATAATAGCTGAACCTTCTGTCCAAGCCGATCAGAGTAGTCCTTCTTGGCTTTTCAGATTCCCATATATTGGTTATGCGAACGGTATAACTTATGTCATAAGGTACATTTTCAAGCTAAAAAACAATAATCTTACTCAATAATTGTTTTAATAACGAGGCCTCAGTATCTTGAGACGCATGCTTTTTTCACGATTTACAAATTATCTATTTTACATTCAACACATCTATCGAATTTGATTAATTTCCACCCTACAACCTACTTCCATGTATGGTTTGCATTACTGGTTGAGATGAAAAGAACAACGCTTTGTGAGAACACCAGAGGCTTAGTTTTTTACCCATAATGCATTTAGGTTTAGACGCTCAAAAAAGGTGGGTAGCGGGTGGCATACGGTGTATAGCTAGAAATGCTGCTACTAATCAGGGCCCACACTGTTTATTTATTTAAATACAGGCATTTAGTTAAAATAATAATATTTGAACTTAAATCAGACACCCCATATGTTTGGATTGGACCTAATCAAATTCTAAGGAGGTTAAGGCCACATGGTATGCCCCACATTTAGGTTTTCTTACTATAAGCTTTCAGTTTATTGGTCTTTTTTATTCCATTCTTACATTTTAAATTTTTTAGATTTCACCATACCATTCACTTTTTTACTAACATTAAAGATTTTGGCATAACATTTTTGGCATATATAACCTACCCCAACTGTAATTTTGACCATGGTTTACATACAGAAGAATTCTTACATTAAGTTCAAAAGATCGGCATCGTCTGGGGGAGCCCTTTTTATTAGGGTCATTAATCTTTCTGTGGTCAGCCCTTGCCCGCTATTATTAGATGCTTAACCAAGAAAGTACTGTTAGTAAAATTATATGGAACGGCACCATTCTGTATCAGAGAAATATATTTGATCAGTCGACGATGTTGGAGCCAGGAGTATATTTTGATAGAGAGAAGTAAAATTTGTAAAATATGAATATAGGGTTAAGAGAATTTCTAACATCTTCGACTGAAATCAGTCTATAGGCCCAGTGGCTTCAGAGGAGAATATGTTTTAAAATGTTGACGGGTGACAGAATCTCAGTGACCTTGAACAAAGGTCAAAGAATGAACTTGACCTTTAGCAACAAAATATCTTCAGTTGCTCATTTAGTTAACCATATATACCAAATATTATACCTTGAGCTTAAATAGTCTCTGAGAAATCCACTGTTTAAGCATTTAAACCACTATGGTTTGAGGGCTGGATTTGGATTTTGATTGTTTCAGTTCCTGGTCTTTGCATACTTTTTACTTTTTTTCCATACAAAAGCATAACATACCAACATTGATTTTGCCATTACTTAGGTCAAGGTCAGTGCACGGTCATGATTTGTACAAATTATAATGGATCCGAGTCATCAATGAAACATACCAAGCCACAAGGCCATTAGGCCTTTGTTTCTGGAGAAGAAGATTTTTGATGGGTTTTTACCATATATGGGCGTGGCGGCCATTTTGGTCATGTGACCAAGACCATATGAACAAACTTTGCTTCCTTTGGCCCACTGAAGCTCCATATGAAAGAATGACCTTCACCAGGTCAAAGAATGACCTTGTCCTCAAACGACATAATTTCTTCATCTGATCATTTAGTTAATCAAATATACCAAATATAATATCAGACTTAAATACACGTAGTGTCTAAGAAATCCACTCTTTAAGCATTTTCCCATAAAAAAGCATAACGTAACAAAGTTGACCATGTCGTAAATTAGGTCAAGGTCAACCTACTGTCATGATTGGTATAAATTATGATGGGCTCAAACGACAAATGCTACATACCAGGTTTCAAGGTCATAGCCGTTTGGTTCTGGAGAGGAAGACTTTTGAATGGTTTTTATCATATATTTGCATTGCGGCCATCTTGGTCATGTGACCCAGATACCGCGAACAAACTTTTGTTCCCCCGTCCTAGGTATTTTCCATATAAAATATTGCTTCAATCGGCCCAGTGGATTCAGAGAAGAAGATTTCTTTTTTAAATGTTGACAGGAGACAGAATTTCAGTGTCCTTGAACAAAGGTCAAAGAATGACCTTGACCGTATGCGACATAAGTTCTTCATCTTGTCATTTGGTTAATCATATATACACCAAATATTCAAATGCCATACCCTAGACTTAAATAGTGTCTGAGAAATCTATTGTTAAGCATTTTCCCATACAAAAGCATAAAGTACCAAAGTTGCCAGGACGAAAATTAGGTCAGGGTCAACCTACTGTCATCATTTGTATAAACTGTGATGGGCTCGACTGCCCGATGCTACATACCAGGTTTCAAGGCTTTAGGCCTTTTGCTTCTGGAGAAGAAGATTTTTGAAGGGTTTTTGGAAAGAGCTTTGAAAGAGCGAGAGCTCTGTGGTAAAAGATTGGTAAGGCATATTTTTACCTATAAGATACATTACTTTCAATCTTTCGTTACGACACCAAACAGAAGTTATGATTAGACTGGTTCGAATAGAAATCAATGAAAAAATAAGAAGTACAGGGCATACAGTCTTTCTGTCGCTACGTTACGTAATGACATCAAATGTTCCATTTGAGAAAAACAAGATGCCGTCAACCTTACCCGCTTCTGTGATCCCACAAAATGCAAGGGGGCTGAGCATCGGGTGAAATTAAAGGAAATAAAGCGCCGTAGAGAAGAAACTGAAAAGGTATAGCCCGTTTTCCGAGGGGATAGATTACTAGGAGGAAATCTGTTTTCTGGCAGTTTCACAGCAGGTTGTAGACGGAGTTCGCAGCTGTGGAGTTGCAATGTTTTTATTACAAATACGACAAAAAAGCATTGTGAAATTGAATCCAGAATAAATAGTCAGGGTCTACACGTCGATCATGCATTTTGTCCGAAACTGTTAGAGTTAACAAGGTAGCAGCCATAAAAAGGTTTTATCATACCACCCACACATTGTAAAGAGCGATGTGCTCGCCTATAGGCAGTGCCTATTTTCATATTAACTCTCATCGCTGTAACCAGACACGAGGCATGCCGAATCCCTGGTTGAAAGTCCGAACAGAGAGAGAGAGAGAGAGAGAGAGAGAGTAACCAGTTGTCCGAAGCAGCTCAGTGTAATTATCGGGTCCTAAACGGATAGTTTATCTTTCCAGTTCAATGGTAATAAGGAAGAAAACCGATGTTTCAGCATTCGCTGACATCAAAGGGATTATTTTCTGTCCAATGTTTTTGTTTGATTGATTATTTGACTATTTCTTGAACACTTATTGGCTAAATAGAGTGCAGAGAGAGTGGGCACGGACTGCTAACCGTTTAAAAAGTAGTGCGTTCGAACGTTTTCTCCAGAAAAATGTTTTTAGATTTTCTACGCTGGGCCACTATTCTCTCCTACTGTCCAGAGTGGAAAAATTGCAGTTATGCCTCTTACATCGCGCGCATCAAGCTGCTAGCGACATTTTATAACCGGTGATCTCTTTAAGATTTAGAGACCATACAAATCAAATATCCTGCTATAGTTGCTTGCATGCCCATCATCTTCATTTAAAATAAAACTTGAAAATGCCGTGTTGTCTATACAGAAGTTTTTTTATATGAGCTGGCAGCCTTTTTTGTATATCTATATGGAAAAGCGTGAGAAAATACTCCTTAAATGGAAGCCATGAGATATGCGCAGCATCGTATTTGGAAAAAAACAACAAAAAACACCGTTTAAATTTTTGATGTAGTTTTTTATTCTTTTGAATGCTTGTGTGTTGTGCACGTTGTTTAATACCAATTTATTTACATGTTCTGTCCAGTGCTGTCGATCCGGTGCTATACAAAGTAGCTGGCCGGGCCGGGTAGCGCAATCGGTAGGGCACCTGACTCGTAAGTCAGAGGTCCTGGGTTCGAATCCCGGTCTGGCCACATACTTTCGTTTCTCCTTCCGCTGATTCAAGAAGGGCAGTTGTCAGTTACTGGCGAAAGTATGTGCACTTAGTACTGGTCAACCGCTTAGAAGGTCTAAGCCTGCCCAGGAATAGTGTTGTTAGGTTAACTGACCGTCCCGACATGACCTTAGTTGTTTACCGTGGACGTTAAGCATCAAATCAACCAACCAACAAAGTAGCTGTCGACCAGAATGCGGCCATGAGCAGTACCAATAATTGTGAATGGCAGTATTGTTAACGGCTGTTGGCCGAGCTGATACTGCTATCGATTGTCTCGGTCGACAACAACTTTTACGTGTATAGTTATGGACTGGCTCAGTCGACAGTACAGATAGGGAAATAGGAATAATCCTCATGATGTGCGAAATGTAAGCACGGTGACAATATCAAGTGATTTGTCTATATTCAGATTTCTTCTATTGCAAAACTGATGCACCAAATAGTAGTTTCAATGGAACAAGATGTTTTATGTAAGCATGCAAAGAAAACCAACAAGGTCAAATCTTTAGTTAGACTGACGTTGTTTACACGGCACTGGATAAGGAAACAATTATGATTTATTTAAATAACGCTCTTCACTGGAATATAAGCAATCAACGTCTATTGTGCTGTTAACTCAAAAATCACTTTTTTCTATTATGTGTCAAAGGAAAAGAACACCTCACGGCGTGCAAAGCCTATCGGTGTATGGGTACACCTCCATGTTTTTCACCCATTTGTATAAAGGTAGACAAATTTTGTGCCTTCTTTTTCTGTTCCCAAGCTGGAGGACAAACCCACCTAAAGGGGTAAGGAGCAAATTTTTTTCTTTAAGAGTTTATCCCTATTCAGAAGGGAGGCAAAACGTAAATGATAGAGTAGCTTCCCCTGAGAGTGTATTCATTCAGTTAAATCAGCTTTCACTTCAGGGTCTTCCCTGTTCGTTTCAATGCTCTACGGATCATAAGCAACCTTTATGACACAAAATTGAATACCCTGATCAGACGGCGCAGATGTGAAGGGTGATCTGCGCCTTTCTCTTTGCCCTTGTCGTACGCCTTACTTTTCGGTCGTGGCTCATTAATGTACTTTTGTCAAAGGCAATAGTAAAGGAAAAGGTCAGACGATATATTGACTTTTATACTTCTTGTGCGCAACAGATTCAGTCTGAAAACTCTTCATTCAAACCAGAAGAATTTTTTTCCCGACATAATCGAACAGCCCAGACCAGCCTGACTTTAGCAACTTAGAAGTTAAGCGTCCACCCGTCGGTTACAGCCACTGTCTATCATGATTAATGATATACGAGGGGCGTTCAAAAAGTAATGCAAATGATGTAATTTCTCGGTAACCAATATAAAAACATGAACTTCTGATTGCAAAAACACATAAAGCTATGATATGCGTAGAAAAGTCTGCAAACACGGTTTATGTTTTTAAAAAGGGCGCATTTTTATTTTCTTTGAAAGAGGTATACCCTAAAGACACTGCAGAATTTTAGTTGAGTAGGCCGTAATTTATATATCGTCAGTCTTTGATTTCTTTTTATTATTGCAACTTAAAGACAATGCCCAGGCAATGTTGTCCTGAAAATATCGCGGATTTTTTTTTTAATATGGGTTCCATACTGGCCCGGGAATATGGATTATGTAGTAGCGAATTCCCCATTTCTACCAAAAATTAAATGATTTCGTAATGAAAACAAGTGTATTAGCATTCAAAATCTTTTCAGCAAGAGCATTTACATGGGTCAAAGAAAACCTGTCAATAAATTCAAATTAATGCCAAAAACGAAGCCTCTACAAGCTTTTAAAAATGACGTTAACGTATATTTCAATAACGTCATAAGAATAGCGCATTGTTTTGCCAAGAATAAATCGATAACAGTTGCCACCCTTCTAACTTTTGTATGAATATTGTAGGCAACAATAGACAAGCAACTGACAAAGATTAATTTTGTATTTTCAATGATATTTGACTTGAATGCCCAACACTGAACATATTTTACATATGAAATTAGACCAGTGGCATGACAGGGGCCTAATAAAAACGTTGTAAGTCAATATGAAAAGGTGTCTTTGTACAGCGTTTGGTATCATTGTAAAGACAAAATGTAGTGTTTTCAGCATATGTATAGCATTTGTACCCAGTTTTCCCCTAAACAAAGTTATGAGGCCATTTGCATTACTTTTCGAAAGCCCCTCGTACTTCTAAGTCTTTTTATCTGCAATTTTTGCAAAGGGAATTGGGTTTTGGGACTTCCTGTTTGATTCTCTGCAGAATGAAGCTTTCCTCAAAGGGGGTATACTTTTCAAGGAAAGAATTTGCCCCTAAAGGAGCAAATTTATTTCTTGAGTATTGACCCTCACTGAGACTAAATTCAGTTTTGTTATACCGTAATTTTTTAAGTATTAGTATAGATATTATGGTTACGCCAGGAATACACCGACTGGATCGTAGGACTATACAACTGGTTTACTGTTCCATCTAGCAGAATGACCCTTTAATAGACACATGTGCTGAGGCGTGTCCCCACACCCGTCGTCACCTTCTTCAGTGCTTTTCGTTTCTGTTTTATCTGACAGCAAAGCTGTGTTAAGGTGAATGGGTACCCTTTCACAGGAAACATCTCTGCCAGTTCTTTAGATAGGGGTCAACTCTGAAAGAAGCGAATTTACTCTCCGAGGAGCAATTTGTTTCCTTTAATAGCATACCCTCTTTTGGAAGGGTTTTGTCGAATGGGGAAACAAACAGGATGTAATTACAAGTTGTTTGTAAAAGAGGCGAAATACATGGCGGTGTAGAGGAAAACACCATTGTTGGTAACGGTCAGTAATAAATTGCGGTGTACCCATTCACCTTAAAGCTTATGGCTTTTTACCTTCTGTCATTCTTAGCATTGAATAATAACTAAACAATATAGAATTTCCAAATGCATAGCCTATATTTTATATAGAGGAACTCTTCTGAATTTTATATAGAGGAACTCTTCTGAGGCCCTTGTCTAAATATTTAGACAGACAGGTCTGAGCAAGAAGTGCAGACCCAGATCAGACTGCTCTTAATGAGCAGTCTGATCAGGGTCTACACTGTTTGCCATTCCATCTGCATCTTTGGGCACATTGCTGCATTGTTAACCCAAACTGTTCCATGTTAGGACAATTAAGGTAATTATTTTAGATGTCCCAATATTCAGATGTTTTACGGAGAACAGCGCTTTAGCCCTTAAACTGCTTGTTTTGCTATTTTATGTGTGCTACTCAGCAAAATGCAAATTAGCGAATTTAAAAGCAGAACAGATTTAACTGTAATTTGAATTTGTAAGTGACTGGAAAAAATGTTTTCACGATAGTAGAAATGGTTCATTTTTTCTGTATTTGAGAATTTAAATTTGCATTACGTTTTAACTTGTCTGCACTTAGCTACTTAATACGGACATACAGTTAAACTGTGAAGGTTCTGCTTAAATCACAATCGTCCAATTAAGCATTTTTCTTTTTTAAAATGGCTAACATACGTACAACCCATTCAAACAGAAAAGGTAAATATTTATTTATTCAAACAGGCTGAAAATTTCACTTTATTTTTCGACCGGCTGCGGTGCCACGAGACGACCGAAAAACCTATCGAATGCTATCTTACCTCGGTCAGTTTATCTGAGTCATTGCAAATTTGGAGCCCCGGTACACCCCAGGTTAACTATGTATATACAAGGGCTATTACGAAACGAAAAAGAGCTTACACGAAACGAAAAAGTTATAGTTTCCAAACGACCTGATGAAAAGGTCGTTTGGTAACGATGACTCCTTTTCGTTTAGTAAAAAATTTTTTCGTTTCGTAACATCTTTGAAAACATAGTTAACCAGGTGTGGGTATCTCAGTAGAAGCGCTGGCCTGCTGATCTAGCGGTCCCGGGTTCGATCCCCGCTGTAGGCGGTAATTTTTTTCAATCGTAGACGGGGTTCCATTGCATACAACCTTTCATTATCACTCACCCATCGTCCTGATATTACGGAAATACTAGTAAAAGGACGTAAAATAGCAAACCATCCATTCATCAATTGCACATTGTATCTGCTCGTGAAGGCAGGCTAAATTCAAAGAAGATTTCGTTAGGATGCTCTGCTACCAACTAAAAGCATGAAACACAACCGCATTTTTAGCCAAATCTTCCCTGTAGCAAACAACATTAACGTAAAGAGCAAATGACCACAAAATAACACAGACAAACAATAAATGTTATGAACAAAATAACTAAATTTCTGTAGTATACAATACTCGTACGATGGTGAACTTTATTTTTATTTATTTCTTGCCAAGCATCATTCCACAGCTTTTGGTCTCTTCCAAAATGTTTTAGTATTGTTAATTCCCATGACTTAAAATGTTTCATGAAGAGATTCATGTAAAACCCCAAGAAATGGTTCATTGGCCGCACACCAGCTACCTTTGCGCAAAACCCCATAAACACATCCTCAGACCTTTCAAAGGGAACATGTTTTGTCAATTCATATAAACGTGTGGCTACATCATAAGAAAATATATATCCCGGACCCTGGCAATATGGCGGATATACATTAAGGCTGTATTCAGTATTGCCCACGAAAGACTTAGACCATTTATCTCTAATTGGCAAAACTCCTGTTCCTTCTCCATCAAACTAACAGTAGAGAAACTTGGGATAATGTGAATGGCCGCTATCAATGCCTTGAGGAAAGTGAATTAGCTTGAAAACATTAACCATAACGTCGTCATCTGTCTTCAGAACAAATCGTGTTTTATTGCAATAATTGGTCACCCAGTGAAGTCCCATGACGCTCTTGTAAGTAAGATTCTTATAGCTGTCTCTAAATTGCCCATCATGAGGTCTTTTTGTTCAGAATTTTCTGATTTTAAGGCGGCATCTAAATTATCATTCGAAAACTACTCGTATGGAACAGCTTTGTATTCTTTAACAGATCCTTAGGTATTTCTAATTGTCTGTCTTTGCATTCTATTTATGCGTTCGGACAGAACCTATATCACAAGATATACATTGGTTTCCTTACAGCTGTGTTATTGAAACGTAGTTTGTATGCATGCTTGTGAATTAGTTGATTTCTCAGATCTTCCTTTCTAGCATGACTAACAAATTTCATGTACTCCTTTTCTGGTTGATACCAAACTTGCAGGAAACAATGTCGATATTCTACAACTGTACACGTGATTGTCTCTATAATGGTTACAAATACTGCATGTCTTTTTACATGGATGTTTTGGCAACCTGGGAATACAGAAAACATTTATTTAAAATCATTTCATCTACAGTTTTCTACCCAGTTCCGAACCGGGTAAGCGACAGAGACTATTGTACTTCTTAACAGGATATGCTGAATGCAACGTCGTGGGCAAACAAATGGCAATTTTGACTACATCCCGAAACACCTATTCGAAAATTGTTGGCTGGTTGTTTTGGGTGTAACGGCTCTTTGAGACAGTATTTCAGTCTTTACCGAGTCGTCTCCCAGAAAGAGGGAGAAAGAAAAGAGCTATGATAGACGAGAAAAAAAAAATATCCAAACAACCCTCACCCGCACCTACTGCAAGCACAGTAGGCCCTTGTCCTACTATCATCAAAATTAGGGGGACGCCCGGTATACGAAGTTATACCAAGCACCATTGCCCAACCCGACTACGCAATAAATTGGGTATTAAATGTATGCTGTTTAAAGGCCCCATTGCTCTATCAACATGAAATATTTTATGGTGAAGTATCGCTGCAAGCTTCTTACTACAATTTCTTCATTGTATATAATCGTAATTGGCCGGTTTTGAAAAATTAAAACGTCCTTGAGTTTCTCATAAAAACTATTTGAAAAATATCTAAGTCATTTCGATTTCACAAGTTTCATTACATGATAAAAATACCAGGTGCAAGTGGTAACAATACAAGGTACAGAAGATAAAACTACAATGTACTGTCGTTTAATAAATGATAAAAATACAATGTAAGAAAAGGATCTCATTTCTTGTCTCGCTGTTGTGTGAGTACGTTGCCCAATGGGGAACCAGAAACGAAAACCGTATTTATACGGAAAGACTTGTCATTTTTTTTTCAAAATTCCTTGTTCCTCCTTTTTTGCCAGTTATATGACACAAAAAGCACAACAACCGACATATTATCAACAATTCTGAAGACTGTACCAATTTTATAAGGTTTTGTGCTTTGACGATTTTTACCACTGATAGGACTATGGATACTTTAAGGAGTGATAACATACAAACCTTTCCAGATAATGGAGCCATCTTTTGAGTAACAATGGGTAACAGGGAGCCCAGCAGACACATGACGTCGCACTAACGTCGTACTGACGTCATTTCTACGTAATGATATCGCATGAAAACCAGTGTGGTGTCATTTCTACGCCATGTGTTCGCTGGGAGGGCCTATTACTCAGAGCCAAAAAACTACAAACCCTCATACGAGGTTCTCAGTCTTACCATGTTCTGAAACCTTTAGAGCGGATTTGAGTTATTGATTTTAAACAGCCATTCTACAGAGCAGCAATCACCAACTTTCGAGTATTTATCTTCTGTATCAATCGGAGAAGTCTTCACTTTTTTACAGCTACCCCGATGAGTGCACTGTATAACTCTTTGACCGACCGTTATACTTTAGCAGAGTTAATCATTTTGCAATTGTTTTTGCAAATATTTGTCATGAAACATCCCTTAGGTGAGATGAGAGTAATTGACAAAACATATGATTTCATTCATACTTCCCTATATTGTTCATTTTTAGCTCCTCTTTCAGAAAATGTAAAAAATGGGCTGCACGTCTGGCTTGGATAAAACCCTTCATTTTGAGAAAACAAAACACATTTTTCTTTAAAAAACTAACACAGTATGGCCAAATGATAAAAGTTTACATTGAAGCAATAAAAATAGTAGGTCGCCGACTTAACTTCTTAGCTAAAGTGCACAAAATGCCCAGCGACTGTCTCTTTAGACTGAAAATGTAATGGCGCGCCTGGTGACGTTAACGTTACTTTCCTTTCGCGCCACGTATCAACCGTCGCTTATTGTATGATACTGGCAAATGTCTAGGACTTTCGTCACTCAAGATTGCAATCCCCAGGAAAGCGGATGTAGTACATTTTCTCTCAATGTATTAGCCGTCTTGGCTAACTTTTCTTTAATAAATTAAATGACAAAAACAAAAAGGAATCGAAAACATTGCCATTAGGCCCTTCCATAAAATTTACGGGCGCCTGAGTTGACAAAATCTCTGAAGCAACAACTTCAGGTTGGGCATCCACGTGTTATGACATTTGAACAGTTCCCTTGTCGTCTGTACAGTGTTAGCGAGTCAAGTTTTCCAGTACATGATCCAACCCAAGAAAGGAACCTATAATATTCCGCACTGCGACTGGACTTTGGCGACTCTCTCTCTCCCACGCCCCTCTCTCTCCCTCTCTCTCTCTCTGAAAATGACTTTGAAAATGCAGCTTGGATTCACTTAGCGTCTAGGAGATTCAATGAATCGATTCTTTGATATACACTTGAAAAAATGAAGAAATGAAAGACAGAAAAATGAAAGAAAGGCAAGAAAAAAGCAACGCCACATTTCTTTTAGCTTATTGACGGAAAAAAGCGTTTAACTACCATATCAACGTTGATAAAAGGTCCTGCTGATATTGCATTGACGTTGATACGGCTGCCTGGCGTTATTCAAACGCTAGGGACAGTCTAAGAATTTTTAATATCACTGCAATGGCCTTATTCTAACTCATTAGTATTTTAAGTGCAGGTGGTATGATAACGATAACACCCCATTGCACACAGTGTTTCATTATCACATTACCATGGTCCTGATATGACTGAATTACTGTTAAAAAGGCCGTAAAATCTCCATCCACCAATCACCCATCCATCCATCCCTCCATCCCGATCTGTCCGATAACACCCGAGTAGCCTTTGTAGCTCAGTAGGTTAAGCACTGGCCTGCTGATCTAGCGGTTTCTGTCTCGTGAACCGCTGGAGGCTGAAATCTAAAATGCGTGGTCGAAGTGTAGACAGTGATCTAACTTCTCATTTCAATTTCATGAGGCGGTTTCTTATGAAATTTGTAATAAAATAATTGCAAAGGCAGTTGCGAACTCTAACTAACAAGCTGATGAGAAACCGCCAGAAAAGAGTTTTCTCCCTGGTAGAAACTAGCTATATTTTTTTGCAGTTTTATTTTCACCCAGCGCTCAGCCTCTATGCATTTTGTAATCAGACCATGTTGTACATGTAATCACAGAAGTGGACAATGTTGACGCCATCTTGTTTTTCTCAGACGGAACGTTTGACGTCATTACGTAACGTTGCGACAGAAACCGCCGCACGGCGGCGCTGAATTACTCCCACCTCACCTTAAGTGATGATATATGCAAACAAAAATTTATTTCATTTCAGAATCAAATGCAAATATTGTCAGGAGGTGCCTATTTTGAGATTTTCTGCAAATAGTGCACACAGTCGAAGTCATATGCTGTGCGTGCACAGGAGTGAATATCTTAAACACTTTTTGACGAAAAATATGTAAGATTCCAATGTTTATTTGTGTGTAAATATTGTTTGGGTCTGCTGACAATATTCCTAACAAACACGAAAGTAGGACATGGGCCTCCCAATTTCAGGGTTGCAAAATTTAAAGGGTTAACGGTAACCTGAGCCGCCAGAAGTCAAAATAGTTTGCGTTTTTATCAAGCCATTGACAAAACATCATATTTGCATGTACAACAATAATAACCATTTAAATCATGCAGAATGTGAACAATGATTTTCAAAGTAATGCAAGACAAACAGATTTTAAATGGTACTTTAAAATTATGCCACCCCTCTTGTGGTTAAGGCGCTGTACAAAAGAAACATTGCGCCAGAATTTTGTACACTTTCACAGAAAGCTATAGCCAATAGAGAATGACAACTAATTACATTCCTGTTAAGCACGAATTCGCAGCTTCACTAGAAGTATTTTGGGCTCAGAACTTTTCAATCGTCACTCGTAAATCGTGTAAGCTGAAATTACTACTAGTTTGCTTCTTTAAAAAGAATCCAATAGAGAGGTCTGCTGCAATGTCTACGAGGGTCATCCAATAAGTCTTGCATACGGCTAAGTTTCAGCCAAATGATAATCAAAAGTGAATCAAGCAGCCCACATGCCTCCATTGCAACATTCTTTCTTTCTAGGCAACAATTTCCAAACACGTCGTGATCTTTCAAATGCCGTCGCTAGGCAACGGAAGAATATTAACAATAGGGGTGCTGCGGTGGCTTCTAGTCGTCTATTTAGGATCCCTTTGCTTAATTCAGAACGCTTGTAAATATTTGAATTTTGCTGGGCGATACGTAAAATAATAGCGAAGTATGTTTACGGTGCCAAAGTTAAGATATTGCCGTCATTCAAGATGTTATTATTGTTTTATGGAAGATCACCATATTTTTCAAGGTCATATTCTTATTTGTTAGATTTTGTTTGAAGCATTAAATGGATTTTTTCCAACCTGTACAGATATATCATGGAGACAAGCTTAACAGTTGATTTAATTTTGGTTACCTCGAATTGCTTTTCAAGGCCACAGTAAGACTGAAATATGTGAAAATTCGACTGAAACTAATATATTTTCTGAATGTTTGAGTAATTTCCACCAAACTTGCATAGATATAACTTTGGGACAGTTTCAAGAGTTGAGTGTGACTTGGTGACCTTGACCCAATTATCAAGTGCAAAAAGCCAACTAGCAAGATTAACTTTTTCCAAAAAATGAGGCAACTCTTGAACAAATTGATAGATATTCATCAGACTTGCGTGTGTGGATATTGTTACAGGTTTAAGACATGTTTAGTTTTTGGTTGACCTTGACATCCTTTTCAAGATTATAGTCTTGTATAAATGATATATTTTTGAACTAGATCGTGGACTGTCTGTAAACCTGCATAGTCAATCATTTAGACAAGCTTAACAGCTGGTTAGATTTTGATGACTTTGATCCCAATTGCAGGGTTATAGTAGCGCTTAGTAATTTTCCCTAAGAGTACACTCCTGGACTTTAAATGCTTTTGAATGTATTGACATCTTTATACCAAATATGATATTGTTACGAAATTGTGGCTACGTTATGCATGGGTTGTTTGTGTACCTCTCGTGGACAGCGTATTGCATGAATTTAAAGTGAATACCTGCACGAGTCTCTTGATTGTGGACAGCGTGTTGCATGATTTTAAGGTGAATACCTGCACGCTTAGATTCGTGTCGCATGATTTATAAGTGAGACGCATAGTATTTATACTCCTATTCTTTCACTGAAAAATTAGACGTGGCTGTTTAATTCTAAGGTCAATTGATGGATGTTATATTGTCGTGTGCCTAGTTTCTGTGTTAAGACCTGAAGGGTAAGATTTTATTATATTTATTTAGAATAGTTTGGCTAAGAATGAAAAATGTGACTTCTGATTGATATGGTATGATTATATATGTCGACTGATTTGATTTTGTTGACAGTGATCAGGCTGTGCATATGTCGACCAATTTTGTTTATACTGACCATGCTGTGCATGGTATTTGTATATTAGGAAGTTTTGTAAATTACGGAAATAGTTTATATCACTGATGTTGGTTGCAATGGTGTGCGTCTATTTGACGTCCAGTGACGTCAGTTGCATTCATGTTATTCATGTGACGTCAGTTGCATTCATGTTATTGCGACGTCAGCACTTTTTATATTAGTTTCACTGGTGTGCATCTATTTGACGTCCAGTGACGTCAATTGTATTCATGTTATTCATTTGACGTTAGTTGCATTCATGTTATTCATGTGACGTCAGTTGCATTCATGTTATTGCGACGTCAGCACTTTTTATATTAGTTTCACGTATACGTGGCCTATAGAAGTAGATTGATTTGTAATGGAACTTATTTACATACTCGCGACGTCAAGTGACGTCATAGCATGCACCGCATTAAGGGTTTTTTCCATACATTATAATGGTAACATTTGGTCATCATGCGTTTGATTTGCCTTCACTAGACGGCGTCATATGGTATAACATCATTGATGTCGTGATGTCAGATCAAACGTTATGATCCCAAATGTGTTAGAAACGCTTATTAAGTTATTATATGGCAACTGGTAATACGCTTAGTTTAAATAAATGAATTAATACATATGCGAGTTAGATTTTTGGTAAATCAGTTTAATGTAAATAGGTCGTTGTCTAGATTATTCATGTTTTATGTGGGGTATGTCATGGTAATGCCTGTTGACGTCAGTATACTTCTTGACAATGTTTGACGTCAGATCCTTCGACGCACATGCGTGGTAGGATCTACGTTTCTTCATTGGCGGAAGTGGTAAGCACAATTTTGGCTTTACATCGTGAGCGCGAGTCGTGTCTAGTGACACGGCTGGCGTGTGCACGTTATGCTCGGCATTCGCCGAGGGCGTTCTATGGTATTTCCAAGACAGGCCCAAGTCTTACGTATTATCATTATGTAGTTACAATGTATTAAGTGTAAGTTCGTTATTTTTAGGCACATCAAGTCCGGCAGTCAGCTGTTAGGGCTTAGAGCCACGTCTCACCTGGAGATTCGATATACGTCTCCAGGTTAATACCAACCCGGGTAGAGCAGTTACAACGCCCTTGTGCATGTTTTCCTAGCAGAGGCGGGAAGCACAAAATATCGGCGAAGGCGATCTTATTACTGCGGAGGTGAAAGTGGTACAGTGTTCGTCCACTATAGTGTGTCTTGTTATATATAGACTGGTCTCTGGTACGATCCAGGGAGCGACCAGTATATAAGCGTGTGCATATTAATATAAGTTGGTGTTCCTCATGATATATGGACTGGCCCATGAAAATTGAAGTCTTTCAACATAAGGCCTTGTTTTTTTTGTATGAGCTCAAACTAACGTTTTTTTGTTCTTTGTGTTTTCCTTTAGTTCATGGCGCTGAGCCGAGTACGGTGTTGACGTCAGACGGTAATCTATTTGCGTATTGTACGCAAATCGATTACAGATTTGAAACAAACACCTTACTTGGGCCAGCGACATGAACTGATATGTGTTGTATATTATTGTAATTGTGACAGTTGTAAATTGTATTGTTGTATATAGAATTTACATTATATATAAACTTCAAAAAATTCTAACGTTGTTAGAGTTTCCTTGTTAGTGTAATACACTGGTAGATAACCCTTTAACCGGAAGTCACCCTCCGCCGTCCTGGCGACGCATACGGCTCTACACCCGTGTCGACCGTGTGTAAAACCTTCTGCGTAACATGGTGTCATGAAGTAACGGGATTTGATTTCCGGTTAATATCTGCCAGTGTAAGACATTGACAATATATATAGAATCTAGGTACAATTTTGACAGACATTTTTTTTATTATTATTGACTTTCTGATTGTTCTTTTCTAAGGTGACGTAAGGCTGTGAATTTTAGGGGAGAAATTTTGCCACTAAATTCTTTGTAAATGTAACCTACACTCAATTAAGGCCAACTATCCTTATTCCCTGCGTGATGAAGTGCGATAGCCCATGCATTAATTTGTGATAGAATGTAACAGGCTGCATATCTGAGTGGGGAAACTGAGGTATATAGACCTGAATTGTCTTGGCACGGATGATACATATTTAGTTTTAAGGTCCATTTGAGTACCTTGGCACTGCTGTTGCATGACAATCTGTTAGTTTATTAAATTAAACGTTTGTACGTTGTGTCGTAACCGTTACTGAGGTCCATTTTGTGTCCTGATTTAGTAACGTAGGTCACCCGTAACGTTATATGATATCGTTACAATGAATTAAACCTAAAAGCAGAATCTTAAGTTTGATTTACCGTTGGTATCTTATAAGGTTTTGTAATGTAGGACGTACAGTTGTCGTGTCAGTGTTAATACGTTGCGTTACATACGTTACATTTGTATATCCGATACGCTAGATCAAGTTGGGCGTAATTGTAATGTGGGTTATTTACGTCATCTAATTGTGTCATATGATAGTGAAAAGAGGTTCTCGGTAAAGTCAACGTCAGTTTATGACGTCATTTCCGGTCTGTTATGAACGTAACTTTAATGGCTACGTCTAGATCGCGAGTATACTAATTAATCAACGTTTTAGTTGGATTAGTTTGTTATTATTATTGTTAACGTTGTAGTTAACGTGTGTGACTATAAGTGAATGTCGGTTTCAGTTAAATTAACGTGAGCATTACGTTAAGCGTCATGGATCAGTTAGTAAAGACGGGAAAGGAGTTAGGTTATGAGGGGCAGGCTTTGCAGGAATTTGTTAAGCAACAGCAAGAGACTGAGAGGGCAGAAAGGCACGCGGTAAGGGAACTTGATAAAGAGAAGATCGCGGCGGAAAAAGAAAAAAATGCGCAGGCCTAAAAAGACAGGGAGATTGAGTTAGCGAAGATCGCGGCAGAGAAAGAGAGGATCGCGCAGGCCGAAAAAGACAGGGAAATTGAATTGGCTAGGATCGCGACGGAAGAGGCTAAGATTGCGGGAAATCGAGATGGCGCGGATTGAAAGTACAGAGCGGCAAGCCGAGAAAGATAGGGAAGCTAGGTTGTCTCAAGTCGAAAGCGATAAGGAAGCGAAGTTTTCGAGCGAAGTCGAGTTAGAAAGTTGAAGTATAGTTTTGAATTGCAGCAACGCGAGTTAAAGAATCAGATAGATTTGCAGAAGGTAACGTTTAGAGCTGAATTAGAAAAACAGAAGGCTGAAAAGTTAGCGCATGCGCGAGATCCCAAATTACCGTATTTTGATGAAAGTAAGGACAAAATGGATAGTTACTTATCAAGGTTTGAGAAATACGCGACGGCGAACAAATGGGATAAAAACGTTTGGGCTGCATATTTAAGCGCATTACTTAAAGGTCGCGCGCTTGATGTTTACGATAGATTGTCAGTAGATGATGCAGCGGATTATGACAAGTTGAAAGATGCGTTGTTAAAGAATTTCGATATGACTGAACGCGGTTTTAGGAAGAAATTTTGCTATGATAGGCCTGAAAAGTCCGAAACGTTTATTCAGTTTAGTAGTAGACTTAGGTCGTATCTTAATAAATGGTTGAAAATGGCGAAAGTAGACCAGTCTTACGAAGCTGTTTGCGATTTTTTCGCTAGAGATCAGTTTTTAGAATCCTGTAGTAAAGAACTATATTCACGAATCTAGGTGAGATGGCTAGGGAAGCAGATTTATTTGTAGAAGCACGTGGCGGTGTCTACGCTTGTGTTAATAAGGGGCAGCGTGATAGTAAGGGCGTAACTCAGAGTAGATCTGATAATAAGCCGAGTGCGAAGCCAGAGATAAAATGTAGTATTTGTGGTAAGGGACATTTAACATATAAATGTTTTAAGAATCCCGATAGGAAGCAAGCATATAGTGCGGAGGTGGTTGCAAGTGCAAGCTGATATAGTGGAAATAGGGGGAGTAGTTATGCACCGAAAGATGAAACACTAAAATCACAGAGTAAGAGCGATACTGTGCAGACGAAGGGTTGTAATTCAGATCGTGGCCGTGGTCGGGGTTATTCCCGCGGATTGGTCGGGGTGGCGGAAAGGAGCTTTTGTAAAACTACAAGGAGCTTTTGCAAAACTACAATGATTAGGTCTCATGAAATTGAAGGTCTCTATAACAGTAAGGAAGAAAGTCCATTAATCGATAATAACGTGGATAGGGAAGGTGTCTGTTACTTTTTAAGGTCGCGATTACCAACAGCGCAGGGTATGGTTAATGGTAAGACTGTTGTAGTTTTAAGGGACGCAGGTTGTACTGGGTGTGTCGTTCGTAGAAACTTGGTTTCTAATGATCAGTTACTTGGTAGAGAATCTGATGTAACTTTGATTGATGAATCTACCCAAAGGTATCCCTTAGCAATGGTTGACATAGATTGTCCATTTTTCACAGGAAAAACTGAGGCATTGTGCATGGAAGATACATTGTATGACCTGGTTATTGGAAATATTGACGGGTCAAAACTTCCCGATATGTCCCATTTTGCAATGGCGGCAGTGACTAGGTCACAAGCTAAGCAAGGTGAAGAGGTCTATAAGAAACTTAAAGTTCCTGATCAAATTATTGCTAGTGATAAGGAGGCGTTGAGGCAGGCCCAAGTTGTTGACCCGAAATTGAATGGCATAAGGCAAAGAGTGGAATCTGGGAATGTGACTATTAGTCGTGAATTGGACCGGGGTGAAACTAAGTTTATCCGAAAGAAAGATTTATTGTATAGGCAAATTACTAAGGGAAACAAGGTCACTTTGCAACTTATTATCCCTGAAGGTTTTCGTGAAAAGGTGTTAAGATTGGCGCACGAAACCTTGATGTCAGGTCATTTGGGAATAAAGAAAACTATGGATAGAGTGTTAACTGAGTTCTTTTGGCCTGGAGTTTGTGGTGATGTGGCAAGGTTTTGTAAAACTTGTGACATATGTCAAAGGACTATTCAAAAAGGTCGTGTCACTATGGTTCCTTTAGGAAAGTTGCCACAGATTGACATACCATTTAAACGAGTCGATGTTGATATAGTCGGACCGATAGAACCTCGTTCTGACAGGAAATCCCGCTATATTTTAACAATGATAGACTATGCGACGAGATATCCCGAGGCGGTAGCGTTACCCGGCATTGAGACGGAAGGCGTAGCCGAAGCGTTACTTGAAATGTTCAGTAGATTAGGAATACCGAGTGAAATGCTAATCGAGCATGATAGTAAGATCACGATTGACGTCATGAGAGAGGTTAGTAGGTTGTTGTCGCTTCAAGATCTGACAACTATTCCTTATCAATCTACTGGTAAAGGACCCGTGGAGAAATTCCATGATACATTGAAACAGATATTACGTGAAATGTGCTTGGAACGTCCGAATGACTGGGACAGGTATCTCCCAGCATTATTATTCGCAGTAAGGGAAGTTCTGCAAGAGTCATTAGGTTTTTCCCCGTTTGAACTGTTGTATGGGCGTAATGTTAGGGGTCCTATGCAAATATTAAAGGAATTGTGGTCTGTAGAGGAAACTGACCAACGTGCGTTATTGACGTATCAGTACGTTATTGACTTAAAAGAACGTTTAGAGAGAACGTGTAAGTTAGCACAGGATATTGTCCGGAAAATGGACGTAAAGCAGAATGCTTATTATGATAAACGCGCGAGGTCGCGTAAGTTTGACGTCGGAGACAAAGTACTTTTGCTACTCCCGAATGAGTGCAATAAATTGTTACTTCAATGGAACGGGCCATATGAAGTTGTCGAAGTAAAAAGTATGCAAAGACCAGGAACTGAAACAATCAAAATCCAAATCCAGCCCTCAAACCATAGTTGGAAACAACTAAGATTACAAATAATCAAGATACAGAGAACATATGGCCAACCGAGTGAGCAGCTTGTTCCCAAAAGGTGGCCACTCAGCAACCCAAACCGAACCAAAAATAATAAGAACATACATAAGATAAAACATCACAGAAACTCTGACACCAAAAACAGGCAACAAAGAACCACAACAGAACTACCGCCTTGGAACGGTCAGTAATGAATTACTGGGGGGCTTAAATCGATTTTACAGGCCCAACCTCACCCTCAGTTTCTGAAGTGGTACAAAACATTTAGTTGGTTGTTCGGTTCGCATGATAACCCTCTAACTCGTCAATGAATCATCAAGTAGTCAATGCAATGAACTACAAGATTAACGTCAAGGGCGTCGTGAATACTTATCCTGCTAACATGGTTAAGCAGTACGTTCAACGTCAAAAGAACGTGTCGTCTGCAGTTTTTAATGCACGTGACAATGTTGGATCAGAGGATCACAGTGATCCGAATGTCCAAAGAGTTAACATTTGTACGTCAGAGGACGTATCCCAATATGACTTCATATGTGAAAACGTAAAGCCCGACGACGTAACGTCGACTCAGAAAACGAATATGGAAGAACACGGTGGCGATAGTAGATTAGAGGCAGAGGCAACGGATCCTGTGGGATCTGTCGTGCGAAGTAGGTGTAACGTCAAAGACAGCGTTAATTTTACGTCAGATACACTAAAAGGTGGCGATTTCCACCTAGTGTTCGATCAGACTTACCCATACTTCCCCATTCCATTTGAGGCACGACAGGTACGACACAGAGAATTGATTGACTTTGGGATTAGGTTAATCCGTGGCCAAGAGAATTTGGGGGCGGACTACCTTAGTAGATAGTTTGGCCACGTTATGCATCGCACCGTTGTTGTATATATAGCTAGTTTTCCAGTTTTGACATATTTTCCAGTTTTGACATAGCCTACGATTCGATCGCATTTCGTACTATTTCAGAAAAGAAACATTGTTATGTTTTTTTCTCCCTAAGGGGATACCTATGTTACGAAATGGATCCGATCGTCGACTATGTCGTCGAAATTATTTTAATCCTTTCAATCAGTAGGGCTACAGTTTTTAAGGCAACTGTGGTTTTAACATTTACGGAAATTGTGGCTACGTTATGCATGGGTTGTTTGTGTACCTCTCGTGGACAGCGTATTGCGTGAATTTAAAGTGAATACCTGCACGAGTCTGTTGATTGTGTACAGCGTGTTGCATGATTTTAAAGGTGAATACCTGCACGCTTAGATTCGTGTCGCATGATTTAAAAGTGAGACGCATAGTATTTATACTCCTATTCTTTCACTGAAAAATTAGACGTGGCTGTTTAATTCTAAGGTGAATTGATGGATGTTATATTGTCGTGTGCCTAGTTTCTGTGTTAAGACCGGAAGGGTAAGATTTTATTATATTTATTTAGAATAGTTTGGCTAAGAATGAAAAATGTGACTTCTGATTGATATGGTATGATTATATGTGTCGACTGATTTGATTTTTTTGACAGTGATCAGGCTGTGCATATGTCGACCAATTTTGTTTATACTGACCATGCTGCGCATGGTATTTGTATATTAGGAAGTTTTGTAAATTACGGAAATAGTTTATATCACTGATGTTGGTTGCAATGGTGTGCGTCTATTTGACGTCCAGTGACGTCAGTTGCATTCATGTTATTCATGTGACGTCAGTTGCATTCATGTTATTGCGACGTCAGCACTTTTTATATTAGTTTCACTGGTGTGCATCTATTTGACGTCCAGTGACGTCAATTGTATTCATGTTATTCATGTGACGTCCGTAGCATTCATGTTATTCATGTGACGTCAGTTGTATTCATGTTATTGCGACGTCAGCACTTTTTATATTAGTTTCACGTATACGTGGCCTATAGAAGTAGATTGATTTGTAATGGAACTTATTTACATACTCGCGACGTCAAGTGACGTCATAGCATGCACCGCATTAAGGGTTTTTTCCATACATTATAATGGTAACATTTGGTCATCATGCGTTTGATTTGCCTTCACTAGACGGCGTCATATGGTATAACATCATTGATGTCGTGATGTCAGATCAAACGTTATGATCCCAAATGTGTTAGAAACGCTTATTAAGTTATTATATGGCAACTGGTAATATGCTTAGTTTAAATAAATGAATTAATACATATGCGAGTTAGATTTTTGGTAAATCAGTTTAATGTTAATAGGGCGTTGTCTAGATTATTCACTTTTTATATGGGGTATGTCATGGTAATGCCTGTTGACGTCAGTATACTTCTTGACAATGTTTGACGTCAGATCCTTCGACGCACATGCGTGGTAGGATCTACGTTTCTTCATTGGCGGAAGTGGTAAGCACAATTTTGGCTTTACATCGTGAGCGCGAGTCGTGTCTAGTGACACGGCTGGCGTGTGCACGTTATGCTCGGCATTCGCCGAGGGCGTTCTATGGTATTTCCAAGACAGGCCCAAGTCTTACGTATTATTATTATGTAGTTACAATGTATTAAGTGTAAGTTCGTTATTTTTAGGCACATCAAGTCCGGTAGTCAGCTGTTAGGGCTTAGAGCCACGTCTCACCTGGAGATTCGATATACGGCTCCAGGTTAATACCAACCCGGGTAGAGCAGTTACAACGCCCTTGTGCATGTTTTCCTAGCAGAGGCGGGAAGCACAAAATATCGGCGAAGGCGATCTTATTACTGCGGAGGTGAAAGTGGTACAGTGTTCGTCCACTATAGTGTGTCTTGTTATATATAGACTGGTCTCTGGTACGATCCAGGGAGCGACCAGTATATAAGCGTGCGCATATTAATATAAGTTGGTGTTCCTCATGATATATGGACTGGCCCATGACATGATCCAGGGAACGACAAATTGAAGTCTACCAACATAAGGCCTTGTTTTTTTTGTATGAGCTCAAACTAACGTTTTTTTGTTCTTTGTGTTTTCCTTTAGTTCATGGCGCTGGGCCGAGTACGGTGTTGACGTCAGACGGTAATCTATTTGCGTATTGTACGCAAATCGATTACAGATTTGAAACAAACACCTTACTTGGGCCAGCGACATGAACTGATATGTGTTGTATATTATTGTAATTGTGACAGTTGTAAATTGTATTGTTGTATATAGAATTTACATTATATATAAAATTCAAAAAATTCTAACGTTGTTAGAGTTTCCTTGCTAGTGTAATACACTGGTAGATAACCCTTTAGCCGGAAGTCACCCTCCGCCGTCCTGGCGACGCATAAGGCTCTACACCCGTGTCGACCGTGTGTAAAACCTTCTGCGTAACAGATATATCAACAGATAATTAAACAAGTGGGTTGGAACAAACTCATGGGGGATACGAAGCAATGAGGATGGGCTGGTGGTGGGTTATGCGGGACATCTGTTTTTTTTTTTTTTTTCTGAAAACAATTTCTAGAACTAAGTAGGAAATGTCGCGTCTGAGTTGAACTTTCAAACAATGGGTAGCTGGGCGAATTATATAGTCGTGTATGGCCGTATGCAATACGTTTCACAATGTTTTATTATGTACATTGCCGCTTTGCTACGTTTTAAAAAAGTATAAAACCTAGCCATAAATACGTGACAGTGAGACTGTAGCTTTATGAAGGTTGATTACCGGGTAAAACGAGGTAAGTCGTAGTTGTTTGGCTGGTTGGTTGTTTTGGCTTTAACGGTTCATTGAGACAGTATTTCAGTCTATATCGAGTAGCCGTCTCCGAGAGAGAGGAAAAAAGAAAACAGAAATGATAGTCAAACTGGTCAGCTACAAAATCAAACCATATAGTTAATTTCCGATAAGCTCCGTTTTCCTCCCGTATGTCGATTTCTCAAAGACGACTTCTCCGGCAAAACTTCATGGCCGATTAGAATCAAATCTAATGTGGAATGGTCATGGGATAAAAGACAAAAAATAACAAAATACTGTCGTGGTTAAAATTCATAATATGTATTCAAAATGGCCCCGCATCGGATCGTTTTTTTTTTGTTAGTATTTTTTTTTTTTTTTTGCGAATATGAGCCTTATCCTAAGTATGCAACTCTAAAGCTGGCATCAAAATGACAACTGTGATTAAATTTTCAGAGCCGATCTCTAGCTTCCTATATCCCCAGTTGGTGTTAAATCGTGAAAACGAGTATGAATTTTGTTGTTGTTTTTGCAATAACATAAAACAATAGAAACGGGACAGCAGTATGAAAAGGCTTTACGACAGCTATTTGTACAACTGTTGACCTTCCAGCTGAAAAGTAGAACATCTGAAACCCAAAAAGCAATTAAACTGGTTACATTAAAATATTAAACAGTTAAAGCGGAAAAAATGAAATTAGTGAATTCGCAAACAGCATAGATCCACATGAGACGGCTCATCTTGACCCGCCTCTTCTGGATCTTCACTATTTGTCCTCTAGTCTTTTTTGATATAGCTTGAACAAAATTTCTATTTTTGAAATTTTGGAGACGGTAAATTTTATCGTCTTCTTTTAGGCGCTTTATGTTGTTTTAGGAAATTAAAGAAATGAGATCAAGAAATGCAGATAAATTCATCATTAAATCGTTGCTTTATACAAATTAATTCCGCCAAAGTCGGACTCAAATGCAGATAATGTCATCACTGAATTGCAGCTGTATACAAATTAGTTCCACCAAAATCTGTGTAGTCTCAGCCAAAACATAACTCTGAAATAACAAGACTGTCTCGAAAAGAGTATATTAAATTTGCATTGATGACTTCGTAAATATTCATTTCCGATTTCAGGCTATTGCCCCTTTCCAAAAGTGTATTTATCACAAGCTCTGTCTAATGCACAGCAGGCACACACTGCTGACTCAATATGGTGTCGACGTTGATTCAACGCCTTGACGTTGAATAAGATTGATTCAATCTTGAGTCAATGTTGTGTGCCAAGTGAGTGGTTTGTGTGCAGCTTACATATACACAAGTTATGTTGTTGTTTTGTCCGAATTCCAGGTAAGAGTCAGATCTCGGTGTGTTGCAGCACGTAAATGTATTTTGAGATCAACGGCCCCAAGGAAAAGCACTTCAATTCTTACCAAGGAGAGGGAGAATGAAGGGATGATTGAAAGTAAGAAATAATTCAAAGGACAAAAAAATGAACATTCCGCACCTACTGCAAGCACAACAGGAATTTGCCTATTTTTAGCCAATATCGGTAGAACCCCTACCCACTGGGCACACAATCTTGAATCAACCTTGAATCAACCTAGTCCAAGTAAAATTGCAGTTTCCATTGATACATAAGACTTATCTCGTGACATAATGCTTTTACAGTACAGTTCCGTTTATGCAATGAAAATACAAATGACGTCAGGATAAAAGTAATACATTGACTGACTTGCCGATATAATCGTCACGTGATGTCAAATCAGCCAAACAACTGTGTGTAATATCATGGTTATACTATAATTATAAATGCGTAAACAGGGATAAACTATAAGTTCAATTCAGGCATTATTTATGACCACTGGTGCCTTGTACTCTTATGCTGTAGAATTTCATCGTGCCACAATTTCATTCAGCTTTCCAAGGGAGACTTATTCACGTGCAAATAAAGATCTAATTGCTCATCTGTGAACATAAAATCAGATATTATTATTATCATAACAGCATGACGGCATAAAAAAACAGAAAAAAGAACACCTCATACAACTTTTATATCCTAATTACATGTAAAAACACATATAAGGGTAACCTTTTCAAACGTTTATTGCTGTGGTTAACGTATCATAGATAGCAGAATTCAGTTATTAGATTGGTTAGACAATAAGGCATTGACTTTTCTTCTGTAACAGTACGATGGAAGTGCAGTTAAAATATACTTTTAGCAGCACAGAAAAGCTTCCGGGACATGGCCATTCCATCTCGCACAACTGATGGCACTATAAAATTTTATCTACCAATATTTGACTTAGGGAACAAGGGCATGGGTTTGCTGTGCTTTCAGTACTTGCAGAATGGGTGCTGTCTGGATGTGTTGTTACTTTTTCCTTTTAGGCTGCTGGCCAGAGTGACGTGTGCTCTGCCCAGAACATTTGTGAACCCCAATTTTCTGAAAAATCTGTGTTTCAGAGGATTTCCCTATTCATGCCAGCTGTTGAGTTGGGTGTTTGTGACTTACATCCAATTAAATACTTTACCTGTAGAAAATTCTAAAAATAATATTGTTTAAAATAAAACTAGAAGTCATTTCCTCTAGCTTTCAAACGATATAATAAACTAAATTTAACCACAGATTTACAAAGGGCCATAACGCTGGCAGAAAGGGTCCGACCACATCCCCACTAAAATATGGTCAACGTTAGGTAATGATAATAATATCCTGCAAGGCTAATGAAAATCGATGAAAACTTAAGGAGTAGTCGAGGGCACAAGATTTGTCTATGAGCAGATTTACAGATAAAATGCCCGTAACTCTGCCAGAATGGGTCGGATTACAACTCTAACAAAATATGATTTATATCTGGTGGTGATAACAATATCCTGAACGTTTTATAAATTCGACAGAAACTGAAGGAGTTTAGGACACAAGATTTGTCTGGAAAGAAATTAACAGATAAAGGGTCGTAACTCTGTCAGAAAGGCTCAGATCATGAACCCAATTTAATCCGCATCAGGTGGGGATAATAACATCCTGATTTTTTTTTTATAAAAAGCAGATGAAAACTGAAGGAGGAGTTGAAGACACAAGGTTTGACAACATATTTACAGATAAAGGGCAATACCTGTGGCAGAAAGGGTCCGATCACAACCCAACTAAAATACGATCCGTGCCAGGTAGTGATAATAATATTCTGAAAGTTTTATGAACATCGACCGAAAACTGAAGGAGGATTGGAGGACACAAGATTTGCAAACAGCTTATGGCGGCTCACAACATCTGTGCGAGTAGCGCTCACGCCACATATGCGAACAATTGCATAGAAGTCAAGCTGCATTGTGGGTAACTAATGGCTGTACTTCCCATGTCAAAAGCAATTACTAGATAATCTACGCCCATGGGCGTAGACAACAATCATATCCAGTCACTATTATACCATCTGACCGAAGTACAGGGCACGGAGTATTTGATTCTGTGACATATTTCTTGATGTGCAGTTTGCGCTCAGTTTTGGTTAGAACAGATCATAAAATGGTTTCATAACGTCCAACACGGGGTTACTACGCGTTGGAACAGGGATGGACTTAGGCAGCACATCAAGGGCAGCTGAAAGGAGGACAAGGTGAAAAGATTATTGTAACAAAGTCATCTGTGGTGCCCCAACGACTTTGCCAGGCTGCGGGATAGAAAAGAATTTAAGGGAAGTTTAGGTATAGAAGGTTGTCGAAATTTAAAGAGAGTTTGTATGATCGAAAACAGTTACGTATTAGGCAACGAGTTGTACTAACAAAATTCATAGATTGAACTGATACTGTAGGAAAGTACGGTATCGAATGATGAATAGAAAATTTCGAAGGTTGGGCAATTAATGCATGTTCTGAAAATTATGAAATGAGCGTTCGGTGACTTTCGTTAATTTTCATATCGAATGGACTGAGAGATAACCAAATCTTTGTATTTATCTCTCGCAGATAAAAATGGAATATAGATAAGAAGGCAATGATCCGGGACTGACACAATCGACCTTCAATTTTCTTAACAGAAAACATTCTTTCATGGACGGTGTAGCATTGTTTCGCATAAGGTGTGATCATATAATCCTATTTATTAGAAACCACAAAACGTTAATTATACTTTATCCCTACTATCCTGCTGGATAATTTATGAACGCGTTTTATAAAGGCGACGACACAATGCGAACTATATTCGTCATACGATAATTAACAGATCTAAAAAAAGTCGACCGAAAATGTTTATCTTTCAAAAATAGTAAAGAGATGAAACCTTACAACCATCGTCATTTCTTCATCCACAACAGCCAACAACAGCAATAACAATAAAAACAAAATTCAAACACCATAAAAAACTGTTGTATATATATATGAGCCGCGATTCGAGAAAACCAATTAAGTGGTTGTGCGCACAGTGCAGACTCAGATCAGCCTGGGCATTCGCCCAGTCTGATCAGAGTCTTCGCTGTCCGCATGGAGGTAGCTTAGACTCTTTGCTACCCTTTAAGTGCTTAGCGAATAGACTGATCAGACTGGGTCGATGAACAGGCTGATCTGAGTCTGCACTGGACGCATGACCACATTGTTAGTTTTCTCGTGTCGCGGTTCATATATTTTTTTAAACTTGAAATTTAGAAAGTCCGAAACTCTGACCGTGACCTTTAAAGTTTTATAATGACCAAGTGAGTGGACAAACAAGGAAATTAATAAATAAAGAAATAATAAAATAAAAAATAACATAATTTTGCAAGAATGCATTGTCTCATTGTTTATGTAACAAATCTAAAGACACACATCGTCTAAATGCCCTTTATCATGTTCGGCGTTGTCAGGCAAGTTATAAGATCGACATTTATTCATATAAATAGTACGTGTTACGCACTCTAGGACTTATTTAATTCCACCTTGAACATACTAATATAGACTCAATTAAGACTGGTAAGTATGCATATGGTATTGACTTCATGAAGTTCATGTGGGCTGTATTAAAAGGTCAACCCGTGACAAGCGTGATAATCTAAATGTAGCGTAAACAGTTTTATTCTACAGATAATTGGTTTGTGATAAGTTTTTTCTTTGATTTCTGGAACTATTTCCGTGAAGGTTTCGAAATGTCAAGTGCCCCTCAAGCGCCTTATAGCTTTTTGGCCGCTGCCGTTTCACTGCTTTGATGTGGGTTATGATCTTGAAGTAAATGTCTAGCGGAAAGTAAAAAAAAATAGGAATTGTCACGATCTATTAGACAACACAGTGTGAGTGTATTTGTTCGGTTGCATGTATGAGTAATGTACTTGTAATCATCTTCAGCGGGTGGTTATTCGTGTTACGCAGAAGGTTTTACACACGGTCGACACGGGTGTAGAGCCTTATGCGTCGCCAGGACGGCGGAGGGTGACTTCCGGTTAAAGGGTTATCTACTAGTGTAATACACTAACAAGGAAACTCTAACAACGTTAGAATTTTTTAAGTTTATATATAATGTAAATTCTGTATACAACAATACAATTTACAACTGTCACAATTACAATAATATACAACACATATCAGTTCATGCCGCTGGCCCAAGTAAGGTGTTTGTTTCAAATCTGTAATCGATTTGCGTACAATACGCAAATAGATTACCGTCTGACGTCAACACCGTACTCGGCTCAGCGCCATGAACTAAAGGAAAACACAAAGGACAGAAAACGTTAGTTTGAGCTCATACAAAAAAAACAAGGCCTTATGTTGGTAGACTTCACTTTGTCGTTCCCTGGATCATGTCATGGGCCAGTCCATATATCATGAGGAACACCAACTTATATTAAAACGTGCACGATTATATACTGGTCGCTCCCTGGATCGTACCAGGGACCAGTCTATATATATATTAATACACCTTAGTGGACGAACACTGTCCCACACTTGATGTGACCTTCAGATCTTATCACAGAATCTGGCAAAACTGTGCTAACCACTTCCGCCTACATTTTGTGCTTCCCGCCTCTGCTTAGGAACCATGCACAAACGGCGTTGTAACTGCCTCTACCCGGGTTGGTATTAACCTGGAGACATATCGATTCTCCAGGTGAGACGTGGCTCTAAGCCCTAACAGCTGACTGCCGGACTTGATGTGCCTAAAAATAACGAACTTACACTTAATACATTGTAACTACATAATAACAATACGTAAGACGTGGGCCTGTCTTGGAAATACCATACAACGCCCTCGGCGAATGCCGAGCATAACGTGCACACGCCAGCCGTGTCACTAGACACGACTCGCGCTCACGATGTAAAGCCAAAGTTGTGCTTACCACTTCCGCCAATGAAGAAACGTAGATCCTACCACGCATGCGCGTCGAAGGATCTGACGTCAAACATTGTCAAGAAGTATACTGACGTCAACAGGTATTACCATGACATATCCCACATAAAACATAAATGAATCTAAACAACCACGTATTTACATTAAATTGATTTACCAAAAATCTAACTCGCATATGTATTAACTCGTTTCTTTAAACAAAGCGTAATACCATTTGCCATAGAATATAATAACTGAATAAGCGTTTCTAACACATTTGGGATCATAACGTTTGATCTGACATCATGACATCAATGATGTTATACCATATGACGCCGTCTAATGAAGGCAAATCAAACGCATGATGACCAAATGTTACCATTATAACTTATGGAAAAAACCCTTAATGCGGTGCATGCTATGGCGTCAATTGACGTCAGGAGTATATAAATTAGTTCCATTACAAATCAATCTACTTCTATAGGCCACGTATACGTGAAACTAATATAAAAAGTGCTGACGTCGCAATAACATGATGCAACTGACTTCATATGAATAACATGAATGCAACTGACGTCACATGAATAATATGAATGCAATTGACGTCACTGGACACCAGTGAAACTAATATAAAAGTGCTGACGTCGCAATAACATGAATGCAACTGACGTCACATGAATAACATGAATGCAATTGACGTCACTGGACGTCAAAATAGACGCACACCATTGCAACCAACATCAGTGATATAAACTATTTCCGTAATTTACAAAACTTCCTAATATACAAATACCATGCGCAGCATGGTCAGTATAAACAAAATTGGTCGACATATGCGCAGCCTAATCACTGCCAACAAAATCAAATCAGTCGACACATATAGTCATACCATATCAATCAGAAGTCACATTTTTCATTCTTAGCCAAACAATTCTAAAATAAATATAATAAAACCTTACCGTTCTGGTCTAAACTCAGAATCTGGGCACACAACAATAATTTAACATACTCCGTATTAGAATTCAGCCACGTTTAATTTTTCATTAAAGAATAGCAGTATAAATACTAAGCGTCTCACTTTTAAATCATGGGACTCGAATCAAAGTGTGCAGGTACTCACATTAAAATCATGCAACACGCCTCTAAACGTGCAGGTTTTCACATTAAAATCATGCAATACGCTGTCCACGAGAGGTATTCACAAACAACCCATGCATAACGTAGTCACAATTTCCGTAAACGTTTTATTACCACAGTTTCCCCTAAAAACTGTAGCCCTACTGATTGAAAGGATTAAAATAATTCGACGACAAAGTGGACGATTAGATCCATTTCGTAACATAGGTTTCCCCTTAGGGAGAAAAAAACATAACAATGTTTCTTTTCTGAAATAGTACGAAATGCGATCGAATCGTAGGCTATGTCAAAACTGGAAAACTAGCTATATACACAACAACGGTGCGATGCATAACGTGGCCAAACTATCTACTAAGGTAGTCCGCCCCCAAATTATCTTGGCCACGGATAGCAACGATCCTGAATCTGTACGGCTGTAATTTCATGGCCCAACGCATGATTCGGGGATTGAGCACCTTAGCTGTCTAGATTCTGTATATATTGTCAATGTCTTACACTGGCAGATATTAACCAGAAGTCAAATCCCGTTACTTCATGACACCATGTTACGCAGAAGGTTTTACACACGGTCGACACGGGTGTAGAGCCTTATGCGTCGCCAGGACGGCGGAGGGTGACTTCCGGTTAAAGGGTTATCTACTAGTGTAATACACTAACAAGGAAACTCTAGCAACGTTAGAATTTTTTAAGTTTATATATAATGTAAATTCTATATACAACAATACAATTTACAACTGTCACAATTACAATAATATACAACACATATCAGTTCATGCCGCTGGCCCAAGTAAGGTGTTTGTTTCAAATCTGTAATCGATTTGCGTACAATACGCAAATAGATTACCGTCTGACGTCAACACCGTACTCGGCTCAGCGCCATGAACTAAAGGAAAACACAAAGGACAGAAAACGTTAGTTTGAGCTCATACAAAAAAAACAAGGCCTTATGTTGGTAGACTTCACTTTGTCGTTCCCTGGATCATGTCATGGGCCAGTCCATATATCATGAGGAACACCAACTTATATTAAAACGTGCACGATTATATACTGGTCGCTCCCTGGATCGTACCAGGGACCAGTCTATATATATATTAATACACCTTAGTGGACGAACACTGTCCCACACTTGATGTGACCTTCAGATCTTATCACAGAATCTGGCAAAACTGTGCTAACCACTTCCGCCTACATTTTGTGCTTCCCGCCTCTGCTTAGGAACCATGCACAAACGGCGTTGTAACTGCCTCTACCCGGGTTGGTATTAACCTGGAGACATATCGATTCTCCAGGTGAGACGTGGCTCTAAGCCCTAACAGCTGACTGCCGGACTTGATGTGCCTAAAAATAACGAACTTACACTTAATACATTGTAACTACATAATAACAATACGTAAGACGTGGGCCTGTCTTGGAAATACCATACAACGCCCTCGGCGAATGCCGAGCATAACGTGCACACGCCAGCCGTGTCACTAGACACGACTCGCGCTCACGATGTAAAGCCAAAGTTGTGCTTACCACTTCCGCCAATGAAGAAACGTAGATCCTACCACGCATGCGCGTCGAAGGATCTGACGTCAAACATTGTCAAGAAGTATACTGACGTCAACAGGTATTACCATGACATATCCCACATAAAACATAAATGAATCTAAACAACGACGTATTTACATTAAATTGATTTACCAAAAATCTAACTCGCATATGTATTAACTCGTTTCTTTAAACAAAGCGTAATACCATTTGCCATAGAATATAATAACTGAATAAGCGTTTCTAACACATTTGGGATCATAACGTTTGATCTGACATCATGACATCAATGATGTTATACCATATGACGCCGTCTAATGAAGGCAAATCAAACGCATGATGACCAAATGTTACCATTATAACTTATGGAAAAAACCCTTAATGCGGTGCATGCTATGGCGTCAATTGACGTCACGAGTATATAAATTAGTTCCATTACAAATCAATCTACTTCTATAGGCCACGTATACGTGAAACTAATATAAAAAGTGCTGACGTCGCAATAACATGATGCAACTGACTTCATATGAATAACATGAATGCAACTGACGTCACATGAATAATATGAATGCAATTGACGTCACTGGACACCAGTGAAACTAATATAAAAGTGCTGACGTCGCAATAACATGAATGCAACTGACGTCACATGAATAACATGAATGCAATTGACGTCACTGGACGTCAAAATAGACGCACACCATTGCAACCAACATCAGTGATATAAACTATTTCCGTAATTTACAAAACTTCCTAATATACAAATACCATGCGCAGCATGGTCAGTATAAACAAAATTGGTCGACATATGCGCAGCCTGATCACTGCCAACAAAATCAAATCAGTCGACACATATAGTCATACCATATCAATCAGAAGTCACATTTTTCATTCTTAGCCAAACAATTCTAAAATAAATATAATAAAACCTTACCGTTCTGGTCTAAACTCAGAATCTGGGCACACAACAATAATTTAACATACTCCGTATTAGAATTCAGCCACGTTTAATTTTTCATTAAAGAATAGCAGTATAAATACTAAGCGTCTCACTTTTAAATCATGGGACTCGAATCAAAGTGTGCAGGTACTCACATTAAAATCATGCAACACGCCTCTAAACGTGCAGGTTTTCACATTAAAATCATGCAATACGCTGTCCACGAGAGGTATTCACAAACAACCCATGCATAACGTAGTCACAATTTCCGTAAACGTTTTATTACCACAGTTGCCCTAAAAACTGTAGCCCTACTGATTGAAAGGATTAAAATAATTCGACGACAAAGTGGACGATTAGATCCATTTCGTAACAATTCGAGAATGTAAAGCTTACTCTTGTTATCCCAAAACTCTCTTATTTCGAAGAAACCAATTGGAATATTTCCTAGTTTTCATTAGTTTTTAACTCCGGATAACTCAAACTACTTTTATCTCAAAGAAGCTTTTCTGGGACCAGAAGATTTACTTTGAGATATCGGTAGTTTGAGGTGAACTTCGACTCTGAGAAATCGAGAGCTGCCTATACATGCAAACGGACTCTTTTCAGAACGCACGTTCAGTCTAATTAAATAATCCCTTCGTTAGCCAGTGGTAGATTTACATTAAATGGGTAGGTACGGAGACGGGAACTCTACCGTTTTCATTTTTGCGTTCTTCTTCCTTTGAGGGAGTGCCATCTTAAAGGATGGAATTTCTCTCAGGAGTTCGGAAAAGAAAGCACTTTTAACCTTCGAATAACTTTACGATGTCATCTTGTCATATCAATATTCATACGACCTTTTTGCAGCTTTGTATACCCTCTGTGATCTAATATAATTAAAGGTGGTGATAATCACTACATGTAATTTGGGGCAAAGACAAAAATCATGCATAAAACGCTGAAAATACAACTGTTTATGTTGTTTCTCATAATTTAGAATCCCATAATGCAGGATTTCTTGATGTTAAAAAATGTTTTTATAAGGAAAGATCAAAGGATAATTTTCTGCGCAGAAATCTAAAAAAATAATATCGTTATTGAAAATATACTTAGTGCTGAGGGTACCTTGTTGAATTACGGAGAGCGTCCTAGCAATTATTTTTTTCCAACACACTATCAGGATGAGCAGATAAAAAAAGACATAGCTTGTGTCCAAATTTTTTGTCAAAACACACAGGTGAGACTATTTTCACACGGTTGGACAATTTCATGTACACACCTGTCATAGTGTCAGTAATGTATTATTTATATTATAAGTATTACATAGGTATGCTTGCCTACTCTATATTTAATGAATGCGTCCAGTGTACATTTGCCTTGTACATGGTTGAAAATTTGAGAAAAAAACTACTGTTTTCATCCGGTCTAAATTATAATTTGAGTAAGAGTTGGAACAAAATAATTGCTAGGACGCTTTTCATTATGCAATAACGTACCTTCAGCGCTACGTAAATTTTCAATAACGATGTTATTGTTTTAGATCTCTGCGCAGAAAATTTCCCTTTGATCTTTCTTTATAAAAAAACTTTTAAGCAGCACGTACCTCTATTTTGTATTCTAAACTGTAGTTAACAAATAAAACAACAAAAAAACAAAACAAAAAGAACTCTGCTAACTTTCAGGGAAATACGTTATTTTATTATGGTTTTATACAGATTTTTGCATACCATAAATCACCTCCTTAAGTGGGGTTAGAAGCATAAAATGTCCATAAATCGATGCAAGTATTATGAAAACATTGCTGATAGTAACAAAATATCACAATCAGAAAGAAGGGAAATATAAATTCACGCCATTGTAAAGTGTGGTTTTCTCTTTTTTCTCTCCCTTTACTTGAGTTCTGATGGGATTCTATAGCCAAGCAAGAAAACAGTCAGATAATCATGCTTATTCGGCTACAAGACAGGGGTTTCCCTTCAAAGTTTGTCCCAAATATGTAAATTAGTATTGCATAATTCAGTTATAAGATGGAGTGTCCCTTTCAAAACAATCCCATAAAATTTTCTCAACTCAATTGAAATCATATCATAAATTCTTAGGGGCAAAGTCTTCAGCATTAAAATTTACATTACCACATTACCTCGGCTCGAATATACAGACGGTCATCAGAATCGATGCAATAGTTTAGTTGTTGAATATACGCAAATATACTTAGCAAAATAAAAACTTTACATTGCATTTCATGGATCTTTTCTCAAAATGCATTCCAGATCAAATTTCACGATTACAAACTTCATTCATTTTTTTTTATTCAAATCAAGTAATTGCGTCAAAAATCATTAGCTGTCATGTTTGAAAGCACTCGGAATGCACTAGGGGGTCGTTTGCAAAAATATTGAATAACATTGCACCAATTAGCCTAACGACTGATTTTGTTTTTTCACGATTTTTACTGGAGAATGATAAAAATACATACCTTATAACGGGCATGACTTCATTGTGCCCTTTTTACCACCATGATTCGACGCCGCATTGAGTTTGCTGTTGATTTAGTGCTTAAGGCATAGCCTGCCATTCTTGAATCAATGCTGTTTGCAACTGTCGTGTTATTAAAGCAGTGGGTTGCCTTGCGTTAGCATGCTGAAAAGTAACTCCGAGTCCCTGATTACGGAAAAAAAGGTATGACATAATGACGCAAGACCTCATCGATAAATCGACGAGCATCCAGGCTGCCTTAAATAAAACCAAACTGTCTTCTGACAACCAATTATCCCACCTTATATAGGCCGTTTGCTGTCTATAAAACAGGTCATTTTGCTAAATATCTCTAAAACTACCACAGCTATCACTGTGAAGTAAAGCGCATCTTTAATGTCTATCTTATATATAACTAATCTATAATTTTCCTCAAAATTATATTTTGAAACTAAAAAGTTTTTTTTTGAAAACTGCCCATTTTTAGATGATATTTTAACTGTATTTTACAAGGGAGTAAGTTTATTTATGTAACAGCTTTTGAATGGTCAATATTTACCTATGTCAACTGTTAGTTAATTGTACAGAATTACTCAATGACACCTGTATACCTGTTAATCTTTTCATCTGAGTAAAAATGAAATTCACTTATTTATTGGTTGGGAAGAGAATTGATTGGTGATGAATAGGATTAGTTATTCTATAGAAACATTTCTTGTTTGTGATGCATATATGGGCATTGCTTATAGCTATTACATTAAGTTATTGTACTCCCCTTTACTTAAGCTGAAAATTTTGTAAATTTTTGTAAAGGATTTAATAGACAAAAGCAAAAATATGACAAGATAAAATTCTGAAACTCAGTTTCCTGTTATGTATTAGTTTGACAATACTAGTGGAGAAACAAAATCAATTTTATCACCAGTAATAAAAGAGAAAATCTGCAGAATGACCTGTTTTATAGACAGCAAATGGCCTATACCATCAAACTTCCCCAACCAACTTGATTCCTATTCTGCACGCAACAATGAGCATATCGCTCGTTTGTGCGACGGTCACCCCGAATTCTGCCATCAGCATGGCTTAGAAGAACATACCGGGATTCGTCACTGAACAGAACTCTGTTCCAGTCAGCACGCTGCCAGATGAAACGACGTCTAGCTCATTTAATACTAGTAAGACTGAAGTCTCGGCATAATCTGGCCTTTATAACATAGGGCGACGCGCACGAATGGGATAATTATTCTTGCATTACGGTTACGACATGTTTCAGCAGATAACGCCTGGCAGTGGCCGTCGTCGGAAAAAAGTTTTGACGTAAATGCGTCAACGTGATGAACCAGTCCGTTAACGCGGTCGTAGCACGCGGCCTGCTGGGAGCCCCGGTAGCTCAGTGGGTTAAGCGCTTGCCTAATGATCTAGCAAACCGGGTCCGAGCTCCGCTTGAGGCGAGACTCTTTCCTACCGTAAACGGGGTTCCATTGCACACAGTCTTTCATTATCACCGTCCCATCGTCCTGATATAACTGAAATATTGTTTAAAAGGACGTAAAATCGCATCATCCATCCATCTATTGCGTGGCCTGCTTGGCCGCTGATAGTCGCGAACTGTACCTGTTTGCACATAGCGTGTCATCAGATTGTGAATGGTCTGCCTCGTGCAGCCATTATTCGCGAAACGGCATTGACGGCGACGCCAACCACGAGCATTCCAATCACTCTGATTCTCTTATTTTCAGACAGACGGGGCATTCTTATCCACAGACAAAATCAAAACCTTTTTCATTTTTTACAACTTGTTGAGCTCAAGAGATTATATGCAATTTGTCGAAATCTTCAATCGTAGTATGATGTGGCGAGCACGTGCAAATACAGCTAAGGAATGAATACAGCGATACCGGCGGTCCGAATCGTTAAATATCAGAAACAAATCACACCGTCATGTACGCTAATGTGTTGACATTAAAATTTTATAGCATCCATGTTTGAGATACGGCAGCAAACAATATGTAAAGTTTAGTATAGATGAAGAGATGAAAAGGAAAACCCGGGAATTCTTCATGTTAATGCATTTTTTTAAAAATGAAGCGCAGCGATTGTGTATTCGTGAGTACTTTCAGGTGATATTTGCGATTTTAGTTACGGTTTTAAAGTTTTTGTTTTTAACCGTCCCCCATATCCGAAACCGAAAGTAGACTCACCATAAATGCTGTTGCTGCTCCGAACCTGGGAGAGGGTTAAACATGGAAACTTGTTGACCTTCAGTGGAAACAAGAATACTGTTTAAACTTCTTACAAATACTCATTCTTTGCGCTATATTCTATAAGAGTGCATTTGAAAATAAAGAAGTTGTCGCGAAAACAAATGACCACGAAGAAGATCGTTGTACCAGACATCACGGTATTTCATTGACGTAAAACACCATGTTATCATCCATCCTGAGTGAAACGCCATCAAAATGTCTGTCTATACGGATTTTCATGTCAACTGTTTAAGTACAGCAGCATTTACCATCTCCATGCCCAAGGGCATTTAAAAATGTGTCTATTGTTTACTTCTTGTTGCCTCTGCCCTTTGGACACACAACGTTGAATCAACGTTGGTTCAATGTTGATGCAATGGTGTGTGCCTGCTGCTTGTTTACAATTTTCTCTGTACCTTCTGTGATATTGGGCATGCATATAGCAAAAGTTTGTTGACAATCAAGAATGGTTCTAGCTCATACTGTATGCCAGTAAATGACGAGAAAAGCAAATGTTGGTTGGTTTGGGGTTAAAGGCCTCTTTGAGACAGTATTTCAGTCTATATCGGACCGTCTCCTGAAGAGAGGGAGAAAGAAGACAGAAATGACAGACGAGAGAATAAACGTCCAAACAAAAGAGCAATCGTAAATGGCCAAAATGCGCTAGTGATACTTACATGTACTAATCAGATATTGTTTAGGAATATATAGGGAGACTCTTTTGGTGATATACTTTTAAAGGCTTATGGACATCCGTCTTTCAGAAATTTCTGTTACACTGTTCTGTTGTTAGTTTGCTTGCTGAAGTCTGTTTAGTAATTGTGTTTCAAGGTCATATCATGCACCATGCCAAGTATTATCGACCATACTTCTGCAGTTAAGGCATTTCAATGAAGCCGAGTATGACTTTTCCGTCTTCCGTGGTTCAGAATGTCACTTAAATTGCTTCAAGTAGCCAATTAGGCTAATATTACATGTCCTTGGAAAATCAAAGAAGCTAATACAATCCAGTGCCACGTCCCACCGACAACAACAAATGAGAAAAGAACAGAGAAGCGCGTCACAGTCCACAGTTCAAGGTTAGACGTGGGAAAGCCGACAGAACAACTGTATTTATTCGGCTTTAAAACGGGCTATTTCCCTCTAGAATACCCAAGATATCCATACCAGCCTTTTGAAATCCTGCTATAATATGCAACGAATATAACGCGACGTTTGTTTTAATGATTGGATAACGTCAACAAATGGTGACTGTATATACTGTGAAAAGAAACGTCGCTTCTCATCGGTAGATGCGTTCCTTTTACACTGCTGAACGCACATGCTTTTGGGCCAAAGTGGTAAAAATGCATAGGAATGGGGAAAATATTTGAACATTGCCATTTGGGGAGGTGAATAATCGGTTTTGTGCTTGCAAACTTTGTTTTACTTTGTCTGTTGATCTGTCGCCGTGAAATAAAATTTGCAATCGTTTTCTCCAAACAATTCTGAGTGTAGGTATCCCCTATTTATTCTCATCATAATGTAATGCATATGAAGGAAACTAGAAAATGTTAAACACTTTGCCCCTAACCATATGCTTGCCTATAAAGAAGGGGCATCTCATAATGTTTAAGTCAAAAAGGGGTTTAAAATGGTTCATCTACGTCTTAGCATGTAACTGTATGCCAAATATAAGAAACATAGCTTAGCGGTTCTCCAAATATTTTGTTCACACAGATATTTATATAGCTTATTCCTATTCAAAATGACTAGGTCTGAGAATGGGAAAAATTCTTCCAAAAATTAATTAAATAGGCTCAAAAGTTAATAAGGTCATCTACACCTTGATTCAAACGAATATAAGGATCCTAGCTTATGCTTTTCTTCAGATATTTTGTTCACAAACCTGTTCTTATACAAAATGCCTATGTCCAAAAAAAGAATAACTCAATTAAACATTTACGATATAGACTCAAACGTTAATCAGTTCATCTACACCTTGGTCCAAACTTATATGCCATATATAAGGATCCTAGCTTTTGCGGTTCTTCAGATATTTTGTTCACAAGCTTGTTCCTATAGTATATGCCCATGTCCGAAAAGGGAGAATAACTTAACCAAAAAATTACGAAAAATGCTCAAAAGTTAATCAGGTCAGCTTCACCTTAGTCTGTCACTGTATGCCAAGTATCAAGATCTTAAGCTTAAGCGGTTTTCCAGATATTTTGTTCTCAAGCGTGTTCCTATATAAAATGACAAAGTCGAAAAAGGGGCATAACTTCTGAAAGACAAGATCGATCGGCGGAGAAATAAAAAGAATACAGATCCCCTTATTTTTTATGTTCATACCGCATATAAAATTTCAAGTTCCTATCTCTTACGGTTCTTGACAGTATGTAAGGCTACGTTTGTACCATAGGCTTCAGTGCATTAAGTCGAAAAAGGGGCATAATTCAGTCAAAAATTCACCATTCTTTCAAATGATAATAAGGTCATCTACACCTTGGGCAATATCTTCCTGCGAAAAATCATGATCCTAGCATCAAGGGTTCTCGAGATATTTTGTTCACAAGATTCCATAGGCTTACAATGCACTAAGTCGGAAAAGGGGCATAACTCGGTCAAAAATTCATGATTTTTTTTCAAAAGTTTTCAGGTCATCTACACCTTGGGCAAAGTCTTGCTGCATAAAAACATGATTCTAGCATCAGGGGTTCTTGAGATATTTTGTTCACAAGTTTCCATAGGCTTACAATCCACTAAGTCAAAAAAGGGGCGTAACTCGGTAAAAAAAATCACGATATTTTTTCGAAGTTTATCAGGTCATCAACACCTTGGGCAATGTCTTCCTACAGAATTACACGATCCTAACACCAAGGGCTCTGCAGATATTTTGTTCAGAAGGTTCCATAGACTTACTTGAAAAAGGGGCATAACTCAGGAAATACATGACCGGCGGAAGAAAGAAAATTATGGGTCCGCTTATTTTTCATGTACATGCCATATATAAAATTTCAAGATCCTAGGCTAAGCATAAGCTTCTCACCTGGCAAAAGCGTAACGAACGGACAGACGGACGGACAGACGGGCGGACGTACAGGCCCAAAATAATATGCCCCTTCAAGTTCTCCAAAGTTGGTGGCATAAAAACATGCCTTTTCACACCTTTACAATATAATGTCATTTCTGACGAAATGAAATAAAGAAAGTTGAAAATTGTTTGCATAAAACTCACGGGCCAGGGCAGAATCACCTTCTACAAATAAAGAAATTAGATCCTTGTCTCGAGAGTGACAGTTTTCGACAACTTTACATGGGTATTTTGTCGGACTGATTTACTGGGCACATTAGACATAATTACTTGAGTAAATCAAGCACTACCCAGGTTTTCCTTGGACTACCCGAAGATATATACAAAAAACGCAGTTTCTGCGCTATGTTCTATAAAAGTACAATTGAAAATAAAGTTGTCGTAAAAAAAAGACCACGAAGGAGATCATTGTAATAGGAATCCCGATATTTCCTTGACGTAAAACCACGTGATCATCCATCCTCAGTAAAACAGCATAAAAATGTTTGTGTATTCGAATGTTCCTGTCAACCGGCCAGGTACTGCGGCATTTACACTTCCTACGCACATGTGGCTTTTCTGTCTTCCGTGGTTCAGAATGTCACTTGATTGCTTCAGGTAGCCAATCAGGCTGATATTACATGTCCTTGGAAAGTTAAAATTAGAAAGGCAAGAGACTGACACAGTCCAGTGCTACGTCCAATCGACAACTTCAAATGAGAACAGAAAAGCGCGCGCATCACAGTCCATAGTTCTAGGAAAGACGTGGGAAAGCCGACAGAACAACTGTATTTATTCGGCTTTAAAACGGGATATTTCCCTCTAGAATACCCAAGATATCCATACCAGCCTTTTGAAATCCTGCTATAATATGAAATAAATATAACGCGACGTTCGTTTTGATGATTGGATAACGTCAACAAATTGTGACAGTATATTCTGTGAAACGAAACGTCGCTTCTCATCGGTTGATGCGTAGTTTTTACATTGCTTAACGCACTTGCTTTTGGGCCAAAGTGGTAAAAATGCATAGGAATGGGGGAAAAATTTAAACCTTGCCAATTTGGGAGGTAAATAATCGATATTCTGATTGCAAACTCCGTCTTACTTTGTCTGTTGATCTGTCGCCGTGAAATAAAATTTGTAATCACAGAACCTACATTTTTCCCACAAACAATTCTGACTAATGACCCTAGTTGATCTTGATCGTATTAGGCAAGTCATATTTGGTCCCTTGATATGGAAATGCAGTCGACTTCAAGCTCTATGAATTTCAGAGGTCAAGGTCATTTAGTGACCTTTGCCAAAGGTCAGTCGTCCGTCATATGTCAACATTTTCAAAGGACTGTTCTTCTTGATCAACTGAGCCGATTTCACTCTAATTGTTCATGCAGCCTCCTGGTAAAAGGGGAAATAAACTTTATATATTTGGTCAAGGTCACATAACCAAGATGACCGCCATGCCCATATATGGTAAAAGCCTTAAAGAATATTTCTCCTGAATCACCGTCGGTTGATTGCTTTGAAACTTGGTATGTAGCATCTGGGAATGTACCATTGCATGGACTGTATATAAATGATGACCCTGGTTTGACCTTTCTCTTTTCGATGGCAAGGTCATATTTGGTATTTTATGCTTTTGAATGAAAAAGCTAAAAAGTGCCTTTTTCTGTTGATGTTGTTCGCTTTGATCTGGAAATGATGTCAACTTCAATAGAAGTCAAGTTCATTTAGTGACCTTGGTCAAAGAATATCTGAGCCTGGATGCGTTGCTAACCACCATTTTGTCACCGTATTTTAAGTCTACAAAAGATAGTAATTTCATAACAAAAGCAAATTTCCAAAAAGTTCAGATCACATGACTCTCTCAGACCACAGGGGAACAATCAGGACCTAATGATCCTCTTGTTTTATTCCCTGAAGACCAACCTTGCTTCTTTAAAATGATGCCACTTCTGACAGATAAGTTGAATTTACGATGCAGATCAAGGACAGAAAATTTGATTTTTATCCGCGACAAGAGAAAACCAACAAAGTGGTTGTGCGCTCAGCGCAGACTCAGATCAGCCTTGGCATCCGTCCAGTGTGATTAAACTATTTCTTAGCGCTTAAAAAGTAGCTAAGGATCTAATCTACCTCAATGCGGACTGCGAAGACTCTGATCAGACTGGGCGGATGCCCAGGCTGATCTGAGTCGTCGCTGGGCGCACAATGACTTTGTTGGTTTTCTCGTGTCGTGGCTCATTCTATCAACTGATGCATTGGAAGCAATAACTTCCTCTGATATCTTGGAATGAGGCGTCAATCTGGATTTGAACAATTTAATTAAAATCAATTTGGATTTTGTATGACAAATTTATTGACAACTTAACCAGACATTTGTGAAAGTTAATATCATTAAATGTTTAATGGGCTGATTTCTCAGCATTTCTAGATAGAAATGAAATAAACAAAGTTTTAATAGCCAATAAAGCTTATACTGGAACGCATTCCTTGCAGTGAATTTAAACTTGAGAAATGTTATATCAGTGTTACTGATATCTACCTTGCTAGCCCATCGATTGAAATTTTCAATGCTGTTCTATCTATCCAACAAGTTTTGTCTGTTCTTTTATTGTTTTTAAATATTAAATTCTTGACACATTTATATTTCAGTATGGGTTTCTTTAAAAGATATAACCCTTTTTAGACCGGAAAACCGTTTTGGGGATTAATAACAGTGAAACCAATTTCAGATGCCACGGAACGGCGCACCTGGTTAGGGTCATAACTGTTTGCTTACAGGAATTTCTATACAAAAAAAATAAAAGTGAACATAATGACCAGAAACTCCTAAAACTAGAAACGGACTTATCCAAATAATAAGGATGGACAAGTCCACTGGTCAAGAAAAGGTTAATATCTCATACATCATACCTGCTTAATGGGCAATTCCATTCTAACATGTTTTGATACTAATCAGTCTTTGGGTTGACTGCCTTGTTAAAATTAAGAAATTACAGTATGTTTTTCTCTGACTTTCGTGGCCAGATGTAGTCAGGGTCACTGATGAGGCTTGAATAGCCGAAACTTCGAAGTTTGGCCCATGTTCCTTCTTTTGAATGTCTGCTCTGCTCTTGAATGAACTCTTTAAGATTTTCATTTGACTTCACTGCTGCTTGTATGGTGCCGTGTGGCGGCCGTAAAACGTCTCCCCGTACATCATCCATAATGCAGATTATATTTTATTTTTGTCCTTCTAGATCAGAGGATATATTCTGAGAAATTAGAAATTCTTGATTGGTTTAGACTTTAATTCTAAATCATCGCTTTTTAACCATTTGGATCCTTTTGATACTAATCAGTCTTTGGGTTGACTGCCTTGTTAAAATTAAGAAATTACAGTATGCTTTTCTCTGGTTTTCGTGGCCAGATGTTGTCAGGGTCACTGACGAGGCTTGAATAGCCGAAACTTCGAAGTATGGCCCATGTTCCTTCTTTTGAATGTTTGCTCTGCTCTTGAAGGAACTCTTTAAGATTTTCATTAAACTACAGATTATTTCTATAAAACGTAAAAAGGTAGGCAATAACCATGAACTAACGCAGTCATAGCCCATACTCTGCCCTCAAAACCAAAAGTAAATGAAGTATATACAAAAACTGACCAATGTTTTTCACGAAAGACATGCATGATAAACTGAATGAACAGCTCTTTCCCACACAGTTGGTCATTTAGCTACTCCAGCCGGCCGGACCGCCGCCGACGGCCTTGCATATCAATCTTATCTACTTTAGAATGTGTTTTAAATATCTTAAGCTCCAATACCTTGTCACATTGATTATACATTTCAATTAAAAAAAAATAACTAGAATCAAATGTCGGGATCCTCGATAAATTAATATCACTGAGAACCCCATCATTCGGCTCCAAACTCCTTTTGCCAAAAGTCAAAACCTCAAATTAAATGTCTCATATTATCCAAGATAATGCTATAGTACTTGCATTGTACAATATCTGATTCCCTCTGAAGTACAAGCTACATGGGGAAATGAAAATGGAGTAAAATCTACAAGTATGCAGGGGTGCTAAATTAACCTTTTGCGAACTTGCATAGCTTTTTTATACATTAATAATGGAACAAGCTTAATGTTCTCTATCAGTATTTAATGATATTAAACTTAGTAAATGAATATACTTAAAATATGTGAACTTTTTAATTCTAAAATATAATGAGGAACAACTGGACATATTTGTTTATTTTTCTGTATCTATGGACATATCTGTTTGTTTTTCTGTATCTATGATTTCATGGTTACCATGAAGCACTCTGGATAAATGATTATCTTTGCTCATTAGTTCCTGTGTATAACCATTAAATTAAGTAACGGCTAGTATATTCCACGGCACCGCAAACACAAAGTAGGTTAGCAATTTTATAGGAAAAGAGATTTTATGGTAAAGAGCTACAAATTGGTGCTTCGTCTAGCAAGATGTATTTGGCCAAGTCTTTGTGATTCAAAGTACAATTAAGGCGACGGAGTACTATTCTTGTTTAGCTCGTGTTTCAAAGTTAAACTGATACTAGGAACTATTTGGAACTTTTGACTTAAATTTTTTATGATGAGAGAAACTCTCGTAAATGCTAATTGTTTCCAAATGTAATCAAATCGGTATTCTGGAAAAATAGTATATCTAAAGTATCAAAGCCGAAGTGCACACTTTTTATTGCAACAGAATTATAATTATAGTGTCCTGTAGCGTTGTAGCCGTAGGGACAGTAGTTGTTTGAGGTCACCCATAGTATCTTGGATACAACATTTGAATGACAGAGCTCATTCCTCTAACTTTGCAGTCTTTAATTAAATCCGAGCCTGTTACGCTACTTTCGTTTCTTTGGTGTATTAAGGATCTAACCATTCAGATTTCAGCAGTCTTTTATCAAACCAGAGACTGTTATTTTCGTTTATTTGTTGTATTCTGACTTTCCTGATTCGAGAAAAATCGAAAAAAATAAAAAATTCCGGTCCTCAAAACTTGTTCGTCAACGGCTTTTCCATTGATAAGCGATGTTTACACTACATTAGACCATCCAACAATAAATTCTTGACCCGTATCTTAAATTAAATAACGTTCTTTCGAAAATGACCAGTCAACAGTCAATGTTCTCTTAATCTGAAATCAATAGCACAATAGAGAATATGTACTCTGTAAATCAGAACTATTAGCGAAAGTGTTACTTGTGTCTTGGACTTTTATGTTTCTTTTTTAGTAGTGACAGAAAATTTTACGTTATCGTCACCGCAAGCGCACATCGTTGATTCAACGTTGCATCAAAAGCTCCAAAGTCGCAGTATATGCAAAGCTGGGAAGACGCTATTTTATTTAGCCATTGCACGAGGGTTCTGAAAAAAGTTCCGTTACTGATGGGATGCCGTACCTTTCTATCGGACCAATTCCAACACGCTGCATTGCAATCAAATACTGTTTTCACTAGCTAAAGATACCCGATTATCTCGTTAAAATTGCTTTTAAAATGACTGATTAACTCCAATTTGAATTATATGCAGTCATATATTCTAACCAGTGTACATGTCACATTGTAAAATGCATGAGAGTCTGACGTTCAACTTACTCTATTAGATCTAATAACTATTCACACTTTAAGAGTTGTTATTTTGTTTTCAAATCAGACATAACATCTATTTCAAAACAGGAAATGCTTTCTATATTCCGCGTCTGAAATTTATGTATGCGTGCTGTAAAGCCATGTTGTTACAACTGGTTGAGCAATCAAAGCTTAATTCCTTCCTGCATTTCTTTGTCTTCCAGTTTATGTGTCTGCATTCTGGTTTAATGCTACCACATTTAAATGTTACAGATCTTACTATCCTCTAGAACTTCAGAAAATATATTGAGCCGCGACTCGAGAAAACCAACAAAGTGGTTGTGCGCCCAGTGCAGCCTCAGATCAGCCTAGGTATCCGCTCAGTTAGGGCAGAGTCTTCGCTAAGCGCTTTTAAAAGGGTAGCTAAGGATTTAAGCTACCTCTATGCGGACTGTGAAAACTCTGATCAGACGGATGCCCAGGCTGATCTGAGTCTGCACCGGGCGCACAACCGTTTCGTTGGTTTTCTCGTGTCGCGGCTTATATGATAAGAACTGAGAAGAAGAGCAAAGGCATTTTCTTTATAGAAATTTCACATATATTAAGGATGAAACTGATAAGGCTAGTCAAAGCGGATAACGTTCTTTCAGTACTCCGAGGAGTTCATCGTGATTATGTGACCGACCTGCCCTGATTTATTGTTATTTCCGGGCATTTTCGGCATAATTACTTGGGTAAACCTGAGCAATACACAGGTATTCCTTGGGCTACTCGAAGACGCACTCACTTAATGCGGTACTTATATTTTCTGTTGCGCGTCATCGGCTGGGATGTATGATTTGATTGTCTTTATTGTCATGTTATTTTCACAATACATTCAAAAATGCAAGGGTTACACGTGTTAACATGGATGATTGTGCTAAATATTCCCATAGTATGGACTGCCTAGCAGTCACGTGACGTGGTAATGACGCCATACTGACGTAATGTGCCTCCTGAGTATATATATTTCACATTCTATCCCCTGCCCGCCAGGTTGATACCTTTGCTCGCTAGCCAGTACTTTGGCATTTGTAATTTTAGACTGGTTTGGACTCTTATTCTAGATCATCGTCTTTAAAATGTATATTACTTCGAGCTTTTTTGACTTTTTTGATACTAATCAGTCTTTGAATCGACTGCCCAATTAAAATTATGAAATTTTAGTATGCTTTTCTCTGGTTTCGTCACCAGATATTGTCGGGGTCACTGATGATGCTTTATTAGCCGAAGCTACGTAGTCTGGCCCATGTTCCTACTTCTGAATGTATTTTCTGTTCTTGAAGGAACTCTTAAGATTTTAATTGATGGTGTGACTGCTCTCTATCATGTATTGCGTCGGTAAGCGTGGGCTCGGAGACGGATGTTTGTTGCTACTCATTTGAGCCGCCAGTAATTTTGAGATGAACTACTTGGCACGGGCATTTCATGTGTACGTCTCAAGGGAAGAATCTCACTGTTACGTATTTTCGGAATGTCCAATCCGTTATTAAACCAAGTGAAGCAAAAGAAACCTAGTATTGTAAATTACTATGTATATTACCAAATGGAGAATGCGCTTACTTGAAGAGACCGAAAAGAAGGTCGAGTCGTATTTTCCTTTGTGTTAGCGTTAAGCAGTAGACAACTGTGTTAATGAAGAATTATGTTTGTCGTATGTCAAATTTAGAAATCCAGATGCTTCACATTAACCTCTGTCGTGCTGTAATGATCTGACTAACACTTCAACGTAACAGGTTTACTTCATCGCAGATATTCAAGAAAGGCATTTAGAACAGTTATGACTGTTTACAACACATATTTACTGTTTAAAGTATAAAGAAGTAGGTCCCAATTGATTTTTTACTTTATATTTTGCAAACATTTTCATTGATAAAATGAGCATTGCGATCAATTAAAACTAATAGGTTTTCGCAAAAACGCAACAAAAGTACAAACTTTTGAAGGCATGATTGAGGAAGAACGAATCAAAACAAGGTATGCCAAAGGCAGACTTTTTTGCAAGAGAAGAAATAGGGCTTAATAAAATAAAATGTTTCCAATTGCCAAAATTGTCCAGAAACAACTTTCTTAAGTTATCGTTGTTTACATGGGATTGAATCATCACACAATAAATGTTTGACCTACATTCTAAATTAAATGATGTTCCATGGAAAATGACCAGTCAACATCAGTTGTTCTGTTAATCTAAGATCAATATCACAAATGAAGATGGAGTGTGTGCTCTCGAAATCGCAGCGATTAGTGAAGGGTCAAAATTGTCTAAGACTTTTAGAGATCTTTATATATCGCTAAATAGCATCAGGCCTTTGATATGGTTATGTTGAGAAGTATTCCCTGTGCATGAAATTGCCATCTACGGAAGTTACATAATAAGTCAAAACTACGGACAAATTGGAAGCTCTCCAGGACTATTCAAAACGTTGTATATTGTATAAATAACTTAGGATATATATATATATATATATATATATATAAAATAAAACAACAAGCAACGGTAAAAATAAAAAGACGATTATTAGGTCCTGATCGCCCCAATGACCCCTACGACTGTCATGTAATACGAAATGTTTGGACGGATATGATCTTACAGATCTTTTAAAGACATAAAGTAACAATGCCAAAACGGTGGTTAGCAACGTAACCACTAACCAAGCCTAGTATATTTAGAGAAAAGGGGCCTTAAAATATTCAATCGCTAAGGCCTTTAATGATCTTGACCTCTAGAGTACATAGGGGTTCATATGTCGACTGCATAGCCATATTACAGAGGACAATTGCAACAAAAACATTTTTTCAGCTTTACCGTTTAAAAGCCTAAGGAACCAAATTTGACCTTGTCCAAATTAGATCAGATCACCCAAGGGTCATCATATATATATTTATCATATGACGTCGCATCTGAGAGTGTAATAAAGCCATGGATTAAAAACGATAATCCACTAGTGGATTAAATATGCAAATTACGTCGTAACGTTATGCGTTGACGTCCATAAAAACGTCGCGTTTTCTAATGGCGAAATCGTGACGTTTTAGTGCAAATTTTGCTAATAAAATGCGATTTTAGTGTCATATGATAAATAGAATCTTGCATTCGTGCTCATGTATTATTGAATTTATTAAACTCGTTGGGAAAAACGATAAGATGCTCGGCAAAGCCTCGCATCTTATCTTTTTCCCCAACTCGTTTAATAAATTCAATAATACATGAGCACTCATGTAAGATCCTCTATATAGTCTTTGCAGTACCACAGTCGCAAATGCTTCACATCAAGTGTCAAGGCAATCGCCACATTTGTTCTGGAGAAGGAGATTTTAAAGGTTTTAGTGTTTAAGGCCATTGTGTAAATCGGGGTCAATTCTTAAATGAAAAAAAATCACTGGGGCAAATTCTTTACTTTAAGTGTTGCCTCCTTTTTGGACGGGTTTTGTCACCCAGAGAACCAATCAGGAAGTCGCTAAAATTGTTTGAAATGATAGATAAGAAATATGGATACCTATTCACTTTCAAAAAGGGGCTGAAGAAACGCATCGAATCGACTTTCAGGTTCATACTTCTTAAGAAAACATAAGATTTAAAAGGTTCTAATAATAGTAAGTCTTCGTACAGGTACTTTGGATGTACGCATAGAGTGTCAAGCTTCTCTGAGCCAGGGGCTCCAGGGGAGTTGATAGGATTGTAGCCTCCGGCGTCCTTCGTCCGGCATCCGCAGTCAACATTTCTGACAAAAGTCTCCTCTGAAACTACTCGGGCAGTTTCAATTAAATTTCATATGCAGCCTTCAAGCTAAAGGGAAACAAAGTTTATATATTTGGTCCAGGTCACATAACCAAGATGGACGCCATGCTTATATATGGTAAAACGTTAAAAACACTTCTCCTCCAGAACCATAAGGGCGTTTGTTGTGACATTAAGAGTGTAGCATTTAAGCATCTAGTTCTACACAGTTTCTATAAAATGATGATCCTGAGTTGACATTGACATATTTTACGGTAAGATCGAATTCGGTCCCTTGGGCTTGTGAATTGTAAAAGCTGACAAAGTGTCTTTTCTGTTACTATTTTGCTCTGCATGGACTGTAGAGGTCAAAATCATTAAGTCCAATGAATTCTAGGGGTCAAGGCTACTTAATGACCTTGGCCAAAGGTCCATAAGACAGACAGGTGAAAGGACGTCTCCTCTGAAACTACTGAACCAATTTGAATTAAATTTCATTTGTAGCTTTCTGGAAAATGGGGAAAGGAAGTTTATATATTTGGTCTAGGTAAGATGACCAAGATGGCCCCCATGCCCATATATACTTAAAACTTTTATAATCATCTTTTCCAGAACCACTGGCCGGATTGGCTAAAACTTTGGTATGTATCATTTATAAATATGATATAAATGATAAATGATAATCGTAGCTTGACCTCTCCCTTTTAAGAGCAAGATCAAACTTGGTTCGTAAGGCTTTGGGAAAAGGATTTTTTTCTGTTGCCTATGATATGTTAATGCAGTCGACTTTAACGCCTATGAATTCAAGAGGTCATGGGTATTTAGTGACATTTCTCTTAGAAACTAACAGGGAATGGACAATTATATTTCTTATATAGCCTGTGTTTGGTGAGAAAATGAAAACCCTTATAGTCAAATACTCCGGGTTACATGACCAAGATTACTTAGCACTGTAGATGGATGTAGGGTTTGCTATTTATGCCCTTGCACATCGTAATTTGATACAAGTGAAATGTTAATAGTGTTTAAGATGGGTTTGACATTTGCGGTACGAACGAAACGAAATAAATACCAAGCTTGAAGCCCCTCGTTTTTACGGTAATGGTAGACTCTTGTCATTCGCAAGTGTAGGCATTTCTCATTATAGGATCACACTTGCCTCTTTGATACTTTTATATTTGCCCGTGTAGGAGTCCGGAGTCTGATGTAAATAATATTTCAGAGAGAAGTGGGGATTTCGATTGACATCAGTCTATGATAATCAAAGTATGACAACACTAATATCTGCAACACCAAGAATGCCATTGCAAACAAGGAACCAGGGAGAAAATTATTTCTTAAAAGACTCGATCCTGATTGGGAGTAGAGTAAAATTAAAGTTGACGATGGTCTGAAAGTGTAACCACTGACCTCGAACCGATGCATCCTAATCCTGAATTGCATGATAGAAGCAAATGCAGGCTGACAGTATCATGTATTACCACAGATGCAGAGACCGTTGTAGAGTACACGGATACTGATTGACCGAAATTGACAGTAGCTCACAAAAGGATGTTTGCACGGTAGAGAATGAACAGCTTTTTTCAAACAGGTGGGTTTTCATAGGCATCACTTGCCATATGTTACCGTTTCACATTAGTTGGTCCTTTTTGAAACAGTTAGTACGTGTAGCTGAAGTATGAAAGTGTGACAATTTGTGAAGCAGTTGACTGAAGACATTTTAAATTGTGTCTGATGTCCTAAATGTTTCTTGCTTAATTTGCACATTTGAATTACAGTGTAATCTGTTAGAAAAAATATCTGATTTTGAATTAGCCTGCCAACATTTCGACATTCACATTAAAGGGAAAAGTAATTTCAACAGACGAATGTGACATTATATGCACAGACAGAAAGCTATCGAGCTCATTTTCGTTTTATATCAGTATTAGCGTACTTGAGTTAGAATATTTTCTGTGCACCTTCTCAAACGAACACGGCATCACAACAGATACGAATCCCCACGCACGTGGCTGTTTCTCAGTTGACATCAATGCTACTGACTCTACCAAGCAGTGCGAACTCAGTTCCAATAAACGGTCTATGAAGAGGTAAATCCATTTATGCCTAGTGGACCTTTTTTCATATAAATTAGATATGTCTATACATTATGTTACGGATGATTTGTTTTGTATAAATTGCTGTAAATATTAAGCAAATAGTAAACACCCTATCTTGGCCTGTCTATGACCTTTTTAGGGGACGCTTGTCGTTTAAAATGGGTTAGAGTGTAGATTTTGCCTAACTGACAAGCTCAAATTAATTTTGTTTATCCGACGTGAATATTTTCCTTTCATTTTGACGGTTTTGAATTAAACATATCCATACCATTAAGAACAAGAGAACCTGTGTACAGATTATAGCCCATAGTGTATTAACCACAAAGGGCTTTTTGACAGCTTTTCAGAGAAAGTCGCAGGAAAAGGGAAGTGTGGTCGGATGTTTTACCGTCCACTTCATGAGTAAAATCGAAAGTGCAATAGATAAGAGATATATTTACCGACTGAAAATATGATACTTAATTTTTCATCACGTGAGATTTCTTGTTCAGGTGTCAAGGTACATGTACCTAGAAGTATGCTGTACAGTTGTTTAAATCAGCCACGAAGTCCTTATGACGTCATCACTCACATGGTCTCGCACTTTAATTAGTTATTCTGAAACAAGTTTAAACATTATTCTTTTTGTTACGTCAAATCTAGTCTAATCTATCCCATAAAGGACCTCTGACAGTAACAATGCATATTTGTCTATTTTTCGACAAATTAGTGCACCTTCCTCGGACAGCAAAAGTTGAAATATTTGGCATAAATATGTAGACGTGTGTACTAAAAAGACATTTTAACAGTGATTTTGAAAAAACATCATGCCTCTAGACTAACTTAAACCAATTTCATCAAAAGCGGGTACGTAAATTTTTCAGACTCTGAAAATAAGTTATTTTTTTTGTTTTCTAATAAATCGAAATTTTAATTGATAACTATGCTAAAGCTAAAGTACACACTACTGTTACTGATATTATGCAATATTTTTTCAATAATAAGGACTTTAGCCTATTTGTAGATATAAAGGACGTAAGTACCCTACCCACTTTTTTCAGTTTTTCAGCTGTAGACTATCTCCCCCCACCCGTGCCTCAGCAAGCCACTCATATATAATGTGTATTAAAATAGTACACCCATACATGCAAAGCGGCTAGCTGAGGCACGGGGTGGGAGGGAAGTATCTTTAAAAAACTTTTCCTGTTTCCATTACGTTTAATCATAAAATTTGGCTTTTTCATCAAAACTTGAAGCCCATGTGCTAAAAAATCAGAAATTAAATTTATAGCCAGTTAGGGGAAACTAAGAGCAACAAATTTCAAGAGAAACTCTCGGGTATATTAAAAATTTAATTTTGACTAATTTTATTAGGCAAATTAACATTACAACCGTCAGAGGTCCTTTGTAAAGTCGCTGGGGGCACTTCATGGCTCATCCCTTTCCACCTAGTCCTGTCTTCCGATGCCCTTGTCGAGCTAGTAAAAATCCGTCACTGTTCATTCCTTAATAATATCTTCCCACCTTTTCTTCTGTATACCTCTATTTCTCTTTCCTTTCACTGCACCCTGCAGAATTGTCTTTGCTAAACCAGAAGAAGAAGAAGAAGAAGAAGCAAAAAAATATTATGACATCCCGGATATGAAAAGCGGTATTCTTTATTAGCATAGTCACCTTGAATGTTGAAGCGACCCGAAGCCTGGTAAATCGGTAGATGGATATATGTCTTGCAACTTTACTTCATTTTCAATATAGAAGCAGCGTACCAGGGCCATGGGAGGGTAAAAATGAAAGACTGTGTGCAATGAAATCCCGTTTATGATTGAAGAATTTTCCGGCTCAAGCCTGAATCGAACTGGCACTGAAGTACACAAAAGTAAAAAGCATGCAAAGACCAGGAACTGAAACAATCAAAATCCAAATCCAGCCCTCAAACCATAGTTGGAAACAACTAAGATTACAAAAAATCAAGATACAGAGAACATATGGCCAACCGAGTGAGCAGCTTGTTCCCAAAAGGTGGCCACTCAGAACGTATTTGATAACATTTCGCATATGAACTGCAAAACGACAAAACTAACAAAGTTGCATGTGCACCCAGACACAGATCAGCCTGGGCATCCACCAAGCCTGGTCAGAGATTTCACTGTCCACATGCAGCTAGCTTAGACCCTTATCTGCCTTTATGCACGCAGCGAAGACTCTGATAAGACTGGGTGGCTGGTCAGGCTGATCTGAAGCTTCGCTGAGTGCACATGCCACTTTGTTGGTTTTGTCGTGTCGGCTCATATAATGCATGCGCCTCAATCTGTTTGTTTACTCTCCCTTATGGTACCAATTTAATACTGTGCTCTGTGATTGTCACAATTTCTGGTTATCTTCAAAAAGGGGATAACTGTACTCAAAATTCTCATTTGGAGAGGTAAATCGTCGAATTTATGATAGTAAATATCGGTTTACAGCGGCGCGCCAGCGGATCCGTAATAGGCAATTTGCGATAATTAAAACAATGATTTACCTCGGCGTCCCAAAATGATAATTTTCGGTAAAGTTATCCCCATTCTAATGCATTCTATCAACTGTCACCGTTCAAAGTCTAGCACTTTACAACAATAGCGAGCGCTTACAGTATCGTAAACCCAATCGTCAGCCAATGAGAAGCGACGTTACTTTTGACGTCGCGTTTTGACAGTATATCGAAGGATTTAGTATCAAAATTTATGACGTTATCCAATCAGACGCCCCGCTTATCTGTAAATGCATTAGAATGTTATTTATTTACGTCCAGGAATGATATCAGACCTATACAGGTTTCATCGCAGTGCCTAATCATGATGAAAATTAGATTTCTTGGAACCAAGGACAACACTAATTGAAATAAATTGGATCGTACTTACAGACTAGAGTTCTTGTGACGTAAAATTTGCTGTCATGTCACTAAAATGCCTGAAAGTGAATGGAAAGCAATTTTGCCCTTTTATATTTGCCCCCCCCCCCCCCCACCCCCTCCCCCATTTGCGACGGGTGCCAACGCGTAAAGCAGGGAATTTCTTCTGTAGGAGCAGATCCTTTCCCTATTTTGGAAAAAAGTAAAAAGTATGCAAAGACCAGGAACTGAAACAATCAAAATCCAAATCCAGCCCTCAAACCATAGTTGGAAACAACTAAGATTACAAATAATCAAGATACAGAGAACATATGGCCAACCGAGTGAGCAGCTTGTTCCCAAAAGGTGGCCACTCAGCAACCCAAACCGAACGACATCGTCCATGAAAGAAAACAGGAGTTCCAAAAAGTTTTTTTTTTGGTTATAATATTGGAAAACCGTGGATGTGCACCAATGCACCTTAATGACGCAGTGAACACTTGATCATGATCATAGGTTATCAAATCAAGCGAAGATGAACCGATGGCTAACAGGGTATCATTTCTACTAGTTTCTGTTAAATACAACATTCTACTAGTTCCTGTTAAAGTTAAACAATGCCTTTCCAAACTTATACCTATTATGTCTTTCGAACCTGTAAGTGGCGGAATACTCGTCATACAGTCAGGATGATTCTTTCTCTCCAGTCAGTTTTACGCATGTATACATTAGAAGAATACGAGTTTTTATGGAACGGTAATTTATACCAAGCAAAACTGACGTAATGATAAGAATGACGATAATGATAATAATAATAATAACAGTAGTAGTAATAGAGGCAAAAATAAACACCTCTAAAATCTCCAAACTGAGCTTCTGAAAAAGGTAGGCAATGGTTTGAGTTGTCAAATCATGCTTCACTCTAAACATAGGAAATAAATTCTTTACAAAAGTGTACCTTTTAATTCAGGGTTTCTCCCAAACGTGCATTTCTATCAAAATCACACTTTTCTCACAGTTTAAGCGTTCTACATCAAATACATAGCGTCACATGTAAGAAATTTATAGAGCAGGTTTAAGAGCGAACGAAAAGATATGGCTCTTATACGAGTGGTCATTTGAATTGTATTTATATGAAATAACCAGGAGTGTAAGATTCTGTTTATCATATGACCCTGTAAACTTGGATTTTATCGACTTTAAAATGAAAATTATTTCAATGAGTCTTAAGGTAGAGGGATACTGAATGGAAATATTGGCAGGGTACACCATTATACCATCTAAATAACCCAAAAAGAGCTGTAAAAAAATTGGACAAGAAAAAAATCCGTTTTGTTTTCCTAAAAAAAAAAAAAGTTTTATTTCTATATTCTTTTTCAAATATTTTCCATTTAAATTTATATCAAGTAAATTGCAAGAATGTAAGAACTTTAGTAAATAATATTCTAAATGGAATCGGAAATCCTGTTTTGTTTTTTTGCAAAACAACAAAAAAAAACAACAAAAAAAACCACCACCAACAAAAACAACAACGCAAAAAGGGAAGAAAAATACACGTGGTGGTTTTATTAAATACCTGACTCCCCTGCATCTCCCTTACACCCCTTCCCCTCTATATACAAATCCACCCACTCACAATTAGAAGTTGTCGATAGACTTACAGTTTCACACAAAATCAGTCTATTTATCACATTTCTCACCAGTTTCTTGTCAATAAATGTGTCTGTTGAAACCCAAAGTGATTTAATTCAAATTATTTCAGTCCAAAGTGACGGATCGCGAACAGTTATCAAATGGCGTTATTGCTTTTTGTTGCTCCATCTGCTGATAAAGTGCAGATATCTGCAAATCCATTTTTTGGCCTTGGTTTGCATTCCAAATTCAATTAGTGTGTCCAAAATGACGTCGTCTTTTATTTAGCATGGGTTGAAAACACATGACAAATACATGCATGGATGGCATTGCTAAAATAATCTTGTCCATATATAAGTGCGTGCCAAGTATAATGGCTCTAACCCATATAGGGACTGAGAAATAGCACACAGTCAGTGAAGCGTATCATAAAGTCAGTGTAGCAAAATGTAGGTTGAATACATACATGGATGATGGTATTCAAATGGTCTTGTCCATGTGTAGGTGTGTGCCAAGTATCATTGCCCTAACCCATACAGGAACTGAGAAATATCACAAAGTCAGTACAGCGTATCTTAAAGTCAAATGAAGCATAAAATATACTCAAATCTATGCAAAGAGGATTCTGCTGAAATGATCTTGCCTACGTGTAAGTGTGTGCAAAGTATCAAAACTGTAACCCATATGGAAACTGAGAATATCATAAAGTAAGCAAAGCGTAAAAATGTAGGTCACTGTCCTACATTGTTGGTTACACTCACATGCCCTCGTCCAGATGCAAATAATGTCCAAATAGCATAACTCTTGCCCTTATAACTACTTTAAACCTGACTTGAACACAAAAACTTAACATACATTAACCTATTTTTTTCGAAGTCAGCAGACCATGTAGGTCAAGGCCATACATAGTGCATATATTCAAGTGATCATGTGCTGCTGTAAGTGTGTACTAAGTTTTATTACTCTAGCCCTTATACTTTGTGAGAAAAAGACCTAAACGCAAATCGTTAACATAGGTTAAACTACATTAACCTATTTCTTGTTAAAGTCAGTGGACCATGACCAGTAGGTCAGGGTTATACATGGTGCATACACTCAGATTGTCATGTTCTGATGTAAGTGTGTACCAAGTTTTATTACACTAGCCCTTATACTTTGTGAGAAAAAGACCTAAACGCAAATGTTAACATAGGTTTTCTGCTCACGGACGCAGATGCGAATTCACGCGGACATGAACGCTGACGCATACTCGGACTACGACGCCGGGGGTTTAGTATAAGCCCCTCGCCTTCTGTCCTCTCTGTACATACACCATACACTCAACCGCTCATACTTAAAAAAAAATCAGTAGATACAGCTGGTCACAAGAAACTCAGTTATATTATCACTTTTCTCACAAACAGGAAAATTAGCTGTCAATAAATTTGTCTTTTGAAATCTAAATCAATTTAAATTAAGTTGTTTAAATTCAAAACGGCGCGAAGATATCAAATGGCAGTGTTCTTTTGCGCTGCATCTGCTGATAAAGTGCAAAGATCTGCAAATCAAATTTCTTGGCCTTGATCTGCATTCCAAATTCAATTAATCTTTCTTAAGTGACGTAGTCTTATAAGCAGCGTGGGTTGTCTCATGGGTTGATCATCGTTCAGACATTCAAGATCATACTCCAAATTTAATTTTCGGAATTAAATATTGCATACTCCTGCTCTGTAGCGTAGACTTAGGTAGTTTCGTTTTTGATTAAATTAAATTAAATTCGACCCTTTTAGCTACCCTTTCAGCGCATAGCATGACTCTGAACAGACTGTGCGGATGCCCATGCTTACCTGAGTCCTGGCTGGGCACACACGCAACTTAGACGGTTTTGTCGTGTCCTGGTTCATTATATGACCGCTATTCAATATTAATGCTTGAACACCATCTCAGTCCAGCATGAAAAATGATTCCACGCGACTTGAATTTCAAATCTCTGAACATGTTAGAAATCATTAGGATCTGGATTGTAGGGTCGGTGGTTAACTTATTTGAACGTTCAGTCTACAATAGCAACTTTGCTTGTAAAGAACCTTATACGAAACTGTTACTCAAAATTTGGATTGTGCATCATTTCTTGATGGTTATCAGTCTAGAATAGCTTTCACATTGATATGTATGAACCAGGGAGATGTTGCGTTATCAAGATATGCCAAGGAACTTCGTATTCGTGTCACCCCTGCCTGAATGCCCTCTTCTAAAACTGTTCCCCTATCCCTCCCCCGCCCTCGTAAGTTAAAAAACAACAACAAAATAAACGCATGGAATCAGAAAATAAGAAGAAAATGAAACAAAAGGTGTAGCAGGAACCATTTGAAGAGAATCTGTAGTTTTTCCCTATAGACATGTCCCAAACTTGTTCTTGATAGTTGAGCATCCTTTTCTTTGATACTACAGCGTCTTTTTCAAATCCCTTCTCTCACCAGAGACATCAAAAACAACCCATGACCCCCAAGTTTCTCACTGGCTGAGTCAGTCGTTGATGTATTGAAGGTGATAATTATGCTTTTTGTGTCTATGTCATCATCCTTCAGATTGATGAGTGGTGCGTGGGAATTTCCCACCTATTTTTGCTTGGAACGTTCCTACTACATCTAGGTTTCTTAAGGCGAAACATCATTCTTGGCTGGGCTAGCTTTCTGGCTTTCTTCAGACAAAACAATTATTATAGGTCATGGTCACTTCCTGTGTCTGCTTCAGGAAAGCTCTTTATCCCATGGATGTTAACGCCTGATCGAAACTGATTCTTTTAAAAGATGTAGTCGACCTTATTGTGGTGTTTTCTGACTGTGCAGGATGGTTTGTGGGGTCCAGTGTATTTGTCAGTACAGGGTTATTAAATGTTGCGAATTCAAGAAGTCTGAGACCTTCCTCTTTTGTCTCGGCATTGCAGTTAGGTCCGTAGTCTGTGCACCCCTTTCATGGCGGGTGTATCATAATAGGTAGGTGATGCTTACTACTCGCGAGCACCTGATAACACCTCAATTGCGGGGTCTATATCTGTGTATCCTTAATATTCCGGAATTGTCAATGTTAAAAGGACTTACGAGTTCGGATTTATGATTTGGGTACTTTGACCACTTTCATGTGACTAATATTGTTACTGATAATTTCCATAAATAAAACCAGCATTTAGTTATTTCTCATCGTCGTAGTTTAAATGTTTCACGCAGGCGCAAAGCTAAGAGAAGGAAACTCTACTGAAGATGGTCGCACTCAATACTTGTGTTTGAAGTTGAAGCCCTCTAGCGGCAAACGAGTCTAAGGGAAGGAACTAGTCGAAACGAAACGGCGCAAACTCGAGTACAGCTTGTTATTGATCTATACTGTTAAGTGACAGCTCTTGGTTGCTGAATTGAACTCTCGGGCAGTTGCTTGTTTAAGGTGAGATGAAGTGTTAAAGATAAGCTATAAATATCATGCATTAGCGATGCTTGCAATAACCCTGCACCAGGGCTCGCCGAAATGTAGCAGTACCGGGAAATAGTGGGACCCGTATTTTAGCAAAAGGAAACGGCGTACAACCGAGTACGAACTCCTTATCTTATATGGTTATCCCCGAGGGGATAACCAATAATGGATACAGTCTGCTGAATGTAGACAATCTGTCGAGGATTCAATACCATTATCAGCGTACGTCGGTCGCCCAACACCTGCACCTGTGCCTGAAGCGCACCACTGGAGACTTTTGTGTCGACTTATGAGATATAACGAAACGCTGCTGTCTAGATTTTTGTAATTATACCTGTAATGGTTCTTTTGATAAGCATCAGCTATTAATGGCTGCTAAGTGTAGGCCAGGCTTTTAGTGCAATCTATACTTGTCGAATGGTAATGTATATTATTGTAACTCATTATCATTAACTTCTGTGATAATAATAATAATAATAATAATGTCTTTATTTTCATGGGGATAACATATAAAGCATATAAACACTTAAATAACATGTGGTCCTCTGGTGATGGCGTGACTTAAATGATAAGTCTGTACACTTGCTCTGGCTTAATCAGGCGACTTCACCTATACATTACATTGCAAGGCAGAGAAGTCAACTTGTATTCACTGATCGGCGAATTATTTACGTAATGTAATGATGCGCATTGATCGCTGGGATAAATATTGTTTTCAGTCGCAAGCTGAAGCCCTCTTCACTTCGAATAAATCAACATTGATTATGCTGCATCTTTCTGCCTTTATCTGGATTTTCGAAACTATACAGAAATGTCAGAACTATTTTCTGGGTGTCAAAATGTAGAACGTGTAGCGTAAGATTAATAAAAACAGAGATGTGTAAAACTCTCCCCAAACCTTTGTTAACCGTAGCTACAGACGGGCTTTGCCCGCCTAAAACTCAGCTTCTCCAATTCTTTGTCATGGCCGTTGTAGCCATAAGTTATTTAAAGCATTTCTTGAATATGCATGTAAATTCAATAAAACATTTGATTCCTATTCCGAGAAATGGCTGTCGGACGGTGCGTGAGACTTGACACACTGAAATAAACTCAAGTACGTTATACTCGTTGCGCATTTTGAATGCCAGACCAGTGATAGAGTATGCCATACACTTTTAAATTCGAAATAAACCTGTTTGCCAACAAGTATTTTTAAAATGAATTTTTATTGTTATACAGTATAATTGGTTCATACTGGTTATTTTGTATAAATTGTATTTTCACAGTATACGTTTAACTACGATTTACTTCGTATTACCCGGTTATCAAACGGCTTAGCGCCACGCTTTCAGAAAGGATAAGAACAGTTTACTTACCTACTAAGATTCCGTACGATTTACTAGGGACTACTAGGTAGTGCCCGGGATAACTACCTCGTCAAAGTGACGTTTTAGTGGGTATCTCGAAACTTCCGAACTGTAATAAAACGAGGATAAATCGTCACAAAACATAATAAGGCCTGGGAAAGCGTATATAATGCGTAGTAGTACGTACAGGACCCTCACGTACGAATACGTATTTGACACGTTTAATCTACGTTCTAGTTCGTTTAGACCGCTTCAATACGTTTTACTACGCTTTAATACGTTTTAACTACGCATACAGTAATTATTATGAAATATTACGTTTAAGTTGAATTTTTATATCAAACGTAGCAAGGCCACGCATGTAGCTGTATATAACCGTATAGAATACGTAATCGCTACGTTTCAATACGTATATTCCCGTTTTGGTACGTTTTAAATTTCGTAAATATGTAGGAAAACCTAGTCCTCAATACGTGACAGTGCAACTGAGGCTTAGAGAACCTCTTGGTTTGTCTTGTTACGTTTTTATATGTATTTAATACGTTTAAGCTTCTTTTTAGTACGTTTTGACCACGTTTTACTAGTTGTTGTTACGTTTTACTAAGTATACTCTACGTATATCAAAATGCCATGTCTGTATTAAACATGCTAAATCAAAGTAACTAGGCCACGTATTTAGCTGTATCTATATACGTTTTCACTACGTTTTACAACGTAAACTGCCGTTTTGCCACGCTTTGGAACGTAGTAAAACCTAGTCTTCAATTCGAAACAGTGAGACTGTGGCTTAAGGGCCCAGTCTCATTGTAACGTTTTTAGGGCTAAGTTGTACTATATTTACCGCCCTACGTTTGGCAAAGATGTACCCCGTTGTGTAAGTAGTAAGGTGTTACTACGTTTTTAGTATGTTTTAAATACGTTTAACTACGGTTCACTTCGTACTACTCGATTATCATACGGCTTAGTGTCACGCTTTTAGAACGAACGAGAACAGTTAACTTTCATACTACGATTCCGTACGTTTTACAAGGGACCACTATAAAGTGTCCTGTATATGACCTAGTCAAAATGGCGTTTGAGTAGGTATCGCAAACCATACCAAATCGTAATAATACGCAGAATAAAACGTCAGAAAACGTACTAAGACGTAGGAAAGCGGATATAATGCGTAGTAGTACGTAGATGACTTTCACGTACGGTAAAGTATTTAAAACGTTTCCTCAACGTTCTAGTATGTTCCAATACTTTTTTACTACGAATACATTAAGTATTTTGAAATGCTACGTTTAAGTTGAATTTTCAATTCAAACGTAGATAGGCCACGTATGTAGCAGTATATATCCGTATATAATATGTATTCACTACGTTTCAATACGCTTATTCCCGTTTTGGTACTTTTTAAATACGTAGAAAAACCTAGTCCTTAATACTTGACAGTGAGACAGAGGCTTAGAGGACTTAGAGGACCTCTAGGTTATTCTTGTTACGTTTTGTACGTTTTGGCTAAGTTTTAATACGATTTGACCACGTTTTACCACGTGTTGCTACTTTTTACTAGGTATATGCTACGTATATCAAAATGCTATGCTTGAGTAAAAAAAACTATATCAAACGTAATTAGGCCACGTACTTAGCTATACTTATATACGTTTTCACTGCGTTTCACAACGTATATTGCCGTTTTGCCACGTTTCAAAACGTGGTAAAACCTAGCCCTCAATACGTGAGAGTGAGACTGTGGCTTAAACGATTAACAACAAATCCCCGATATAATTTTGATACACGTGCATCGGTGAAAGCCACCGTTGTACGTGTAACAAAATATCTAGGGGTTAAGCCCCCTAAAGGTATTCAGATCGTTTTGCTCGTTAGTAGTTTCTAATGAAATTTTTACCAATTTGTAAATTTCAGCATATACGAATGGTGCGCAGTTGACAGGTAGCTATGAAGCAGACAGAGGTCTACAATGTTTCATACAGCTTGTAAGTTCCCGGCCAAAACACCATGTGGAAAAGACAGCACAAAATTAGACACTACCAAGGCATCACCTGCGGCTGCCAGGTGAACAGCCATTTCCAATGTAGTAGTTTACCGGGCTAGTTTTAAAATCACAAACAATATATCAATAACAGGCATAGCAAAAACAACACATAAAACAATCAAGAAGAATCTTAACAGAAGTGCTGCCTTGGGACGGCCAGCAGTGAAATTACTGGGGGATGCGGTGTGTGTGTGAGGGGGTGGCTTTACTGGTTTGCGGTCGACCATCCCTCGCCCTTGGTTCTGGTTTTTGTTCATCTGACACTTTGTTATTCGGTTCTCGTGGAAGATTCCTAGCTCATAAGTGTAATATCTCAGAAACATAGAAATCAAAATTAAACTAAGATAAAACAAACACAAGTTCTCACAGAAATAACACACTGAAATTCCAGAGCAGAAGAAACCTACCACTTCAACAACGATCGGCTCGATCCAACATGTTTTTATTGCCGTTGCCAATGTGGTTTCGTTGCTATTGCAACGTAAACTTCCATAGACGTATAAACGGAAAAAAATGCAATTGACATTGCCTCAAAACTTGTAACTGACATTCTGTATTTATGCATTTTTATTCTATCGAAACTTCTTCAAACTTGCTGATAACTAGGAAAGGCATGAAACCTCAAACGCATTCGAAATTCGCCCTTATTGTACAACTCGCCTTATCCGTTATTATCCTTGAGTGCTGAAAATTATGTACTCAGTTTAGTATTTGAGAGTCACGGTCCACAAATTTCAGATCTATCTTGTCGCATAAACCCTTTTTATATCAACATGCATCACCCATTTGCATGCATAAAGGACAGACTTCTTCAACCTATAACCTGTGACCAAAAACATCAGCAGATATTTCGGACTGGACATAAACTATCTGACTGGTTGTTTTGAAGTGCTAACAGGCTGCTAAAAGCTACACATATGGGCCGCGACAAGACAAAACCAACAAAGTAGCATGTGCGCCCAGCGAAAACTCAGATCAGCCTGGGCATCTGCCCAGTCTAATCAGAGTCTTCGTTGTGCGCGTGGAGCTATCTGAAACCCTTATCTACTTTTAAAGCGCACAACAAAGACTCTGATCAGACTGGGTGGATGCCCAGGCTAGCCTGAGTCTTCGATGGACGGACATGCCATTTTGTTTGTTTTGTCGTGTCGCTGCTCAATTATAATCTTTTTTAATGTAGCCCCATAAGCCTTTAACTGTGTAGAACAGCAGACAAAAAAGTATGGTATATGTTGTATTATAAATTATATGCATATATTTTCCATATATTTAAATGATTAGCCTATATTCTTTGGTGCAGTAACTTAGGGACATGCAGTTGATTAGAATTTTAAATTATAAAGTCACACAGGTTTGTTCTTAAATTATTTGAATGATTCTGTCTGGAAAGATTTCAAATTTAGAAGAACAATGTATAAAAAGGCTTTTAATCCCAAGCTGTGCAAACTTCATCTTAAGCAGTATAACACAAGGCTAGAAGGCTACATTGTACTATTTTCGGGATTGTTACTTCACTTCGATTTCTCAGATTAACATTGACGTTCATCATGAAAATCAGGAACATATATATGAAAACATGTTTATTATAAACATGTGTTACAACAACATTTATGAAAAGTATCTGGTAAGTAAACGACATGACTTTTATTTGAAATGTGGTTTGCAATTTTGCGTCAAGGCTTGGGAAAACTCAGAGAATAATACAACTTGCACTTAATACAATTTGTAAATATAACGTGCTCCACATTGTACAAGGTGTATTTATTCGGTTCTAAGGCGGGATCTTGTCCTTCTAAAATTAACACGAATATATAAATCAGTCGTGTAATTCAGCTATAAAATGGGGGGAAGGGTCTCTTTAAAACATTCCAATGGTCCAAATCCGCCTTAAAAACGAATCTAGACGGGTCCAGACTTTTTGAGAATGTATTTCAAGGCACAACACCGTCCTATGATCGAAAAAATACGGTTATACTTAATAGTCACTTATGTTTTACAATTTGTGTTTGTGTATTTTTCAGGCTTCTAAAACCTTCGTTTAAAAAGACAAGGGGCAATTTTAGTCATCATAGTGACAGTCACGTGGGCAATCATATAGTATTGACATTGCTTTCTTCGAATTCTCCATCACCCAGAAAAGGAATATATGAAGTTGTGAACCGTGCTAGAAAGGCCCACTTGGAAAATCAGCTAATTCATAAGCACAATCATAAATTGCACTTGGGTTACATACCTATATGTAAAACTTAGATATTTCTTACTATATATGTTTTGTCTGAACGTAGAAACAGCCGACAAAGGCCAACAATTAGAAATACCTGGGGATCTGTCAAAGAATACAAGGAACTGTTCCATCCAAGTAGTTTTCCTTCTTGGTAAAAAAAATGATACATTAGTTGCAGCCTTAAATTCAGAACATTCAAAATATAAAGACCTCATAATGGCCAATTTTAAAGACAGCTATACAAACCTAACTTACAAGAGTGTCATGGGACTTCACTGGGTGACCAATTATTGTAATAATACACGATTTGTTCTAAAGATAGATGACGACTTTATGATCAATATTTACAAACTGGTTCATTTTCTACAAGAAAGTGACGACCACCATTCAAACAATTCAAAATTTCTATTCTGCCATGTAGAAGGAGAAGAAACTGGAGTCTTGCCGGTAAGAAATGAACTATCTAAGTTTTATGTAGACACCAGAGGATACAGCCCTGATGTATACCCGCCATAGTGTCATGGTCCGGGATATGCATTTTCGTTTGCTTCAGCTGTAGGCTTATATGAATCGACAAAACAAGTTCCATTTGTCAGGTTTGAAGATGTGTTCCTGGGGTTTTGTGCCAAAGTAGCTGGTATAAAGCCAGTAGATCATTTTCTTGGAGTTAACATAGATATCTCTAATGGCAGTTCAAAGGATTGGACGTGGACGATTCTAAAACATTTAGGAAGAGATAAAGTATCATGGAATATCACTTGGCTTCAAATTAGAACTAATACAGTTCAGCACATCATTTTATACTATAAAAAGTTTATTTATTTTGTTTATAACGGTTTATGTTGGTCTTTGTTACTTGTTTTTGTGGGAATTTATTGTTTTAGCTCTATAGCTTTTAGATATGCTTGTCGCCTGTTAAGGAGAAGATTTAACTAGACAATACACTTATAAGTGTCTGTCTTAAGCGGTCTTACATCCAGAAAATCTACAGTCAGCACTTTTGCACCCACAAACTGCTAAATGTGTGCTCATTACATAATACAAATAACACTGGACTTTTCAATACAGGGATCAAACACGTTTTTTCATGCATGAAATTTTGCAAGGTCTCGATGCAGCTGTTGTTATTAGCGTCCGAGGGACCAAACAAATTTTCATTCATGCATCAGTATAAGTCTTGCATACAAGTCTTTTATCGATATCTGCATCTGCAGACTTGCCTTGTGCTTCTATATTGATGGAGCGTTACCATAAATCTTGCATATGAAAAGCTGCAATGGCGTTCATGAACAGCGCGTAAATTTCGTTGTTAATACTACACGGCTTAGCGTCGGATAATGCACATTTATTGATAGCAAACGGCACCGCCTTTTAGACCATAATTTCTGTATTCCATGTGCGCAAAGAAATCATCTCTGAATTAAGGTAAGTGGGTACAATTTCGGGAGAAGTGACGTTTCAGTTTTTGATTTGCCTGTCTTTTCAGAGATGGGAGTGGTCGAATGATTAGAGAACCTTAACTGTGTTGCAGAAAATCGCAGGTTTAATCGCCGTTCGGCCAGCTGAGAACAAAGAACACTCTCTCTGTCAATCCAGCAGTACAAGAGCACCTTTAAAGATGTGGTGGTTTTACCCATTCATCGATGCTGCGTAAATGTGAAGGGAATCATAGGACGAATTTAGAATGCTCATGTAATTTTTTTGTCCTTTCTGCGTGCGGTCCATTCTGGGTGCGGTAATGATCCAGACGTCATATCATACCTTACATGGCATAAACTTAAAGTAAATGAAAGTGGTCAAGGTACCCAAAATCACAAGTCCGAACTCATATGTCATTTAAACATTGACCATTCCGGAGAGGTCTAGATACACAGGCATGGACCCCAAAACAGAGGTGTGATCCGGTGCTCGCGAGCAGTAAGCATAACCTGTCTATTATAATACACCAGCCATATCTATGTGCCAGTGGAAAAAGTCACAGAAAATAAAAGTCCGGTATTTGAAATTAAAATCTTAAAGAGTTCCTTTAATAGCAGGACTTTTTGGTTGGTTGGTTTGGGTTTACTTTGACACAGTATTTCAGTCTATGTCGGGCTGCCTTTCAGAGAGAGGGAGAAAGATGAGAGAAATGATAGAAGAAAGAAAAATGTCCAAACAACTCCTACTCGCACCTACTGCAAGCACAGTTGGCCCTTGCACTTAGTAGGACGACCCAGCATTGAAAGTTACCTAGCACCAATGCTCCACCCGACCACACCCAAGTAACAAAGGAAAACGCTCCCCGCAGTCTTATGGTCGTACTATTTCATCTATTTATTATCCAGAGGATGAATGGTCCTGTGGCCCACATGTGCCCTTGCTTTCAAACAATTTGTTCCCAAAGCCACACACAAAGTTTCAAGGTCACTGGCCTTAATGTTCTGAAAAAAAAGAGTTTTTACCCTATATGGGCATGGCTGCCATCTTGGCCGTGTGACCAAGATTATCTGACAACATTTACTTCCCCAGACCACGGGAGGCTCCATATGGAATTTGGCTTCAATCGGCCCAGTGGCTTTAAGGGAGATGTTTGAAAATGTTGCTGTGCATTAGACTCTCTGTAACGTAGAACAATGGTCAAAGAATGACCTTGACCTTAAGAAATATAATGTCTTCATCTGCTCGTTTAGTTAGCCATATATATATATATCAAATACTTTACCCTTTGACTTCAATAGTTTCTGAGAAATTCATTGTTTAAACAAAGCATTTTATTATGCAAATGCATAACGTACCAAAGTTGACCTTGCCATAAATAAGGTCAAGGTCAGTGGAGGGTCATCATTTGAACAAATCTTTGTGGGGCTCAAACTGCCCATGCGGTACATTAAGTCTCAAGGCCGATGACCTTTCAGTTCAGGAGAAAAAGATATTTAAGGAAATTTACCATATAGGGGCACTGGGACCATGACAATCTAACATACTTTTGTTTACCTGACTCAAGGATGCTCCATATTGGCCCAGTGGCTTCAGAGGTGATATTTTAAACTGATGACATGCGACAAAATCTCAGTGACCTTGACCAAAGTTCAGAGAATGACATTGACATTTAGCATCATAATATCTTCATCTGGCCATTTAGTTAGCCATATAACGTACCAAAATAGTTTCTGAGAAATCCGCTGCGTCAGCATTTTCCCATATAAAAGCATAACATACTTAAGTTGACCTTGCCAAAAAATTAAGTCAAGGTCAATGAGGGTCATCATTTGTACATACTATGACGGTTGGAATCTCAATAATACATAATAAGTTTCAAGGTCACTCGCCCCTTGGTTCCGGAGAAGAATTTTTACAAGTTTTTTCACCTTATATGGGCATGGCGGCCACCTTGGTTATGTGACCCAAACCACTCAAATAAACTTTTGTTCCCCTCAGCAAGGAAGACTCCATATGAAATTTTGCTTCAATTGTCCCAGTGGCTTCAGAAGACAAAATGTTTGAAATTTGTTCACGTGCGACAAAATCTCAGTGACCTTGAACAAAGATCAAAGAATGGCCTCGACCTTAAGCTATACAATATCTTCGTTTGGTCATTTAGTTATACCAAATTTCATACCTAAGACTTTAATAGTTCCTGAGAAATCCACTTTTTAAGCATTTTCCTATATAAAAGTACAAAAGTTGACCTTGTCATAAACTAGGTCAATGTCAATGCAAGGTCATCATTTGTATAAACCGTGATAGGCCAGAGTCCGTAATTGGGCTTCTGGTTCTGGAGAAGAAGACTTTTGAAGGGTCTTGGGCATGTGAAACAGACCCTGCGAACAACTTTTCGTTTCCCTATCCCACTGAGACTCTATATGAAATTTGTCTTCAATCGACTCAGTGGTTTCAGAGGAGATATTTGAAAATGTGGACGATGGACGATCGACGACGGACGGACGGTGGAACCTCGCTATACTACAAAGCTCACCTAGGATCCTAAAGGCTCTGCACGTGAGCTAACAAAGAGCCGACAAGGGAGTATGAAATATACATATATTTACAGCCTTTTGTAAAATCTGATAGATCACTGACCCGCAGTTTAAGCCTGCTAGCATTGTAAGTCAGACAAAATTCAAATATCAACATTGGCAGCCGCTTTTGCAGAGGTTTAAATCGTCATCCGTCTGGAAAATTTAATAGAATATGTCGTACTTGTTTTGTGGCTTATGACATATGGTACACTTAATAAAAAGGAATATGTTAATTGGAGATTCCTGAACATCAAGATTCCAATTAGAAAATAAATTAAGAAGAGGGGACTGACTTGACAGTTTGTTTATAATGATCCGTCATACTGACGACATCAACACTCTAACTAAATTAACAAGGAATCGAACGGAACCAATGTTGATCCCACCATAACACAAGCTCACTAAGTAAACTCTTGTTTAGAACCGAGTCGCAGTCTTGCATTTTCATTGTGTCATGTTTTCGTACTAAAAATGTTAACCTTAAAGCAAAGTGGCTGTAGTTTATCTTCTACCAAGCGAATGAACCTGTGTTATGAATTTTGTACGCTACAACGCCAATGATAGCCATACCATAAGAGCAAGAACAAGAGCTGTCCCCTGACAGCATAGCTCGCCTGAATTGATGCTTGTCCATCGCACAGTCGCTATGGTGGTGGACTGCTATGCATAAAACTTCAGGCAAGCATGTCCATAATGACAACACATTTAAAAGCTATCTCAGAAAAAAGGCTTAAAATAGTTAAAATGAAAAAATCCACATGAAATTTCAAATTCCATGGGCTTAAGGTCAAAGAACTAAAGGGTGGGAGTGCTGGGGGATAGGGGGGGGGGGAGGAAATGGGAAGAAGTACCGAAACCCTGAACCATAATCAACATCAGTCCAAGTATTAGTATCAACTCAGTCCATCGTGGTACCGTGAAATTATGTCTTCATTATTATAAATCTTAAACCAAAATCTTTAAGACAAAATTATAAGTCGATGACCTTTACTTCAAGGTCGTCCAGTGGGATAAGTATATAGTGTATATCTGTTCAAGTGTAAACTGAATCACTGCCAAACATTATGGATCAGTATGAATTAGAAAACTTTAATAAAGACCAAAATTTCATAAGTCCTTACCTTGTCACCAAGGTCACTGTGCCGAGTTGGGGTAGTACTTGGTAAAACTTTGGACTAATATCTAACTACAGTGCAAATATAAAAAGAATTCATCCACAGGTTCAGGAGATATGTGTCCTTAAAAAACTTTAACCAAAATATCCGATCAATAAAAAGACAATATTCTAAGTCCGTGACCTTGACATCAAGGTCACTGAGAGGGGTGGGGGTAGTACCTTAGAAAACTTTGGACCAATATCTAACTACAGTGCACATATCAAAGGAATCCAACCATGGGTTAAAGAGATATTGGACTTTAGAAAAACTTTAACCAAAACATCCGGTCCTGGAAAACCCTCAATTTCTAAGTCCATGACCTTGACATCAAGGTCAATGAGTAGGTAAGGTTGGTACCATGTTAAAGGTTGGACCAATATGTAACTACAGTGCAGGTATCAAAAGAATCCATCCATGGGTTTAGGTGATATAGGTCTTTAAAAAACTTAAACCAAAACATCCAATTCGGACGCCGACGCGGACGCCAGGGTGACAACAATAGCTTTATCTGAACTTTCGTTCAGGCGAGCTGAAAATGTATACTGCGGTAAACTTTAAGCAGTATATACAAAGTGTTAATGCCAGTTAAATGAAACCTATGCAAACCTGTTGGTTGACATCAAGACGACGTCGTATCAACGTCGATGGTACGTCATGGTGTCGGTTCAACGCTGATAAAAATATGTTTCAACGTCATGTGCTAGCAGACCAAGTTCCTCATAAGATAAATACATATTTTGGTATCGGTCATTTACATAGACCAAGGTTAATCGCCTTAAACCCGTTGTTGAATACAATAATTTTACACATGTTCGTTGTGATAAACTTTAGGAGTTTTGCAATTTTAGACATATTCGCGGGTTTTTAAGTTCGCGAATTTGTCATGCTTAATTCCTATTACATGTATTCCTTTGCAAAATCATCATTTTCGCGGATATTAAAGTTTGCGCATTTATGTTGATCTCGAAACTCGCGAATATTACTACACCGCGAATATTTGTACAATTACAGTATTTATTATTAAATAAGCGTTCTCGACTGAGCGTTTCATGCTCCACGATTCTTAGCGTGAATGGATGGTAGGGTCGGATGATGGTGTTGGGTATAACTTTTAGTGCCTGGGCGTCCCACTGGTTTGGATTATAGTAGGGCAAGGACCTGCTGCAAGCACAGTAGGTGCGAGTTGGGGTTGTTTGGACCAATCTTAGCGTGAAGCGCCAGTGTTTTACGCTAAGATTTGTGACTCACGAAACCAGAGCTTCATGATTCTTAGCTTGAGGAACTTTTTCCATAGAAAAAGTGCTTTACGCTAAGAATCGTGAATCAAGAAAAATCCAGCCGAATACACTCGATGTACCAAGATCGGTGACACCAACCATTAACTTCGCCTACGGCTACACAGCTTGGGTAAACCGTAACCATTAATAGTGCCACTGCTGGTTTTCTGTCTGTAACCAACACTGTGTTGCGTTGAAAGTATACCAATTATCACCAGTCAAACGCTTGAAATACCTAATTTGCCTTTTATTTTTATTTTCTTCTTATATACATGTATGCCTATCCGTATAAAATACCAACCGCGTTAATATCCGTTTTCTGTAGAAGCAGCTTCTTACATTTAAGACATTCCAAAATTTCTTAAATTGTATAAAGTGTGACCTTTTCCATAGCCTTTTCCGAAAACCAGTCGCAAACAAATTTCGTCCGCTCCTTCCGGTGAAAAAATAATTGAGACAGACGTATGGACCTACAATTTGGAGACGGACGAGTTGTAGTAAATGCTACTGCGAGTTTAGTGGGATTCAGTATCTGCAAGCGTCGTAAAAAACGGCTACTGAAGCTTAAATAGTTGCAAGCCTAACATTTTGATTAAAGTAAACTATGAATGGTGTCTTGGGTAAGAAAATTCTAAGGAACTATCACAATTCAATCCCAGATCCAACTTATTTTTTCATTTCTTATTTTTTTCGCGCTCTAAAATATAGTGACTGTACCCATACCAAACAACAACCCACCGAAGACACAGAAAGCAGGCCCGGATCCAGACCACCACGTACTGGTGGAGCCATTGATACTTGGTGGGCTTGGGAGGTGCCCAGCTGTAACTGTGGGTGCTTGTGTGTAGAGGGGAGTGGACTTCAAAAATATATGATATTATTATGGACCATTTTAAAGAGAATTCCTAATAATGACTTTTTGGCGATTCCAATGAGATATCACATCTTATATTTTATTCTAACCACACGGATAGATTAACTGTCATCAGATATTCCTTATTATCTGGAGGCCTAGATAACATAGTATACCTAATACAGAGGCCCATATGGAGGGACTGAAGCCCCAAGTCCCCCTCCCCCCCCCCCCACCCGTGAATCCGGGGCTGGAAAGAAGAATCTGAAAAGCATTCAAATTTAGTCCAAGGCTGAGGAACTGTTCATCAATTCAACAAATGCCATCCGTAAGTACAAAGGACAAGGTTCGTGAACCTGCTTTATCGGCCCTGTAAATTGGCAAAAAATCAAACTTGCTTAAGAACAACGGCATTGTGCTAGTTTGTAAGTCTGACATCCCTACTGTTAGAATCAGCACTTGTTTTGTTATTCTAACCTCTCTCTTTTATGTCATAGGCCGATATAATGGGGTAGGGTAGGCGTATTTTGATGTTTTTTGCGAGTTTTCGCGTCTTTGGTCGCAAAATTGACTAACGGCACAGTCGTCTTACAAAAATAATTTTGACAGTGCTTAGATATTGTAATGACCTATCGGTTTTAAATAGATATTTTTGTAAGGCAGCTGTGTCCATAGTGAAAAAATAACTTTTCCATTTTTTTTCAATGACAAATAACTGGGAAAGACATGCCAAGCTGTAACGTCACGGTTTCTTACGTCACAATGTAGCGTTGGGTGACGTCACTGACATAGAGTACCTTGCCGTGAGAGACAGCTGATTATTCAAGGTTAATTGGCCGGTAAATAGGTATATACCGTGTAAACCATATTTAACGTCCCTGGGGCGTTGAATTTAACGATAGTGGGGGAGGGGGGGGGGGCGGCGTTAATTAGAGCCGAAATTGTAATAAATCAGCCACTGCCAAAATACCTTTAATAAACAGTAGTTTGGTTAGAGGGTATTCTCTTAATTTTTGCCTCCCTTCTCAGTAGGGGTGGGGTTCAGCTCTTAAAAGAAAGAATTTGCTCCACTAGGAGCAATTCTTTCCTTCAAGAGTAGACCCCATTTCAAAGTTCTACCTTATCTAGAAAAGCAAACAAGGTTTTCATGCAAGACAATATAACATTATTGAAGGGGGCGTTTATTAGAACGGGGTGTTTATTAGGATTAATTCGGTATTCTAGCTTTGCTGCGCCCAAACCAAACTCAGCGAATTCGACGAGAAACAGTGATCTACGGGGAAAACGGCTTTGACTTCCAAATCTTCCGGACGAGCGGGAAGATGAGAGCATATACTAGACAGCTTGGCACCCATGTCTAAAATTAGCCAGAAGATTTGTGGTTCTGTTTTACTGACCCACATATAACTTTTGTTCAGAAGTATGAGTAGGGTGTAAGACGGTCCACTGAATAGTAAAAGAAGCCATGTTGCGAGTGAGAAAGCAATAAAGTTTGCAAAGCGAGAAAAGTGATAAAAATCTCCAACCATTACTCCACTAACCATATGCATATTTACTGTGCATGTAATGAATAGATGGATGGATGTCTTGTGATTTTATATCCTTTTCAACAGTATTTCAGTTATATCAGGACGATAGGGTTATGATAATGAAAGGTTGTGCACAATGGAATCCCGTTTACGGTAGGAAAGATTCTCGCCTTCGAACCCGGTCCACTAGATCAGTAGGCCAGCGCTTAACTCACTGAGCTACCGGGGCTCCTTTTAACATTCAAAAGAAGTATGTGAAGTGAGTTCCAGAATGATAAATGCAAATCGGAATCGGTAAGAGAAATGGCGTAAATAAAGCACCTGCTTGGTTGGTCTTCTTATTCCCGTTTGCAAAAGCAATAACAGTAAAAAGTTGTACCCATAACGCCCAATTCACATGAAAATTTTCAGACCAGAAGCCTGCAAAATTTCAGACTGATTCATGACAAGCTGCAGAAGGCGTATTAAAAGACCGTCTATCAAAGAGGGGCGGGGGCGGGATGGATTTTGGGGGAGGGGGGGCATGGCACTACGGAAAGGTGAATACTGTGTTCACTCGCTGTTCTTTAAAAAGCGGTTGACAAAAAAGGGAAACTGATCCATAAAAAAAAAGCAAAAAAAAAAACAATTTATATAATCGATGAGCTGAAAAGAAGTTTGTTTTGGTAAACACGCATAAACAGTGATAATTCGCCTCCCCGCTCCTTACACACCTCTCGCCCCGAAAAACAGCTCCCAACCCTAACAAGTAGCCCAGTACGTTAAGCGCCTGGCCTGCTGATTAAGCGATGACAGATTCGAGGTCGGCTGGATGCGGAAATCTTTCCAACCGTAACGGTTATCGGTTTTTTAAGGGATAAAATGAAAAAAAGCAGAATTTTGTGTGTTTAAACATATTTAGCTAATTCAGTTCACATGCATAATATACTCAAAAGCAAAAATAACGCATATTTTTCTTTTTTTTTCTATTTTTATGTCAAAATAAAAATTTGCTGAAATTTACAAAACAGGGAAGACATTATCAATGCATGGACTACACTTCGTCGCAAACTTTTTGAAATTTTATTTGTTTATTTATGCGTAACGAAAGCGTAAACAATCAAGGGGTCAATCTTAAAATTCAGAAATACTGATCGGTTAAATCAGTGTCCTGAACCGAGTTGTGCCTGGCTCCCAAACTGATGCCCTCTTTATCTAGGACGCTACAATGTCTCAGAAACATCATCAAGAACTTTCAACATTGGTAACTTGTAACAAACAAAGTTATGCCCCTTTCTGCAAAACTCGTAAAGTAGGCAAGTTTTGCGATAGCAAAAGAAAATTTTGTGGATTTTTCTGCAAATCGAATTGGAATCCATTTCCAATTCGGGTTAATTAAAAGACTTAGGGTAAGTGGTCACAATCAAATGGAGTATGTAACAAAGGGAAGTAACTATGTACGTCCACCCAACAGTGCAACCACAGAATGAACTTTTTGGCGCTGCATTCTTAAAAACACTGGGCAAAATTTAATGAAAATCATACATCATCTTTATCATAAAGGGCAGTCTATGGAAAGCAAATCGAAAGACAAGATCTTTTCCAGGAAAACATTTTTATCGGATTTTAAATCTCGGAAGTCAAACCGAAAGTGAGCAAAATACGTGCTCATTTCAAACCAAAATTTGATTTGAACGGGTTCTTTACCCATAGCATTACTCATTTTGAATCCCCAATTACCAGATATTTCTAATAATTTGATGATTCAGACGATTTTCAAAAACTTAGAAAAACTTTGGAAAAATGCAGATTTTTGCAGGGGCAATTTGACTATATAAGAATCATTTTTTTTCTAAGTTTTATACCGTTTTCCAGTTGGTTACATCGGGCTGAACTCACGTACAGCAAAATCGTATTGATAATTTAATTTTTGCCACTGTGAGCCAGAATTTTGTAATTGTTGCCTTTTTGACAAAAATCTTCATATTTTTCCGACGAATTGCACTGTGAAAAGAAATGCTACAGAACTGTGGCAAAGTTTAGACAAATTCCAGTATTAAGTTAAAAGTAAAATATCATTACATTTAATGAGGCAAAACAAGACACTAAAAATATGCGTTTCTTTTGCTGTTGAGTATATATGCATACATGAACAAAAAAAGTATCAATAAAAGCTTTGGGATTTAGAACGGAAGCTATATGCTTATCGAGTTCTTCTCCACAGAGCAGAATACTTTTTGGTGGTTATGTCATTTAACTGACGCTATGTGCAGAGGAGGGTGCGTAAATGTCCCTTGGCTTTCTTTGAAAATGTTTCTTTCGAAATATTATATCTACGTGGGGCGATCAATAAATTATGGAACCACCTTTGTAGATTATTTAATAATACACAGAAATAAGAATCCTTCATGCATCACAAAAGAGTGTATTTTGAGCTTTCAAATCCGTGTTTGAACTTGAAATCTTAATGTGTTACCATGGCAATATATGGCGTCATGTTCATGTCGCGTACCGCGTGTGATTTTTTCGACGTCATTTTGGTAAGGAGGTGCTTGTATTTCTCTGATTATGTGCAGCATGTCAAGAGAAATTGAAATTTTAGAATCTGATTCTGTTTAAGTTAGGTTTTAGCCTTAGAAACACCTGTATGATTACTGTTATTGAAAACTTTCTGAAACATGCCATGTATTAAAGCTAAAGCAGGGGTTTAAATAATTGATTTTTAAGGAGTTCCACATTTTATTCCGTAATTTCCAATAGTTTTCTTAAGTTAATTGATCAGTTATTAAGTACATGATAATTTTGGTTCATTTTGCTATACAATATTCCGAAGACATTAGTAGTAAGGACCGACACTCTGGTCACGGATTTTCCCATGTATTTTTACATAGACTTTTGGCCTGAAAAAAACTAAGTCCGCAGGGTCGCCTAGTGTAAAAATACATGGCCGTGTCCAGAGATGTCAATCCATGAGTTAACTTCCTCAGGCTAGTAAGTCTGTGTTAGGCCCTTTTAAAGCCGTAAAAGTCATGTTCCTAGGCTCTCAGAGCTGTTCTTAGGACAATTCAGCGCCATTTTCCCACAAGAAATAGCTGTGGGATCATACACGCAACTTTGCGGGACGTTGTAGGAAGTTTGTAGGATCTGTAGGAGCACACAAGAAAACTTGCGGGATCACGCGACGTCTTTGGCCAGTTGTGACGTTATGTTATAGGAAGTCTGTAGGATCCCACAAGAATTCTTTGCGGGATCACGCGACGTCTTTGGCCAGTTGTGACGTTATGTTTGTACGTTTATGACGTCAGTTATTTCTAGCCGAAGTGTACAAGACGTTGGCCTCCATAGAAGCTGCGCTTATCATATTTTTAAGGGAAAATAGCCACATCCACACTGAAATTGTGGAGTTATTGTGGATGATGTGGATGTTGTGTGGAGCTTATGTGGATGATGTGGATGTTGTGTGGAGCTTATGTGGATGATGTGGATTTGATGTGGATGTTTTGTGGCTGATGTGGATCCACAATGTGGATGTTTCCACACGTCCACATCTACACATTCGACAAATTCGCTTAGTCTCTGCTGTCCCTTGTTCTAGCTTATTTTTCACGTATGCTGACAGACTTCTGGAAATCTCAGTGAGAAACAGTGACCCAACGGCTTTCTCATTATGCCCTACACAGTAGCATGCCCCTCAGAGGCATGGCCATGCAGTGTTCTTATACTGTACAGTAGCAGGTGTCTGTTAGCAGACTCTCGGCCTCATATGGCCTCACCGTAACAGAGACGTGACTCTACAGCATCCTAATATGGCCCTGTATAGCAACAGGCTTCTGTTATACGACTCTTGCCCAAGCAGAGGCGTGACTTTACAGTGCCCGACAACTAGCCCTCGTTAACTTACTACTACATTTTGAAAGAAGAACAGACGACTTGTTTAACTCAACACAACTTTATTTGTCCCGCTAACTGATGACGATGAACAGAGGATTAGGACCGTCCCTCTGCCCTCGTTTACAACATTCATATCAATACAATAAAATAAACTAAGAAAACAGGAAGTTGTATAGTGTTCTACTACTGAGTCAAGTATTGTGCTACAAAAGTCTCATTTCTTTGACATATTAGTTTTTATCTGTAATGTTTGCGATCTAACAGGTATCAGTGTATGTTGACGTTCCTCTTCTACAGTAGCAGTTGGTCTTTGATATTCGTCAAGTTTCCTCTCAAGTAGATAACGACGCTTTTTAACTGCATATTGCATTGCTTCTTCATCGTCATAGTCTTCATCTTCTTTTAGTTTGTGGGCAGTAGATAATACTTTCTTGTGAATAGGATCTTTTCTCAAAGCAGAGCCGAGTCTCACGAGATCTTGATATTTAGAAATAAAGCATGATCTATATGTTGGTTTGAGCTCTTCATATGCCATCTCTTCTGCTTCTTCTATGTCCACATTGGGTTCTTCCTGCAACGTAGTTTCCACCGTGTCGTTAAACTGATCTTGAACGGCTTCGTAGGTTCGTCTTAAGAGTCTATCCCAAGGACTTTTCTTTGACGTTTTTCTGGGTTTGATTTTACCCATCTCCTCGTCGCCGGGAGACTCATCGTCCGTGTCCATCTCTGCTGCGTCTGTATCGGAGTCTCGTGAAGGTTTAGTATAATTATATTTTCCAAAGATATCATGTCCTTTCATACCCTGCATATGTTTATTATCAGTATGTATGTCAGACGACTCTGAAACAATACTTTCTTCACTGTCAGACATTGTTGACTTCCCTTTACAGACGCCACTGGATATATGTCTTCTTAAGCTGTCCGATCGAGCAAATGCACGAAAACACGTCTGGCACTGATATCGACCCATCGAATGTTGCTTGAAGAATAAACAAGTGTCATATGAAGCGCTCCTTTTATAGGTTTTTGCCTGAAAAAGTTAGAATAAATGGTTTGTGCTTCATTCATGTCATGTGTCACATTTGTAAACATACATGCATATATATTATCAGGATTAGAAACAGAATGTTAAAAAAAATGTTATTTTAAACTTGCGAGTTTGAGAATAAAATGATTTATCACTTACACCAACAGTAATGATAAAAAGTTACATTATCTCCTGACCTTTTATCAATTACTTGATAGCAGTAACTTACATTTTATTTCTCTCGCTTGCATCCTACTCGTTTACGGTAGTCTTTAGATTCATCAGAACTGTCATCTGCACGAACTTTCTTAGTTCTAGCTTTCGTCAAAGACCTGCTGGAACGTCTATCTCGACCCTCCGTTTGTTCTTTAAGCTTGCGTCTATGTTGCTTTTCTTTCTCCTCACGTAAGAAGGAGTGAATTTCAGCTTTGCTGAGTCGACAGTACTTCGATGGTCTACCCTCTCTGAGTCTTTTGTCTAATGCAGTTGCAAGTCTTTTCATGAGGTATCGAATCTGTCCGTAGCTCGCCTGGTAGCTTCTTTTCTGGACGACAGGCACACCTGATGAATCTGATAGCTTCTTTAAATCTTCTTTCGTCTGCTTTGAACATTTCATTTTGTCTTCTATCAAGCTTTACTTAAAATGATGAATTTTGTAGCATCATCTTGTATTTATACTTATTTCGATATTCATACCGATATTTAGTCAGAAATTAAACAACCCTCTGTCTGAAATGTAACTTGATCAAAGTCTTTCCATGGCTGAAACGAATATCTTTTCCCGTATCACCTTTGATACTGATATGAACTTGATCGATGAAGGATTTGGCTACAGGATCGTAATGCATATTGACGAATTCTTTGTGTGACTGTTGTGAGGCTTTTGACGTTTCGAATGGTACGACTCTCAAAATAGGCGCAGTCACGTCTCCTACGTAAGTGTAACTGGCAACATCAGAGTACACGTACAACCGACTGTGCATCATATTCAAGTCCACTTGATATTTGAAAGCATGGATTTCGTTTGCAATAGGTCTTTCTGACATGCTCGGATTTACTCCAAGAGCTTCCCCAAGAGAAGCTGGAAAACGAACCCTGACCTGCTTTGAATTCTGCGCAATGACTTTGAGACGATTGCTGCTTTTTACATAAGTAATTCGAATAGAAGCATTTATTTTTGTCAGTAAAGGTCCATGCTGTGTATCTATTACAGACTGGATCTCATCCACCAAATGCTGAGGAGATCTATAATTTCCTTCTGGGATAAACAATTTATATTCATAACATCCTTCTCCGCCAGCACACAGTTCATTCGCACTCTGTATTCCCAGATTATTAACTGTCGCCTGGTCTAGAAATGTCAAAAAGAAAAAGTTATTGTTCTCTGAAATGTTCATGACTTCAGATGGCGTGATCATTTCCACTAAAGCAACTTCCCAGTTGTCCTTATCCATCTTGATGGGATGATCTAGTCTGACAGTAAAAGTACTCTGTGTGTTCTTTGGAAAAGTATTCATCGAACTGTCACTAAGAAGAGTCAGATAGAAGTCCTTCATACTTAATTAATTATTCCACTGTCTCTCAAGAATCTCAGTCAAGTTCTGAATAGCTATACACGATCCTGTCAGAGACCTGCTATATATACAAATATTTAGGAAGCCTGTAGACAGGCTTCTTTATCTTCATCTGTTACTGCACTGTGTAGGGCATAATGAGAAAGCCGTTGGGTCACTGTTTCTCACTGAGATTTCCAGAAGTCTGTCAGCATACGTGAAAAATAAGCTAGAACAAGGGACAGCAGAGACTAAGCGAATTTGTCGAATGTGTAGATGTGGACGTGTGGAAACATCCACATTGTGGATCCACATCAGCCACAAAACATCCACATCAAATCCACATCATCCACATAAGCTCCACACAACATCCACATCATCCACATAAGCTCCACACAACATCCACATCATCCACATAAGCTCCACACAACATCCACATCATCCACATAAACTCCACATTGTGGATCCACATCAGCCACAAAACATCCACATCAAATCCACATCATCCACAATAACTCCACAATTTCAGTGTGGATGTGGCTATTTTCCCTTAAAAATATGATAAGCGCAGCTTCTATGGAGGCCAACGTCTTGTACACTTCGGCTAGAAATAACTGACGTCATAAACGTACAAACATAACGTCACAACTGGCCAAAGACGTCGCGTGATCCCGCAAAGAATTCTTGTGGGATCCTACAGACTTCCTATAACATAACGTCACAACTGGCCAAAGACGTCGCGTGATCCCGCAAGTTTTCTTGTGTGCTCCTACAGATCCTACAAACTTCCTACAACGTCCCGCAAAGTTGCGTGTATGATCCCACAGCTATTTCTTGTGGGAAAATGGCGCTGAATTGTCCTAAGAACAGCTCTGAGAGCCTAGGAACATGACTTTTACGGCTTTAAAAGGGCCTAACACAGACTTACTAGCCTGAGGAAGTTAACTCATGGATTGACATCTCTGGACACGGCCATGTATTTTTACACTAGGCGACCCTGCGGACTTAGTTTTTTTCAGGCCAAAAGTCTATGTAAAAATACATGGGAAAATCCGTGGCCAGAGTGTCGGTCCTTACTACTGACATTGCTTGTTAAAGTGCAATGACGTCACAACTCTGGTCCCCTTTATTAAAATCAGCGAAAAACGTCAAAGTTTGCCCGAGCAAAAGTCTGTATTTCTGCCGAGTTTGAGAGCAAGTCATGAATAACTATATATTTCCTTTAGTATCTGAGACTTTCATCAAGCCATCACACCATCACAAACTTTATCCATTCTTCGTTACTAATGAGCAGTAAATATACACGAAAATCGGAAATATGCAAAAAATTAGAGACTAAACCCTTATAAGTTAAAGGCATCGTTGCCATGGAAACGGTATTCCTAAACAGTACTTTAGGACTTACTTATATATCTAGGTATTTTATATCTGGAATACTGTTTTGACACGCAGCTAATAAAATAAATGCTTGTTTCCATTATTTAATGATCAACCCTCGTAATCATTCAGCTGCACGGAGTGCGAGAAAAGCGACTAGTTTTTCCCATAAACGGACATGGATACAGAGACACACTAAATAATCTCAAGTTATGCTTTCGTTCCGATCAAATTGTGTCCATATCTCATCAATGCTGTAACCACGAATGTATGTGTTTTTGAAAAGAGAATATGATTAAACCAACATGGTATGTAGACTTCAAAGGTGACGTTATCATGTTGGTTGGTTAAAATATTTTCCCATTGATCCCGTTTCGTTTCTGAATGAAACTGCGCGTAACTGCATGAGATCTGCACCAAAAGTTAGTGGCTCTGTTTATATAGTGTAGCTTTTTTTATGGAAAGCGGCTCTGAAGTTGTAGACCCAGTTTCATCAAGACCACAATGGCTCATTCTTACCCCACCTTTTAGACTTAACAGACTGACAGTCATTTAGCCTCGGTATAGGCCATTTGCTGTCTATAAAACAGGTCATTTTGCTAAATATCTCTAAAACTACCACAGCTATCACTGTGAAGTAAAGCCCATCTTCAATGTCTATCTTATACATAACTAATCAATAATTTTCCTCAAAATTATATTTTGAAACTAAAAAGTTTCTTTTGAAAACTGCCCATTTTTTAGAAGATATTTTCACTGTATTTTACAAGGGAGTAAGTTTATTCATGGAACAGCCTTAGAATGGCCAATATTTACCTATGTCAACTGTTAGTTAATTGTACAGAGTTACTCAATGGCACCTACATACCTGTTAATCTTTTCATCTGAGTAAAAATGAATTTCACTTATTTATTTGTTGCGAAGATAATTGATTGGTGATGAATAGGATTAATTTATCTATAGAAACATGTCTTGTTTGTGATGCATATATGGACATTGCTTATAACTATTACATTAAATGATTGTACTCCCCTCTACTTAAGCTGAAAATTTTGTAATTTTTTGTACAGGATTGAATAGACAAAAGCAAGAAATTGACATGATAAAATTCTGAAAGTCAGTTTCCAGTTATGTATTAGTTTGACAATACCAGTGGAGAAAAAAAATCAATTTTATCACCAATAATAAAAGAGAAAATGTGCAAAATGACCTGTTTTATAGAAAGCAAATGGCCTATACACACAGGCCCGCTCTCATACTCTTATAACAATTAACACTAATTACGTGCCTGTGGGAACTGTGTCCTTCCTGGCGTCGTTTAATGAACTCTAAACACAAGTCTATGACAGTTCAGAAACAGAAAGTTTGCTTGTGTGTGTGTGTGTCTGTGTGTGCGCTCACGTGTGTGTGTGTTTAATTTTGCTTCAATTTTAATTTTAATTTTGGTTGTGACTTACGTGGAGTTCAATGCTCACTTTAAGAGTGCTGTCTCACTGAAATACTAATCTCAGAACAACTAATGACATGAAACCACATCAAGTAAAATTATCCTGAGCATTTCTCGACCAGCACTATCTCACTCTATAAATCTGTGAGCCAAGTGAGAAGCTAGTGCCATTTTTGTCGAGCCCGCTTGCGGTGAACGAGACATAGTTGTTACAACTTCAGTTCGGTGTCAGTGCGTGAATCTGTGCGTTAGTGCGTGCGTCCGGCTTGGATTTGCCCGGGCCATAAAAGTAAAAAGTATGCAAAGACCAGGAACTGAAACAATCAAAATCCAAATCCAGCCCTCAAACCATAGTTGGAAACAACTAAGATTACAAATAATCAAGAAACAGAGAACATATGGCCAACCGAGTGAGCAGCTTGTTCCCAAAAGGTGGCCACTCAGCAACCCAAACCGAACCAAAAATAATAATAACATACATAAGGTAAAACATCACAGAAACTCTGACACCAAAAACAGGCAACAAAGAACCGCAACAGAACTACCGCCTTGGAACGGTCAGTAATGAATTACTGGGGGGCTTAAATCGATTTTACAGGCCCAACCTCACCCTCAGTTTCTGAAGTGGTACAAAACATTTAGTTGGTTGTTCGGTTCGCATGATAACCCTCTAACTCGTCAATGAATCATCACGGTAAACACATAAATCAAATTTCAACACCATGAAGAAGCAAAGACGAGGACTCAACAGATACAACGGGCCGTCTGACAGGTGGAGATCCCTGTCCTGCCAAACAACCCCACTGGAAATCTGAAGCAAAGAAGGTCACCAGTTGAGCCCCGGTGGACCAAGCAACAGACAAAAAGGCTCCGGTCCCAACCAACTAAAATATATAGCTTTAGGTCGGGGCCATCATAGAGTCTGACGACCGATCCCCCGGTGTGCAATTAAAGAGTGCAGCAAAGCTATCAACCGTGATTGGGTTAATCACTAAGCATGCAGACTGTCGCATAACATTTAAATTATAGCCAATACGTTTGTGACGTATTATTATTTTTCGGAATTGATCAGAAAAATCAGTCCTACCCTTAATCTTTTTGAATTTGTATACTAAGTCACCATAAAATTCTGGTTCCGATAGGCCTTGGTGTAAAAGAAATTTTAATCCGACATCAAATTTTGAAACCAATTCATGGTGTCTGCGATAGAATTTAGAAAAAGCCTTTCTAAGCTTATGATACCGATAGCCCTGTTGAAGAAGTTTAGCAGTTAAACATTTATTACGAGCATTAAAGTCATCTACATGAAATCTGCATTTGTGGATGGATTTCAAAATTACCTGGCACAATTGTTCTCCTTGATGAGTAGAAGTGCCATTGGAATCATTTATTCAGGTAGGTCTAAGGTCAAAGTCACACTTGAAGGTCAAATGATAAAATGGCCATGTGCGTCCGTCCGGATTGGATTTTTCCGGGTCATAACTTCTCAATTTGCAGATGGATTTCAAAATGATTTGGAACAATTGCTATTCTTGAAGAGTAAAAATGCCATTTGAAACATTTAATCAGGTAGGTCTAAGGTCAAGGTCACACTTGAAGGTCAAATGATAATATGGCCTAAAATTGAGCTTGTCCAAGCCATTACTTCTACATTTATGCATGGATTTCAAAAAGAATTGGCACAATTGTTTGCCGTGATAAGTTAAAGTGCCATTTGAAACATTTGTTCAGGTAGGTCCAAGGTTAAGGTCACACTTGAAGGTCAAATGATAAAATGGCCATGAATGGAGCTTGTCCGAGCCATTACTTTTACATTTATGCATGGATTTCAAAATAATTTGACAGAATTGTTCTTCTTAATGAGTCAAAGTGCCATTTGAAACATTTGTTCAGGTAGGTCCAAGGTCAAGGTCACACTAGAAGGTCAAATGATAAACTTGTCATAAATTGAGCTAGTCTGAGCCATTACCTCTACATTAATGCATGGATTTTAAAATAATTTTGTACACTTGTTCTCCTTGATGAGTAAAAGTGCCATTTGAAACATTTGTTCAGGAAGGTCAAGGTCGCACTTGAAGGTCAAATGATAAAATCGTCATAAGTTGAGCATATCTCAGCCATTATTCTACTTTTATGCATGGATTTCAAAATAATTTTGCACAATTGTTCTTCTTGATAAGTGGAAGTGTCAAGTGAAGTATTTGTTATGCTGTGTCCAAGGTCAAGGTCACACTTGAAGGTCAGATAATATAATTTTCATAAATTGAGCTTGTCTAGGTCATCACTTCAACCTATTTTCCTTTGTGAAAATGTAAAAAAAAAAGAAGAAATACGCTGTCTAAACATTATGTTGTTTGGTTTCTTTCTGGAGTGAAATAGTAACTTAGTTATGTCATAATTAAAGGTTACTATCGCAAACAGCGGGCTCAACAAGTTGTCCCTGGACAACCTTCTAGTTTAAAGACTTTGGTATGTTGCGGCCAGGCCCGGAATCGAATGGACCGAAAAATGGAATGTTCTTTCAATTGTTAGGCAGTAGTCACAGTATACAGTAGAAGGCACATTTAAATTTTTAGAGTAATCTTTGAAGTAACTTTAGGCTGGATGTATCGGTCATTTAGTGCTCAATCGAAATAGCTTGCTTCATTGATGAACATTTTTGTAAGACTTCCGTTTAATCTGTTAAAGGAAAGTCTTGAATCAGGTTTCTGACAAGGTGGGTTCCTGACACAGTTCCTGAATTCAGTCAAAATGTAATGGAGTGGTCATTGTTCAGAGTCCGTATAGACAGTTTGGCGTTATACTTACACCAAATTACTTTTCTAGATCAAGGACAAATAACGCCTAGGTACAGATAGGGCTTCCGATCAACGTTCGTGTGTCATTATATAATGGTCTGTACCATTAGCTAAGCAGGGAGTTCAAAGGAGTACACTGTGGTACTGAGGACAAATGTTTTGGGTTAGGAAAGGAATGTCGGAATCCTATACAGCACGTGTATCAAGACAAAACTGTAGCAGGAGCTCTTTACGTCAGCGTGTTAAGATCTGGCCTGCTTTGTTAGCGGTCTGTATTCAATTCCCGGTGGAGGTGTATTTTTTAACTGTAAATGAAGCTCAGCTGCATACAGAACTTTTATCACTCTGTAATCTGCTTGATATTACTTAAATACGGAAAGGGCCACACACTGCATGTTATGTTATCCATTTTCAGCAAAGATGGAAGATAGTCACTGGGAACAAAATTTTGTTCATGACAGAAAGCTTATATTGCTTGTATAATTTCCCGCCAGTTTCATGAAAATCACACTCATTTCTTAATTTCAAGATTTTTTTTTCATGATAATATGCAGGCATATTACCCCTTGACAGGGGCTGATAACTCTGGCAGACACCAGTTTGCTTGTAACAGAAAGCTTTTGTGGCTTTAATCATTTCTATGAACTTTTATCAAGATATTTCTTCGTGTGAATATATTTCATAGTGTAAATAAACAACATATTTAAATCACTTCTAAGACAAGAACTAGGGCAATAGTCCTATCCCTCAAACGTGCATACACCAGATAAAGAAACTAGCCAACAGCAAGCGGGAAAACATTTAGCCCGCCACTAAAGTGTAAAGAGGTATAAAAAATGATCTGCTGTTCTTGTAAAAATGCTACATTTAGTCGACAGACGCGCGGTTTCTGTATTTAACATCTTCAGAGTCGTTAACCCCCAAAAGTCTGTAAGAAAAGAGATGATAGGCAGGTCTCGATAGGCAACGAGCATCCCTAAACGAGCCAAACCTACTGTCACATTCCGCAGGATACATTAGCCACAGACATTAGGTAAGATACGCCTACGTATAAACTCGCGAGCGCAGGCGTCCTGTATCGAGCCACCCCAATCTCTGCATCTCGAGAAACGCGACGGACAAGGTATTCAGAAAAGATATGTCCGAATAAGCATCGAAGGCAATCCACTGTGCAGTATGAGAGGTATAATCCAATAATTACCCTATCACTTAAACAAGGCTTAACTATATAATCTACAATACCTGACCTTTTTAAAGGATATAAAACTCATGACCAACTCTGAAATTTTGTAAGAAATGCAATCAATTGCTTTTTCTAAAATAAATACTATCCAAGTACCCAACCAGGCACACAGGACTATAAGTTTTGAAAATTCAGTATGATGTTACTCAACCAATCCACCCTATTATGACATTTTAGAGTATGCAACCTCACTAAATAATCAACCATTTATAACAGATAGATGTGTACTATTAAATTTTAAAAAAAGATTCACAGCAATCTGCTCAGTATTTTGAAGCACAGAGATAATCAGGCAAAAAATGTTGCCATTGCAACAATATTTTGGGAGCTGAACTCCCAAATATATATATATAAACACTTATATATAAGAGGTAAGAGTTTGGTTAAATTTATTATTTGATTAATGATGCAATATAAAGGAGTGTACGAAGGCATGGGAATGTTCGAAATTATGCGGCTTATTGACCGCATCCATGTTATGTCTCACTGAGTAGCTGTTTATGTCACATAATGGCATGAGATGAAGATGTAAAACATTTTCCACTGTAAGGACAGGCAATTCAATTTCGGAACTTTTTTATTTTTAGCGATGCACGAATCACTTCATTGTTGTTTTTTTAGTCAGTTCTCGTAACGTTGGTCTTCAAGAGGCCGAATCGTTTTCTCGCAAAACGTAAATAAGTATAATGTAGCGTGTTCGATTTACGCTCAGTTCCAGTCACTAGACCGTAACTTACCGTAACTTACAACTAAATACAATATCTTTTTAGATTTGGCGCCGGGCCGCGTAGCGCAATCGGTAGGGCACCTGACTCATGTCAGAGGTCCTGGGATCGAAACCCGGTCTGGCCACATACTTTCGTTCTCCTTCCGCTGATTCAAGAAGGGCAGTTGTCAGTTACTGGCGAAAGTACACTTAGTGCTTAGCACTTAGTACTGCTTAACCGCTTAGGAGGTCTAAGCCTGCCCAGGAATAGTGTGGTTAGGTCACGTTGTAACTGACTGTCCCGACATGACCGTAGTTGTTTACCGTGGACGTTAAGCAACAAGTCAATCAATCATTTTTTGTCGATTTGAAAATAATAAGAAAGAAGAATTATTATTTAAAATATCGCTAATTCAACTTTACAGTCTACTTTTGCCAGAACGTGTCTTCAAGCCATCTTTTAATTTCTTGCTGCTACCTATATTGCATTCCCGGTGTTCGAATATTCATCGATATTCACCGATGCATCCCCCTTGGTAAAAGGAGTTGCGGTTATTGGTCTTAGTCCTTCAATAAAGACCAAGAGACATCACTGGAAAATAAAGCAAGAAAAATCATTCCCGCTCGCGACAGTCCGTGCCCAGGCTAGCTTTAACATCACAAACAATATATCGCTAACAGACAAAGCAACACACAACACATAAAACAACCAAGTAGAACGAAAACAGAAGTGCCGCCTTGTGACGGCCAGCAGGACCCCTGACATGAGTCAGGTGCCCTACCGATTGCGCTACGCGGCCCGGCTCCAAATCGAAAAAGATATTGTATTTAGTTGTAAGTTACGGTCTAGTGACTGGAAATTACAGGAACTTCTCCGTGGTCTTAAAGAAGAAGTCATACTGAAATTACTGAGTTTGATCATTAACCGCGGCTAAACTGTGGTTCAATCAAAATTATTCAAACCTACTCTAGTTTGGTTTCACTAGTAAACAATCGAAAATGCTTGTAACGAACAGAAAAACCACCGATTAAATTTTGTTGAACCGAAGTTGTGATTTCCGCGTTTGGAAAACTCCTTAAAATTTAATTACCAGTATTTAATACCAGATTTAATAACCAGTATTTAATACCAAGTTTTTGATAAGCTTTTAATTTAATATGTGGGTAATAAGCGATAAAAGGAACAGTGACTAAACCAAATTAGTTTGTAATTGAACTCGCACTTTGTACGTTTGCTGTATAATTCTGATATTCTATTAAAGCCTCTGCAATTCTAGCAAATGGTTTTGTTTGATTCAATTACGTTTACAATGTAATGCATAAAGCAAGTTCACATACGCTAGACGAAAAATAAATACTGGAAACAATTAAGTTTTACTCATCTTCTTATTTAACAATTTCAATTCAATTGTCGGCGGGAGATAACGTCTAAATCACCTGTAGATTGATTAGCTGCATATCAAACTATTGTGCCAATTTGGTGAAACAGAATTGTATGGAATTTGCTAAAGTGTGAGTCTGTTATGAAATGAAGTTCAGATGACCAAATACGGCCAGCGTTTGAAGATACTTCGTAACAATGTATCAATGTTTGCTAAACCCTTTAAGTAGAGCTGCTAAGTAAATGAAAAGTCGTCTATCAAATGGTGCTTTAAAGACAAACCGAAAAAGGAACAAAATAGAAAATAAGGTGGTTCTACTGACGGGGCCATGGAATGTAGAATAAACAGTTATATTACAGAATAATAGTCAAATCTTATCTGATTTCTAGCTCTGATGGTGCATCGTTTATTCCTTATGCCTTATTCCAGTATTCTTAACCGAATCAGTGTTAATACGAATAGATGGACATCTTATACAAGATAGTTCCGTCAGATTTCAAAGCAGCCAGATTTGCAATGCACCATTAAGGAAATAATCAGATCAGTTATTACGTATAGGATATACACATATATACACACCGACTCTCGAAAGCATTCAACTCAATTTACGTTTGCCTAAACTAAGATCATACTTGTATCGTGAATATAAATACTTGTTTGAAATTAAATATGAGTATGTTTGGAAACCATTTTGTATATCAAAATTTCTTGAAATCCAGTCCACATAACGTCCATACACTGCACAACAATTACTTATGCGAAATCTTTGTAAAGGATAAATAAAGGCTATCATGTATGTTCGTTTTATGACCTGTTAATTTGGTAATGTCTAGTATAGTCTATCTCGTAACCTTGCAATTTTGTTCGGGCACCACAGAAGACTTGGCAACGGAACCTTTCCACCTTGTTCTGTCTTTAGCTGCCCTAGTTGAGCTTGTAAATTCCATTCCTGTCCACTCTTAAATCATGTATTGTCTTCCCATCATTTCTCCTGTCTACGTCTTCATACTTTTTCCAATGTGCCCCGAAGAACTGTCTTTGCTAAGCCAGAAAACCTAAAGATGTAGCCATGCCATTCCAGCTGCTGTTTCTTGACCATGGTCAGGAGTTCGTCAGATTCTCCAAAGGCTGCTAAGATCTTTCTTCGAACATCCTCATTAGTGACATGGTCCTTGTACGAAATGTTTAGTCAACTTCGGTAACATCTCACCTCAAAAGCTCTTGTGCTTTAGTCTAATTCTGTTGTCAAGCTCAATGACTCACATACATACAGCAAGAATGATATCCATAGATAATGTAGGGTTATAATTTTTGAAAACTGTGACATTCTACACGACACCCCTTGAATGAAATGTGATGTAGATTTTCCCTAAAACAGTCAAGTGTATTACGCAAAATAAAAAGGTAGGCAATGATAGATGAGGAGAAACTATTATATCAGGGTTATAACTATGTCATTGTACCTTTTGTGTCAGAAGTACTGGACTATTACTATACGGATGGATAGTGATTTTGCTGGTATATCAACATACTGCTATAATTATCTGAGGCAAATCGAATCTGATCAAGGTTATGATCAGACTCTCTCCACTTGTCTAAGAGTTACAGTCCTTGTTCCCCATTGAAAATACTGGTTTTCGGTAGATACCCTTATCTACATGTAACTCTTCCAGTTTCAGCCAGTTTTCATACAATTTTCAAGATGCCCATAGCACTCTTTGTTGAAGATACAATTTTATTGAATATAATCAGGTCGATGCATACTTCATTGCCCATCTTTTTAATTTTCAAGGTGTTTTCGACTAGACAATTTCTGCTAGGATTTCTGCCAATGATCTGTCCAGAATCTGTATCTAGTAGCTGGTACTCCTTTTTCAGTTTTAGGGTGAGGTTGGGCCTGTAAAATCGATTTAAGCCCCCCAGTAATTCATTACTGACCGTTCCAAGGCGGTAGTTCTGTTGTGGTTCTTTGTTGCCTGTTTTTGGTGTCAGAGTTTCTGTGATGTTTTACCTTATGTATGTTATTATTATTTTTGGTTCGGTTTGGGTTGCTGAGTGGCCACCTTTTGGGAACAAGCTGCTCACTCGGTTGGCCATATGTTTTCTGTATCTTGATAGGGCTGGATTTGGATTTTGATTGTTTCAGTTCCTGGTCTTTGCATACTTTTTACTTTTAATTAATTTTCATGAAAAAAAAATTAAATTTACCATGATAGTAATATGTTCATATTTCAGAAGGCCATGATAGGGAGCTTTTGCCACAGTTAGAGCCCTTGATCTGTCCTGTGTTAGAAATCTTGTAACTGCAACTCCTGTTTTTCTTTTCAAGCGATGTCGTAGAACATTTCAGTTATCACAACCTGAAGCACCAGACTTTTCAAGGTTATAGCACAGAGAGAGACTTAAGGGTTTATTGGGGTTTATTGACCCTTGCATTACACGAACGCCGCATGTCTTTCTTTTTGTGACGGTTTCCTTTCGAAAGATGTCCCTTTAAACCTTCAAGGCATTGCCAACTTTGGTGGCTTTTACATGTTTTCCAGTTAAGTGCAGTATTTAAAGTGCCGAATGATAGCCAGGACGGTGCACAGCTCTCGATCTGCTGCAATTGTTGGTTCCACAGCACGTTTCTTTATCTACTGTAGTCAAGTGTGTTAAATAATTGCACTGTATTAAGTTACATGTTAAAATGTCGACGAAACCACTTGTTCGTTTTCTGTTTACTTGCGAAAGCATGCGAACTTCGATAAATCACAGTCATTGAGAGTACTTAGGAAACTACACTGTTAGGTAGCCATAACGTCAAACCAACAACAGCAATTAAAAGAGAACATGAACTGCTCTTGTACTGAAGGGTAGGCCATCGTACACTTACTTTGATTGGAGATTCCTGTACATCAAGATCCCAATTAGAAAACCAATTAATAAAATAGGCTCGAACGGTTTGTTTACAACGCTTCGACATACTGACGACATCAACATCCTTACTGAATAAAGAAAAGATTCACCGGAAACATGAGTTACACAGAGTTCACAAACGTAGAGAACGGGATGTCACTAAGTAAATGGTTTACGCCAGGAAATACTTAAACCTCCTGACGATCGCCGTGTTTCCTTAACGAATACAAAAAGGTTAACCTTAGTTTTTCTTTTCAGTCTATATGATGGCAAATCTAGTGATACGAATTCGTCTTTTATGATTGTTGGTTGGTTTTCTTGGGTTTTACGGCCCTTTGAGATATTATTTCAGTCTATATTGGGCAGAGAGAGGGAGAAAGATTAGAATGATAAACGAGAAAAATATATCCAAACAACCCCAGCCCGACTTACTGCAAGTACAGCAGGTCCTTGTCCTACTTTTATCCAAATAAGTAGGACGTACCAGCACTGGAATTTTATAACCAGCGCTTCGCCTGACCACAACCTCCTCGTCTTTTTTTAAGCTAAGCTTCTGGGCATATAGTATAATTTTTTGTATGCGGAATTAGAAGACGGAGCCGTTGTAGATAAGTTTTAGTGTTTGCATATTCACATTTGTGTCTTCGGTGAATCCATTTTGATCCTGCCTATGGTTTCCGTTTACCTTAGCTTTGGATCGGCACTGAGCTCCTCAAAAAATGGTTATCAAAATGTGTCAAAATGATAAACCATAACTAACCACGACGTCAAGAGGAAGAGCAAGCAAACAACACTCCTCTTTTATGTAATAAAAATCATAACCATTTGACAGTCACAAGGTTCTGATTTAGTCTTTTGAATGCTTTACGGCAAATGTAGGTCAAGAATCAACCACCCAAGCCTTTAATCTGAAAGCATGCTGCATTTCTGAAAAGCCACGCCCATTCAGGCCTAACAACGTCTTGCTCGTGTTGCTTACATTGCATAACGTGAGACGAGGTCACATATCAGTCAGATTAAGACATAAACCTCGCAGATTCTTCAAGGATATCACCATTATCATCAGCGGTGCGATGGTAAAAACAAAAAATAGCCGAGAAATGTTTTCTGACACGGATGTGTGCATTGTGTAGGAATGGACTAGTTCTGGTGGAGGCACCTTTATATGAGCCGCAGGACGAGAAAACCAACACAATAGTTGTGCGACCAGCGCAGGCTCTGACCAGCTTGGGCATCCACTCAGTCGATCAGACTCTTCGGTAAGCACTTAAAGGTAGCTAAGGGTCTAAGCTACCTCCATGCGGACAGCGAAGACTCTGATCAGACTGGGCGGATGCACAGGTTGATCTGAGTCTGCGCTGGGCGAACAACCACTTTGTTGGCTTTGTTGTGTCGCGCCTCATATTACTATTTAAGGTAGTTAGATACTGAAAAACTCTTTTTTTTATTTGTTAAAACAAAAAAAAAGAGTTATTGTCAATGATGAGATCGGTCAACTGTGGGGTATAGACAGTAACAATGTCTACAGTAAAGATTCTGAGAATTCGGGCAGATAGGTCTATACAACCAGTGGAAACCGAGATCAGACGGCTCCTTAGGAAACAGTCTGATCAAGTTCTACACAGTTGCCATTCCATCTGCGCATTTTTGTAGGCATTACTCTATGGTAGAACCGGAATAACAGGAAAATAAATAGCAGGGCAAGAACCGGCTTTGCTTGAAGTAGGTGCAGTATGGGGATCGTCTCTTTTGGGAATATTTGGAACTTAAACACTGTTTTTCTAGGAAAGAAAACATTGAAATGTTAGTTTTCTTTGTCTAATTCTGTAACATAAAATATAAGTTTTAGTGAAACAATATGCATAAGCATGCTCCATCGATTACATATGCTTTTTTCATGATTTTTTTCTGGAAATTCAATTTTCTTACATTTAAAACATGTAAAACAATACTTATTCTTAAGGTAACTGCATTTTTTTACATGTTTGTTTCAAATATCCCATATCACAGATAATATAATTTCCAGAAATGAAAGAGCATTCATGTTTTAGAGATATGATTTTAAATGGAAAATGTGTAAAACAAGTAAATTTTATACAGAAATACAAACTTTTGTTTTCGTAGGAAAACAAAACGATGTTTATTTTTCCAAACCAAATGCTTTATAGCTGTTTAGATTATTTAGTTGGTAAAATGGTTTTAAATGCCCCGCCAATATTTCTATTTAGTATCTACCTTAACTCTGCCAACATGTGCTAATGCTAAACAGTTCACTTAGTCAGGAAATATATATGTTGTAAGACCGTTTCTTAATCTATCAATTGTATAAAGTAAATCTGGTTTCTGACAACGTACCTTCTTGCGGAAGAAGCTGTTGCCTGCCTGACATATAATAACTATTAGCTCCTGTAATGAAGTCATTTATCATAGACCGTTGTCAAGGTTTGATGCTGTGCTGGTACCATACTGACCTCATCGACACAGGAGGAAATTGGGCGTCGCGTGATAAGAGATTTTAAGTCATGAGCATATTCTTCGTATAAGTTCAGTCTTATCAAGTATTTGCCTGAAGCTCTTTGATATTCCAGGATCCACGGATTAAAAATGCAGAAAAGCCTCTGATCAGACAGGGCAGATCCACAAGCTTTCCTGTTCGAACATACTTATAGGTCTCTTTTTACGCAACATAAATTACTAACATTTCAGTATATTTAGGGCTTCAGATTAATATTTGTGTGACCTTGTGTTATACAGTGTAGTTGTATCATGGCCTACATAAACGTAAACATCGCGTCCATCCATCAGTTCTGTAGCACATTCAACTCGTGTGCTATTTGTGATCCAAAATCGCATAATGAATTTGCCAAATGTACAGTTTGTTATAAAAGTGGTTCAGATTGCTAGATAAGGCCAGTTTTGAAGTTCAATCAAATCTGACTTAAATGGTCGCTAAAGGAAACACACAAAAAATTGCTGTTGTGGTTCCTCAAATTTACCTGGTCTTATGTCGGCTTGGCTGTGGTCTTCTTGCAATATTGTCACCTGTAAAGCTGCCTACTTCGTTTGTTTTCCTTTGTTTTGTAATTTAAAATACAAACTAGGTAAAATAGACGTTACTGTTGTTTCAATCATGGAAGCTGAATGACCATCTGTCTGGGAAAGAGCCGTACACGTGTATTTCGTGGACTGTTGTCAATGTATGTACATACTAATTTCCCGTTTTGTTTTGAGGGTTAATGTAGGTTCATTTGCACTATATTGGTTCAAGGGACCCAATTAAGTGGCGACTTAAGACAGGTGACTCCTAAACAGAGTTATCCCTTCAGACAGGTTGACAGTATTTCCAGAATTATCCCTTGCAGTCAAATATTGCTTGTTTGACTTAATCAGTCGACCTGCTAAATAGATGGGAAGGCATTAGTCAGCTTCTGACACAACCGTTTACATAATCCTGTGAATGGGAAAGGAGAAGAAAAAAACAAAGACGGTTGTTCAAGTGACGGGATACGGAATGTAGACTGAAAAGAAAAATTATAGAATAATTATTATGATCAAGCCGTATCCTAGGCGGTGCAGTAACATCAAATATACCGAGTAACTTATTCCGGTACGCTTATCAGATGCAATCATCATACATTTCTATCTTATACTAAATAGTTCCATTCGATTTCAGAGCAGTCGGATTTACTGTGCACCTTTAATTGTAACTTTTACATATAGGATAAACACAGACATCGTTTTCGAAAGCTCTAAACTCAATTTACGTTTGCAAGCAAATAAACTGTATCGTAAATACTTGTTAGGAGTAAGCAATAAGTGTAATGGTAAACCAGTTTATCTGTCGTTTCTCTAAGATTCAGTTCAATAACGTCGAAGTATACTGACGTACTTTAAAATATCTCGGAATTGGCAATATTTATATGACTTGCGAGTTCGGACTTATGATTCTGGTACCTTATAAAGGAATGACAGAGAATACAATGTCATATCTTATTTAAATTACATTTATCTGGCGTTATCGTAAAACGTGAAAGAAATTCGAATCCTGGTATTCTTTCACGTTAGCTGATTCCATCTGATATCAAAATATATGGTTTTCTATCTACCATGCTTGATTTAGCTGTTTGATTTAGAAATAAACAAGTAGATAAAAATATCATGCCGCAACTGTATGACGTCGCATTCACCCTGCGGTGTCATGTGTAGATGCTAAGATCATTTCAAACAACAACGTCTAACTAGTAAGTCCACCGCTGAAGAAGTACAAAATGCATTGCATAATAGCATTTGCTCAAGCATATCATTGCACAAATGTGATATCATTTAAGTATCAGGTCCAAATTACTGCTCAGTGTTTTTAAATAATATTATAATGACATGATGCCTGCTAATAACAGAAAACTACGCAAGGCATCCTTTGTGAAATATATAATAAATGAACCGCGACGCGAGAAAACAAACAATGTGGTTGTGCGCCATGCACAGACTCAGACCAGCCTGTGTATCCGCCCAGTCTGATCAAAGTCTTCGCTGTCCGCATGGAGGTAGCTTTGACCATTAGCTACCCTTTGAGCACTTAACAAGAGTCTGGTCAAACTGGGCGGATGCCCGTGCTGATCTTAGTCTGCGCTGGGCGAACAACTACTTTGTTGGTTTTCTCGTGTCGCGGCTCAAAATATGTTTTCCCGAAGAACCAATCAGGAAATCAAAATAAAAAAAGTTTCCATTTGCAAAAACTGCGGAAAACATACACACACAATCATTTACATTCATGTGTTTTTTCATATCTCTTTCTATCGTGTATTGGTCGGTTTTAGCTTTATGATTGTAGTGGCCTTTATTGCAAGTCTGTTAGGCATGTGTCTATCCTCACACGGATACAAAAGTCGAGCTTCTAAATACTTAACAACATCCTTCGATATTTAGGTATAATAAAATTATTCAGTACAAAAAGCAGCTTCGTAAAACCTTGTAAAGATAAAATGGAGAATTTGTGAAAAACTCCTAAAGCTGTCTGAAACGAAATTTCGTTTTGGTTCGTGATACAATGTTACTCAACCAGTTCGTCTGCCTCAAATAATGATAAAAATATGAGTAGATATTATTTTTACATTAACTAACTGGAATACATTGTCATATTGTGGCTTCTTATTGGCTGGAGCTATTTCTATTGGACGTCGGAAATGGTACTAGAAAAGGTGTTTGTAAAACACTATGTCCCAACCATATGCCTGATCCTAAAAGGGCATGGACAGTACTAGAAAATATTGACAGAATCATTCAAAAGTCAATCAGTCGATCTACTTAACAACTCCAATCAGCTGACTAAGTTTCAAGACCCCAGGTCAATTACTTTTCGACATATCTTGCTGCAAAGTTTAAAATGTCAAAATTTCCAAAGAGACATAACTCCGAATGATGATTGATGAAATTTGTTTGTACATGTAAGTTAATCTACTCATCACCTCCAATCAGCATACCAAGTTTCAAGTCCATAGCTAAAATAGTTTTTTTAGATATCTTGCTGACCATTTAAAATGCCAAAATTTTCAAAGGGCCATAACTATTGATAAATTTCAGTCAAAAATTGATCAAATCATTTACACTTTATTTCTCATAAACTGGCAAAAGTTCAGGCCCTAGCTTAAATACCGTTTGCGATATCCTGCTGACTAAGCAAAAATGTCAAAAATGCAAAGGAACGTAACTGCTACAAAAATAGATTGATTTTGTTCAGAAGTTAATCAGTGCATTTACTCATCATCTCCAATAAGCTGTAAATTGTCAAGTCCGTAACTGAAATACTTTTGAGATATCTTGCTGACAATGTTGAAATGCCAAAATTTTCAAAAGGCCCTAATTCCTACAAAAATTGACGGATTTTGTTAAAAAGTAAATCAGTTCATTTACACATTATTTCAAATAAGCTGGTAAAGCTTCAAGTTTGTAGCTAAAATACTTTTTGAGATATCCTGCTGACAAGGTTTCATTTGGATTTTTCTCAGGGGGCATAACTCCAAAAAGGGGGACCACTCGGACAAAAAATACGTATTAGCTGTTTCTTGATGAATAATCTATATGTGAAATTTCAAAACTCTACCATGCACAGTTCCTAAGATATGATATGCATGACGAACGGACGGACGGACGCACGGATGCACGCACGGACAAACCAAAAGACATATGCCCCCGTCAATTTCTTAAAAGTTGGGGGCATAATTTATGCGTTTACCGGGATACCCTAAGCTACATCAGATGTATTTTAGAGGAAAGAACAACTGCTCATTTCCTTTTTTTCTAGTTCACTTAACATGAATAGATAAACTTTGAAGGGCAGCAACTCTTTTATTTTATTTTTTTGCCTCTCTTCTTAATAGTGGACAACGCTTAATGGAAATAATTTGCTTTCTTCTATTTGTAGATCCCATTAAGGTAGGACTTTTTCGCACGGGGAAGCATTTAGCAAATCACAAAAATCGTCTCTCTTTGGCTGCTGTTTCATTTTTATGGGTGTGTTCATTGCTCTCAAATGACAGCTAAACATGGACATGTACTATCATGAACCGCTTTAGAGCTTATAAGTATCGTTCATGGGTATGAGGTGTGGATAGAAAAATCCGTCACTCGGGATCACTGTTCGGCATCAATCTAAGTATCTTTCATGGGTATGAGGTGTGGATAGAAATATCCGTTACTCGGGATCAATGTTCAGCATCACGCGTGATGTCGAACAGTGATCCCGAGTGAAGAATTTTTCTATCCACACTTTATACCCATTAAAGGTACATTCACTTGCACACCATGTTTAGTTTTAACTTTAGAACTTGTTAAAATGTGTTATTTTAGTGCTTGGGAGGTTTCTATTTGATTTTGAATGAAGGCGCCGCTTTACACGACCGCCATTCGGTTCTTTACGTCAATGTCTGGCGTGCATAAACTTATGTCATTTTGCCGTCTTCGAGACGTCATCATCTAAAATGCACGTGAGCTCCTATACAACCAATGCATTGATATCGCGTGATTTGTATCCGGTCCAGGGTGGGATAACATGGGTAAGATAAGATTTTCTATCCCAAGGTGAAAAGAATGGTATTTTTTATCCGGTGTACAAGAATATAAGATGTGACAGTTGTAGTTCGAACCCGTTTAGCACAAAAACATTGGTTCCACAAGTAAAACGATGTTACATGTACTTAGTGCGATAAAATGTAACTGTATTTTAGACTATTTAAAGAGCTTATGGGGATTTGTTAATCACTGTTTGATTGGTAGACCTACGCATATTAACTTTTAAATCAATTATTCCAGAAAACTTTACCTAAAATATACTAAAAGTATTTATGTATGGCCGTTCAACAATTTGCATTAACGCAAATATTAACCTGATTAGTGAGCCATTAGCAGTGTCTTATTAAGCTAACCAAAAACGGTTGCTTGATTGGAACAAAGATAACAATACGTATGGCAAGTTCACGGGAGGTAGGGCAAAAAATGATTCCTTATCCCACATTTTATCACCTTAAATATAAATCTAATTTGAGGAAAGTGATAATATGTATAAAAGTGAAAGCGCACAATGACCAATTTACTATAAATTCAGTATAACACGATGATGTAGGGTATATCGCGAACTATTATATTAGTTCACGAGGGTGAGGCCGCAAAGAATAATTTTAGCATTTGCCCTATCGTGAACCCTTAACTTGAAGTATTTCTAGATAATGCATAAAATGATGATAATTAAAGACCAAATGCCAAAGGTCCCCCGACATGTGGACATGTAAGTAACTGGGCCAAGTGTTTTTGAAAGAGCCATTGCTAAACGTAGAGTGATGACCAAAGGCGTTTATACTGACAGAATGCGTCTGATTATATGAATAACGTAAAGAAGTTGTTGATTTAATTACTGGTAAGATGCATACATAGATGTTAAAATCTGACTGGGGATTACCTGCCGTAGTTATAAATAAATTCTGAAAAGTTAGAAGGATAGATCAAGGACAATAAATGTTGAAATAATCATGTGATCATGACAATCTTCTTCAAATGAGAAGTCCAAGATTAAATAACAGAATTTTTCGTGACAGGAAATATTGCCTACATAAGATTAACATCAACATAATGATTTAAAGCTATAAATATTGCAAAATGAACCTGGGATAAAATAATTTCTTGCACACCAGATAATAAAAAAGCCATTCTTTTCACCTTGGATAGAAAATCTTTTCTTGCACACCGGATAGAAAATGCCATTCTTTTCACCTGGGATAGAACATCTTTTCTCCCACCTTTGCACATATAAGATAGACCCTCAGCTCATATAAGAAACTTCTATCTTACACCTGGCAACATATTTCTTATATAAGCAACCAGACTTTTTCAATTTTTGACGAATATAAATTTTAATTTTAAATGAACAAATTGGACACGCAAGCATGATAGATGACGTCTGATAGCAGAACATAGGTTTTGACGTCACTCAATTTTAATGACGTCACTAAAGCCGGTTATAAAACGTCGCTAGTAATTTTGACGCGAGTGACGTGAGAGGCTAAGTTGCATTTTGTTTTCGCCCTCTGGAAGATAAAGTAGTCCACATATCGTGTTTTCTTTCTATGTTTTAGGTGCAAACTCTGTTAACACCAATTTTAGGACCCGATAAACAAACTGGGCTGCTGATAATTTACTTCAAGTCTCCGGTTATAAAGTTAAAATTTTTCTGTTCTGAAGCCTAATCCGACTTGAGGTTTAAAAGCCAGTCCATGTAGAATAGGTAAATCTCACCCTCTGGGTCGGAATTTCAACCAGGGACTTGGCAAACCTCGTCCCTGGTTGAAATTCCGACACCTCGCGTGAGATTTCCCTCACCTACATGGACACTCATGATGGATTGTTATAATCTTACCGAGGACCGAATAAAAATCACGAGCATTCAATGCATTGGTTGAATTGCAAGTCGCGGATCTGCGTCGTCAAGTGACTCTCAAGTACTAAAAGGACCATTGACAGTGACAGTATCAATGAATATTTGCCTATTTTTCGACAAATTATTGCACCTTCCTTGGACAGCAAAAGTTGAAATATTTGGCATTAATATGTAGACGTGTGTACTATAAAGACATTTTAACCATAATTTTGAAAAAAAACATCATGCCTTTAGACTAACTTAAACCGATTTCATCAAGAGAGGCAGGTAAATTTTTCAGTCTCTGAAAATAAGTCCAATTTTTTCGGTTTTCTAATATACCAAAATTTTAATTGATAACTATACCAGAACTGACGTACACATTTCTGCTACTGATATCATGCAATATTTTTTTCAATAATAACGACTTTAGCCTATTTTTTTTATATAAAGGGTGTAAGTTCCCCACCCACTGTTTCAGTTTTTCAGCTGTAGACTATCTTTTCCCCACGTGCCTCAGCAAGCCACTCACATATAATGTGTATTATGATAGTACACACATACATGCAAAGTGGCTAGCTGAGACACGGGGGAAAAGTATCTTTAATAAACTTATCCTGTTTCCATTACGTTTAATTATAAAATTTAGCTTTTTCCACCAAAAATTGAAGTCTATGTGCTAAAAATTTAGAAATTAAATTCATAGCCAGTTAGGGGAAGTTGAGAGCAACAAATTTCAAGAGAAAGTCTTGGGTCTATCAAAAATTTAATTTTGACTGATTTTATAGGCAACCGTCAGAGGTCCTTACGCATTTTAACAAGTTGTAAAGTTAAAACAAAACGTGGTGTGCACGAAAAAGTATCTTTCATCGGTGTGAGGTGCGGATAGAAAAATCCATCACTCGGGATCACTGTGATCCTCATGACGGATTTTTTCTATCCACACCTCGCGCCTATGAATTACACTCATAATCTTATCCATGTTATCTTACCCGGGACCGGATAAAAGTCACGAGCTGTCAATGCATTGGTTGTATAGAAGCTCATGTACCTGCGTCGTAAAGTGACGTTGGCTTGTTAGATGATAACGTCATGGAAACGGCAATATGACGTCAGTTTATGCTCGCCAGTCGTTGACCTAAAGAGCCGAATGGCGATCGTTACAAACGGGGCCTTCTTTCAAAATCAAATTGAAACCTCTCAAGCACTAGAATTACGCATTTTAACAAATTCAGTATGAAGTTAAAACAAAACGTGGTGTACAAGAAAAAGTATCTATCATGGGTGCGAGGTGTGGATAGAAAAACACGTCACTCGGGATCAACCAAAATGCTTAGTATGATTACGTCAATCTTCCTTGTCAACAGGCTTTGAACAAAACTCGAAGTTTGACGTAGCGGGACGTAGTCTAGGCCCTTCCAGACCCTTTCTAACAATACCCTGAAATATTATTGCTTAGAGGAGTTGGTTTAAACAGTATTTATTTGTTGAAAATGTACATGCAGTGATATTATATATACAATGAACATAGAGGATTTGGACGGAAGCTCAAAGCTTATAGAGTCCATTTCCTCACAAACAATATAACTACATACAATATACACAACATGACACATGTAAACGTATCCCTGGAACCTCTATAACTGTAAACGACATATGACACATTCTCAGAAAGCTATGCGTAAGACGAATTATAATTATAATAATATTAATGATAGAGAAACAGATGCTTGTAAATGATTCAAGGTGGAAAGATATCTTCAAATAATAAATATTGATTACAGGGAATTAAGATGTTGGCTGAATTTGATCGAAACAAGAAGAAAGGGTTACGCAATCGGTGGCCCCAACCCACCCCCAAACCTATATGTATCATTTCTTTAGCCATTAAATAATGCCATTGTGCTGTTGTCTGCCTAACTTTGCCTTGCTATCAAGAGTAAAAGGTAAAATGACAGAGGAAAAATAATCTTAACAATGTTCTTTAATCACACGCAGGTAATGTTTTAGTATATACTGATGTATAGCAATTTGTCAAGTTAGCGAGTCTCGGTAATTAGGTGTTATCCCTCTCTATCGTGGCTCGCGAGCTTGGCAAATTTGGCTGTAGTAAGTAAGTAAGAAGAACATTACCATAACTTAGATGCATATCCGTATATAACAGTTTGCAAAGTTTGCAAGCCAAAGTGCTTAGAGGAGTTTGTTTGCAACTGTCTATGGACAGATGCTACCATATGACCTTTAAAAGTAGTTCACATTTGATATTCATTAATTGTCTTCAATCATCATATAAAAGACAAAGTAAAAAGATGACATGATCAGAAATTAACATAGTCAAATCCAACATCCCGCCTTCTAAACCAAAAGGGACAGAAGGGACAAAAGCAGTCATAGTTCACGACAGACAGGTACGGTATACCGAATGAGCAGCTCTTTTTCAAACAGGGGATCATTCAGCTTCCCTAATCAAAAACAGCAGCAACATCTACTTTTTCCTTAAGACTATTTTAAATTACAAAATAAAACTAAACAGAAAGCAGAATGGACAGTTATTCAGGTGACCAAACAGCTAAAGACCATAGACAAGCGGCTATAACAACATGTAATATTGACGAACAACAACAGATGTATTGCCCTGGAACGGTCAGTAAAAGATTACCAGTGTGTGTGTGTGAGAGAGAGGGGGGGGTTGGGTACTAGTACATGCACTAAGCTCTCACCCTCTGCTTCTGCTGTGGTTCGAAACAACTAGTTATCTGTTTAGTCTGCATGAAGTTTTCCTAACCCATCAATGAATCATCACAGGAAACATACAAATCAAGTATAAAACCTTTGATGAATTAGACATGAGGACTCGACAGAAACAACGTATTATAACATCTGAAGATCCCTGGGGTGTCCTAAAGCCGCAACTGAAACACCGGAGCAAAAAAAAAAATAGCTGAAGCCCAAATAATCTAGCAACAGACAAGACAAGCTCCAGCACCAACCAGTTAAACTAAATAGCTTATTTTGGGACAATCAAGGAGTCTGTTGCCCGCATTAAAGATGGAAGCAAAGTTATTAACCATGATTGGGTTAACCACTATATTTGCAGACTGCAGCATTATGTGTATGTTATTTCCAATACATTTATAATGTTTGATAATTTTCTGAACTGATCAGAAAAATCAGCCCTTCTTACGATTTGTTTTTGAATTCATTGACTAAATCACCTTTAAATTCTGATTCTGATAGGCCCTCTTGCAATTGAGTTTTTAATCCGACCTTGAAATTAGAAACCAGTTCATAGTGTTAGCGACAGAATTTTGAAAGAGCATTCGAATTTTTTGATACTGATAGCCCTGTGTGAGAAATTAAGCAGTTAAAATTTAATTTCGGGCATTCAAGTCAGTCACATGATTAGATACTCTAATTTCTTTATTGTCTTCAATTAGGCTTCAGACATGATAGTTTTTGGGCTCCTGGCGAAAACTGACCAAGCGTTTAAGTGTTGTTCTTCCCCCTAAGTGTTCATCTTGTTTTATCTTCGACTATGATCCTGATTTATGAGCCGCGACACGAGAGAAACATGAATGTGGTTATGCGTCCAGCGCAAATTCAGATCAACTTGGGTCTAAGCTACCACCATTCGGACAGCGAAGGCTCTGATTAGACTGGACAGATGCCCGGGCTGATCTGAGTCTGCGCTTGGCGCACAACCACATTGTTGGTTTTGTCGTGTCGTAGCTCATTTATATGTCGATTTTTTCATCAACTGATGAATTAGAAGTTCTTAAAAGCACCAAATAACTTGACCTGTGTGTGAGTTTGTGTGTGAACCGCGATCAAATCCCGTGCAAGGGATCTTCGCATGTAAAGTAAAAAAAAAACTAGGCAACGATCAGGAATTCATACAATCAAATCCCACATCCCGCCATCAAAAGAAAGAACACACATAAATTAACAAAACGTCACGAAAGACACGCACGGTAAACCGAATAAACATTTTTTTTCTTTAACAGGTGGTCATTCAGCTACCGTAATTGAAAACAACGGGAACATCTATGTTAACATATTTTCTACTTTAAACTCCAAAACAAGACTAAGCAGAAAGCAGAATGGACAGCTATTCAGGTGGTCATATTGCTAGAGACCGTGGACAAGCGCACATAACAATTTTAAATTAAGCCACCGTCTTGGATCGGTCAGTAATAGAAAACTAGACAGCTTGAACAAGTTTAAAATCGAAAGTGAAAATGAGAACTTAAACGTAGGAAATGAGAAATAGGAAGTGACAAAAAGGAATTTACCATCGCTGTTTCGTAGGAAAGACTTTCATCAGACTATTTGAATGCACAGACTGAATTGAGTACTCGATGGGAAAATATGTCATAGGACGAATATTTTCTCGATCTGAGTATTCGATGGGAAAATATGTCATAAAGGACGCATATTTTCTTGACGCGGCTAAGTATTTATTATGCTTGCCTTTTGGAATGTAGAGACACGTCATGAGAATCAGACTTTCAAGGACAAGGCTTTACAACGCTTGTTTACATAACAAGACATCAAAAGGCACTAATTTGCTTTTAGTAGGAAAGGACATTGAAAATATATGCGCTAGGGTAAAGTAATAATGAAGGCGCGAAGGGATTGCCATAATGATAGATCACAGCGTACCTATTACACCAAGAAAAGGACACTGATACTGACGTAACTAGTATATTACACTTCAAAAAGAACATTTCAAAATAATTGGTTCATGTCGCTATCCTTTCCTCGTTTGCTTGAATACCATTTTGAAATTTTCGTTTCGAAACAAATTGCCTTTGCATGCCGTTTTGTGAGTTTACTTCTGCTTCTCCCTAATGTGCATCTTGAACTGAAAGAATTTAAAGGCTCTGGAAAGGAGTTTATCTTTATGCTTAAGGTGGTGATAATCACTGCAGTCCTAGTGAAAAGCAAAACCCATAAAAAATATCCTGGAATCACAGCTATTAGAGAGAGTTGAATTCCTCCCCATGATTGCTATCATTCCTGCTAAGGGAACCAACTTTTGTGACCTCCTGTTTGCCTCCCCGTACATCAAATCAACACCAAATTAGGGTCCACACCCGGAGCAACGACTCCGCTCATAAGGGAGAAAACTCCGCTCATTAGTGACTTATTCCCAATGAGAAGGGAGGCAAATAGCAAATAAAGTTGCAATATGTAGGAACGTCTAGAAAAAATTGGGATGTTGGATCTTGCCTCATGGCGTTATATCAGGAAAGAGTGTAAAGTCGTTTAGGCGAACGGGAAGTAATGGGACGCGTACGTCGGTTGCGACGTAACGTCGGTAGTGCAGCATCATAACATTGTTTTCAAAATGTAATGGAGGTGCAGGTGTGAAAAGGTTAGTTTTATTTAGTATTGATTCGTCTTGATAAAGGCCGGAAGGCCGAAAATTTTAAATAAAGTATTTGTCTCCCTTCTCATTAGGAATCAGTCACTAATGAGCGGAGTTTTCTCCCTTATGAGCGGAGCCGTTGCTCTGGATTGCATGTATGCTTGTTTCTATAACCGATACCCCCACCCCTCTCCCACCCCTTGCAGTAAATGTTTGCTGACCGTTCAGACCGCTCAGTAATATTTCGCTGCAGCCGCAAAAGCAGAGGGGGCGGTTTAGATCAAGTAAAACAAGTTTAAGCCCAAAAGTAAACTTCTGCTGACCTTTCAAAGGCAGTACCTCTGTTGTCGCTCCTCAGTGTTGCATACTGTCAACGTATATTTAAATGTAAATTCCCTTTGATAAAATAACGGTTTAACAAGGTCCCAGAATTCATATCTATGTCTCACACAAGTCCACAAAACGAAAAGTAAGTATCAGATACACATCGGAATACCAATGTCGGTTGACTGTTAACCTTCAATACAGTTAAGCCTGCAATAAGCCACACATCTGTAACTTAACATTATTTTATACTGTCGGCATTAATACGAGTAGTTCTTCCTTTTCCCCTGCTTTTGTATTTGACCTGAAGACATGATGGAATTCTGCAATGGGCTGTTGTGTTTGCAATAATATTATTTTGTTTTCAATTTGTAATCCTACATGCTGAGCCTGCACTCTTATGAAGAAAGACGTTACGTCATTAGAACAGTAACAGAAAATATTTACTGTCGTCTTATGGACGAATTACGCAAAATGTATAATCAACGATTCATGCAACGTTTATCTAACCATTTCAAGTATATCTCGTCTGACAGTTCGGACACTAATTATACCTAATGACCATCTGTTGCTAAATCAGCTATAGTATTGCCGTTTGTCTTCATTATCAGAGCTGGTTCTAATAGTTCTTTTGAAAAAGTTGCTGTCATAGATAACGGTACGGATTTCATTTAGGACAGCCATCTGCTGAGAAGGAGCTGACCGCCTGGATTTTGGCATGTCTCGTTTTTATTTGAGCTCCGTCTTTATTGTTTTTGTTTTTCATTTGGTGCTTTGGGAGCGGGATCCAGTTGCTGTAGAACTGCTGCAAAAGAACTTTCGTAGTCGAAGGGGTTTTGATGCAAAAACAGTGTTGGGCAACTTTTATATACTTGTTTCAGCACTTTTCATTCACCCCTAGTAGATATTGAACGTGTCGTAAATGTCTCATTTAAAACAGGAACTTAGTATATCATCATGCCTATCTAATAAAGCACAAAATGCCGGTTATTCTTGAATCATTATTAAAGGCATTGCAAATGCAAGCATACACAAAACACGCATTTAGACTCCGGCGCTTGTATGGAGGATGTATGTAAGATACGAGGGCGTTCAGAAAGTTCTGAATCTCGCCGCATGACTTTGTTCAGCAGCATGCTGGGATTAAATGCTATGCATTTATGGAAAGGACTACGGTTCGCTTTTACAGTGATACAAACACTATACAAATATTAATTTTATTATTGAGTTACAATGCAATTTATTAGGTCCCAGTCACACCATTAGGCTAGTTTCATATGTGAATTTATTTTCAGTGTATCAGTAAAATACAAACTCTTTATTAATACAAAACGATTTTTTGTCAGTTGTTTGTCATTCGTTGCCTTCAACATTCATATCAATTCATTCCTTTCTAAGCAATGCATAATGCACTTGCACAATGCACAATGCACTTGCGTCCGTACTTTCTTTCCAGATCTCCCAAATAACAATTTTACTAATCAAAGAGTTACCAAAATAAGTACATTTCCAGATCTCCCAAATAACAATTTAACTAATCAAAGAGTTACCATAATAATTACATTTCCAGATCTCCCAAATAACAATTTAACTAATCAATGAGTTACCATAATAAGTACATTTCCAGATCTCCCAAATAACAATTTAACTAATCAATGAGTTACCATAATAAGTACATTTCCAGATCTCCCAAATAACAATTTAACTAATCAATGAGTTACCATAATAAGTACATTTCCAGATCTCCCAAATAACAATTTAACTAATCAAAGAGTTACCATAATAAGCGTCATTTTCGAAGACTGTAGTACCTTTTTTATATTGATTTATGTTTTCGACACTTTCTAATTGGGCTTTGTAAAGGCTGACAAGATTTTGAATGCTAAGACACTTGTTTTCGTTACAAAATCATTAGAACTTTAGTAGAGAAGGAACGTTTGCTACTGCATAAGATGTGGATAATACAGATTCACGGGGCAGTATGGAACCTACATTAAATATAATTTCCGTTATATTTACAGGACTCAGTGACTTAGGGAATGTGGTTAAGTTGTGATGATGAAAATGTTCAAAGACTGCTCATATATTCAGTATGCCCTTCTAAAATGAAAATTTACAGTATTCTTAGGGTACACCTCTTTCAAAGCTGTTCAAAGATGTGTCCGTTAGAAACCATACACCGCATTTGCATATATTTTCGCTAACAGAATTTCTTTCTTTATGATGAAAAAGGACACAAAATATGATGTCACGAACAAAATTTTCTGAACATCCCTCGAACTGTCCGATTTCGCATTCGAAAATTTCCCTGTCGCTGTTCTTGCCAAGCTGCCTGAAAGCTATGCCGTAATAAAAGCTGGTTAAAGTTCATTTTTTTTCATTAAAGGCGTTTGGAAAAACGTCTGTCATTTTAATGCATTTCATTCCAAAAGACAGGGAGTCCTTAAAGTGCTTTAAAATCCTTAATTGATTTATTCTAAATCATTACATGACGTAATCCATCTAACGACAATGTCCTGAAACAATTTACTTTTTTCCTTCTGACTTTTTTTTTTGTCCTTGATTTTAAATTGCTTATTCAAGTAATAAGTCAGAACTGACGTCATTCCAAACGAGAAAACTACGGTATTCGTTTAATTTTATATAAATATCAGGGTGGTCCTGAAAAATGTTTTATACCTAGGACTTCCATGTTTGTGATATATCGTTTATAATTTCTAATTTTCCATATGGCGTTATAGTATGACGGTTTTGATGTTATTTACTTCAAAACGTGTTTGGGCTTTGAAACAATTCAGTTCTTAAGCATTTTTAAGATCCACATCTGATTTATTCCACTTCGAGTGTATGAAACTAAGACAAATTGGAATGTTCATTTAGGTAAAACACTAACGTCCTGCATTAACCGGAATCACTTTGCGACTTAAATAAAATCAAGGGCATTTGTACGGATTCGATTGAAGTGTCGCACTGATATAACCTCGGCGTTTAGACACTGAACCGTGCCATACACGTGCTCTAGGAAACCATGATTACATCAAAGAAACATTTATATGTCGTACTATTTCCGCTTAATCTTTCAATTGTCAGGGGTAAATCAGGTTTGTGGCAGGGAATCGTCATTTTGTAAATGTAATTTCCTGAATTATATTCACCATTACGTCCTGGGTTTAACAGAGAATATATGAGCCGCGACACGACAAAACCAACCAAATGGGTGTGCGCCCAGCGCAGACTCATATCAGCATGGGCATCCGCCAAGTCTGATCAGAGTCTTCGCTGTCCGCAATGGATGTAGCTTAGACACCTAGCTACCCTCACGGCGCTTTGGAAAGACTCTGATCAGACTACCCAGACTGATCGAGTCTGCGCTTTGCGCACAACCACTTTGTTGGTTTTCTCGTGTGACGGCTAATATTGTATTAGAGGGTGATTGAAAGGTCATTGATGATCGCAGAATATGCGTGTGCGGCAAAAACGTCTTCCCGTACTTAGTAAATATAGCCTGTCTTTTGGGGCGCCAAATATGAAATAGTTGAACTTTTCAAAAGCGTAGCTGGCGAGACTCCTCAACCGGGCCTACACTGTTTGCTATCTAGTCTTTGAATTCTCAATATGATACAGATTTTGAAATTTATCAGAGCAAATTTTTGTCGCTTTTAGGGTAGAAGTAATTTTGTCAAGAAAAGTTTGTGAAGGGCGCCAGCAGCGTAGCGCAGTATCTTATTGCTTTTGAACAACTCAATAAATCGAGGATGCTATCTTTAATTTCTTTAGTACGTGTATTTCCTTGCATTGCTTCTAAGAAACCACCTTTCCAGAATCAATGCTATAAAATGCGATACATGCCATAAAATGGAGCCAGGGAATTTTAAACTTTCTTGAGGCTAGAACAATATTTTATATCAGTAAGGTAATACATTTAAAGACATGAAGGAATCAGATGTGCTGAAACGGAAACTGTATATATGCAGTATATCCGTGACTATGTGATGTTAATGAGGAAACAGTTCAGTGATTTCAAAAATTGAGCAAATGACAAATAAAGGACGAAAATACGAGTATAGTTTATGAAAAGCTCAGGAATACATAAGCTACAAACGTGAGCTACAACCAGAAATATCAGTCAAAAGATGTAACGCCATCGTAACTATTACGGTCAGCCTACTTGGAATCAAGTCGGAATACGAGTTAATGACCTGTCTCGTGGCATTGTAAATGAACTACTTCTTGTTTTACTGTATTACGGTGTAGGTGAATTGCCAGCAATTTTTGTGGTATTACAGAAGAACTAATACAGCGTCATATGATGTATAGCCATGATCAAGAAACAATCACGGCAGATTTTTACAAGGACCAATACATTATGTCTAGCTAATTATTGTTAACGGTTAATAGGGTTAGTAAGTGGGCGTAATGTTGTTTTTCAGATACTACATGCAAATACGAAAAAGAGAAATAGGAGCTATTAAAACATTTATAGCGGCAGTTAGTTTCTCTAAAGTACAAGTGTATTGTTTGTATCCTTCTCTGAAAACAGTTTCTTGAACTGAGACAAGAAATGAGCGACAAAACAAACAATGTGGTTGTGCGCCCAGCGCAGACTCAGATCAGCTTTGGCTTCTGCCCAGTCCGATTAGACTCTTTCCAAAGCGCTTAAAGGGTTGCTAAGGGTCTCAGCTACCTCCATGCAGACAGCGAAGACTCTAATCAGACTGGGCGGATGCCAGTCGCTTTGTTGGTTTTCTCGCGTCGCGGCTCAATTTAATTTGAACACCTGAAAGGACTGAACAGCTTATACACATGTACTATGGTTTTATCTGTAGGACAGCCGCGCTATTGTGGCAGGACTTATGTTCTAATTTCTAACATCAACAGTTACTGTATTAAGGTTTCAAACAATGTTCATATGAATTCTTGGGATATGGTTATGAGCCAAAAGGACCAGAAAATACATAAAATATAATCTCCAATTTGATGATATTTAAAGGAGGAGTTTTTACAGCCGCCACACGGCACGATATCAGCTGCAGTGAAGATAAAAGAGATTCTGAAGGAAGATCTGCCGGAAGCAAGGAACACATTAAAGAACTAAACGGAACGAATGTAGAAGTCCCCATACTGATTACTGTGATATGAGCCGCGACATGACAAAACCAACACAGCGGCATGTGGCCCCAGCATCCTCCCAGTCTGAGTAGTGTTTTGGCTGTTTGCATCGAGGTAGCTTAGGCCCTTATCTTCCTTCTAAGAGCGCCGCAAAGACTCTGAACAGACTGGGCATCAGCACAGTCTGATCTGAGGCTTTGCTAGGCGCACATGCCAAGTTGTTAGTTTTGTCATGTAGTTTCACATACATACTTTATGCCTGTACAAGACCATGCAAATATATTGACTTTGTACTATCTACTGCTGTTTACCGCCTACAGCGTCCTGTCTGTTCTTATTTTGTCTGTTTTTATTGTTAATAGCGACAGTTTCTCTGCGCATGCTTAAGAACATGCACAGATGCAATTTGCAAATTATGACTGCAAATCTTTTAATATACGTGTAAACTATGACAAATGCATGCACATGTACTAAACTGTATTCTTATAACTGACTCGTTTGCTTTATCAACAGGTATTGTGTATGCCTTACTGTAAGTCAGTCTCAGCAGACTGTATACAGTTATAATAAATAGGAAATTTCGTATATAGAATTCCTTGAATTGGCAGATTGGGAATGTTACTTTGTAGTTTTATTTGATTATAGCTCGGCTTCGAAAAAGTACGGTATGCTAGTTTACAACTCTTTGTCCTTCCGTAATGCTGTTTTGCTTGTAGTAAAAAGTTTCGACTGGATTTCCCCATAGCTACATCAAGCTTGTAACGATCAGTACTCCAGATTGGAAGGGGTAAGAGGGGTAAATTATGGCTAATTTTCCATATTTCTGCGTATAAAAGTATGTTGTGACCCCTTATTTCAACCGCCTCATCGAGATGGTTCTAATGAGGTGTTATAGGATTTCACTCAGATATCAAACATATATCAGAATTGTCCTCAGGGCCCAAGTACCTCATCTTGAGCTTTGAGAACATTTGCGTGGCTTTGAGGGCCGGTTAAAGCCTGCTCTATTAACATTCATACAAAGGTATCGGAGAAATGACAAGGTTGAACCTATAGCTATAAAGCTATGGCGCCATCCATACCGGCTAGGAAAACAGCGTGTTGATGAAGACTAAAACTGACTTGAAACGTTGCGACTTGTCAATCAGATTATGCATTGGCCGGTCGAATAAGGTGAAATTCTTGGGCAAACAAAAGCATTCGTGACAACAGTTTCTTTTCTCAAATATAGCCGGACAAATTTTAGAGGCGGAGCGACAAGCGCATCGCGTGAGGTCAGTTGCACAATGGTATATTTTGTATCTACATTAGAGTTTTCTAAATCACATTTTTAGCTCACCTGAGCCGAAGGCTCCGGGGGAGCTTATAGGATAGGCAGGCTCCGGCGTCCGTCGTCGTCGTCCGTCGTCCGTCGTCCGTCCACAATTTCAAACGACTTCTCCTCTGAAACCACTGGGCCAATTGTAACCAAATTTCATATGTAGCCTCCTGAGGACTTATGAACGAAAAATTGTTCAAACGATCCTGGTCACATGACCAACATGGCCGCCATGCCCATATATGGTAAAAACCTGAAAAAATCTTCTTCTCCAGAACCAATAGGCCGATGGCCTTGAAAATTGGTATGTAGCATTGGGTGTGCGAGTACTACCTAGATTGTTCAAATTATGACCTTGGGTTGACCTTGACCTTTTTTACGGCAAGGTCAAATTTGCTCCCTTGTGCTTTTATATGGCAAAACACAAGAACATAAGATATCTTGGAAACTGTTGAAGATTTTGGGCTAAAAATTGATATCTACAGTCATCTTAATGAGTACATGAAGAATTATGAGTACAAAAGGTCAAGGTCATTCTTTGACCTTTGACCCAGAACTCTCATATTTTGACAATTTCAAACAATCTCCTCAAAAGCCACTGGGCCAATTGAAACCAAATTTCATATAGAGCCTCCAGGGGTTGAGGGAACGAAAATTTATTCATACGGGTTGGGTCACATGACCAACATGGCCGCCATGCCCATATATGGTAAAAACCTGAAAAAATCTTCTTCTCCAGAACCAATAGGCCAATGGCCTTGAAACTTGGTATGTAGCATTGGGTGTGCCAGTACTACCTAGATTGTTCAAATTATGACCTTGGGTTGACCTTGACTTTTTTTACGGCAAGGTCAAATTCGCTCCCTTGTGCTTTTATATGGCAAAACACAAGAACATAAGATATCTTGGAAACTGTTGAAGATTTTGGGCTAAAAATTGATATCTACAGTCATCTTAATGAGTACATGAAGAATTATGAGTACAAAAGGTCAAGGTCATTCTTTGACCTTTGACCCAGAACTCTCATATTTTGACAATTTCAAACAATCTCCTCAAAAGCCACTGGGCCAATTGGAACCAAATTTCATATAGAGCCTACAGGGGTTGAGGGAACGAAAATTTATTCATACGGGTTGGGTCACATGACCAACATGGCCGCCACGCCCATATATGGTAAAAACCTTAAAAAATCTTCTCCTCCAGAACCGATTGACCGATGGCCTTGAAACTTGGTATGTAGCATTGAGCACTCCAGTATTATCAAGATTTTACAGAATGATGTCCTTGGGTTGACCTTGACCATTTTACGGCAATGTCAAACATGGGAAAATGCTAGAACATAAGATTTCATAGGAAGTTTTGAAGATGTTGGCCTAAAAATTGGTATATACAGTAAAACCTGTCTTAGTGGCCACCTCAATTAAGCAAGCAACCTGTATTTAAGCAAGAATGTAGTCAGTTCCCGAAACATGCACATACTATATTACATTGAAATGTACCTGTATTAAGCAAGCACCTGTCTTAATAATCTTGATAATCCCTTAGGTGCTTGCTTAATACAGGTTGGATTGTACCATCGTTTTAATGAGGTCATAAAGAATTATGAGTACAAGAGGTCGGTCATTCTTTGACCTTTGATCCAGATCTCTCATATTTTGACATTTTCAGATATTTCCTTTAAATCCAAAAGGCGAATTGTAAACACTTTTCATATAGAGCCAGAGGGGTTGATTGAACAAAAATTTGTTCAAATGGTCAGGTCACATGACCAACATGGCCGCCATACCCATTTATGCTATAAACCTTTAATATTTTTCTTCTCCAGAACCAATACACCTATGACCTTGAAACTTGGTAAGTAGCATGTAGTACTAGAGTACTACCACAACTGTTCAAATGATGACCTTGGGTTTACCTTGACCTTTTTATGGGAAAATGCCAGAACATAAGATTTCATGGAAAGTTTTGAAGATTTTGGCCTGAAAAATGGTTTATATGGTTGTCTTAATGAGTACATGAAGATTTATGAGTACAAGAGGTCATGGTCATTCTTTGACTTTTGACCCAAGACTCATATTTTGACAGTTGCAGAAAAACCCACTTTGTCAATTGTTCAGGTTAGCGATTCAGGGCCTCATGGCCCTCTTGTTTAGAAATAGGAGCTATTAAAACATTTATAGCGGCAGTTAGTTTCTCTAAAGTACAAGTGTATTGTTTGTATCCTTCTCTGAAAACAGTTTCTTGAACTGAGACAAGAAATGAGCGACAAAACAAACAATGTGGTTGTGCGCCCAGCGCAGACTCAGATCAGCTTTGGCTTCTGCCCAGTCCGATTAGACTCTTTCCAAAGCGCTAAAAGGGTAGCTAAGGGTCTCAGCTACCTCCATGCGGACAGCGAAGACTCTAATCAGACTGGGCGGATGCCAGTCGCTTTGTTGGTTTTCTCGCGTCGCGGCTCAATTTAATTTGAACACCTGAAAGGACTGAACAGCTTATACACATGTACTATGGTTTTATCTGTAGGACAGCCGCGCTATTGTGGCAGGACTTATGTTCTAATTTCTAACATCAACAGTTACTGTATTAAGGTTTCAAACAATGTTCATATGAATTCTTGGGATATGGTTATGAGACAAAAGGACCAGAAAATACATAAAATATAATCTCCAATTTGATGATATTTAAAGGAGGAGTTTTTACAGCCGCCACACGGCACGATATCAGCTGCAGTGAAGATAAAAGAGATTCTGAAGGAAGATCTGCCGGAAGCAAGGAACACATTAAAGAACTAAACGGAACGAATGTAGAAGTCTCCATACTGATTACTGTGATATGAGCCGCGACATGACAAAACCAACACAGCGGCATGTGGCCCCAGCATCCTCCCAGTCTGAGTAGTGTTTTGGCTGTTTGCATCGAGGTAGCTTAGGCCCTTATCTTCCTTCTAAGAGCGCCGCAAAGACTCTGAACAGACTGGGCATCAGCACAGTCTGATCTGAGGCTTTGCTAGGCGCACATGCCAAGTTGTTAGTTTTGTCATGTAGTTTCACATACATACTTTATGCCTGTACAAGACCATGCAAATATATTGACTTTGTACTATCTACTGCTGTTTACCGCCTACAGCGTCCTGTCTGTTCTTATTTTGTCTGTTTTTATTGTTAATAGCGACAGTTTCTCTGCGCATGCCCAAGAACATGCACAGATGCAATTTGCAAATTATGACTGCAAATCTTTTAATATACGTGTAAACTATGACAAATGCATGCACATGTACTAAACTGTATTCTTATAACTGACTCGTTTGCTTTATCAACAGGTATTGTGTATGCCTTACTGTAAGTCAGTCTCAGCAGACTGTATACAGTTATAATAAATAGGAAATTTCGTATAAAGAATTCCTTGAATTGGCAGATTGGGAATGTTACTTTGTAGTTTTATTTGATTATAGCTCGGCTTCGAAAAAGTACGGTATGCTAGTTTACAACTCTTTGTCCTTCCGTAATGCTGTTTTGCTTGTAGTAAAAAGTTTCGACTGGATTTCCCCATAGCTACATCAAGCTTGTAACGATCAGTACTCCAGATTGGAAGGGGTAAGAGGGGTAAATTATGGCTAATTTTCCATATTTCTGCGTATAAAAGTATGTTGTGACCCCTTATTTCAACCGCCTCATCGAGATGGTTCTAATGAGGTGTTATAGGATTTCACTCAGATATCAAACATATATCAGAATTGTCCTCAGGGCCCAAGTACCTCATCTTGAGCTTTGAGAACATTTGCGTGGCTTTGAGGGCCGGTTAAAGCCTGCTCTATAAACATTCATACAAAGGTATCGGAGAAATGACAAGGTTGAACCTATAGCTATAAAGCTATGGCGCCATCCATACCGGCTAGGAAAACAGCGTGTTGATGAAGACTAAAACTGACTTGAAACGTTGCGACTTGTCAATCAGATTATGCATTGGCCGGTCGAATAAGGTGAAATTCTTGGGCAAACAAAAGCATTCGTGACAACAGTTTCTTTTCTCAAATATAGCCGGACAAATTTTAGAGGCGGAGCGACAAGCGCATCGCGTGAGGTCAGTTGCACAATGGTATATTTTGTATCTACATTAGAGTTTTCTAAATCACATTTTTTGTCAAAAATAATGTATGTTCATGTTGAATGTTGATACGTTTGCCTTTACATTTATACATTAGATCTAATTTGAGAGACTCAGTTCCTGTGTTTCGGCTGTGTAGCAGACGCCTCTTACGTGATGTCGGCAGCTGCAGTATACTGCGGATTTTGTCAGTTAATTTTTACTTGAAGGGGGATGTGCGTTGTCTCCAAGACTTGCTGATTTCATTTCAGAACGTTTGATGTTCATCAACACTCAGGAGTTAATATGAGAAAAAAGCCACTGTCTCACCAAATTTGGTAAAGCTAATTCAGTCTTAATAAAACATGTCGTATTTCTAAAGTAGTTCTTCTTCATTAAGTCAGTAACTTTTACTCTAGTTATGATTAGCACTGAAATACATAAACCAAATAAACACATAAATGTAATTCCTAACCTACAGTTTTCCTTCTACAATAGTAATGGAGACTGTAATTTAGTCTGTAAATTACCAAGAAGGCAATAACCACCAATTTAGCTCTTCTAAATTGAAGAATGTCGTTCACTAAATAAATACCATAAAACACTTAATTGGAATGATAGGTCTGTATAAGAGCAGACTTTCGGAGCACTCTGATCAGGATCTACACCGTTTCCATTCCGACTGCATCTTTCTGTTGGCTTCGAATTCCCTGGGCGTTGAAGCCCGTCCGGAATGAGGCCTTCACTTACAGGCAAGAATTTCTTATCAAAGGATCGCACGTTCTTTTTTCTAGAATAAACCCCATTAAAATGGGAAACAAATTCTTTTTGGAAAGAATTACCTCTCACAAAAGTCTTCTCATTGGTTTTAACATTTAGTTTACCTTCCACCTACAACGATACTGCATTAGAAACCTGAACGCCACAGTCACATAGCACATGCTTCACAAGGGACTTACATCAGAAGTTAGAATTATCAAGAATATACGTACAAATGTATAAATGGGCAATACTGACTAACAGATAGCAGGTACCACCAAAGCAAAACTACTAAATGTGGGTGTACATAGCGATTCATGTTGCATGACAAGTTCGTCATGCAACATGATGCATTCCAAATGTGATGCAACCATTTTTGCCACTGTGTTACTGTGTTAACCTACCTTGACTGATCATTGAGTCATTACAAGAAGACACACAAAACTCATTAAACCATGATTCTTAAGTCTTAGTAAAGGGAAATTCTTTTTTGGCATTGAAACAATGTTTTCTTCGTTTATGGAATGACCCCGAATATCTTAATCAGTCTCATGAATTTCTCCTATCAATTAGGTTTTTCCTTTCTTAAACAATCCCAAAACTCTAGATCCGGCTTATAAGATGGAATTAGATATTTGGGATTATTTTGATAGGAGGATCTAGACTTTAAGGATTGCTTTGTAAGGGAAAGTCCCGTCTCATACGAAAAATTGCGATATTTGACTATTACTGCAATGGTAAATAAATTAATAAATAAATGAAAATAAATAAATAAAAAAACCACGAAAAACAGTCTCATATAATACAAGGCATCGCAGGCGATACAAATCCCCTCACACAAGACTACTTGCTCGAGATATTGTCATACCCTACATTTGTGTGAAGTTATTTTAAAATCCATGGAGAAATGTAGGCGCTAGAGCGATGACAAAGTTTTTCTAAAAATAGCTACAGTGACCTTGACCTTTTAAGCGCAGCACCCTGAAAGTCAAACTTGCTCGAGATATTGTCATGCCCTACATTTGTGTGAAGTTATTTCAAAATCCATTGAGAAATATAGGCACTAGATCGCTGACAAAGTTTTTTCTAAAAATAACCACAGTGACCTTGACCTTGGGCGCAGAACCCTGAAAGTCGAACTTGTTTGAGATATTGCCTTGCCCTACATTTGTGTGAAGTTATTTTAAAATCCGTTGAGAAATGTAGATGCTACAGTGATGACAAAGTTTTTCTAAAAATAGCCGCAGTGACCTTGACCTTAGGCGCAGCACCCTGAAAGTCAAACTAACTCGAGATATTGTCTTGCCCTACATTTGTGTGAAATTATTTGAAAATCCGTTGAGAAATGTAGGCACTAGAGTGATGACAAAGTTTTTTCTAAAAATAGCCACAGTGACCTTGACCTTGGGCGCAGCACCCTTACAGTCGAACTTGCTCGAGATAATGTCATGCCCTACATTTTGTGAAGTTATTTCAAAATCCGTTGAGAAATGTAGGCGCTAGAGCGATGACAAAGTTTTTCTAAAAATAGCCACAGTGACCTTGACCTTGGGCGCAGCACCCTGAAAGTGGAACTTGCTCGAGATATTGTCATGCCCTACATTTGTGTGAAGTTATTTCAAAATCCGTTGAGAAATGTAGGCGCTAGAGAGATGACAAAGATTTTCTAAAAATAGCCACAGTGACCTTGACCTTGGGCGCAGCACCCTGAAAGTCGAACTTGCTCGAGATATTGTCATGCCCTACATTTGTGTGAAGTTATTTTAAAAATCCATTGAGAGTGATGACAAAGTTTTTCTTAAAATAGCCTCTGTGACCTTGATCTTGGGCGCAGCACCCTGAAAGTCGACTTTGCTCGAGATATTGTCATGCCCTACACTTGTGTGAAGTTATTTCAAAATCCGTCGAGAAATGTAAGTGCTAGAGCGATGGCAAAAGGTGAACATACGTACGTACGTACGTACTTACGTACGGGACAAAACCTATATCCTCTCACCACTTCGTGGTGTGAGGGGATAATAACAGTTCTGTTAAATTTTATTTATTTCATATTCAGTGACTATCTACTAAACAGGGCATGGCAAACGCTAGAATCTTCTCGCACTGAACGTGGTCCAAATATGAGGTTGCTAAAGAATTGACAAACTTTTCTTTACAAAGCAACATTGACCTTGACCCTAGCATCCTGAAACGCAAAATTATTCAAAGGTATAGACATGCACAACAGTTGTATGAAGTTATATCGAAGTCCGTCCGACAATGGGGACACTAAAGCAATGAAAAAAGGATCTTAAAAGCAATAGTGACCGTTATCTTGGCTCTAGGGCCCTGGAATGTAAACTGTCCAAGCTACTGTCATATTTTATATTTTTGTGAAGATATAATTAAACTGATTCAAATAATGAGTCCATAAGAATGAAGACAAACTTATTTTTCCGAAAAATAGCAACTGTGACTTCTAGAAACTGGAAACTCAAATTTGTTCCGGATACTATCATACTTAACATTTGTATCTATTTTTTTTATATCAAAATAGATCTGTAAATGAAAGTGCTTAGAGTGATGGCTTATTTAATTTTGTCAGTATGTCCTTGATATTAACAGAAGAAAGCTTGAATACAAATTTACATGTATCCACGATAACGTCATATAAAACAACTGTGTGAATTTATATCCTGACTTTGGCCCTAGAACACTGAAACGAAATTTTCCAGGAATGTTGTCATATTAAACATTTGTGTGAAGAAGTTATATCAAAACCAGTTTATAAATAAAGGCGCTAAAACAGTTAAAAAGTTATGAAGGCGCTAAACATTTAAAAGGTTCTACTCAAAAGAAAATAGCAAACGTGACCTTGAAATTGGTCTTAGAGGACTAAGCACAAAGCTATCCAAGATATTGTCATACTAAACATGTGTGTCAAGTTATATCAAAATCAGTCTATAACTGAGGATACTTGATTGTTTTTAGAAAAGCAACGGTTACCATGACATTGACCCTAAAATGACAGATCTGGTCAAATTACGGTCCTCTGAGACATTAATTCAGTCTATATCGGACTGTCTCCCATAGAAAGGGAGAAAGAAAAGCGAATGAACGGTGAGAGGAAAAATATCTTATCAACCCCACCCGCACCTACATGTACTACAAACATAGTAGGCCCTTGTCTTACTATTATCAAATTAGTAGGACGCCCTGGCACTGAAAGTTAACCGGCGAAATCGCCCGACCCGACCGCCAACTAAAATGCTGCAATGCGAACTTCTGTCAAGATTCGTCTGAAATTATATAAAAATCGGTCCATAAATAAAGGCTCTAGCGCTATGACAATTTTTTTTCTAAAAATATCAACTGTGACCTTGACATTGGGTCTACATAGCTGAAACGCGATCTTGTCCAAAATATTGTCATACCCATTTTTGTGAAGTTTTATCAAAATCTATTTACAATAAAGCCTATAACGTTGACAAAAAAGTAGCAAATCTGACTAATGTACTTGATGGCAAACTGGCCCAAGGTATAATTACACTAAACATGAGTGTGAAGTTATATAAAAATCTGTTGAAATTAAAGGCGCTAGAGTGGTGATAATGTTTTCTAAATTCGTTGAGCAAGGGGAAAATGATTAAATAGCTATAGTACGGATTTATGAAATGTTAATTCTGTCTGCGTTATATTAAATTCCGATTTTTGTTATCATGAAACGGCGCAGACATGAAAATACTACTAGAGGTCATTGAAACTGATATTGTATTTTTGTTAGACGTATATAATTCAATTTTGAGTTCGTTTTATTCCTTAACTGCTGCCAACTAAATATGAAACAATTAAAACAGATATATTGTAAATGCCAATGTTATAGCATGCTCTTTTGTTGTACAGCTTCGTAAAGAGGCATTTTTGTTATTATCAGTTGATTTTGAAGCGTTGATGTTATGAACTTGAAAGTGCTATATAAGGGACAGTCTGAACAGAAAAAGATAACTGAGCCGTGACAAGACAAAACAACAAAGTGGCATGTGCGCCAAGCAAAGAAACCGCCCAGTATAATCGGAGTCTTCGCTGTCCACATGGAGCTGTCTGAGACTCTTTGTTACTCTTCTACCGCACAGCGAAAAGTCTGATTAGAGTGGGCGGATGCCCAAGCTGATCTGAGTATTTCCTGGGCGCACATATCACTTTGTTGGCTTTGTCGTGTCACGGCCCAGTTCTCTTCGAGTATGGAAACTGATAGCCGCAGCCATGTACTTTTAATGGACAAGACAAAGAGATCTTATTATACCGTGTACCTATCCATTATTGTTAAGTGCTGCTTGACAACTCTGGTTCAGCTAGACGTAAACAACGTCAAGATTCAATAAAGTCACGAGAAGATCTAAACTTTCCGATTGGGTATTTGGAATTGTTTTATCTCATTACGTTACAAACTTTTCAAAACGCATGAAAATAATGTAGGTTGACCATCCTAATACAAGTGATATCCCAGCTCAGTTCAGTTCAGTTCTCCAAACGACATTCCCCAAGTGGCTCAGCGGTACGTAACCATAGTTTCCCGCACCTGGCGCCGAGTGTCCGTCCAAAAGTGATATCCCAGAAAGTATTTTTACTATTAAAGAAGATTGATTTTAATAATTAACGCTTATTTACAAAGCTAAAATATTGACAGTAAATGCACATACACCTGTATATACATTGCTTATGTGAAATCATCGAATTTTAAATTCTAATATCAGGTATGCTTCCATTAATTAGATTTCATTTGTATCAATCCTGGAGATTCGATATATAATGTTTTAGCCTGGGATTGTATGGTTTTAGGAAAGTTAAGCCCGCTTAATCGGAAATGTAATGGGAATTCAGCATAATTTTTTCTCAGGATTGCTGAGAATACCTGATTTTTAATGTGCTCACTCTTTATTTTCATCTTATACATAATCATAATTGATAAACCAGAGGACCAGCGGTCCTGTAGCTCACCTGACACCTTCTGTCAACAGACACAGTTTGTCATTTCAGTCATTTGTTACGAATTTGAAACCAGTAGCTTAAAGGGGTGCGTATTTTGATTTTTAAATCTCAGTGACCTTGAGCAAAGTCCACAAAATGACCTTGACCTTTGATGACCTTATGTCTTCATGTATTAATTTAGTTAATTATATTTTCCAATTAAATATCTAGGCTTAAAATGTTTCAATGAAATCAGCTGTTCAAGCATTTTCCCATATAAAAGCATAACACACCAAAGTTGACCTTGCCATAAATTAGGTCAAGGTCAATGCACCGTCATGTGATGGGCCTGAGTCCTCAATGCTACATACCATGCCACAAGGTCATTGGGCCTTTGGTTCTGGAGAAAAAGAATTTTTGAACGAGTTTTATCATATATGGGCATGGTGGTCATCTTGGTCATGTGACCAAGACCAGCTCAGCAAACTTTGGTTCTTTTGACCAAGTGAAGCTCCATATGAAACATGGCTTCAAACAGCCCAGTGGCTTTAGACAACACATTTGAAAATGTTGACTGGCAACAGAATCACAGTGACCTTGAACAAAGGTCAAAGAATGTCCTTGACCTTTAACAACATAATATCTTCTTAAGCTTATTTAGTTAACCATAAATACCAAATATCATATCTTAGACTTGAATGGTTTCTGAGAAATCCACTGTTTAAGCATTTTCCCATGCATCGAAATTGACCTTGCCATAAATTAGGTCACAGTCAATGCACAGTCCTGATTTGCATAAATTATGATGAGCCTGGGTTCCAAATGCTACATACCAAATTTCAAGGTCGTAGGCCTTCTGAAAAAATCCACTGTTTAAGCATATTTCATATAAAAGCCAAACGTACATAAGTTGACAGTGTCATAAAGTAGATCAAGGTCAACACACGGTCATCACTTGTATTAACTATAATGGGCTTGAGTGCCTAATGCTACATACCGAGTTTCAAGGTCATAGGCCTTTTGGTTGTAAAGAAGAAGATTTTTGATGGTTTCTTACTATATATGGGCGTGGCAGCAATATTGGTCATGTGACAAAGACTCTGGTAACAAATTTCTGTTCCCCCCATCCCACTGAGTCTCCATATGAACTTTTGCTTCAATCGGCTTAGTGGTTTCTGAAAAGATGTTTGAAAACCTTGACAACGGATGAACGGACAGAATAACATTGACCTTTAGTGACATAATATTTAGTTGACCATATATACCAAATATTGTACCTTAGACTTAAATAGTTTTTGAGATATCCTTTGTTTAAGCATTTTCCCATGTGAAATCCTAATTTTCCAAAGTCGACAGTGTCAAAAATGAGGTCAAGGTCAATGTACGGTCATCATTTGTACAAACTATGATGAGCCCGAGTGCCCAATGCTACATACCAAGTCTTAAGGTCATAGGTCTTTTGATTCTAAAGAAGAAGATTCTTAAAGGGTTTTTACCATATATGGGCGTGGTTGCTATCTTCGTCATGTGACCCAAACCCAGGTAACAAACTTTCATTTCCCATTCCATTGATACTCCATATGAAATTTGGCTTCAATCGGCCAGCGGTTTCTAAGGAGAAGACGTTTGAAAATGTTGATGACGGACGGACAGGCAGAATGACATTGACCTTTAGTGACATAATATCTTCAGCTGTTAATTTGGTTGACTATATATACCAAATATTGTATCTTAGACTTAAATAGTTTCTGAGAAATCCACTGTTTAAGCGTTTTCTCATATGAAAGCCTAAGGTACCAAAGTTGACTGTGTAATAAATTAGGTCAAGGTCAACGCACGGGCATCATTTGTACAAACTATGATGGGCCCGAATGTTTGATGCTTCATACCATGTTTCAAGGACATAGGTATTTTGGTTCTGAAGAGGAGGATTTTGGAAGGGTTTTTATAGGCTATTTGCTGTCTATGAAACAGGTCATTTTGCAGATTTTCTCTTTTATTATTGGTGATAAAATTGCTTTTTCTTCTCCACTGGTATTGTCTAACTAATACATAACTGGAAACTGACAGTCAGAATTTTACCATGTCAATTTTTTGCTTTTGTCTATTCAATCCTGTATAAAAATTTACAAAACTTTCAGCTTAAGTAAAGGGGAGTACAATAATTTAATGTAATAGCTATAAGCAATACCCATATATGCATTACAAACAAAAATGTTTCTATAGATAAATTAATCCTATTCATCACCAATCTATTCTCTCCGCAACCAATAGATAAGTGAATTTCATTTTTACTCAGATGAAAAGATTCACAGGTATACAGGTGCCATTGAGTAAGTCTGTAAAATTAACTAACAATTGACATAGGTAAATGCTGACAAGTCTAAGGCTGTTACATAAATAAACTTACTCTCTTGTAAAATACAGTTAAAATATCCTCTAAAAATGGGCAGTTTTCAAAAGAAACTTTTTAGTTTCAAAACATAATTTTGAGGAAAATTATAGGTTAGTTATGTGTAAGTTAGACATTGAAGATGCGCTTTACTTCACATTGATAGTTGTGGTAGTTTTAGAGATATTTAGCAAAATGACCTGTTTTATAAACAGCAAATGGCCTATAGGTGTATAGGTATATATCGATGTGGCGGCCACCTTGGTCATGTGACCCTAATCCCGGTAACAAACTTTCGTTCCACCATCCCACTGACACTCCATATGAAATTTGGCTTCAATCGGCCCAGTGGTTTCTGAGGAGAAGATGTTTGAGGATGTTGACGACGGACTAGCGGACAGAATGACCTTGACCTTTAGTGACATAATATCTTCAGCTGTTTATTTAGTTGACCATTTATACCTAAAATCGTACCTTAGACTTAAATAGTTGCTGAGAAATCCTTTGTTTAAGCGTTTTCCCATATAAAACCCTAAGGTACGGAAGTTGACCGTGTCATAAATTAAATCAAGGTCAACGTATGGTCATCATTTGTATAAACTATGATTGTCCGGAATGCCCAATGCCACATACCAAGTTTCAAGTTCATAGGCATTTTGGTTTCGGAGTAGAAGATTTTTGAAGGGTTTTTATCATGTATGGGCGTGGCAGCCATCTTGGTCATGTCATCCAGACCCCGGTAACAAACTTTCGTTCCCCTGACCTAAGAAAGCTCCGTATAAAATTAGGCTTCAATCGGCCCAGTGGTTTCAGAGGAGAAGATGTTTGAATATGTTGACGACGGACGACGGACAGACGACGGACGGACGGACGACGGATGCCTGGCTATACTATCAGCTCACCTATGAGCCTTAAGGCTCAGGTGAGCTAAAAAACAAGGGTTAAGGAAATTTCCTTGCAATTATATGGGAACTAAAATGTGCCATTCGTACCCCTTAAACCGACTATTGGGAACTTGTGCTTATAACAGTGTTCCCAAGTGGCTCAGCGGAACATATACATACATACCTGGCACCGTGTATCCGTCCATTTAGGATCCCCTGTTTACTTTTACGCATAAAAATATATCAAATTTATACATTCTTTAGGATAAATTTGCATTATTTAAATTTCATTACAAACCTCGTTTTTTACTCCCCGTTGTTTCATTTATATCACATAATATTACTATAAGTGCATTTTTGCTCCGATACTGCAAATGTATTATGTCTACTGTACAACATTGGATAACCTCATGAGTAAAATCATGGCCTATGTTTGCAGGGTATTTTTCACCTGTACATTCACGGACGTAGCTACCATTGCTGCATAGTGGGATGTACCGCAGAATCGGCACTATGGGATGCAATTTACACCCCTTACTGTCGTTTCTGAACGTCGTATCACTGAGCATTGGAGCCGACTCTGATGGTTGAAACTGTCCATTTGTCCAACCTTTGCATGATCTACATGACCTAATTTAGGTGACTGTGTAGAAAGAAGGGTTAATGGGGTACCACTGAAACATGCTGGAAAAGGAAATTGTCCGTTAGTAGTAAGGACCGTCACTTTGGGGACCGATTTTCCCATGTATTTTTACATAGACTTTCGGCCTGAAAAAAAAACTAAGTCCGCAGGGTCGCCTAGTGTAAAAATACATGGCGGTCCCCAAAGATGACAATCCATGAGTTAACTTCCTCAGGCTATTAAGTCTCTGTTAGGCCCTTTTAAAGCCGTAGAAGTCAAGTTCCTAGGCTCTCAGAGCTGTTCTTAGGACGATTCAGCGCCATTTTCCCACAAGAAATAGTCGTGGGATCATACAGGCAACTTTGCGGGACGTTGTAGGAAGTTTGTAGGCTCTGTAGGAGCACACAAGAAAACTTGCGGGATCACGCGACGTCTTTGGCCAGTTGTGACGTTATGTTATAGCAAGTCTGTAGGAACTGTCGGATCCCACAAGAATTCTTTGCGGGATCACGCGACGTCTTTGGCCAGTTGTGACGTTATGTTAGTACGTTTACGACGTTAGTTATTTCTAGCCGAAGTGTACAAGACGTTAGCCTCCATAGAAGCTGCGCCTTTCATTTTTTTAGGGGAAATAGCCACATTCTCACATCCACACTGAAATTGTGGAGTTAATGTGGATGATGTGGATTTAATGTGGATGTTTTGTGGCTGATGTGGATCCACAATGTGGAGTTTCCACACGTCCACATCTACACATTTGACAGTGTGGATGATGTGGATTTGATGTGGATGTTTTGTGGCTGATGTGGATCCACAATGTGGAGTTTCCACACGTCCACATCTACACATTCGACAAATTCGCTTAGTCTCTGCTGTCCCTTGTTCTAGCTTATTTCTCAAGTATGCTGACGGACTTCTGGAAATCATAGTGAGAAACAGTGACCCAACGGCTTTCTCATTATGCTCTACAAAGTAGCATGCCCCTCAGAGGCATGGCCATAAGGTGCCCTTATACTGTACAGTAGCAGGTGTCTGTTAGCAGACTCTTGGCCTCATATGGCCTCACCGTAATAGAGACGTGACTCTACAGCATCCGCATATGGCCCTGTATAGCAACAGGCCTCTGTTGTATGACTCTTGCCTTAGCAGAGGCGTGACTCTACAGTGCCTGACAACTAACCCTTGTTAACTTACTACTACATGTCGAAAGAAGAACAGACAACTTGTTTAACTCAACACAACTTTATTTGTCCCGCTAACTGATGACGATGAACAGAGGATTAGGACCGTCCCTCTGCACTCGTTTACAACATTCATGTCAATGCAATAAAATAAACGAAGAAAACAGGAAGTTCTGTAGTGTTCTTCTACTGATTCAAGTTCTGTGCTACAAAAGTCTCATTTCTTTGACATATTAGTTTTTATCTGTAATGTTTGCGATCTAACAGGTATCAGTGTATGTTGACGTTCCTCTTCTACAGTAGCAGTTGGTCTTTGATATTCGTCAAGTTTCCGCTCAAGTAGATAGCGACGTTTTTTAACTGCATATCGCATTGCTTCTTCATCATCGTAATCTTCATCTTCTTTTAATTTGTGGGCAGTAGATAATACTTTCTTGTGAATAGGATCTTTTCTCAAAGCAGAGCCGAGGCTCACAAGATCTTGATATTTAGAAATAAAGCATGATCTATATGTTGGTTTGAGTTCTTCATATGCCATCTCTTCTGCTTCTTCTATGTCCACATCGGGTTCTTCCTGCAACGTAGTTTCCACCGTGTCGTTAAACTGATCTTGAACGGCTTCGTAGGTTCGTCTTAAGAGTCTATCCCAAGGACTTTTCTTTGACGTTTTTCTGGGTTTGATTTTACCCATCTCCTCATCGCCTGGAGACTCATTGCCCGTGTCCATCTCTGCTGCGTCAGTATCGGAGTCTCGTGAAGGTTTAGTATAATTATATTTTCCAAAGATATCATGTCCTTTCATACCCTGCATATGTTTATTCTCAGTATGTATGTCAGACGACTCTGAAACAATACTTTCTTCACTGTCAGACATTGTAGACTTCCCTTTGCAAACGCCACTGGATATATGTCTTCTTAAGCTGTCCGATCGAGCAAATTCACGAAAACACGTCTGGCACTGATATCGACCCATCGAATGTTGCTTGAAGAATGAACAAGTGTCATATGAAGCGCTCCTTTAATAGGTTTTTGCCTGAAAAAAATACAGTAAATGGGTTCATGTGATATGTCACATTTGTAAAAATACGTCCATATGTCAAGACTAGAAACAGAATTCTCAAAAAACTGCTATTTTAAACTTTGGTGTTGAAATATATAGATATGAGAATAAAATGATTTATCACTTACACCAACAGTTATGATGATTAAGTTACATTATCTTCTGACCTTTTACCAATTACTTGAAAGCAGTAACTTACATTTTATTTCTTTCGCTTGCATCCTACTTGTTTACGGAAGTCTTTAGATTCATCGGTATTGTCATCTGCACGAACTTTCTTAGTTCTAGCTTTCGTCGAAGACCTGAGTGGACGTCTAATATCTCGACCCTATTTTTGTTCTTTAAGCTTGCGTCTATATTGCTTTTCTTTCTCCTCACATAAGAAGGAGTGACTTCCAGCTTTGCAGAGTTGACAGTACTTCGATGGCCTACCCTCTCTGAGTCTTTTGTCTAAAGCAGTTGCAAGTCTTTTCATGAGGTATCGAATCTGTCCGTAGCTCGCCTGGTAGCTTCTTTTCTGGACGACAGGCACACCTGATGAATCTGATAGCTTCTTTAAATCTATTTCGTCTGCTTTGAACAATTCATTTTGTCTTCTATCAAGCTTTACTTAAAATGATGAATTTTGTAGCATCATCTTGTATTTATACTTATTTCGATATTCATACCGATATTTAGTCTGAAATTAAACAACCCTCTGTCTGAAATGTAACTTAATCAAAGTCTTTCCATGGCTTAAACGAATATCTTTTCCCGTATCACCTCTGATACTGATATGAACTTGCTCGATGAAGGATTTGGCTACAGGAACGTAATGCATATTGACGAATTCTTTGTGTGACTGTTGTGAGGCTTTTGACGTTTCGAATGGTACGACTCTCAAAATAGGCGCAGTCACGTCTCCTACGTAAGTGTAACTGGCAACATCAGAGTACACGTACAACCGACTGTGCATCATATTCAAGTCCACTTGATATTTGAAAGCATGGCTTTCGTTTGCAATAGGTCTTTCTGACATGCTCGGATTTACTCCAAGAGCTTCCCCAAGAGAAGCTGGAAAACGAACCCTGACCTGCTTTGAATTCTGCGCAATGACTTTAAGACGATTGCTGCTTTTTTTACATAAGTAATTCGAATAGAAGCATTTATTTTGTCAATAAAGGTCCATGCTGTGTATCTATTACAGACTGGATCTCATCCACTAAATGCTGAGGAGAGCTATAATTTCCTTCTGGGATAAACAATTTATATTCATAACATCCTTCTCCGCCAGACACAGTTCATTCGCGCTCTGTATTCCCAGATTATTAACTGTCGCCTGGTCTAGAAATGTTAAAAAGAAAAAGTTATTGTTCTCTGAAATGTTCATGACTTCAGATGGCGTGATCATTTCCACTAAAGCAACTTCCCAGTTGTCCTTATCCATCTTGATGGGATGATCTAGTCTGACAGTAAAAGAACTCTGTGTGTTCTTTGGAAAAGCACTCATCGGACTGTCACTAAGAAGAGTCAGATAGAAGTCCGTCATACTTAATTAATTAATTCACTGTCTCTCAAGAATCTCAGTCAAGTTCTGAATAACTATACACGATCCTATCAAAGACCTGCTATTTATACAAATATTTAGGAACCCTGTAGACAGGTTTCTTTATATTCACCTGTTACTGTACAGTATAAGGGCACTGCATGGGCATGCCTCTGAGGAGCATGTCACTGTGTAGGGCATAATGAGAAAGCCGTTGGGTCACTATTTCTCACTGAGATTTCCAAAAGTCCGTCAGCATACTTGAGAAACAAGTAGCCCAAAGGGCAACAATTGCTCACCTGAGAGACATTGTAAACCTATAGGGATATTTAAGATGCTCAAGGGCAGCTAACTCCACAGTCAGTGGTCCAATCAGGCTGAAAAGTAAACTCATCCAAAACGTTATGTATGCCCTCATTTAGTATATGCAAGTTTAAAAAGTATCCGATCAAGAGCACAATAGAAAGAGCTGTCAAGGGCAGCTAACTTCGTAGTGGTTGGCCTGATCTGGTCAAAATTTGAACTCGTTTAAGATATAATGCATTTCCTCATTACCTGCAAGTTTGAAAAGGATCGGATCAGTAGAAACCAAGAAAAAGTGGCGACATTGGTTTTTGGATGCTCAGGGTAGGTACTCCATAGTCAGTGGTGAGATCTAGCCGAAATGCTAACTAATCCAAGCTTTTATGCATATCCTCATTACCTGCAAGTATGAAAAGGATCCGATGAAAAATGAAAATGTGATGACGTGGTTTTCTCCATTATAAGACTATGGGATTTTTTTCAAACGCTCAAGGGCAGCTAACTCCGTAGTCTGTGCTCGAATCCAGCCAAATTTCGAACTCATCCAAGCTCTTATGTATGTCATCATTACCTGCAAGTATGATATGGATCTAATCAAAAACCTTCATTGCAGCACCCTGAAAGTCAAACTTGCTCGAGATATTGTCATGCCCTACATTTGTATGAATTTATTTTAGAATCCGTTGAGAAATGTAAGTGCTAGAGCGATAACAAAGTTTTCTAAAAATAGCCACAGTGACCTTGACCTTGGGCGCAGCACCCTGAAAGTTGAACTTGCTTGAGATATTGTCATACCCTACATTTGTGTGAAGCTATTTCAAAATCCATGGAGAAATGTAGGTGCTAGAGCCATGACAAAGTTTTTCTAAAATTAACCACAGTGACCTTGACCTTGGGTGCAGCATCCTGAAAGTCGAACTTGCTCGAGATATTGTCATGCCCTACATTTGTGTGAAGTTATTTCAAAATCCGTTGAGAAATGTAGGCGCTAGAGCGATGACAAAGTTTTTCTAAAAATAGCCACAGTGACCTTGACCTTGGGCGCAGCACCCTGAAAGTCGAACTTGCTCGAGATATTGTCATGCCCTACATTTGTGTGAAGTTATTTCAAAATCTGTTGAGAAATATAGGCCTTAGAGCGATGACAAAGTTTTTCTAAAAATAGTCACAGTGACCTTGACCTTAGGCGCAGCACCCTGAAAGTCAAACTTGCTTGAGATATTGTCACGCCCTACATTTGTGTGAAATTATTTTAAAATCCGTTGAGAAATGTAGGCAATAGAGCAATGACAAAGTTTTTCTAAAAATATGTGATGACGTTGTTTTCTCCATTATAACACTATGGGATTTTTTTCAAACGCTCAAGGGCAGCTAACTCTGTAGTCTGTGCTCGAATCCGGCCAAATTTCGAACTCATCCAAGCTCTTATGTATGTCATCATTGCCTGCAAGTATGATAAGGATCTAAGCAAAAATAGTTGAGAAAACGTGATGACGCCATTTTCCCCATTATAACCCTATGGGATTTTTTTCAAACGCTCAAGGGCAGCTAACTCCGTAGTCTGTGCTCGAATCCGACCAAATTTCGAACTCATCCAAGCTCTTGTGTATGTCATCATTACCTGCAAGTATGATAAGGATCTAATTAAAAACAGTCGAGAAAACGTGATGACGCCGTTTTCCCCATTATAACCCTATGGGGGCTATCTGTTGCCATGGAAACCAGAGTTCTGAGCTGATCGGCACCAAAACCTAAGGCAGCCTTTCCCCCACCCAAATGATGCTTCAGATAAAATTTGATTGCGATCGGCCCACTGGTCTCTGAGATATTTATGTTTGAAAGTGTTGACGCACCCACGCACCCACGGACGGACGGACGACGGCTCGACTCCCATCCTATAAGCTCACCTCTGAGCCTTCGGCTCAGGTGAGCTAATAAGCTAGAACAAGGGACAGCAGAGACTAAGCGAATTTGTCGAATGTGTAGATGTGGACGTGTGGAAACTCCACATTGTGGATCAACATCAGCCACAAAACGTCCACACCAAATCCACATCATCCACATAAACTCCACACAACATCCACAAAACATCCACATCAAATCCACATCATCCACACTGTCAAATGTGTAGATGTGGACGTGTGGAAACTCCACATTGTGGATCCACATCAGCCACAAAACATCCACATTAAATCCACATCATCCACATTTACTCCACAATTTCAGTGTGGATGTGTAGATGTGGCTATTTCCCCTTAAAAATGAAAAGCGCAGCTTCTATGGAGGCTAACGTCTTGTACACTTCGGCTAGAAATAACTGACGTCGTAAACATACTAACATAACGTCACAACTGGCCAAAGACGTCGCGTGATCCCGCAAAGAATTCTTGTGGGATCCGACAGTTCCTACAGACTTGCTATAACATAACGTCACAACTGGCCAAAGACGTCGCGTGATCCCGCAAGTTTTCTTGTGTGCTCCTACAGAGCCTACAAACTTCCTACAACGTCCCGCAAAGTTGCGTGTATGATCCCACGACTATTTCTTGTGGGAAAATGGCGCTGAATCGTCCTAAGAACAGCTCTGAGAGCCTAGGAACTTGACTTCTACGGCTTTAAAAGGGCCTAACAGAGACTTACTAGCCTGAGGAAGTTAACTCATGGATTGTCATCTTTGGGGACCGCCATGTATTTTTACACTAGGCGACCCTGCGGACTTAGTTTTTTTTCAGGCCAAAAGTCTATGTAAAAATACATGGGAAAATCGGTCCCCAAAGTGACGGTCCTTACTACTTCCGTTGTCAAAATTTAAAGTGGGGTGCAGCTCCATAACCTTTCCAATTTCCGACACTTGGACATTGTCCGTCTTCGGACATTTTGTCTATAAAACCTAAGGGGTGCACACCTATATCAATGAAATATGTCCATGTAGTTGATTTCAATAAATCTGAACAGGGTTCATTGTGAGGTGCACCCCATGACTCAAAGTCACCCCACAAGACACCATCATCCTAACGAAACAGCTGGTAAGAGCGATTTTGACGTAAGTAACAACCTTGCGATTTCGTTTGACTATATACATACTTACTAGCACATAACGTCGAAATGAAGCCGTACATGCGTCAGTAAGACTTAATGGAGTCACACTGACGTCAGTGCGACGTTATTTTGACGTGATGTACATCGAAATGTGCCATAACGTTAGAGCAAACAATATGTTTAAGTAATGTGCATGGTAATTATACAAGTTAGAGAAACTGGTCGGTAATTGCAAGGCAGAGACCTATCTTCTTTTGCCAGGACCGAGCATATATTTGCGAGACCATTCTTTGAGGATTTTATCCTTGTCAATAGATCGTTGGAAGAAGTGAGCAAACATTGGGCCTAATTAAGGTGCTAGTTCTGTTATGACTCTAGGATGCAGTCCATCTGGTCCTTAAGCTTTTGATGGGTTAAGCCCTTTAATAGATTTCTTAGACCTTCAACCAAAATATGAATGTCCTTCATGAAAGAAGCCGAGCGATTAAGAAAGGAGGTAGGTGTGCGCTCACTTTTGTTGAACACATCCTAAAACTGACCATTTAATTCATCTGCCTATTTACACTCTGATTCGGCAATACCGCTAACATATCTCCTCTTTTAGAGGTGGGATACGTTGAGTATCTTTCTTTTGACTAATCATGTACCGGGAGAAGTCTCTGGAATTAACTTTCATGTCACCAACCAAATTATTGACATAGAAATCATGTATCTTTTTCACATCAGCCATAATTTCCCTTCTCAAAGTTTCAAATTTGACCTATGCTTGCTACTGCCAGTTTTTTTTGGCCTTAGCATGTCTCCTCCTTCTCCTTATCTCAGGGGTTATCAAACGACAAGAAGAGGTCGACCTACTGGTTTTTGAGGGATATGCTTTTCACCAGACTCCTGAATAACGAAAGTTATCAAGTCAAAGTTTAACTGAATCGAGCGATTGTCCGAGTAAGTATTGAAGGATAACTATAAAAGTTACTCGGACATTTCGATCTTTTTCACTTTTGATCTTGTCCTCCAGAGCAAATTGCATAGTTATAGGGAATATCCTTCATAGAAATTCAGCCTTAGCAACAGCATAGCAACGACTTAAGTGGTTTTATAAATACGATCCCAGTTCCTCCGTGTTGGACTGGTGGGTCTGTTTCGGAAGATGTGCTGTTACATTTTATCGCTTGCATTTCTCCTTCTGCGTTTGGATGGGTTGTGTTTTGTGGTTGTGGCCATTTTTTTCCATTTTGTGCTGTCTGCTGTGAGTAAACCGTGACAAACTAATTATATAGTACGCATTCAAAGGCCCTAAATGTATCTTTTCACTTTCAAACAGGTATGCCCATTTCAGTGAAATAATGTGAAAGTCCGTTTAGGAGTTATTGAATATCAATTTACAAACTTGGGCCAATTTACACGCATAAACTGCCTAAGGAGTTTTAAAGAACAGGGACTAAAAACGTTAAAACTGTCTCATCACGCTTTGATCAGGAAAAGATATAAATAGCTATCCCAGTGAGAACTCAAAACTGATACAACATTGAATAGTTTGAAGTTGAATCAGGGTTGACTTACTGTTGTTTAAATGTTGTGTGCTTGCTGGGTATGGTCTCAGATTTCTCAATTTATTGCTCTTTAACAATAAGTCATGGTTTAATTATGGAAAAAGTAAGCATTTAGGAGAATAAATTGCAAAGTTCTAATTACTTGTCTCGAATAACCTGGGTATTTTCTTTATCTTTAAAATCATTGCAAATGTTCATCGTAATGTTGAAGACACTATATGAGTTTTATGACATTTACAAATAGATTTGTTCAAAACGCTTAAATTAGACTATTATTTCCAGAAAGACCTATTCTTCAAGGCAAGCTTTGTTGCTTTGCATGCAATCGTTTAATTCTTGAACTATCCATCAAGAGAACGGAAACAAAGAAATAAGGAATATAAAACGAGTTCCAGTTAACAGACATACAAGAAACTATTTTCCTGGCAGTGTATTAGACATTATACTCAACCATAAAAGAGAACTTCACTGTTTTCACCTTAATGTGACTGCATCCTCCACGTTTCACCTCGCCATCTCTACAAAGGAGAGTAAGATTTTATGATTTGTATTTGCTTCTCTGGAAAGCAAACCCCTTCAGCAAAGGAAGTCCCTTGGGACAGCAAATTAAGTGTACTAAACTTTCAATCCGGACAGGTTTTATATTCTGATATATGTCAATCGAAACCGTGTCGCGGTTAGAATCAATTTCCATCCTAAGGGCGTAAAATCAGAATCTACACTGTCCATCAGGCAGTTCTGTCAATATATTTGAGCCACGACACGACAAAACCATCAAAGTTGCATGTGCGCACATAAAAGACCCAGATCAGCTGGGACATCTGCATTGTCTGATCAGTCTTCGCTATCCGCTTGGAGATAGCGTAGACCCTAAGGCACAGTTAAAGCGCACAAAGAAGACTCTGATCAATCATGGTGGATGACCAGCTTGATCTGAGTCTTTGCTGGGCGCACATGCCACTTTGTTTGTTTTGTCGTGTCGTGGCTCATATTTAAGTGACATAACAGTAAATAAACAAAGCTGACAAAATACTACCTATGACGTAAATAAGTACACCATTTCTAGGAGTACTTTTGCTAGAAGTCTAATAAAGTGGAACAAAATCGAGACAGTACTGATAAGCCACATTAAATCTCTAAGAAATGGTTTATCTGACAGTCATTTTCCAGTGTCGAGTTACATTTCGTGTGAAATAAATGAAGATAACGTAAAGCTATAGGAAATTCAAACAGGGATAGCTTCTCCTCAACACCGAGGTATCTGAAAACAAAACGAGGTATCTGGATGAAGATTGTTGCAAAGATATCTGTGGTGCGCCAACGACCTTGCAAGGGTAAATTAAAACAAGCTGACATGACTAAACACGGCTCACCTAGTAACTTGATACATTATTTCTGAGAGCAACAAATCTTTTAGTCTAATAGGACGAATAAAGTAGGGCAGACAAAATAATAATTATGACAATTCTTGCGTATCATAAAAGTACTCATTTTTTGTGAAACAGTGCTAGTAGGCACATAAAACCAGAAATAAAAATGGGAACAGTTAACACGATTTCATTTTATGAAATAAGTATGCCGTGGGTATTCATTACAATAAAGTGCATAATGCCCCTACATCAGAAACAGTATAAAACAAGAGAAATCTGTCCTTTATGAGGTGAGGAAGCCTGTAAAATTGAAAATGCTGGTCCAGGAGTTACCCCCATGAAAGTGCGCTCATTAATCTTAAGGGGACAAGAAATTTGTTCCCTGAGAGCCAAGTGTATATTCATTGAGCAGCATGTATATGTATACAGAGAAGCAAATAATAGCATGTTAAGCCATTTCCACAGAAAAAGCAAAACCGACTCTTATCTTTTTCCGTTTGCACATGTATGTTTGACACACAGTGTTAGAAACGTACAATGTAACGTCATGAAAGTCGTATCAACAGTGACATTGGATTACACTGAAAGGACATTTCAACGATTTGTGCCAGCTGGCTGGAAGCAAAAGGGCTACGAAGGTCTTAAATTGTTCCATAAGCTTCTTGATGTTTGGCAAAACTAGTCATTTTAAAATTACATGAAACGCGGCAAATTAATTTAAAAGGAACCAGAAAATAAATGTTAAAATACGTTATTTAACTCCAGCCATTATGTCCTTTCACCGCGGCAAATGAAAACACATGAACTATACCGCCTGTCAGTACATTTAGTGGCCCAGTTATAGCCGATTTTATAGCCGAGTATCTTAAAGCATATTGGTGCGCCGACAATTCCTATCCCACCTATGTCTATTCGCCCGGCAAAAGCCACGCAAGTATCACGTAAGGTCAGTGAATTGGTCGTGTCGGTCACGATTCTACGCCGTAAAGTCAGTGAATTGGTCGTGTCGGTCACGATTCTACGCCGTAAAGTGATGTTAGTTGCTCATATGATGTCGTCTTGAAAATAGCAATATGGATTCAGTTTATGCCGCGATCGATTGACATTAAGGTAAAGAAGGTGAGAAGACATGATAAAGAACAGAAACAATTGATTTGCACATCCGTGATCCTTTCCTAAGCATTTAACTGGCCAAGAGGATATAAAACGTGAGTACATTCTCTAACTCAAAATAAAGCACACTGATTGGCTGCTTCCAATCGGTGTGCTTTATTTTGAGTTTGAGATTATTCTCAAGTTTTATAACCTCGAACCGCATCATGGAAAGGAGATAAAAAAAACCCCCTCAAAACAATAAAGGCGGCACGGCACACACAGTAAAGCAAGACAAATGAAGGCCAAGTGATAAAGCCCAAAACATTGCTTGTTGTAATCATGGGATTCTTTCAAATCAATAAGAAAAGTAAAAAGTATGCAAAGACCAGGAACTGAAACAATCAAAATCCAAATCCAGCCCTCAAACCATAGTTGGAAACAACTAAGATTACAAATAATCAAGATACAGAGAACATATGGCCAACCGAGTGAGCAGCTTGTTCCCAAAAGGTGGCCACTCAGCAACCCAAACCGAACCAAAAATAATAAGAACATACATAAGGTAAAACATCACAGAAACTCTGACACCAAAAACAGGCAACAGAGAACCACAACAGAACTACCGCCTTGGAACGGTCAGTAATGAATTACTGGGGGGCTTAAATCGATTTTACAGGCCCAACCTCACCCTCAGTTTCTGAAGTGGTACAAAACATTTAGTTGGTTGTTCGGTTCGCATGATAACCCTCTAACTCGTCAATGAATCATCACGGTAAACACATAAATCAAATTTCAACACCATGAAGAAGCAAAGACGAGGACTCAACAGATACAACGGGCCGTCTGACAGGTGGAGATCCCTATCCTGCCAAACAACCCCACTGGAAATCTGAAGCAAAAGAAGGTCACCAGTTGAGCCCCGGTGGACCAAGCAACAGACAAAAAGGCTCCGGTCCCAACCAACTAAAATATATAGCTTTAGGTCGGGGCCATCATAGAGTCTGACGACCGATCCCCCGGTCAAACCTGTCAAAAGCTAGAACTATTTTTTTTACCACGTTCAAAGTGTAGAAACAGTGTAGAAACAAAAGTTGTAAATAAGTCAAGTATCCAAGAAAATATATCTGTTATTATTCTGTGATGAGAAAGAGGTGCGGATAAAAAGAATAATCGCCCCTCTGGATCACTGCTCGCCATTGCTCGGCAGCGTCGTGATTCTGTGACCCTCCTGACGGTTTTGACTATCCGCACATTGGACCCACAAAATATGTTTATTATCTTATATCCCTAATCCAGCTCCAGGGCTAGACAAGGAAACGACCTTCGCGTATAGTAACTGCAGATCACTATCATCGTCAGATTGGTGGTGGTTGTAAAGGTGATGACGTCATGAATGCGGGATGAAACTTTGCTTTTCAAATCAAACTTTGTGAATAAAAAAAAAAATGAATGGCAACACATTCAGAGTATGCGGCTCTGCCAATTTATTTCTTTTGTTTCACTTCTAAATAAGGTCAACTTGTACTAATATAGGTACCGGCACAACTTGCAGAGTTACATAAAGAACAAATGAATCCATCTGTTTGAAAACGTTATGTCTTCAGGTATTGCTTCATCAGAAACCCTGTCCTCAGCTGTCATATTCAAATACTGTTTGTCCGCATCATCCCATTCCCTCCGCCTGCCAGTTCGTTGGCAGACAATAGTTCAACGTCGTTTAGATTGAAACTTGAACAGGCCAGACTGCAACCTACGTGGGTTTGAATTCTTTTAAATCAATACGCCATTGCCTTCAAAACATCCAAACATATTGTCCGGAAAGACCATTCAATACCATTTTACTACACAAAATGTACTTTAAATGCAATTATTCTTACGTTATCATTAAGCATTGTCTGGTAGCGCAGACAAACTGTCATTTTTAATATTTTCTGCTGCTGCAAATGGCGCTTGAAGTGCTATATACAGAAGCAATTACATCAAAGTCTGAACATTTAATGTCTTAATTATGCTATTCATATTTCTCAAGTAATTAGGCAGACCATGAGGCATCATTTTGCTGTCGTAGTCTGTAACTTCCTTGACATATTTTCAATTCAATAACTCATTTGTATATTGAGGAAACCGAAGAGATATCTGGTTAATACGATTTGACTGACTATCACAAATAAATGAAAAGAGACTCACACCTGTCTGCAGATATATGCAAACTATCCATACCCAACACTGCCCAGTCAATCATAACCCCGAACCAGAAATAAACATTTTGTCGATGGGCTGTTTCAGTTTCCACAAGAAAATATTTATACACTGGCGCTCACGTATTTGTACACATTCAAAACGCGTCGGGGACGCAGTTGATGCGCGCGGGATACGCGGTAATTATGGACGCGAATATTTTAGTAGCCAATGAAAATTCGTTCTCAGTTTTGCGTATACCGCGAAGCGACGCGTGCAACGCACATTTTATGCAAATTTCAAGGACCCAATCAAAATTGTGCACATGATACGGGTAGTGACGTAGTCCTTTGCGTCTCAACGCGCGTGTACGGGAACCAATCAAAATCGCGTATTGAATGCGCATTTTAGTGAGGTCAACTTTAAGTAAATCATGTGAAAGAAAGAGCCATTAGTCTACATCAAGCTTGATGTCGAATGCTCATTTGGTCTTACTTGAACCATAACGGGAAAGAAAGAAAAAATAGAAGCCTAGAAACTCGACCGGCAATTCAAAACTAAATGCGACTGGGACAGTCCCATGACACTTCGCAATTAAAGTGGAAATAAATCGCACTCTACAGCCATAAATTCCTTTCGTATCAGAAATTAAAATCGTGGAATCTAAAATTAATATGGCCTTTATGGAAAATAAGTGCCAGGCGGCAGTCACTTTGAATCTTAAAGAATTCAAGTCAGGGTGGGGGGATAAAAACCGCTGATCAGTGACCTATAAATAGCAGTGACCTGGAGGGCTGATTGGAGGTTTACAAGAGCATGTTTGGGAGAGGAGTGGTAGGTCACTGCTCTGATCAACATGACTTGGAAACGGCTGTCTCCAGGGCAGTGTCCTCAGCCCTATCCTATTCATTGTAATAATAAATACCCTTGATGATGCCCTGGGGGTGGGGAGGGGGCAAACCTCTCTCTTTCTCAGTTTGCAGATGACTGCTATCTGGACCTACCACTCCTCTCCCAAACATGCTCTCGTAAAACTCCGGTCAGCCTTCCAGACAATCGAGATATGGTCCACGCTCTGAAGCTTCAAAATACCCACTATTAAGACAAAGGCTATAATTTTCCCTTAAAAAAAGACTTAATATTGAATCACTTTAAAAACTCTCCCTTTTTGGGACAGAAATAGAATTTAGTGACCATATCACCTTCCCGGGCATGATCCTAGATAGCAAACTAACATATGGGGTCAGCATATTAAAAATCTGATTGAAAATTGTAATAAAGACCTAAACCTCATGAGGATGGTTTCAGGCACCTCCTATGAAGCAGATAAAAAAATCCTATTGACATTATATAAGGCCCTAATCCTCAGTAAAAGTCGATTATGGTGCGCAAGCTTATAACTCGGCACCCAAACATCTACTCTCAAAGCTCAAGACCTCATCCAAAACAACTTAGCACTCCGTATTGCTATGAGGGCATACCACTCCGCCCCTATTAATGCTTTAGAAGTTGAATGTGGAATTAAACTCCTACAGCTGAAGGTGCCGGGCTGCGTAGCGCAATCGATAGGGCACCTGACTCATGCCAGAGGTCTTGGGTTCGAGAACCCGGTTGGGCCACATTCTTCTTTTCTCCTTCCGCTGATTCAAGAAAGGCAGTTGTCAATTATTGACCACCGGCACTTACAACCATACCAAACCCTCAAAACTGGACGGTTATCCCCTAATAAATGAAGCAGTAACCGAAAAATGGCAATCCCAATGGACCAATAGCAACAAGGGCCACACCTTCCATTTCGTCAAACCAAAGGTTAAACTTCAATGTGACGTATATAGTCTCAATAGACGTTTCGACATAGCCTATTCCGGACTAAGGCTAGGACACTGCGGGCAGGGCTGCCTTCACTACAGTAACCAGTCTGCCCTTTGCCCCCACTGCAATGATGCAGACGATCTCAACCATATCTTCTTTGACTGTGTGGCCTCATAACAATCAAAGGCGAGACCATAGGATCCACCATATTCAAGTTAGGCTATCACACAATAGACCTGAGACTGCTCCTGTCTCCCCCAAAGAAACATGCAAATACAATACAGAAGGTAGTCTTTGAATACCTGGACAAAACCAATATCATTGCCAGGATATAGATAGATTCCAATACAATAGGGCAAAAAATCCCCCTAATTTTCTCTAATTCGAGCCCCTGTTGCTAACCACCTACCAAACCCATTTCCCAAAATCCCTGGATCCACATTAATACCCTACTAAGTGCAATGCTCATGACAAAAACTCCCATTACCCAGTAAAAGCCCCAGAACCCATCTGTACGACTACAATCTGACTTTCCCTACGGTCGTATAAATAACTTTTGTCAATTGACAATAAAGGCTAAAATTAATGTGTAGCCAACCTCCTTTACCTCACACCCAGGCTAAGTTACCTGGAAACTAAATGAACCATAATAAGGTTCAGCACATTTCCTCCCTAGAAACAGCCAAATGAAACTGCCCTCTTTTCCCGTCAATCCGCAATAAGAAATAAGCTATAGTCCTCTGGTCCATTAATAACACTCTCCATTTCTTCCCCACCCCCAAATTAATGTGTATCCAACCTCCTTAATCTGACACCCAGGCTTAGTTACCTGGAAACTAAATAAACTATTATAAGGTTCAACTCATTTGCTCCCTAGAAACAGCCAAAAGAAACCGCCGTCCTTTTTGAACAACCCGCAATAAGAAATAAGCTACTGTCCCCGTGTCTATTTATAATATTCTCCATTTCCCCTCCAAAAAATAATGTGTATCCAACCTCCTTAATCTCGTACCCAGGCTTAGTTACCTGGAAACCAACTGAACCATTATAAGGTTTATCACATTTGCTCCCTAGAAACAGCAAAGAGAAACTGCTCTCTCCTCCCAACAATCCACAATAAGAAATTAGCTACAGTCCTGTTGTTGACTAATAATATTCTCCATTTCCCAAAATATTAGAACACTCAAAAACCTCCCATGAAAATACAGGACCCTAAAACTTTAAATATGCAATATATTTTGGAACCAACTAAACCAAGATAAGGTTTAGAACAAATGCTACAGTCCTAGGTCCCAAAAGGAATTTTTACCCCACCGACCTCCCTCCCAACAGAATTAAGCTACGGTCTTCTCTGAGACCAACGGTCGCAATTCATGATGTAACCCAGGCAGTCTCAATTACTCATGAGGGCCACAAAAACATGAGACAACTGCATTCCAGATCACCCTCAATCTCTTATCCCCACTGTCCATTGCATTAGTTAATAAGTGAATTTGCTCCCCACCTAAGATTTTTGCTCCCCATTTCCCCCTAGACCTGCCCTGGGCCCAGCCAGGACAGGGGGCTTGTTCCGGCAGAACTAGCAAAGTGAAGTCTGATGGAGGCCTGCAGTTCGGGGAAGATGCATTATGGCTTGAAGTGTGCCTCTTATGCCATGCGTTTCCAGAAGCCCTGAATTGTATTGCTAAAGCCAACCCACAGTGGGTCGCGAGGGCTGTGTGCATGGGAAGTGATTTATGTGGATCTGTGCACAATTCCATTTGGGTTCTATCCCATTGCTACTTAATGTTTCTGGAAGTTTTTGCTCCCCACCAAAGATTTTGCTTCTCCCTTTTTCTGAGACGTCACCTGCCCAGGACCCAGCACAGGTCCACTTCGGTGCAACCCCACTTACACATGAATCTGGGCAGTCTTTTGCACCCGCCCCCTCCCCACCAAAGAATTTGCATCCCATTCAAGAATTTGCTCCTTGTTCCCTCCTCCTCCTACCCTTTTTTTCTCCATAGAACTGCCTTGGACCTAGCCAGGACAGGGGGGCTTGTTCCAGCTTGGGTCTAACTTCGGTTAGAAAACCAAGTTCTTCTTGTAGAGAGTCAGGTGTTTTTTCTTGCCGGGGTTCTCGGTTTTCAGTCACCTTGATGATCATTCATCTCTGGCCCCATATGCTGAAAATTTTTGCAGCATTAAATTGCTTTCTGGAAATCAAGGTTTATCTTGGAATTACTGTTTTGCCTTCAGCCAAAACTACATGCTACAAATGAAATATTTTTAAACTTTATTTTGTTTACTTTAACTCTGTGAAGAGGATATCTGTTTCGATTCGGCACAGATTGCTCTGCAATAAGGTAAACCGAAGAGCACCCACTTGTCTGTTCAGACAATACCATTTCCAATTTAATGCAAGTTACTTCGTAGTAAAATAATGTTTTTGATTGGGTGCAAGTTACTTTGCAGTAAAGTAAATGCAGCCTGCTCAAATGTTAACATGACCTAAACATGCCCGAGGTCAGTTCAAAAATGAATTTTAATGCGGCTTTGCTTCGGTTTGCTGTTTAGACAGGACTTTTAATCCGAAGTAAAAGTTAATTCGGATTCGATCCAAGGTACTCTGTAGGATTAGTTTAATTACTCCGAATTAGTTTTTAATTCGATTAAGATTTGCTAGTCTAAACAGTTAATTCAAAACAAATTCTGATTCGATTCCGATTAAAACTCTAGTCTAAAAAGGATTATTGAAGGTATAGAAAATTCAGGCATGCGAATGTTTTTACATTGTCTCAAAGGCAAGGATAATTGCTTATTTGTGGCCTTGGTTGTGGAGAAAACTGGAGTACCTGAAGAATACCACCAACCTTCCTGCAGAGACTGTCCGAGTGATTCTGCTTCCTGCCGAGGATCTCGGCAGGAAGCAGAGTCACGTGGACAGTCTCGGTAGGAAGCCAATTTTCGAGGACAGAAGTCTCTGCAGGAAGCACGAGATCGTGGACAGTCTCGGCGGAAGCCAAATATGATGTGAAGTCCGCCGAGACTGTCCGCGAGTTCTTGCTTCCTGCAGAGACTTCTGTACATGATAATTGGCTTCCTGCCGAGACTGTCCGCGTGACTCTGCTTCATGCCGAGAGGCTCGACAGGAAACAGAATCACGCGGACAGTCTCTGCAGGAAGCCATCTTTCATGTACAGAAGTCTCGGCAGGAAACAAGAACTCGCGGACAGTCTCGGAGGAAGCCAAATATGATGTATAGTCTCTGCAGGAAGCGAAAATTAGAGGAATCGATTATACCCTGTGGTATTGTTTAACTCAATATAATAGTCTGGGTCCAAATTTCACTGGTCAGTTTCATTCTTAGCGAGGGTTACCGTGTGTGTTCTGGCCCAGATAAGTTGTGTCTTTTTTTTCTGGGCTTAGAAGTTAAGAAAAATAGAAGTTATGTATAGTTTCTAAGCCTAGATTTGGTTGGTTGGTTGATTTGATGCTTAACGTCCACAGTAAACAACTAAGGTCATGTCGGGACGGTCAGTTAACCTAACCACACTATTCCTGGGCAGGCTTAGACCTCCTAAGCGGTTAACCAGTACTAAGTGCACATACTTTCGCCAGTAACTGACAACTGCCCTTCTTGAATCAGCTGAAGGAGAAACGAAAGTATGTGGCCAGACCGGGATTCGAACCCAGGACCTCTGACTTACGAGTCAGGTGCCCTACCGATTGCGCTACACGGCCCGGCCTCTAAGCCTAGAAGTTCTATTATAGAGTTAGTCTAAATAGTAGTTAATGAGTCGCATCGAATTCAGAAATCGAGACGTTACGAGTTGTTATGTAAAAATTGACCCAGATAATGTGGGACTACTTTATGGTTCCCGTCTTCTGTGCATCGATTCGGTCAGATTCCCGGTAGAGAGATCGAGAAATATTTAATTAACTTAGTAACTTATATTGTTTTAAGCTATCTTAAAACTATTTTAATTCTGCCAACGTACAATCTGCGGTTGTACGCGTATTGAACAAGTCATGAATATTCATGTTATCATCGTTTGCGTCTCCCGCGTCGAGATGCGTCAGGGCGCGTCTAGAAGCGTCTGATGCGCGTTTTTGGTGTACAAATACGTGAGCGCCAGTGTAATTGCCACTGATTTCCCATAGGTAAACCGTATAGAGCAACTGGCTTCATACATCGATGAACGACAGTTGATCATGTGACGTTGTCGTCAAGCGACGTCTACGGTAAACAAACGTCTAGATTGGTCAACGTAACGTTCGAATGGCGCCACGTTATGGTGACGGCTGTTTAACGTAATTGCCGAATACGTCGTTTCTGTCTTTTCTTCGACGCATAATTTGCATAATCTACATTAAATTACTACGAAAACAGCACAGGAATGATCTAAAAATAAAGGGTAAATAAAAGAATTAAAAATTGATTTTTCATCTTTCATCGTGTGAAGAAGCCAGTGGTCGTGGCTAAAATTCTACAAGAAGCGCTTTGCGCTTCATGGTATTTTAGCCCCGCCCACTGGCTTCATCACACCATGAACGCTGAAAAATCAAATTTCAATTCTAAATTGTTGCCGAAAATGGAAATCATTCATAAAGCTCCGTCTTGTTGTTGAATGCCTATTGGCGAAATTTTTTCATCGATTTCCAACTGAACATATCGAAAAGTTGATATACACTGAACAATTGTTTCTATGTTTCACTTGAAATCTTAAATTTTGAGGTTGATTAGTGACTGGAGTAAACTTAATTACTATGTGGTAGAGCCAATCGCAAGTTTCGAAACAAAGTTTCTAGAACTGCATTGCTGGTAATGAGCGACATGTCTGATCTATCTAGACATAAGATTTTAGGCTTTCACTGTGGGAGGTTTTATGAGCTCCATGAAAGTTGTAAGTTGAATAACATATATAAAGTTTTTTCCTCAATCTTTAACTTTGAAGAACTGTTTCATTTACCAATAGATTATTTATCAACAAATAACGCACAAGATAGCAAACATAGGACACGCCGTCCTTTTCGAATCTGCACTGCTAGAGAGATATTAGTTCGACCTTCTGAGATTAAAATGGAAAGTAAGGCAAGTAAAAATAAATTGAATTGTGCAATACAATTGAGTTCAGAAGCGGAAGGCAGCTGTGTATAACACAAGAAACAACAACAATAAAAAAACCAAAAAACAACAACAAAACAACAACAACAACAACAACAACAAAAACAAGTTAATTCAGACAGGCCTTTGACGTCACTTCTTTTTAATCGATGAGGTACACATGATAAAAAATTTGATGTTTTCGTATGCCTTAGCCTTGTAGTCTGTGGTTAATAAAGATGTCGTGTCTAGAGGATAGATGACTTCACAAAGAGACATCTTGGGAGTTGGGTGAACAGCAAACACTTAGGTAAGGTATACCTGCGTGGTTTTTGCTTTTCGCTCCATTTTTTTCTTTCTTTAATTCCATAACTTATCGGCGAAAAAGGGAAGATGCATAACAGAAGGCGGACGACGGCAAACTGACCTGAGCCTTCCCTGTTCGAACGTGGCTTGACATCTGTTTTCTCGAAGCGGTGCTTATACTTTGAGTAATTAATTAGCTAGCAAATTAAAGTTTTCTCCTTTAACAAAGACATTTTGCGAGCATTCCATGCCGATATACCATTATCGTATAGTTGACAGTTGTGTCTAACAAGAGTAAAATAAGATGATATTCATTTACCTCATCGGGATAAGTGCCATTTAGGCACTTGCGCGACTCATAATAAATGGATTTTAACTACTGGGCAAATATATGTGCCGGTCTCATAAAAGAAGGCTTGGACGTTTAAATCTTTATGTAAACCGAACATACTTTGCACTGGACAGACTGGGCAGATTGATTTGGACTTTTGCAGTCTACGCTTGTATTAACACAATTAATCTCACTTTGTGGTCCACACGACATTAGATACGTTTAACTCTTTAATACCAATTACGAAATTAGCAAAATTTGCGACCAGCGTAGATCCTAATGAGGCGGCTCATCATGAGCCGCCTCATCTAGATCTACACTGTTTGCACTCTAGCCTTTGAATTCTCAATATAAAATGTCTTGGACAAGGCATTTTTTAATTTTTGCAGACGTAAATTTTGTCGTCTGCTTTTTTGGTGCTTAAAGAGTTAAGGAATAGTTCATTCAGCCTCTCAGCTACCTATTCAAATTTTACATGTTATGTTGAAAGATATTTGACTGCTAAATAAAGCCACGAGGATCGTCCTAAAAGTTCTGTCATTCCTCTCATTTATTCAACCACAGATATGCTAAGATAACGTCTTTTATTTCAGTCAATAGCCCTGACTCTTCTTTAACTGATACCAAACCTTCGATAGAGTGAAATGATTTAATTTTCAGTTCCACATCCACTTGCCTGATTCTTGTCAAAAGTGCAGTTTCGCGTTTCAGCTTGTGCCGGAAAGATTCAAATGGTATATTTGTATTGGTAAATATTGCATATTGTTGAAATTCCCAGTGCTTCTATTCATAGCATCAATGCTGGAAGCCAAAGGAAAGACACCGATAGCAGTAACTGGAAACTTTGGTTTTGTTGTGTTCGGCATATTTGATATTAAGCGAGAGTTAGTACATAAATGAGAGTCTGTGACTAGATCTTGGATACTCACAGGTCATCATATCTGCTGTGTAATTTGAATAATGATTTGGTGAATGATTTGGTGAATCAGGATAGAAATTCAACCATCTGTATGTCAATATAAGCTAATTCTAGTGCCATATGGCAGTACGTTCCGATAGACCTAGAACTGACAGACATACTTAAAAGTAAAAAGTATGCAAAGACCAGGAACTGAAACAATCAAAATCCAAATCCAGCCCTCAAACCATAGTTGGAAACAACTAAGATTACAAATAATCAAGATACAGAGAACATATGGCCAACCGAGTGAGCAGCTTGTTCCCAAAAGGTGGCCACTCAGCAACCCAAACCGAACCAAAAATAATAAGAACATACATAAGGTAAAACATCACAAAAACTCTGACACCAAAAGCAGGCAACAGAGAACCACAACAGAACTACCGCCTTGGAACGGTCAGTAATGAATTACTGGGGGGCTTAAATCGATTTTACAGGCCCAACCTCACCCTCAGTATCTGAAGTGGTACAAAACATTTAGTTGGTTGTTCGGTTCGCATGATAACCCTCTAACTCGTCAATGAATCATCACGGTAAACACATAAATCAAATTTCAATACCATGAAAAAGCAAAGACGAGGACTCAACAGATACAACGGGCCGTCTGACAGGTCGAGATCCCTGTCCTGCCAAACAGCCCCACTGGAAATCTGAAGCAAAAGAAGGTCACCAGTTGAGCCCCGGTGGACCAAGCAACAGACAAAAAGGCTCCGGTCCCAACCAACTAAAATATATAGCTTTAGGTCGGGGCCATCATAGAGTCTGACGCCCGATCCCCCGGTGTGCAAGCCTTCATTTGTATTACATACATAATAGTTGCTGCAGTAGCTTACCTAGATCGTCTTTATTTGCCATTTTTTTCAGAATGTGTATATCCATACCTGAAAAGTACATGTATTTAGCAAAAAATATGAATTCAGCATTGGTCGTTTATTAACTATATCTTCATGCGATGCCAGTGGTGTGGTGGCATAACTTGTTCAAAGCAAATGCAAAACACAGGCTCCTTAAATGGAGTGATTTTCAGAAGCAACTCAATGCTGGTTGCCGGCTATGAGGAACATGGCTGAACTTTTTGCATACCCTTGTGATACGAAAAGACAAACAGATTATAGCCCAGTATTGATGTTCTAGCGCAAGAGAGATGGTCTCTCGATGAGGGACTGATACAATCGAAAGTCACACCCCACCCACGACCCTGAACGGGAAGTAAAAGAATTACAAGCGGATAGAAAAATGAACCTGTCTTTTTTCACTTAATTATCCAATCTGATAGTGATTTATACCCACTGCTGACTTTCTAGCGAAAGGTATTGTTTGACTCCATACACTAAATGTCACTGACTTAGTGACTTTACGCAGCTATGAAAGCGACGCACCAGGCCGCAAGTACTTTTGTCAAGCTTATTACGCCATTAAGATTTTTACATTGAAAATTAACAAGGTAAACAGAATTATTGCTGCAACTCGTCTACAGAATGGCTTATTCGCACTTGTCTTTGAAAGGTACTTCACTTCTTAGCGTTTAATGCCAGGCTTCAAGTACTTTAGATAAGACAGTTTAAAAGGATCAAGGGACCAAAATGGGCCCAAGGTCACTGACCGGGAATGGAATGGCCATAATACTGAACTGGCAAATTTAAAGGGTAACTGACTGAATCAGATCCCAAACCCTATCCCCAACATCAAAGGAAAAGATTGACAAAGACATCCCAACAAACAATAAATTACAAGTGATAAGCCGAGTCAGCAGCTCTTTCCCAAATAGGTGGCAACTCAGCTATCTTTATTGAACCAAGTTTAGCTTTTGAAAAAGCTTGAGAGGTTATCCCTTAGCAAATGAATCTACAGGATGCAAGTGGTCAAGCAGAAAATTGGCAGCAATTCAAGTTAATTTTATTGTATTCTTGGATTTGTTGAAGCTGTAGGTAAGTGGCAAGTTTGACACTTTTTTCTTTTTGTCTAGTGATTGCTTGTAACAGGTGAGCTTTAGTGCTTTTAACTTTTGTCAGATTACCTGTACTGTTTAGTAATGTCTCTTCGTAAGAGGACTGTACTCTCTGGTAAGTGCTTGTATTAGGTGAGGCTCTTGTATTAGGCGAGATGAAGTGTTCAGGATACGTTTTACAGCTAATGTCTTAGCAATGCTGGAAGGGACCCTGTAGCTGGGTGTGCCAAACTGTGGGAGCAAATACCGGTAAATAGTGGCACCCGCATGTAGAGTTAATCAATTAGAACTTGTTATTGATCTGTACTGTTAAGTGATAACAGAACTTTCAGGTAACTGTTTGTATAGGAAGAGATAAAGTGTTTTAAGATATAAGCTATAAATATCATGCATTAGCGATGCTGGCGAGAACCCTGTAGCAGGGTGTGCCACATGTAGAAGTATCGGGAAATAGTGGGACTTGTATTAGCAAAAGGAAACGGCGTACATTAATCGAGTACGAATTCCTATCTTAATATGGTTATCCCCGAGGGGATAACCAATGAATAATTCAGACCAACAGAAGGGTTACAACAGACTAAGCAAATTATACGAAAAACATTAACAGTTATTTTTACCTATTTTCTATTTTCATTATAGAAGGGTTAAAATGAGAACACAATAAATTAAACAGCACCGAACATAACACAAAAGCAACCGCAACGAAAGTACCGCCTTGGGACGGTCAGTAATAACTACTGGGGGGTTTAAACCGGTTTTACTTGGCCCAAACCATTACCCTCACCCTCCGCCGCGGTACACGCAATTAGTTGGTAGTTCGGTTCGTATGGAGGTCCCCTAACTCATCAGAGAGTCATCACGGTCAATAATTAAAATCAAGAATAGACCGTGATGAAGCAAGGATGAGGACTCGACAGCCAAAACGTGTTGAGACATCTGGAGATCCCTGGGGCGTCAGCAACACCACTGGAGCACTGGAGCAAAGGAAGACCACCAGTTGAACCCCTGTGGGCCAAGAAACAGACAAACATCCGGCCCCAACCAACTAATATATAGCTTTATATAGGGGCTATCATAGAGTCTGAACCCCGACTAACGGTTTGCAATCAAAGAGGACAGCAAAGTTGTCAACCGTGATTGGGTTAACCACTAAGCATGCAGACTGTCGCATTACATCTATGTTATAGCCAATTAATCCTGTTAATCAAATTAACACTGATAAATGTAAAACAATTCTGAAAAGCAGATTCAGTTTGAATGAGTTTGTTTATAACCAGTAATGACAATATCCAAAACTGGCGATGCCCTCTATCACTTACTTTAGGAAAAGACGTTTCTCAAAATGACGGGGCAAATGAACTCAATGATTCCAAAGGAATCAAACTGATAAGACCATTCTATAATCTACGCTCTACGCCCTAAAGTTCTCAGATGTCCCCTGTGCACTTAATATATGATTACGATATATTTTCTAAACATTTTTTTCGACATAATTCTAGTAAAGATGTACTTTAAACCAACCTTATAAGATGGGCCAGATAAAGTACTTTCTTTTGTACAAACAGTGACGTCTCATCTTTGTATTTACATAGTCGAAACAGGGCTGTTGGTTTTGTGTGTATGCGCGCATGAACACAACATAGATTTTTATAAATGTGCTAAATCTGCAAAGAGTGTGCTTATGTGCAGGCCGATCTGAATCTTGGCTGTTTGCCCATTTCGCAGGGCACATTATCTCGCTGCACTGCACATCTTGAAACATTACCCATGTCTGGAAATAAAAACCACTGTTAACATTTTTGGCTGGTATAAACAGAGAGTTAAGGAAGCAACGCGGCTATTTTCAGTTTCGTTTCTTTCATAATGCATTCAACTCGGAAAGAATTTATGCCTCTTTGAGCAAATTCTTTCTTTTAGGGTCAAGTCAGGTAAACTCGGACAGCATGTAAATTGGAATGTAAACAAAATTAATTGGGCAAATAGTGAAAATCCTGATGAGACGGCTCATTATGAGCCGTCTCATCTGGATTTGCACTGTTTGCAATGGCATGTGCCATTTTACCTGCTGTCCGAAGTTACCCGACTCGACCCTAAGAGTAGATCTTATTTTAAAAGGATATCATCGCCAGGTACGCAAATAAAGAGTCATAAAAGTTGTCTTCCTTCGCAAAATATGGCGGAAAAGCATAGACCTTAAGTTTATTTCAGCACCTAACCAAATCATTTCCTAACGTGCTCGCCTAACTAGTCTGCGTCCCAAGAAATGTTTCTCAAACCTTAGTCACACAGCATCTCAGTAAATATAGTCTAAACATTTTGAACAGGAACTGTGCAAATTTAAGTCTTACATGTGCCAGGACGAATGTAGTTTGACCATGGACTCAAATTTTGCAGGATCTCTGATTAGAGACAGAATAGTCAGCTTCCTTCATGACAAGAGGCATATTAAGTTGATATTACAGGGCGTGTTTCACAAATTTAAAGCAATTCCTTCACAGTACGAGAATAGTTTTAACATACAAAATCCCAACTATAGCTTAAAAGAGCCAATACAATGATACAATGTCTTAAAAGACTCATATTATGTGTTTGTATAGTAAAACTGCGTAACGTATGAGTTCACACTGTATGACTATTTATGCCATCTAAGCTCTTTACTGTATAAATTTTAAGTTTTCTTTTTCTGAAGGAAGAAAATCGTTTTACGTAATTTTCATTCACTCTATTAATCTTTAGAACATTTACTTGAATAAGACATCGATGGAATATTCATTGAAGGGAGAATATCAAATAAAATCAAATGCGGGATAAAATGTTCAACATGGCCTACTTGCACTGTAGAACACATTTTACTTGCGGAAGTGTAAACATGTTACAAAATAAGACAGGGCTAGTGCTTTCCTTGCCATAAACAATCAGTACATTGTGCACATAGATTATATCTGCTTCTGTCCTACAGGATTATGTACATTAAAAATCATTTTACTTAACGTTTTTGGAAACACTTTTCGGGAGAGCAGCTCTGCAATTTTAATGTTTTGCTGCCCTTACCAATGGAGGCCGACTTTTAAAGAAAACAGAACACTCCCATTTGAGCAAAAAGAAGGTCAAACCTTTCCCGTAGACGGGCAGTTGGGTTTAGAGGCCCATCATATCTTGGACACAGCATATGAAAGCTCATCCCTCCCTTTAAAATAAAAGCTCAGCAATCTTATTGTACTGCTGTATCCCTGATTTGAAAAGGTACCCATTTACTTCTGGACTGACAAGAGCTTTCCAATCAAAACTGCTTTCTTGTAAGGAATGATCCTATATAAAGGTTCTGTTGTCCATAAAAGCAAAAAGGGAAGCCTAAGAAAACAGAGAATTAAATCATTTGAGAATGAATAATAGATTTGAGAAAATCACACTTTTTCATTGTAAGAATTTGAGGTAGCATCTCACTTATAATTCTAGAAGAGCATGGCATACATTGCATCGAATTATAAGTGTGATATGTGACCATAAAACTATGGAATAATCAACGTTTGTGCTTAGTAACTTAACAGAATGGCGTCTCGATGACGCCACTCTGACATCAACATGAACTCTAAGTTGCTATGGTAACAGATTTATGTCGTCAGTGGTAATGGAGCATGACATTCAGTTTATGCCGTGCTCCGCCAAGTTTTCAATTGCACTTCAAACTGATACTTCAGATTTTTCTCAGACAAATAATAATTCTCAAGCCATTTAATTCCATGTCAGAAGTTGTTTTCCGCTTTAAAAGGGCGGAAAATATTGATGTATACCAATACTTCTGAATATGCCATTTCAGAAACATTCAAACATATATTGTTTGGAAATCATACTCTTTGCAGTAAATAAAATGTCCTTTAAACAAAATTATTGTAACATTATTACCCATTGTCTGGAAGCGCAGACTGTTACGCTGAAGGTTTTACACACGGTCGACACGGGTGTAGAGCCTTATGCGTCGCCAGGACGGCGGAGGGTGACTTCCGGTTAAAGGGTTATCTACTAGTGTAATACACTAACAAGGAAACTCTAACAACGTTAGAATTTTTTAAGTTTATATATAATGTAAATTCTATATACAACAATACAATTTACAACTGTCACAATTACAATAATATACAACACATATCAGTTCATGCCGCTGGCCCAAGTAAGGTGTTTGTTTCAAATCTGTAATCGATTTGCGTACAATACGCAAATAGATTACCGTCTGACGTCAACACCGTACTCGGCTCAGCGCCATGAACTAAAGGAAAACACAAAGGACAGAAAACGTTAGTTTGAGCTCATACAAAAAAAAAACAAGGCCTTATGTTGGTAGACTTCATTTTGTCGTTCCCTGGATCATGTCATGGGCCAGTCCATATATCATGAGGAACACCAACTTATAATTACACGTGCACGCTTATATACTGGTCGCTTCCTGGATCGTACCAGGGACCAGTCTATATATATATTAATACACCTTAGTGGACGAACACTGTCCCACACTTGATGTGACCTTCAGATCTTATCACAGAATCTGGCAAAACTGTGCTAACTACTTCCGCCTACATTTTGTGCTTCCCGCCTCTGCTAAGGAACCATGCACAAACGGCGTTGTAACTGCCTCTACCCGGGTTGGTATTAACCTGGAGACGTATATCGCATCTCCAGGTGAGACGTGGCTCCAAGCCCTAACAGCTGACTGCCGGACTTGATGTGCCTAAAAATAACGAACTTACACTTAATACATTGTAACTACATAATAACAATACGTAAGACTTGGGCCTGTCTTGGAAATACCATACAACGCCCTCGGCGAATGCCGAGCATAACGTGCACACGCCAGCCGTGTCACTAGACACGACTCGCGCTCACGATGTAAAGCTAAAAGTGTGCTTACCACTTCCGCCAATGAAGAAACGTAGATCCTACCACGCATGTGCGTCAAAGGATCTGACGTCAAACATTGTCAAGAAGTATACTGACGTCAACAGGCATTACCATGACATACCCCACATAAAACATGAATAATCTAAACATAAAACATGAATAATCTAAACAATGTCCTATTTACATTAAATTGATTGACCAAAATCTAACTCGCATATGTTTTAATTCATTTCTTTAAACTAAGCGTAATACCATTTGCCATAGAATATAATAGCTGAATAATCGTTTCTCACACATTTGGGATCATAACGTTTGATCTGACATCATGACATCAATGATGTTATACCATATGACGCCGTCTAATGAAGGCAAATCAAACGCATGATGACCAAATGCTACCATTATAACTTATGGAAAAAACCCTTAATGCGGTGCATGCTATGGCGTCAATTGACGTCACGAGTATATAAATTAGTTCCATTACAAATCAATCTACTTCTATAGGCCACGTATACGTGAAACTAATATAAAAAGTGTTGACGTCGCAATAACATGAATGCAACTGACGTCACATGAATAACATGAATGCAACTGACGTCACTGGACGTCAAATAGACGCACACCATTGCAACCAACTTCAGTGATATAAACTATTTCCGAAATTTACAAAACTTCCTAATATACAAATATTATGCGCAGCATGCTTACTAACAAAATCGGTCGACACATGCGCAGCCTGATCACTGCCAACAAAATCAAATCAGTCGACACATATAATCATACCATATCAATCAGAAGTCACATTTTTCATTCTTAGCCAAACTATTCTAAATAAATATAATAAAATCTTACCCTTCTAGGTCTTAACACAGAATCTGGGCACACAACAATATAACATCCATCAAGAATTAAACAGCCACGTCTAACTTTTCATTAAAAGATAGGCGTATAAATACTATGCGTCTCACATTAAAATCATGCAACACGCTTTCCACAATCAAAAGACTCGTGCAGGTATTCACCTTAAAATCATGCAAATACGCTGTCCACGAGAGGTATTCACAAACAACCCATGCATAACGTAGCCACAATTTCCGTAAATGTTTTATTACCACAGTTACCCTAAAAACTGTAGCCTTACTGATTGAAAGGATTAAAATAATCTCGACGACATAGTGAACGATTAGATCCATTTCGTAACATAGGTTTCCCCTTAGGGAGAAAAAAACATAACAATGTTTCTTTTCTGAAATAGTACGAAATGCGATCGAATCGTAGGCTATGTCAAAACTGGAAAACTAGCTATATACACAACAACGGTGCGATGCATAACGTGGCCAAACTATCTACTAAGGTAGTCCGCCCCCAAATTATCTTGGCCGCGGATAGCAACGATCCTGAATCTGTACGGCTGTAATTTCATGGCCCAACGCATGATTCGGGGATTGAGCACCTTAGCTGTCTGCATATAAGACAAAGGTTTGTGGTCAGTTTCAAGTAGGAACTCCGCCCCATACAGGTACTTACGAAATTTCTCAACACCCCAGATAATACCCAAACATTCCTTCTCAATTACAGAGTAGTTCTTTTCCCGAGGTAACAATTTCTTGCTAGCATAAGCAATCGGCAAACGACCTTCACCTTCGAACTCCTGAAGCAAAATAGCCCCAAGACCAACGTCTGAAGCGTCTGTTCGAAGTACAAACGGGTTACCTTCTTGAAAAACAGGTAAGCGAAGAATAGGACTAGACGTGAGCCTACTCTTCAGGGTTTGAAATGCCCTTTCATGCTGATCTTGCCAATCTTTGATAGAATTAGGTCTATCCCGTTTAGTTAAATCAGTCAGAGGAGAAGCTATGGATGAGAAATTTGGGATGAAACGACGGTAAAACCCAGCTAATCCCAGAAAAGATTTAATTTGTCTTTTCGTATATGGACGAGGAGCATCTCTGATAGCCTGTATCTTGTCCTCTTGCGGTCGTACCGTCTGTCCGACGATATTGTGACCAAGGCACTCGATACTGCCATATCCGATCATGCATTTAGATGGTTTTGCCGTCAATTTGGCCGACCTGAGCCGATCTAACACTTGACGTAATGACGTCACATGATCCTTCCATGTTTCAGTGAATATCCACATGTCATCAACAAAGCTGTCAACATTTGGGAGATTGGACAATATGATTCTCATTAACCTACAAAATGAGGCTCCCGAATTGACCAAACCGAAGGGCATAGTTTTAAACTGGAATAAACCCTTAGGCGTTTCAAATGCCGTCAAAGGTTTAGACCTTTCAGTAAGACTGACTTGCCAATAACCCTTACTCAGGTCCATCTTTGTAAAGAATTTATGTCCCGACATTTTATTGATAACCTCCTCCATATTTGGCATAGGTTCTGCATCGAATTCCGTCACTTTGTTAAGCTTCCGGAAGTCGATACAGAATCTAACTGATCCGTCTTTCTTCGGAACTAGGACAACAGGAGATGAATACGGTGAAATCGACGGCTCGATTACCCCTAAATCTAACATATCCTGTATCTCCGTCTCCATGACGTTACGCGTCTTATACGGGATAGAATAACCCTTCGTTCGTATGGGTTCTGACGTGAGTAGTTTGATATCGTGCTGTATTTGATCAGTTCGACCGGGTAAACTTGATAGTACATCCGGGTACTGTTTAATCAACGCTTCAACCTCCATACGTTGTTCTGACGTTAACGTATCTGAGATACTGACGTCATTATAAGTTTCCGGTTCTTTAGCTGTCGGAAAAGCACAATCATCAAGAGAAAATTCATCACTACCATCGTCATCAACCGACTCTGTAGTCTCAGTCGACAATAAACAATGTGACGGCACACTACGACGTTCGACATATTGTTTTAGCATATTAGCATGATATGTACTCACGACACCATTGACGTCGATTTTATAGTCCATTCTATTCACCACCTCTACTACTTCAAATGGACCCTTCCACTGCAATAACAGTTTATTACTGTCAGTTGGCAGTAATAACAGTACTTTATCTCCCACGTTAAATTTACGCGACCTAGCGCGTTTGTCATAATAAGCCTTTTGCTTTACCTGTACTTTCCGTAAATTATCATGTGCTAATTTACACGTCTGCTCTAACCGTTCTCTCAACTCAATTACGTACTGGTACGTAGACAGTACCTGCTCATCCTGTACCTCTTCAGACCATAATTCACGTAATATTGCCATAGGGCCCTTAACGTTACGTCCGTATAACAGTTCGAACGGAGAAAACCCTAATGACTCCTGCGGAACCTCCCTTATTGCAAACAGTAGTGCTGGGAGATATTTATCCCAGTCTTTTGGACGTTCTGCGCACATCCTACGTAGCATTTGCTTCAACGTCGCGTGAAAACGCTCTACGAGACCGTTGCAGATAGGATGATACGGCGTCGTGGTTAACTGCTGGAGTGATAACAGCCTGCTTACTTCTTTCATAACTTCAGCAGTAAACTGACTTCCGCAATCTGTTAACATTTCATCAGGTATGCCAACTCTACTAAACATCTCAACTAACGCTTCGGCAACACGTTCCGTCTCAATGCCGGGTAACGCTACCGCCTCGGGATATCTCGTCGCATAGTCTATCATTGTTAAAATATAGCGGGATTTCCTGTCAGAACGAGGTTCTATAGGTCCGACTATATCAACCGCGACTCGTTTAAATGGTGTGTCAATCTGTGGCAACTTTCCTAAAGGAACCTTAGTGACACGACCTTTTTGAATAGTCCTTTGACATATGTCACAAGATTTACAAAACCTTGCCACATCACCACAAATTCCAGGCCAAAAGAACTCAGTTAACACTCTATCCATAGTTTTCTTTATGCCCAAATGACCTGACATCAAGGTTTCGTGCGCCAATCTTAACACCTTTTCACGAAAACCTTCAGGGATAATAAGTTGCAAAGTGACCTTGTTTCCCTTAGTAAACTGCCTATACAATAAATCTTTCTTTCGGATAAACTTAGTTTCACCCCGGTTCAATCCACGACTAATAGTCACATTCCCAGATTCCACTCTTTGCCTTATGCTATTCAATTTAGGGTCAACAACTTGGGCCTGCTTCAATGCCTCCTTATCACTAGCAATAATTTGATCAGGAACTTTAAGTTTCCTATAGACCTCTTCACCTTGCTTAGCTTGTGACCTAGTCACTGCCGCCATTGCAAAATGGGACATATCGGGAAGTTTTGACCCGTCAATATTTCCAATAACCAGGTCATACAATGTATCTTCCATGCACAATGCCTCAGTTTTTCCTGTGAAAAATGGACAATCTATGTCAACCATTGCTAAGGGATACCTTTGGGTAGATTCATCAATCAAAGTTACATCAGATTCTCTACCAAGTAACTGATCATTAGAAACCAAGTTTCTACGAACAACACACCCAGTACAACCTGTGTCCCTTAAAACTACAACAGTCTTACTATTAACCGTACCCTGCGCTGTTGGTAATCGCGACCTTAAAAAGTAACAGACACCTTCCCTATCCACGTTATCATTGATTAGTGGACTTTCTTCCTTACTCTTATAGAGACCTTCAATTTCATGAGACCTATTCATTGTAGTTTTACAAAAACTCATTTGATGTCCGCCACCCCGACCACGTCCGCGGGAATAACCCCGACCACGGCCACGATCTGAATTACTACCCTTCGTCTGTACAGTATCGCTCTTACTCTGTGATCTTTGTGTCTCATCTTTCGGTGCATAACTACTCCCCTTACTTCCGCTATACCCGCTTGCACTTGCACCTACCTCCGCACTATATGCTTGCTTCCTATCGGGATTCTTAAAACATTTATATGTTAAATGTCCCTTACCACAAATACTGCATTTTATCTCTGGCTTCGCACTCGGCTTATTATCAGATCTACTCTGAGTTACGCCCTTATTATCACGCTGCCCCTTATTAACACAAGCGTAGACACCGCCACGTGCTTCTGCAAATAAATCTGCTTCCCTAGCCATCTCACCTAGGTTCGTGAATGTTTTCGGTTTTAAATGAACATATAGTTCTTTACTACAGGAATCTAAAAACTGATCTCTAGCGAAAAAATCGCAAACAGATTCATAAGACTGGTCTACCTTCGCCATTTTCAACCATTTATTAAGATACGACCTAAGTCTACTACTAAACTGAATAAACGTTTCGGACTTTTCAGGCCTATCATAGCGAAATTTCTTCCTAAATCCGCGTTCAGTCATATCGAAATTCTTTAACAACGCATCTTTCAACTTGTCATAATCCGCTGCATCATCTACAGACAATCTATCATAGACATCAAGCGCGCGACCTTTAAGTAATGCGCTTAAATATGCAGCCCAAACGTTTTTATCCCATTTATTCGCCGTCGCGTATTTCTCAAACCTTGATAAGTAACTATCCATTTTGTCCTTACTTTCATCAAAATACGGTAACTTGGGATCTCGCGCATGCGCTAACTTTTCAGCCTTCTGTTTTTCTAATTCAACTCTAAACGTTACCTTCTGCAAATCTATCTGATTCTTTAACTCGCGTTGCTGCAATTCGAAACTATACTTCAACTTTTCTAACTCAACTTCGCTCGACAACTTCGCTTCCTTATCGCTTTCGACTTGAGACAACTTAGCTTCCCTATCTTTCTCGGCTTGCCGCTCTATGCTTTCAATTCGCGCCATCTCGATTTCCCTATCCGCCGCAATCTTAGCTTCTTCCGTCGCCCTATCCGCCGCAATCTTAGCTAGTTCTACTTCCCTATCTTTCTCGGCTTGCATAATCCTTTCTTTCTCCGCCGCGATCCTAGCTAACTCAATTTCCCGGTCTTTATCGGCCTGCGCAATTTTTTCTTTCTCCGCCGCGATCTTCTCTTTATCAAGTTCCCTTACCGCGTGCCTTTCTGCCCTCTCAGTCTCTTGCTGTTGCTTAACAAATTCCTGCAAAGCCTGCCCCTCATAACCTAACTCCTTTCCCGTCTTAACTAACTTATCCATGCCGCTTAACGTAAAGCTCACGTTAACCTAACTGAAGCCGACGTTCACTTATCGTCACACACGTTAACTAAAACGTTAACAATAATAATAACAAACTAATCCTACTAAAACGTTGATTAATTAGTATAGTCGCGATCTAGACGTAGCTATTAAAGTTACGTTCGTAATAGACCGGAAATGACGTCATAAACTGACGTTGACTTTGCCGAGAATTACTTTTCACTATTAAATGACGTAATTAGATGACGTAAACAACCCACATTACAATTACGCCCAACTTGATCTAGCGTATCGGATATACAAACGTAACGTATGTAACGCAACGTATTAACACTGACACGACAACTGTACGTCCTACATTACAAAACCTTATAAGGTACCAACGGTAAATCAAACTTAAGATTCCGCTATTAGGTTTAATTGTAACGATATTATATTACGTTACGAGTAACCTACGTTACTAAATCAGGACACAAAATGGACCTCAGTAACGGTTACGACAGAACGTACAAACGTTTGAATTATTGAACTAACAGATTGTCATGCAACAGCAGTGCCTAGGTACTCAAATGGACCTTAAAACTGAATATGTATCATCCGTGCCAAGACAATTCAGGTCTATATAACCTCAGTTTCCCCACTCAGATATGCAACCTGTTACATTTTATCACAAATTAATGCATGGGCTATCGCACTTCATCACGTAGGGAATAAGGATAGTTGACCTTAATTGAGTGTAGGTTACATTTACAAGAATTTAGTGGCAAAATTGCTCCCCTAAAATTCACAGCCTTACAAACATCCTTACGTCACCTTAGAAAAGAACAATCAGAAGGTCAATAATAAAAAAAAATGTCTGACAAAATTGTGCCTAGATTCTGTATATATTGTCAATGTGTTACACTGGCAGATATTAACCGGAAATCAAATCCCGTTACTTCATGACACCATGTTACGCTGAAGGTTTTACACACGGTCGACACGGGTGTAGAGCCTTATGCGTCGCCAGGACGGCGGAGGGTGACTTCCGGTTAAAGGGTTATCTACTAGTGTAATACACTAACAAGGAAACTCTAACAACGTTAGAATTTTTTAAGTTTATATATAATGTAAATTCTATATACAACAATACAATTTACAACTGTCACAATTACAATAATATACAACACATATCAGTTCATGCCGCTGGCCCAAGTAAGGTGTTTGTTTCAAATCTGTAATCGATTTGCGTACAATACGCAAATAGATTACCGTCTGACGTCAACACCGTACTCGGCTCAGCGCCATGAACTAAAGGAAAACACAAAGGACAGAAAACGTTAGTTTGAGCTCATACAAAAAAAAACAAGGCCTTATGTTGGTAGACTTCATTTTGTCGTTCCCTGGATCATGTCATGGGCCAGTCCATATATCATGAGGAACACCAACTTATAATTACACGTGCACGCTTATATACTGGTCGCTTCCTGGATCGTACCAGGGACCAGTCTATATATATATTAATACACCTTAGTGGACGAACACTGTCCCACACTTGATGTGACCTTCAGATCTTATCACAGAATCTGGCAAAACTGTGCTAACTACTTCCGCCTACATTTTGTGCTTCCCGCCTCTGCTAAGGAACCATGCACAAACGGCGTTGTAACTGCCTCTACCCGGGTTGGTATTAACCTGGAGACGTATATCGCATCTCCAGGTGAGACGTGGCTCCAAGCCCTAACAGCTGACTGCCGGACTTGATGTGCCTAAAAATAACGAACTTACACTTAATACATTGTAACTACATAATAACAATACGTAAGACTTGGGCCTGTCTTGGAAATACCATACAACGCCCTCGGCGAATGCCGAGCATAACGTGCACACGCCAGCCGTGTCACTAGACACGACTCGCGCTCACGATGTAAAGCTAAAAGTGTGCTTACCACTTCCGCCAATGAAGAAACGTAGATCCTACCACGCATGTGCGTCAAAGGATCTGACGTCAAACATTGTCAAGAAGTATACTGACGTCAACAGGCATTACCATGACATACCCCACATAAAACATGAATAATCTAAACATAAAACATGAATAATCTAAACAATGTCCTATTTACATTAAATTGATTGACCAAAATCTAACTCGCATATGTTTTAATTCATTTCTTTAAACTAAGCGTAATACCATTTGCCATAGAATATAATAGCTGAATAATCGTTTCTCACACATTTGGGATCATAACGTTTGATCTGACATCATGACATCAATGATGTTATACCATATGACGCCGTCTAATGAAGGCAAATCAAACGCATGATGACCAAATGCTACCATTATAACTTATGGAAAAAACCCTTAATGCGGTGCATGCTATGGCGTCAATTGACGTCACGAGTATATAAATTAGTTCCATTACAAATCAATCTACTTCTATAGGCCACGTATACGTGAAACTAATATAAAAAGTGTTGACGTCGCAATAACATGAATGCAACTGACGTCACATGAATAACATGAATGCAACTGACGTCACTGGACGTCAAATAGACGCACACCATTGCAACCAACTTCAGTGATATAAACTATTTCCGAAATTTACAAAACTTCCTAATATACAAATATTATGCGCAGCATGCTTACTAACAAAATCGGTCGACACATGCGCAGCCTGATCACTGCCAACAAAATCAAATCAGTCGACACATATAATCATACCATATCAATCAGAAGTCACATTTTTCATTCTTAGCCAAACTATTCTAAATAAATATAATAAAATCTTACCCTTCTAGGTCTTAACACAGAATCTGGGCACACAACAATATAACATCCATCAAGAATTAAACAGCCACGTCTAACTTTTCATTAAAAGATAGGCGTATAAATACTATGCGTCTCACATTAAAATCATGCAACACGCTTTCCACAATCAAAAGACTCGTGCAGGTATTCACCTTAAAATCATGCAAATACGCTGTCCACGAGAGGTATTCACAAACAACCCATGCATAACGTAGCCACAATTTCCGTAAATGTTTTATTACCACAGTTACCCTAAAAACTGTAGCCTTACTGATTGAAAGGATTAAAATAATCTCGACGACATAGTGAACGATTAGATCCATTTCGTAACACAGACAAACTGTCAGATTCAATTTTGCAGCTATTACAAACGGCGCTTGTGTGCTATATAAGGAATTAATGAAACCATTGTTTGAGCATTTCGAGTCTACATGACACCATTCATTTTTCTTGAGAAATTATGCGCTGCTTCAGGAAGAGATTTGCTTTCGTAATTGGTTTCTATACAGACTTGTTTCTTGAAATCCATGCACCTAGTTTCACACAAATGGAGTGGTAGACATTTTAATTCTGGTTAACTTACAATTAAATAAATACAATAAATGAGTTGAGTTATAACCTAGGAACCTGACTATAAGCATATGATTCAATGCTTTTGCCGAATGTAAGTCAGAGAATGCATGTTTAAGCTTGCTTACATAGGATATGCATTAGTGTTTTAACAACCCAGAGGACATACCCATTTGTTTGGGTTTGTTCAGACTATCTTCGCCTGTTGTATGTTCCTGCTGCATCAGAAACCCCATGCCTGAAGACCTTGCCTGGTGAATTTCTCGGGCTATGTGGGTTGAGGTGGTTCAATGGGAAATATAAGTTACGAATATACAATACATATGAAACAATATAGGATAGAAAATGAACAAAACAAATATGAACATATTAAATGCAAATCACAATTATACAATACAAATATAGTAATTTAGAATATAAATGAAAAATATGGAAATAAGAACGAAAGTCAATGAAGTTATAGAATCATAACAAAACTATAATAGAAATGAACAGAGATTGAATACAAATATGCAAATTTACAATTATACAAATGAAAGAAACTCAAATACAAATATACAACTATCGAATAATGCAACGTTTGACATGCCATACTAAAACAGGTTAATCCTTATATTTTGAAGATTTACTTTGTATTTTTGACAAATTGTGTTACATGCGCCAACATTCATCAAAACTACCTTAGAAAGGACAAAACGAATAAAAAAATACCATTTTCTAACTTCAGAATCTATGTAAATTATCAGCACAGACATGTCCCAGTTTCAAGTGTTGAGAAAATGTGTATTATAATATTACACAGGGAAACTATGACATAATATTACTCAGATAAATATCCAGTTGTATTTCATGGTATATATAATTTATATATATAACTGTTATTTTGCAACGAAAAGACTTGAGATGTCGTAGACAGATAGATTGATAATATACATTATGTAGAAATTTAACAATACCTTATCAAGAGCCTGTGGTTGGTCCATTGGTGTACAGCTAGAAATAAGTATAGCCGGAACGTCACCACTATGTTTGAGAGCTGGTCCACAAAGCCGCTGCACAGAAACAGATTTATCCAGTAAAACAATCATGAAAGTAAGGAAAGAAGTTTTAAATTATAGAGTGATACCGATAATTTCATTCGTTTTGCAGGCATAAAATTGGCAAAGTGGCCTATCAGCGATATAATTCCATTTGCGCAGGTTCTTCAAATATAAGCGTTCATTTACCATTTTTTCCGTGCCACTCAGCCCCAAAAGTTTGAGAGAGAAAAATGCTAGACCACCAACACAGTAAGGCTATCGCATTGTGTTTCTCGGTTTGTGCAACTGATATATTTAACAACTGAGTATAAAAAGACTAGCAACTACTTCCAGCCACAAAATAGATAAAAACCTAAATTGCTATTAAGTGGAGCCATTGGTAGGATTTTGAAACAATTCTGATTCAAGCATTCAGGTAACTTACGTACCTGCAATAAGAGATTTGCGTCATTTGGATAGAAAATGATACAGCTATGAGTTGACCACATACCAAAATGAGTGCTCTGGGTATGCAGAGTATGCAGAGTATGCTTTTTTTTTTTTTTTACTTTATAACTATTTATCAATAATTCTCAGTTTGCTTTATTTTCATGCGGAGCAAGTCAGCCATCTTTATTTTTGCGTTCCTTCTGAATGGAGATATACTGACACAGAAATGAATTTACTTCTCTAGATGCAACTGAGCCGCGACATGAGAAAACAAACAATGTGGTTGTGCACAAAGCGCAGACTCAGATCCGCCCTGTCTGATTAGAGTCTTCGCTGTCCGCATGAAGATAGATTTAACCCTTCGCTTCCCTTTAAGCGCTTAGCGAAGAGTCAGATCAGTCTGGGCGGATGCCTAGACTAATCTAAGTCTGTGCTGGGCACACAGCCACTTTGTTGGTTTTCTCATGTCGCAGCTCAATTTCTTTCCTTTTGGACTTGAATTATTTGGAAGGTCTACGTCGTCCAGGGAAGCAAACAGGAAGTCACAAAAGTTCTCTCCCTTCAAAAACGGCTCAAAACATGAAGGTGTACCCAAATGCATTAAGAAGGAAACGTTTAGATGCAAACTACATTTCAAAAAAAACTAAGTAGTAACAGATATGGATAATACGACGTTTTGAGAACTGCTTCGGGTTGCCTGTCCAGGGCTAGTTTTAATAAGGTCGAGTCATCTACGTATTTTTGCTACGGAAGCTTTGTAGGAACAGTTTGTCTTATTTCTTATCCACCAAGTCTTAATTATAATGTATTGTGTCTTACATAGCCACCCCTAGTTAACTATGTATATACAAGGGCTTTAACAACAAAAAGAGTCATAGTTACCAAACAACCTAATGACTAGGTCATTTAGTAGCTAAGACTGTTTAGCTCACCTGAATCAGCGACTCCAGAGAAGCTTATAGGATGGGAAGGCTCCGTCGTCTGTCGTACGTCTTTCCGTCCACAATTTCAAATGACTTCTCCTCTGGAACCGCCGGGCCGGTTATAACCAAATTTAATGTGAAGCCACCTGGGGTCTTAGGAAAAAAAAGTTGTTCAAAGGGACCTGGTCACATGACCAACATGGCCGCCATGCCCATATATAGTAAAAATCTCAAAAATCTTCTCCGGGACCAATGGCCGATGGCCCCAAAACTTGGTATGTAGCACTGGGTACGCAAGTACTAGCAAGATTGTTCAAATTTTGATCTTGGGTTGACCTTGACTTTTTTTTACGGCAAGGTCAAATTCGCTTTCTGGTGCTTTTATATTTGAAAATGCTAGAACATATGATTTCCTTGAAACTGTTCAAGATTTTGGCTTACAAATTGGAAAATACATTCATCTTAATGAGTACAAGAAGATTTGTGAGTACAAGAAGTCAAGGTCATTCTTTGACCTTTGACCCAGAATTCTCATATTTTGACAATATCAAACAATCTCCTCAAAAGCCACTGGGCCAATTGAAATCAAATTTCATATTGAGTCTCCAGGGGTTGAGGGAATGAAAATTTCTTCAACCGGTCCAGGTCACATGACCAACATGGCCCGCACGCCCATATATGGTAAAGAGCTTTAAAAATCTTTTTCTCCAGAACCAATTGACCGATGGCCTTGGTATGTAGCATTGGGTACTCGAGTAATATCAATATTGTTCACATTATGTCCTCTGATTGACCTTGACCCTTTTTATGACAACGTCAAATATGGATAAATGCTATAGCATAAGATTTCATGGAAAGTTTTGAAGTTTTAGGCCTAAATTGGTATATACATTCATCTTAATGAGTACATGGAGATTAATGAGTACAAGAGGTCAAAGTAATTCTTTGACCTTTGACCCTGAACTCTCATATTTTGACAATTTCAGACTTCTCCTCAAAAGCCACTGGGCCAATTGTAATCGAATATCATATAAAGCTATCAGGGGTTGAGGGAACAAATATATCTTCAAATGGTCTAGGTCACATGATCAACATGACCCCCACGCCCATATATAGTAAAAACTTTCTTCTGCAGAGCAAACTGACCGGTGGCCTCGAAACTTGGTCTGTGGCATTGGGTACTGGAGTACTATCAAGATTGTTCAAATGAGGACATTGGGTTGACCTTAACCTTTTCAACGGCATAGTCAAATATGGGAAAATGCTAGAACATAAGATTTCTTGGAAAATTTCAAAGATTTACGCCTAAATTCTGGTATATACAGTCATCTTCATGTGTACATGAAGATTTGTGAGTACATGAGGTCAAGGTCATTTTTTGACATTGGACTCTAATATTTTGACAATTCCAAACTTCTCCTCAAAAGCCACTAGGGAAATTGAAATTAAATTTCATGGAAAGTCTCCAGGGGCTGTGGGACTTTGATGATGTTTTGGCAAGGTCAAATTTGTTAAGTTTCTGGTGCTTTATATGGGAAAATGGTTAAGTATAAGACTTCATAGAACTTGTAAAAATTTTAGTGCAGAAGTTAATTAAACAGTCAAATAAATGAGAAGTTGTTCATTTTTAGCAATGGAGGTCATTGTCATTTTTTGAGCTTTAACCAGTGTCTGCCATATTTTGACAGTTTAAACTATCTGGTTTGTTAAAATAAGGATCCTAGTTGCCCATTGATCTTTTTACTCAGGTGAGCGATTCAGGGCATAATGGCCCTCTTGTTTCGTTTCGTAACAGCTCCTTTTCCTTTTGTAACATCCTTGAAAACATAGTAGACCAGGTGTGATAGTAATATACCTATGTATGTCCACCACAATAGAAAAATAAATCCAGAAGGTGTGTCCAAGCTTGTCACATTGGGTGAACATTTTCCGAAGCCGTACAGAAAGGTTGTTCGTTCTGGTAATCAAGCAGTTTCTTCTCAATTATGAACCATTCCAACATGTGACAAGTAGGAAAATTCTCAGGAACTAACACATTTCAATACCAGATCCCACTCAAGACACGATGTGGGAAAAAGACAACACAAAATTAGTCACCACCAAAGGCATCACCAGCGGTAGCCATGTGAACAGCCATTTCCCATGTAGGTGGTCACTGGGTTAGCCTTAAAATCACGAACAATATGTCAATAATAGACTTAGAAACAAACAACACATAAAAAATTAAACAACCAAAAAGAACTAAAACGGAACTGCCGCATTGGGACGATCAGCAATGAAATTACAGGGGTGGGGGTGGGGGGGTGGGGGGGGGGAGGGGCAAACCGGTTGGCGGTCGACCAACCCTCGTCCTTGGTTCTGTCTTGGTTCATCGGGCACTTATTTGTTCAACCCAACCAAAACAATTACCAACCACAAAACATACCAACGAAAGCATTTATTTTGACAATAAGAACAATTAATACGAAAAACATTGAACAACAAGTTTAACCTATTTTCTATTTTTCATTTCAGAACTGGCCTTAACATCACACACACTGCATATCAATAACAGACAAAGCAACACACAACACACAATACAACCTAGAAGCACCAAAACAGAAGTGCCGCCCTGGGACGGCAAGCAATGTAATTACTGGGGGTATTGAATTTGAATGATTTGGTCTGGCGTTATTAATGTGCTATTTTGATTTGACCTTAACTTGTCCCACTTCTTCTTGTGTTTTGTGAGGGTTGTAATTGTTGCTTATCGGCTTTATTTTCAGATTATATACATGCATAGTAATAACTTCAACATATACATGCACCTAGTAAATATCAAATATATGAACTATAATTTTACAAATAAAGTCATCGTGCCCTTTGGCAAATAACGAAAGAAACTGTTAAGTAAGTACATGTGTTGGAAAACAAAAAATAAATAGTGAGCTGGAAAAAACATTACAAAGCGGCTGTAGAAAGCGTTTTTGCACTTACGTTGAAAGGCTATCTACCTACTTTCCTACCACAAAGCAAATAGTTTTATGTTCATAAATGTCTGGTTTTCAACTCCATGCACTATAAATATCCGCACGCCAAACCATTGCTTTAATGATTTGTTATAGAGTAGAGTAAATATCTTTATTTTCATTTTTGCAATAATAATGGTTATTATCGAAATACTGCTGGCAAATTACTTGGCAGTTTTTTTTCGTATCTACATTGAACTTCCTTAGTATATTAAATTGTGCTAACAAACACGAAGAATTCGGTTATTTTCGGGGAGAGGGGGATGGGGGCGAGGGGATGGGGTCGTTGTGGTCGGGCGATGGTGCTGATTATTTTTCAGTGTCGGGGCGTCCTACTAATTTAGATAAAAGTAAGGCAAGGGCCTACTGTGCTTGCAATAGTTGCGAGTGAGGTGTGGGGGTGTTCGGTGTGTGTGTGGTGGGGGTGGGGGGTGGGGGGAGTTGTTTAGGCATTTTCTCTCCTGTATCATATCTCTCTTTTCTTTTTTTTCATTCTTACTCTAACTGGGAGACGGCTCGGTATGGACTGAAATACTGTCTCAAAGAGCCGTTCTTCATTTTCAGGCTATGTTTTTATTAAAAAAAAAAAAAGTATTTTGTATACTTGTTGGACTAGCTTATTAGGTTATGAAAAGTAAGTAAAACAAGAAATATCTTTAAAAAAGATGAACGTTGCCAGAGAAATATTTAGTGACGGTACCTCGGTCGGGAGCATGTCCACTGCGAATGCTAGCGAAACGAGTTTGATCCTCGCATCCGTTACGTTCTTTCACGGAGACATTTCCCTCTCTTCCGTTGATTTTAAAAGAACAACAGTCAGTTCAGGGCGAAGGAATGTACACTCAGTACTGGTAGACTGCCTCTGTGAGGCTTGCACAGAAACAGTGTGGTTAGGTTACTTACGTGTTCGACATTTCCCCGTTATCAATCGGGCCGTAACCCCTCCCCCCCACACACACATTCACAAGAAAAAGCAAACAATTAAGTTATGTTTTGATAACTTTATTACCCACAAATAAGCGATACCCGAATTTGGCATTTTTCTTAAGGGTTCATCACAATGTGTAGTGGGTGGGGTACGTTGAAGAAGATGAGTTACATTTTTTTAAAAAATAACTGGGTCTGTCACAAAGCTTTCAAGCCTTCAATGTTACATACCACCTGAACATCATTCTAGGGTATAACATGTATAATAAAAGCAATTATGAAGACAATTAGCATATCTGAGACTTGGCTATCCCAAGGACGCCCAAAGTCCATGTGGATGAAATTCTACCCCAAAATAATTACCCTGATAAAACCTCCAAACACCCTTCTACAATCTCCCAGAATGAAAATTGCATAGAAACAAATAACAAATACAAAAATCAATTCAACAGACACCCACTACCTGAAAAAAAATCTGAAATATCCACCATGTTTTAGTCACAAAATAGTTCCAAAATAAAGGTATGGTGGACATAATATGCAATAAAATAAATCTTGGGGAGATAATTACAGACCATGAAAGTAAGAACATGCTTTGAGTAATAAACTGTTTCCAGCACAACTGTTTTGGACAGCTATAAATATTATTCTCCTATCTCTTCTTTCCATTCCCCCACGGTCTCCCCCTCCATAACACACACAAATACAAAAGTTAGCAGTTAGTGAAGATAATGAAAGGTGAATACTCACAAATCAACCCAATTAAAAACAAAACAAGGCAAAAACACTACGCCTCTTCAACTATGAAGAAGAAAAAATAATATTGTATTTTTGAAACTTTCTTCTCCCTCACTGGTATTGAGTTTGGTGGAAAAAATTGAACAAAGGGCTTAAAACTGCCAAACTTTGAGGGTCTCTGAAAACGATAATCCACTCAAACAAAAATATGTTGGAATAAAAGCATCGTAAACGACTGCGTAATACCCCGCCACTGCCAACCAATATCACTACTTTTACCTTTTTGTACATTTTTTACACAATTTTTATTATCATTTTATACATGTATATAGCCTTGGGGCAGGGGTAGATAACCGCTGGGGACGAAATTTTGATCATGACATGAAGCTCTTATTACCTTGATAACGTGTTGCAAGTTTCAGGAAAATCCTGTTCATCTTTGATTTTATACAGATTTTTTTCATAATTTTATACATGTATATAGCCCTGGGGCAGGGGCAGGTAACCCAAGTGGACTAAATTCTGCTTGTAACAGAAAGCTTATTTCTGTGGAATTTCATCAAGATATACCAAAAGTCTGATTTTATATAGATTTTTTCATGATTTGATACATGTATATAGCATGTGTCAGGGGCTGGTAACCACTGGGGAACAATTGTTTTTATCAAGACGGAAAGCTTATATCAATATGATAATTTGTTACAAGTTTCAGAAAATCCCCTTTCAACTCTGATTTTATACATTTTTTTCGTTATTTAATACATGTATATAGCACCAGGGCAGGGGCAGATACCCCAGGTGGACAAAAATCCACTTGTAACAGAAAGCTTATGTTACTGCAATCATTTCTGTGAAATTTCATCAAGATATTTCAAAGTGTAAAAGAACTATAGACCAAAACCTATTTTTAAGACATTGACAAGGGCAATAACTCCATCAGAAGAAATCGAAATTTGCCCATTAACAATCCCAACTGAGATATTCTCAAGACCAATGCACAAGCCAAGTTTGAAGAAATTCCGTTCATAAATACTAAAGTTATCGAACGGAAATGAAGTGCTAACGGACGGACGGATGGACGGACGTACATACGACGGACACACGGACAGCCAGCAGGAAAACATAATACCCCGCCACTAACGTGTGGCGGGGTATAAAACCAGTAACTGAGTAATCTTATAATTAAATCACCATGCATGCCCAACTAAGACAGTATTCAACGACACACATTTTAGAGACAGCTCACCTACAAATTTGAAGAATTTTCATCGATTCAATTGATAACAGTTTATTATGAAGACTTCGATTTTAGCCTTCAAATTCTGTAACCATAAAAAAAAGTGGAGGTCACTAGTGTAAAATTATTTCAGGGCTCCAGATAAGGTGTTTTTTGAGGATAATTCTCAGATACTTTTTTCTATTTTTCTTATCTCTTAACCAAAAATATGTTGTGACCCCTCATTAGAACTGTCTCAGTGAGGTGGTTCTAATGAGGGGTCAGAACTTATATTTCATGTAGAAGTGTCAGAAATTATCTCTAAATTATCCCTGTAACCTCCTCTTATCTGGATCACTGTGCAAAAATCTAATGTAAAAGTCTAATACTTTGTACCTATAGTACACAGTTACAATATTTTTCTTCCAAAAAAGGAACTTCACAAAAAGATCTTTCTTTGTTTTTTATTTATTTTTTTTCCCGAAGTTCACATGAAATGAACTTAAATCAAGTATAAAATGAATAATTCACTCACAAGGAAATGAACGAATGGCTAATTTTACTTTAACCAACAGACAAATTTCTAGTGGTGGAAATGTAATAATAATTGCAGGGTTGATGGTATCTCCCCTGTCACAGCACTGTCTCAAAACAGAGCTGAATCAGAGAAGTTGCCAAAATTTTAGGCCGCTGACACTAATAATGATGCCATAAAAGCAATACTTATGTATCGCCTCTGATAGCCGCAGGTCAGACAATAAAATAGAATCTCTCTGTAAATCTCATTTAAATACAGAAACGCGCATCTGTCGCACTAAAATTGGTATGGATACGTTTCGATTAAAAGGATGGATATGCCAGTGAATGTTCAAATGATTCTTGAACACGTTAGCAAAGGCTGCCGAAACAACACTCTGGCAATGGGTTCCAAATGTCAACAATATGGACTTCTGTAACTAACAGGAATGGCCTCTGGTTACCTGATATGATGATAATGTGAAAAATTTATCACTGTCACCTTTTTTCTGTTCCATGCAAAATCTTGAAATAAAAGATGTGTCCGTGAACTGCTGCCCCGAAACATTAGTTTTTTCTGCATCTTCTTTTCCTTATTAATTTCCAATAAATTTGCACTGATGTGTCCACAACACCAGTATATATTTAAAAATTAGGACACAGCTAAGCCAAAATAGTCACTGCTGTGACTTGTCCTAGAAACCACAACTTTATTTTTTTATCTCATAAACATCTGTTCATTGTATGAATGTGCCACCCTACTCTCTAACATTCCAAACAGCTTGCCCAACACGTGCTTCGGCAGTTTCACGTAAACACGTGTCATTGAAATGTGTAAATTAGTTTCAGAAGCTATAAAATACCTTTAATCAACGTAACACAATCGCAGATTATTTTCATCCAATAGACAACAATTGTCTGTAATTTTATTCAGCAATTCTTCCCTCGATCACCGCTTTCTTCATAATATATTGGCGAAAAATTAAGTTTCCATATTTGTTTATGTTTTGCAAAGTACAATCGGAAAGGCCTAACAACTCATCTGGAAAAAGATGCGACATGAAATATAGTTACCCACCTTATTTCATTATTTATAACACAGACTGTTTTGCTTGAAAACATGGAATAGTCCTTCGATAAGCGCTATAGTAATTAACTATATTTCATATCTTTTTAATCATCTGAATTCGATTATTTATTGTTTCTCGAAGAGTTACTCAAGATAGCAAGATTAGTCTCCCATGCAGCATCTAAAAGCCGAGAATGCAATTGAAAAACCGGGACCCGATTCCGGTACCACAGTTGCATCAGTAAATTTAAGCGGATTAAAACACCCACTGTTATGATATAATGATCATACAGCTTTTTCCTAAATATAAATTCATAAATTTCAAACCAATTTAGATACTGTATAGTGAATTTATGCTTAATTTTGGGAACTCTGAACATGCACTGGAGCACGATTTTCATCACTAATATTGTCTCATTATTTTTTCTTTGACACGGAGACAGGATTCAAAGACCTGGCACTGTGACATGACAATGAATAAGATAGACTTAGGCTGTTAAATTAATGCAAACTATATTGTTGTGAGGTTGGTACCGGGAAATTGGTTCCGGATTTTGGTATGTGGTTCGGGGTTTTACCAACCCCGCGAAATGCGCAAGAATAAATTGTTAAGCGGCTTGTGTGTTCTTGTGAGAATCAAAGCAATGCAAAAACTTATCCACGACCTTACAGATTTTACTGCTACAATGTCAACATCTGTGCTTTGATCGTCCATATCATGCACATGTTTGCATTTAGAATAGTACTTGCTTTTAACTGATACAGTCATGCAGTGTTCAATACTTGCTTTGGTGAGAGCGGATACTGAAAGTTTTTGTTTACAATTTTAATGAATGAAGAAATGGCGACCTCAGTGACTTCATGATACACGAGGCCAACATTGAAGGGGTTTCTTAAAAAGTAGACAGTTAAAAGGCTTTGCAACTGTGGGAGATTGTAGTTCATGCTTGACACTTTTAACATGCCGAAATAGTTTTATGCCATTATCTCTGGTTTATGAGTTCTAATGGAAGTCCTGGCCACCTTGTATTTTTCCTCTAATTTCTCATTTTAAATGTTATATTTAAAGTTCCTCTCAATATATTTTGCTAACACATAGAAATTACATTTGGGATAGGCAAAACTTCATATTTCACAAGTGTAAGTAAAAAATTTCAAAGTGTGTTTTCAGACCATTCCCCACCCACTTGGTGGTGTGATGAACCCTTAAACACTGGCACTTGAGTTTCAAAGTGTATATACTCAAAAATGTCTGAGAATCCCATTTAAACGTACACTACACAAATGTGTCTTCACAGTCAATGTACATGCATGAAGTTTACATATGGACACATCAGTGATGACACATTTGTGTATTCGCTTTTAAAGGAATATGTCGGACAATTTACAATCTCTTTGGAACTCAAGTGCCTGTGTTCTTAAAGACCAACTAGTCAGTCCTCCGTCTTTTGTTTTGCGTCAACCTTCAAAAAAGCTGTGTGTCAAGTCCAATACGATTGGCGAAAGGCCGATCTGTTTATTATACCGGCCAATGGAATGGCGTAAAATGTGGGTCAATAGTAAGGTTAGACGTTGCCTGACAGCAACGAAAAACGAGTCGGATACAAGGTTTATCCTACAGAGTCATCCACATAAAATACTGCTGGAAACATATTCAGCTTAACATAACAACAAATACTGATTTAGTTTCCCCAGAAATGTACATAATACCAAATGAAAAGCAATTAATTTCCGAAAAAAGAGTCCCAACTAACGTTTATTTTAGATCTGAAAATTTCTACAAGGTCTAAGCTATGGTTAAAATAAAAAACAAAACAAAAAAAAACGTTTAAGCTAAGATAAAAAAAAGAAAAGAAAAAAAAAACTGTGTTAGCTGTTCTTTTGCTTGGTGTTTGATACAACGAAATAAACCTAGGGCTAGCTTCAGTGTGCAGAGTGCCATATAATGTCAATGTGACCTAGCAGCCCTTGAGAAACTATGTGCAATTTCACAGTGAATACAAGCTGAATTCAAATTTAACAGTGCAGTCAAACAGTGTTAAAGATAGTTTTCAATTTAATTATTTGTCCACCTACGATGTCATTATTTTTGACTTCTGTCTTTTCAAGACCCATTAGTATCGCGATAATTGAATTTAGAAACGACAGAGACAGTAATTACAAAAATTATCTGCTATGCTGCCATAGAATGCATAAAGAAAATATGAGCCCCGAAACAACAAAACCAACAAAGTGATTGTGCACCCAGCGCAAACTAAGATCAGCCCGTGCATCTGCCCAGTCTGAACAGAGTCTTCGTTGTCCGCATGAAGCTAGCTTAGACCATCAGCTATCCTTTATACGAACAGCAAAGACTCTGATCAGACTCGGCGGCTGCCCAGGCTGATCTGAGTCTGCGCTAGGTGCACATGCCACTTTGGTTTCTCATGTCGCGGCTCAATTATCTCAAATTATATTACGATCTTGCACTTCTGGAAAACGCTGATACAGCCATTGTCGTATGCATCAGCTGTATAGGTAGTAAATGTCTAGCATTAGGAATATTCATTATGTGAAGGATCCTTCTAATAGTGGAGTTGCTTATGTAATCCCGTGTCCACTTTTTGTTTATCAGGAATGTTATATACCAAAATGTTTGTTTTGACAAGTAGTTTTCAAAAATAGTTCCTGCGAATTTTTTCTATCACTTTTCAAGATCAAGGTCAAAGGTCAAAGGTCAACGCTTCAAAATAGAAAGGAAAACTTTAAAAGTCGTAATTTATGGTGGGCACAGTGTACGATACGGGACTAAATTTTGGTATTATCGAAATAAAATAAATGTTTGTAATTAAAAATTCATTTTACAATTGACTTTGACCGCTAGTGTGGCAAGGTCAAGGTCATTTCATTAAAGGTCGAAAGAAAATATATAGATATAAACACTATGATTGTTGTTTCGTCAAACGCGCATTGGATATGGCATTTCTCAGATCATTGTTACGGTTAAAATAGTTTAGCAGGCCATTGTATTCAAGATTATATCTTAATTATCAAATCCGTTGCCATGGCATCAGATTTATGCAAGCATATTTCTAAAAACTGGGCATTTTAAAGATAAGCATTGGAGTTTGTTGTGCAAACCTGATAGGTTTTGAGACAGTAGACAGTTGATTGTTATATGCGAAACGGTTTGTTTTGAGCATAGATGTGGGACTCCTGTAATTTTTTAAGAAGGAAATGTGTATATCTTTATTCTTAGCAACCAGTTTCATCCCTAAGCAACCAAACTTTAACAAATTTGAAACCTTTTACTTCATTCCACGAAGAAAAGCTATTATGTGCAATAAATCATGATAAAAACTGTTGTAAATATTTAAAGGACAGCTGATAGACTTTCAATTGGTTGAAAAGATGCATTTATATTTGTCTTAGCAACTAGTTTCAGCCCATAGCAACCATCTTTTGTACCAAATTTGGAACTTTTGATTGAATTCCGAATGAGATATCTTCTATTTGCAATGTGTTATGCAGACAATTGAAAGTAATATTTAACAAACAAGTTATGACAATTAACAATGTGTTGAAAAAACTGCGTATACGTTTGTCCTTAGCAACCAGTTTCAGTCCTTAGCAACTTTCAATCAACAGATTCTAGACTTTAGATTGACTTTCATTCTGGATATCTGTTATGAGCAACAAACTATAAAGACAATTGAAAGTAATATTTAAAGTACAGCTGTCTGACTTAGAAAATCTGTTGAAACATATTGGTTATTTATGTGTCCTTAGCAACCAGTTTGAGCCCATAGCAACCAACGTTTAATAAATTCGGATTATTTTTACTTATTTCCAAATGAGATATCTTCTATTATCAATGAATTATGCAGACAATAATTTGTTCTATTTAACAAACAAGTAATGGATTTTAACAAACTGTTGACAAACCAGTCTATACATTTGTCCTTAGCAACCAAGTTTAGTCCTTAGCAACTTCCTATCAATAGATTATAGACTTTTGATTTACTTTCATTCTGGATATCTGTTCTGAGCAACAAACTACGAAGACAATTGGAAGTAATATTTAAAGCACAGCTGTCTGACTTTGAAAACCTGTTGAAACATATGGGTTTCTTTATGTCCTTAGCAACCAGTTTGAGCCCATAGCAACCACCTTGTAACAAATTTGGATATTTTTAGCGTATTCCAAATGAAATATCTTCTATAATCAAATTTTATATAGATTACTGTAAGTTATGTTTATCAAATCAGTTACAGACTATAACAATTTGTTTAAAAAGAGGCGTATATTTTGTCCATAGCAACGACCTTTAGCACTTATCAACTTTCTCTTAACAAATTTTAGACATTTTACTGAACTTCATAAGGGTAATTTTATGTGCAACAAACTTTGAAGACAATTTGAAGCATTGTCGGCTGACTTTGAAAAATCATTGAAACGATACGGGTATATATTTGTCCCTAGCAACCGATTTAAGCACTTGACAACCATCTTCCAACAGATTTAGAGCTATTGAAAGAATTCCAAACAAATCATCTTCTATTAACAATGTATTATATTAGCTGTTGTATATACTTTTGAAGCGTAAGTATTGGACTTAAACATTTTTGATATACACTTGTTCTAGAACAATTATTTATACATTTATCCTTAGCATCCTTAGCAACCAGTCTTAGTAACTAACTCTTAGCGAATTCGAGACTGTTTACTGAAATCCATCCGGAATGTATTCTACCTGAAACAAAATATGAAGACAGTGTTGTAAGAAACTGTCGGACTTCTACAATCTGTTGATAAATGTGTCCATAGCAACCGGTTGGAGCCCCTAGCAACGAACTCTTATGAGATTTGAAATATGACCATATAACACTAAGATTATCTTTTATGCCCTACAAATTATGTAGACAAAATAAAGTCGATAGAGTTAAAAAAAATACCTTGAAAACCTCTATGTATCCGCCCACAGCTTCCAATATGTGCCTTAAGCGACTAACTTTAAACGCTTAAACCTTAACTGAATTTCAAACAGAACATTCTATATGTGCAATGAACTAGATTGCATGTTTGAAGTACAGCTGTGTGACTTAATTCTCTTGAAGAAAAAAAAAACGTGTTTGTATTAGACTTGAGCAACCAGTTTGAATCCTCAGCAACCAACTCTTAACTTACTCGAAGCTTATGATAGATCTTTATGCTCAACAAACTAGTAACACAACTGTACTCGCAAGTAACAATTTCACGTTTAGCATATGTGAGCCGCGACACGACAAAACCAACAAAGTGGCATGTGCACCCAGTAAGGACCCAGATCAACTTGAGCATCCGCCCAGTCTGACCAGAGCCTATGCTGTACGCTTGGAGGGTAGCTCAGGGTCTAGACTAACTCCATGCCGACAGCGAAGTCTCTGATCAGACTGAGCGGATTCCCAGGAGGATCAGAGTCGAGCTGGGCGCAAATGCTTTTTGTGTGTTTTGTCGTGTCGCGAAAAATATTATCGCTATAACATACGTTCATTTCTTAAGAAAAAGGTTAATCAAAAATCACAAACATGATATGAACCAAATCACATGTGGTGGTCTATCCACTGCCTTACCTCCTCCCACCCCATTCCCATTCTGCCGGGGTGGTATATTACCCCGTCTGTAAAAGGAGATTTATCGAACTTTTATCTTTCTATTGTACCATGAAAAAATTACATGATTTTCACAGCTTTTTATCAACGATATATTTTTCTGGGACAGCTGGTGGGGGTTCGACACATTTATCTGGATAATGAATGTGATCCTGAACTGCATAGAGCGTAATGCATGTTTAACTTTTTTGTCCACATGAGCATTCCAGATCAGATTTTTTTCTCTCTTTTTGTTCGCTTCTTGAGCCTTTCTTATATAGAGATAAACAGCCTATATCATAGATTCCATATGGATTTATCGTGTGATCTGGCACAAGTTTTCGAGGCTTCTCTAAACCTTGCAACATATCACATTACACCATACCGATATGTCTGATATCAAGGCAGGTAATTATGTAGGAGCAGTACACATAATTCTAGAATCCTCCATGTCATCATACTCCCTATTTTTAATTTCGCGACTTCGATGCTTGTAAGTTTACGACTCATTATGTAATAAGCGTAGAGTAGCACATACGAACTAACAAAAACTTCTGAACATTAGTATATATTCAAAACGTTCTCTTTTTCAAATTTAAATTGCAGAAATATAGAATCTCCGTAGAGAAATGAAATCGGTGCACCTTGCTTATAATTAGGAAACAATTACGGGCAGGATAATAGGTCTTTATCTGTAATCTTTTATACTAGCATGTCGGGGATCTGAACTTTGACAATACAGCTATTACAGATTGAAGAAATAAACCCTAAAACTGAAACAGTCTGCTGGTAGAATAGAGGATTAGGTAATATAATGTATAAATCATTCTATTCAGTCAGAAAAATGTTCACGTTCGTTTGTTAGAACACAGAGAATCTTTTGGTTAGGTACGGAAATATTCGGCAATGCGGCACAGGTCCTCTAGAACACTGGTATAGTAATGACAGGTTTTACAAGCAAAACATGTAACATTATGTCTCTCATTTGTTTCTTGACTCATATTTATAATGAACACAAACCAGCATTACCTGCAGTAGTGCGCATGGCACGATACAGAGACCCGATCCTATTTGTACTTTTGATATTATTTCCTTTAAAATTTTAGGCTACTTAATTTTATAGCATGGCGAGATATCTTTGTCATATTTGATTACTTGGTATTCTCGCCTTGAGCTATAAAAGCTGTTTCCTAGTTGGCAAGATGATTTCTGTGCAAGCTCAAACCTCGTTTCTTATACCTGCTTGTAAATCTCTTACACTACACTAGTATTGCTTTAAAACAGAAAACAGAAATGTACAGCAAGTTTTATGTACCCTAGACTTTCTCCGAAATCTCACACCTACGATATCAGTTTATACGGTGTTTAGTGTGACCATTCGACTTACGGTATTTCCACTTACCTACAAAAATAAGGTGTTTAGTGTTACCAGTCTATGGGCCTTCTCATTCTCTCGAACGGTTGACCATGAAATGAATCAGCTAGCGCATTGCGGATATAGAAATCCGATTCGACATAATGTTTGCTGGCCAAAAATACTGGTTGCCATGGCAACAACTGTGTTCGTTAGGGCCCAACCCTATTTTTCATAATTTAAGGAATTGCTATATAATACCATACGAAGTCTGTAACTGAATATTTTGTTAACCCAGTCTATATAAAGTTCTATTTTCATAGTATTTATGTCGAAAAAGTACTGCAAATACCCGTAAAATGCTCGCTGAAGCTCTCCAAAATCAGTTTTTCTTATCGTTTTCCTAATTTCTTCCATCCAATGACAATTTTCATTAAACTTAATTCATTTACGCCTTTGAAACACGACGTTAATGTCTTAAAATGGAGAGAAATGAAATAAAGGTGAAAAATTATAGTGCCGTGCATTTGACCTTGACCTTGACCTTATGAAGGTCATGAAAAAATTCGCAGGAACCATTTTCTGACTCTACTTAGATTGACAAACATTTTGATGTATATAAACCCTGATTAACAAAAAATGGACACGGGAGCATATTTTTGTGACATAAGCAACTCCACTATAAATGAAATCAGCGTAATATATATAGAATTTGGACACCTAGAAAATTAGTGTAAATGTCCAAAAATGAAACAGTTTGGTTTTACAATGTGCAAATAAGTCGAAAAGATGGAATGGCAAATAGTGTTGTCCCTAATCTGACTGCTCCTATGGGAGCAATCTGATCTGGACCTACACTGTTTGCTCAGACCTATCTGTCCCAATACTTAGCGTTTTCACTGTATGACTGAAAGTTTCAATAAAGCAATGTATTTGTGTTTGACATTACAAACTTTATGTCGAAGCGATCATTATAATTAAATCCTGATATCTTACAAAGGAATGGTGAAGATGTCCAAGAATGCCACAATCAAATATAGCCTATGAACAACACCAACAGAAATATGATGTTGGTCTTGTTTTCGCATCCTTATTGTACTTTTCAAGCGTTTATTGAGCATAGATAGTATACAACTTAGTCGATTACAAACATATACATGTAAAATATTACACAAAAAGTTTAACACATGCAAACTTGCATAATAAATATTTCAAGTGTTTATTGCGCATAAACAGTACACAAGTTGATTGGTTACACACAGATATACGAGTTCGTATAACACACCAAGTCTAACATATACTTACTAACTTGGTTTTATGTATGCTTATCAGTCTGGGGACTTATGGATTTCCGTCGTGCATATTTGTGATGGTTAACCTTGCACTTTAAATGAACTGACATGACGGTTTACCATAGCACAATTACTGAAATTTTTACCGCAATATGTCACTACATGTCCAAAGGATGAAACGTGATGGTCGTTCTCTCAATCAACATCTCTTTTCCAAAAATATAATAGATAGTCCACTTTGTGTCTGTCAAGTGGTTGAAGATACCAGTCATTTTTTGTTCAACTGTGAACGCTTTCATAATCTCAGACAAGAACTCTTTAACAAAATTACTCCTATTTGTCAGCCTACTTTAAATATACTTCTTTTCGGTAGTGAACAACTAACTGATATCGAGAACCGACAAATATTTATAGCTGTACAAGAGTTTTTGATAAAATCTAAACGTTTTGAAATTGCATAATATCTAATTAGTAATTTTGTGTGTGTGTATGTGTGTGTGTGGCAATATGCATGATATACAATGTACATAGAATTGCTGTATCCTTGGCCCAAATTTCCTCATAACACTTTCTTGGTGACTACGTATTCTATCATCTTTACAGACAAAGTAGAATATACGATAGTAATTCATTTTCCATTCCCCGTGGAGCTTCAAGAGATCAGAAACATTAATTCGACATTTTATTGAGAACATGTTAAGAATATGATGTAAACTTACTAGTATGACTATTTATGTTTGAAAATGCTTTCATGCGGTATAAGTTTTTCAATTTTCTCTAAATTTGTTTAGACTATTATGCTGAAATATCAATCGACAGTAGTACATGTATGCTTCAAATCATTTGTTATATACAAATATACAGTAATTTCTGGGATACAGATCATATACGTCGTAAGACTTTCTTCTGAATCCCTTTCAAGCTACTGTATTGAGTTATATTCTTGTGAGATTGTATTGTTTGTAATTGTTCAGTATTTTGAATAAAATATTGTTTACACTAAACGTGATGGAAAGTCATACCGTTGGTTTCTCCTGGTGTTATGGCTGACCGTAACAAAACCAAAAACCTTCAAGTACTTTTCAACTGAGTAGCAAGTGTAAAACCGTGAGTAACTCATACAATTAGCATCTGTTGCGAAAAAGCAAGCATTGTAGTCATTTTTGATCGTAACAGAATAGAAAAAATATAAAGTAAACATGTATGTTTCTTGGAAATAAAACATCCCAAATAGCACACCAATATTTACCTAATTTTGACCATAATTCTGGAAAACAAAATACAGACGGTTTATACTGAGAATAGTTAAGGACTGGACCAACTATCAATTTAAGTGTAGACAGGTCATACTGAGCACTGCCAGTGGGTTAAATTGCCATTTTAGTGAGTTGGACTGAAAACTGTAAGAGTTATGGCTGACCATCAAATGTGCGTGATAGAAAACCGTAAGTCCTCAGACTGCTTATTGTATATTTCAAGGGTTTATTGAGTGTACAAATTGATCCGTAACTAATAGATATATTACACATCAAGTCTAATATATACTAACTAACAGCAATAATATCCAGCGATTGCTCCCTAAGTGGTATGAATTCCTGTAATGTGAGATATCGCTGCAAGTTTTTTGAAGCTGCTTTGGCATTGTGAATGATTGTATTGGCTCACCTTAAACAACTAAGAACCCATTGAGTCTCTCATAAAAAGTGTTGAAACATCATTTGGGGCATTTAAATTTGGAACCAAAACTAACTACTTCCGATGTAGTAAATAAGTTCTGAAAGGTTGGATATTCTGGAAACAAGGAATATACCACTAAAGAAACGAAAATAGCAGACTAGGTTTGACTGAGACTGGTCATGTCCAGTGATAAAATGTGCAACACTGGTCATGACCACTAGCACCGGCTTAAGCAGAACTCTGATTTCCAACAACTGTGATTAATTCAGCAATCCATAGGACTACTAATAATAAATTGGTAAAGATACAATTGACAGACGAACTATCCATTTCATTGTCTTGATTTGTGTTTATAGTTGGCATTGCTCAACGGGGCGTGGGAAAATCATCGCAGATTGTGGAGAGATAAATCAGTTTAGAAAATCTGTTCCTGTTTTTTTTGCCAATTTTATGACAATATTTGCTCAGACGTGTAGGCAGAACCCCTTTATCTAATGAACTGTGTTAAGACTGTGTTACATGGCGACAAGTATCGGCATGTTCACCTCACCTTCAAGACGATCTTTCCGCTTGGAGAACTATTAACTTATTTGGTGCATACTACATCACCTACAGAAATTGTGTTTATATCCAGTAGGCACCCGGAGCAGTACATATGCTAATGCGCCGCTTATTGTTCTTAAATTGAGAATAGTCAATGTACGATGACAGATTGTCAAGTTTTCTCAAGTTTTACTGAAATATTCGAGCGTCTCCTCTTGCTTTATAAGACCGGTTCTACTTCACCTATATGGACCGTGATGCTTGTTTTGATTTAAGAGAGACACAAATTAGATAAAATTAAAAAAAATCTTAAGAAGTTAATCAGCACTTTAGCGAAAGCTGCACTTTTATGAATGATTAAGATGCATAAATTAGCACACTTTGATGACAGGTACAAGTAACCTGAACATAGGGAGCATGCATGTTTTGTTTCCATGGATTAACATTTGCCGGGCCCCGTGGAAGTTGTTTGAATACGGGGCTTTACCCGAGCGCTCCTGGCAAATGTTACTGCAATGACACAGACATATGAGCCGCGACTCGACAAAACCAACAAAAAGGCTGTGCGCTCAGCGCAGACTCAGATCAACCTGGGCATCTGCCCAGTTTGATCAGACTCTTTGCTAAGTGCTCAAAGGATAGCATAGGGTCTAAGCTATCTCCATGCGGATGGCGAAGACTCTGATCAGTCTGGGCGGATGTCCTTGCTGATTAGAGTCTGCGCTGGGCGCACAACCACATTATTGGTTTTCTCGCGTCGTGGCTCATATATGATCGATATTCTTGCCTGCCTATCTTATCTTTTTATTTCATTTGAACAGCTTCGTGAACATGCCTGTTAATAGCGTGTGGCACCGACATTTGTGCAGTATTGTTGATTATTGTTGACTGAAAAACAAAATGCAACAATAATTCAAACGTTACATTATTGTACTCGGAATAATTACGCTAATGCGGAAACCATATAGAATCATTCGCATTAGAAGACTGTATTATGGACAATTACAATAATTTGCGTATTTTGTCAGACAACAAGAGCACATAAGACATTGTCAGACATCGTAATACAACAAATAATCAATAATAATGATATTATTCCCAAAATGTTACGCTGTCTAAACTAACATACTTCTTAATATGTTTAAAGTTCACTCTGATATTTGCATCCACACAGGTCCATCAGGACACAAAGATGGTTGCTGTAAACCCAGAGCACTTTGGTCAGAAAGTGCGAGTGAACATTATGTTAACAAATAGCTCCTGAACCCAGTCAGTAACTTTTCGAGTGTCTGTTACACTATATTGTATTTGGTTCCCCATCTGCCTCTGTACAAGAACCTAAGGTCGATTTTGAGGTATATTTCATCCTGTAATAACTAAGCACCTAAGAGACAATCAAAATGAACTTGCTTAAGACAGGTTGTTGCTTAAAACAGGGACATTTCAATGTATTTACCTTTCTGGGAAAATGAATATATGCTTGCTTAATACAGATTGAAAGAGTAACTACACTTCAGGAACTGACTGAATCAGATCCCAAACCCTATCCCCACACCAAAGGGAAAGATTGACAAAGACATCCCAACAAACAATAAATTACAAGTGATAAGCCGAGTCAGCAGCTCTTTCCCAAATAGATGGCAACTCAGCTATCTTTATTAAACTAAATAATTTAGACCAACAGACGGGTTACAACGGACTAAGCAAATTATTTAAAAAACATTTAACGATTATTTTTACCTATTTTCTATTTTTATGATAGAAGGATTAAAATGAGAACACAATAAATTAAACAGCACCGAACATAAAACACATGCAACCGCAACAAAAGTACCGCCAGGTTGCTTGCTTAATAGAGGTGGCCACTGATTTTTTTTTTAAAAAAAGGTGTTGTGTTAAATCGTAAACATCGCATCACTGCCAAAGATATTGAATTGATTATCATAATAACACATTACAAAGCCTTTTCTCAGCGTTGCATTGTTTAAATGAAGAAGAAGGTAGATATCGCACACCGATAAACATTCTATTCTACCGCTAACCATGGATCCAGGAATTTTGGATAGGAGGTTCAAATTAGCTGAGTGGGGTGGGGGTGGGAGTTCGATTTATGCAGTTTGACATTTTTTTTCCTGAAATTCCCCACGGAAATGAAATAATTCAGGCTGACGAGGGGGTTCGTTTGAATCCCCCCCCCCCCCCCCCCCCCGTAAATCCTCTGATTCAACACTAACAGAACGGTACAAAAGTAGAGCTGCCAAAGTACCACAGTCATACGTCCAAACTCACATAATCCATACAAACAATGACAAATCCGAAAAATTTAGATATACATAAATGTAACCCCCTCCCCCCGCCCCCGAAAAAAAATTGTGATCAGATACTCGCGAGATATACCCGCCATGTCTTTATATATTTGACGGAAAAGTCAATAAAATTGAAACATAACTTGTGAAATAACTCTCAGGTTACTGGCAGAAGACATTTAAGAAACAGTATATACACCAATAATCCAATAACAATGTGGCAGTCATAACAAACATACAACTTTGAACTCCTGACTTTTCAAGGAAAAGGTAGTTCGAGGAAATGTTCACGACCAGAAACGGAAGTTATATGTTTTCAACATGAGGTATTACATTTTATGGTATTCAGTCTCGTATGTTACGAAATACTCTAAGAAGCAAGTTATTATTCTAACAAAATGCTGAAAAGCGTTCTTCAACAGTCTCTATACAATTTGAGCCGCGACATGACAAAACCAACAAAGTGGCATGTTCGCCAACGAAGACTCAGATCAACCTGGGCATCCACCTACTCTGATCTGAGTCTTCGCTGTCCGCATGGAGGTAGATCCTTAACTACCCATTTAGCGCTTAGCGAAGAGTCTGATCAGATGCTCAGGCTGATCTGAGTCTGCACTGGGCGCACAACCACTTTGTTAGTTTTCTCGTGTCGCGGCTCATTCATGTACTCGTATTTGTTACTGTTGTTACTTTAGTAATTGTGTAACGATGGTTGCATTAAGACATGCTAACGCAACTATATTTACGTTTTAAGTTAGACTTTATAAATTAACATCAAGGGTAATAATATAAAATTTGCAAGTTGACAAAGTACACGTACGGGGAGACTTTTTGCCACACGACACTGAACTACAGCTGCAGTAAAGTCAAATAAAATACTATAAGGCTTTAAAGTCTAAAGTCAAAGTATTAACTTGGTGCCATGATATACTCAGTGTAATAAGGTAGGATAAAGGTCAATGGTTGCATATTTAGATGATTTTCCCAAATTGTGACTTGATAATTGTCACTTTGGGCAAAACTACAGGCCTATATATTCCGACTTACCGAAATAAAGACGGGTGAAGCTGTTATTTTAGGACCAATTTCCATGCAAATGAGATTTACAAAAAGCTGGCTTCTATAGTTTGACGTCATACAGAATTTAAACGTGTAAATTTTGTTAATAAATGGTGTAAGCTGCCTATAAGGGACAATGACTTTACTTTGTTAGTGCATAAAGAAGCTGGGTTTTTGGTGTGACATATATAAGAAACCCACATAAAGACGAGAGACTTTGACCGAACTGCCAAAACACAAAGCCTGCCCCGAGCCTTCAGTGTATACACATGCAATAAGACATATTTTCCTTTTCGTTCTTGTTTTCGTGCCGTGGTTCATTTGTGTGGAGACGCCCCGGTGCCTGAGTGGTTTAAGCGCTGGCCTGCTAAGCTAGCGGTCCGGGCTCGATTTTTGCTGGAGGCGGAAATACTTTCAACCGTAAACGAAGATAATTTGCAAAAATATTCTTCCAGAATCACCCTCCAATCGTCCTGATATGAAGTTTAAATGGATGCAAAATCACAATCATCACCAATACTGTGGGTTTCCGTGTCTTTTCTCGAAGAGTGTAGCTGGGGAGGTTCCGGGGTAATAACTCTTACCCCTAACAGCAACCCTCCAGCCCCGTCTGTCACTCATCTGGCGTACGTAGGCTTTAACTGTCCGATGTTGATATAAGATGTATATCTGATCTTAAGGTGAATGGATACACATCCACGTTGTTTTTTTTTTCGCCAATTAACAAAGAGAACCAACGCTTGTGACCTCCTGCTAGCCTCCTTTGTCATGAAAACTCTTCCAAAATGGGGTCCGGTCTGGAAAAAGAGTTTGCTTGCAGGGGGAGGAGGGGCGGGATTTTTATATTAAATCAGAATGGATCCCGATTAAGAAGGAAGGCAAAAATGAAACTGGCAGAGTTGCTTCCCCTGACAATGTACGAAATAAAGTTCTACATTGGAGCTCTTTATGAACTTCACGTAATACACTTGCATCAGGTGATGGTTCTATATAAATTTAAGTTCCGGTGCGTCCTTCTAATTTGGATAATAGTAGGGCACGGGCCTACTGTGCTTGCAGTAGGTGCATGAGGAAGTTGTTTGGATATTTTTTTCTATTGTCTATCATATTTCTTTTCTTTCTACCTCTCTCTGGAAGACTGGTAGACTGAAATACTGTCTCAAAGAGCTGTTAGACCCAAAAGCAACCACCCCCCAGACCTATTTTTCGTATGAACAGCGAGTCAAAAGAGTACAGTTGCGCTACACCAGGTACTAATAACAATGCCTCAAAACAGCCTACACACAACTGCACAAGCTTACCAGTGTCTTCGTTTCGATTCATACAATCCTGTGCATAATATGTAATCTTATCTGTCTAAGTTAGCCAGCGTAGATCGGCAGGATTATCTGAGCCTTCACTGTTTGTACATTTGTAGGGTACCCTATTTCGTGCTGTGACTTATAAATGTCCTTTCTGGACTCGAAAATAATTAGTCTAACCTTCGCACATCATTTTCAGAAATGACTGATTAATAGAATGCATTTGCCGGAAAAAGCTGCACTTTATGCAAATTTGATGCAAGCGAGACTTTGAATGATAGATTGTGATAGATGTTATAATTTTGGACAACGAAAAAGGCCGTTCAACTTTATGAGTACATTAAGTTGTAGAATTAGTTTCAGAAATGACACATATTGAATATTTCCCTTGTTTCGTACCATTTCTTTTGAGGTGGCAGCATGGAGTTATTGTACGGTAAAGCTTTCAACATCTGGACGTCCTGCTGATACTGGCGCAAGGTATGACAAGGTCAACGATGTCTGCAGTATAATGAAGATGTTGGTTTCTAAGATAATGTCAACGGCGCGGGATCGACTAAAATAATATCACAAGGGGTAGTTAAAATGTAAGCAAGCAACCAACCAGCTTTCCATTGCTAAGAGAAGCCCGGGTAGCTTAGTAGGATAAGCGCTAGCCTGGTGACCTAACGATATTGGGTTTTAGCCCCGCTGGAAGCGGGAATCTTTTCAATCGTAAACGGGGTTCCATTACAAAAAAGCCTTTCATTATCCCTCACACATCGTCCTGTTATGACTGAAATACTGGTAAAATGACGTAAAATCGCAAGTCATCCATCCATCCATTCCATTGTTAATTGAAATGATATACAACTTGAATAAGATTAATATTTAACGACTGCGTGCAAAGGCATGGTTATTGTTGCGGTTTTGTCACTTTATAATCCCACAAACAAAAATCTTTCCCATTTGAATAAACAACAGATGTGTACATGTACTTCGAAATGTATGTTTATTTCATCGGAATCATGATAATAAGGTAATATGAGCCGCGACACGACAAAACCAACAATGTGGTTGTGCGCCCAGCGCAGACTCAGATCAGCCTGGGCATCCGCCCAGTCTGATCAGAGTCTTCGCTGTCCGCATGGAGGTAACTTAGACCCTTTGCTACTCTTTGAGCGTATAACGAAGAGTCTGATCAAACTGGGCGTATACCTAGCCTGATCTGAGTCTGCGCTGGGCGCACAACCACATTGTTGGTTTTGTCGTGTCGCGGCTCATATGTTTTAGAAAAAGACAGTCATAACAAGACACAGCTCACCCAGTGCACCAAAAAAAGGAAGCTCTGGGATACAAGAAACAACTTAACCAATCAACGCAAATATGATTACAGAATAGCCGGTACATGCAAAACTGGTGATAAATGCATATGTGAACAGCAAAGGCTCAGACCAGCCTGCACAGCCTTCGCATTCTGATCAGAATCTTTGCTATTTACAAACAATATGCGTCCCCCCTTAGGAAATGAATGACTGCTCCAGCTTGTGTGCTCAAATTAACAGATTTCATTTGAGCCGCGACACGAAAATATCAACAAAGTGGCATGTGTGCCCAGCGAAAATTCAGATCAGCCTGTGCAGCCGCGCGGTCTGATCGGAGTCTTAGCTGCATGCTTACAGGTAGCTAAGGGTCTAAGCTAGCTCCATGCGGACAGTAAAGACTCTGGTCAGACTGGGTGGATGCCCAGGCTGATTTGAGTCTTTGCTGGGCGTACATGCCACTGTGTTGGTTTTCTCATGTCGCAGCTCACTCGGAAAGTTTTGCGTGACATGATCAGTGTTAAACGTCAATCTTTGTAAGTTACAAAACACTTTTAGAAAGGTTAGAGCGAGCAACAATATTTACAGGGTCGTCTTATTGTTTACGATTCAAAGCCATTAAAAGGCCATCAAGGTCCTGTTATTCTGGTACGACTTTGCGCTCTCCATTCATGATCGATTGCTAATGATCGCTTACGCACCAAATACTTTTGACTTCGTTTGCAAAGTATGTGTCTTTTCAAGAACCCCATCCTGTGATGAGTAATTTACAAATCACTGCAGAAGGTCTGTGTCTTCAGCGCAAAAAACAGAGAATCATGAATAGGGTCCACAGTAATTGCAATTTACATAGTTGATATCCCTGCAAAGGTGAATTGGGCGGATCAAAATATAAACGTTGGAAAATCCAATACAGAGATCGGCAGGGTGGATAAACTGATGACTTTGGATTTCATGACGTTTTCAAATGTATTTCAGCCATATGAAGTCGATGTGAAGGTTAATATTCTAAAAGGCTATGTGGAAGCTCGTTTATGGAGGAAAAGAATTGCGCTTCCATCGTCTAAATACATACTGATTGAAATACTGATTGAAATATCCTAGGCTTGTAGAAAAAAAATCTTGTTGTATCAAATCATAATTATGATACTTTATATTCATGTAGTCCTTACAGTATTAATTACGCAGCAGTCATAAGAAATTATTCTTATGAAAAGTCTATATTACAGGACATACCAACAATTTGCCAAGATTACGCGGCACAAAATAAATGTTTCTTGAAACTAATGAGAGCTATAATCAGACAGTCTAAAATTATATCTATGTAATAATAATAGAACAAGACAGACTGTTAATCATTTTTCCGTTTCCGAATTTTCTACATTGCAATTGTAATTATCTTAGATCCTTCTTTGTCGCAGGCCAAAGTATGAAACCGAGGGCGATATACAGCTTGAAACAAAGCGCAGAATATGTTATAAGAACAAGTAGTGTTTCTAACGTACATTTATATTCTTGTGGTTCTTCCATGTTTATAGCCTTTATATGTATACAAAATGTTGCAAATGTTACTAGATATTTGGTAGGTGTTTGACTTCTAGGTGCCAAAACAGTCAGGGGGTGGTAGGATGGTACGATGATGCTTGACAATATATGACATAATTATGGATCACTTTGATGATAAATTTGTTTGTTTAGCCTTGAAATATATGTTGTGGTGTATGATTAAAATCACCTTGCCGAGGCGATTCTAATGAGATAGCAAAACAAATGTTTTGATCTAACCACATGAAAAGAATATCTCAAACTGCAATCAAATACTCCTGATTATCTGAAAACCTACATATTATACAGACCACAAAGGCGCAAATGGCGATGCTGAATCCCCAAAGCCCAATACATGAATCCGGGGCTTGAGAATATGGAATAAGGTAATAATTTAATGTTCTGATATTTTAGCATTGTAAACCAAAAGGAATCAAGGACGAGGATCACGTGCATGTTAAAATGGAGCTACGCTACCCTTCCCCAGTTATTTGTGGCTATTTGCTTCTGATGTGGTCAACTATATATTTTTGTCATTGTTTGTCGGCTATGTATTGGATATTGACTTTGCATTAATTAGGAATCCTCGCAGCAAACTGATATTAAACAGCTAAATTCCTTTTTGTTTATATTTGATTGCTCAAATGGTAGCAATGGGGTCGGGCTACAAGTTCTCACAACATTAGTTTGTGTGTGTCTTCATTATCGTTTTTCCCTTTCGCATTTTAGAAGAATGTGATTAACGATTATGCCGGTGTATCGAAGTAAAGTGACCCCCATAGAATAACGACCCCCGGTCATTATTCTCTAAAGAATAGTGACTCCCCGGTCATAATTTTATGACTCCCCGGTCATAATATTATGACCCCCACACACGAAATAAATCGACCCCTCGCGAAGAATTGTGACCCCCATAGAACAACGACCCCCGGTCATTATTCTTTAAACAAGAGGGCCATGATGGCCCTGGATCGCTCACCTGAGTATCCTGTGAACTTAACCTCAGAAACATCCATACTTCCAACAGACAGAGTTTCACAAAGATTCAATGGAAAATGAACCCTTTTTTGTGTACCTTAGGTTTTTATAAGATTTAACCAAAGACCTTGTTTTTGACCCCACATTACCCAGTTTCAAACCTGGTCTAGATTTCTCGGATATAAACATTCTGCAAAGTTTCATGAATATCGGATCAAACTGTGCCCTCTAGAGCGTAAACAATGTTTTTCTAAGGTTTGACCTAGTTTTTGACCCGACATGACCAAGTTGCACCCTTGGTCCAGATTTGTAGGAGATAAACATTTTGACAAAGTCTGATGAAGATTAGAACAAAACTGTGTCCTCTAAAGCGTTCACATGTTTTTTCTAAGAACTGACCTAGTGACCTAGCTTTTGACCTGACATGGCCCAGTTTCAAATCAGGTCTAGATTTCATAAAAATAAACATTCTGACAAAGTTTCATGTTAATTATATTATAACTGTGCCCTAAAGAGTGTACACAACGTTTTACTAAGATTTGACCTAGTGACCTAGTTTTTGACCCCACATAGCCCAGTATCAAAGTTGATCTAGATTACATTAAGATAAACATTCTGACCAAGTTTCATGATGATTGAGTTGTAACTGTGCCCTCTGAGTCATTCTAAGATTTATTTCTATTTTTAGCTCTGGCGACCATTCTGTACAGTGGAGTGGAACCGTTTCAGCAATTTTTGTTTAGAACCATGAGTCAAACACTTCTGTGAAATTATTTTGAAATCGAACCATTGCCTTTAGAGGAGGTGTCGTTTAAAGGTTTTTCTATAATTGGCTCTGGTGGCCATTTTGTTCAGCAGAGCTGAACCATTTCAGCAATTTTGTTAGAGGGTCTCCTAAGAAACATTTCTGTGAAATTATTTCAAAGTCTTCCCAGCAGTTTTGGAAGCGAATTCGTGTAAAGGTTTTCTATTTTTAGCTCTGGCGGCCATATTGTTCAGCGGAGCGGAACTGTTTCAGCACTTTTGGTTAAGGGCCTCCTCAGAAACATTTCTGTGAAATTATTTCAAAATCTGCCCAGCAGTTTGTGAGGCGAAGTCGTTTCAAGGTTTTTCTATTTTTTCGCTCTGGTGGCTATTTTGTTCAGCGGAGTAAAACAGTTTGAGCAATTTTGTAGAGGGTTTCCTAAGGAACATTTCTGTGAAATTATTTCAAAATCTGCCCAGCAGGTTTGGAGGCGAAGTCGTTTAAAGGTTTTTCTATTTTTAGCTCTGGCGGTCATTTTGTTCAGCGGAGCGGAACCGTTTGAGCAATTTTGGTAAAGGGCCTCCTAAGGAACATTTCTGTGAAATTATTTCAAAATCTGCCTAGCAGTTTTGGAGGAGAAGTCGTTTAAAGGTTTTTCTATTTTTAGCTCTGGCGGCCATATTGTTCAGCGGAGTGGAACCGTTTGAGCAATTTAGGTAAAGAGTCCCCCTATGAACATTTCTGTGAAATTATTTTAAAATCTGTCCATCCGTTTTGGAGAAGAAGTCGTTTAAAGCAAAAGTTGACGACGGACGGACGACAGACGACGGACGATGGACGACGGACAAAGACCGATCACAATACCTCACCTTGAGCACTTCGTGCTCAGGTGAGCTAAAAAGTACCCCCTCCGCCGGTCACAATATTATTACCCCTCTGGATTTCTATTCAAACCAGTCCAATTTGGATAATATGGAAGCGGAATTTGGTGTCGTAACGAAAGAAATTTCATTGAAGGTAATGTATTTTGTAGGTTAAAATATGCCTTACCAATCCTCAACCATAGAGCTCCCGCTTTTCCAAAGCTCCTACGGAGCTTTGATTTGCTGGCACTTCGCGCCTGCAAGCTAGTGCTCGTTAATATTATGACGGGATAGGAGGGTCACTATTGTTTAAAGAATAATGACCGGAGAGTCCTTATTCTATGGAGAACCCTTAGAATAACGATCCCAGGTTATTATTCATTAGGGAAAAAAGTGACTCAGTTTCTAAAAGATACTGAATTCCGTTAACCCCCTTGATGATATCTATGAAATATTAATCCCCACCTAAACGATCACTAATTAATAGCTACTGCAAAGTTTTATCATTGGTGATACTTGTTGGCGTTGTTGTTGCTACTGCCGCTGCTGCTGCTATCGTAGCAGTATTAGTGCCTATGAATTTCATGAAGAAACTTTGTTTTCGTGCTACTCAAGGAAATTTGACAAAACCTTCAACCCGGAAAAGGTCAAGACACATTCATGTCAATTCGATTAGTTGGTAAATAAGTATAATTCTACTCAAGGTACCTTTCTTTTGAAACTAACGGCCGGGGTCAACTTAAAAGAAAATAAAGTGACGGGGGGTCGTCATTCTGGGCGGTAACGTGGTCACAATTTTTCTTGAGGAGCTATTTCACTTTGCATGGGAAGGATGTGAGTGTGTGTGTGGGTGGGTGGTTAGGGGGTGGGGGCGGGTAGGGGATGCGTTATAATATTATAATGTTGATTGATTGATTTATTGCTTAACGTCCACAGTAAACAACTATGGTCATGTCGGGACGGCCAGTTAACCTAACCACACTATTCCTGGGCAGGCTTAGACCACCTAAGCGGTTAACCAGTACTAAGTGCACATACTTTCGCCAGTAACTGACAACTGCCCTTCTTGAATCAGCGGAAGGAGAAACGAAAGTATGTGGCCAGACCAGGTTTCGAACCCAGGACCTCTGACTTATGAGTCAGGTGCCCTACCGATTGCGCTACGCGGTCCGGTTATTATTATAATGTTATGACCGCGGAGTCAATATATTATGAAGGTGTAGGGGGTCACTATTCTTTAAAGAATCATGACCGGGGGTCGTTATTCTATGGGGAAGCCATAGAATAACGACCCCCGCTCATTATTCTATAGAATAAATTACCCGTTCTAAAAGATACTGACTCCCGTTAACTCCTCGATGATAGCTATGAAATATTAATCCCCACCTAATCGACCACTAACTGACTATTATCTACTGCAGGTTTTATTATGAGTAAAACTTGCTGAAGTTGTTGTTGCTACTGCAGCTGCTTCTGCTATCGCAGTAGCAGTAGCACGAAAACAAATTTTCTTCATGAAATTTGTAAGCACCACTACTGTTACGATAGCAGAAGCAGCTGCAGTAGCAACAATGGGTTTCCCATAGAATAATGACTCCCCGTTCATTATTCTTTAAAGAATAAAGACCCCCTTACTCCGTCATAATATTATGTCACCGCGGTCATAACATTATAATATAACGCCCTTTCCCCTCTAAACCCAAACAACCAAAACACACACATACACACATCCTTCCCAACACCATCAACATGAATTATCTATCATAAAACTTGCACTAGTTAATAGGCAGTTAGTTGTCGATTAGGTGGGGGTTAATATTGTATAGCTATCAACGGGCGGGAGGGGGGATTAACGGGAGTCGGTATGTTTTAGAAATGGAATGATTTATTTATATAGACTAATGACCGAGGGTCGTTATTCTAGCAGTTCGCCTTAGAAAAACCACCCCGGTCATTATTCTTTAAAGAACAGTGACCCCCCGGTCATAATTTTATGACTTCTCTGTCATAACATAATATTATGACTCCCCCCCCCCCCCACACACACACACACCACCACCGTCACCGTACACAGTAGTATTTTCTTCATTTTAAGCATATTTAACCAAATAAATTCAGTTAATAAGAAACATTAAAAAATATATATGGGAGAATATCCCTCTTGAGTTGGGCATTGAGAGTAGGTGTGTAGACATGATAATTTTTTAAAATCAACAGTAAAACCTCTTTAGTGCATAAGTCTTCTTGTTAATGCTAAAAGCTTATATAACATTAACACCTTATCTATAAAACTAAACACATTGTCATTTATCTTCATTTGTGACACTGACTTTATTTTTTGAGGTGGGGACCTTTTTATCGCACGCGATACATTTTCTTTATGTGGCTAACATTTGTTTACAGTTATTTGAAATTTAAAGAGTAACTACACTTCAGGAACTGACTGAATCAGATCCCAAACCCTATCCCCAACATCAAAGGGAAAGAGTGACAAAGACATCCCAACAAACAATAAATTACAAGTGATAAGCCGAGTCAGCAGCTCTTTCCCAAATAGATGGCAACTCAGCTATCTTTATTGAACTAAATAATTTAGACCAACAGACGGGTTACAACGGACTAAGCAAATTATATGAAAAACATTTAACAATTATTTTTACCTATTTTCTATTTTTATGATAGAAGAATTAAACTGAGAACACAATAAATTAAACAGCACCGAACATAAAACAAATGCAACCGCAACAAAAGTACCGCCTTGGGAGGGTCAGTAATAACTACTGGGGGGTTTAAACCGGTTTAAAGTCTACCCACAAATGACAAATTTACAGGCCAGACACGACACTATTTGCCAGAGTCATATAGCAGGACACCATTATCTATGAATGATTTCTGTGTTCTTGACCTTTGAGTTAGGTAGCTTTGACTTACGCGCGACACATTGTCTAGACATTTGTGCCACGTTAATTTAAAACCTATCATCAAACAAGAGAGTTGTAACAGACCGGACACAACATTCTGTATGCCAAAAGCATATATGAAGGCACCGCTGCTTCATTGGGAGTCATAAAATTATGACCAAGTCGGGGGTGGGGGTCACTATTCTTTAAAGAAAAATGACCGGAGGTCACTATTTTATAGATATTAATAGGGGGGTCATTATTCATTATAGGGAGATAGTATTTTATAGAAAAGGGGTCACTTTATCTGAAGCATAATGACCGGGGGATCGTTATTCTATGGGGGTCACTTTACTTCGTTACACCGGCCCATCATTTACTTTACAGACTGCAAAGACTAAGAGTAGTTGGTAAGTGCTTTGGCGCTGTTTGTTTCGAGCGCATTTCGTTCAAGGTGTCCCTGTTCTTAAACACTGTATTTGGTTATCAAATACATTGAGTGCATAACCGTTCATCGGTTTTTATGAACCCACGATTTATTTTCCTAGATGCTTTCAGTCATCGAAATTATTTTAAAAGCTTCGTGATGAACACATTTCCTAGAACTCTACAAAGCCAATTCGACCTTGTATTGAACCGTATTTCTACAAAACAATGCTAAAAATCTAGACCCGTCTTATAAGACAGATCTAGAATTTTGAAATTGTTTTGTATGGGAACTCATCTTATAACAGAATTTGATAAGACTGATTTAGACATTTGGGCTCATTCTAGAAATGGAAAGTTTCGTTTTATTGTCGAATAAATACGATTTACTGACAAATCTTTACGGCTACAAAGGTAAACGCGCATTACATGTAATTTCGTAATTTGGTTATATTTGCAGATAATTGTGACTTATTATTCCACGATTTAAGTTCACAGATCCCTGTACAGCGAGGTCGCAATAAAAACAACCATACCCAAGCACTATTTGGAGTTCCTCAGAACCGCCTGGTTTTGTTGCTCTGGTGATTTGCCGATCTGCACGTGCCAAAGTCGATGTAATATACATTACTTTCTCACTCATAAGTAATTTAGGGATAAAGAAAATACCTTTGTCCTGGCAAATAGGAGTATACATGTAACACAAGTCAATCAAAAATACAGTGACAACATTTGTAGTTGAAAAAGAATTGAAGTACTATATAGTATTAAGCAAAAAACTCATACCAGAACAAATATCGGAGTTTCGGCATTATATTTTCGTTTAGCAGTTTGCAAGACTGTATCCCACAGTGTTCGATTTCCAAAGGAACTAACTTAAGCTAAGGGAAGAAAGTCAAAATGGAATACGTAGTATGATAAAGTGCTGGGCTTTTTATAGCCCCACTTGGTTAACCCTACATTCGTTATTGCAATATATACAGTATATATCCCTTAATATGAAGCAGACACTTCTGCGTTCTCCGATATATTTGAAAGCGTAAATAAATGGATAAATACTATAATTATGTTAACATGTTGTGAACGTAAGCAAACCAGGGGCCGTTTGCTTTTCAGTCAACATTTTTATTTAACTTAGATTAGGCAATAATGATGACATTAGGCCTAACGTTCCAGCGACAGTTTTACTTGACATCCATAAAATTAACATTTAAAATGGATAATGGATTAGACCGAATGCCGTATAATCAACATATTATTATCTCTACAGTAACTTGATCTCAAGCTGTGTATCATGCCTCGTGGACCGTCCAAAATTTCTGGATCACGCCCGAGACATCATATGATTTTGGCAAAGGACTTCTATGATTAAGGCGAGGATTTTCCCCATTAGACCGGCGCGACAGGTTCGAATTTTCAAAAGTATAAATTGTGCAGATTTTTCTTAGCAGAGCTTCCACAAATATGTAAACCGTATGAAATCAGATAATTTGTGATTCAGACACAAAGACATGGGGAGATAATCCAGTCTGACCCTACCTACCCTAAATTCAAGTTTTTCGCATACCTCATTTTTTTAGGTAACAAAAATATTGAAATCAGTCATTCATTTCATAAATTTTTGTCATTAATGCATGCTATATACACGCATATCACAATACAAAGCAAAGATTTTCATCTTGTTATGCCTGACTGGCATTTAATCATGCAAATCCACAGTGAACGATACTCAGTAAGCCAAAGAAGAAGAATGGTCAACAGTAACACTTTGATCTTCAAGGATTATATTGTGTACCATGACCTTGAAATGAGGTCAAGGTCACATACAAATAGTCAAAACTACCCAGTGTTGTCTGTTATGTAAGTAATGTAAGTCAAAAAAGGGTGAAATGTACACAATAAATCACTATTTCAACGATCAGTTTGAGGATAATTTACAATTTATCTCAACAATAACGTCAACGTCAATGTATGTTTAACGTACTTTACATAGACACAAACACTTGAAAATTCATTTGTCATGCAAATTACATGTCATAGTCATAAATGCAAAGCAGATGTCAGTGATCCGTATAACTGTTTTTAAATTGGGGAAAATTCACGCCTTAAGCATAGAAGTCCTTCATTTGACGTGATGCGGGGTGTTCATCAATCTTGTAATAATGCAGAATATAGCGTGACAACAGTTTATTACTTTCGTTTCATAAAGACGCTCGTCTTAGACATACTAATGTTATAATCAGCAAATAGATAGCTACATCAAATAACTATTATGGCTGTATCAAACTGTACGCCTTTACCGAAGAAATGGGTCTCGACAAGCAAACGTGATGCATAAGCATATGCGACCAGCAAAGACCCAGACCAGCCTACGTATCTGCGCAGTCTGACCAGACCCCATGCTGTTTGCACACACCATATATTTGATCTTCAGGAATCTAGAGGCACAAACTGTCAAGCTGGACTCCACTAAGTCACGGACTGCCTTGACTTTTTGCTGGTCGTAGCCACTGAAAGCCACCCTTTTGCATGGCGAGGCTCGTTAATGAAACAGGACAACTGAAAATATACCCTTCAGCTTTTGCAAAAAGCGACTTGTCATCTCAGATTTCGTTGTCGCACAGCCTAATCAATTCTCCGTATTCGATTTAACAATTATAGATTGAAACAAGACTATGGAGCGGAAACGAAGATTAAGATTAGACTGCGCGAAGGCGTAGGCTGATCAGAGTCTTTGCTTATCGCACACTATAACACAGTTTCTCATGATGTGGCATAGTTATCATTGTACTTTGCAGGAATTACACCGAAACCTTATAAAATAATATTCATTAGAGATCTTTTGATGAAACATTATTTTGATATACACACATTACTTGACTAAAATAAAAACCTGTCAGACGCAGTAATAGACAGGATTTTTAATAACGAGAAATGCTCTATATAATTTGGTTGTCTGAGAAACACCATGGAAGAAAATACCACATGGCATGTTCGACAAAAGATGACGCAGATTAGGGTAAAGTCGGGTAACTTCGGACAGCGGGTAAATTTGGACATACCATTGAAAACAGTGTAAATCCAGATGAGCCGTCTCATCAGGATTTTCACTGTTTTCCCAGTTAATTTTGTTTTAATTCCAAACAACTGAAATATAAAGGAAACAATGTCGCTGTCCGAATTCACCCGACTTTACCCTAGCCGGAGCATCAAAGGATGCTGATTAGTTCCTTGTTTGCTTAATTGTTTATTAATTTTGAAGATCTATTAAACGTTAAATTGGAGATTTTTATCTGAATATGCTTAAATGACACAACTGATTGAGCAGAACTGTTTTTCTTTTCTCAGATGCTATAAAACTCTCTCACATCACATTACTGTACAGATTTTTAATAAATAAAAACAAATGATTTGACAGCCAAATCTGTTAACAAATAGAGGATCTTACACGAGTGGTCATTTCATTTGAAATTTATGAAACGTGCCTTCGACGAGTTTCATAAATTTCATATGGAATGACCACGAGTGTATGATTCTGTTTATCATATGACCCTTTAAAATGGGATGTTAATGGGATGTTATCGCCTTCAATATGAACATTATTTCAATAAGAAAACACATTGTTGACATGGACGTTACGTCTACCTGTCAAAGTGTTATTGCACGTGTGGTCATACGATTTTTATGACACGACATATCCACTGAAAACAAGCGTCGTTATATGATAAAAATGGTTTCATCATAAACCAGCATGACAGACATCAGGCGCGTAGCTAGGGGCTTGTTCCATAATACGCTCACTCATATTTTAAACTCTTAGAGGGGACGTGTTGCGGTTTAGCCCGTAAGATTGTTTTATATTGTTCTGGTATTTGGTATTGAAATCTTGCCGAATTTACAAAGTTTCATCTTCAAAAAATCCAATAAGCACCTGCATATTTGTGTATAACCAGGTATGTCCTTGGACACGCATTAAATTGACCCCCTCCCATCCCCATCCCGCATCACCCACACTTACTGAGGTTTAAAGCGTGGTTTGCGGGGTGCCTTTTCTCTGTTGCATTTTCTCTGCGAATGTAACTTTAATCATAGATAATCATAAATGCGCTGGCAAATGTTGCGTAGTTTGACATAATAAACATGTGTGGTTCTAATAAGAATGAACGACTTATTTTTTTTTATAATTATTAATTTTGCTTCGGTTGTGTTTTAGTCCGAGGTTAGCAACTTTTCCACATCAATTAACGGCTTTCTGATTTAAGAAATCAGTAAAAGTACTTCTCTGTGATATAGTTAGTATCTGTGTTATGAATCAGTGGCGTTCGACTTTATCGAGCGCCTCCCGCAGAGAGGGGAAAATGACATAGTTTGAGAACGTAATACAGGGAGCAACTAAATAACGTATATCCAAGAAACTCGCACTAGTCACAGGTGCAGCTTTGACTCCGATCAATTTCCTTAGCCTAATTTCACTAGGATACCACCCTTAATAAAAAGCAAATATAAAAATACCCACTTATTATTTATTCTAATTCCACATCCGACCCACGATATCAAAGGCCGAAAAAATAGGACCAGGACAGCGCCTGACATCCGTTCTAGGTCGTCTTGGGTCGGGCCCAACTTGATTTAACTGATGGGTTTCTTCTGCTTCGAAATTTCAGTGTTTCTGTTTATTTGAATCCCCATGATTGTTTTAACTCAGTTTTAAATTTGATTTGTATATTTCTGAGATAAGATCTTAAAAACTAGGAATCTTTCACACAAGACAAGTGTATTTAGTTTAAACATATTTTATTTCAACAAACTATAGATATACAATATTTTACAAGATACAATACTACTTAGGATGAGAACGGAAGCTAGTAGCTTATTTAGTTCTTCTCCTTACGAACTTGACATTACTCATGAAATGGCGGATTATTTATGCATTACTATGTTGAAACAGAATACTGTAATAGGTGGTAAATTTAGAAAGACGGCAAAAGTTCTAAGAATTGGGACAGACACGATTGAGCAAACAGTATAGTCCAAGATCAAGAACAGTTTGGTCAGGGCCTACACTGATAGCCATTCCAACTGCATCTAAGTACGCAACATCACACAGGAAAATCAAATATTTCATTTCTAAGACTATTATTGCATTCGTTATGGTGTCCCAGTTCCAAGAATGTTATATAGTATAAATTATTATGAAATCTAAGAAATAGTACTTCATCGGTAATTACACAGTTCTTATATGACGCGTAACATAAAAGCATAAGAGTGAGCAGGTCGGGGATAAATGTCAGATTAATATCAGAAATATCCCGCAAGTATCCAACTTTTAGGAAATGTGTATTAGCTGATTTGAGTGGAATTAAATGACTTCAGAATAATTGCTGTTTAAGCTAATTTGGAGCCTTCGCCGAAAGAATTTCAGTTTACAATGGCATTAAAAAAATGGTACAGCATGTCAAACCATGCATGACCCCTCAGACACGGATGTGAAGGCTGCATCGCCATAGAAACTATGAGTTCATATTCATGTCAAACTAACCCACTCGGCCAAAGGTTCTAATCATAACAGTTAGTTATTATATAGCTACATTGGTTACAGTTCCACGACATCACCTGTAGGCACCAGTGCCAAAAGTAATCGAATAAGAAGTGAGACGGTACCTGAAATTCATACATAGGAAAAATGTGACTTTCTCAAACCTACAACTTCTCCTCAAATAATTTAGTTCTCTGTTAAAACTAGACTGTCATATTCCCAAAATATTCTAGAACCGTTTTGTATCTTTTATGTATTTCTGAACAGCGTCAAAGATTAGAGTATTTAAATGTAATGGGAGAGTATCATTTCCGTATAAAAGTATTTGTAGCGAAAAGGGAGAGAACTGAGATACTGTTTGTGAAAGTTCTGCACGTTGCGCTTGATAGATCTGACAATGCATAAGGTAGTGCTCAGTATTTTCTACACTACCACAGAGGCAGAGAGGAGATTCTAAAATATTTTTAAGAAATAGGTCATTGTTCAGGGAGCTACATTTTGTGCGCAGTCTAGTGTGAAGAATCTGAAACTTCCTGTTACCTGAATAGTAATATTTGGGCACGACACTAGCGCCTCTGTTCAAAAGCCGCTTGAAACTATTAACAGAATCGCTACTTCTAATTTCTAATGGTAAGTTGTTCCATTCTCTAACTGCTGATGGAAGAAAAGAATTAAAATATTGGGTGGTTCGAGAGTCTATAGTCTGAATGTTTTCTGCATTACGTAAGTTGTAGGTTGAGATACTACTGATAGAAGGAGGAACAAGAGAAGAGAGATAGGCAGGTGAGATATTGTTAAACATTTTGTAGAAGAGAACTAGTTTGTGCTTATTTCGCCTAGTTTCTAGGGTTTCCCATTTTATTTCTTCGTACAGTGTTTGTATTGAGATAAGTTTAGTGGTTCCAGTCACGATCCTAGCAGCTTCAATTTGTATTTTATCTACGGAGTGGCTATTTACAGTTAACTGTAAATAGCCAATAAACGTTAAAATGGCTATCTACAGTTGACTGTCAATAGCCAATAAACGTTAATATGGCTATTTACAGTTAAGTTTCCTCACAGTCCTTTATTGAAGCCCATCCGCCTTAATTTAATATTAAGACGGACGTTAGATAAAGAATCACACAGTCATTTTAAAAAATGGAAAATTGTGTCGCTTGATGAAATTTGATTCCTTTAAAGTGGAAGAACAAAGTCTGCGTAGAACACAGAAATCTGTGAGTTAGTGTATGATTTGTTTTACGAAATACAAATTTTCCGAATCTGCCTATAACCTTATGACCAGTGTTCCTTCTTTCGAATGTGTTCTCTGCTCTTGAAGGAACTCTTCTAGATTTTAATTTCCAACAGAAAATACATTCAAGTTCCAGTTTAGTTGGTAAGATGTTTAGAGGAGCAGCTGTTAGATAAAGGTGTGACGCCAAAGCCGTTTACAAATAGTTTCATTTATGATCATGTGATACGGTACGCCTGAGGTCTTCGGTTTGAGTCCCAGTCGGGCCACGAGTTTGTTTGTTCCAGAAAGTAATGAATTCAAAAAAGTGAAACATTTATGTGGTTGTTGCTTATTTCTCGAATGATTTTGATGATTTTTCACACACTTTGCATTACCTAATATAGTAGAGCTGATAGATAATTAAAAGTCATACAGGCCTTTCTACAGTATTTCAGTCATGTAATAGATAACGAAAAGGGTAAAAAATCCAGAGACTAGAGATCAAAGGAAACAACGAACCTAACCGGTCCTCGGAATTACGTGTCCAGAGCATTAGCCCCTCGACCAACACGACTGAACATTATTTCATAAGACTTTGCAGCAAAAAAATCATATAAAACTGAACCTGAAACTTTGTACTAGCGAAACTTGCTGAAATGGTAAATTGACTACAAATATCCATAACTTTTAACTTTAAATTGTATAAAGCCTTATATGCAGTCAACTGTAAATAGCCATTTAAACGATATTTGGCTATCTACAGTCAACTGTAAATAGCCAATTTTACGTTTTTTGGCTACTGACAGTTAACTGTAAATAGCAATTTTATCGATTTTTGGCTATTTACAGTTAACTGTCAATAGCCTCTGCCTTTTATCTAATTCTTGTTTCTCATAGAGAGTGCAGTTATCCCAGACAACATCCCCATATTCTAGAATAGGTCTTATGAAAGTAAGGTAAATGGTTTCCAGAGATTTCCTGTCGAGTTCGAACTTGAATTTGCGCATAATATTAATTCTAGCCCAGGCTTTGTCTTTCACATAGTCGATGTGTTTGTGCCAGGTACAGTCATTTGAAAGAAAAATCCCAAGGTGCTTGTGAGTATCAACTTCAGCAATAATTTGATTATCCATAAGAAGGGGTGGGTGATAGGGCTTTATTAGTTTGCGAGAGATTAAAAGAGCTTCAGTTTTCAGAGGATTAAAGGTCACAAGCCATGTTTTTGCCCAGTTAATAATTTTCTCAAGGTCTAGATTAAGAATTTCAGCAGTAGTAGTAGGATTGTCGACAATTATATAAAGGCTAGTGTCGTCAGCAAAGAGTCGAATATTAGAACCGATGTCTGTAACAATGTCATTAATAAATAAGGAGTGGCCCCAATATTGACCCTTGAGGAACTCCGGCCCTTATATAATTCCAGTTTGACTCAACACCTGGTAGAACAACTCGTTGTTTTCTATTAGTCAGGTAAGAACGAAACCATGTTAAAAGGTTACCACATATACCAGCAGCTTCCAATTTTAAAAGAAGACCTTCATGCCAAACACGATCAAAGGCCTTGCTAATGTCACAGAAGACAACTCTAACTTCTTTTCCTGTGTCTAGAGCTTGACAGAAAGCATTATAAAGATAGGCAAGTTGGTTGACAGTCGAGTCTCCAGGAATGAATCCAGACTGTAAAGAGGTAAGTATGTTATTATCAAGTAGGTGATTGTAAAAGTGTTTAAAGACAGCTCTTTCGAAAGACTTTTCAATCGTACACAAAAGAGAAACAGGACGATGATTCGACAACGCAGAACGATCCCCAGACTTTGGGATAGGACACACATTTGAGAGTTTCCAGCATTCAGGAAAGACACCAGTACAAAGTGATTGATTAAATAACGAAGTAAGCGGTACTGATAGTTCCGTAGCTAATTCACGGAGAACGCGATTGTGTATACCGTCAGGCCCCGTTGCTTTACCAAGTGGGAGCGATTTCAAAACTGATTCTATTTCGGTAGGTGTAAGAGTTAAAGTATTAAGTTCAGAATTTATATTATAACGATCAATTTGCGGTAGTCTAGCATTGTCCGCATTTATTAAGGCTTGGTCCCTAAAGAAGTCATTCAGAGCATTTGCCTTTTCCAGATCATCTGAGATAATGATACCATCTTTTTCAAGTGGAGGAATAGGAGTTTTAGAACTTTGAGAAATTACAGATTTAAGGGTCGACCACCAGTCCTTCGATGATAACGTTTGTGATTTCAGTTTATTTGTAATGTTCTCCTTACATTTATTCTTAGATTTTCTAATCATATCAGTAACGGTATTTCTTAAATGTCTGAAGTTTTGCCAGAGGTGATTATTGTTGCTTCCCTTGGCTTTCTTATAGGCTCTTTTACGTTTACGAATGATTAGAATTCATCCATACTGGCTCATCAGGTCTAATTCTAGTTTGTCTATTCGGTATACAGGCTTTACATATAGTAATAATATGGTGCGATATATTCTGTGCGTGTTTGTTAACATCAGGATCATACAAATTTTCCCAGTTGGTTTCTGTAGTTTTCTGCCTCAGAAGGGTGTAATCGCCTCGATCATATGACCAAGTATGACGAAGGTAAGACTTACGTTTACATTTACTGAAGTTAAAAATACCAAATATGGGACAGTGGTACCTTATTTCCTGGTTTAAAAAGGGATCTCCTACTCCACTTAGAATAAGATGATTTACGTTGTTAGTGAGTATTATGTCAATTAAAGAATGGGAGTGTTCAGTAAAATGAGTTGGGTCGTTGATGGTTTGAACTAAAGAAAATTGCTCACAAAGACTCTTTATTTTCGCGGAAGTTTGTATGTTTTGCATGTTATAATTAAAATCTCCTGTTATTACGATATCTTTAGTGCCGGTGTCCACTGCAAGATATATTGAATCTTCGATAGATGAAAAATATGCAGCGTCAGAATTTGGTGGTCTATAGAACAATCCAAAAAGAAGCTTTTTGTGTTTTAAGTTAAGTTCAATCCACAGACTTTCGACTCCTGCAGGTTCTAGGTCATGGCGTCTTATGAAGTGCAAAGTGTCTTTAACGTATAATATAACACCACCATGACTATCACCTATTCGATCTTTGCGCTCAGGGGTGTGGTAGGATAGGAAAGAAAGCTCTTCGCGAGTAATAGTAGGGTTCAGCCATGTTTCAGAAAATGCTAGTATGTCAAAATCGGACAACTCTGCAATAAGAGTATCCAATTTATATTAGGGTCCAGAGTAACAGAAACTGTTGCTTAAAGTACGTTGTTACCGCAAAAGAACTAACTGTGTTTGAATGTAACCAAAATACCATTGACAAATGTAAAAGTAGGACAAACTTCGACGGGCATCGGTATGTGCGCAAGACGACGGCTGGTACGTTTTTATTTAAATTTATGAAATTTTCAACAGTAAGTACAAAAACAACTCAGACATCGTCCGGCGCACATTCCGAGTATGAAAAGACACCTTTTCCGCTAACCGTAAACCCCGACCTGCTCTAACACTACAGAAAATTATAGAAAACTTCTTTCGAAAAAACACAGAAAAAAACAAAAGTTGAAGAAAAAACAGTGTCATAAACGTATACATATTGTGGAGGTTTAAAACAAACAGCAATATTTCACTTGAATCGCATAAAGAAAATCATATCCCCATCCAGCACAGCTCCAAAAATCACAAATCGCATGTGTGTGTTTTTTTTTTTTTTTTTTACCTTTGCTTTACCAAGACATGTGCGTGCGCCTGCAGTAGTAGACACATTTATACATATGCACGCACGCGCGTACGCATGTCTACACATAGTCATCTTAGTCATATGAACAGAAAGATAAACAAATACAGTCACATGCCCACGCACATGTCAAATGCACATACCGACACATGCAAACCCGCACACTGAGCTGGCTGGCTAAGACGAATTTGCTCAAGCTGAGTGATGTGTGAAAAAGTACTGAAACTAATGCTAAATAGTTCATGCACAGTACGGCATAAAGCATGACAGCTTGATTTCACCAGGACCTAAATCATTCATCTAGTCGCCAAGGGCCGATTGCTCAAGGCAAGTTCAAGCCAACACCGAGTTTAGTCCATACAAAATGTATGTCCAACCTCGGGGTTGACCTTAAATCAGCATTGTGCAATCGGCCCCAAATGTTTTTATTTACAAAACTAGCAAGTTGTACAAAAAGGCTCATGAGGAAAAAAAATAATAATAAAGTTTGACTTTGACAAATATTAAACTACCATTCATTACATTAGGGAGTACATCTCTATTTTCCTTTTTTTCGATCTACTAGATAATTATTTGACCGAATTTCTATGGGTAATACATACATCTCAGCAGCGACGTGCATGGGTACCTAGCACGCCTGCAAATACCAGGCCAGGAAGCTTCCCCACTGGGAACACAGAGTTGAATCAACAACCACACAGAGTTGAATCAACACCCATACAGAGTTGAATCAACACCGAATCAACGTTGATTCAACGTCTTAACGCTGGATCAACGCAGATTCAATGATGAATCAACAGTGTATGTCTCCTGTATCGCTACTCAGATGGATAAGACTTTCCTTTTTGACACTCCCGTGGCATATATGTATAATAATAGCGTCTGCAATTACACATTATAAACGCGCAACCCGGCCCGCACCCTCACCCATAACATATATATGCTCCCTCCACGGTCCCTCATGCGTGTTGCGGTCAGTCAGAAGCATAATAAGAACCCATGTCATTTCGACTCTAAACATGAACACCACTGCACGGAGCTTCTTAATCCGTAATCATTATCAGGAAACTATACTTGTTTATTTATACGTTACATGTATTTCAATTTTTTACAATATAATACAACTTTACCTAAGTGGAATCTAGCTAAATAAATAGACAATTAAATACTAATACTGCAGCATGATCCAAGGCGTGTAAACATCAGAATCAAAACTAATTAATGATGGGTACCCCACTGGCACACGACGTTGCATATTCGATAAGCGAAGAATAAAACCAGCCTACACTTCTGCATAGACTGACCAGAGTCCTCCTTGTTCCCAGGAAGATCATTGAAAAATCTGGTTATTGTTACCCATCATTCGACATTATTATCTTAAATTTTCCGTTTTATGTATAAAGGACATCACATGAAAGGGAACCTCAGACTATTCATGATCGGCAGAAACTCAAATCAGTCCACGCATCTGCGTGGCGTGGGTTGAGCTTTTGCCCCTGTATACAACCAGTGAGGAGCCTGATCTGCGTGTCCCAATATTATCTGCACACCACATATTCTCTAAAGATACCTTTTAAGTCTATTTGAGGGTTGTTTCTCAAAACTACGTACAGGTAGCGAAGACTCGACTAGTCGTCACATGATCGCACCCACACCGTCTGACCTGAGTCTTTTGCTATTGGCTTGTCCCTAACATTCCTTTGGATATATATACCGGCTGCATTATTTCTTCTTCATATATTAGAAATAGTCATGCTGAATAGGTGCCTAATGTCAGGTGAGAACTGCCAAGACTCCGGTCAGGCGGCACGTCTTTGCTGTCCGACCAGAGTCTTCCCAGACCTCATAATCAATGAGGAAATATGTCAGTGTGCTCAACCCCTTCAAGCGGTCGAGCACACCCACATAGTAAGCATTACTGTTGTTTTCAGCCCTAAGAAGAACTGAAGAGCTTGCTCAACTATGGGCAGACCCATTCCATCGAGAACATATTCCATTTAGATCCTGTCGACTGTCGCCTAGGGAAGCAAACAGAAGTCACAAAAGCCGTTTCAATTAGCAAAATCGTTGGTAAAACATGTAGGTGTAACCATACACCTTAAGTTACACATCTAGCTATAAGACTCTTCCATCATATATCATGGAAAGGTATCTTTGTATCATAAAAATACAGCACGGACGCAAGACCATATCGTATATTAGCACCGACCAAACAGAGCTGTCTAGAGATGAGCCTGATCAACGCACCATAGTCATCAATTTTATATGCAAACTCATGCACTAGCACATCCGCTTATTATGTCTGTATACGCTGGTTGAAAAAATAAGTGATACTAAAAATGATACTCCGGCGCAGCGTACAGGATTGGACAAAGTGAAAGCGCCAACGCAGCTCATGAACAGGCACCGAAGATCATGTGCGAACAGGGAGGCCTCAGACCAGTCCGCGCATCGACGTGGTCCGGTCGGAGTACTCCATGGTCTCACAGTTCCTTCGTTCATCTCAAAATATTTAATCCAAAATTAATGGTTGCACCATCACTCAGGATCCATAGTCATCCCATCAAACAGCAAAAGAACACAGCACCTCAAGTATCTAATGAACAGCTAAGGCACAGACCAGCCCTGTCATTAGACAAGTGTATTTAAGAATCAAAACAGAACCAAGGGCGAGGGTTGGTCGACCGCAAACCGGTCAATCCCCCCCCCCCTCCACACACACACACAAAAGTAAATTCGTTGCTGGTCGTCCTAAGTCGGCACTTCTGTTTTAGCTGTTTTATGTTGTTGTTTTTTTCTATTATTGCTATATTGTTTGTGATATTTATGCTAGCAAGTTGACCACATACGCGAGAAATTGCTTTTCACCTGGCTGCCGCTGGTGCTGCTTTTGGATGTGTCAAAATTTGTGTTGTCTTTTCCCACATGGAGTCTTGGGTGTCATCTGGGATTGAATTGTGTCTGTTCCTGAGAGTTTTTCCACCTACTAAATTTTTAAACAGTATTTATTTATCAAAAGAAACATGCTAAAGCAGCATCTAATACAAATACCATGACAGGATTTGAAAAAAAAGCAAAATGCTCATGTCAATCATCTAATACAGCACGTGACAGCGGTTATATGACGGAGGATTTTCCCTTCCAAGACGAGTCTCGATTTTTAGGATTTTTTCAAAAAGGAAAATCCCTTCTCCTAGGAGAATTTCATAAGACTGATTAAGATATTTGGGGTCATTCTAGAGATGGACAAACACAGTTTATCATATGACGTCGCTGTTATTCAGTGGATAACGTCATGTCATAAAAATCGTATGACCACACGTGAAATAAACCTTGGCGCGTACACGTAACGCCATTGACAACGTCCATGTCAACAATGCTTTTTCATATTAAAATAATGTTCGGTTTTAAAGCATTAAAATCTCATTTTGAGAGGTCAAATGATAAACAGAATCTTACACTCGTGGCCATTTTATATATCAAATTTAAGAAACTCGCCTAAGGCTCGTTTCATAAATTTCATATAAAATGACCACTCGTGTAAGATCCTCTATTTATAGCCGAATAAATACGGTTACCGTTCAATGTTGTGATGGCTAAATGTGCCAGGTCGAGATCAGCCTGCACATTTAAAGTAGTCAGATACAAACCTGTAAACCAATAAACCAACTGACAGAAGGGCAAACTATTCTGTGCTATGTACTTGAAACCGGACTTCACACGACCACGTGTTGGTCTGTCCTGTAATAAATCCTAGACACTGGCGGATTGACCCTGAGGTCCGTCAGCTTATGGTAAATACCTGCAGCGGGATTCAGTATCCTCGACACGACAAAACCAACAAAGTGGCATGTGCGCCAAGCGAAGATTCAGATTATCCTGAGTGGGCATCCGCCCAGTCTGATCAGAGTCTATGTTGTACGTTTTAAGGGTAGCTTAGGGGCTAAACTATCTCCGTACGGACTACTAAGACTCTGATCTGCCTGGGCGGATGCCCAGGCTGATCTTAGCCTTCGCTGGGAGCACATGCCACTTTGTAGGTTTTATTGTGTCGGGGCTCAAACCAGTGACAAACTGATGCATTTAGCTGCTGTGTCTTGCGGACGGTGTCAGTAAATGTGTCTCTAAGGAATGTCGATTGCCTGTCGATTGCATGCCCATCACCTTTTCGTTTCAAATCATTAGGGATTACCGACTTAATGAAGTTTTAACTACTGACATGCGCATCTTTTACACTATATATGGTTAATATACATTTATATATGAAAAGCACAACTGGAAAAAGGGGAAAGCAATACGCTATTTACTCTTTTCATTGGCTTGGTTGAAATGGCAACTTAGTTGCTTGAAATAGAAAAAATGGCTTTCACTGCCACAGCAGTGAAACTTTTCGCGACACGACAAAACCAACAATGTGGTTGTGCGCCCAGTGCAGACTCAGATCAGCCTGGGCATCCACCCAGTCAGATCAGACTCGTTGTTAGGTGCTCAAAGGGTAGCTAAGGGTCTAAGCTCCCTCCATGCGGACAGCGAAGACTGATAAGACTGGGCGGATGCCCAGGCTGACCTGAGTCTGCGCTGGCCGCACAACCACATTGGTGGTTTTGTCGTGTCGCGGCTCATTAATGGGGCTCGAACGAATGTCGATTGCCTGCCCATCACCTTTTCATTTCAAATTGTTAGGGCTTACCGACATTTAAGAAGTTTTAGAAGTAAAAAGTATGCAAAGACCAGGAACTGAAACAATCAAAATCCAAATCCAGCCCTCAAACCATAGTTGGAAACAACTAAGATTACAAATAATCAAGATACAGAGAACATATGGCTAACCGAGTGAGCAGCTTGTTCCCAAAAGCTGGCCACTCAGCAACCCAAACCGAACCAAAAATAATAAGAACATACATAAGGTAAAACATCACAGAAACTTTGACACCAAAAACAGGCAACAGAGAACACCAACAGAACTACCGCCTTGGAACGGTCAGTAATGAATATCTTTTGCACTATATTTGGTTAATATACGAGGGTCATTTCAGAAATAATGTAAATGAGTCGGCCATCCCTAGGAATGTTGACCGATTTTTGAAATTTATGTCTTTACTTTCAGGTTTACATATCACCCAATGGCATTCACTCAAAAAATTTGGGGCTCTGGTATTTTCTTCAAAATATGCCTTGACAATTGTTGTTAGGGTAAGGACACTGGGTAGATACAGACGGAATATTCATTTAAAGACAAATTCATATTTTCTTAACTCTGGATACAAGCAGCTCTGGATTGATACCTATAATACCTGTTATACTGAAACTATTTCAGTATGTAAAACATTGTATAAGCCTTGCTCACACACAGGATTTACCTTACAAGATACGCTAATCATAAAGTAATGCGCATTTCTGATGACGTCACTTCCTGCGCTAAATTAAAATGTATAGTAAGTTGTTTAAACTTCGATTTTGAGGTTAAATTAAGTGAAAGTGAATGTTTGGTGACATATATGAAACAAAAAATAAATAAGATTTAATTCGTCATGCTTGTTTTCTGTTATAAATTATCTCTTGTGGCATCTTATGCTCTTTTGTCAGTGGCCTACCTGTTTTTTACGACAATTTTCCCCACCCACCCACATATTTCAATGTCAGTTTGTCATATTAAATAACAAGTCTTTCAAGTCTTTATATATGACTTTTTCTATCAAAACGTCCCTCTAAATTTTGACATTAAACAAAGTGAAATATATTGAGCCTGTGTCTTTTTATTTGAAGATAATTTCATTTTATTGTTTTGTATTTTACATGAATTGCTGCTACTTTGCAACTTCCGGCGTGGGGTTTGCACGCGTATCTTCCAGTTTCATCAGTGATTTGATGCCAGTCGTAACAAAATATAGTGACCTAATCATTTCAGTAATAAAATGTCTGTCATTTGTTGAAATTGGATGTGATTGAGTCCAAATCACAATTTTATTGATATACTACATTTATAATAACTTTGCATTTATTACCACATAGTGGACAAAAATCTCGTTTATTATATTAGTTGTGTAGAATCTGGAAACGATTTCTGTATAACTTTCTTATTAAACATTGAAAGGACGGTATTACGTGTTTCTTTATTAAAATACATCATTTTCTTATTGAGCAAACAGCAAAAGAACACGAGAGACTTTCAGTGAAAATGTATAGTTTCCAGTATCCATACCCTCATGACGTATAAGCACGTGCTGTCATGCACGGGAGACTTAGTAATTCTTTTAACGCATACCATTCTAAAGCACTTGAATTTAGCTTTCCAATGATATATAACACCACTGCTAAATATCAGCCAATAGGCTACCCTGAGATCATTTACATTATTTCTGAAATGCCCCTCGTACATTTCTATTTGAAAAACACAACTGGAAAAGAGCAAAGCAATAAGCTCTATTCTCATTTCATTGGCTTGGTTGAAATGGCAATTAGAAAAAAAGGCTATCACGGCTATATACAGCAATGCATCTTGATATGAGCCGCGACACGACAAAACCAACAATGTGGTTGTGCGCCCAGTGCAGACTCAGATCCGCCTGGGCATCCACCCAGTTTGACCAGACTCTTCGTTAAGAAAGGTAGCTAAGGGTCTAAGCTACCGCCATGCGAACAGCGGAGACTCTGATCAGACTGGGCGGATGACCAGGCTGATCTGAGTCTGCGCTGGACGCACTTACCACATTTGTTGATTTTCTCATATCGAGGCTCACACTCATGTATTGCCTCCTTTTGAAAACTATTTACTTCCATTATCTACAACGGTTGTCCCCCTTGCAACATATTTATTTTACTTACCTAAGTTGGTGGCAGTTTCCACTGAAAATGCCTCTCGCAGATAGGAATTGTTGTTAAACCTCGACGTTGTCTCTCTTAAAGTCGCTTCCGTGTTAAATACTAGAGTATTTAAACTGTTTGTTTGTGGGAAAAATGGATGTTTATTAATGATTTGTCTATAGTAGCTTTAAGCGAATAACAAACGCTATGATGGAATCTCTTACGTGATATGAATTATATGATTGCGTTGTTCATTCATATTAATAAAGCAAAGTACTTGTACAAGTATTGTCTAAATCATGATTGTGAAGGTCCTAATCATATTTCGAGGTACAAAAACGAACAGTAATCCAATCGGTAGGGCACCTGACTCGTGTCAGAGGTCCTGGGTTCGAATCCCGGTCTGGCCACATACTTTCGTTTCTCCTTCCGCTGATTCAAGAAGGGCAGTTGTCAGTTACTGGCGAAAGTATGTGCACTTAGTACTGGTTAATCGCTTAGGAGGTCTAAGCCTGCCCAGGAATAGTGTGGTTAGGTTAACTGACCGTCCCGACATGACCTTAGTTGTTTACCGTGGACGTTAAGCATCAAACCAACCAACCAACGAACAGTAATCGAGCCATAACTTAGGTTTACCAAAGGAGATAATGAAGGAATCGAAGTAAGATTAATAGAGATACATGTATTCAACCTGACATAGCAAACTTCATATTATTATTTAGTTCCTTACGAGCAACTATATTTGATTATTTTATGATCCTTTATAATATTCCGTGAAGCTTTTTTTGAGGTCATGATATGTCGGTTTATATGCCGGTTAAAAGAAATATAGTGGTACGTAAAATAAGTAACATTGAATTGGAATGTACTAAAAGAAGAACGTTCACATTTAGTTTCATCTTGCGAAACTATTTTGAAAATCCAATGTACGTATCAAAAGGTTCCTTGAAACTTTTTCGGATTAGGTCATGCTGCGATATTTTTTCTTTCTGTGTTGTTAATGGAACTTAAAAGGTTGACAGGCGTGATCTATTAACTAAGATAAATACATGATCAAAAGTATCGTTCGAGAGGTCGTTGGACAGAAGCATGCTTGGTAAACACACATTATCATTCCTACCTGGAAATGAAAAAGACTTTGAGCCGCGACACGAGAAAACCATCAAAGTGGCTGTGCGCCCAGCAAAGACTAAGATCAGCCTGGGCATCCGTCCAGTCTGATCAGACTCTACGCTAAGCGCTTAACGGATAGCTAAGGGTCTAAGCTACCTCCATGCGGCCAGCGAAAGACTCTGTGACCAGACTGGGCGGATACCCAAGCTGATCTGAGTCTGCGCTGGGCGCACAACCACTTTGTTGTTTTTCCTCGTGTCGCGGCTCAATTATTTATGTACAATTTTACTTTTTGAAGCAAAAACGCAGTGGAGTTATCAAAAACTCCTGAAAGAGTATGAACTGAAAGTTTTGTTGGCCGCCACTTTCTTTTTTTTTATTATTATTTCATCAGTTTATCGTTAACTTTACTAAGCTGAAATTGTGTTCTGTTATGCTTTATATACATATTAGTCGAACTGCATTCATTTGTTATATTTTTCTGGCAACCAATTTGAAGAAATGACAATTTTTAATTTTCAAGTTAGGTACGGCATTGCGTGTTTACCGGATGTATAGAAAGTAATCCAGTCGACAGACTTGTCTCGCATTAAGATCAGCTAGAGGTTGTAGGGAGAATGACCATCATAAGAGTATAACATAGTTAATAGTTGATTAAGCCGTTTCTATGGATTGTACTCCTGTGCTTCTGTCTCGAAGAAGAAGTACTCTCTAAGAGGTTAGGTTAAAACTCGAACCCACACCGACTGCGGCCACTTCGCCTAGCCATACCAGTCTTTCCGATCGAGCCACATCACCCCTGGTTACAGTGCCGGGGCATCCTACTGATTTGAATAATAGTAGGGCAGGGGTCTGCTAGGCTTGCAGTGGGTGCGGTGGGGGTTGTTTGAACATCTTTCTCTCGTCTACCATTTCTCTCTTCTTCTTTCTCCCTGTCTTTGGAAGGCGGCTCGACATAGACTGAAACACTGTCTCAAGGGGCCGTTAAACCCACAACAAACAATCAAACAAACAAACAACCCTGGTTAACTATGTATATACAAGGGCTGTTACCAAACGAAAAAGTGTCATAGTTTCCAAACAGCCCGGTAATCGTGGCTTAACAAATGTGTTTAGCCATGATGACCAAGTAGTTTCGAACTGTGATTCATTTTCGTTTTGTGACAGCCTCATTAAAGTTTTGTAACAACCTTAGAAACATTGTTAACCAGGTGTGCACATGTTATCTGTCATAAGAGCCAGTTTCAAGAATCTTGAAGGGAAGGGTTTAACAGGTCATCAGTTTAAGATGCTTTCCCGATTCATTTTTAATGAGAATAAAAACATAATCTGAAGAAAAATATCTTATTGGAGTTTCATGATGAAAATGTACCTTATGACATGCGCGAACAATCGGATAAGTCTACGTTTCCGTGTAGTATGGCCAGAGTCTTCCTTTTTCGGATTTCCAACTGATAAATGATGGAGCGTCTTAAAGTTTGAAAGTGAAGGCTCTGATCAGTCTGACTTGATGTGAGAATTCCCGGAACGTTCATGGTCGAGATTCCTTTTCACACGACGCCAGTCATCTTAACTCTGCTGAGCCGCGACACGACAAAACCAACAAAGTGGCATGTGTCCAAGCGAAAACGCAGATCAGCCTGGGCATCCGCCCAGTCTGGTCAGAGTTTTTACTGTCCACATGAAGCTACGTTAGATCATTAGCTAACTTTAAGTCGCAAAGCAAACTCTGGTCAGACTGGGCGGATGCCCAGACTGCTCTGAGTCTTCGCTGGTCGAACATGTCGATTTGTTCATTTTATCGTGTTGCCACTCAATTATCTCCTCTCTACAACACAAGAATGTGCCTGAAGAGATTTTCTGCAGTGATGCACATGGTGCAGCTGTCATTAAATGAAGGCATTTCCAATTATTACGCGCAAATTGAGGAATTTTCTTTTTATGACCTGCTGTTTGATTGTCTTGTATCAAAATGATCCTTGACATGTCATGTCGAACTCTAAAGGTAAACGATATTATTTCGATGCACACATTCGTAGAAAATTGTTTCCCTTCGTTAATTTCTCTCTCTCTTTACTTTTGATACTTAAGTCTATAGTTGCGTTGTATTTTTTGTTTTAATGGATGGATTATTGGAAGAAATAACCACACAATATATAGGAAGATCATAGCAGATTCTGTTTTACTGAGTCTGTCCCTAAGCAGCTATGTAAAACTCTGTTTAAGTTGTCTCTAGAACCGGTGTGAGAGGACATTTGTTTCGTAATGACTTTAAATGAGCTCAATAATGCACCTTAAAGGAATAGAAAATATAAATAAATCCACACTAAATACATTCATTAGTGAAAGCCCTAATACAGTCACCATGCATAAAGTAAATGGGTACGAGAAGAAACTCTGAAATTTTAAGGACTTCGTCTGTGAAAGAGGCAAGCAAAAAGTCATAAAAAATGTTCCTCTTTGTAAAATTGGTAGGATAATGAATCTTCCCAAAACTAAAATCATTGGAAGACAGTAAGCTATTATACAAACGAAATAGGTAGATTAAGATTCACCGATCAGTTTAGGGCTTAAATAAAATGAGCAACACTACTCACGACCTCTAGTGTGAATCTTTGTATGAGTTGAAACAGACTACTGAGCAGGAGCACGCTTCCCTCTCAGCAATTCATCTCAGACACCATGAAAGTTTAGGTTTAGTTTTCTTCTGTCAACTGATTTATGGTTTTAAATCATATATAACAGAAAACACTACTGACGTCTGCCAACAATATAAACTTATCTTCTTGCAAAATTAAACTTGGATTAAAGAGTTATCTCAATTTACCGTGAAATATTCAAAGTTGTTGTAAGAGTTGTCTTTCCTTTGGCGGTATAACAAATTCTTTCCAAAACACGACTCTGATGTGTGGTTATGAAAAAAACGTCGGTTTTATTACCATGGTACTTTTTTGGAACATGACAGCAATTTGAAGTTGAACACTTGTCAAATTATCTCCCTTGCATTTACACAAATAGCAAAATGGGAAGTCCAAAAACATCAAAAGTTCTGCAGTGATACGAAAAATTTCTTTTCTGGAGATCATATCCATGTACGCTTCCAGTGTATATATTCTGCTAGTTTGTAATTAATCTCTTGCATTTATTAACAAACTAACGCTTCTTCCAAACGCAGTGGTATTGAGTAAATCTAAGCTAAGCTTACCCGCGAAACGACAAAACCAACAAAGTGGCATGTACGCCCAGCGAAGACTAAGATCAGTTGACCTGAGTCTTTGCAGTCCACGTGGAGGTAGCTTGTACCCTTAGCTATTATTTAAACGTAAAGCGAAGACTCTTATCAGACTGGGAGGTGCCCAGGCTGATCTGTGTCTTCGCCAGACGCATATGCCACTTTGTTGATTTTGTCACGCCGCGGCTCAATTATTTGATCAGCAGCTTCATTAAAGCTCGTTATCGGGGACAAAATCATCAACAGGAAACACGGTGCCATCAAGGGAAAAGCCATGGTTTTGCAAGTGACCTTCTCAGCGGGCAACCTTAGGTATGCAAACAACAAGTACTAGTTTGTGTGCTGGCCGCTTACCAGTTTGCAAATGCATTTAAAATGCTTACCGTATCTAAAACGAGGAAGTCACTTGTATAGAATTACAGATAAATTACATTCGAGTCAGATGAAATGGTCAACCAGATAAAAAGTCCAAAAATACATTGTATTTTAGGCAGGGTGGCGCCAAAAATGCCCGTTTACTAAATGTGTATAATACATCTCAATATATTTTGTATTACAAAGGCAGACAACTGTTGCGATTTCTGTTTGTGCCCTTGACGATAAATAAAGTGTGAAGTTAGATCCGTCGGGCGCAAGGAAAATAGTAAGGAAACGAAAATTGCATTTCTTCAATAGATGCCTCTCTTACAAGAACGTGTTTGTTTTATTGTCATGTTAACCAAACTAAAATAAGCTTTCCCTGAACTAATCATCTTAAAACCACCAGTTTCCATACATTTTATTCGCTCTCTATCTGTCTTGAAAGTGTAACCTTTCACTAAAATCTGCAGCCGTACGTTCTCGTCTCTTCATTGAGAGTAAATTTAAAGAGTAACTTCACTTCAGGAACTAACTGAATCAGATCCCAAACCCTATCCCCAACATCAAAGGGAAAGATTGACAAAGACATCCCAACAAACAATAAATTACAAGTGATAAGCCGAGTTAGCAGCTCTTTCCCAAATAGGCGGCAACTCAGCTACCTTTATGGAACTAAATAATTTAGACCAACAGAAGGGTTACAACAGACTAAGTAAATTATACGAAAAAAAAATATTTTTACCTATTTTCTATTTTTATTATAGAAGGGTTAAAATGAGTACACAATAAATTAAACAACACCGAACATAAAACAAATGCAACCGCAACAAAAGTACCGCCTTTGGACATTCAGTAATAACTGCTGGGGGGGGGGGGGTTAAACCTGTTTTACTGGGCCCATACCTTCACCCTTACCCTCCGCCGCGGTGCACACAATCAGTTGGTAGTTCGGTTCGTATGGAGGTCCCCTAACTCATCAGAGAGTCATCACGGTTAACAATTAAAATCAAGAAAAGACGGTGCTGAAGCAAGGATGAGGACTCGACAGCCAAAACGTGTTGAGACACCTGGAGATCCCTGGGGCGTCAGCAACACAACTGGAGCACTGGAGTAAAAGAAGACCACCAGTTAAACCCCGGTGGGCCAATAAACAGACAAACATCCGGCCTATAAATGTTAAATCGAAGTTTTTCATTTGTCTATCCTATTTTTCCTCTTTCTCATCCTCCAGATAGATGAAAACCTGATGCAATCTGAAAAACTATCTGAAAGGGCAATAAATAAAACATTCAGATTTTCGTTTATACTTTTCAATGTGTTATAGAGATTCTCGGTGAAATCGAAACTGATAATCTCACTTGTGAAATTATCACAATAGATTTCAATGTTTCAAAAAAACGGTTTTTGTGAAAAAGTCTCATTTATTTGTTGATTCAATGATTAAGACTTATCCAGCTTATCTTAAATTACGTCACGCATGTTTGCAAGTCATTCGTCATTGTTAGTACACGCGACGTCAGGCCGCCTAACTTTCCCGTGGGCAATCTTTCATAGCAAATTTCTTGAGATCTGATTATCAAAATGTTTATTTTTAGCTATTTTCAAGTTGCAAACTACGTTTGTAACCAATATCATTACCCTGTAAACACACTGGAAGCATCAAAAGTGACGCGAATTGGCCATCAAAAAGTTATGTCTCTGTCGTGATGGCTGACGCGTTGGAATAAACTGAAACTGATTTACATGTATTGCAATTTTCAAGTATAAAAGAAACAGAAAATTTGACTATTTCAGTGTAAGATCGATTTTTATTTCACTCATGAACACCAACAGTCACTGTGGTATTTTCACTCGTGGCTTGTCCACTCGTGGAAATATTGCTTTTAGTGTTCATTAAACAGAAGATATTCATGCCATATATCAAACGAAAGCTAAAACTCTGCAAAATATGATTGTGTAGGTTTTAATTATTTTAAATCCACCGTTTTAAGGAGGAACGGCAAAGATATAGATTTTAGGCCAAAGTCGCATGTCCAGCGTTACATTTTACGGCTACCTCTTATCATAAAAAGATAAACGAAGCTCCCGAAACGCAGAAGAATAAATCAGATCTTTAACAAAAGTTTGCCGTAATGTACGGTTATCACAATTTCCGTTGTTTTTTCCATAGGGTGCATTTTAGGGTGAGAAAATATGAAGTGAAACTGTTAAGGGAAAATGTCCATCGGCAGAACAAATGTCGCCATCGTTATGATCAAATGCAAATAGAAACGGAAAGAAAAGCGGGGGGGGGGGGGGGGGGGGCAGCAATATTAAAATTTATGATAAATGCACAATAGTTGCTCCTTATGGTGAGCTATATTTATTTAAGAATGCGAGTGAAATAAAAACTTTAACACGTCAGTTGTTTCGATTTCTCAGTAATTGTCCCATGACGTAAAAAAGGCCTCCCAGTTTATGAACTGTTTTAAGCGAACTTAAGTTGTCAGCTTTTGAATTTACGTGTGTGAATTAGCGAAGTTTCTATGAAATGTACCTTGCTTGTAGATTACAGAAATATGCAACTTTCTATGTTTCGCTTTACATTTTATAAGTCAATAATATCATTTTGATTTCTCATAAAATGTCCCAAGAACGCCATTTTAGCTTTTATGACGTACAATTATTTCATTTGTTTGATAATTTCAGAATACTAGTCAGGCGATTCATTCATATTCTATTTAAAAAAATCACCGAAAAATAATCCATCATATATTAGTGAAGTGACCGTTTTTGGTAAAAGGAGATAGTTTTGCTAAGCAGTTGCAGATAATAAGAAACATAGTGAAACGCTTGTATTATGGACAATAGAGAGAGGGGAGAAAGCTTTCTTATTAACTTGTTCATTGAACGCCAAATTGTTTGTGCGTTACATGCAAACGCCGTTCGGTATATATTTGTTGAGCCACTTGGGGAACGTCGTTACGAGAATTGAAACAGAACAGAACGATGAAGTAGTTTGCTCATTAAAATTGATCAAAACCGTGTCTATTTAATTTTCAACCACTAAACCAACCATTCAGAAAGATCAACAAATAGTCAACTCTCGATGTCTCAGAGTCGAAGATGATCTCGAACTACTGATGTAGTATCCATATAAATTTTCTGGAATCAGAAAATTTTCTATGAAATACCAGTAGTTTGAGACATCCGGAGTTGATATGGAAAGACAAATAGAAAATGTGCCAAATCTGTTTTCGTTGCTTTAAGAGGAAGCTCTTTGATCAATGTTTGAGATTATAACAGTCAACTGTATATCAATTTGGCAGTCATACAGTATGAATGAATGAATCTGAGCGATATAATAAACAAATGAACGACTGAATATTCCTTGTGCTTTGAATTGCTAACAACCACGACGTCATTTGAGTGTAACGCTTTACGATGAAACATCGTGCGCGACGTCCAAGCATGAGTCCATGAGTAAAATAAGATCCAGGTCGTAGAAGGTTTTCTCTTTATAGTTTAGATGAAGGATAGAATAAAAACTTTGATTTTGCCAATTGTTTAATATCAAACTGAATATCTTTGGAAAGCTTTAGATTGGTTAGATTGTATCTATTTCCAGATTTTAGTCTTACAATTCAACCGATTCGTAATGTGTTTTCAGTGTTACTTGTCTTTCTGTGCATTTATTCTTAAGTTTTAGTTACAGAACGATTCTATACTACGAAGATATGCATAAAATTTCTAACACCACATAGATTTGGCTTTCCATGTGTTACGATTGAATTGGATATTTTCAAATTTATATATTCACGACAGAAAAGTCGACTAAAAATATCAAAATTTGCTTAAAATGAAACAAATGCGTTTAAATCTAAGGCCCTTTTTCTCGATTTACATTTAATTATTTAGATGGTGACATTTCCTAAAAAAATATGATGAACCTGATGTTTTTTTTTACTATTGTTAACAAACGTTTCAATTTTTGATGGAGATCCTTCTTGTACTCTGTCGTACCGCATTGGTATATCTCAACCCATTTCGGTTTTCTAGGGTTTTGAAGTCAGGCTGGTGATATTAAAACTCTTAATAAGAATTTAACAGCGACACGAATACGGAGCATTGTGACCAATCAGCATAATTTGCAAATTGGATTAAATGAATTGAAAATTTTATTACTACAACAATAGTATCCAAAACAAGTTCCATAAAAAAGCATTGAACCCCCCCCCCACCCCCCCCCCAAAAAAAAACACCCCCAAAAAAACAAATAGTGGAAGTAAGAGAAATTGCAAAAAGTGAAAAATCAGATCATGGTAAAATACCCTATATATGAACTTTTAATCCAAATAATCCAGAATCATGCATTGATCCGAATTTATTGATATTGGATCGACAATAGTATCCAAAACAAGTTCCATAAAAACATTGAACCCGTCCCCCTCCCCGCCCCCCCCCCCCTACCCCCCCCCCCCCCAAAAAAAAAAAAAAAAAAAAAAAAAAAAAAAAAAAAAAACAAATAGTGGAAGTAAGAGGAATTGCAAAAAGTGAAAAACGGATCAAGGTATAATACCCTACATATGAACTTTTAATCCAAATAATCCAGAATCATGCATTGATCCGAATTTATTGATATTGGATCGCTCGACGGTAAATCAGAAAGGGAGATTGTGCTCTGTGGAGTAATTGTTCGTTATTTAAAGATATCCCCACTATTGTTTACGAGTTGTATGACTCAATATAATAAAAAATCAGTCCACATTTTATAACAACTCTGAATACTAAACCTAGGGACGCTTAACTGAAACAGAAATAGATTACTGACCAAACTTTGAAATGAAACCTATTAATTTCCATGGTGTTCCAAAACTACACATAAAGTAAAACAAGAAATGCTACAGTGTGTAACAAATGCCCCCTTAAACTGACCTTTGAGTCCTGATTGTGACCTTGACCTTGAGCGTGGGGCCTGAGTGTTGCACATGACATACATTCTCATGTGTGACTGTGACCCTGACCTTGAGCAACAAAACAATAATTTGTTTGTGAATCATCTCATTATTTTTTCCCTTTTCATGAAAATTAATGAAGTTTGGTTCAGTAGTTTTTAAGTAATTGAGGATAAATGAGAGACATTTGACCTCTGGCTATGACCTTGACCTTGGATGTGGAAACATATGTTTTGTGAATGGCAAATCTTCTCAGTAGGCTTTATCTTTTCTGTATTGTTTGCTTTGGTACTTTTCTGAGTAATTGCTGAGACATGATTTGACCTCTGACCCCTAATTGTGACCTTGACTTTGAATTTGGGATCATAAATATTGTGTATAGCACACCTTCTCATTATGGTTTACCATTCTGTAGAGTTTGATGAAAGTCACTTCAGCAGGTTTCAAGTTATTGTAGAGGCAAGATTTGACCTTTGAACCCTCATTGTGACCTTGACCTTGAACGTGGTAACCTAAATCTTATGTGTGACACACCTTCTCATTATGATTCATCTTTCTGTGAAGTTTCATTCAATTTGCTTCAGTAGTTTATAAGTTATCGCTGAGACATGATTTTGAGACCTCTGACCCAATTGTGGCCTTGACCTTGGGTGTAGGGACCTAAGTTTTGTGTGCGACACACCTTCTTATTATGCTTCATCTTTCTGTGAAGTTTTATCAAATTTGCTTCTGCAATTTTAAAGTTATCGCTGAGACACGATTTTGAGACACAATTTGACCTCTGAGCTAGTTGTTGCCTTGACCTTCGGCGTAGGGATCTAAGTCTTGTGCGCAACACACCTTCACATTATGCTTTATCTATCTCTGAAGTTTCATTAAATTTGCTTCAGTAGTTTTATAGTTATAGCTGAGACACGATTTGTAACGGACGGACGGAAAGACGGACTGACGGACGGACGGTGCGATTTTAATATGCCACCCGAAGTTCCTTCGGGAGCATAAAAGTAGGCAATAAGTGGAATTTCCAAAAACGCATGTGAAAAAACAAAACGACTCACTTTATATTCAATTTGAAAACGTTACAAAATTAAAATTTTGACCATTTTTTGCGGTCAAGAGTACATAGTTTATGTTAAAGTTGCAATATTCTTACGATATTTTTTTATACAATTCAGTTAGTGAATTAGTGATTTCGTAAATGTTGTAGACAAAAGTACTCACGTTTTTACTGTGTTTTACATGGTTTTTAGAATTTGAGTAGTATGACATTTAAAAAGAAAGGGATTCTGATAAAATGGGTAATTTTTTAAAATTTGCCAAAAAAGCTAAGGATGAAAGCTGGTAGAGGATTAATATTGAGTATGTGACCCATTGCTGTCAGCCACAGCCTGACATCATCTCCTCATGCTCCCGATTAGGTTTTTGATTATCTTTTGTGAAATGTTGTTCCATTCTTGGGCAAGCATAGCACTCAGCTCCTGGATACTATTTTGTTGTACCTGACTGGCTGAAATTCGAAACTGCAACTCATTCCACATATACTCGATGGGACTGAGGTCAGGAGATCGGGATGGCCAGTCCAGATATGTGATACACTCTCTTCGCTGGTACTCTTGCACAACATGTGTGCAGTATGGGGACGGGCATTATCGTCCATTAAAATAAACCCCTCACCTACTGCACCAGCATAAATCTTACCTGGGAATCTAGAACCTCACCTCGATATTGCTGGGCAGCCAGTGTGTTCGTTCAAGGACAACGTGTTCTATACACCCATATTAGCAGATTCCAACCCAAACTATGACAGAGCCGCCTCCATAGCGGTCATGTTCAGCAATGTTGGCTGCATGGACTGTATGCCCTTACCCTCGCCTTACCCTTGCACATCTGTCTGTGTAGTCTAGTCAGTACCTGGACTCATCTGTAAAGAGGACAGGTCGCCAGTCCATTCATGTTCAAACAACATGGTCCATGGTCAGCTCATACCGTAGCCGGCAGTGGTTCCGAGAAGTTGGGATGCTTATATACAGTCTTTTAAAACGAAATCCACTTTCGTGCAACTTTGTGCGGATGAATACAATGACTCCAGATGCATTCTGGAGATCGGTGCGAAGCTGTGATGCTGTAGCAAAACGGATTCTGCGACCCTGGATGATAAAAAACAACAACAAAAAAAAAATAAAATAAAATAAAATATAAGATAAACGCTGCAGAGGTTGCCCTTTCGCTGCAACCCCATACCGCCTGACAGGTGTGCCATAGTATTGGAACCTCGGCAAGGCTCTGCTAGTAACAGTTGTATGGTGCAAGCCAAGAACCTCGCCAACACCACGTTGGGTAGCCCTTGCTACACCATACCAACTGCCCGCCACATTTCTACTTCCGATAAACGTCTTCTTACATTGGCATTGGCCATATTTATTCATGAAACTTTATCCATTCCAGTTGAAATTAAGACTGAATACCCTACACTGTCGGGTACATGTATGCAGTGCACTTAAACACCATGAAAATCGAAGGGCACATCATATACATGACTTGCAGGAAGATTTTGCCCGTAATAAAAGCTTATGTGTACTGTTGGGACCATCTCAATACATCACTGGGCCATATCCAATAAAACTATCACAAATATATCTCATGCAAACTTTACAATGTTGTGTGAAATATTTGGTGCTTAGGAAATTCTGAATAGTAAAACAACCTTTCTTGGATGCTATGGTTATAAGACAGGCTAAAATGTAGAAACAGAGAAATATTATCAACTGATAGATAGCAGTAGATATTTTCTATTCCACTCCTGTCACCCTAATATTCTAAAACAAGTATCCCGTACTCCTGATGCTTGTCATAGGTAAAAATAGTTGTTAAATGTTTTTCGTATGATTTGCTTAGTCTGTTGTAACCTTCTGTTGGTCTAAATTATTTAGTTCAATAAAGATAGCTGAGTTGCCACCTATTTGGGAAAGAGCTGCTGACTCGGCTTATCACTTGTAATTTATTGTTTGTTGGGATGTCTGTTTCAATCTTTCCCTTTGATGTTGAGGATAGGGTTTGGGATCTGATTCAGTTAGTTCCTGAAGTGTAGTTACTCTTTAAATATCTACTGGTGGTTTTTGTTTTGCTTCTGTATTTCATTGGTGTTGTTTGACACCCCCAATGATCTCTAGGTGTCGCACAACGTTTTTTTATGTCGAGACCCCATTTCTGATTCATCATAGTTTTTATCCGTGATTTGTTTCTTTCTTGTTATGATTCATTCATAGGTTAGGAAACCCTCGTGTGGACCAAACCGCTAATTAAATACTCAAACCACTGCAGAAGAAGAGGCCGAGAGTTTGGATATATTAAAATCAATTCCATTACCCCCCCCCCCCCTCTCCCCAAGACAGTAAAATATTATTGACCGTTCCAAGGCTGTACTTCTGATGTGGTTCCTCTATGATTCGTGTTGTTATGACCCATGATCTGTTGTCCCTTGCAATATGGTCACCTGAATAGCTGCCTATTCTACTTTCTGTTTTTTTTTTTTTCAATTTGAAATAGAAAATATGTGCAAATGGATGTTGCTGCTATTTTCAAATAGGGTGGCAGAATAACGACCTGTTTGGGCAGGAGTTATTCATTTGGCTTACCGTGCGCGTCTTTCGTAAACGTTTGTCAATTTGTGTGTGTGTGTGTATGCTTCTTTCCCTTTTGGTTTTGAAATCAGGATGTGGGGTTTGATTGTATTTTTTTCTTGGTCATTGCCTATTTTTTTACTTTCCATTACTGAGTCTGATGCCTTAGCAACCGGCGCGCAATTAAAGTGGAAAACAAAATTATTAACCATGATTGGGTTAACCACTAAAGATGCATACTGCAGCAGTATATTTATGTTATAGCCAATACGTTTGTAATGTATGATGTTTTTCTGGACCGATCAGAAAAATCAACCCCATTTTAGTTCCCAGCTATTCACAATTCTCATATCTGCCAGGCCATCGAAAAGTAAATTATTTTTTTCCTGCTGCAAGCCTTCAAATCAATTGATTTCTAAGTTAGTATCTTTATCTGCTTATTGTGCTTTAAACTGTTTTCTTGATTAAAGTGGTTAAAGTAACCAAATCATAAGTCCAAACTCATATACTAAGTAATTGTAACATTGACAATTCTAATATCACGACTTCTGCATGCGTAATCAAAGTTATATAAGCCAGTGTGTTTGTATATTTGATCTGGTAGAGCTCAATATAAATAACTTTAGAACACATTTTTCTTCATGTGTCATAGATGAAAACGTATGTAGGTCTACACTACTTGTATTTTCCCGCCGCCGCCGTTTATGTCTGCACATTTTCTCATTCCTATACACAGGAATGAGGGAACCTCAGTCAGTGAATATTATGAGATTTAATCACGGCTCCAGCCTAAAACAAATCCTCCTAAGATCTACGAGTTAGTTGGGGTTTGGTGATCTCTCTGTGGCCAGACCAGTCGGGGCTAAAGTCCAAGCAGACACACAATGTTGAGTCAACATTGAATCAACCTTGTTTCAACGTCACGACGTTGAACCACCGTTGTTACAATGTTGAAGAAACAGTGTGCGCCCAGCTGTGGGATGTTAGACTTATTTTACCCAAGCGTTTCAGTGTTGTTCTTGCTGATGAGGGCTCAGCCTGTCCTGTTTCAACTCAGCATTTAATCCTGGTTTATACGCTGACTGTTTTGATCAGTGAATGAGTTAGAAGTCCTTCATACGGACCAAATAACTTGTGTGTTTATGAACCAAAACAGAATACAGGGCGGGGGTTGTGATTACGCAAAGTCGATTAAAGCTTTCCCTTTACCCGTCTCTAGAAATAATTTATTATCGTTTAAAGGTGGTGCTTCCAATGTGGTCTATAAGTTTGCTGGTTTACTTTATAACTCTTTGTTGTAATTCTAGCATTGTGGTCACCTGATAACTACCTGCTATTTTTGTTTGTTTTTTGGTAGAATGAAACATAGAAAATATGGTAACAAACATTTTATATTTTCCTTGTAAAGTTCTGTTTAATTTTAATTGTGAACCGCTGCAGAATTTAGCTCCATGCGGCAATGAAGACTGGTTAGACTTGGCGGATTCCCAGGCTGATCTGTGTCTTCGCTGGGCTACCATGCCTCTTTGATGGTTTTGCGTGTCGTCTTCTTAACGTCTTTTCTTAACACTTATTTATCTCAATTATAATGCAAACCAGTTCGATTAAAACTAAAGCTTAGAAATCCAAGCTCTCAATAATACGTTCAATATTTGGACTGGAAATTATAGTAATAAGTCGCTTAAGCAGAATAGCTGCCTCATTAAGTTTTAATCATCCCCAGCTTAGGTTTCAATCCGGTTTAAATTGACTTTAAAGCACTAAAACGGAATCTTATAAGATATAAAATGTATTTTGCAGTACGTGCAGTGATGACAAATTGAACTTTCCGAGAATAATTATCAACTTATATTCAGACATTTTAAGAGGCTCGTTCAATATGACTTAGTACTGCAACTGCTGTAATATACCTGTACTAACTGATCTAGGTAAAAATACCAAAGAAGATCCGATATATTGTTAACATTAATGAGGAATGGGAGAAGTTTAGAAACCAAGTGTCAGTGATACAGGCGGCAAAAGTTCACATACTTGGTTCAGTTTACTAGAGGTAACGGAAAGAAATGCATATGTAAGATGGAATACTTGTTTCAGTTGATGCCAATTGGTGTTTAAAAATCTGTATAATATATAAAAGCCTGGATTTTGATTGACAGAAATCGACCCTCTCCCATTTATAAATCCAATAGACACATGATAAGAATATCAACAGTTTCTCCTACTCGCCGCATTATTGGAGTCATAAAACTCTGCAACGCTGAGACTGCTGGAGACCTAATGGGATAAAAACATGGAACAGTAAAAATACAAGATAAGCACAAAATATTTCATACTTTGCTGATTAGCCATGCAAGAATAATTAACAGTTGACATGTTATACAAGATCAGACACTCCTAATTTTGTAAGTTTTGTCTGTTATTTATCATTTGTATGTTTATCCTATCTTGTTTTTTTTATAGAATAAAGCATTTTGTTTTCATTCTAGTAATGGTGAGTTTGAAATTAGAAAAGTGTTGAATATGATCTTAAGAATTATATAAGTATTTTCAGAATGTATAAATTCATATTTGAGCCGCGACACTAGAAAACCAACAATGTGGTCGTGCGTCCAGCGCAGACTCAGATCAGCCTGGGCATCCGCCTAGTCTGATCAGAGTCTTGGCTGTCCGCATGAAGGTAGCTTAGTCCCTTTGCTACCCTTTAAGCGCTAAGCGAAGAGTCCGATCGGACTGAACGGATTCCCAGGCTGATCTGAGTCTGCGCTGGGCACACAGCCACTTTGTTGGTTTTCACGTGTCGCGGCTCATAGTGTTTTATAGTATTTATGTCCCGTAAGTATTCTAATAGCAAAGTTTTATATAAACTAGAGTAAGTCTAGGAAAATTCTCAGGAGCCGACACAATTCAATCTTAGATTCCACCCAAGACACACTGTTGGAAAAGGGCAACATAGAATTAGTTACAACCAAAGACATCAAACAGCGGCAGCCATGTGAGCAGCCATTTCCCATGTTGTGGTCACCGGGCTAGCCTCAACATCACAAACAATGGGGCTTTAACCGGTTTGCGGTCGACCAACCTTCGCCCAACGAAAGCATCAATTTTGACAATTAGGTCAGTTCACACGAAAATAATTAAGCAACTATTTTACCTACTTTCATTTGTTATTTAAAGACTTGCCTCAACATCACACACAGTATATCAATAACAGACAAAGTAATAAACAACACACAAAACAATCAAGACAACACAAAACAGGAAAGCCCCCTTGGGACGGCCAGCAATGAAATTTCTGGCGAGCTTAACCAGTTTGCGGTCGAACCCTTGGCTCTACTTTGCTTCATCAGACACTTAGTTGTTCGTTAGTTTAAAACTATGAGAAGTCGGCTAAGCTAGGGAATACTTGTCATTGGATTTGATTATGATCACATAACTTACTTATAACAACAATCTAGGTCTTTCAGAGCACGAAAGTATATATTTGATATTTCAGATAACGTCTCAAGCATTTGGAGATTAATTAACATAAGTCAATTGTTTTTACCATGAATTATGATATTAGAATCTGAATGATTGATGCAAATATGGGCGAGTCAGTAGCTAGAACAAACACAACTTAATGGATAGTATTTTTAAAGATAGCTGAGTTGTCACCTATTTGAGAAAGAGCTGCTGACTCGGCTTATCACTTGTAATTTATTGTTTGTTGGGATGTCTTTGTCAATCTTTCCCTTTGATTTTGGGGATAGGGTTTGGGATCTGATTCAGTCAGTTCCTGAAGTGTAGTTACTCTTTAAATTTTCTAATTTTGGAAGTTTAAATCTGATACCTCTGCTATTTAAACACTTTAAGAGATTAAACATGTTCGTCCTCGATAAGTTTGTCTTCATTTGCTACAACTAATCAGCTTCTCAGGAGTTTTTAGTTTCTTTTCCATCAGGAATGTAGGCTGGGCCTAACCTTAGAAACAGTTGGTCTTTCCGAAATTTTTAGCAGAAGGCTGCTGCCTGACTAGCGATGTATTTGATCAGGCGTACCTTACTTCTACCAGCATTTTCACAATATTCAGATTCCTGTGCATGCTTTAAGCATGCAAAAAACACAGAATACTGGGAAAATGAATGAACAACCCTGTTTATCCCTTCGTTTACGAAAAAATTAAACAACTTTTATTTGTGAAACTCTAATCATGTTTCCATCTCTGGGCCACAAAATCTTTTTAAGACTGAAATATTAGCATTTCGCCTTGCGTCAGATCCTGTACCATGTTTTAATGTGCGTTTTTGTAATATGTAATTTACACGGAATAAATCTTGTTTAAACCAAGTCCTTTTAAAATGAGATCTACGCTTGGAGAAATTACTGCTACACGGGTTGCTCACTATTGGGTTCTGTTCGTCTGTTCTATCCCATAACCTTACTAGGTCGTTGGGGCACCACAGATGACTTCGAAACAATCCCTTTCGACCCTCTCCTGTCTTCAGCTGCCCTAGTTGAGCTGGCAAAATCCATCCCTGTCCACTCTTTAATATTGTCTTCCCACCTCTTCTTCTGTCTGCCTCTTCTCTGTTTTTTCTTTTTCTTTTCACTGTGCCCTGTAGCATCGTCTTTGCTAAACCAGAAGACCTTGTGACGTGGCCAAAACACCTTAGTTTCCGTTTCTTGACCAGCATCAGGAGTTCATCATATTCTCCAATGGCTGCTTGGATCTTTCTGCGAACCTTCTCATTGGTTATATGGTTCTTGTATGAAATGTTCAGTAACCTTCGGTAGCATCTCATCTCAAAGGCCTGCGTTCTGTTCTCTAACTCTGCTGTCAAGGTCCACGATCCACAGGCATACAGAACTATGGAAATGACAAGGGAGCGCATAAGTTTCCCCTTTGATCCAAGAGACATGTTGTTATCTCTCCAAATTGGTTTCAACTTGGTAAGAGCTGAAGTAGCTTGTGCAATCCTTGAGAGAACCTGCTGTTTTGAGCCATCATCTGAGACAACTGCTCCAAGGTATTTGAAGCTTGTTACAGTACCCAGCTTCTGCCATTTTACCTTGATCTCCCTCTGGATGCCATCTGCGCTGTTCGTCATCGGTTTGGTCTTCTCAGCACTGATCTCCATCTTATACCTTGTGCAGATTTGATCGAAACTTTCAACTAGAGCTTCTAGTTCCTGCTCTTCCTCAGCTAGAGCGTCTATGTCATCGGCAAACCGCAGATTGGTAATGTTTTTGCCACCTATACTAACCTTTCCGTCATGTTCTTCCAGAACATCAGACATAATCCTTTCGAGAAAAATGTTGAAGAGAGTGGGTGACAGAAGACATCCTTGTCTTACTCCAACTGTTGTTCTGAACCATTCTCCTGTGCTGCCATTTATCAGGACTGCACTTGTAGCTTTGTCGTATAGCTGCTCAATGGTGCGAACTAGGTTTGCACTGATATTGTACTTCCGCATGGTGGCCCATAAGGCTGCATGCCATACCCTATCAAAGGCTTTTTTAAAATCAATGAAGACATGGTACCGATTCTACTGATGTTGGAGATACTTTTCACACAAGATTCTAAGGTTGAAGATCTGTTCTGTGGTGCTCCTTCCTGTTCGGAACTCAGCCTGTTCCTCAGCGATTATCTCTTCGACTTGTGGTTTCAGCCTGTCCAAGATGACTTTCAGCATAACTTTGCTTGAATGACTGATGAGGCTGATGGTTCTGTAGTTCTGGCAGAGCTGTAGGTTGCCCTTTTTAGGGAGCGTAATAATCGGCGACTGAGTCCATGGGATAGGGCATTCTCCACTTCTCCAGATCCTGTTACAGATATCTGTTAAAACATCAATCATGGTCTCCCCGCCAGCTTGAACAAGTTCTGCTTGTATATTATCAACTCCGGCAGATTTCCCCTTCTTCAGTGCTGCTACTGCAATCTCAACTTCCTCACGAAGCACTATTGGGTAGGGAAGCAGAGATGGAGAGAACACAGTTTGAGTTCAATACATAAAACTACAATGTAGTTGGCTCGTTCGTTTCTTTGAACATCTGTAGAATAAACACATCAAATGAATGTACATTATTTGCAAAGTCAATATGGTTATGTGGCATTTAATGGCGTTTATATATCGACATAGTATATAAAGTTGTAAATGTTTATGAACTATAATCACGTTTAAAGGTAAAAAAAAACACTTAAACTTTGACAGATTCGTTCAGAAACAAACAACACCTATTTCTTATACACGTCTTACTCAGGACAATTAGACGGTTGTGCCGCTTTGACCAGAGTAGTGCTCATTGATCTTGGTCGAATAATAGCAATAGTTGATCTAAATGGCTAAAGTGGTCTAGATACTCAAAATAACAGCTCCGTTTGATCAAATTTACGTACATGTAATTTACGTTGCAATCCAGTCTAATCCGGCTTTACTTTCCTTTCTCAGCTAGAAATCACTGTTTGCAGGTTATATTGACATTCAAGCAATTTATTTCTTGCTTCATTACACTTTGTTACAGCCCCAGATGAGAAAGCAATTTGACGATAGTTCTCTTCGAAATCTGATGATAATAGTGTTTGATCGTTCTTCGTATTTGTCAGCAAAAACATATGTTATGACTTCTCATACGGCTCTCAGAGGCGGTTCTGATATGGTATTAGGTAGAACAAATGAGAACAATCTTGATTCTTACTTTTCTGAAGCTCTGTCTGTACTTATTTTCTCGAGAGATAAGTAAATCTTGTTTACTCTCCAATTAAACAAGGGAAATCAATTCTCATTTATATATGAAAGCACCATATTGTTCATTTTAAAGTTTAAGCTCTTCAGAAAAAAAAATCTCTTAGTGACAACTTTAGTACAAAAGGGTAAATGCTACAAGTAATATGCAATATGTTTCGACAAAAATAGATACCGCAAAACATCTCAACATTTTGGAACAGATAGGGCTGAGCAAACAGTGCAGACCAGATGCTACAGCTGCTGAAGTCTTGGTCTACACTGCTTGCCATTCCATCTGCATCTTTTAGGCGTATACTGCATTGAAAATCCGAACTGTTGCATTATTACGACAATTACGTGTTCCAACTTTTAGACTTTTAACGGTAATGATAATGGGGATTATCGTTTAAGTCCATCAAAGTCGCTATGATTTTTAGTTATTGCGTGATTTTTGCGTTTTCAGCCTGAGTCCTACTGTATGATAATAAAGTTAAGGTCACTAATTTAACTCATAAGCATGCTTTGATAACATATTTACAAAAATTTGGTACGTTTAAATCAAGTAGATCGTGATTTATTATGTGCACAAAATTGTAAGGTATAGGTCTTTTGCGACAGTGTCAGCCAAAGTCCATAACGGTTCCTCTTTATTAAAGAATCTGCTGTCAAATCAACGTTTTGTCTCAGTGATCCTAAGCATTATAACGGTTCCGTAATGACGTCACGTTCGATAATGGAAATATGTCAGCACGGCGTAGATGTTTGCGTGCGTACTATGCAATGTTACACAACGCTGAAAACAATCGAGCTGACGTTTCAATTGTTTTAATAAATACTGTAACAATGATTTAGAGAAAAATGCAGATTACATGTAATAAGTTTACGTCATGTCTAGTGTCGAATTTCCAGGCATATTGGTCCGGCTGCTCCATATTGACCATCGGGTCTAAAGGCCCTTATGCCTTTCTGGAGCTATACAGCTCGATATGCCTGGCAATGCGATACTAGGTATGTAATGGCCTCTAAGTATATTAGTGTACTCGTTCCAGCGTAGTTAACATACACAATATTTTCACATGACTCAAAATAAAGTCGGCCATCTCCAAATCACCTTATAACAATGCACCCGTGCAAGTTTTGTAAGAATCAGTTTCAGCCTACTGGAACAGGATTTATTCTCATGAAAAGTAACAACAATGCTATTTGGATCCAATATCAAAACCAGCATGCTTTCGGTTTATCAAAAATATCTACAATCATGTCATGAACTGTTTTAGGTATACACAAGGTACTTTTAACCACGCACACCAACCTTGCAACGCTGAAAAAATGTATTAGTTCCTGAGCATTGCCTATCATTATACTTTAATCTGGATGCATTGGCAGTATGCCCTACTTCAATTGTACAAACAGTATTGTTGCTGTCACATGCCAGCATGTACGAGTATGAAAACTGACGATGCTTAGCACCACTACAATTATAGAATGGTTGCATAATGTGGATCTCTGGGGCAACATGTTAGTTTTCTCTGATTCTTTGATTTTCCTGGTTACACAGACTGTAGAATGACATTTGAGCCGCGGCACGAGAAAACCAACAATGTGGCATGTACGCCAATCGAAGATTCAGATCAGCCTGAGCATTCGCCCAGGCTGATCAGAGTCTTCAGTGAGCGCATGCCGATTTGAGTCTCTGCCGGGCACACATGCCACTTTGTTTGTTTTCTCGTGTCGCGGCGCAAATTTTAATCGGCTTGCCCTGTTGTATGACGTACATAGTGTAGAATTGGTGCGTTAAGTATGGCGTATTCTCCCTCAAATGACAACAGACGCAAGTTATGCATAGGTACAAGTGTCTCCCAAGTGTTTGTGGATGTTTAGCTTATATTTGTGTGAGTATACATGTATATAGTATTCTACTAACCACAAATACTTATTATGTAACTAAATGTGAGAATTGTGACGCAAATGACTTACCTCATGCATAGCTTTTCTGTCTTAGAAATGACGTATTCGTGTTGTACTCAGACTCTCTGTAGTAAACATTTACACTTACTAAATTATTCAAGGAGCATGTTTAGGATGTTTAGTCTCTCATTGTCGTTTAAGGTGATTGTAACCTTGTAAGCAATTATCTGTTTTCACCGAACATCGAAATGTGTAGACATCATAAAAATATTATGTCTTTTATGGCTTTGTGTCATGAGTTCCCATAGTTGTTGCTGGCACTGCACTACCTGCTGTGTACTGTTTACTGTATGCGCAAAGTCAATGTTGAAGTATGCAGTACACTACTAAATTCGTCAAACAGCAGACATGAAGCATTACCAGCAGGCAGTAACTTCAACATTTGTGCATGTAGTTTCGCCTGCGCAAATTCATTGCCATAGACTGTATCTATTATGTAATAGTACGCCGTATGCAGTAGAAAGGGAACATGACGGGACCTCGGTTTAAAGTCTCATCCGAAAAACCAGAGAATTGGGGTATCGATCCTTCGACCCTTGGATTGGTTATCAAGCGAGTTAGCATTGAATGGACGCCATAACGTTTGAATGGGTTCCAACTATGGAAACGTTTCTCCGACTTTTGGACAAAACATGGGAGTTCATTTTATCTGTACTAACATGTTTTGTAGATTTGGATTTGCCATTTGTAGGCTGAAGCATATGTAGCTTCAAATAAAGTGTATATATAAAGTATGGCATCCTAATTTTTGAGGAAGCTTGAGACCATCGCAAGGATTCTTCATAATTCGCATTGAATTTAGCTCCTCACACAAGTTTCATCATCCGATGAGTTGAAAGTAAAATATCAGTTCTCATAAGGTATATGACAATATACAGTATAGAATAAACACTTCATATTATTACCGTAAAAATTCTAGAAATTTGGACACCTGCAAAATTACCTTAATTGTCCTACAATGAAATACTTTGGATTTACAATGCAGTTATGTATTCAACGACACAGATTGGTTGGACACAGTGCAGACCTGGATCAGACTGCTCCTTTTAGGAGCATTCAATCCGGGTTTGCACTGCTTGCTCAGAGCTGTCTGTCCCAATACATAGAGGTTTTTGGGTATTTCTATATGAAATTACCTTATATTTTGACTATAACGGATGACAACCATTCAACCCATTTCCAATATGAAGTCGCATGGGGATCCTGATTGCAGAGCTGATATGACGTGCCTGTCCTTAGGGCAGTGTGTCTGTGACGGATCATAACAAGATTTCCTGTTTGTTCAAATGGCTTATGTCATACCTCACGTACGATAAATACAAATTGCAATGATGAATTCAATGGAACAGACAAGAAGAGGGTTTGGTGTATACTGCGAAATCACATTATCTAAGGGTGGTGGTGGGTGGAGGGGGGGGGGCTTTAAGGTCATTTCTCTGTTCTGCCCAAGAGCAAATCGTTTTTTTTTTCAGCTAATGATTAGCCTATAGTGTCTGTTTTACTGATTCAATAATGATTTAGCTCCGTAAGCGCTACTTTTGGAATAACGGGGTTATAAAAGTGGGTGGGGTTAGTCAGCTTGAACCAGGGGAGTCATATTATAAGCTAAGTTTCTCCTTCAAATTTCATGGCATTCATATATATCTACCTTTATACGTTAAAATAATGTCTTATGTGACATCTTTTTTTTCAATTTCTACCTTTAAAAATAAAATCTTACGTATGCAGAATTTCTTTCAGAGACACTGTCAATTTTCAGTAATTTTGGTACTTTGAATTCAATGTATTCTACCATATCTCTAGAATCAATGGATGACTTCTTACCAAACTAACAGTGGTTCACCGTTGGGAGAGTGCAAACTGTTTATTAAATTTTGGTGACCTATAACTTTAATTCAAGGTCACAGCAAGACTTATAATAACAATTTTTAGTCACGTTTTGACCACTGTCTACACATTAGCTCCTGAATTCATATGAAATCATGACCAAAGTGGCCTAAATTAAACATTACGAAGAGTAAAAACACTAGTTATGAATAAATGGCTGTGACATCATGTTTAAGGTCAAGGTCAAGATTAGACTAAATCTCACACAATCAGTCAGCCTAACTGTACTAAAACTGAGTGTTTCATTTCAAAATCAATGTTTAATGTGTATAGAATGACGTTGACCTTGGTCTGAAAGTCAACATTAGCCAGACATAATGAAACAGAGGTGGGTTAAACTTCAAGGTTAAAGAAAATTCTTTTGTGAAATACGGAACTTCTGAATGTATTGGTGACCTTCAGATCAAGTTCAAGGTCATTATATGCATATTAAGCACTGATTTACAAATAGAAACATACCAATGTGTTAAATTTCTGCTAAATATTTGTGTGAGATCTTTGATTAAACGCTGTCTAGTCTAACTTCATAATGTTTAATTTAGGCCACCTTGGTCATGATTTCATATCAATTCAGGAACCAAAGTGTAGACAAAGGTCAAAACTCGACTTTAAGTTGACATTATAAAACTTGTTGTGACATCGATACAAAGGTCAAGTTCGCCAAAATTTGATCAACAGTTTGCACTCTCCCAACGGTGAACCCATGTTAGTTTGGTAAGAAGTCATCCATTGGTTCTAGAGATATGGTAGAATATATTGAATTCAAAGTACTAAAATTACTGAAAATTGACAGTGTCTCTAAAATAAATTCTGCAGACGTAAGATTTTATTTTGAAAGGTAGAAATTTAAAAAAGATGTCACCTGAGACATTATTTTAGATTATAAAGGAAGATATATATAAATGCCATTATATTTTAAGGATAAACATAGCTAATAATATGACTCCCCTAGTTTATGCTGATTTCACCCACCCACTTTAATAACCCCATTATTACAAAAGTAGCGCTTACGGAGCTTAACCACTATTGATTCAGTATAGCGTACGCTATAGGCTAATCATCAGCATTTTGCTCTTGGGCAGAAAAAGGGCCTGATAGGCACCCCACCCCCTCTTTGATATGAAAATGTTAGTTAGTGGTACTTGCTCCAAAACTTAGGACATTTTGTTACCATCATCTATTAATTTATTCGATCTTATTCGGAATAAACCATCCTGTTAAAGGAAACAAGGTTGTCCACAAATATGACGCTTAAATCTGAAAATAAGATGTGATTTTAAAATGATAACAGTTGTTTTTTTAAGTAGTTTGCTCTTTGCCCCACTGTTGGAGCAAGGCGCCTTTTAAACGGGGCAAGCAAAACGACTATGGCTGCTTTTTATCTTATTTCACGATTGATATATTATTTTTTGGATCAATCGTGTTAGATGATGCAAGGTGTAAGAAGGTGGTGGTTGTTATGGTGTGTGGTTGGGTGGGGAGGGAGAGGGCAAAACGATTCCATGAATATCATATAAAATCTCTGATCCAATGGCAATAATCCTTTTGGACAAAGGAATCGGTATTTTACCTTCAGAGGCCCCAACTTAAGTATTTTGAGCAACGCAATTTCACCTTAATAAGTAAGTTGAAGTTCTTAAGGGACATATAGTATTTGCAAAAGATCATCGATACATGACTATTCAGAGTAGCCTGGGCGTAGGCGATTTGTCCCATATAAACATCAATCGAGCATCGGCTTTACCCATTAATGTCTAGTGCATGTTTTGAACAGGTCCATTTAAAATATAAGGGGTATCCAATTTTAAGGTTAATTGTTTTGATTTTTTTTTTGCATAAAGTATTATATTTAATGCAAAGAGATAAGGCTCTGATCAGACGCCGGCGTATGTAGCGTATAGTCTGGGCTACACTTGTTGTAAAAAATACCTTTTCTGGGACGCAGGGCATAAGTCAATTGAATTAATTCTATGTGGTTGGGTACTGATGTTTGTTTTTTAACGGCTGTCTATAACTCACAAAGCCAAAAATAACTTTTTAAAAAAAAAAAAAAACAAAAAAAAACAAACACACACACACAAAAAAACCCCCGGAAAACTGACTGACAGTACTCGGAAGAAGGAGGGTCACTCTCCTGATTCAAGGAGTATCAGGGTCACGACTAAACGAGTTGCATAATGAAGTGCAAACATGATGGCTACTTTTGTTTCTCTATCAAGACATGAACTTTCATAAAACTGTGTGACTGTCTATCATAAGGTATCATGTATGCCTACAGTAATTGCACATTATTCATTACTTGAGCCGCAACACGAAAAACCAACAAGTGGTTGTGCGCCCAGCGCAGACCCAGATCAGCCTGGGCATGCACCCAGTCTGATCCGAATCTTTGCTGTCCGCATGGAGGTAGCGTAGACCCTTATCTACTATCTGAGCGCTTAGCAAAGATTTTGATCCGACTTGGTGAATGCCAAGGCTGATCTGAGTCTGTGCAGGGCGCACAACCACATTGTTGGTTTTCTCGTGTCGCGGCTCAAAGTCTTCTTGGAAAAGGAGTTCCAAATTAGTAGGCTAATGTTATGTGCCGTGTCGCTACCAAATATCTCTTAAAGAAAATGCAACAAAAGTATCCACAGCACAACTGGCAAGCCTGCACAGTTCCACAGTCTGATAAGAACAGACATATGCAGGACTTACTTGTTTTTTTTTAAACAACGATCTGCTCAAGCCCTGCAAATACTTTCCATTTTCGCAAGCTGGGTATGCATAGCATGTGTTTGTGTGTGTTTAGGAAGATTTTCTAGCCACAAAGCTTCCAAGATAGCGAAACCGTATAACGTCATGTTTATGAATCTACGAGACCATTTACAGTCTCGATTTGCTAATAATACAGATGGCATATGAGGCGTTAGATACATGAATGTGCGAATAGTGAATTCTCAAATTTGCTTTGCTTAAATGTGCAAACTGATCTTCACATTTCATGTATATTGAATCAGGGTACATGAATTGTTAATGCGAAGGCAAAAAGGCTCAAATCAGCCTGTACAGTCTTTACTGTTCACATTAGCCACAAGGTAAAAAGCCCCTTTTTATTCAACACCACTAAAGTGAAAAAGGTATTGAAGCCGAAATTTTCAATAAACACATTAAATGGTAAAGAAAGTAGAGAAAATTACAAGTTAAGAAGCACAAATACTATATAGCCGTTGACCGTTTTCAATAATTGCAAGGTGACTAAACGTGTGTGTATTAAATATAGTAATGTCTGAAAAAGAGAGCACAGATAAAATCAAATTAGACACCCCTGACACTGAAAATAGGCCTGTCCAACTGTGGGGTATAAGAGTTCATAGATCCGGTAGTTTTTATGGAAGGCATTATTAGTTTAAACAAAAGCATGGCAACTGAATCGACTTCGATGAATACATTATCAATAATGAGGTAATTTATGAATTTCTGTTCGGTAAATTTGGTCTATACCATGCAAAACATGTAACCCGTACATGGATTCGGGAGTGCCGTAGATTATCACCCGGAACGCCGTCATGAGATGAGATGGAAGGCTTCGGAGTGTTTGGCGCCCGAGGATAAGAGCGACGTAGTTCTGTGTCGCTAATCCAGGAAAAAGGACCGACAAAATACAGATCTTCTTCCATGACTTAAAACATTATTGCTTTCCAGGAACGCTGTCACGATATATGTTACGTAATCTATTGGATTCACTACCTTCTTGCTCTCGGTATTATCTGAAAAAAATACTTTTTTAGAGAAATTAAAATTGCGAGCATTTTACATTCATTGATACAAGAACATGACGGGAGCGAGATCAGGGATTCCCGGCTTAGGATCAGTTCATACAGGACTTTCGAAAATATAGCTTAGTCGAATGATTCATGCTCAGAGAATGCACATGCGAATGCTCTCCAATAAATACCCTAGTCAGTGGACTGTAAAAAGCAAATAGTGCATCAGAGAAGAGACGACGAAGCAAGTTTCAGTCGGCCATCACTTAAGTGTGTGTGTGTGTTGGGGGGGGGGGGGGGGGGGTCGGGGCGGTCTTGCTGGGGAGTGCCCATATTGCCATTTTTCTGCTACCCAACAGAATGTTTTATTCTCAGTAAAGGATAAGCCTAGGTTGTCCGCTATCTTGATTTTGTAGTGGTCAAGCTCCGTAAGCACTACTTTAGGAATAATAAGATTATAAAAGTCGGGTTAGTTTGTCAGAGCAGAAGCAGTTTCATTATATTTATCCATATATTGGTTTTGATAAGTAATTGATATTTGGATGTGGTTTAAAGTATCCGACTAGTTAAATGGGATATGCACTTTAAAAAATAACCTTAGGATCATGGGCGTGGGTTGAGCTATTTCTTGAAGAAAACATTGGACCTACATCTATCATCATACCAAATATGAATCCATTCTATCATATAGTTTGAAAAATATGAGTCCTTTAAAACCTTAACATAAATGTGAACGCTGACTCCGACACCGACGTCGGGAGTAGAGCTATCTAGCGTCCAGGCGAACTAAAATTATAGCTAGAATTGCTTCCTTCCCACTGAAATATAAATGTCGTCATGCCAAATTTAGTGCGACAGACGTGTGTTTCTTTATTTAAATTTAGTGTCGCAAAACCCCAAAAGTTTGAAAGAAAAAATATGATGACAGGTCTCGGCAGGCAAAGAGTATCCCTCTCCGAGCCACACCTACTGTCATATTCCGCGGGACACATCAGCTGCAGACATTAGGTAAGAGACGCCTACGTATTAACCCGCGAGCTCAGGTGTCCCCAATCCAGCCACCTAAACTCTTGCGTCTCGAGAAAGGCGACAGACAAGGGCATCAGGAAAGAGATGTCCGATGCAGCAAGAACCCGCACAAAGCCAACACATCTCAAAAGAATGCTAACTCCGCTAAAGATTCATGTCGATATGACAAGACAGTCTTAGTTTTAGAATAATTTAGAAACTAGAAATGTTTTTCAAAGAAAAAACAGATGTCCCCCACCAGCCCATTCCTATCCCCTCTAGTAGCCCATACGCATGTTTCCATGCACTCATGTCATTATCCTGAAACTTTGCAATGATGATATAGTGTATCAAGTTTGGTTTAAAGATGTCAATACATTCAAGGAACGATGCCAAACAGGACTCAAACAGAATATTCTATAAATAGTGACCACAAAGTAATTAAAAAAGAACAACCTGAGAATCACAAAACCTACAAGGAAGAACAACCTCAGAACCACAAAATCACACAAGGAAGAACAACCTCAGAGCCAAAAAGTCATACAAGGAAGACCAACCTCACAACCACAAAGACATACACAGAAGAACAACCTCAGAGCCACAAAGTCATACAAGGAACAACAACCTCACAACCACAAAGACATACAAAGAAGAACAACCTCAGAACCACAAAGTCATACAAGGAAGACCAATTTTAACCACATAGTCGTACAAGGAAATACAACCTCTGAACCACAAAGCCATACATAGGAGAACAAACTCAGAACCACAAAGTCGTACAAGGAACATCATCCTCTGAACCACAAAGCCATACATAGGAGAACAAACTCAGAACCACAAAGCCATACATAGGAGAACAAACTCAGAACCACAAAGCCATACATAGGAGAACAAACTCAGAACCACAAAGCCATACATAGGAGAACAAACTCAGAACCACAAAGCCATACAAGGAACATCATCCTCTGAACCACAAAGCCAATTAAAGAAAAACAAACTCAGAACTACAAAGCCATACAAGGAAGAATACCCTGAGAACCACAAGGCCATACAAGGAAGAAAACCTCAAAACTTCCTCCTTAGAACGCCAGTAGAAATAACCGCTAGGTGGCGGGGAATTAGGTTTCAAGTACCTAAACCTAACCTTTACGATGATGTCAAGAATATAAAACCCATGTTCATACGTAAATCTGTAAGTCCATTGGTAGTGCGAATGGACGACCATTCAGTCACGCGTCAATCCGAAATAAGCGAAATATCGTACAGATGTACGACTGATCTTGGCTGTTTGAAATGACCTTTCAACGGACAATGTTTTATTTTCAGAATAGACATAATGAGGCTCAGCCAAATTCATTAGATGGGAACAATATTAGAGAAGCCACTAGCGAATCCCAGTTGTACAGCTCATATGGTACGGCCTGTCCCCAGGGGACTGTGTTAGTGACGGCGGTTAACAAGTTTCCTGTTATTGTAATGATAACTTTATCTAAGCATCGTCCCGCAAAAAGAATACTTAACGTATCTACGAACAGGAAAAAGTCAATTCTGTCTGCGGAGCCGTTTAGTTTAGTCATAGCTTTGGCTTTGTTTATGTATATTCATAGTATGCTCGAACAGTAACGGCTGTGATCGGACTGTACAGATATTCAAGCTAGTCTGAGCCCTTGCCGCTAGGGTATGCTATAAACACCTTTTCTGTGTGTTGCCGCTCATTTGCTTCAGTCAATTTCCACTAGTTATAGATAGACGTGGAACGAATAAAACTAAATATGACAGAAAAGCCTTAAAAGGCATGTGTTCCACAATTTCAAAAGAAAGAAACAAAAAAAAAATAAACAAACAATTAATACAAATCAGTTTTCTCTCTCATTAATTATAAATTAAAAAAAAGGCTTTTCTTTCCTTCTTCTCATAACTGGTAATGCACTTAATTTAGATACTACAAGTTGTCGAGATATCAAAACTCCGGAACGTGTCCAAACCGAATTTCTGTTTCGCCTTTTTCAGGAGATCTAAAGATTTCTTCCACTTTATCTATTACAACTTGAAAGCAGATTTTTCATCCATATAACCTTTTATACATGCACATTACATTAAAATCATAAAGAGTTCTTTCAAGAGCAGAGAATACATTCAGAAGAAGAAACATGGGCCAGACTACGTAGTGTCGGCTAATAAAGCCTCACCAGTGACCCTTACAATATCTTGTGATGAAATCAGATAAAAACATACTGTAATTTTCGAATTTTCACTAGGCAGTCGAATCAAAAACTGATTGGTATCAAAAAGGGTCCAAATAATATGTATACAATAAACAAATAGCAATGTAATAATTTGAATATTACTTATAGAAGCTAGTTTTATTTTGTATTTTATTTTTCAGATGGGAATAGAAATGTGCGATAACCGGGCATGATAGAGCGGACCGTTGTTTTGTGACTATAGTGTAATTGTTCGCAGTTTAGCGAACGGAGATCTGTTGGAGGACATTTTTGTAACGTAGCATACTGTTTCATTAAGGGCAATCTTCTTTATATGTCAAAATGTGTTTCAGTGTTTTCAGAAGCGCTTTCTTTGTAAAATCTCGTTATCGTTTCTACCACTGACGTTACAGATTATAAATACACTTTAAGGAGAAGCAACTCTACTATTTTCTTTTTGCATCCTTTCCGACAGGGGATCAACTCTTAAAGCAATAATTTCCTCATTTCGGAGCAATTTCGTTCTTATATGAATTCAGTCTATTTCAAAAGAGTCTCGCCATCAAGGTAAGCAAAATATATCTAGATTTTTTTTCTTTTGTTAACATGGCAGATAAACATCATAGTATACACATACACCTTGTATACAATGCCGTATAATTTCTACATTACCGCTCTGTATATTCTTTCTGTATCTGTTGACTGAGCCCATTTTGGGGAAAATCTAAAATTTGATTTTTGCACAAACCATCGCTCAAGCCTGGGGCGTGAGCCCAGTGTTGCTTGTATTGTTACTACTTTTTGAAAAACACAACAAAATCTTTGAACGTTGAACTGACCTTAACGTGTATGCGTAAACTTCTGCGTCCCAGCAGGCACACAAGGTTAAATCAGTTAAATCAACATTAAATCAATCTTGATTTAACGTCGTGCCGTTGAATCAATGTTGATTTAAGGTTGAATTAACCTTGTGTGTCCAGTGGGTGGTTTTCGAAAGTTTTACAAATGGAGATAACCTTTGCGACGTCTCTTTGCTTTCCAGGAAGATGAGGAAAATGAAAGCATTCCAATAAAGCATCTGCAATTAAAGAAAAGATTTCACTCGTACTGAAGAAAATTTCTTAAAGAGTGAGTTATCCTTCATTTAAAGTAGAGGCAAGAAGAAACTGACACACTTGCTTCCCCTGAAAATGAAAGTGCATGTCTTCAGAGTAAGAGGCTCCTCGATAAGTTGTCTAGTTCTTTGAGATCAGCATGATCATTATAGCAAACATAGATATAGTGTTTAAGCCGCTGATTGGTACTGTCGTTTTCTATGCACAATGCAAACATGTTGTTGGTAATCATTTCTTTTTTTCAGTTTCTGTCGTGTTATTATAAACATTATCATTGTAATTGTTATCATCACTATTTTTTGATATTCTTGTCTATCATTGTTATTTCCATTAATATTTCAGACGTGTCCTGCCGAGCGACATTACCCAGCTAACAAGAAACGTTTTCGCAAAGTTTGTGTTTGGTTGTATTCAAGTTTGTTTGAGACCAACGTTTAGTAAACGTTATTTCAACGTTTGAACATGTTCCACGCTCTATGGTATAGTTGCAGTCAACGTTTTATGAACGTTGCTCCAACGTTATATTTTTCCGTCCTAATAATCGTATCCCATTGGCGATATCATGAATATGTGATGTAATGTGTGGGCCACATTTCATGCCATTTTGATGACTATTGCATAATTAATGCCCCTTTTTATTCTGAAATGTGTATTTCCTTGATTTCGATGGGTACCAACTTATTCCAAATAAGCTGCGAGAGCCTTCTTAATTATGCAAATATAGGTAGTTTAAAGGTGTCTGGTTAAGATAACAAAAGTCTTGAAAGAGACAGAGAGGGGAAAGGACAGCTCTTATCCGTGATTTTATTTGAATACGATCTCTCTGGACACAACGTTTTCGTAACGTTTTTTAAACGTTGGCTAAATCTTTTAGAGCACGTGGCTAAATCCTTTAGAGCACGTGGTAGATATTCACCACAGTTTCGTATTTCAAAACTTTCTCAATTCCAAATTGAATTTTAATTAATCGAATTTAATTACCAAGATAAATCAAGTGCGTTTAATAATGCTTATTTTAACGCAAGCGTACCAAGAAAATCTACTTTTGAAGCCGAAATTAATAATACAAAACTACCGACTTCCTTCTTTCCAAATTTCAAATTTTGAAATTGGAATTCAAATCAGGTACACAATTAGCTATTTTATGCGAGTATTCTTTCCAGTAGCATGTACTCTAATAGATTGTAGGTTATGAATAAGCATATTTCCCGATCGACCTGTTTGCTTGTAAGGTAATTTTAGCTGCAACGCCGATTTTAAAGTTTTCATCTTATATTATTTAATATTGTCACACATTTCCGCGACCCTTTTTACGTGCATGCCAGCATTCCAAAAACACGGGATACAGAGGATCCTCATCATCGGAAATTCCACTCATTTTCTTTTCTTCATTTTCAAAAAAGATCTGAAAATTAAAATTGAATTTTGCCAGCTATATTATTAATTAAAGTCAATAACTAAGATTTAGACTGAAGAAACGTTTCCTAAACCTTTCTGCAACGTTACTGCAAAACTTATTTCTAATGGAGAAACGTCTATCACATACTTTTACTAGTATTGCCTTTGATACGAGATATTTGGCTAAACCAATATAGCCCTGTCAGAAAGCGCTGTCCAGCCCTGTAGTCCAAAGACCACGTGTAGGGCCGAGATCACATCACGTGTATGGCGAGACAGAAATTTCATGCACAGTGGATAAGGATATCCGCGTGTTTCCCCTGTACCTACAAATCTTATCTCACCCATGTTATCTCACCCAGGGCCGGATAAAGATCACAAACATTCAATGCACAGGTTTTGTAATGGAAGTCACGTAACGAAGACGACAGAAATGACGTCAGTTTATGCACGCCAGACGTTGACATAAAGAACCGAATGGCGATCGATGAAAGCGGCGCCTTCTTTCAAAAGCAAATAGAAACTTCTCAAGCAATAAAATTAGGCATTTTAACAAGTTCCAAAGTTAAAACAAAACGTGATGTGCAAGAAAAAGTATCTGTCATGGATAGGTGTGAGGTGCAGATAGAAAAATCCGTCACTCGGGATTACTGTTCGGCATCACTCGGCATGCTTCGTGATGCCGATCAGTGACCCTCGTGACAGATTTTTCTAGCCACACCTCACACCCATGAAAGATACTTATAATCTCAGCCGTCATATCAGCCCTCAAATTTGGAGCTAACTTCAAGTGTTGTCGCTGACGTCATCAAAACAACTCAGCGGGCCAAAGGACTTCTGCCGCCCTGTTTTATTGCCGCACGTCGTCTGATTGGAAGTGGACACACAGAGGCTGTGTAGCTTGTTCTACTTCCAGAAAATCATTCTCGGTAAGTTTTATTTTGTAATTTGAGCCATTTACGATTAAAATACCTAACGATTGTGTTGTGTTTTCTTGATTTTATACTCAGTTGTTTTTCCAGCTGAAAGAAAAATGGCGCTCACCAACCATGATCTTCCGACTTGATCATCTCCATGTTATTTCATCCAATAAAAAGGGGTGGACGGGTGGTGCGATTGTGCTGCGTGTAGATTCCAGCGCCGGGGCGTCCTACTGATTTGGATAATAGTAGGGCAAGGGCCTACTGTACTTGCAGTAGGTGCGGGTGGGGTTGTTTGGACATATTTTCTCTCGTCTTACATTTCTCTCTTCTTTCTCCCTCTGTCTGGAAAACGGCCCGATATAGACTGAAATACTGTCTCAAAGTGCCGTTAAACCCAAAACAATCAATCAGTCAATCAATGAATCAATCAATCAATCAACCATCCAATAAGAAAGAGAAAACAGACATATTTTATTGAAACAAAATATGCACTTTTTCTTACAAAAGTTTAATTCTATATAAAAAAGTATATGATAAAAAGAGCATTACACGGTTGTTTTGATCCCAGCCCTGATCTCAGCCCGAGTTGACGGTATCAGCCATCGCCCTTCGGGCTCGGGCCGATACAGTCAACTCGGGCTGAGATTCGGGCTCGGGCCGATACCGTCAACCTGGGCTGTGATCAGGGCTGGGATCAAAACAACCGGGTAATAATCTCTATTTCTTACCTACGAGACAAAGTTTGTTCTATTTTTAGCGGTGCTGGAAAATTCTATCTTGCCCATGGGCTGGGACTGCTCACACGCGCTTGAATTCCGTGTATCACTACTCGCTCAATGAAATGCGATAAGCCCGGCTCGGCGATTCTACATTTTTTAAAGCATTGAATTTCCTCAATAAAATCCCAAGAAAGAAATTTATTCTTTATAATTCCATCATTATCTGTTTCTATGTCTTAACGTCGACAAAAAATCCGAAATAGGCAATGTTTCACACAAACGATGTCGAGGGTGTCGTCATTTTGAAGACGTTACCAACTGACGTTTGAAATAACGTTGACGTTACGTCACAATTAGCGTCATACATGCGCTTGCTGTAGTCGTCACAATACAAATTTTGCTCTTTATCATGAATTTCAATTAGAAATTCCCAAAATGCAGATTTGTCAAAGATTAAGTCAGAAGAGAAAACGCTGTTAAGCAGTTATTACTTGTTTGTTCACACCAGGAGCCCTGTGATGGCACGGTTGTACTACTTACAGTTGTACACGTTCGCATGAAACAATAGTTCTCCGTTCATTTTGAAATAATTATTATCGCGGGTAAGAAAAAAGGATAATAAAATGAAGTCAGGATGTGAAGATATCTTTTCGTTTAAAAGCTGGCACTGCAAACCTTCGACAATCTAACGGCGCACGCTGAAACCAGTCGGCGCCGCGACCTATCAAAAGAAACCATCCAAATAAGTCTACATAAAACCTCAAATCAAAATGTTTTTTATAATCAAAACACAACGTTTAGCTAACGTTGCAACAACGTTTTTTGCAACGTTTTATGAAAACGTTTAGCTAACGTTGCAACAGCGTTCTTTTGCAACGTTTTATGAAAACGTTTAGAAATCCCAAATAAAACCATCCAAAAAACCCTGCATAAAACCAAAAATCAAAACGTTTTCACAACCAAAATATAACGTTGCAAAAACGTTGCAACAACGTTATTTTGTTAGCTGGGTAACTACCATATGTTCAAGATAATACGAGGGTCAACCACAAATCCTGAAAACGACTGAAATGCATGAGTATTTCAAAAAGATTTGTTCTCGGTAATCGAAGTATTCCCTTATATGGTATTTATATGTTAATTCAAAAAGTACTCGCGAGGTTTTGAAATACTAAATTTTAAAGAATTTATAAAGAATAAATAAAGGCGAACGTCGTTTAATATCATTTGCAGCCTCAGAACACCGGCAGACCAACGTCCAAAACCAAACATTTGCTAAATTTTTCTAATCATTTATTGTCTCGCAAACACATTTGTTTGGTAATGTGAAATGAAAACTGTTATTATTTGAGTTCCTACGACAATCATCTTAAAACGTAAATTCCAATATTTCGAAAGTGCAAGGATCATATTCTTCCCTTCAACTCTCGTGTTTATGCAATTTTACCGCCGGTATCGCCTACATTTTTGCATTCAAAACCCTCTCATTGCTCAGAAAGGTAGGTCACATGTATGATGTTTGACACGTATGTTTATGTTGTGCATGACCAGCTGTTCATGATGTAACTTAAGTCACTAGCTCAATTATTGAATAAGTTATGACGGCGTTTGCAAGACTTCTTGGATAACCCTCGTAGAAATAGCTAAAACTAGTCCTCTGCTCGATCATTAGGTACGAGTGCGAATTTAATCACGCCAAAAAAGCTTTACTCTAGCAGACAGAATTATATTTTTACGAAAAACGTAATCCAGACTATTGTCGTAAAAAGGAATGTCCAAATCATGCTCACAATGAAACCAGATTAAACTTTTTGAGGTCTGGATAATTATACGATCACGTTTTACAACAGTAGATTTTCTGATTCCATGGCACCAGTCTATCATGTCTGGAACGTTTGAAGGTTACTGGTCTGGGGTAAAGAGTATTTTTAATAAAGTTAATAGGTTCATAGACTATATAATGTATTTGGTGATTATGTTTCTGTCAACCTATTGCTGGTGAACTGTAAAGTACAAGCAACGCTATTATTTCTCTTTACTGGTTTACAGTTAATTAATAAGTGCGGCACCGAATTTACGTTCACTACGTAACATTTTTTTAAAGACGAAAGTACTTTAAGTTAGGTAAGTAAGTAAGTGAAGTAGTAAGTAAGTAGACCTTGTTTAGTAAGGAAGGCTAAGTTGACAAAGCTAATCTTCCCTGAGGCTCTCATAAATATGTTTTGTGTTCCTTATATATATTTTGTTGATTTAGTTTTATGACCACCTGCTTGGGAAATGGCTGCTCATTTTGCCATCCGCTCATATTGTCTGTCAAACTTACACATAATAGTGACAATAGGTAAAAATAATTGTTAAATGTTTTTCATATAATTTGCTTAGTCCGTTGTAACCCGTCTCTTGGTCTACATTATTTAGTTCAATAAAGATAGCTGAGTTGCCATCTATTTGGGAAAGAGCTGCTGACTCGGCTTATCACTTGTAATTTATTGTTTGTTGGGATGTCTTTGTCAATCTTTCCCTTTGATGTTGGGGATAGGGTTTGGGATCTGATTCAGTCAGTTCCTGAAGTGTAGTGACTCTTTAAATTTAACCACGCCTAACTTAAGGGATGATAGTCACTGATTTGCAGTGAAACAAAATCTGCAAAACAACTGCATATACAAGAGAACTTCCCAACACTTAGCAGATGCCTTCTTTAGTTTGGTTCTGACAATATAAAATCTCAAAAGGCAGGACCTGTTGATGTTTAAAAGGGGTTATATAAGAAAGGGTCGAAGGTTGATTTTCTGCACAAAACTGTAGGGGAAAAATCTACAAAGCAACCACCGTTATTGAAAATGCATTTTGGTCAGATGATTCTTTAAAGCATTATAGAAGAGCATCCTAGCAATTACGAAGATTTTCACACATTATCCGACTGGGCACATAGAAAAAAGAAGCAGTCTGTGTCCCATATTTTCTCCAAGAACCACATACAGTAAGGTGATTATACTGCTTCAAGGTTGAACAATTTTACCTACCTGTTTTTGTCAAAGCAATGCAGTATGTATACAGGTAGATGATATAGGCATACCTGCCTTTCCTATATCAAGTGAATGCATCCAGTATACTTGCACCTTATACATGGTTGAACAATTGAGAATATGCTACTGTTTTCATTTGCTCTTACTTACAGGTTGAGTAAGAGTTCGGGCAAATACTTGCTAGGACCCCTTCTTAATACATTAAAGTACCATCAAAACTAAATACATTCTCAAAAACGATGTTGTTTTTTTGGGGGCGCAGAAATCCTTTAATCTTTCTTCATAAACACGCCTTTTTAAACATCATGTTGTTTTTTTTTATATTTAAAACTGTTGAGATAGTAAGATGTCTGCTAATTTTAAGAGATATTCATTATTTTTTTATGGTTTAATTCAGATTTTTGTATTTACCATAAATTACCTGTTACAGGCCAACTCTCCTACCTTCAATTATCTACAATAGTAGATTTGCGCATAGCTTTGTATATATTCAATCTCTGACAACTGCCTCAGGGAGTTAACTTTTTGGCTCAGTGGTTAGAGCATTGGACTATCACTCGGTCGTTCCGGGTTCGAATCCCAGAAAAAGTCGGGAATTTATTCAGCTATGCTTTGGTCCGTTTGTTGCGCCAGTAATATCGTAAGATACCACATTAAGATATTTCAGATTGTTGTGTTTTCACAAGGGGGTGATTGATTACGGTAAATACAAAAATCAGAATAAAACAATAGAAAAATGAACATATCTCCCTGAAAGTTAGCAGACTTCTTATTTTTGTTGCTTTCTGCAATTTAGAATACAATCAAGAACAGCATGCTGTTTTAAAACAGTCTTTTTATAAGAAAACAGCTAAGGGAAATTTTGTGTGTACAAAATCTAAAAGAAAAAAAAATCACTATTGAAAAAGTTCTTAGATCTGAAAGAACTTTAAAGTACTAAGAAGGGCGTCCGAACAATTATTTGTTCCAACTCTTTGTCAAATTGAAAGGTAGACCGAATGAAAACAGTAGCATCTCTAATCTTCCATCGCGTATATGGTGCATTTATAGTGGATGCATTCATTACATATTGGAAAGGCAGGTATACTATATCTTACATACAGTATACATACTGTAGTTCTGCGACCCATACAAGTGTATAGATGAAATTGTTCAACCTTAAAAAAGTTGATTACCCCGCGTTCTTGCCAACATTTTGGACACCAGCTACTTGTCTTTTTCATCTGCTCAACTTGATAATGTGTTAATTTTGAGAAAAAAATGCTATTACGCACATCAGGCCTATATACATTATAAAAAGCAAAAGGTATTTTTATTATATTTTTTTAGATCTTTGCGCTGAAAATTATACGTTGATCTTTTCTCATATAAACCCTTTTTAACATCAACAAGTCCTGCATAAAGAAGTCACCTACTAAGGTTTTGGGAAGATCTGCTGTATGCAGAGATTTGTATTGACCGCTACCTAGTTATTATTAAACACTCACGTAAACGCATGTGAGTTTAATATAACAAAAAATTGCCGATATTCATTCGAAATTACAAAATTTCAGCATCATCAAATATGCAATTTGCATCAATTTGACAAAATTTCGATACGTATTTGCGTATTTGCAAGTAGGCAGTTACGCCCTTGTCAAGTGATAATTGATCCTTAAAAAAGTATTTCAGTAAGGTATGAAGAAAGTCCTCCTCTATACGCCGTATCTTTATGCATGCAACGGCATGAAGGGGCAAATTTGTCTAACACGGCATCAATATGTCACGGCCTATAAAGTCAAAGTGTTTAGGTAGTCAAATAAAGTACCAGGCTGAGGTTAAATGCACTTCCACCTTGTCTAAGATGCACAAGTGCATACAGATGTATGACACTTAGACAAGATATGCATAAATAATGCATTCAACAACTGTATTGCAAATAACCCAAGAGAAATCTTCCTTAATAAAGTTTCCTGTTTATCTGTTGTGTTGATAGAGTTTGGGTCGTTCTTGACGTGCTTGAAATATCAACTTTGTTTATAAAGTGTGCCTGAACAAGCGAAGAATACATGATAAGCACATATAAACGAATTGCATACCTAAGGCTTCTATATGTAAGTTGTGTAGAGACATATACTTCTGTCTTGTTTTCCCTTGAGGCATCAATTGTCTTGCGCGAATAGCTGAGGATACCCATGAGTTTCACCTGGCCCGACAATTCGTATCTCATCAATGTTGACTCACCCATGGCCTCCAAAACCGTAAACGAATATCTCATATCTCATCAACGCGTTGGTTATAGATATGTCGTTGAGAGGCGTTTGTTTTCTAGATGATGAAGTCAGAAGACGGAAAAATGACGTCATTTTATACCACGCTGGACAGTTGTGTAATGAACCGACCGTCAGTCGTTGATAGTGTCGGCTCTTTTCAAAACTAAACAGAACGCTGAAATAATGCATTTTTGGATTTTGGAAATCGAAAGGTATGCAAGAAAAAAGATCTGCAATGTGTGTGAGGTGTGGAGAGAAATAACAAGAAATATCTTCGAAAAATGATTATCGGCTAAGATTAAATAGAAGTGTGTATTGTAATATGTATGAGTCCGATACATGTAAGATACCGAATGTGCTGATCAGATTGTACGGACGCGCATTTTGGTATGCATATTTGTTGTTGGTGTTGGGGTTTCGATTTCGGAAATGCTGTTGAATTTTGATTGGGGTCTGTCTGTGTTGCATATAACAATGAGGGTTGGTCGGCTGACCGCTCCACATATAACCTTAAAAGTGTCGCTGTTCCAGCACAACATCAACAACTAAGCCAGTGAAAATTACTTAATTTCGTCTTCGATTTCTGTGTCAAGTTATTTTGTTGGTTTTATAGTTTACATGAGCGACATAACAGGCGAAATGTTCAATGGCAAATAGCGATTTGGGCCGAAATATCTAGATTCATCAAGACACTGTTTATAGGCCAAAAGGGAAATGAAACTGAAAGTAGAAAAAGAAAGCAACAGTAAGCTACTTTCATCAAAATTCCGTGTGTATTTATATTGGCCATCAAATACTTAAAGTGTAGGTCAATACTAAGGTTATACGGCTAAAGCCGAAAAATAAACTCAGCAAGCTTCGTGATGTGGAACAATTAACCTCATTACGCATCTTACATTCATTCAAGATTTATATAATATCATGTGGTTACAGTATATACTTAAAGGCAAAAAAGAGAAAGCACACACTTCATTGCAGATCAGTCGTGACGCTAGTGTATCTCCCGTTCATATGGTGTTTGTAGAAAACTGCAAAATCGACATGAACGTATAGTTTCTCTGGGCGTGCACTTCATTCAGTATTGAGCCATTTTAAAAATACGAAAATTAAAGAAACTATGGACATTCAAAAATGTATAGTTTCTTTTGTCTCTGAGTATATCATCTTGCAATGATCATGAAATTTGCATGTCATTCTGTCGTCTCAAAATAAATTGTTCCGTCAAGAGATGCTGACAATAAAATGTAGGGATATTAAGCTAAATCAGCGCATATGATGCTCAAGAAGGAAACTATTTTCTTCTGGCCTCTCTTCTTTTTCCTCAAGATAATATACTAAAGTAAATACATGTCTCTTCCGGGCTTAGTTAATTACTTGGAATCTTATGACTTTTGTGTATTTTAGAAAGTTGTAGAAAAGTATGTTATACGAAGGGAACTAGATTGTGGTTGGAGAAAACATTTACGTACTTCAGGCGTAAATAATCTTCGCGGAATAATGTAATAATCCCATGAGATTAATTATGATGCCTAAAGATCATATTTCGTTCCCTTAAAAGTAAATAAATGAATAAATAAAATAAAAATATGTCCTATCTAAAAATAATACGTGCATGGTAATTGGCAAGTTGAAGAAGTTCATCAAAGTGAGATTAGTTAAATTTACAATATGAAAAACGCATTTAAAAGATGGCCATCAATTGTTTTTATTGAATCAGTAAATCATATAAATTATGCAATATTGTTTGGGCGGAAACTGAACGATCATATTTTTGTAAAAATATTCGCCACGACATTTTGTGACGATTATAACTATCAAAATTGATAATAAAGCATAAAACCATTCTAGCAATAATTGTAGTTTATTGTGAGCCTCGATTGAAAACATACCTCATGTTAAGTTGGGTTTTTATTATAACTTTGACATTATGTCTGTAAATCTATTAATTATGTTGCGTATAATATATGAGCCACGACACGAGAAACCCAACAAAATGGCATGTGCGCCGAGCGAAGACTCAGATCAACATAGGCATACGCCCAGTCTGATCAGAGACTTTCCAGTTCGCATAAAAGATACCTTAAGAGGTGATAAAACTTGAGAATAATCTCAAACTCAAAATAAAGCACACTGATTGGCTGCTTCCGAGCATGTGCTCGGAAGCAGCCAATCAGTGTGCTTTATTTTGAGTTTGAGAATGCACTCAAGTTTTATAACCTCTGGGCCTGAGCTAGCTCCATACAGTTTAATTCTGTTACGTCCCTTTTGTAGGTGGTTTTGATCGGGGATTGTGCTGATTTTTTTCAGTGCCGGGGGTTCCTTCTTATTTGGATAAAAGTAGGGCAAGGGCCGCAGTAGACGCGGGGGATTGTTCGGACATTTTTCTAGCCCCTCCATATATCTTTTCTTTCGGCTCTCTGAGGGATAGCTCGATATCGACTGAAACACTCTCTCAAAGAGCCGTTAAACCCAAAACAACCTACCAACCAACCAATACATCCCTCTTTAGAAGCATCTGATTGAGTTGGTTCGAAGGAGGAACGCAAAACATTTTACATGCAGCAATAAGCATACCTTAACTACGGCCTTTGCCTGGGATAGCCTTTATAAGCTATATGGAGACAAAGTTACAGCGTTATTGCTGAGAAAAACTAATAAAAGGAAAAACATTATCAGATCATCAATCATTACCAACAAATGACCAACATTTATTAGCTTTTTGAATGCAGGATATTGCTTGAGGATCATATTGACGTAGATTGAAAATTCTGACCTTGATTTAAGAACGAATATTGACTTTTTCTGAGAATGATATTTCAACGTTTTGAATTTCCTTAAAATGTCATCGGGACTGATTAATCTTGTTAGGTTCTATGTTCTCTGTATCTTGATTATTTGTAATCTTAGTTGTTTCCAACTATGGTTTGAGGGCTGGATTTGGATTTTGATTGTTTCAGTTCCTGGTCTTTGCATACTTTTTACTTTTTCTGATGTACTTTTGCTAAGTCCTGCTAAAACATTATAAAGAACCAGCCTTTTTTCAAATGTTCCGGTTATCACTGGTACTGATTTTAAGTGGCTAAATTCCAGTTTGATCAATGAAACTATTAAAGATTTACTCCCTTTATAATAATAACAAAAATGATTTGATGAAATATTTCGTGCAATACCTCCGACATGGTCTAACTATACATTTGAATTAGAGTTTTGATAATAATATTTGATAAAAGTGTCTTTAAACAAAAAATAAGGTAATTTTTTATACAATCGCGGACCGCTGTTGAAATCGCATTATTGGACAAAAATAATTTATTCATACGTCACAATCACGTGCACGAATAAGAAAAATACCTGTACATGATCACATGACACACGTGGTTAAAATCGATATTCTTACAGGCCGTAAGGAAATGGGTAATTTGCATTTTAATTTGAAGATTATTTTTCATTACACAATTATCGAATAAACATGCATTTTCTCAAACTTTTACGGCTAAATATGAGACTATAACATATTGTCTAACGAAATTTTGTTAAAATATTTGTTTCTGAAAACATGAAGTAAACGATTTAGACAATCTTTAAGCAACCAAAAGCTTGATACTGCCAGTATTGGTTGGATTTGAAAATGACCAAGTATTCAAAAATAAACGAAAAAACAAAATAAATGAAAAAATGAAATGCTCAAATGCTCATGCTGCTGGCTGTAAATGGCGAAAAACTGAATTTCAAGCAAAATGAATTAAAATTGTTAAAATTAATAATAACGAAAAGTTCATACTATTCTTAATGGAAGGATTAAGGTACTCGATTTCAATGTTGTTGGGTCGTGATGTTTAAGTGCCTTACATGTTTGGAAATATTTCGATTCGAATTAAGTCAGAGTAAACCATATACGGAAACTGTTTGAAAAGAAAAAAAGGTTATATAATTTTTTTTCCGTTTGTTTTGTCTGTCACATTCTTTCATTCTAAAATATTATTTGCGTTTATAATATAGAAAATAGAAGAAAATAGAAATTTTGTTTGTCCTATAATTAAGCCGCGACACGACAAAACTAAGAAAGCGGCATGTTCGCCCAGCGAAGACTCAGATTATCCTGGGTATCCGCAAGTCTGACCAGAGTATTTGCTGTCGGCTAGCTTTGATTCTGATCAAGCCTTTAAGCGCACAACAACGACTCCTATCAGACTCAGCCTGATTTGAGTCTTCGCTTGACGCACATGCCTCTTTGTTTTTTCTTGTCGTGTTGTGGCTAATGTAATTTGATTGTATCAATAACTGATCATTGGCCTTTCACAAACTGGATAATAAAATCCAAAGATGACATAGGATAATATTTTCTATGACCAACTTTATTTTACTTTTAGCTACTTGTCCTTCAGATGATAATTGACGTAAAAAGCTCTCCAATTTGAAGTTATTGCAGTGATGGTCAGTCTCAATCTGTAACAGACTCCCACCGGTCTCATTAAAGTACAGCTAACTTTGCACAGATTCCGAATTACCTTCCACTGCCATCAAAATGAGGTATCTATCAGAAATATAATTATAGTAGTTTATGTCCAGTCAAGGTGACATAAGTGTGTCGATCGTATATAACGACCGCGAAATAGATGGAGAATGATATAGAAATACTGCAATAAAACAGTCTGGAAATGACAAGTCAACCGTTCGTGCTGTCTAGATAGTTTGCGATTTCAAGAAATGCATTTAGATAAAGAACCAGAGAAATGGTTTCATAAAGCGAGAAAAAAATTTTTGCAGGTACAAAGGCAAAGCCACAATCAGAAAGCTCAGCCCATCTTTAATTAAGAATTTACATTTGATTTTTCGTCGTTCATCATCTGATGAAGCCAATGAGCGGAGACATAATTCGATACAGCACGGGGCGCTTCTTGCAAAATTTTAGCGACGACCACTGGCTTTTTATACGATGAACGCTAGAAAATCATATTTTGATTTTTATATTTGGGCAGGTTAAAAATGTGACCAAAGCATTTCAGAGCATTTTAAAGAAAACTGGGCTTTGTTAGTACATGATTGTTGTTGCTGAAGATGTATCCTCTCGCCTTGAAGATACCTACCAAAATTCATTGAAATACTTTGAGTAATGAAAAAGTTATAGTAAAAAATATAGCCAAAATACTCAGGAGTGTAACTCTTTTTGTCTGACATTATTTTGATTGTTGCATTTTCATGCATTTTTACAAAACTGTGGAGATTACCATACCTATCAGCCATCTGTTTGACTTCCCAGTCCTTTGGACTGCATAAAAATTTAAGATTAATGTCCTTTCATCGTCACATATGGAATTTGTAGTGCTGAACCCAACAGCACTATGCTGAATTTCTGGTGCACAAAAAAAGAAGAGGTTCCCATCTAAATGGATGTCATTTTTGTATTTGATGCTTCTAATCTCTGTAACATGGTCTGATACATTGATTAAAGGTGGTATATCGTATTACAAATTTTCCAGTTGCTTTACCAGCATCCATCTCAGAATGTAAACTTCTTCTCAAGTACCTCTTGAACTCAGGAGTGTAACATTTGCTATTTGAAACCCTATACCTTTTTCCAGTGGTAGCTTTAGTAAACCCATGCCTTGTATGAAAAGTCTTTGACCCATCATGGTAATTGATTCACAGGCAGTATTCATCTTGGTCCTTATTTTTGGCTTGCCGTTTCGGCGGCAAGCCGGCAAGCCAGTATTCAAGTGGTTTAGTGATACCGAGTTATTTTCGGAAGAAACGATACGTCACACTTAGTCGGAAAATACCTGGAGAGTGTGTACTGCAGTGTTTATATATAGCAATAGCGCAAAGCATTAGCTTTTCCAAAATCATGCAGCGGCGTCGCGAAAAATAGGCCTTAGGGCATCGCATAATCTGACTGGTCAGAGCAGCCGGCACACTGTCCAGCGTCGGTGCCTTCATGGGATCTGATCAGTCTTTTTCGGCATAAATATTCATGATGATGATCCCTGATGCAGACATCTTTCATGCTGAGGATAGACTGATAAGACTGCGCTTATGCCGGAGTGGGCTGATATGTGTATCTGTAAAAACTGAAAGAGCAGAGTTCATTGATATACATTTCTTCTTTTGATGCCAAATTCTGATGTGCCAAGATTCCATAGACATGGGTTTGAAACAGTCTTTCCTAAAATTTTGATTCAGACTAAATGTGACTCAACAGCCGTAAAGAAAAGACTTGAAATAGGTCCATATAGTTATTTAACTTGAGGCATGCCTAAAACGGCCGGCCAAAACGTTGGAAAACTGTTTTTTTTGTTGTTGTTGTTATTGTGTGTGTGTGTGTGTGTGTGTGTGTGTGTTTCCCCAATTTGTTTTTCAAATAAATTCTACACTTGTTTTTACTTTACACCCGTGGATAATGCCACTATTCAAGAAGTTAGAAATTAAATACTTTGCTAAATAAAAGTAAGCGACAGAAAGTGCACTAACAATCGGGTTCCCTTCAATAACAACTCATGAAAATTTCACTGTTTTATCTGTGCAAGCCTTCCTTTTAAAAGGAAATTTTATCTACATATGTACCATTTTAGCCTCTCAGGAGTGTAACACTCTTTTGAGAAAAGACAAGAATAGCTTATTTCTTTACCATAAGCAGTGTAATTTTCATTTATCAGGCACATACATGAAGACTAAGCCCCCTCAAGCAATTTTGGACCATATATTTAACTTCTAAATGTAAATAAAGCTGTACTGCCATGAAATTAACTGAAAGTTGAAGATTTTGAGATTCCATTGTCTTCATATCTGTCACTATAAGGCATTCCAAATAATAACCATAAATGACTATCAAGTGTTTTGTGATAAATAGTAAGTAGGAATGGGGCATTGTCTACTGATTTATAATGTGACCATCAACTTCTGAAACTGGTAGCGAACTTTACTTCTGTAGTTTTTTTTGTAAACAGGCTGTGATATTCAGGTAAAGAAAACTGTTCAATTACCAAAAGAAAGAGTGAAGAAGAAATTAATTAAATTCAGTATCTGTTTGATATGTGTGCATTTGGACAGCCAGATAGCATATATATTGTGGCACACCCAATCATGAGTTGAGAGCTATGATTTTGGTTTGTGCTATAGCAATGTGTACAAGTTGCTTTTATAGCAAAGACAACATCATAATGAAATTAAACGCAGAATGTTCGACTTTTTTTACAGTACAGCAAATGGCTGTAAAGTGTTAATCTCCTGAGCATCAGACCAAGTTTTCTTGTTAAAGAGGCCAGTAAAATGTTGAATAAAAAACATGCTATCAGCAACATGCACTTGGTGTTTCTTTATTACATGGAACACTTTATCATTGACTTAAAGCTCTTGTGATGCTACTTCCAGCAGTTTGAAAATAATACTCAGTGGTGTATCACATTCCTTGAAACATTTTGCACATTTTTGACATGTCATCATCATTACCTATATGTTTTTATATGAAAAATCGTTTTCTAGAAAAGTTCTCGGCTTATATGCCATCATCCCATTGCACATTTTACTGAAGTAGAGTCAAGTAAATAAAAGATATGAAAGTTTTTAGAACTCTACATCTAAAAAAGAGTATTAAAATGAAGTTCAAATCCAAGTTTTAATTTCATTCAGGGATTTGTGATAGAAAATAGCACTTACTTACATAATTTGGAAGTGTCCTGCACCAAATAATAGAAAGTTAAAGAGTTATGATTATGATTTTAGCTTCCAAAGCTTTCATAAAATTTAGTAATTTTAACATTTTTGTTTTGTATAAATTTCTTCACAAAAATTGTCATATAGCTTTTATTAGTAATGCTATTATTAAAATTTATGCAGTTTTATAAACTGTAAGCACTGTAGATAAGTCTGGAATAAAAATTAAATCGATGGCAGAGTGTTTATTTTTGACCGCCAATGTCACAATTTGGTCACATTTTTTTAACATGCCCACTTACACTCTATTTTTAGAATCTTTCTGTACCGTTGTCGTTGAAATTTTGTGTAGAATAGGCAAACTATGGATCGAAGAAAAACAGAAAGGACGTGTTCGGTCATTACGTTAAACAGCCGTCGCGGTAACTGTGTCACTCAAAAATTGCGTGGGCCAATCAAGACGTTTGTTTACCTTAGACGTCGCTGAAGGCTAACGTCACATGATCAGTTGTCGTTCTTCGGAGTATGAAGCTATATATTTGCTCTTAAAGGTTCACCTAGGGGAAGCCAGTGGGAAGTGTAAATATTTTGGATTAAGAAACACTTGAAAATACAGTCACAAAGCACAATCCTAACAAAAGGGAGGGAGACACAAAAACGTCAAAACAGCATATTTTCGATATCACACACATATAGGCCGCGACACGACAAGACCAGAAAAAGTGGCATGTGCGCCCAGCGAAGACTCAGATCAGCCTGGACATACGCCAAGTCCGATTAGAGTCTTCGCTGTCAGCATGGAGATAGCATAGACCCTTAGCTACCCTTTAAGCACTTAGTGAAGAGACTGATCAGACTGTGCGGCTGCCCAGGCTGATCTGAGTCTTCGCTGGGCGCACATGCCACTGTGTTAATTTTGTCGCGTCGCAGCTGTTATAGTCTCACAAAGTTGAATTGCAACACACAATAACCACCTTGGAACGATCTTAACGTAAAAATCTTGAAGATAAAACATCATAAAAATAAAATAAAGATAATAGATAAATAAATAAAAAATATTTAAATAAATAAGATAAATGTATAAATGGACAAAACTGAAATAAAAAATAGTTACAGCAAGTCTAAAAAATGGAACAGTTTGGTTTTACATTAGATTAATGCGTCCAAAAGATGCATACTGAATGACAAACAGTGTTGGCCTAAATTATTTAGTTTAGTAAAGATAGCTGAGTTGCCACCTATTTGGGAAAGAGCTGTTGACTCGTCTTATCACCTGTAATTTATTGTTTGTTGGGATGTCTTTGTCAATTTTTCCCTTTGATGTTGGGGAAAGGGTTTGGAATCTGATTCAGTCAGTTCCTGAAGTGTAGTCACTCTTTAAATTTGCTCTGATCAGACTGTTCCTTTGGGAGCAGACTGACCTGGGCCTGAACTGTTCGCTCAGACATGTATATTCAAATACTTAGAATTTCTACAATGGGCTAAATTACTTTTATGCATGTGATCTCACACTTTATTCTGACTCAGCTTCAAAATTAAAAAGAGGATCTCACACGAGTGGCCAGTTCATATAAAATTTATGAAACTCGCCAAAGTCTCGTTTCATAAATTTGATATGAAATTACCACAAGTGCAAGGGGTCTGTCTAAAACAGTAATGATGCGTAATGTAGCGTAATGGTGCGTAATGTAGCGTAATGTAGCATAAAAATGGAGAATATTGCCTGGCATTAACCATGTATCTTTGTTACTGTCAGGTAATTTCAATTCGGATACTATGTTCTACAGAGAATGTTCAGAAGACCTATAATCTATTAGAATAGGCGCTAGTATGTAGAGTACAGAAGTGTTATGTGTTATGCAAAATGTTGCACCAAAAACCTTAACTAAATGCGACTTTATGGTATATGTATGATCCCTTTAAAGTATAACTTAGAATAAATATGCATTAGAAGTGTTTTACTGACAAGGATTGTACTCTACAGACGGGCGGGTGGGGAAATTTGTCCCGTTAAACGTAATGCCTTTATATGTTAAGGGGTGTGAATGTATTATTCGTACTGGGTGATAAAGTTTTAAATAGCTTGCTGGCATATTTTCCAGCTTCAATCTCTGTTGGTTTTACCCTGCCTAAGGATAAAATTTTTTGCTGAGGGCCTATATATAGTTTCCAACTTGTACCGCACAGGGGAGCTCCTGAACATTAAAGCTCAAAATGTGACCCGTGGAGGTGTGACTAGGACGTGTTGATATTAAAATTCAGAAACATTCCTCTAATAGACAGTAGTACAGTCAAACTGTTACTAGAATCCAGATTATTCGTATAAAATCAATACATTACGTTACATTACGCATTATGACGCTGCATTACGCATCATTACTGTCTTTAGGCACATGATTCTGTTTATCATATAAAAATTTGAAATGGGATTTTAACGCCTTGAAACTGAGCATTATTTCAATAAGAAACGCTTTGTTGACATGGACGTTGTCAATGACATTACATGCACGCGCCAAAAGGCTATTACACGTGTGGTCATACGATTTTTATGACTGCATAACAGCGACGTCATATGATAATCTACGATACATTGTTGAGGATTCAATACCAATCTTAATTAGAATTAAACCACTCGCTGAGCCACAATGAGAATTGTAAAGAAACTCACAATCGAAAGCACTGAGACAGGGAAATTGTTGGCATATCTGACATAACACTTAGTGACAAACAGGAATTGTTTCAGAAAAAAACTTGAAGAATCGGTAGCAAGACTATGGTTTTTTTGTAAATTGGTAGATGCATGGCATACGGTTTTAAGCCTTAAATCCTGTTCAGCCGATAGTAAGGTGATAATAAAAGAATGTGTGCAATGAAACCCTGTCTACGGTTGGAAAGAGCAACGTTCTACAACATATTTAGAAGGATGTCGTCACTAATGTGTATTTACAATGTAAATGGGAAAGCAAAAATGGCAAATGGGGTGAGGTTAATTTAGCTACATTAATTAAAATTACGCTTTACTTTGCGGTATGATACTGGTTCCATGACATAGCGCAAACTCAGCTGAATTTGAGCTGCGACATGAGAAAACCAACAAAGTAGCATGAGCGCTCAATGAAGAGTCACATCAACCTTGGCATACGCACTGTCTTCGTTGTTCGCATGGATCTGGCTAAGATTCTTAGCTACCTATTAAGTTCACAGTTGAGACTCTTATCAGACTGGGAATATTAAGGCTGAGCTGAGTTTTCACTGGCGTACATGCCACTTTGTTAGTTTTCTCGTTTTGCGGCCCATATCTCTGTGTGCCTATGAGGGTAAAAATGTTCTTTTCCAGGGAAGATGAGAAGTCAATGATCAGGAACCGACACCATTGTTTACCGCATCTCGCCCTAAACAGCAAATAGGCAAAAATAAAGACAATACACAAAGCAAACAAGCAATAATCCAAGAGGTCAGCTCTGTCCCAGCAGATAGCCAGGAGCCTACTTTAAATTGAGTACAAAGAGTCACAGACTAGTAGTAGTCTAAAACAAAGACAATAATAGTAAATTCAAAGCACAACAGAAAAATCATCTGGAAACGGTCAGTTATGAATAAACTGGACTTTTATTTGTGTGTGTTTTTTGGTAGGGTGAGGGGGTTGGAGTGGTCTTAAATCGATACTATTTGATCACAACACTCGCCCTATAAATCTGCAGAGGTTCATGAACTAAAAACGTAAAACGAAACGTCACATGAATTAAACAAGAAATCCACAGAAAGCGGTGTCGCACCTGCGGGGGTTAAGTCACACAAGTTGTAATTGGTAGTGAAAACGATATTGCCTATGCTAATGCAGGTGTGACAAAAATGACAATGGTAAACATGTGAAAAAGTGGCAAAATTAGTCTTTGAATTATGTGCAAACGATGTGCATATCTTCCGACCATGACAAAACACCTGTGAAGTTTCAAAATGATTGATCAAAAAGTGTAGGAGGAGAGGTGCTCACAAGACACCCACTATGCAAGGTATTATGATATGTAAAAAATTGACTAAGTTAAACATGAAAAAAGGGGCAAAAATTAATCTGGGAATTATGTGCATATAATACGCATTTTTACAGACCATGGCCAAAACATCTGTGAAGTTTCAAAATGATTGGCCTAAAAATGTTGGAGGAGTTGTGCTCACAATACAACCACTATGGAAGGTCTTATGTAACATTGGCTAAGTTAAACATGTGAAAAAGGTGGCAAAAATTAATCTGGGAATTATGTATAAATATTATGCACATCTACAGACCATGGCCAAAATACCTGTGAAGTTTCCAAATGAATGCCCAAAACGTATAGAAGGAGTTGCGCTTACAAGACACCTACTGCGAATTGTTGACGAACTGACAGACGAACGGACGGATGGACGAGCGGACAAACGGACGGGTACGGCACGCCTATATCGCCCCAGCTAACGCAGGTGTGACAAAAAACAAGTATTTTCACCTATAATATATATTTTTGTAGCCATAAACAAGATAGAAAGCAAGCCTGATCACAAATTTAAAGAGTAAATACACTTCAGGAATTGACTGATTCAGATCCCAAACCCTATCTCCAACATCAAAGACAAATATTGACAAAGACACCTCAACACACAATAAATTACGAGAGATAAGCCGAGTCAGCAGCTCTTTCCCAAATACAGTGGGCCAACGATAATGTGTTATTGACAAACATTGGTGTAAACATGGCACGCACCATTGAAAGGGATGACAGGTACTTACCTGTAGTAAGTTAGGACGCCTGACCACATTATTATGGTTAAAATGCCACAAAATAAATCACTAATCAGAGTAGCTCAGTGGACCAGATTACCAACATCTAGCTTGGTGTGTCTACGGTCGTAGGTTCGAATCACACGTGTATGTTTTTTTTGTGTGTTTTGTGTGTGTGTGTGTGTGTGTGTGTGTGTGTTTGATATTCTTGCTTTTATAGTTATTATTTTTTCTAGGTGCTAAATACCTACCCATTAGGCACACGACGTTGAAACAGTGTTGACTCAACGTTGATTCAACGTCGACGCAACGTTGATTCAACGTTAGTTCAATGTTAATTCAACATGATATGGCTGCTGGGTAAATCTTTTGATGTTGAGATTTCAATCCGACGCTTTCGAAATTCCAGTAGGCTTACGTTGTCTAGTTCGAAAAATAATTTTAATGTCTCTTAATGCCGTGACGGCATGTCTGATTGAATCTTGAGATCGAACCAGTGACACCCGCGGAATAGAATATACCACCGCGTTATATCTATTCAAGTTAGTAACGATAGAAAATAAAACTGACAAAGAAAAAAAAATGATAATTCAAAATAAAAAGAAAAAAGCAAAAAGAAAAAAAAGTGAACATGAATGAAAATAACAGCGTAACAATATTAAATACGAAGGAAGTAAGAACTCTTGATAAAAAGTCTTTGAAAAAAAAAAGTCACTGCCAGTGTTTCGAACTCGCACTAAACTGCTTATTCTCAGAAGAATTCGTTACTGCTGCCTTTAACCCGCTCGACCACATACCAACTGTTTCAATGATGAAATATTAAGAAATATACTCATGACAGTATTGCAAAAGCTGAGGATAATTGCCCGAGGCTACTACTACCTGTTTTCCTGTTATCCTTAAATGGGCATGCTAGACTATTTGCGCGGGAAACAAATTATCTTTGGGCGACAGTATGTGGCAACTCAGCTATCTTTACTGACCTAAACAATTAAGCCAACAGAAGGGTTAAAATGTAAACACAATAAGTCAAACAGCACCGAACATAAAACAAATGCAACCGCAACGAAAGTACCGCCTTGGACGGCCAGTAATAACTACTGAGGGGTTTAAACCGGTTTTACTGGGCCCAAACCTTCACCCTCACCCTCCGCCGCGGTGCCACACAATTAGTTGGTAGTTCGGCTCTAGAACACTAGAAAGACAGAATGACAGCAAACAGCAATACAACGGAAGCAACACGTTGGAACTGTAAGTAATAAATTTCTGAGGGGTGGAGGAGAGGGAGAGGGAGAAAGTGTCCGTTAGATTTACGTGATCTCTGGAAGCAAGGAGCTCATAAAAGAAACGAATACTACAGCAAACGCGGTAACTGAGTTTTCATGTGAGTTTTCATGTGCAGTATTGTTAACTTTATGGTGCGGTACGTTATGTTGCAGTCCAGGCGCCTGCTTCAGCGGAACTATTATTTCAAACTGACTCATAATGATTAACTTTTTACGAGATGAAACTCTGTCATTTTCTGTTTTGCCTCTCTTCTTAGAGGAAGTTCTATGTTTCCTTCGTATTAGACCATATTTTGGAGAGGCTTCATCATCAATGGAAGCACACCAGAAGTCGGGAAAGCTGTTCGTCTTTGCAAAAGTGGCGAAGAAATATTGAGGTGTTAAAATGCTACATTTTCAATTCCATAACCTTGTGATAAAAGATGACTTTGCATTATTCCACACGGTCCCTTTTGCAGCTGCTCTACTTTTGCCAGAAAAGTTCATCCCTCAATTTTGTCTTTACACCCCCTCTTTTGTATACACCTTCTTCCTTTTTTTGTTTAACTGCGCTGCAGAATCGTCTTTACTAGGCCAGAATACCGTGAGATGTAACCAAAACCACCTTACTTACTATATTTCTGACATTGGTCAGGAATAATCCCTTTTTTCCATGGCTGATTTGATCTTTCTGAAAGCATTCTCATTAAAACATGGTCGTTGTACACGATTTTCAATAACCTCCGGTAGCATCTCATCTCTAAGGTGTTTGCCCGTTTCTCAAACTCAACTATCAAGATCCACGATTCCTAGGGTACGAGATATGGATAGGAGATATGTTGTTATACGAGGGGCATTTAAGAAATAATGTAATTGATTTCAGGGCATTCTATTGGCTAATACTGAGCTGTGGTTTTTATGTTCGGTGCGGTTTGGTTTATTGTGTTATTATTTTCTTCTGTGATAAAAGTTGAAAATAGGTATATTTAGTTGTTAAATGTTTTTCGTATAATTTGCTCAGTCTGTTGTAACCTTTCTGTTGGTCTAAATTATTTAGTTTGGTAAAGATAGCTGAGTTGCCACCTATTTTGGAAAGAGCTGCTGACTCGGATTATCACTTGTAATTTATTGTTTGTTGGGAAATCTTTGTCAATCTTTCCCTTTGATGTTGGGGATAGGGTTTGGAATCTGATTCAGTCAGTTCTTGAAGTGTAGTTACTTTTTAAATTTATATATCATTCGAAAGGTTTATTTAAATGCTTGTGAATAATATGCGCTAAAAGAGTTTCTAAGTCGCTCATGCATGACAGCAAGTGCTTATACGTCATAAGGGTGTTGATACTGGAAACTGTACATTTTCATTGAAAGTTTCTTTTTTTCTTTTTCCGTTTGCTCAATGAGAAAAATGATATATTTTAATGAAGAGACACGTAATACTGTACGTTAAATGTAAAATAATAAAGTTATACAGAAATCGTTTCCAGATTCTACACAAGTGACATGACAAAAGAGTTTTTTTCTCTGCTTTATGGTTTTAAATGCAAAGTTATTATAATGTATTATATCAATAAATTGTGATTTTTACTCTTTCACATACAATTTCAACAAATGACAGAAATTTTAATACTGAAATGATTAGGTCACTATATTCTGTTACGATTAGCCTAATATCACAGATGAAACTGGACGATACATGTGCAAACGCCGCGCCGGAAGTTAGAAATAAGCAGCAATTCATGCACAACACAAAAAAATAAAATTAAATTATCTTCTATTAAATAGATACAGGCTAAATCTATTTAATTTTGTTTAATGTCAAAAGTTTGAGGGGCATATTGAAAGAAAAGATCATGCATAAAGACCTAAAAGTCTTGTTATTTTATATGACACACTGACATTGAGATATTTGGGTGGGTAGGGAAAAGATCAGGTAGGCCACTGAGCATAAGGTGCCGTCAAAGGTTATTTATTACAGAAAACAAGCATGACGAATTCAATTTTATCTATTTTTTGTTTCATATCTATTATCAAACATTCACGTTCACTAAAATTACCTTAAAACCGCAGTTTGAACATCTCAATTTAGCACAAGAAGTGACGTCGTCAGAAATGCTCATTACTCCATGATTAGCCTATCTTTCTTGCTAGGTGAATCTTATGTTTTAGCAAAGCTGATATGCTGCTTTTTATGCTTGAATATTTTCAGTATATCAGATAATATAGGTACCAATCCAGAGCTGCTTGTATCCAAGAAAATATGAATTTCTCTTTACACAAATATTCCGTCCGCTTCTGCTCAGTGTCCCTACCCTAACAACAATTGTCAAAGCATATTTGAAGAAAATGCCAGTGACACATATTTTCGAGTGAAGATCACTGAGTGGTATGTGAGCCTAAAAGTTAAGACATAGATTTCATAAATCGGGCAAGATTCCCAGGAATGGCAGACTCATTTACACTATTTCTGAAATGCCCCTCGTATTTTCTCCGAATAGGGTAACGATTTGTCAGAACTGCAGCGGCTTGTTCAGTCCTTTAGAGAACTTTCGGTTTTCCGCCAGCACCAGAACTAATTGCTTCTAAGTATTTGAAGCTTTTTAAAGTCCCTTGTTCTATCTTTTATCCTTGATCTTGCTCTGGATGTCATTGGTGCTGTTGGAACATTGCCTACAACTTGGTGAAGAAGCGATCTTGATCAAGAGTTAACTAGGACAGGACAAGAAATTACCACGGGCGGATAAAAGTGACCATACGTGTTCGTCTAAAGAACGTCAGACAACCATTCTAGCCAACACTGAGTTTTGATCGAGAGAAGGTAAGGAACTAAGATATGCCATTCAAATTTTAAGCAAGATGTGAATTTTTACCCTATTCATCGGCCTGAGAGATAATGACATGACTACAGATACCATAATTACCATCTCCAATACAGCAGTGACTGACAAACTAGTGAGAGACTGGGAAAGGAAAAAAAGAAGATTTGAATCACCAGAGATGCTCTTCATCTCTATGATGAGAAGAGAGATTTGGAGAAGAGGCAGTATAAAGAAAAAGGAGCTAAAGAGTACAGAGAAGCAAACAAAAAAATTCAGAAGAGCATGAAGAAAGAAATGGAAGACTTTTATGAAATATGTGTTTATTGCGAGGGGATCGCTAGCTACCTTAACAAAAACAAACAAGAAAGCTAGTGATGGGTCTTGATCCAGAAAAACAGAGTAGGTCAACAATTATCAAGAACATCTGGGAAATGTTTAATAGAAGAACTAGAGATTGTCAGAAGATGGACAGAATATTGTTCAGAACTTTTGTGAGTTGTGGCGACAATTCAATTTCAATTGACTTTTTTGTAAAAAGACAAGCGACTTCACAATGCCAATAGTTTTAAAGGTTCAGATTAAAGCGATGATAGAAGTCGTTAACCGCCGACCAAACATAACAAAATTGTGACAGTATTTATAAACCCACACTAAAAAGTCGATGTAAACTAAAATGCCAGGAGTCTTGACGCGAAAAGAATATTTATGGGAACGAGGACGAGTAGTACATTCATCTAAGATGTTTCAACTTTCCATGAAAACTTGGCGCTAATTGTTCTTTCGTGATAGTGAAACATTATATCAATAACATTTATTGTCTAATTGTTGTGTTTCCTAAATGACAACAGGCTTTTTCATATTATATATTTCATGCAACATCAGAAAACGTATCAAATGACACTGATATATTGAAATAACTTTTTATCTTTTTAGCAGCTGTCAGTTTGTGTTAAAATGATAAAGCCAGAAGCCAGAAAGAAAAATAGAGAGAATAAAAATGCAGTTACATTTTTGTTAAAGATTTAACAAAGAAAAACATTCCTATATTCTTTAATCAAAACTCACTAATAACATTTTTTCTTCAAAAAAATCATTCGCTTAAGATGTTTAACATTTCTGTCATATTGTTATTGAAGATTCAACCTACTATCTTGAACAAAATCCCATGTTACTGGAGACAGCTCCTGGTAAAATAATCCATTTTAGTACGCCAAAAGTAATTTGTGAATAGTGAATATTGGATTTCATTAACAGTGTCATAATTCTATGTGATTTAGAGTTAAGACAGCGATTAAAGAATCTTGAAATTTATACCTTCGACACACAATGAAATATACATGCCAAGCACGTAGAAAATTTAAGTACCCCCAATTATTGTTCCAGAAGTTTAATTAAAACTGTTCCCAACTTTTCACTAATAGTATTTCCAAGCCGTCTCTTTTGTACTTATTAAGCCTTGAAATACTGCTTCTTGATATCCGGGAAAATAGGCTTTAATTGGACGTTAATCAGTCAAACTTTTAAATGAAAGCGCGCGCTATGTTTTGAACGAAAAACTGGCTTATTCAACTTTGTAGCTGCAATCAAGGATGTTCTTGGTTCATTGGTTGTTTATATTTAGAAGTGACTGATTTGACAAGCATATAAAGTCTTAAACTGGAAAAGTTATGTTATTCAATGAGTCTATGAATGAGAGTGTCAAGTTCAACCCCTACATAAAATATGCCAATCTTGCTATTCCAGAAAAAAAGAGGATCACCATATTGCCAAATTATGGCCCCAAATTTATTCAGAACGCGAGCGCGGAAATATTTCATGATGGTCAAGTTTATATAAAAAAACGAGTTTTAATTTTTCAATATAAATGGCCTTAGGCCCAGGTGAAGATATGACCTTTACCATGAATACTCACTAAAGCTTCATTTACCTAACTACTATTTATTTAGCTTCGTTGAATCATTGAAATTGATTTGTCTGCTTCGCTGGAAAAAATGCCCTATCTTACCTGGCGCATGTGTGTTAACCTTAGACATTTTTAATTTTTGTCTTTTCGAAAGTTCAGTTCAGTTTGAATTCTCCTAACGACTTTCCCCAAGGGCTCAGCGGTACGTAACCATAGCCGCACACACTTGGCGCCGTGTGTCCGTCCAACTTTTCGAAAGACCATGTGCGTTGAGCTTTATTCTTCAATGGGCGAGTTCGATTGGCTACTCGTATTGACTATCGTTCTGGAAGAAAATGGGTCGTTTCGAGTCAGGGCCGTCCGGATTATGACCATTTAGTTCTTCATCCGTTTAGACATATGAGCAAAACTACAAAAATAAATCGTTATTTATGGGGAATGACGTACATTCATGGGTCGGATTTTTGCATTAGAACCTGCTAAATTTGGACTTGCTGAGCAGCGCGCCGATGTAACGACGCAGAACCGAAACGACCCGATTAATTTAAAACGTGTATTCGAGTACACGATAATTTCACTCGAATGCACCCATTGTTGACCAAAAAAATTCGACCAATAGTCGAAGTTTCTAGAAAATACTTGGGAGAATATAAAATGAAAGACGAATTTAATTCCCAAATTCTTTAAATCTACGTGAAACTAAAACACACGCTAACCGAAATTATCAATGATAGTGATAGCAATATGCGAAAGAACAAGTATAGAAATTACGCTTGAAAATGCCACAAATTTTGCAGTTTATGCGTTACTTCGTTTATTTAGTATTATAGATGTTAAATGTTCCTATCTTTGAAATGCATTCGAAATCCTTTTCAACGTCTGTGTTTCTTTCAACGAAGTTCGATGAAAAAAACCTGAATTTTTACTGGGCTGCTTAACTTATTTCCAAGTGTGTATATAGAATTATTGGCGCAAGACAAATGAGCCTCACTGCATGACGTAAAACAGACTATTCTAATCAGCATGAGCATTTGCACAGTCAGATCGTAGACTTTATAATTTGCAGGTCAATCCTCAGGACACCACGGGCTGCTTTTGCAAACAGTGAACACACCAATCAGACGGGGCAGATGTCTGAATATTGGATTTTATAGGCAAATCAGTTAATATTGCCCAGCACGTCATGTCCAACCATGTTTATACAAGCAAAACAGAGCAAACGTTGTATTTCGCCTTTGCTAACATTAACACAGGCTAGCCGATGTTAACCCATTTCTGCGTAGTGGACTGTTCTGGCCCTATAAATTGAGTCCATTAGTAAACTAAGGAATGTCTGGTTTAATTTAGTTTATCACTTTTATTTTATTGAAGGGAGAAACCCCATTTGTCTTTTGCAAATACTATAGGCCCTGGTCAGACGCTGAGTTTCTTCGGCATCTGATCGGAGTCCGCACCATTTGCCTAAATCATAGTTATGGGACGCTAGGCATTAATGAATTAAACAGAATTTACTACGGAAAATTCAGTTATTGACGATGTTCAAACTGATCCTAGTAGAATAACCTTATCGTCTTCATCAACAACGTGATATAGTTTTTATGTAATTGACAATATATTCTGCTTTATTCAGTCACAATAAATGTATACCTGATGTAGTAAACAGAAAATATTTACAGCGAACCAAGTCATTCAATTTTCAACAACGACTTAGAAATATCTAAATTTGGTAGAGAATTATATAAATCTGGGCAGAGACATTTGTCGATTTGATAAAATTTGCACTTTTACTAATTGTATAAAGTTTAACGTTAACTGACCTTTTCAAGATAGCACTGTTGATAGGCTCTACTTTTTTAAACTCTGATACTGTAACGATACAAATATTTTTAGCGAACCAGAGCATTCAATTTTTAACCAACAATACAAAATCAAAGTCTGGGAAGAGACGAGATATTTAAATTAAAGATTGATGAACGGAATTCCAAAACTGTCCTGCTCAAAATAAATTAACCCAACTTTTTGCAACTTAATGTCTTTGCCATTAATTTGATGGTATGTTTATTACAACATATCTTACTTCATTGGCTACAATGACTCTTTCGGATAACGTCGAGAACCAAGCCATTTAACCTTTAAACGACGGTAGAGAGATCTGAATGTGCAACAGGGAAATACGCAAATCTACAGCGCTACAGCCATTAGGAGAAAATAATGTAGAAGAGGAATCAGAAACTTTTCAGACAAAAGGCATGTCGGAATATTAATTTTATGGTGACTTTGCATAAAAATTCGGAACAATTAATGGACTAGCAAACAGATCTTTCGTTTTAACACGATATAAATGTAACGCAACAGCTTGCATGCTAAGTGGTAAAACCCAATCGATGTTGGCAACTTTCCAGCCGTGCAGCCCTCTTTTACGCCGGCGGGGCGGGTCTCAGACTAAATGATGACTACAGCCAAATAGTTTAATCATATTTCATTGCAATAAACGTAAGCAATGGGGTTGGGCCACAAGTTTTCACAACATTAGTTACGGGCTCTTCCCCTACAGTATAACAACAAGTACTCAAACATCACATGGTACCAGATATCTGAGCTAGCAACAAACCCCTTCACCAAAACATACATACCAAAACTAAATAATATTCCTTGCCAATCATGCCACCGTGATTTCCCCCCACACATTGACTCCAGCTTAGAACCTTTATACTAAGTTGTGTGTGTGTGTGTGTGTGGGGGGGGGGGGGGGGGGCTGCGATGGTGCTGTGTATAGCTTTCAGTGCCGGGGCGTCCTACTGATTTTGAACAGTGTAGGGCAAGGGCCTACTGTGCTTACAGTAGGTGTGGGTGGAGGATGTTTTGACATTTTTTCTCTCGTCTATAATTACTCTTCGTTCTCCCTCTCTCTGGGAGATGGTCGATATAGACTGAAATAATGTCTCAAAGGACCGTTGAACCCAAAACAATCAATCAATCAATCTTCTAAGTTGTTCGGGGGGACTGGTTTGGAACTAACGATGTTTGATCGCGCTCATCGGGGTTCAACAGTTGGGCTTCTTTTACTCCAGCATTTCAACATACTGAACGTTAGATAATATATTGCCTGGGCTCATTCTGAGTCAGTTAGTTTGAACACATGGTTCCTCTGAAACCGGAAAAGGGGACGTGGGCATTGGTTCAACATTATATTACTGCACATGAACAGATTCATTTAAACCGAATTTGTATTCCCTGATGTTTTCTTTGCCTCCAAAGGATGTTGCTTCAGATTTGTTTTATCTTCACAGTATACCATAATAATTCTATATATTGGGACAGTTAGGTCTGAGCAAATAGTGCAAACCCAGATCAGACAGGACCAGTCTGATAAGGGTGTACACTATTGGCCATCCCATTTGCATTTTTGGGCACATTACTGCACTGTAAAACAAAACTGTTCCAATTTTAGGACAGTTATGGTAATTATTGTTATTGTTCCAATATGTAGAATGTTTACCACCATGACAAAAAGTGTGTATATGAAATTGTTCAACCTTGAAAATGGACTCTACAGTGAATTTTGGCAAATATTTGGACACAGAGGAGACCATTTTTTTTTATCTGCCCAGCCTGAAAATGTGTGAAAAAAAATGGAAAAAATCGTTGCTATCGATGCTCTCCATAGTGCATTAAAGTACTTTCAGACCCTATTACATTTTTAATAAAGATGTTTTTTTTTTTTTTTTCAGATTTTTGCATACAAAATTACCCTTTTAAATTTTCTTATATGAACCCCTTTAACTGCAACAAGACCTGCATTTTTGGATTCTGAATCGTGAGAAACAAATAAAGACGGCATCTGCTAATTTTAGGGAAAAGCTGTTATATTTTCAGCATTATATGCAGATTTTCTGTTCGTATGGGTGCATTGGACTCATTCTAAGTCAATTTCAAAAGAGAGTTTCGTTGAGGCTGGGGCCTGAGCAACAACAAAACATTACTGCACATAAAAAAATAGCTAAACAGAGTCTGCTAATTTTTTGTTTATTCATTTTTCTTCTCCAGAGAATATTCCTTTCAAATTTATTTCAAATTTGTTCTTGTTGTACAGCGCTCATTTTTTTTCATCTGAGTATAAAATCTTTATGTATATGTTTGCCTGTTTGATCTATTGATGGGTTAGAAGTCCTTCACACGGACTGATAAACTTATATAAGCCGCGACACGACAAAACCAACTAAGTGGTTGAGCGCCCAGCGCAGACTCAGATTAGCCTGGGCATCCACCCAGTCTGATCAGAGTCTTCGCTGTCCGCACGGAGCTAGCTTAGATCCTTAGCTACCCAGTAAGCGCTTAGCAAGGAGCCTGATCAAACTCTGTGGATGCCCAGGCTGATCTGAGTCTGCGCTGGGCGCACATGCCACTTTGTTGGTTTTCTCGTGTCGCAGCTCATATGTTTATGAACCACAATAAAATCTTGGGTAAGGGTTATGCGCATAGAAAACCGTTTAACTTCCTCCGTCCCCCAGTAATATGAGTCGCGACACGATAAATCCAACGGAGTGGCATATGCACCCATGGGAAACTCAGATTAGCCTGGAAATCCGCACAGGTTGATCAGATTCTTGGCTGTGCGCTTTAAGGGCAGCTAAGGATCAAAGCTAGCTTTATGCGGTCAGCGAAGACTCTGATCAGACTGAGCGGATGCCCAGGCTGATCTGAGTCTTCGCTTGGCGCCAATGCCACTCTGTTCGTGTAGTTGTGTCGCGGCTCATATATTACTGACCGTTCCAAAACATTGCTTCTGTTGGATTATGTATAAAATTGTCATTGTTTAAATTGTCATTGTTTATCAGATTTATATTTGTCTGTGTTTGAACATTATTTAGGATAGCCCTGCAGCCATCTATTGGGACAGAGCTGACCTCTTATCTTTTGGCTAAGCTGCTTGTCTTGGTTTGCTATATCTGAATTCTTTATTTTGTTCCTTTTCCCTTCCGGTGTTTTGGAATGATACGGGAAGCTATTTTGTCGGTTACTGATTACTGCCTTCTTATCTCTTGTTGATTCAAACTATGTATGAACAGGGTTTCTATTATCCTTAATATGATATAATGCTAACTCCTTATAGCTATTGTATGCCAAAGCATTAAACAGTGATTGAAAGTGGTAACTTTTAGCCTGACACCTGTCATGTAATAGGCCAATTGCATAACCTCGCGTAAGATTGGTTGGTTGGTTGTTTTGGGTTTAACGGCCCTTTGAGACTGTATTTCAGTCTATATCGGGCCGTCGCCCAGACAGAGGGAGTAATAGATGAGAGAAATGATAGTCAAACAACTCCCGCCCGCACCTATTGCAAGCACAGTAGGCCCTTGCCCTACTTTTGTCGAAATTAGTAGGACACCCCCCGCACTGGAAGTTATAACCAGCACCATCGCCCGACAATCGTCGCCATAACGTCTCGTAAGAGAAAATCAGTTCCAAATAAAGCTTTAAATGCTTGAAAAAACATCATACCACAGATTCAAAAATCGAACCTAAATAAGTAAAGCTCCTTACGTATTTGATTTTTCTGAATATGGATATTAATATTTTAAACAATTTTATTATTAGAATTAACACAGAATGCAAAGTCAACAGCATTTCAACAGCTCACATGTAAACGGAAGGGAAAGAGTCACAGACAATCATGCGGGATTTAACTTATCCTATGCTCACCAAAAATGTTGAATGCCCGTAATTATTATCTAACGTCAACAGTTTGAATAGTGCATGTTCATGTTTTCTATACCATGTCCACGCACTTCATAAAATAAATAGATGATGTGAATCCAAAAACAAGCCTAGGATAATTGGTGCTTGTCTGTTTACAGAGGAACCCTTTTAAACCTAGAATAATGACCATAAATACTAGAACAAATAAACCAGAGAAAACAGGTGAATCTGATTAGATTGCTCCTTAAGAACTAGTCTCTCTTGAAGGGACCGTCTGATCGGAGCTGGCATAGAGTACCATTCTGATAGAAAGTATTAATATTTCTCCTAGAAGCACAATTGTCAACATGTTTAAATTTGAGGGTAACAGTAATTGATGTGGATGTCCAAGTAATTATAGTTTATCAGCTGACTAAGTATATATAGCTTTGCTGCTTGTTTGCTCTGTCATTAGAGTCCAGAGAAAACCTATAATTTCGTAGAAAAATAAACATGTTTATTTCCAGTTAAAGTGCACGTGCCAATGCAAGTCCTTCAGACTGTAAAACATGATTGTGTGCATATTGTTTCTATGACATAGGTTAGGAAAGATATTTGAGCCGTGACACGAAAAAACCAACAAAGTTATTGTGCGCACAGCGCAGACTCAGAGATCAGCCTGGATATCCGCCCAGACTAATCCAGACTAATGAGTATTCGCAGTGCGCTGAAAGGGTAGCTAAGCTACCTCCGTGCGGACGACGAAGGCTCTGATCAGACTGGGTGGATGCCCAGGCTGACCTGAGTCTGGGCTGGGCGCATAACCACTTCATTGGTTTTTTCGTGTGCGTCTCATTTGAGAACAACACATTTTTTTCATAAATCAAGAGTTGTTACTGTTGAAATTACCAAAACGCAAAACGTAGTTGGGCAAAGTAGATCATGTATATACAGTGGACCCGTTTTACATCGACATCATTTGTTCGCAAACATTTTGCTGTTTGACTGAATTTGCTTCGTAAAAGAATACACATTTAGAACAATAAAGCCATTCCGTGCATACCAAAATGAAGTTATAAGAAGTTTGTTGTTGTAATACGTGCCGTTATAAAGTGGTTTAACCGTATCAATGCATATGAAAAATTTGTTGGAAATTCCGCCATTCATACTGCAGAAACTGACCAAAAGTACATTTTTGGCATACATCAGGTGCTATAATTCTGTTGTTTCTGGTGAAATAAGCCCACTTGCAATTCCATACCACTTCTCCCAAATAAAAATGTCTATGCAAAGATTGAAGAAAATCAATGGAAATCTACATACGTTAGAGCACAGAAGCGTAGCGCTGACGGCCCGACGGACACACGACTGTACGGACGGACACTCAATTTTTCGGCAGGTAACTGGATATACACACAACGTTTTATGGGTGGGCATAAAAAGTATTAATCAAAACAAAACACTTTTCAGTGCATTTTACTTTCAACAAAACATGCGATTCCATAACTTCACATAAAAAATCAATAAAAGGAAAATAGGGAAGAAGAAAAGATCTTTTGATTATTTAATGAACATTGGAGAAGTAATCAAGATGCCTGAAAAAAGGCAAACATTTCCCACAGCCTAATAGCCGTAGGGACAGTGGGGTTAAAGGCCCATTGTATCTTGGGCACAGTAAATGAAAGGTGAAGCCTACCATCCATCTCCTTTTGCTCTATCGTGTACTGATTCGAAAAAGGTACTCATTTACTGCTGGGGTGACAGAGAGATGTTTCCATACGTCGGATGGCGAACCCACGGAGATCCGACGGCCTTCCGGCGACTTTCTGCACAATAAGCGAGTCACTCTAACCACTCGACTAAGGCGCCTCTCTTAAGCGGAGATGCCTAATTTTGCTAAAAGGTAAACATTTTATAAAAGAAAAAGATAGAATAAAATCCACCGACAACCTACCGAACTACGTTTGGAAACAAGAGCTGATTTTTTATGATTTATACATAATGAAGTAAAGGGCCGCGATATCATATTTCAAACTTTATGCAAATGCAGACAGTAATAAATCAGACCAGCCTGCGAACGCGAACGGTTTCTGCTACCACATACCACGTGTAGACATTTTGGCATCTACAGGGTTGATGTGAAAAGACACATCTGGCTATAGTTAAGGTCTCCATAGACCTACATAAAACATATAAATATAAAGAGCTTCAGTCTTCACGTTTTGCGATAACATGGTAAAAGTAGGGGAACATGCTTTTCAAGGCTGACACATCGTTTCCCCGTCGAGCGATGGAATAAAAAGCAGAAGCGGGACAATAAATGGGTCACCACGCTTGCACATGGTATTTTCACCGTTTTATTTAAGTAAATGATATCGAATGTCCCTAACCATTCTTTGAAACCGTTTTCTGTGAAATGCAAGGATGTTGTTTCCAGTCTGCTTATCTCAGTCATTTACGGTGAAACTACATGTATGTTGGGAAGCTTTACCTTATTATGTCGGGTTGTAAACAAGCCGTGTCATGAAATTTTGCAAATACGTGTAATAACCTGCAGTTACTGTCCAGTTAGGCTATTGTGACAGTGACGTCACTGTTTGTTTACTATTTTGGACAATGCCTATTATTTTAGACGGGGATGTTAAGTTTCAATATGAGCGATATAAATATTATTTACAAGCACTTTCGGCATATAGCAACTGTGGCCTAGTGGTTAAATTAGAGAAACGAGTGCAGAAGTTTTGGCTTTCCAAACAAGAGAATGCAGGTTCAAATCTTGGAATCTTTTTCTTTTTTATTTTTTAATTTAGTTATTGTTTTATTAATATATATTTTATTATTGTGTGTGTGTGTGGAAATTTGACGAAAGGGTTATTCATTTTCAGCCCATGGTGGCTTAAACCCCTATTGTTTTGCCAAAATAAATAAACTAATCAGTTATATCAGACGAACAGATGATATTGAATGAACACAATGGGGGGGGGGGGGGGGGGTCATAGCTGGGCGATGGTACTGGGTAACTGTCAGTGCCGGGCGGGGCGTCCTAATTATTTGGGTAATAGAAGTACACGGGCCTGCTGTACTTGCAGTAGGTGCGGGTGGTGGTGGTTTTGGCATTTTCCTCCCTCTTATCAGACCTCTTTTATTCCTCACTCTCTCTCTCTCTGGAAGACGGCTCGAAATAGACTGAAATACTGTATCAAGGAGTATGTTTGGAATGAAACATAAAACAAATCAAAATTAAAATAAGAGGCAGATACGAAATTAAAATTTAAGACTGGAGAACCGTAGGCATCAAATTTTAAAGTTTCATTTTAACAAATAGAAGGAAAAAATGATTTCAAGCTAACCGGGTTCGAACCCGCAATCTTCTATCTGCAAAGTCGTCGCGTTACCTTTACACCACACAGAATTGCTTTACAGAGGACAGTCAATTTAATACCTTGTTAAATTAACGGGCTGAATATTCTACGATACGCAACGGTTTCACCTATCACAAAGTAATGGTTCAGTCTGTTTACATTCTAATATCCTAACTGGACAGTAGCTTCAAGACCGACACGCATGAGTAATTCCATACACAACAATATAAACTGATTATGTACGCGTATACAATCTGATTTTAAAGATAGGGCAAAACATCTTAAACGTTTGGCACTGGGCGCCCTACCGATATTAGCTCAAGGTAAGGCAATGGTCTGCTGTGCTTGTAATCGGTACGGGATTTGAATTGTTTGGATGGTTTTACTCTCGACTGTGCTTTTCCTCTTTATTTCATTCTTCCTCATTCTGGGAGACGACTTGATATTGATTAGAATACTGTCTCACAAACTTACTGCCTTTTGACTTAGAGCTACAACACATAAAATCGGCTGCAAAACTGATCTTATGCGACACACTGTATGATTGCTACTTAACCGTGTCAAGTTATGCATTTTTGTTTTTTCCCTTTAATTGCATAATGTTACCATATGTCTTCGGTGAAAAGACGTTTTTTTCCCTTTCCAATTCAATCACAATTCTAGATTTTTTTGGATTGCTTTAGGCAGGAAAAGGACCCTCTGTACAGCAGAATTTCTCAAGACTTATTTATTTATATATTTGCGGTCGTTCTAAAAAGAGGAAACCCCGTATTTTAGTCGAATAAATTTTGTAAACCGTATCAGGAATTCGAATGTCCGGTAGAATATTGTTTAATTGCATACTAGGCCCTTTCGTAGGAAAATTATGATACATGTATATGTGTGACGTCTCAAACATCGCTTTATTGTTTTAACCATCAGCAGACAACTACAATCTTTTAATCGCATCGGCTGAATCTGATTTACTGTAGATTAATTGCTCCATATTGGCACTTTCCATATGTGGAAACAATTGCTATCTCTGAATTGCTTGCAGCCTCCGATTTTATTTTAAAATACTTAAAGTACCTTTTGGAAAAATGCTCTAATTGGGCTATGTGTATTGTTCTACATGTTTACAAATGACTTCAATGAGTTTTATAACCGAGTACCTGATAATCAATCAAAGAAAGTATTCATGTTAAAACATGCAAACAGAATAGATTTCGAAATTTATTGTAGGTGCATTTTGTTGGAAAAAAATAGTATGGAAAGAAAAACTGGTTTTCCGTTTAGAAGTTATGAAAGAAATTAGACCAGAATATAAAGAAATATGCACAACTCATATGCCAACTTCAAAAACGCAGGCCATGCTGTAGATTGGTAAAGCCTCATTAGCCATCGGTGCATGTAGCACATAAAATGCAAAATGACCACATATATACCGTAAATGTACTTGAAAATTACCAGTCAACTAAAGGATAAATAGTGTAGGAGTAACGGACAAGTACCGGATGAAACGAAAGTGCAACGCATGGGATAATGACAACAAGTTTTTTGAACGTTTGAAGCATGATATTATACCAGTATTATGCAATGACGAGACAAATGAGAGAGGTCTCAGACTTCTAGAGTTTGCAACCTGTAACAGCCTAGTACTGACAAACACCCTTGGCCCTCACAAACCATCAAGGAGATGGACATGGCACAGCCCAGATAGGATACACCACAATCAGATTGATTACATCTTGGTGAGGAAGCGCTTCCGATCAGGAGTCAACATCCGTAGGACAAGGAGTTTTCCTTGAGCAGACATAGGAAGTGACCATGACCTGGTCATGATGACCTTCCGAGTTCGTCTGAAGAAGGCTAGAAAGCCAAACCAGCCAAGACTGAAGTTTGATCTTGAGAAGCTAAGGGACCCAGAGGTGGCATGCACTTCTCAAGCAACAATAGGTGGAAAATTTGCACCACTCATTGGTCTGAGGGATGATGACATGGACATAGATACCATGATTACCACCTACAATACAGTAGTGACTGATGCAGCCAGTGAGATACTTGGAAAGGAACGTCACAGGAAAAAGCCATGGGTCACTAGAGATGTTCTCGACCTCTGTGATGACAGGAATAATTAGAAGAAATAGAGGTATGAAGCAGGAGGAGCAGACGAATACAGGGAAGCAAACAAACCGAAGGCAGTGAAGAAAGCGAAGGAGGACTAGATAGCTAGTCAGTGTGAGGAGATCGAAACTTGCCTGAACAAAAACAACAGCAAGAAAGCATACCAGCTGGTGAAGGATCTAATTTCAGAGAAACAGGGTAGATCCACAACTAGCCAGGAAAAGTCTGGGAAATGCCTTAGAGAAGAACAAGAGATTCTCAGCAGATGGACAGAATATTGCTCAGAATTTTACAACCATGAAACTGATGGTGACAATACGGTTCTGGACTGCAGTCAGTCCCCAGATGAAGATCAACAACCGATCCTTCGTGAGGAAGTTGAGATTGCAGTAGCAGCACTGAAGAAGGGAAAATCTGCCGGAGTTGATAATATACCAGCAGAACTTGTTCAAGCTGGAGGGGAGACCATGATTGATGTTTTAACAGATATCTGTAACAGGATCTGGAGAACAGGAGAATGGCCTACCCCATGGACTCAGTCGCTGATTATTACTCTCCCTAAAAAGGGCAACCTACAGCTCTGCCAGAACTACAGAACCAGTAGCCTCATCAGTCATTCAAGCAAAGTCACCCATGCTGAAAGTTATCTTGAACAGGCTTAAGCCACAAGCCGAAGAGATAATCGCTGAGGAACAGGCTGGGTTCCGAGCAGGAAGGAGCACCACAGAACAGATCTTCAACCTTAGAATCCTGTGTGAAAAGTATCTCCAACATCAGCAGAATCTGTACCATGTCTTTATTGATTTCAAAAAAGCCTTTGAAAGGGTATGGCATGCAGCCTTATGGGCCACCATGAGGAAGTACAATATCAGTGCAAACCTAGTTCGCACCATTGAGCAGCTATACGACAAGGCTACAAGTGCAGTCCTGATAAATGGCAGCACAGGAGAATGGTTCAGAACAACAGTTGGAGTAAGACAAGGATGTCTTCTGTCACCCACCCTCTTCAACATTTTTCTCGAACGGATCATGTCCGATGCTCTGGAAGAACATGACGGAAAGGTTAGCATAGGCGGCAGAAATATTACCAACCTGCGGTTTGCCGATGACATAGACGCTCTTGCTGAGGAAGAGCAGGAACTAGAAGCTCTAGTGGAAAGTCTCGACCAGACCTGCACAAGGTATAAGATGGAGATCAGTGCTGAGAAGACGAAACTGATGACAAACAGCGCAGATGGCATCCAGAGGGAGATCAAGGTAAAGGGGCAGAAGCTGGGTACTGTAAGCAGCTTCAAATACCTTGGAGCAGTTGTCTCAGATGATGGCTCAAAACAAGAGGTTCTCTCAAGGATAGCACAAGCCACTTCAGCTCTTGCCAAGCTGAAACCAATTTGGAGAGATAAAAACATATCTCTTGGATCGAAGGTGACACTTATGCGCTCCCTTGTCATTTCCATATTTCTGTATGCCTGTGAATCATGGACCTTGACAGCAGAGCTAGAGAAAAGAACGCAGGCCTTTGAGATGAGATGCTACCGAAGGTTACTGAACATTTCGTACAAGGACCATATAACCAATGAGGAGGTTCGCAGGAAGATCCAAGCAGCCATTGGAGAATATGATGAACTCCTGACGCTGGTCAAGAAACGGAAACTAAGGTGGTTCGGCCACGTCTCAAGGTCTTCTGGTTTAGCAAAGACAATTCTTCAGGGCACAGTGAAAGGAAAAAGAAGAAGGGGTAGACAGAAGAAGAGGTGGGGAGACAATATCAAGGAGTGGACTGGAATGGATTTTGCCAGCTCAACTAGGGCAGCTGAAGACAGGACAAGGTGGAAAGGGATTGTTTTGAAGTCAGCTGTGGTGCCCCAACGACCTAGTAAGGTTATGGGATAGAATAGAATAGAATAGAATTATACCAGTAACGTGACTGACAATACGTGTATGTATAATCTGATCAAAGATTGAGCGCACGTCGTTAGGCTCAGTTTTATGTATATTCAGATTTATGCCATATACTATATTTTTCGCTTCATATAAGGGAAAAAGTCTAGACACAGAAATGCCGTTTCATGTGAGCGTAGTATATGATAATGCTGAGACTGTTTAAAGTCACCATAGTCCTATCAGTGGTAAAGACGTCTAAACTCAAATCATTGTAAAGGGAGATTTAAAGTATCTATAGTCCTATTAGTGGTAAACATAGACGGGATAGTGATTGGGATTCCACTCCTGTACATTGTATTTTTACCATTTTATTTAGCTTATTGAAATCGAAAGTAGGTCATTTTAGTTGCCAACTTAAATGACCTAAATAAGTTTTCAAACCCTTTTTCTGTGAAACTCAATGGTGTTTTATTTGTTTAAAGCTGGCTAATCATGGTCATTTACAATGACGAAACTATAGCGAGAAGCTTGCAGCGATGCCTCATGATAAAATTTTTCATGCTGATAGAGCAATGGGGCCTTTAACCTTCACAGTTGGTAATGCAATGAGGGTTGATGTGCATATATTGAGTCATATAACTGGCCAAAAGTAGAGAAATTTTTTTTTTGAAAGATAAGAAATCGCTCGACGAATTACAATTTCCTGTTCTTTATTCCCGTCTAGCATCGCTGTGTAAACATTGGCGGGATAGTGAGTAGGACTCTACGCCTGTACATTGTATTTTTACCATTTTAATCAGCTTAATGAAATCGAAAGTAGGTCATTTTAGTTGCCAACTAAAATGACCCAAATAAGTTTTTAAAACCTTTTTTTATGTGAATCTCAATGATATTCTATTTGTTTATTGCTCGCTAATCACGGTCATTTACACTGACGAAACTATACTGAGAAGCTTGCAGCGATACCCCACGATAAAAAATTTTCACGCTGATAGAGCAATAACGCCTTAATTACAATGTTAGGTTACTGTCCGGATCTTCTGGTGCAAAAGTCAACTTAATTCTCCAGTGACTATGCAGAACAAAACTGGTTATTTGCATGTTTTATTTACAAGAGTGTTAACCTTTTAATCATTAATATTCCGAAGCACAATCAGCGGTCAGATGTTTAAAGTCGGAGTTGTTGCTGTCATGCTCTTATTCCCTTGTAATTACAGGAATGTTCACAACCCGAGCGCATCACCATAACGGTTAATTTACGCATTCGAAACAAAAGCTTTTAAGACTAGGCTGTAGAGCCATGTAGACAACCTTGGTTCTAGATATTTCTAGATTCTTTTAGATTTTTCCGAATAATTTCCTGCAAATAGCAAAAGTGTTTTTAGGTTTCTGAGAATAATTTCCCGCAAAACACAAAAGATTGACCGAACAAATGGGACGTACAACCTAGTGTAGAACTTTCATATTTTGTAGTTGCCCTTTCGACCCGTTTTGCATTTCATGGCTCTATTATCACCAAATTAAAAGAGCAATGCCAAAAAAGCACTGGGGTTGCTAAATAGAAAAGCTGAAGAAAAGCTGATTCATAAAACTGTGAAAAAATGGCCTATAGCTAGTAACTGTTGTTGGTGTTGTTGGTTTGTGGCTTTACGTCCACGGTGTAATGTATATATGGATTTTTTTACTTGGTCAGACGTCTGATTTATTGTATAATGAAAAAATATTTGTTAATTTTTGTCCTGTCCGGAGTTATCTAACTTATTCCTATATTAATACTTCAGACCAGAACTGATTTGCGCACGCGCAGAAGAAAGTTTTCTTGTACTCAATACACAGTAGTTCCAGTACACACAGAAAACACTTTAAACACTTTTTAATAGAAATCACAACTTGGAAAAAAACGTTTAAAGATTCAAAACTTTCAGATTATCTCCCTTTGAATTAAATATATAGAATTTTTTGAGATGCCATATTTTCTACACCAGTGTGTCTTTTTTATTATTTTCTTCGAGATTTGTTTGATTGTCTTGCAAACTCAATGTTTTTCCGAAATTTAATTGAAAGTCATTTCTTCAATTAAGAATTGAAATTTGATTTTTCAGCGTTCATCGTGTGATGAAGCCAGTGGGCGGAGCTAAAATTCCATGAAGCGCGAAGCGCTTTTTGTAGAATTTTAGCGACGACCAATGGCTTCTTCACACGATGATTCCTGAAAAATCAAATTTTTATTCTTATATTTTCACGTTATTTGTGAACCTCTCTGTGCCGTTTTCGTGGTAATTCGGTGTAGAATAGACAAGACATGTGCCGAAGAAAAGTTAGTAACGACCTATTGGGCCATAACGTTTAACAGCCGTCGCTCTGACGTGGAGCCAATCGAACATTGCGAGAACCAGTCAAGACGTTTGTTTACCTAAGACGTCGCTTGACGACAACGTCACATGATCAATTGACCTTCGTCGATGTATGAAGCTAGTTGCTTTAAAGGGTTCACCTATGGGAAGTCAGTGGCAAGTGTAAATATTTGCCTTTAAAATGTAATGGGAATTCCATTGAAACTGAATTAGTCGACCATGCATTGGCATAAATTTAGCTTTTAAGTCCATACAGATTAGATTTTATAATAAAAAGGCATTGCCAACAGATTTTTTATCATTTAAGCAGACTTTAACAATTTCGAATTCGGTAAATGTTTGGTTTTGAGATTAGAAAACAAAAAAAAGTACCGCTGTGACGTTTACAATAGCCTCAATATTGCTTTATCCATAGAATCTTGAATTTTATATGACTATGATATCACCAAATGGGAACATTTTCTGAAATTAAAAGAAGTTTTATCTCTAACTTTTTCCCGACCACCGTAGGAGTGACTGCCAAGTTTATTTTTTTCTAAGTGTATACTGAACAATTCAGTCAAAGATAAACAGAAAGCGGATGAACAATTACAATTAAAATGAACCACATTAGAAGAAACGCATTGGAACGTTGAGTGATAAATTACTGGAGGAATGGGTGTGTGGTTTAAACCTGTTTTACGCTCGAGCAAACTTAGTCTTTGTCATTTGCACCGATTTAAACTGTGTTTAAAGAGAAGCCACACCATTTGAATATTTATTGTAATACGTGCATATGTGCCTGGTTAAGTAGCAAAGTTAGGTTACTGACATTTATTGTCAATGTCTACCGGTACAAACTACAACTTAATTCTCTAGTGTCTATGCGGAACAAAACTGTTTATTTGCATAGTTTATTAACAAGAGAGTTATAACCTTTCAGTAATTAGCATTTTGCTGTTCAATAGCCGGTCAGATGTTAGAAGTTAAAAATGTTTGTGGCCTATCGTCATTTCTAGATTTTACAGGAAGTTTCACAACTGAGCCGCGACACCATAATAGGCAACTTGCGAATACGAAATAGGAAAGATTCAGACAAGGATTTTAGCCTTGCTGACATGTCAGATACTCCATAGCCGTTCGTTTGATTCATTAAATTACATTATTCACGTAAACAGCAAATATTCTGAAAAGACTGCGCGGATACGCAAGCTGCACTCAGCCTTTGATATTTGTATTTTGAGTTTTGAAATTATTTTACCATGCTTGAGCTTATCATTTCCGATTAATTAGATCTTTAGTAACAGACACTTGGGATTTCTGTATAAAGTGTGTGCTTTGCAAGAAAACAGACAGATGGGTTATAATAATTTGCCTCGTGACTGTGCAAATAATGACCGGTAGCAGATCTAAAAACATACGAATAATGCAATTTGCCAGAAATATTTCAAGCGATGCAACAACTTTCATAACGGAAGTTCCAAATTAAGCACACTGATTAATAAAAAGGTTGAAATAATCTTATTGCCCTCTAGGATTCTGCAAACTTCATGTCTAGTCATTCCATGGCAGTGTCCTCCAATCCCTTCTTTTGTTTCCTGATAGTTCACTAATATGCCAAAACTGAACAAAACACAGAGAAAACGACGTTAGCATCATTTGATATCAAGTTTGTCGGGCGAGATCAGAAACAGTGTAGGAATGGCGACACTTGCCGTGCTACTCCGATATGTGTCTGGTCGAGCCTGTTAAACTTGATATCAAAATGCACTTACACGGTTTGCTGTTAATTATGTATCATTAAAATACTTTAAGGCGTAAAGAGCATCAAACAAATGAAAAGCAAATGCAGTTTTGTTCGAACTAAATGACTTCACGAATGCGTTATGACACTAGTTGGTGACGTCATTTAACCATCCAGACGGTGTTATTTCTGGGCAACGTCAGTATGTAACCAATCGTCTTCAAGGATCATTGCTAAAGGCTCTGCCTGATATCGTTCGCACAAGCGCAGTTCTGAAGTGACATGATATCACGTTGTGCTATCATAATGCTGTTAAATGGTGGAATTTTGCAGCAAAAGCAAGATAAAAGACATACGGTGTTCCTTTTCTGATATAATTCAGTTAGTCCCAGTGTTATGACTTGAATCAAATTTGATTCAAAGCTGTTTCGATGTTAGTTCCCTACTGGTTTTGTTTTGCTTACAAGATGAACATAAAATAGGCTTTTATTCGAACAACAATTTGTGATAACAGATTAAAGAAATAACAGGTACAACTAAGTTTTCTGTTATGCTATGACATACTTTGACATATATATTCTGAGAAACAAAAAGGAAGTCGGGAAAGTTGTTTCCTTTGATAACATGGTTGAAAACCTAAAAAGTGTACCATTGAAGTAAAGTAAAGATAAGAAATTCAGGAGCGGTCACACTCACAAAACACAATGCAATAACAAAGAAAAATGAAAGCCATAAAGACAATACTTGTGGCACCACCGTTCTTCTTTTAAAGACATAAATGGATAAATAAAATAAAAAGTAAAATAAAATGAAATAATAAAAGAAACAAAATCTTAAATTATTAGCTTTGTCATTTTCTGTTGTTTTATCCATGTTGTCAAGCTTTTGTTTGGCAGTTGATTTTAGTACATAGTTTTATCATGTATACGGAATGTACTTTATTCGTGTCAATCACATCATAACATGGAATCAGGGAAGTGTTTCATCTTTAGAATCTAATGACGCTTGGGATAAGATGTGACTTGTATTACCATAAAGTACGATGTTTGTACTTAAAAGACAGATTACACAGCCGGTTTCTCTATTGTGTCTCTTTTGTTCCCATTTTATGACGCGTCTCACTTTCTTCAGTTTTTTTTAGCGAAATAAAACAAAACACTGCCTAAATTCACGATAAAAATATATACAAGCAGCTCAATGGTTTTGGATACTCGTATAGCCCTTAAACACAATGGTCTCGCTTCCTCACACGTCTTTGGTTTATACGGAGAATATCCGCTGAAATAATCTAAAGGTATACTAGACGAAAATAAAAAAAACTTTTATTAGTGACGTCTCCAATTTTCTCTAATCCGTCTGTAGACAGTTTAATCCTTTCAATCGTAGTGGTTTGATGAAGATCTACATTAGATTAATTGCATTACTTTGTAACTCTTCTATAAGTAGAAACATTTGTTATAGCGTGAACAGTATCTGTAGAAGAATGCACAATATTTGAGTTCCTATTTTATGATTTATCATAGGTCTTATCCGTGATTTGTTTGTTTCCTGAGAGGATTCATTGATGGGTTAGGAAACCTTCATGCGGACCAAACGGTTAACAAAATGTTTCGAATCACTACAGAAGCAGAGAGCGAATGTTTGGATCCACTAAAACTATATAGTTTAACCCAAACCCTCTCCCCCAGCCCCACTTATGTATTACTGACCGTTCGAAGACAGTACTTCTGCTGTGCTTCTTAACTATGGTATTTGTGTCTATGTGTCGATAGTCTGCTAGCAATATGGCCACCTACATAGCTGCCAAATTTGCTTCATGTCGTGTTTAAGATAAAACAATGAAAAATAGAAAATGGGTAAAAATACATGTTAAATGATCTTCGAAAAAAAAATCTTATTATCCAAATTGGTAATTCGGTTGGTCTTTCCTTTAAAATGTAATTGCCTTGGTTATGTGAAACTATAACGGAGGCTAAGGGCGAAGTTTGGATTCAGTAAAACTAGTTTTAGCTCCCTCCCGACCTCCCTGTAATCTATTACTGGCCATCCAAAGGCGGTACTTATGTTGTTGTCCTCATTGTTACATGTTCTTATGTTCGCTTGCCTGTGGTCGTCTGGCGATATAGTCACCTGTAAAGTTGCCCACTTTGATTTTCGGTTTTGTTTTGTATTTTAAATGAGAAAATAGGTAAAACAGATGTTACTGATATTTACAAGCAGATTAGCTGAATGACCACCTGTTTGTGAAAGAGCTGATCACTCGGTTTTCCGTACGTGTCTTTCGTGATTTTGATTTGTCAATTTGTGTGTGTACTTCTTTCCTCTTTGGTTTTGAGGGCGGGATATAGATCAAGAGTGGACATGTGGTTTAGGAGATATTGGCCTTTAAAAGTGTGGACGCCGACGACGACGACGGACCAAGGCTATACTACAATGTATAAGCTGACATTAACAGGTAAGCTAAAAACTGGTCCAGAAGAAAACCTATCAGTTGAACCCCGAATAACGAAGCAACAGACAAGGAAAACTCCGGCCTCATCCAACTAAACTAAACAGTTTCATGTCGGGCCCACCACTGAGCCATTAAATCTGTTTTAAAGTACATGCTATTAATATATAGGCCATATTTGCAACGAGGTCACTGTTTCGTTAGAGAAAATGTTTTATTTTCAGCTGCCTTAATGAAGTATTTATGAAATTGCATTTCATATCTTTTGTCCTTCGATCTCTACTTGTACTTCTATACGTCTAACCTTCTATAAGTTCCCATAGTCTAACTGAAGTTGTAAATCATAGGATAGAAAGAAAGACAGGTGACAATCAGATGGACCGTTCATTGCTAGGTTAGTTGAACAGCTTTGCCATATTTAGAAAGTCGAATAAGTGAATCAGTCAGTTGTCTGTTCATTTAAAGCAAAGCATAAAAATCGGTTAACTGGTGTCCTCCTGGGTGCAATGCAAAATCTGATTTTCAAATTGACTGAATAAACCTGGAACCAAGACAGCTGGACAGCTCAAGGGCTGTAATTTGGCTAAAAGAGTCGTCATGAGCCCGATGAAATGATCCAGTGAATTCAGATATTCTTTACATTACTTTACCATTAAAACCCCTTCAAAGTTAGATTAAAAGATTCAACCCTTTCCCACCACAATTGTTATATTTTCAGAGTTGTTTTAGTATTGTGTAAGTATTGGCTGATCTGAGTCTTTTCTTCTTGTGCGTGCAATAAAGTTTCTTTTTCACGCGACGACAAACTTAGAGACTTTAGACACGCACCAATTTGTAGCTTTGAATATGCTAGAAAAATGAATTTGTTGTTTCATACAGCCATCAACTATTGTAATTTTGGTTTATTACAATTTTAACCAGGAACACAAGGTTTCAAAATGAATGCAAGTTTTAGCTTTAGAATATTCCTAAAGGGAGATAAATTCGCATTAATTCAATGATGATTGAAGGGTGATTTTCAGTTTGCTGCAATTTCTTAACTGCTGATCAGATTTCAATGACATAAAAATCAGAGGTTATTCATTGTTCATGCTTTGTGTTCTCTTTTCATCGGTTACATGTCTTTCTTTTCAACGTCATTTTGTAAAGTTTAAAACTGTTTTGCACAAAAACCGGAAGTGAAAGTAACGGGCATTTGAATAATTATTCAAATTTGCTTGGAACTGGTAAATTAAGACGCACTCTCATGACCTGGGTAGGTATACAATCAATTGGTCGGCTTTTAATCGGGCATCTCCAAATTTTAAACTGTACTCTATACATTTCTTTAAAAATTCCAATTTTCGAACATCGATAAACACTTTTTCAAGGTTCTTTGCCATTCATCATTGTTTTTACAGTGTTTGGTATTCATTCAAATGCATAAATATTAAAATTCGACAAAATGTGAATTCGTTAAAATTTCATACGAAAAAGTAACCAAATTTCCATTTTCTCGAAATTTCTATGCAGTGTTGCACACTCTCTGTAAGCGTTTGTAGACTTAACGAACTCAACCATGCTAACTCGCATGAGTGCTCAAACGTTTCAAATATTGCATACTCTGGGTAAAATAACATGATATACAATGATGCGTTTTTAAAGTCCCTCAGTATATGAATGTCCGCTGAATACGAGGCACAAATCATAAACAACATGTATATCACTGACTTTTCTTTCTCCATCAGTAGACAGTTACAACCTTTCCATTGCTTCAAATTTCACTCATATGGAGGCATTCCTGAGTAATTTTTTGCAGGGAGAACTGTATTTTTTATCATCACTGACTTTGCTCCAAAAAGTACTTTTTAACCATCTAAACTTCTGCATAAATACATTTGATAAACCTTATCTACCAAACCATTCACGTAACATAAATCATTTTCCTTTTCGTCGGTCAAATTAGAAAAACTCATTATTGAAATACAAACTGGTACCTCCTTTTGAAATGTGTGAAATAAATAACACATTGCTAAGCCAAACTGTTACTTGGTGTAATTGTCTAGCAGCAAAGACTCGGATCAGCTTGTGCGCTGTTCCACCATTTTCACTGATTGGAACAACTGTTGAATCTGTTGACTTCCTGTTTCTAATCCTGGATGACGAAACTCTTCTTACAAAGGTGTCTACTCTTAACAGAGAAATTTAAGAAGCCAGTTATTATACATAATTCTAATGCACTTACGTATGTAACGCGATGCTTGATTGGATAACGTCAAAAATTTGCGACAGTAAATCCTGCGATTTACTGTCGGAAACCCGACGTCATTACGTAACGTCGCTTCTCATTGGCTGACATCTGGTTTTACGTCGCTGAAAGCGTTTGCGTTGGGTGCAAATTAGCACACTTTAAAAGGTGAAAGTGTGAAAAGTGCATTAGAATGGGGATAACTGTATTAAAAGTAAAAAGTATGCAAAGACCAGAAACTGAAACAATCAAAATCCAAATCCAGCTCTCAAACCATAGTTGGAAACAACTAAGATTACAAATAATCAAGATACAGAGAACATATGGCCAACCGAGTGAGCAGCTTGTTCCCAAAAGGTGGCCACTCAGCAACCCAAACCGAACCAAAAATAATAAGAACATACATAAGGTAAAACATCACAGAAACTCTGACACCAAAAACAGGCAACAGAGAACCACAACAGAACTACCGCCTTGGAACGGTCAGTAATGAATTACTGGGGGGGGGGGGGGGGGGGGGGGGCTTAAATCGATTTTACAGGCCCAACCTCACCCTCAGTTTCTGAAGTGGTACAAAACATTTAGTTGGTTGTTCGGTTCGCATGATAACCCTCTAACTCGTCAATGAATCATCACGGTAAACACATAAATCAAATTTCAACACCATGAAGAAGCAAAGACGAGGACTCAACAGATACAACGGGCCGTCTGACAGGTGGAGATCCCTGTCCTGCCAAACAACCCCACTGGAAATCTGAAGCAAAAGAAGGTCACCAGTTGAGCCCCGGTGGACCAAGCAACAGACAAAAAGGCTCCGGTCCCAACCAACTAAAATATATAGCTTTAGGTCGGGGCCTTCATAGAGTCTGACGACCGATCCCCCGATGTGCAATTAAAGAGTGCAGCAAAGTTATCAACCGTGATTGGGTTAATCACTAAGCATGCAGACTGTCGCATAACATTTAAATTATAGCCAATACGTTTGTGAAGTATTATTATTTTTCGGAATTGATCAGAAAAATCAGTCCTACCCTTAATGTTTTTGAATTTGTATAGCGTCGCCGTAAAACGAAATTTCTGACCATAAAACCGACGATTTACTTCCCCAAATGACAATTTTGAGTACAGTTATCCCCTAAGTAACAGTTGACTCCCACCGAGATAGAGGCAAATTAATTCACAACGTTGCTCCTCGTACCATTTATCTTTAATTAGGTAAAAAGTAATGGTCAGGAAAGGATTCAGTCAAATTATAGATCCTTCCCTGAGCATCAAATTGGAAAGGGACTTCTACAGCTACGACGGCACTAAAATATACTGTATCCATAAAAAGCAAAGAAGATGGCTCTTTCCCAACAGATGGCCACAAGGTTTTTCTTAATATGAGCCGCGACAAGACAAAACTAGCAATGTGGCTGTGTGCCCAGCGCAGACTTACACCAGCCTTGGCATCCGCCCAGTTTGATCAGACTCTTCGTTAGGTGCTGAAGGGGTACATGTAGCTAAGGGTCTAAGTTAACTCCATGCGGGCAGCGAAGGCTGACCAGTCTGGGCGGATGTCCAGGCTGATCTGAGTATGCGTTGGGCGCATAGCCACATAGTGTTGGCTTTGTAGTGTAGCGGCTCATATATTGAACAATTCAATCAACGACAAGCAGAAACCGGAAGAACAATTACAATTAAAATGGACCACATTAAAAACAACGTATTTGAGGAACCTCCAGTAATAAATTACTGGGGGATGGGATGTGTGGTTAAACCGGTTTTACACTCCAGAGACCTTAGTCTTTGGTACTTGCACAAATTCAAAGTGTGTGGAGAGAGAAACCGCACCATTTGAATATAATGCGTGCAAATATTCCTGGTTAAATGACTAAGCTAGGTTGCTGACATTTTATCTTTAAGGTCTACCGGTATAAACTACGACTTAATTCTCTAGTGACTATGCGGAACAAAAATGTTTATTTGCGTTGCTTATTAACAAGAAAATTATAACTTTTCAGTAATTAACATTTCACTGTTCAATAACCGGTCAGATGTTAAAAGTAAAAGATGGTCCTGGCTTATCGTCATTTATAAATTTTGCAGGAGAGTTCACGACTCAGCCGCGACACCATAATATGGGCCCCGACATGACAAAACCAACAAAGTGGCATGTGTGCCCACCGAGGACGCAGATCAGCATGGGCATCCGCACAGTCTAATGCGAGTATTTGCTGTCTGCATGGAGCTAACTTATACTCTTAGCTCCTTTTTAGCGCAAACTGAAGACTGATCAAACTGTGTTGCTTACCCATGCTGATCTGAGTCTTTGCTCGGCGCACATGCCAATTTGTTGGTTTTTTCGTGTCGCGGATAATATAAAGCTTACCAATTCGCAACAGTAAAGATTCTGACCAGGCTTCTGGCCGATTCCCCATAGCCTATCTTTCAATTCCGATGGTAATCACATTATTCAAGTAAACAGCAAATAGCCTGATAAGACTGCGCGGATACGCAAGCTGCACTCAGTCTTTGATATTTGTATTTTAAGCTTTGAAATTATTTTGCCGTGCTTGAGCTTATCATTTCCGATTAATTAGACCTTGTGTTAACAGACACTTGGGATTTCTATATATACTGGGTGCTTTGCAAGAAAGCAGACATATGCCTTATTGATAATTTGCCTCGTGACTGTGTGCAAATAATGACCCGCAGCTAGTCTAAAACCATACGAATAATGCGATTTGCAAGAAAATGTTGAAGCAATGCAACAACCTTCCTTTTATGGAAGTTCCAAATTAAGCAGTCTGATTAATAAAAAATGAAATAGAGGATCTTACATGAGTGCTCCTGTATTATTGAATTTATTAAACGAGTTGGGGAAAAAGATAAGATGCGAGGCTCTGCCGAGTATCTTATCGGTTTTCCCCAACGAGTTTAATAAATTCAATAATACAGGAGCACGAATGCAAGATTCTATTTATCATATGACACTAAAATCGCATTTTATTAGCAAAATTCGCACTAAACCGTCACGATTTCACCATTAGAAACCGCGACGTTTTTATGGACGTCAACGTATAACGTTACGACGTAATTTGCATATTTAATCCACTAGTGGATTATCATATTTAATGCATGGCTTTATTACACTCTCAGAGGCGACGTCATATGATAAATTGTGTTAATGCCCTCTAGATCTCTCCAAACTTCATGCCTAGTCATTTTATGACAATGACCTCCAATCCCTTCCTGATAATTAACCAATCTGCCACTGTACTGAAGAGAACAAGACATACACAATTCCTTGAATTATATCATAGAGTTAGCCCCAGTTTCACGACATAAATCAGATTTATTGAAATTTGTTATAGTGTCAGCTGCCCACTGGTTTTGATTTGCTTCCTTGATGAACATTATATAAAGTTTTATTCGGACAACCTTTGTGATTACAGACTAAAACATTAGTTCTCTGGTACGCTATAACATACTTTGACATTTATATTAAGATGAATTGGTACATATTCAGAGGAGCTATACCAACATTTATTTTGCCCCTTTCTTAATAAAGAATAAACACAATTTTGGGTGGACTACCTCCTCCAAGGAAGCAAACAGAAAGTCAGGAAAGTTGTTCCCTTTGTAACAAAGTAGAAAACCATGGAAGTATACCCATAAAATTTAATTGGTAGATGCAAACAAAAAATAAGATGTACAAGAACGGTCACATTCAGAAAACACCATACAACATCGAAGACGAAATGTAATGGATAAACGGCAGTTCTTGTTACGCTGCTGTTCTTACCAGTTATAAATTAATGTAAATTAATTAAAATAGTCGAACAAAATTAATTAAAGAAACAAAACGATAAATATTTTGCTTTATCATTTTCTCCTGTTTCAGCCATGTTGTCAAGCTTTAGTTGGCAGCTGATTTTAGTACAGAGTTAAATCTACCAAGTTTACGAAAAGTAATTTAAATGGTTTATGTTTTCCATGTCAACGAATCACATCATAAGATGGAATCAAGGAGGTACTTGATCTCTACAAACTAATAGTAGTAAAAAGTATGCAAAGACCAGGAACTGAAACAATCAAAATCCAAATCCAGCCCTCAAATCATAGTTGGAAACAACTAAGATTACAAATAATCAAGATACAGAGAACATATGGCCAACCGAGTGAGCAGCTTATTCCCAAAAGGTGGCCACTCAGCAACCAAAACCGAACCAAAAATAATAAGAACATACATAAGGTAAAACATCACAGAAACTCTGACACCAAAAACAGGCAACAGAGAACCACAACAGAACTACCGCCTTGGAACGGTCAGTAATGAATTACTGGGGGGGCTTAAATCGATTTTACAGGCCCAACCTCACCCTCAGTTTCTGAAGTGGTACAAAACATTAGTTGGTTGTTCGGTTCGCATGATAACCCTCTAACTCGTCAATGAATCATCACGGTAAACACATAAATCAAATTTCAACACCATGAAGAAGCAAAGACGAGGACTCAACAGATACAACGGGCCGTTGACGCTTAGGATTAAAGATGGCATGTATTTGCATAAAGATTATTTAGTTTGCACTTAAAGGACCGATTACACACTGTCAGGCGGTTTCCGTTTTTGCCTCTTTTGTGTACCCTTTTATGAAATGCCTCACTTGCTTCAGTTTTCTTGAAGACATGAAACAAAACAGTTGCTGAATTCACACATGAAAATTATATACATGCAGAGTCCCGATGACTTATGATAGTTTTTTTTTATATTTCTATGACACAATGGAATCGCTTTCTCACATATCTTTGATTTATACTGAGAATATCCGCTGAAATAATCCAAATATATGTTTACTAGACCCAAAAAGAAAAAAAAAAACATTTATAAGTAAGGTAATCGTTTTTTTCTCGAATTCGTCTGTATCTATAATAAATTAATCGCATTGCATTGCTGCTGTTCTATAAGAAGTAACATTTGTTGTGACCTAAGATAAGTATCGAAAAGGGTCCAATGATTTAAACGTTTTGATCTAGACTAAGATTCTAAACTTGCTGATTTCTCAAATATTCTGAGAGTCAGAACCTGTTTGCATCGCTCGTTAAGAAGAAAATCAGACTAACTCCCCGCGTCCAACGACCTAAAAATTGGTCAGATGTTTAAGCTTAAGTGAATGTCAGAATTATATTAATTGCATAACAGTGGCTATGCAAAAAATGTTATAGGGAATTTAACAATTATTTCGAGACACGTCTGAAAAGATCTTAAGCATACTCGAACAGTGAAATCTCTTCTCAATGCGGTCGAAATAAGTAAGTGTAAGTGAAGCTACAAATATTATTATTCAAATGTAAAAGTCAGTCTTAGGATCGGTGCGACATGTGAGTGAAATGAAACAAAAGCTCGTCTCAGAGTGTGCTGTTGCATAGGATGGGTGGACTTTTGATGTTTGCATTTTGCGCTCAGGGCTTAATGTGTCCGTTCTGGCTTATTAACTACCAATTTACCTCATTCTAATCATGAGACGGTTGGGAATTTGAATATCGCAATTTCTGGAGAAAAGAGAATCGCGTTATTGCTAATTTGTCTCGTGGAATTTTGTAAGTGATACTGCAGTCAATCTCAGACTTATTTCAGCCGCGACACGACAAAACCAACAAAGTGGCATGTGCGCTTAGCGAAGACTAAGATCAGCCTAGGCTCCGTCCAGTCTAATCAGAGTTTTGGTTGTGCGCAATAAGGGTAGCTTAGGGTTTACGCTAGCTCCAGGCGGACATGAAGACTCTGATCAGACTGAGTTTTCCCTGGACGCACATACCTCTTTGTTGGTGCTGTCGTGTCGCGGCTCATTTCTTTTATCCTATTTGCAACAGATATCCTAGCAATGCACCAAATTCGCACATCATATTAATAAAGATGTAAATGACGCTGTACAGTATGACAAATCTGTTATCTCCTTTTGTAGTATCTTCCGCAAAATTATATGTGTCTTTAGGTTATTTTTAAACTGTCATCAGACATATTAACCCGGCACAGACACACCGTCATGACAATATTAATCAACATAGAAGGATGTGAACCCAATGGGAAGACATTTTCGTTTGTCTCTGTGATGATTCAAACGATATATCTGTCTATTTCGTGGCTTTGCACGGTGTTTCATTGATATTCTTATCAGCCACGTCGTCTTGATCTTACTATGATATATTTTCTCTAATACTGTGTACATAAGTATACGGCAAAATGTATCACCCAACCTTCACAGATACACAGGCAGTATTTGTAAAATGATATTGATCTTTTAAAAGACCTTGAAAAAGGCTTGTTTCTGAACCAACTGTCTTCTGAAAAGTATTACAGTTAAGTATTCTCTGAGTTTCGTCACCGGATCATGTCAGTGTCACTTATGAGGCTCCCCGTACATCACCCAAAGTGTAGTTTATATTTCATTCTTGTCCCTTCAGATCAAATGATGTATTCTGAGAAAGCAAAATATTTGATTGGTTTAAACTCTTATTCTAGATATCGCTTTTTAATCATTTGGACTTTTTGATACTCATCAGTCTTTCAACCGACTGCCTTTATTAAAAATAAGAAATTCCAGTATGCCTATCTCTGGCTTTCATTGCCAGCTATTGCCAGGGTCACTGATGAGGCTTGAATAGCCGAACCTTCTAAGTATGACCCATGTTCTTTGTTTTGAATATGTTCCTTGCTCTCGAAGAAACCCTAGAAGATTTTAATTTGACTTCACTACAGCTGGTGTTGTGCCGTGTGGCGGCCGTGAAACGTCTCCCCGTACATCACCCATAATGCAGATTATATTTTATTCTTGTCCTTTCATATCAGAGAATGTATTCTGAGTAATCAAAATTTTTATTGGTTTAGACTCTTATTTTGTATATCGCTTTTAAATCATTTGTTCTTCTTGATAATTATCAATCTTTCAACCGACTGCCTTTTTATAAAATAAGAAATTACAGTATGCTTATCTCTGGCTTTTATTGCCAGCTATTGTCAGGGTCACTGATAAGGCTTAAATAGTCGAAATTTCGAATGATGGCCCGTGTTGTTTGTTTTTCAATAAGTTGTCTGCTCTCGAAGGAACTCTATAAGATTTTAATTCGAGTAGCCGAAACTTCGAACTATTGTCAATGTTACTTCTTTCGAATGTGTTCTCTGCTCCTGAAAGAACTCTATTTGATTTCTATTTTGTCCAATATATTCTTTTCTTATTTAAAACCTACTATTTGGTTTCCCACTGCGAGAAGTCTAGTTTTTTTAAGTTTTTCTTTCATTGAAATTGTACTTTTAATTTCGAGACTTGAAAATAATTAGCATCTACGCCAAATATACTTTCAATTCAAATGTTATCGTATTCTCGGTCAGTCACAGCATAAAAACGAACTTGTTAGAGACCGTGGTCTTTAAGAAGTAAGAATAATTTTGTTGATATCTGACTCGTATTTTGAATATCTGTGTATTATTAACAGTCCGAGTTTAATGTCATTTCCATACACATTTCTTTTTTTCGTTTTTTGTGTACATTTGCTGAGGAAAGCAAAAACACACTCGCACAAATTATATGTTACACTTTTTATTTTGTCTACTTTTATAAAAGAGAGAAATTTGAAGCAAATATATTATTACCTTTTCAAGGTCTATTTCTATTTTTTTAGTTTATTTGGTAGCAAACGAAGTATTTTTTTTTGAAAGACATGACCACTGATTCAAATACAATTATCTGAAATATGCACACTCAAAACAAGCGGGCTATTTTCGTTGTTGCTGGCGCTTTTAATGTATCCAAAAGACAAACCTTTTCAGAATATATTTGGAGGGAAAAAGTACACTTTGTGGGACAAACAACTCGGTCTTTTTTTATAATTGCCTCCCTTTTCAGTTTCTTAAAGGACGGATTTGACTGCCCCCCCCCCCGCCCTCTTCCTCCCCAATCTAGATACAGAATTTTGAAAGTTGCTTTAACCAGGAAACACCATAAAACTTGCGGAAAAGACTAGCAGTGTTCCCATAAATCGAAAATGATTCATTGACGAGTTAGAGGGTTATCATGCGAACCGAACAACCAACTAAATGTTTTGTACCACTTCAGATACTGAGGGTGAGGTTGGGCCTGTAAAATCGATTTAAGCCCCCCAGTAATTCATTACTGACCGTTCCAAGGCGGTTGTTCTGTTGTGGTTCTCTGTTGCCTGTTTTTGGTGTCAGAGTTTCTGTGATGTTTTACCTTATGTATGTTCTTATTATGCTTGGCTCGGTTTGGGTTGCTGAGTGGCCACCTTTTGGGAACAAGCTACTCACTCGGTTGGCCATATGTTCTCTGTATCTTGATTATTTGTTATCTTAGTTGTTTCCAACTATGGTTTGAGGGCTGGATTTGGATTTTGATTGTTTCAGTTCCTGGTCTTTGCATACTTTTTACTTTTCTCTACATTGCTCAGGGTTAGTATTGAATGTGTCGTTATCTCGAAAATAATGAACAGTACCTTATGTGTGGTGATTCTTCTTAGGACAATTATAATTATATGTTTATGATTTCCTTTTCGAAGGGGTTATGTTAAAACCAAAGATTTTGTTGTCTTTGACGAGCATTTATTTCTTGGTGCTGTTGTCGCCTGGTTTGAGGGAGTGGGCTATCGTGTACACGGTTCAGGATAAGAATCCCAAACTTGTTAGTGCGCATCTTTAAAAGCGTTGACCCATTATTTACAGTAGGAACAGAAGGGGTGGTCATTCTTTTACGTGGGCCTCTATTTCCACCTTCTGTGGGCTCCTGGAAGAGGACAAAAGCATACACATACTAAACTACCGCATATGCTGGTTACAAGACAGCTTTTCCCGTTTCAAAACGATCGCTGAGATCCGTCCTGTTAAAATGCTTTTACGATTCATACCTATCATTAATTAAGTGGATATTTCTTATTAATATCCACGAAACTTCTTTCATCGTAAATGCCAGACAGATTCACTGTCAAACGGAAGTGAATTGCAATTACGACGGCGCGTAAATATTCCTCCAGTGTTCCATTGCTGAATCTAGTCTTCAAACCTTTGCCCGTCCGCAACTGAACGTAGCCACTCAGACCAAAACTTGAATAACTGATATTTTCAGCAAAGTTGGAATTCCGCTGAATGCTATGTCGCACCTGTATTGCGCCTTGACATTAAGAACTCAATGAAAACGTCTACTTGACAAATATTTAGCCAAAATACATTAGAATTTCGGCAATTCATGACATATTGTCTGTTTCATATACTCAAAATCATTTCCAATTAAATTTCTAAAATCAACAGGGATTAATATTCACTGTCCCAGAAATTCAGTTTTGTTGATGAAATGGTTCACGCTTGAGAGAGCACTATCGATAGCTATCCGATTTTCAAAAGTCTCATAAAGAGGCAGAACTATCGCGAGCCAGGATGAAGACGTCGCATCGAACTCCGGGTCTAAGATAATCTATGGTCTCCCAAGTGCGTCGAACTCTTCATACAAGACTTAAAATCATTGATGGATGGTAATGGAAATGTTTGGCTTCAAACCGCAGGCTTATGTTTGATTTATGTGTTCACCGTGATGATTCATTGACGAGTTAGAGGGTTATCATGCGAACCGAACAACCAACTAAATGTTTTGTACCACTTCAGAAACTGAGGGTGAGGTTGGGCCTGTAAAATCGATTTGAGCCCCCCCAGTAATTCATTACTGACCGTTCCAAGGCGGTAGTTCTGTTGTGGTTCTCTGTTGCCTGTTTTTGGTGTCAGAGTTTCTGTGATGTTTTACCTTATGTATGTTCTTATTATTTTTGGTTCGGTTTGGGTTGCTGAGTGGCCACCTTTTGGGAACAAGCTGCTCACTCGGTTGGCCATATGTTCTCTGTATCTTGATTATTTGTAATCTTAGTTGTTTCCAACTATGGTTTGAGGGCTGGATTTGGATTTTGATTGTTTCAGTTCCTGGTCTTTGCATACTTTTTACTTTTACATAAGCATGCGTCATTCTAAGCGCCCCGGCCGACATATTCCTAAACTGGACTTTTGAAAATCGGGTCATAGTAATGCTCTCTCAAGCGTGAACCATGTCATCAACAGAACTGAATTTCTGGGACAGTAAATATTAATTCCTGTTGAGTTAAGGAATGAAAATGATCTGCATAATTATGACATGAGCTATGAAATATTGGAAAAATTAGGTGTTGCGTTCTAATTCGGTTGAGTATATTTTTCGCTAGTTTTAGTAACGGCGAACGGCGGCCATCTCGGATTATGAATTTGCAAAACAAATGAAAAGTGCATTATGCAAAGGCTCATGCTGATAAAATTAACTCAAAGTTCCTGAGATATATTGACATTTTCATAGTTTTGTTAATTTTAGTAATGGCCATCTGCATTTATTAAAAAGATATCCATTTACGGATCATTTTGATTAAATTTGTCCAAAATCTGTTCAGGGTTACTGGCGATATTGGCATTTTCAGCAAAACTTGACTCGCGAACAGAAACTGAAAGTATTCCACTACAAATTTTATAAAGGTCCCACGAATGCTCAATGCAAAATTTCATCCAAATATACCAACCTATTCTTGAGAAAAAGTTAATTTTAGTGCTTTTACTAATTTAGTTATGGTGGCTATCTTGAATTCTTGACCAGGCTGAAATTTACCATTCTGAAGCCCTGCAGTCTAATTATGCTGCATGTAGAATTTAAAAAATGTGAGTGCAGTGGTTTCAGAAAATGTCATTTGAATAGACTTTGAATTCTAGGTTCGACGTAAATTGTGAACGAAAAAAGAACGGGACGGATGGACGAACGGACTGACGGAAAACGGATGATAACCAGATGATAAGCAATAGAAACCATGCATTTATAGATAAATTTGAATAAGGTTTTAAATAACCCTTCTCAGACCTGTTTATTTTGTCATAGAATATAGATTAGATGTGCTTTGGTTGCAGACTACCGATTTGCTAAGGGATGGCTAATAATTATATAGTACTGATACTATGACGTTGTTGTCACTTTGTTCTTTATTAACACTAACACATTCTTCATATATTGTTTTAAGATAGTCTAAAAGAAGAGCTACAAATCGTCCAAAAACCGAACCACTGCAAATCTATAATAACGACATATAAAGAACAGTCAATCAACCCGAAGCAATGCTTTGCTTGCTTTTCTTATCTTTTTTAAATATCACTGAATGCAGACATTTCCTTGCTTCGGGCAAAGAAAGTGCATGTATGTCATTACTTTTTGATAGTCTGGCCAAAATTGAAAAACGGAAAGAGCATAGGAGGTTTAAACTGCGTAAACCGTCTGACGCGAATTATTCTTGTGCTTATCTTTACGGAACATAATAAATGCTTAGTCACAATGTCGTGGAGAACATCCTCAGGCTAACCGTATGCGAAAAAAAGAGATATTCATGTCAGATTGCGCATCAAACGCATTAAAGGCAAATACGCGATTAGAATTTCAGTCTCACAGCAATCTGAAGGTTATCGTAGACACAAGCGTAACGAATAGTAGAGTTACATCTATTTAGACTGTTAATACGAGGGTCGCTCCAGAAGTATTGCCATTGCAGCCATAAAATCGTGAAGGATAGAAAGAAAACAGCAAAATACCCTTGATCTATTTGCATTACGTTCTGAAAATATAAATGCTGGTTTTCGGTTTTCAGAAGATCAATCAATTCATCTCTGACCCCATGTATACACAAGCTCCTCAGTCAGTATTATGCACCCTATCACTGTATGTAAAACAAAACGGTCGTATTGTCTCTATCGGTGACATTCCCAATTTTAGACAAAATTGCATAAATGAGCGTAGACGCGTTTGTCAGAAATCAACATTTACTTTCGCATGACCATAAACACTTTTAGCAGTAACAAGCGAACGTTAAACTGCAGTGTCAATGAATAAAATTTTTACGGTTACCGTAGACGGCAGAATTACCTCATACGTAGTATGCGATTTTGAACTGATTTAGCGCGTTAGTTTGACTTTAATTAGAAAATTTCGTTCATGAAATAAACATTATTTTTTCTTGTGGCGACATGACGTCGGCCGTAAACTTTAAACATCAATATAATTAAAATGGAAAAGTACTCCGGCATTATATTCCTGTTAACCGGAACTAAATAACAGTAAACCTTGCTATAATTTTACTATAATGGCAAGATGAATAAACGCTCAATTAACACAGTGGCGTTACATCTTGACCAACCGTTGTAATCGTGATACGCGTTTAAATTGTAAATACATTCTGATAGACAGTAGTCTTAGAACCTCTTTTTATGCTTTTAGCATTATTTTAGAAGATACAGAATACAGAGAATCCTACTTATTTCTTCGTAGATTACCCAGTATAGGCATACTCCAGAAAATAACACCTGTGAAAATAACTATTTCTTGTTACATTTAATGGAGTTTGAGGCCTTCATAAAGTTGAGAATAATTTTGGTGTAGATACATTTAAATTTAAAATTTCATTGTAAATGTAATTCCTGCAAGTTTACAAAAAGTATAAATATGCTCGGATACACAGAAGTCTTAGAATGTTTATGTTTAAGTATAGAAAACAAATAGTGATGAGCTGTTACAAGCTTTTGGCATAGTTTTAAAAGATACAGCATACAGAGAATCCTACGTTTTACTTCGTAGATAACCCAGTATAGGCATACTCCGGAAAAGAACGCTTCTGAAAATAACTATCTCATGTTATCTTTAATGGAGTTTGAGGTCCTCATAACGTTTATACTAATTTTGGTGTAGATACATTTGAATTTGGAATTACGATGTAAATGTAAACCGGCAAGATTACAGAGAGCTTAAACCACAATATCTCCTAAACTTGAGAGGATATCTCATTGAAATTTTCAGAATATGTCATATGAAACCATTTTAAATGATCTTCGAATGAATAGAATTGTTTTCTTTTACAAACTTCACTGTTTTTCCGAAAACCTTCTACAATGTAAAAATCGCGCTTAACTATAAAACACAAGTGGTTACATGTTTAGTTGTAAACATGTTTAGGAATATGTCATATAGCTAAACATGTACGCCTTTTCTATTATTTTCCCAGACAAAGTCTGCTAAACACGTTTTATTCTGTTACGCGTTTCGGATAAAATCCATTCTCTCTTTTCCCCGTTGAAGAACGAAAAAAAAGAGACGAAATTATTGACAGAGGAAATTTTCAAACTTAAAGGTAAATATAACCAGTTTTGTACATGTTTAATTTCTAAACATAAGCCTAAACATGTTGTAAATTGAACATGTTACGATTTGAACACAAACAAAATCGGACTGCATTTTTTGTTAAAATTCTAAACACATTTTTACAGTGTATTCGTACGCTTTTTCTAAGAACAGAGAAACCTCTTACAGAACTGCCCCGGATACTCCCTGTCACGTATTGCGGGCTAGGTTTTACTACGGTTTTAGAACGTAGCAAAACGACAAAAGAAGTGTTAAAACGTAGTGAATACGCATTACATACGGCTATATACCGTAGAAATGTTCACCTTAAACGCAGCATCCCGATATATGTCGCGTATACCTAGTAAAACGTAGCAAAAAGAAGACTAACCGTACTAAAGTCACGTTTTAAAATAGTAGCTAAACGGCAACTTACTCGTACGTAGTAATACGTATTAGATACGTAATACATACGGCTATATACATCTACAAACGTGGCTCAGCTACGTTTAAGTTGGTATTTCAACTCAAACGTAACTGGGCCACGTATTAATGGTGGCATCTTAATATACGTAGTGTATACCAAATAAAAGGTAGTGAATGTAGTTTAAACGTACTCAAACGTTGACGGTATGTTTTAAATACGTAGCAATACCTTGGGGTCCTGTTCATACTGCTACGCAAAATCAAAGCCTTTCTTTGTCTTACTTCTTCTTGCTACGTTTTATTCTACGATGTAGCAAGTTTCGACAGATTTTGCAAACAACGTCACTTTAATCATTTAATCCCTGACACTGCCTAAACGTACTGGATCTTAGCAGGCTTGTAAAATGTTCTCATCCCTACTGAAAACGTGGCCCTAAGCTGTTTGATAACAAGGTAAACCGTAGTAAAACGTAATGAAAACTTACTAGAAACGCAGTGAAACCTAAATCCGTACAAAACGGGACCGTATTTTCGGCCAAATCTAGGGGCAGTAAACCAAGCCTTCAATACATGACAGTGGGACTGGGCTAAAGGCTAATGTGAGTCTAGCTGTACTCGCATACCAGAAGATACCGTTTCCTCGACAAGCTCTGATATATGTTTTCCGTCTAAACGATGGCAATGTTTATGTCGTCTCTAACGTGCTGTGGTTACAAATCGTACAGAAAAGAGTAAACATTTCAAAACCAGAATGACAATTTCACAAAAAGGAAGTAATGACGCGTTGGTAAAATGTAGTTATGGCAAAATAATGGCAAAAATGTTTATCAGGTTATCGTGTCTTTAATTACTATATAAAAAACTTTATTTTGATAAAATATAACTTGACGCTATTTTCCAACACTAGAACAATCAGATATTGGTACACGTTAAAATGACGCAACCCTGCCAGTTTCATTTTGCCTCTTTTTTCAATAGGTGTTCACTACCAGAGGAACAAGGTTTCTCCTCTAGATTCAAATTTATTATTTTAACAGTAGAAAACAAATGTAGCATGATGCTCGTATTCAAGCACGTTTAATATTTTCACAAGATATAAATATATCAAAACGTTATCAGTATACAATAAGTAAAATGTGCCGGAAACCGAACTGTCAGATTTTGAAAGCTGCCAACACGGTTAATTTCATTTTGTGTCAAAATACGACGGGGTATGCGTATGTTTAAGATAAAATCGCTTTATGTCTGAACCGATTTGTTTTGTGTTTACTCCTTTACTATAGGTTGGAACTGCGCTATGTGACATTTTGATTATCAAATAGAATTTTCCCCATAGTTAGTGTTCTGGCAGCAAAATATTGGCATTCTACCAGGTCCTTTAGCCAAATATATAATCTCAGATGGAGTGATCAACGCATACGCTCTACAACAATGCATTCGAGAGTTTCGCAGACTATAATGCTTTCTACCTAAGTACTTATACAACATATTGTAAGGGCGTTTGTCTAGCGTAAGAATTCAATCAGAACCGAACAACGTTCTCGTAGCAGACGGAATTAAGATTTTTACGATGAACATAAACCATCTATTGTTGTGAAAAGATTGACCAAATTAACGAAAGCGAAACACAAAGGTAATAGATCCTTCTAACGACATAGTGTAATTGCTTACACACGCTACTGACGCAAAATACACAATTAATTCCTTTCTTTGGAATTATTTTAATCAGCTGGATAATAATGCGTCGTCTCCCGCTTTGATATCACAAGACCCTAATTGCTTAAAAAAATCCCATTGTCATATATATCATTTCCTTTACAGGCGTATTCTATATTTGTTTTATTTAAAATGCCAGGCATTATGACGTCTCTGGCTTTCTGTTAACCCAGATGTTTTTTTCTTTTTAATATAAATGTGGTGCATAAGGAATAAATCCTTCCGTTTGTATGTACCATTGCAAGTGCGTTCTTACGCAACAACGTTTCCTTTTAGGGAATTACATATCTAAATATTTTTTTGTTTTGTGGAAAGCGGTTAAATCTGTACCCTACATCTGATACCTTAATTTACTTGCGATCGTTCGATCGATTGTTTTGCTTTGTCAAAGATAATGTAGAATTTGGGTTTGCATACTATGATTCCAGAAAGAGCACTTTATTTTACACACTAGTAAATTGTGACAATTTTTGTGAAACTTAGAGCCCATTTTATGCGTCGTTATCTTACAATGTCGCTAGTTACGATTTTGTCAAGTTCTTTAGTATGATACAAAAACAATCAAGTTATTTCCCTTGAAGAGCTACTGACTCTTATCAGTGTGAGGTATGAGTTTTTTCGAGCCTGAAATATATCTTGACAGAACTGAAGAGGGTGTCGCCCAGCTAACTACATTACTTCCAGATACGATGAGTGTGTTTACCTATAAAATCTAAAAGTGATATAAAGATAATTAGAGCGAACACGGACAAACAGAATCGAAGCCAGGAGGTAACTGTCATGTATTCGTTCCCCTAAGCCTCCTGGGGAATATCTGTATGACAATATGACAAAGAAACTAAGATGAAAGATTATTGTAACCCAAAAAATCAAAGTGCATATGATTCAAAAAGTAGGTATATGGTTCAACCCACGATGATAGCTTAATATAGTAAATCACTTTTTGCAAAACTTATTAATGCCAGACTAAGTTGGAAAACATCATGATCTATTGATTAAATGTTGCTTATTAGCTTATCCAGTACTCCCGACTGTGTATATTTCAATACAAAGACTATATAAAGGTTATCATGCAAAGTGCTTTCTTATAGACCATCGTAATTCAGTACTCGAGATAAGAAGGATTGACACAATAGATAAAGGATAATTTTCGTAGATCTCCACAAAACTTTGACCCACCCATCAAAATGGTACCACCAAGACTGTTGTAAAGAGGGGCCACCATATAACTTTTCTGTTTAGAAACAAAAATATCAGCACTATTCGTTTAACCCAATCTTATCAGCAACTCCTACATATAAAGAATTCGTCAGCAATAATTGTTTAATATCTGCAAATGGAAAATGCACTTATCTTCATATGATTCTAGGTACAGAGACCACAAGAAATATAATAAGGCCCAGAGCTTCTAACACTTTTTTCATGCTCAACTCAGCTGGGCATGAAATTTACCTGCTTATAAATAGCAAATTTATGGAACGCTACAACTCGTATCTTATATTCGGTCATGCCATTATGTTCCTTTGACACACTTTATGTTGTTCACTTACATAACGTTTTGTCTGAAAACCGTTATGTCTTGTCAGTTTGACATGCTGTCGGGTTAACTCGTCATTGTGTACTGCTCAATTTAATGATGACTTGTTAGAAAACAATAATTTCATGCCAACATGACATATTGTCTTATTAGCCCGTTATTATATGCTGCTCTCTTCTATTATGTACTGTCAGGAAACCATTCTGTCTTGTTAGACAACCAACACGCCTTGTCAGTTTGTTATTTTGATCTTTTACATTGTAGCTGTATGCTGTTTGTTTTGGTTATCTTTTTTGAAACTCATTTTTTTCTTATCAGTTTTTTTTCGTGCTGTCCTTTTATTTTGTTATTTTATGCTACTTATTTTCGTTGCATATTGTCAGAAAATCAGTATTTTATCAGAAAACCATTAAATTTTGTCAGTCTGTCATGTTATCTTGTTAGGGACCGACCATTTGATATTCTGGGGGGGCCTGGTATTCTTGATGGAGACACAACATTTTATTTCACTGGCCTCTGGAAACAATTTCTTTTTTTTTTCACTTTGTGGGAGCCAATTTATTTTTTTTACAAACTAACTCAAACAGGTTATTTTTTTTTTTAATTTTATAGCTGAGCTATCAGATCCTTTTTTACTTGACCTTAATATCCTTTTATTTTACCCACATCAGTATTTTTACACCTTTTTTTCTCACAAAAAGAACATGGTGCTGTCTTTAACCAGGCCAAGGGCATGGCTTAGCTTGCTTTTGCAAGCCAGTGCCTGGAGCATGTTACTCTTTTCTTCTAATGTACAGATACAAAGATCCCTGTATGAGTTTGGCAAAAAATTAGGCCTTAAATAAGGGATATATTGGCCAAAATTTGGGGCTATTTTTGGCAAAGTTTAGGGCTAAAATTAGGAATTTAAGGGTTTTTTTTCCTATCCCAATATATGCCCAAACATGCTTTATTTGTACTTTAGAAAGTTTGATAAATACTTACATGATAGAGTCACATTACTTACATGACAGAGTCACATTATACATGAATAGCAATCCATAAAATGGCTGAAACTTATGTGCTAAGAAGTTAACAAAGGGGGGTCTGGGGGGCGTTGCCCCCCAGAAGCTAAAACAATTTCCCAATTTCAATGGCAATTTTAAGACTGGAAACAATATAGAAAACCTAGGAATGATGATTAAAATAAGGGTAGTATATTAGGACTTTTGCCTTTTAGAGTGTTTATTTTGCCATAATGGTTTTGTCTCCCATAAGCTAGTGACTCTTGCAATTCGGTTTTAGTGGAAACATTTACTTAGTAATGTGGCAGATCAATAATACATGTATGTGAATGTTGTATAGGATGTTTTTGTAAATGTATGCACATGCGGGCCCGCTGTTGTAAACCAACTGTAGATAATATTAAAGTATTACTATAAATATGGGGGTCTGGGGGGCCCAGCCCCCCAGAAGCCAGAGACAATATAAAAACTCAATTCCAATGGAATTATCTGCAGACTATATTTTTTTGTTTTGAAATTTTGGGTGGAGACAGGTTATTTTTTTCTCTTACTTTTGAGGCCAGATTATTTTTTTGAGCCCCCTTATGAGCCAGGTTATTTTTTTCTTGCATATCCAAAGACAGGAAATTTTTTTGATAAATATACCAGGCCCCCCCCAGAATATCAAATGGTCGGTCCCTTAGCTTGCCGATCTTTCGCAGTAACTTGCCGTTACATAAAGTTTAAGCATCATTATAAGCTATTAAATCAACAATACGTTCATTCATTGTATACATGTATCTTTTCACCTTATCTTTACATGTTGTCAAGTCAATATTATATGTTGATGAAACGTTATGTTGTTATGGGACGCCGAAACTGCCTTGACACATGCAATGTAAATATCGTATCATAAAACCCTGTACCAGAAACCCGGTAACTGTTAAGCCACACGGAATATGGAATGGGGAACAAAATAGTGTCCGTCCGTCCGTCAATCCATCTAACCACCCGTCAATCTTTACATTAGGTTGAGGTTTTTGTGCAGTGCAAGGGCATGGCAGGGAAGGGTTTGATGTATAAGGAACAACCGTCTATCATGTGTCTGTCCGTCTGCCGATCTATTTATGTATCTATATTTGTGTCTGTCTATCAGCCTATCTGTTCACACATGCAGCCGTCCGATCGCCATTTGTCTAACAGCTGATCCCAGTCCTTTCATTTCTCCTGAAATCCATCCATTTATCTTCCTGTCTGCCTGCATGCCCGCCGCTGCTTGTGAATTACACGGTCGATTAGCGTAGGGGTATTCTAAGTCATACATAGTGCGGGGGCATGGAAGTAGGGTTTTGTGGAGTGACTGAGTGGGTAGGTAGGGTAGGAGAATGTGCTGGGTTGTTTGGGATGGGTAGAGTGTATGGTGGGAGTTGTTGTGGGGATAAAATGAGTATCGTAAAAAAGGGTAGGATAAGGAAAGGTATTAATAGTAAGAGGGATAAGAATGGGTGTGAGCAAGGAGTGGTGGTGGGGTTGAGGTGAGTGGGTCGACTTCGGTAGGATAGGTGAATGAGTTTGGATAGCGTTGTGTATAGAACCGTTAGTGGCGGGAGTAGGGATCTGGATGAGGCTGGGTTCGGGCGGATAAAGATAAGGAGTATGGGGTTTGGTTGTGGTAGTTATAGATTGGGAGGGTGTGGTAAGTAGGGTAGGGTATGTGAAGAGGTTTGTATGGCATGGTGTTGGAAAGAGCAAGTGGTGACATTGGGATTAGGGTTGAACCGGGAGCATGTTTGTAAGATCATGTAGAATGATCGGCAGGGGATGGTTTGGGTAATTATCTACTTCATAGCCAGTTTCTTACCATCGGAAAGTTTATTATGAAAAAAAAAATCACTGCATTTTTTCGGTAGTGAAAGACTATAAGATGAGAAATAGCTTTGCTAGGACAAGAACTAATATATGCAATTTCCTGCTTAAATATAAGTGTTACAATATAACGTAAAACTTTAAAACAACCATCGCTACAAAAATTGCACTAATAGAAATGCAAGGAGAAAAATTGAAGCTCATGGTGAAGTCAATATGTCTGACAGAAAATGATAAAAGTTACGGTGCGACTCAAAAATGTAATGTTTCTGCCAACTTGGTCTGATCTCCTAGAATTTTAAAACATTAGTGCTTTGTTCAGGCGTGTCAGAAACTAATTAAATATAGCATACTCCCTTGACTTTTTTGGACGTTCCTTACACACTATCCAATTGTCCTTCAGTTCGGTGTATGTGCGAATGTGCGTGCGTGCGCTAGTGCGTGCGTCCGTCCGAATTTGTCCGGGCCATCACTTCTACATTTATGGATGGATTTCAAAACAATAAGGCACAATTGTTTTCCTTGATGAGTAAAAGTGCCATTTGAAACATTTGTTCAGGTACGCCCGAGGTCAAGGTCAAACTTGAAGGTCAAATGGTAAAATGGTCATAAATTGAGCTTGTCCGAGCCATTTCTTCTTCATTTAAGGATGGAATTCAAAATAAATTTGCAGAATTTTTCTCCTTGATAATTAAAAGTGCTGTTTGAAACATTTGTTCATGTAGGTCCGAGGTCAGGTCACACTTGAAGGTCAAATGGTAAAATTGTCATAAATTGAGCTTGTCCGTGCCATTACAGCTACATTTATGCATTGATTTCACAATAATTTGGCACAATTGTTCTCCTTGATAAGTAGAAGTGTCATTTGAAACATTTGTTCAGGTAGATCCAAGGTCGAGGTCACACTTGAAGGTTAATTGATAAAATTGTCATAAATTGATCTTGTCCGGGCCATTACAGCTACATTTATGCATTGCTTTCAAAATAATTAGACACAATTGTTCTCCTTGATGAGTAGAAGTGCCATTTGGATCATACGTTCAGGTAGGTCCAAGAACAAGGTCACACTTTGTTATGAATATGGTGTTTAATTTGGTGTAAATATTTTCTTTTACCATGACTTTGCAGTTTTTAGATGTTTACTAGGTTTGAAATAAACAAGTTGTTTACATAATACTTTAGAACATTCTGGAATAACTATTTTTAGTACTGAGAAAATATTAGACCTTTCTGTTGTAAACATTAAGAATCTTCTGGTATGAAATTATGTCAGAATTGAGTACTTTTTGGTAAGATCTATTTTTGGTTAATTCCGGAATGTTCCTAGATAGTATATAAAGAGGACAGATTTTCATTTAGTTCATCTTTGTAAGTTTCACCAGTCTATAGTTAAATAAGTTATACTGGAATTTAAACAAATTGGATTATTTTTGTGACTATTGGAAATATTCATGTGCTCATACAGACTTTATTTTCTGGGATCAGAAATTATTAAAGGACTTGTATTTTAAATTCTGAGGGACATTCAGACTAAAATAAGGTATCTTAAATTACATATTTTCTTGATTAACAAATGACTGTTTTATTTTGATGTACATGTAAATAAATTTTGTTAAGTTTAAAAACAGGCTTGTTGCTGGTTTACTTCCATCTTTTTGTTACCTCCGCCAGGTCGTAACAAATTGGGGGCTCGCGTCCGAGATTGAAATTTCTTGTGCATCAAACAATTTTGAATTTAAAAAAAAAAAAAATAAGTTTTCACTGTTATTCAAACAAGTAAAGCCAGCAAAAAGCAACCATGTCTTTTGATCTCAATGAATTCATTGCTTCGCCTTCTCAGGAGCTGTTGAACTTGGCCAAAAAGACAGATTTATTGGATATTGCAGCACATTATGAATTATCTTCAATCAAAAGGTCTATGTTAAAACATGAAATTAAGAATATTTTGATTCAGTTCTTTGTTGATGAAGAAATTTTTGATTCCTCTGCAACCTCTCACATTCTTGTCACTCAGACAGATTTGCAGATGAGAGAATTAGAAATTCAGAGACAACTTGAAATAGAAAAATTAAGGTTAGAGCATGAGGAAAGAATTCGGCTTGAAACATTAGAAAGAGAAGAAAGGTTGCAGAGGCAAAAATTAGAACAAGAAAAAGAAAGACTAGAACATGAAAAATTGAAGTTAGAAAAGGAAGAACGGGTTGAAATAGAAAAAGAAAAATTAAAATTTGAAAAAGAAAGAATTGAAATTGAAAAAGAAGAAAAAGAGAGAGAAAGACAATTTCAAATTAGAATGAAAGAAATTGAAATACAAGACAAGACTAAATCAAAAGTTTTGCCTTTGGACTCAACCAAAGTTTTTGATGTTACTAAACACATCAGACTCGTTCCTCCATTTCAAGAAAAAGAAGTTGATAAATATTTTCCTCACTTTGAAAAAGTAGCTGAAAATTTGAAATGGCCAAAAGAGCATTGGACTTTGCTTCTTCAGAGCGTTGTGATCGGCAAGGCTCGCGAAATTTATACTCAACTTTCTCTTGAGCAGAGCTCAGATTATGACAAAGTAAAAGAAGTTATTCTTAAGGCTTATGAGTTGGTCCCTGAGGCTTACAGGCAGAAATTTAGGAACTGTAGAAAAGAAAATGACAAAACTTATGTTGAATTTGCTAGGACAAAAGAGCAGTTATTTGATAGATGGAGCTCATCAAAGAAAGTAGGCTCTGATCATGGTAAACTAAGACAGCTCATGCTTGTTGAAGAATTTAAAAGGTGCATTAATTCTGACATCAAATCTTTCTTAGATGAAAAGGAAGTCGAAACGTTAGAGGCAGCAGCTCGTTTGGCTGATGATTATGCTTTAACTCATAAGACTTCTTTTGTGCACAAGCCTTTTCCTAAAAAGACCTTTTTCCCTCAGTCAGGTCCAAAATTCAGTCCCAGTAATCCATCTGGCAATTCCAGTCCCTCATATACTCCAAAACCAAAACCCCCTGGTGAAAACAAAGGTCAAAATCCCTTATCTCAGCCCATTTGTAATTATTGTAAGCAAACAGGACATATAATTTCTGAATGCTTACTTTTAAAGAGGAAGAGAGAAAAACAAGAGGGCCCAAAACCCACAGGTCTTACCTCTTTACGGTCAACACCACAGTCTTGTGTTCAGGATCAAATTCCTATTCAGGCCAAAATTTCTGAGACTGATTCTGTTATGGAGATTTATGAACCATTCTTATCAGAAGGTTTTGTGTCACTAAATTGTGACTTTGCCAGTCTACCCCTATTACTATCTTACGAGATACTGGAGCTTCTCAATCCCTTATTTTGGCAGATACCCTGCCATTTTCTGAGAAGACTTCTTCTGGGACAAGTGTCCTTATTCAGGGAGTAGAATGTGGATTTGTTAATGTACCGCTTCATAACATTTATTTGTCCTCAGACTTAATTTCTGGTCCAGTGGCTGTTGGTATTAGACCTTCATTACCTTTTAAAGGTGTTCACTTATTGTTAGGCAATGACCTAGCAGGAGATAAGGTTGTGGTTAATCCACTTTTGACCAACACTCCTTGTGTTGATCAACCGCCTGACCCCATTGAGCAGGAAATTCCTGACCTTTACCCTTCGTGTGCTGTCACTAGGGCTATGGCAAAGAAAGCCATGTTGAATGATGGGAATCAGGACATTGATTTAACTGATACTTTTATAGGTCAGTCTTTTAATGATGAGATTTCAAAATCTCTTTCACCCAGCCTGTCTGACATGCAGACAGACTTTACTCACAACTCATCTGTGTCCAACTCAGACCACTCCTCTTCATTTTCAAATGACAAAGGTCATGACCTTCTGTCAAGGTCACAGCTTTGCAAAGAACAACACAGTGATCCTGAGATCTCACCTTTATTTGAAAGGGTTTTAGATGAGAATGACATGTCCCAGGTTCCTGTTTGCTATTATGTCAAAAATGACATTTTGATGAGAAAATGGCGTCCTCCTGATGTCTCAGCAGAAGACGAGTGGACTGTTAACCACCAAATTGTGGTTCCAAGGGTTTATCGCCCTGAAATTTTAAACTTGGCCCATGAAACTCCCATGTCAGGTCATTTAGGTGTAAACAAGACCTATCACAAGATTCTTAATCATTTCTACTGGCCAGGGTTAAAATCTGATGTTTCTAAACATTGCAAATCTTGCCATACATGTCAAATGGTAGGAAAACCTAATCAAACTATCCCTAAAGCCCATTTGCAGCCAATTCCTGCATTTGAGGAACCTTTTAGCAGAATAATTATTAATTGTGTAGGTCCTTTACCCAAAACAAAGTCAGGTTGTGAATATCTTTTGACCATAATGTGTGCTTCCACACGTTTCCCAGAAGCCATTCCAAATAGGAATATCAAGACAAAGACCATAGTTAAGGCTCTTGTGAAGTTTTTCACATTTGTAGGTCTCCCTAAATCTGTCCAGTCAGATCAAGGATCTAATTTTATGTCAGGAATATTTCAGCAAGTGATGCATGAATTAGGTATTAAGCAATATCGGTCATCAGCATATCATCCTGAAAGTCAAGGTGCCTTAGAACGATTTCATCAAACACTGAAAAACATGATCAGATCTTACTGCTTTGACACTGAAAAGGATTGGGATGAAGGCATTCATTTGCTGTTATTTGCTGCTAGGGAATCTGTACAAGAATCTCTTGGTTTCAGCCCATTTGAGCTTGTATTTGGTCACACAGTTCGTGGACCACTGAAACTTTTGAAAGAGAAATTTCTTTCTGATGATATCAGTTCTTTGAATTTGCTTCAGTATGTTTCTGACTTCAATAACAGATTGTCAAAAGCCTGTGAAGCTGCTCGGTCCAATCTCAAATCAGCTCAAAACAAAATGAAATTTCACTATGATGAAAATGCCAGGGAAAGAGATTTTAAACCTGGAGAGAAGGTACTTGCTCTTTTGCCAATTCCTGGCAGACCTCTGCAGGCCAGATATTATGGCCCTTACACTGTTGATAAAAAACTCAGTGATGTAAATTACATTATCAACACACCTGGGAGGCGCAAGCAAAAACAACTATGTCATATTAATATGTTGAAAAAGTACATTGATAGGGATGATTCAGTAGTTTCACCAATAAGTGTAGTAAATTCTGTCCCTCAAGAACAATCTGAAATGGATTCTGAGGATATGAACTTTATAAAATCTGATTCCTCATCATCAAAACTCCAGAATTCTGACATCTTAAAGGATCTCGACCAGAAACTGTCACACCTGGATCCAGTCGAGAGACTTGAACTGAAACAGTTAATTCTTGAATATGAGCACTTATTTCCGGACATTCCAACCAGGACTGACAGAATCTTTCATGATGTTGACATTGATGGCGCAAAGCCTGTGAAGCAACATCCATATCGAATGAACCCTGTGAAACAACAGTATCTCAGGGAAGAAATTCAATATTTGCTGGAAAATGATTTTATAGAACCAAGTCAAAGTGACTGGAGTTCTCCTTGTATTCTGGTGCCAAAACCTGATGGAACTTTTCGCATGTGTACAGACTATCGAAAAGTTAATTCTGTGACTATAACAGATACATTTCCAATCCCACGTATTGATGACTGTATTGATCAAATTGGACAAGCCAAATATGTTACTAAATTTGATCTTCTGAAAGGATTTTGGCAAATTCCTTTGACAGACAGAGCTAAGGAGATTTCGGCATTTGTTACACCAGATGGACTCTATCAGTATAAGGTTATGCCATTTGGTATGAAAAACTCTCCAGCAACGTTTCAGAGACTTATAAATAGCTTGACATCTGATCTGGGTGGTTGTAAAGCATATATCGACGATGCAATCATCTTCAACGATGAATGGAAACTACATCTACAAACTATCAGAGAATTCTTTCAAAGACTTAGTGATGCAAAATTGACAATCAATTTAGCAAAAAGTGAATTCTGTCATGCAAATTTGACATTTCTAGGACATGTTGTGGGTCAAGGTCAGGTTAAACCTGTAGAAGCTAAAGTGGAGGCTATCTCGGATTTTCCTGTACCTACATGCAAAAGACAACTGATGCGCTTTCTTGGTATGGCAGGATATTATAGGAAGTTCTGTAATAACTTCTCTGTAATTGCAGAGCCCTTGACAAATTTACTAGGTAAAGGAAAGAAATATATTTGGAATGAAGACTGTCAAAAGTCCTTTGATAAGTTACAGGCCATACTTAAGAGTGCTCCAGTTCTCTTAGCACCAGACTTCAACAAAGCATTTAAATTGGCGGTAGATGCTAGTGACGTTGGTGCAGGCAGTGTTTTGGTTCAGGAAGATAATGATGGTGTGGATCACCCTGTTTGTTACTTTTCTAAGAAGTTTAACAAACATCAGAGAAATTACTCTACTATTGAAAAAGAGTGTTTATCTCTCATCCTTGCTATTCAGCAATTTGAAGTGTACTTATCTTCTTCAGCCACACCAATTGTTGTCTTCAGTGATCACAATCCACTGACCTTCATTCATAAAATGAAGAACAAGAATCAGCGGTTACTCAGGTGGAGTCTCATGTTGCAGGAGTACAATCTTGAGATCAGACATATCAGAGGAAAAGATAATATCATCCCAGATGCACTTTCAAGAGCCTAAATTTGGCTATTACTACATGATGTCTGGATTAGTACTGATATATATACAGTGTATATGCATTAAACTTAATTTTGTTTCATAACAATTGGTCATATGGCAAAAGAAAGCTTTATTTCATAAAACTTTCTTTTCCTTGAAGAGGGGAAGTGTTATGAATATGGTGTTTAATTTGGTGTAAATATTTTCTTTTACCATGACTTTGCAGTTTTTAGATGTTTACTAGGTTTGAAATAAACAAGTTGTTTACATAATACTTTAGAACATTCTGGAATAACTATTTTTAGTACTGAGAAAATATTAGACCTTTCTGTTGTAAACATTAAGAATCTTCTGGTATGAAATTATGTCAGAATTGAGTACTTTTTGGTAAGATCTATTTTTGGTTAATTCCGGAATGTTCCTAGATAGTATATAAAGAGGACAGATTTTCATTTAGTTCATCTTTGTAAGTTTCACCAGTCTATAGTTAAATAAGTTATACTGGAATTTAAACAAATTGGATTATTTTTGTGACTATTGGAAATATTCATGTGCTCATACAGACTTTATTTTCTGGGATCAGAAATTATTAAAGGACTTGTATTTTAAATTCTGAGGGACATTCAGACTAAAATAAGGTATCTTAAATTACATATTTTCTTGATTAACAAATGACTGTTTTATTTTGATGTACATGTAAATAAATTTTTTTAAGTTTAAAAACAGGCTTGTTGCTGGTTTACTTCCATCTTTTTGTTACCTCCGCCAGGTCGTAACAACTTGAAGATAAAATGGACATAAATAGAGATTGTCCGGGCCATAACTTCTACATTTACAGATGGATTTTAAAACAGTTTGGCGCAATTGTTCTCCTTGATGAGTAGAAGTGCCATTTGGATCATACGTTCAGGTAGGTCCAAGAACAAGGTCACACTTGAAGATAAAATGGACATAAATAGAGATTGTCCGGGCCATAACTTCTGCATTTACAGATGGATTTTAAAACAGTTTGGCGCAATTGTTCTCCTTGATGAGGAGAAGTGTCATGTGAAACATTTATTCAGGTTGGTCCTAGGTCAAGGTCACACTTGAAGGACAAATGAAAAAATTATCATAAGTAGAGCTTGTCCAAGCCATTTCTTCTACGTTTATGCATGGATTTCAAAATGATTTGGCACAATTGTTCTCCTTGATGAGTAGAAATGTTTGTTCAGGTTGGTCCAAGGTCAAGATCACACTTAAAAGTCAGATGATAAAATTGTCATAAATTGAGCTTGTCATGGCCATTAGTTCTCCTTGTTTTCCTTAATGAAAAATTTAAAAAAGAAATATGCTGTATAAGCATAATATTGTTTTGGCTTCTTTCTAATAAGTGTGTGAAACACTCACCTTGATTTATAGGTTACTAAAGCAAACAGCGGGCTCGACAAGTTGTCCCTGGACAACCATCTAGTTTATTAGAACTAGTGCATTTACAGGGAACTCCGTTAGGTGCCTACTAACTGTAATAATTTCGTACAGCCTTACAACTTAAGCGAACCACAAAATGGTTTTACATTGGGGTTTCTCTGCATGGACATCCTAAATATATTTACAATATCAAATATTCTAGAACCATGTTGGAAACGTCCTTTTATTCCTTCTTTACTCCTAGTTGCATTTATGGACATGAATTTGCTTGAAAGGTCTAATAACGTCTGTGGACACAAAGGTTCACAGTAGGCAGTGAAAAAAGCTAATAAACAGAACTTTATTAAACTGTCATGAATCATCTCCAACAATGATTAAGGTGTATGGGGACGCTTCAATTTTTTTTCTTATTTGAACCGCGACACAAGAAAACAAACAAAGTGGTTGTGGGCCCAGCGCATACTCAGATCAGCCTCGGCATCCGCCCAGTCTGATCAGAGTATTAACTGTCTGCATGGAGATAGTTTAGACTCTTGGTTACCCTTTAAGCGCAGAGTAAAGACTAGATACTTAGCTATGGTTTAAGCCCAAAGCGAAGACTCTGATCAGACTGGGCGAATGTACAGGCTGATCTGAGTATCTGCTGGGCGCACATGCCACTTTTATGGTTTTCTCGTGTCGGCGCTTATTTGTTCTACAAAGTGGAACACCTTAAATAACTTCCTGTTTGCATCACTTCCTGCAATATATTTCCAAACTGCGGTCTATTCTGAAAGGAAAGAGCCTGATTCTAAATCCTAAGGAAGTAAACTGTTTTTTTTCTTTGAAGCTGACCCAGTAGCTATAAAACTGAGAGAATTTCTTCCCATGAAAGGTACCACTTTTTAACATTATTAGTTTTGTAAATGCAGGGTTATTGCTAATACGAATTCTGTATTGGCGTTGGAAAATGTGCCCTGCTTCGAGTGAGTACAACCGTACAATTAAGTGGTATAATGTTACCTTACCCAATATTTTGTTGAAAAATGGCCCAGTTTTCCCACTCATTTTTTTTCAATTTTGTGGTTTGGTAGTTCCGGAGTGAAGAGGTTTTGTACCTCAATAAAGCGGTTTCTTCTCTACTTTACTGCTACTTCATCTTATATAAATCAGTATGAAACTTTGCAGGCAGGCTACATGGAAAACGGTTGATCACCTGGCTGTTGCTGGTGATGTCTTTGGTAGTGTCTAATTTTTTGGAACATTTCAAGAAAAAATCATGAAAAATAAATGTAATCGATCGTATTATTTCGGGAAATCTTACATTGTATGTTACAGGACAAGATAAAAAATCCCCGTTAGTTTCCAAGCAAAACCATGTTTAAGTTAAAAAATATTCCCAAAATAAACTAACCCCATATAACACCTGCTGCAAGCACAGCCGGTCCTTGCCCTACTAGTTATTTTCCTATTATTCCGGTTCTACCATAGAGTAATGCCAACAAAATGCGCAGATGGAATGGCAACTGTGTGGACCTTAATCAGATTGGTTTCTAAGGAGCAGTCTGATCTCGGCTTCCACTGTTTGTCAGACCTGTCTGCCCGAGAACTTAAGAGTCGAGTTAAGGTAGCTAAAAGATGAATATTTGAGCCGCGACATGAGAAAACCAACAAAGTGGTTGTGGGCCCAGCGCAGACTCTGATCAGCCTGGGAGTCCGCCCAGTCTGGTCAGACGCTTTGCTAAGTGCTTAACGGATAGCTAAGGGACTCAGCTACCTCCATGCGGACAGCGAAGACTCTGATCAGACTGGGCGGATGCCCAGGCTGATCTGAGTCTGTGCTGGACGCACGACCACATTGTTGGTTTTGTCACGTCGCGGCTCATTTGTGGCCTACATGAACTAACTACTATTGCAAATGTTCCTGCCACACAGAATGTTCATGTGTTTTTGATCACCATTCATTGTACTGAAGATATCAGCTAAAAGCTTTTAAGAATATTCACCTGATGATCTGAATTTCGGAGAAATTTCTTTTTGCTGAATGCAACGAACAAGATCACAAGCTAAGTCAGACGGTTACAGTCTAATGTTTCTTTTATTGTCCATAATGTTCTTTAAAGCCGCCTTTCCGTTCAAACAGAGTTACCCGTATTTCGTTTTCGAGTAAAACTAAGAGCGTACATACTTCAAATAAATCTTTAACTGCTCTTGAGGGAATTATATGATACAATTACATGTTACTAAATCAGTCCATAGGAAATTACATTTACATTACCAGTTTGTCATCCTACGCGTCGGATATATGGGTGTAGGTCAAAATTAGTCAAAATTTTGTTGAAAATCGCGACATGCAAGAAAAATTACGGTATAGTGTTTTTAATTGCTTTTGATGTGTCAGTGAAACAAAAACTAACTTAATGTCATTAACATTAAGTTAGTTTTTGTTTCACTGACACATCAAAAACTGACTCATTTTTGAAAATTCCTATAAGGCGAATGAATACTTCCAGGAAAAGAAACTCTGCTATTGTTTAACTCCCCTTTCAATGGCGGCCAACGCATAGAAGAAAGATTTGTTCCCTTACATAGAAAAAGACTTTCATTGTGAGTCGATCCCAAATTTGAAAGAGTCTTCTTATCCGAAGAAGCACCCAAGAAGTATTATCTTAATGCTGAGTAGTAACCGATATGTTTTTCCGTCATTTTTACAGAAGAAAATAGTATTTTCTTTTGTGAAAATGACGGAAAAACATAGCGGTTACTATTCAGCTTAACGTACGTCAGATTTTGAAGTTAGTGGATAATTTGTAGTGTACATATACAAGGGAACAGAGAGTAATACTGCATTCGAAACTCTTAGAACAGAAAGGAATACTGCATTTGAAGCTCTTAAAACTGCATTCGAAGCTCTTAGAACAGAAAGGAATACTGCATTCCAAACTCTTAGAACAGAAGGGAATACTGCATTCGAAGCTCTTAGAACAGAAAAGAATACTGCATTCAAAGATCTTAGAACAGAAAAGAATACTGCATTTAAAGCTCTTAGAACAGAAAAGAATACTGCATTCGAAGCTCTTAGAACAGAAAGGAATACTGCATTCGGAACTCTTAGAACAGAAGGGAATACTGCATTCGAAGCTCTTAGAACAGAAAAGAATACTGCATTCAAAGATCTTAGAGCAGAAAGGAGTACTGCATTTGATGCTCTTAGAACAGAAAGGAATACTGCATTCGAAACTCTTAGAACAGAAAGGAATACTGCATTTGAAACTCTTAGAACAGAAAGGAATACTGCATTCAAAGCTCTTAGAGCAGAAAGGAATACTGCATTTGATGCTCTTAGAACAGAAGGGAATACTGCATTCGAAACTCTTAGAACAGAAAGGAATACTGCATTTGAAACTCTTAGAACAGAAAGGAATACTGCATTCGAAACTCTTAGAACAGAAAGGAATACTACATTTGATGCTCTTAGAACAGAAAAGAATAAAGGAATACTGCAGACGAAGCTCTTAGAACAGAAGGGAATACTGCATTCGATACTCTTAGAATAGAAAGGAATACTGCATTCGAAGCTCTAAGAACAGAAAGGAATAGTGCATACGAAGATCTTAATAAGAGCTTCGAATGCAGTATTCCTTTCTGTTCCTTTTTATGTCATATTTGACTGCATTCACGGATTGTTCGTATGTAAAAAGTATGCAAAGACCAGGAACTGAAACAATCAAAATCCAAATCCAGCCCTCAAACCATAGTTGGAAACAACTAAGATTACAAATAATCAAGATACAGAGAACATATGGCCAACCGAGTGAGCAGCTTGTTCCCAAAAGGTGGCCACTCAGCAACCCAAACCGAACCAAAAATAATAATAACATACATAAGGTAAAACATCACAGAAACTCTGACACCAAAAACAGGCAACAAAGAACCACAACAGAACTACCGCCTTGGAACGGTCAGTAATGAAAGTGCCTTTTGATAGAATTTTGATGACGTCGCTCTTCTTTTAAGAATTTCTTCCTCTCTGCAATTTAATTTATTCGGTATGGAAATTATTAAAAAAAATTGTTTATTTGAGTTGTTAGTTCATCTGAAAAAGTAATTAAATGTTAATTTGCACATCATCCAGCAGTTTTAAATGCATATGAGGAAAAAATTATAAATTAAACCCTTTGTATGATAAATGTTTAAAAAACGAAGTAGCAGGTGCAATCACAGAAATATTGGCTGCAAATCAAGCATTTCAGCTTTGATATACGTTAGAAATATGGTTTTCTAGGTTATCTTCGAAATTGCTACTAAAATGTTTATAATGATCATAAAATGACTGATTACGAAGACAGAATGTTACTTGTTATGCACGCTCCGTTTTCTTTCCAGATGCGTTGTTTCTCTTCCTTGGTTGTCCTATTGTCATGAATCAATTCTTAGCTGAACAAGCTTCCAAAAATCAAAAACAAACAGGACCTACGTTCTAGATAAGCAACCTGGGAAATATCATTTCTTATTATGTCAGTGCTTCATTGACAGAGTTTAAAATATGCCTTGCTTTACAATATGGTAAACATTGCAAAATGAGAAGAAAATAGTAACACATGGCTTAAATGATATAATTGATGACAAATAACTGTGAGCGTCAGAAATTAGCGCTACCCTTATGCCACTTTCTGATGTAATCAGTGAAATAAGTATGAGTTTATACCAATAAGTTTATTATAAGGTGCCAGTGCATTGCACTTAAAGACAAATATTCTTGTATATTGGGTCTCATAATCCTATTATGCAACATTCTAGTGTCACTGCTGTTTCATCAAAGGAATAACCCTGTCTCACATAGGTAATGACATAACAGGGTCATAAAACCAATAAGAACTGAGGGTGTGTTCTATATAGTATAGAATATTTGTCTTTAAGACTTGTAAAGATGGCAATTATACGGAAATGACTTCATTGATTTGTGTTTTAATGTATTGGAACTTACTAAAAGTATAAACATTTGAGTCTTATGTACTGTAAATGTGGTCAACTGATAACAGTCTGTTGGTATTGGAAAGATCATCTTGGGTCCGTGTACAAAAAATGCAAAAACTGTCGACTGTACAGGAAGATATTTGAGAAGCGGAGACCATGGCTCACTTTTGACCGTTGTCCAAGGTCACTGATATTTACATATTTTTCTCCATAGCCACTAGGTCTATTGAGACAAACATTTTGTTTAACCTCCACGGGTCAGTAGAACCAAAGTGTATTTAAACAGTAGTGGTCATTGGTTATCCAAGAAAGCTATCATGTCCAAATATGGTAAAAACCTTGGTCCGTGATCCGAGACGCCTGCCTGCTCAGAGTATTTGATTAGCTCGGAAGGTAGACGCACCATCATATTCTTTCGACTTTCATTTAAATCAGTAATACCGATAAATCTAATAGTCGTAAACATGCATAAACCTGATACGTTTACGTCGATACTCTTATTTTTTCAGTTATGCTGCTCAACAGCAAGGTCAGACAAACACTTCTCATTAATGTCCAATTATTAGCCACAACCTACTGTATGACTATCATTGTTTCGTAACAGACTCCTTTAAGTCTCATCTGAGGATGCGTTAACAGACCATAACTTCGTATTACATTTTATTGCCGTCTGGGGAATGAAATTGGTAGCATAAAGTGACACTTAAACTCTCCACTTTGAAATGAAAGTGAAATGGTAATTTAGGCACTACACCCAAATTTCTACACTGACCATTTCAATTGAAACTGACTTAAAGGGCAGGGAGACGTTAACACATTTGCAGAAGATAGAATTTTTAATTTTCAACTGGGATTGCAATTGCGCGATTTTCAGACGTGTTCAGCTACCTTCATGCGGACAGCGAAGACTCTGATCAGACGGGGCGGATGCTCTGGCTGATCTAAAAGTAAAAAGTATGCAAAGACCAGGAACTGAAACAATCAAAATCCAAATCCAGCCCTCAAACCATAGTTGGAAACAACTAAGATTACAAATAATCAAGATACAGAGAACATATGGCCAACCGAGTGAGCAGCTTGTTCCCAAAAGGTGGCCACTCAGCAACCCAAACCGAACCAAAAATAATAATAACATACATAAGGTAAAACATCACAGAAACTCTGACACCAAAAACAGGCAACAAAGAACCACAACCGAACTACCGCCTTGGAACGGTCAGTAATGAATTACTGGGGGGCTTAAATCGATTTTACAGGCCCAACCTCACCCTCAGTTTCTGAAGTGGTACAAAACATTCAGTTGGTTGTTCGGTTCGCATGATAACCCTCTAACTCGTCTAAGTCTGCGCTGGGCGCACCACCACATTGTTGGTTTTCTCGTGTCGCTGCTAAAATGTAGGTACCCCCAAAAGACCGCAATCACAAAACACTACCCACCCAATTGTTTTAATTGTCGTTGCTAGCTGTTAGTTGATTTGTCATGGATGGATGGGGTTCTCTTCACACTGATCGGGGATGGTGTGATGCTGGATGTTTTACATAACAATTGAACTGCCGGCTGAATATATAAAACATGACCGCCAGCTATGTCATACGTTTACATAATAATGATCCTTTTATTGTCCATTATGTTCCCAATAGCTGCCTTTTCGGTTAAAAAGACTCTCCCGTGTCTCGTTTTTTTCATAGCTAAGAGCACACATGTTTCAAATAATCCTTTCGCCGCTCTTGAGGGAAATATATTCAAACCATGAACATGTCACTGAATCAGTCTGTATGAAATTACATTTATAATACAAGTTTGCCATCCTACGGGTCGGATAAAATGATGTTAATCAAGATTTAGATATACCATTTTTTCTTGAAAATCGCGGCATGCAAGAAAAAAAAAATAGATACTTGCTTTTAAATTGCTTTGAATGTCTAAATGAAACAAAATTTGAGAGGGGGGGGGGGAGGAATGAATTAAACCCATTGTATATTAAATTATGGAAACACATGGTAGCAGGTGCATTCACGGAAATATTGGCTTCAAATCAAGCGTTTTTGCCTTTGATATGTGTTAAGAATATGGTTTTCTTGTTTATGTTCACAATTAATATTTAATAACGATTATAAAATAATGATAACGAAGACAGAATGATACTTATTTTGCAATTTCCACGTTCATTCTCGTTGCATTGTTTCATTGTCTTGTCATGAAATAACTCATAGCGAAAACAAGTTTATTAATCAAAAGAAAAAAAAAACAAAAAAAAAAAAACAAGGACTACTTCCTAGATAAGCAACCAGGGAAGTTATCTACTTGTTAGGTCAGTGCTTCATTTGCAGAGTTTAAAATATGCGTTGCTTTTAATGCATGGTAAGGAAAAGAGTAAACATTTCAAAACGACAAGAAAATAGAAACACAGGACTTAAATAAGCTAATTTTTGACAAACAACTGTAAGCGGAAGACCTTAGTGCTACCCTTATGCCACTTTTTGGTTAAATTAGTGAAATAAGTATGACTGCTATACCAATAAGTTTATTGTAAGCGTAGCAGTGTGTTCACCGTAAGACTTGTAAAGATAGCAAGTATACGGGAATGACATTAAAATTTCTGTTAACCAAAACCAAATGGCCATGATATTGAAAGGTGAGGATGTAAAAAGCAGTTGGTAGTTATGTACTGTCAGAAGTGGTCATATGATAACCGTCGGTTTAAGGAAATATCACCTTGGGTTCATGTGCTTTTATACAGGAAAATGCTGTCGATTTCTCTGATACTATTGGAGGCAAATGAAATGAGTACAGGACGATGTTTGTGAAGCAGAGGCAATGGCTAATGTTTGACCATTGTCAAAAGTCACTGATATTTACTTCTTCTTCTCCAAAGCCACTAGGCCCATTTGAGGCAAAAATGTTATTGAACCTCTACGGGTCAGAAGAACGAAAGTGTATTCAAACAATAGTGATAACATTCAAGCTGTATTGTCCAAATATGGCAAGATGCCTGCTTGCTCACAGTATCGCATTAGCTCAAAAGATAAATGCATCGACATATATAAACTTAGCGATTCAGAGCCTCAAGTGCCTCTTATTTAAATCAGTTTTATCCAATAGTCATAATTCAACACATAAATCTGACAAACACACCGAGGGCTCAGTGCAAGATTATGCTAACTCACTATTATTCACAAATTCACTTTTTTGCTGTTTTGAAAATTTGATGGTCAAATACAGTCTGTGAAAATATTTAGATTTGTGTTTTTACAAAAAAAGCTTTTATTCCTAATTTTAAATTAGTCGAAATGCCAAATAAGTTTAATCTTTAAAGCAAGACTAGTCTGACTTCATTGAGGCGAATTGGATTTTAGTGAGCATGCTATGGATGAATGGCTATATTTTCAGTTTTACAAATTCAGATATAAATTCTCATTTTCTTTAACTGTTTATAGCTTTATGTACAGTGTTTTCTTAACACTCTAGTACTTAGTTTTTCAATAGTAAAACATGGAATATATTCGTTTTATAATATTTTTCTCATTTTTCTTAGAGCAATCTTGAGATGGATTTTAAGTTAGCATAGTTTTGCACTAACAAGAAAAAGTTACATAAGTTGTTCTTTTTAAATGTTTATAGTTGTTATATAGCTATTTCACAGCTCATACTTTTTGTGTTTTTACATTCAAACTATAAAAAAATGTTAAATTGTTCTTCATGTTTATAGTTGTTATATAGCTATTTCACAGCTCATACTTTTTGTGTTTTTACATTCAAACTATAAAAAAAATGTTAAATTGTTTTTCATAATGAACTTATTTTGTGAATTGTAAAAAGTAGTCTATCTCAAGTTAGACTGGCCTTGCGCTAAGCTTTTCATCGCAAAAGTAGTCTAATTTAAAGAGTAACTACACTTCAGGAACTGACTGAATCAGATCCCAACCCTATCCCCAACATCAAAGGGAAAGATTGACAAAGACATCCCAACCAACAATAAATTACAAGTCAACTGGAGCTTAAGTCTTCAAGGCACGCTAAGCAGTGTAATCGGTTACCTGTTACCTGGAGCGAGTATTTATGTGAATGCAGTTATTTCCCTTAGACCCGCGGAGCGATAGGCAATAATCGATATTAGGAGTGTCATATCGATGGCCATATCCCAGGATTTGTATAGGTGTTGAACTTCTTTGAAGCCGGGTGTGCCATCACTGTTTGATATTTTATCAGCATAATAATATTACGAAGGAGCTAGAGGGAAACATTTTTAATTTTCAACAAGATGGGTTTTCTTTTTCTCAGATCAAATCAATTTACTTTTCTCAGTTCTGACAACAAAAACATAAAACAACAATACTTATAATAATGAAATTATAATATTTCGATCACTCTTTGACGGTCTCATCTTTATGGAAAAATTAAGCCTGATACAGATACCCATCCACCCACATAGTTTTTTTTCTTTTACCCCGCCCATCGAGGCTCGCGAAATATATTGGCTGTCTTCTGCGGCAGAGCTGCTAGACCTGAGTAGCATTTATCCCAGACCGAGTAATACTAGTAGTCCTACAAATTCAGAGGCATTATCTCGACATGGCTAAAATATTGTTTACTGGGACGTTAAACCACAATTCAACAGCAACGACAATAGTTTTCTTTTGACAAAATTGTGTTCAAAAGTTTTATACAAATGCCGTCTTTCGGCATGTCGCTAAGCTGCGATATTTAAAACATGTAAGATTAAACATTAAAAGTTGCCGATAATTTATACGTTTTTCTGCGAACAAAAAAAAAAAAAATGAGCCGCGAAACCACAAAACAAACAAAATGGCATGTGCGCCCTAACACTCAGATCAGCGTGGGTATCCGCCCAGTCCGATCAGAGTCTTCGCTGTCCGCACATAGGTACAAATTGGTTATCCCGCCGAGGCCGATCTAAGACTTCGCAGGGCGCTATGGCACTGTGTTTGTTTTGTTGCGACACGGCTAAAATAACTTTTTATACAGTTAAAATCATCAAAGCACGATCTTTAACACATATCGGATTAAATATCGAAATACTGAATTTCATTGCCGTTGGCAGGTGTTAATTTTGAAATCGCAAATTGTTTTGACAATACATGAGACCGAATTTTTCACACCTTCCGACACAGATGGCATGTCGATGACGGGGCTCAGTAGGTTACTCAGTCGATGACTTTAGCAAATAATTAAATGAGCCGCGACATGACAAAACCAAAACAGGTGCATGTGCACTCAGCGAAGACTCAGATCAGCCTCGGCATCCGCCTAATCTGATCAGAGGGTCCACTGTCGGCATGGAGGTAGCTTAGGGTATTAGCTACCCTTTAATCGCACAGCAAAGACTGGGTACCTGCCTTGGCTGATCTGCGTCTTCGCCGGGCGCACATTCCACTTTGCTGGTTTATCATATCGCGTCTCGTATGACGAAAATTATGAAAATGACTAGAAAAAAGTGACCTGGCCTTGGCCGGACCACTGATGAGTGCTTTGTATCTATTAATTGTTCTTTTCGTATTTCTGGCTATTTTTAGTTCTAACTAAATTTGATTACAACATGAGAACAGCTTGCTAATTTTAAATGGTAAGCGCATAGGCACAGCCTGATTTGATCACACATGTTTAAATATTTTGATCTGAAATTCGGATCAATTTGGTTTGAGCAGAAACACGGGTTAGGTTGTATAAATTAATACTAAATTGACAAATTATCAACTGATCATAGACTCAGACCAGTGTTTCGCAAGTGCACAAGCTGGTCTGAGTCAGTTTGCATATTGATAAATCTCTATTGTGCAAACTAAAATATATTTTGTAATTCATGCCCGAAATTGATAATAACTAATTCCATAAATTGAATGTTGCAGCTTTATATTTTTCTTAACATTTATCTTTGTTTATTTCAAGATGAGTTAAAAGATGACAATTACGATAACTGTTAGGAAGTAATATCGGATTCTATGATCGTTAGTCGATTAATGCACGCGTACTAAACATGTTACTTATACTGTATATATACTTTATCTTATTATCATTGTACTCCGATCAGCTTGCGCAAACTGGTAGTCACTATTCGGTCTTATCAGTCTGCACATATCAGAGGTTGATAACATTGGCAGATGCACAGTACTAAGTATTCATTTAAGCAGAAAAAAAACGAAAATAGCAACAACAAAAAAATATCTTTAAATATTCCTTTCTAGCTCCACTTAAAACAGTCTATCAAAGGGACAAAGTTACATAATGAACAGAAATATTACAAATAAAGTTAAATATAAAAAATATTTTACCCTGTGAAAGACAAACCATATTTCGGTTTCTTTGATAAATACGCCCCCACACTCAAATAAATTTCAATCAAAACTGTTAGCGCAAACACAAGAAATTATATAATAACTAAATTAACATCACCATAAAATATGTAATTATTTGTTTGCATAGTTGTTGTTTTTTTAGCTTATTAAGAGATTTTTTTTAAACTACAATTAGTCGATTAACTGTCTTTTTGTGTTTGAGTGTCACACATAAGAGTTTAGGGACTTCTTTCTCCTTTTTTTCCTTTCTTGCGTTCTTCGTTCCTTCTTTCTTGCTTAATCAGACTTTATAAATATTGTTCCTTGCTTAATTAGATCATAAAAATCACACATGAAATATATAAACAAAACACGAATACCAAGAAAGGATGTGGTGTAAATCTTTGCTCAATATAGGCGGATTCGGGCTCAGACTATTTGAGACATAATTACTCGTATGAGCGAGGTTTTATCGAAACGCGACTTTCTGTATGTTTAGAGATCCATGGAAGATACTTATAGTATACTTATTTTGTAATGAATTACATCAATGTAAACCTTATAAAAATCTCTCGATGGTGATAACTTATAAAAGTTTTACAGAAAATTCGATCATTTTCAAATTTTAGGCTGAACATAGCTTCTTGGGCATTTTCGACATAATTCGTATATAATTTCAAGTGATTGATGCTTCAAACTTCAAAAGCCGATGGAAGTATCAAAACATGAAGTTATTTTATATATTTTTACACCATATTAATGGACAAAGACTGAAGTTTATGTTCATAACTTATAAAAAATTGTCGTAATATCATATATGTATTTAATTTTACATTTTACATTATATTCCAATGTAATTGTATATAGCATTCGACAGGATTTCAACAGGCAAGCTCTCGGATAAACCCGTAAGTCGCTATCGGTAATTTCCGCCGTATTGAAGCATAAAGTTCCCTATGGATAAGCCGAGTCAGCAGCTCTTTCCCAAATAGATGGCAACTCAGCTATCTTTATTAAACTAAATAATTTAGACCAACAGACGGGTTACAACGGACTAAGCAAATTATACGAAAAACATTTAACAATTATTTTTACCTTTTTTCTATTTTTATGATAGAAGGATTACACTGAGAACACAATAAATTAAACAGCACCGAACATAAAACAAATGCAACCGCAACAAACGTACCGCCTTGGAACGGTCAGTTATAACTACTGGGGGGTTTAAACCGGTTTTACTGGGCCCAAACCTTCACCTTCACCCTCCGCTGCGGTGCACACAATTAGTTGGTAGTTCGGTTCGTATGGAGGTCCCCTAACTCATCAGAGAGTCATCACGGTCAACAATTAAGATCAAGAAAAGACCGTGATGAAGCAAGGAGGAGGACTCGACAGCCAAAACGTGTTGAGACACCCGGAGATCCCTGGGGCGTCAACAACACCACTGGAGTACTGGAGCAAAAGAAGACCACCAGTTGAACCCCGGTGGGCCAAGAAACAGACAAACATCCGGCCCCAACCAACTAATATATAGCTTTATGTAGGGGCTATCACAGAGTCTGAACCCCGACCCACCGGCGTGCAATTAAAGAGGACAGCAAAGTTGTCAACCGTGATTGGGTTAACCACTAAGCATGCAGACTGTCGCATTACATCTATGTTATAGCCAATGCGTTTAAATCGTATGATAATTTTCTTAAATTGATCGGGAAATTCTGTTTTCCCTAACATTAATGTCCCATTTTCAGCTACAACCTACTCTATGAGTGGCATTGTTTTGTAACAGACTCCCTTGTGCCTCATCTGAGGATGCGTTAACAGACCATAACTTTAAATAACAATATACTGTCGTCTGGGGAACGAAATCGATAGCATAAAGTGACACTTAAACTGGCACCGCTTACTTTGAAATGAGAGTGAAGTGTTTATTATAGGACATACGGCAAAATTACTGTAATGGTCATAGCAACTGAATGAAAAGATGGATGACTTGCGGTTTTACGTTCTTTTCGACAGTTTTTTCATTCATATCAGGATGATGTAAGGTGCCAATGAAAGGCTTATGGAGTGGTACCCCGTTTACCATGACGATAGCAACAGAAACAAACCTTAAAGATAATGGAGATATTACTTAATTCGCGGCTCAAATGTCGATACCCAGAAAAAAAAACACAACCACAAAGCACTACCGACCGCAGAAAACACAAGGAGAGACAAAACGTCAAAAAAAATCATTTATCATATGACGTCGCTGGTATTCAGCGGATAACGTTGTGTCATATAAATCGTATGACAATACGTGTAATAACACTTTGGCACGCACACGTAACATCATTGATTACGTCTGTGTCAACTATGCGTTTTCTTCCTGAAACAAATGTTCATTCTGAAGGCGATAAAATCCCATCTTAAAAGGTCATATGATAAACAGAATTTTACATTGGTAGTCATTTTATATGAAAATTTATGAAACATGCTGAAGGCTTGTTTCATAAAGGACCAGTGGCCATAAGGGTTTGTTCCTGGTACAATTATAATTGAACAATATTTTGTGAACAATTAGCCCTTTGTTAGGGTCGTTCATCCATAAAAAGCTTAAGTAAAATGGAGCTTTGGTTTTGTGTTCACTGTCTCTTAAAAGTGGGTGGGGAAATTCCATACCAGTCGACCCTAATAAAACTTATTGGTAATTTACGGTCTTCCAATAATAGATTGACTAAATATTGTAACATATAATAAATGAACAGTAGACACACTTTAAGATGCTAAAAGGTTTCTGTGTCGACTACATATCTATGCTAAAACATATCACTTTATTTGCAATTTTTAGATTTTTGTATATATTGCACCTACCAACTTTGCGGAAAACCACAACGTATCTCCATCAATCAATCGAATTGCCAATCCTTTGGTGCTAGTATTTGTCAATGACTGGACATTGCAGAATTATGAGCATTTTTTATGCCCCCAACTTCGAAGAAGTTGAGGGGGCATATTGCTTTGGGCTTGTCCGTCCGTCCGTCCGTTCGTTCGTTCGTTTGTTCGTTCGTTCGTTACGTCCGTCCGTAACACTTTGGGTATGCTCTGTAACTTAGGAACTGTAAAGGCTGGGGTCTTGATATTTCATAGATGGATAGATAATAAAAAGTTAGTGAACCCGTATTTTTTTTCTTTTCCGTCAGCCATGTACTTTCAGAGTTATGCCCCTTTTTTTGAAAAATGAAATGTAAGTTTGTTAGCAAAATTTTGGAAAAAGTATTTGAGCTAGGTTGTTCATATTTGGCATACTGGTAGGACCTAAGGTGTAGGTCACCTGATTAACTTTTGGGCTAATTTCGTAAAAAAATGACTGAATTATGCCCCTTTGTTAACTTTGGCATTTTTCCAACTTTTGAACCGTTTGACCTAGAGACCTGATTTTTGGTATTCTTATAGTATTTGATGTGTTGATCATTTTGATGATACTTACATAGTGTTGAGTTCATTATTGACAGAGTTATGCCCCTTTTTCTTATTTGTACATAACAGCGTAGGTATGAGCCATTACTCAAGAACTGTAACTGCTGGGGCCTTGATAATTCATAGGTGGAAAGACCATAGAAAATAAGCAGACCCATATTTTATTTCTTTTCCATTGACCATTTAGTTTTAGAGTTATGGCCCTTTTTCGAAAAATTAAATGTAAGTTTGTTAGCAAAATTTTGGAAAAAGTATTTGAGCTAGGTTGTTCATATTTGGCATACTGGTAGGACCTAAGGTGTAGATCACTTGATTAACTTTTGGGCTAATTTCGTAAAAAATTGACTGAATTATACCCCTTTGTTAACTTTGGCATTTTTCCAACTTTTGAACCGTTGGACTGAGAGACCTGATTTTTGGTATACTTAAAGTATTCGATGTGTTGATCATTTGGATGATAATTACATTGTGATATGTTCATTATTTACAGAGTTATGTCCCTTTTGCTTATTTGTACAAAATAGGTAAGATAGGATGCCTTACTCAAGAACTGTAACTGCTGGAGCCTTGATAATGCATAGGCGGAGAGACCATAGAAAATAAGCACACCCATATTTTATTTCTTCTCCATCGACCATGTAGTTTAAGAGTCATGGCCCTTTTTCGATAAATTAGATTTGAGTTAATTAGCAAAATTTTGGAAAAAGTATTTGAGCTAGGTTGTTCATATTTGGCTTACTGGTAGGACCTAAGGTGTAGGTCATCTGATTAACTTTTGGGCTAATTTCGTAAAAAAATGACTGAATTATGCCCCTTTGTTAACTTTGGCATTTTTCCAACTTTTGAACCGTTTGACCTAGAGACCTGATTTTTGGTATTCTTATAGTATTTGATGTGTTGATCATTTTGATGATACTTACATAGTGTTGAGTTCATTATTGACAGAGTTATGCCCCTTTTTCTTATTTGTACAAAACAGCGTAGGTATGAGCCATTACTCAAGAACTGTAACTGCTGGGGCCTTGATAATTCATAGGTGGAAAGACCATAGAAAATAAGCAGACCCATATTTTATTTCTTTTCCATTGACCATTTAGTTTTAGAGTTATGGCCCTTTTTCGAAAAATTAAATGTAAGTTTGTTAGCAAAATTTTGGAAAAATTATTTGAGCTAGGTTGTTCATATTTGGCGTGCTGGTAGGACCTAAGGTGTAGATCACCTGATTAACTTTTGGGCTAATTTCGTAAAAAATTGACTGAATTATACCCCTTTGTTAACTTTGGCATTTTTCCAACTTTTGAACCGTTGGACTGAGAGACCTGATTTTGGTATACTTAAAGTATTCGATGTGTTGATCATTTGGATGATAATTACATTGTGATATATTCATTATTTACAGAGTTATGTCCCTTTTGCTTATTTGTACAAAATAGGTAAGATAGGATGCCTTACTCAAGAACTGTAACTGCTGGAGCCTTGATAATGCATAGGTGGAGAGACCATAGAAAATAAGCACACCCATATTTTATTTCTTCTCCATCGACCATGTAGTTTAAGAGTCATGGCCCTTTTTCGATAAATTAGATTTGAGTTAATTAGCAAAATTTTGGAAAAAGTATTTGAGCTAGGTTGTTCATATTTGGCATACTGGTAGGACCTAAGGTGTAGATCACCTGATTAACTTTTGGGCTAATTTCATAAAAATTGACTGAATTTTGCCCCTTTGTTAACGTTGGCATTTTTCAACTTTTGAATGGTTTGACCTAGAGATGTAATAATAGTATTTGATGTGTTGATCATTTTGATGATAATCAAACTATGTTGAGTTCATGATTGACAGAGTTCTGCCCCTTTTCGAAAAATAAGTGTAAGTTTGTTAGCAAAATTTTGGAAAAAGTATTTGAGCTAGGGTATTAATATTCGACATTCTGGTAGGGCCTAAAGTGTTGATCACCTGATTAACTTTTTAGCTAATTTCGTAAATATTTGACTGAATGAGGTTCCTTGATTGACTTCAGCAGTTTGCCAACTTTTGAACTTTTTGACCTAGACATTTCGTTTTTGGTATATTAATATACTGAGAGACTTTGAAAACGCACCAGTTTGTAGCTTTGGATATGCTAGAAAAATGAATTTTTGTTTCATACATCCATCAAATATTGTAATTTTGGTTTATTCCAATTTGAACCGGGAACACAAGCTTTCAAAATGAATGCAAAATTTGGCTTTAGAATATTCATAAAGGGAGATAAATTCGCATTAATCCAATGATGATTGAAGTGTGATTTTCAGTTTGCTGCAATTTCGTTACTGCTGATCAGATTTCAATGACATAAAAATCAGAGGTTATTCATTGTACATGCTTTGTGTTCTCTTTTTATCGGTTACATTTCTTTCTTTTCAAGGTCATTTTGCAAAGATTCAAACTTTTGCACAAAAACCAGAAGTGAAGGTAACAGACATTTGAATAATTACTCAAATTTGCTTTGAACTGGTACATTAAGACATACTCTCATGACCTGGGTAGGTATACAGTCAATTGGTCGGCTTTTAAGTCGGGCATCTCCAAATTTTGAACTGTACCCTATTTTTTTTTTTTAAATCCAATTTTCGAACATCGATATAACACTTTTTCAAGGATCTTTGCCATTTTTTCATTGTTTTTACAGTGTGTGGTAATCATTCAGATTCATAGACATTAAAATTTGACAAAATGTGAATTCATTAAAATTTTATGCGAAAATGTAACCAAATTTCCATTTTCTCGAAATTTCTATGCATGGTTGCACACTCTGTATAAGCATTTGCAGACTTACAGAACTCAACCATGCTAACTCGCACGCGTGCTCAAACATTTCTAATATTGCAAACTCTGGGTAAAATAACATGATACACAATGGTGCGTTTTTAAAGTTCCTCAGTATAGTATTTGATATGTCGATCAATCTAATGATGGTTACGTTATGTTGCATTCATTATTGACAGAGTTATGTCCTTTTTCTTGTCTGTACATAATATTTACGGGTTGATCTATTACTCAAGAATTGTAACTGCTTTGGCCTTGATATTTTATAGGTAGGTTGAAATCTTTTCATTGACCTTGTTAGGGTCAGGCATATAGTTGGGGGCATAGTGTTTTACAAACACATTTTCTAGTTGTAAATATTCTGAAAAACGAGTTATGTGCCCTTGAATGCAGAAAATTGTATTAGAAGTCTGAAAAATGTGAATTTTGTATGTTACAGACCAATGTCCTATCAGTGGTAAAATTTCTAAACAAGAATCATTATGAAAACTGGTTCCACCGTCACGTCCAGTGATGGATGGATAGATGACCTGCGATTTTACCCCCTTTTAAAAGTATTTCAGTCATATCAGGACGATTAGTGGGTGACAATGTATGGCTTTATGCAGTGAAACCCCGTTTGCAATGGAAAAGATGCCCGCCTCCAGCGGGGCTTGCGCCTTGAACCTTTAGATTAGCAAACCAGCGCTAAGCCTACTGAACTACAGGGGATCCATGTTTGGTAATAAAATTTGGGATAATGTATATAAACTGAGTCATATAACTGGCAAACAATCGCGGGAGATGCTTTCAAAAAATGACAAATTGCTCCACAAAATACACTCGATTTTTATTACACCGAATGAATACCAAAAGCAGTATTTTCACGAGTGGGCGAAGCCACTCGTGAAAATACTGCTATTGGTGTTCATGAGTGAAATAAAACTTCATCTTACACTGAAAGAGCCCACTTTTCTATTTCTTTTATGCTTGAAAATCGCAATAATTCTGTTTATTCAAGAGCGTCAGCCATCACGACAGAAACACATTTTTTGTAGCCGTTTTGCGTCTAATTCGATGCTTCCAGCGTGTTTATTGGGTATGGTATTGGTTGTAAACAGAGTTTGCAACTGAAAAATAGCTTCAAATATCATTTTGATAAACAGATCTCAAACTATTTGCCAAGAAAGAATGCCTAGAGGAGACTTAGGCGGCCTAACGTCGCGTTACGTTGGCGCTTTAAGTGACGTCATTAACGTCGTAATGACGTGCAAACATGCGTGACGTAATTTTTTTTCAAGCCAGATAGGATTAAGCCTGTGAATCAGCAAAAAATTGAGGCTATTTCACAAAAGTCCTATTTCTGAAACAGTGAAATCGAAAGTGATAATTTCACTGTTTGAAAAGTATAAAAGAAAATGTCCAATTCTGGTTCCCCGTTTAGCAACGTTTTATAAACATTGAAAGGATTGTGATTGAGACTACACGCCTGTACATTGTATCTTTACCATTTTATTCAGTATGGTGAAAACCGAAAGTAGGTCATTTTAGTTGCCAGCTAAAGTGACCCAAATAAATTGTCATTTTTTTTATGTGATACCCAAGAATATTTCATTTGTTTAAAGCTGGCTAATCACAGTCATATACAATGACGAAACTTTAGAGAGAAGCTTGCAGCGAAACCTCATGATAAAATTTGTCATGCTGATAGAACAATGGGGCCTTTAAACAAAGAAAACGTCCATGAGTTTCCTATCAATCGGTTTTGAAAAAGAAAATGATTTGGCAACTAAACCGACCTACTTTCGACATCATTAACTTAAATAAGATAGTAAAAATACAATGTACAGGCATTTGGTCATTTGAGATCATGGAATATATTCTGAGAAGTCAGAAATGATCATACGTTTAGATTCATTTTCTAAACAAATTTGAAATATTTTGGTATTTTTCGACTTATATCAGTCTTTGAGACGACTGCCATGTTAAACCTGCAAATTTACTGTTTTTTTCCTCTGGCTCCTTGTGCCAGATTTAAAGGGTCACTGATGAGGCTTGAATAGCCGAAACCGCGGTATGGCCCAACTTCTTACTTATGAATGTTTTCTTTGCTCTTAAAGGATCTAAACTTTTATCATTATTTACTATCACTGCAGCTGGATGTTGTGCCGTGTGGCGGCCGTAAAAAGTCTCCCCGCACTCATCTATAGTGCAGATTATATTTTCCTTTTGGTCCTTTGAGATCATGGAATATATTCTGAGAAGTCAGAAATGATCATACGTTTAGATTCATTTTCTAAACAAATTTGAAATATTTTGGTATTTTTCGACTTATATCAGTCTTTGAGACGACTGCCATGTTAAACCTGCAAATTTACTGTTTTTTTCCTCTGGCTCCTTGTGCCAGATTTAAAGGGTCACTGATGAGGCTTGAATAGCCGAAACCGCGGTATGGCCCAACTTCTTACTTATGAATGTTTTCTTTGCTCTTAAAGGATCTAAACTTTTATCATTATTTACTATCACTGCAGCTGGATGTTGTGCCGTGTGGCGGCCGTAAAAAGTCTCCCCGCACTCATCTATAGTGCAGATTATATTTTCCTTTTGGTCCTTTGAGATCATGGAATATATTCTGAGAAGTCAGAAATGATCATACGTTTAGATTCATTTTCTAAACAAATTTGAAATATTTTGGTATTTTTCGACTTATATCAGTCTTTGAGACGACTGCCATGTTAAACCTGCAAATTTACTGTTTTTTTCCTCTGGCTCCTTGTGCCAGATTTAAAGGGTCACTGATGAGGCTTGAATAGCCGAAACCGCGGTATGGCCCAACTTCTTACTTATGAATGTTTTCTTTGCTCTTAAAGGATCTAAACTTTTATCATTATTTACTATCACTGCAGCTGGATGTTGTGCCGTGTGGCGGCCGTAAAAAGTCTCCCCGCACTCATCTATAGTGCAGATTATATTTTCCTTTTGGTCCTTTGAGATCATGGAATATATTCTGAGAAGTCAGAAATGATCATACGTTTAGATTCATTTTCTAAACAAATTTGAAATATTTTGGTATTTTTCGACTTATATCAGTCTTTGAGACGACTGCCATGTTAAACCTGCAAATTTACTGTTTTTTTCCTCTGGCTCCTTGTGCCAGATTTAAAGGGTCACTGATGAGGCTTGAATAGCCGAAACCGCGGTATGGCCCAACTTCTTACTTATGAATGTTTTCTTTGCTCTTAAAGGATCTAAACTTTTATCATTATTTACTATCACTGCAGCTGGATGTTGTGCCGTGTGGCGGCCGTAAAAAGTCTCCCCGCACTCATCTATAGTGCAGATTATATTTTCCTTTTGGTCCTTTGAGATCATGGAATATATTCTGAGAAGTCAGAAATGATCATACGTTTAGATTCATTTTCTAAACAAATTTGAAATATTTTGGTATTTTTCGACTTATATCAGTCTTTGAGACGACTGCCATGTTAAACCTGCAAATTTACTGTTTTTTTCCTCTGGCTCCTTGTGCCAGATTTAAAGGGTCACTGATGAGGCTTGAATAGCCGAAACCGCGGTATGGCCCAACTTCTTACTTATGAATGTTTTCTTTGCTCTTAAAGGATCTAAACTTTTATCATTATTTACTATCACTGCAGCTGGATGTTGTGCCGTGTGGCGGCCGTAAAAAGTCTCCCTGCACTCATCTATAGTGCAGATTATATTTTCCTTTTGGTCCTTTGAGATCATGGAATATATTCTGAGAAGTCAGAAATGATCATACGTTTAGATTCATTTTCTAAACAAATTTGAAATATTTTGGTATTTTTCGACTTATATCAGTCTTTGAGACGACTGCCATGTTAAACCTGCAAATTTACTGTTTTTTTCCTCTGGCTCCTTGTGCCAGATTTAAAGGGTCACTGATGAGGCTTGAATAGCCGAAACCGCGGTATGGCCCAACTTCTTACTTATGAATGTTTTCTTTGCTCTTAAAGGATCTAAACTTTTATCATTATTTACTATCACTGCAGCTGGATGTTGTGCCGTGTGGCGGCCGTAAAAAGTCTCCCCGCACTCATCTATAGTGCAGATTATATTTTCCTTTTGGTCCTTTGAGATCATGGAATATATTCTGAGAAGTCAGAAATGATCATACGTTTAGATTCATTTTCTAAACAAATTTGAAATATTTTGGTATTTTTCGACTTATATCAGTCTTTGAGACGACTGCCATGTTAAACCTGCAAATTTACTGTTTTTTTCCTCTGGCTCCTTGTGCCAGATTTAAAGGGTCACTGATGAGGCTTGAATAGCCGAAACCGCGGTATGGCCCAACTTCTTACTTATGAATGTTTTCTTTGCTCTTAAAGGATCTAAACTTTTATCATTATTGTCCACTGTCAATTTCTCACGTTTGCTTATAGTAAATCGCTCGACGGGGAAATCAAAAAAGGAAATTTATATTTTGTAGAGATATTTACAATGTTTCACGAAATAAACTTTCTTTACTTTTTGCTCATTGTATGACTCTATATATGCACATCAACCAACATTTAATCAGGAATTGTGAGTAAACCGCTGTTTATAGGGATTTGTATTTAGCCGTTTCCTCGAATGGAGGACACTTAAGGATGTCCGCTGGTGAAAATCATTTATTCAAACTTTTTTTACTTTTGTGTTATTTCAATTCTTCAATCAATATGTAGTCCAAAAATGCAAAATAAAGTATAGGTTAGTGTGGCTTTTTTTGCAGTGCATGCCATGGAAGCTTGTGAGGGTACCCGGCCATTATGAAATTTTTTAGCATAATATAAAAATATTTAACCATGTGTTTAAATCTTTTAAGAAGAGGAATCAGTTGATTGAATAAATAATTGCATGCGTTTCCTCAGACGCCCACACAATGTTATATTGATTTCAAGCATAATTTGTGCACAGTCTTTTGTTAATCTCCCAAAATTTAAAGGAAGTGTTACCCCACCCCCCATGACTTTGGCCTATTTCTGAAGCCGTAAAAATGAACCCAGGCCACTTTCAAAAAAATAGCTACAAAGGGTATTAGCGCAATATTTCTGTTTATAATATTACATTGCTAGGTTCTTGTCTAAAGATAATTAAGCAAAAAATAATGTCCTGAAACACTCTTATATTAAATAGCACTTGAGATATGTTGGTATTATGATAGCTTCTCTTCTAATTGAATATAAGATTAATTGTGGAAAAAACACAAAATATTGGATAAATAGAGACATTTTGTTTAAACTTGGACTATACCTGACACAAAATGTAACATTAAAACAAGTTATTGAAGATTTTGTATTAAAAACTGTAAATGCCTTGGCAGAAAATGACAAAATTTATCCCTGCCCCCAAAAGAATTCAATTTTTTTTAATATTTTGTAATGCTGCACCAAAGTGATGAAAAATAACAGAAGCAGATTCTAACTTTTTCTTAAACTTTGATAGTTTATCATTCAGACAATTATCTTCAGGAAAATTAGTAGAAAAATATAGGTTAGTGTGCAAATAAGAAAGAAAACTGGAAAATTTTAAGCCTACCCTCTTTTATTTTTGTCTGTGTGTAAATTAATAGAAGAATCACGGTTGCATCTGAGTTATCTATCTAGTCCGATGAAAGAATTTTAATGTAAAACTGAAAACAGCCATGTTACTCTAAAATTATATAGCCTTTTCATAACCAAAGAGTACTTCATAAAAAACTAATTGGATCTTAGGCTAATCGAAGCAGATTCTAAGCCACCCCATGCACGCCTACCAATCGCTCTCATGCGAAACCACGGTTCAGAACGCCAATCCATGAGAGGAGTTTCCGGTTTTGCAGTAGGGGAGCCAAACTCGTTAACAAATTTGACATCAGCACAAAGTTTGAGGTACTTATTTTCTCTGAAAACTATTTATGCAAAATATAAGAATGCTATTTTGTCGCATATAGATTGTTTCTTCGTCACATAAAAGGATTATCCATATTGTCTCGCATTTTTCCAGATACGCATTTAGTACGGCGGAGCATGTGTTCAAGGTCAATCTCGGCGATATATATACATTTAGAGAAAAGTCTAATTCTCTTGCTTGATTTTGAGTATCTGACCTTGTCAGTCGCAAAGCAGTGAACAGAACTACTGTGTGCATGAGTCCAAACGTTGAAAGTAAGCTTTCCATGAAGGACAGTTTAGCATATAGAAGATATACGCAAAAACTTGGCATCGTCAGCCCGGTTCCGCGTGAGATAATAGAAAATATAAAGGTTTTTTATGAGAAACAAAAACAGTCTCTGAACAATAACTGAATCAAAACTAACATGAACTCTGTGATAAATTATTATTTTATACACGACAGATGACTAATTTTGGGCTGTTTTTATTCCCTGTTTGGCTTTTTTAGGCCTTTTGCGAACCCTCTTTCAAACCCTTTTGCATGCCTCAAAAACAGACAAACGGGGACTAAAACAGCCAGAAGGTCATCTGCAATGTATAAAATCATGATATATCACTGAGGTCATGTTAGGTTTTGATCCAATTATTGTTCAGAAGCTGTTTTTTGTGTTTGATAAAAATTCCTTATATTTTCTAATATCTCATGCGGAACCGGGCTGACGACGCCAAGTTTTTGTGTATATTTTCTAAAAACTAAACTGTCTTACGCAAAGCTTACTTTAAGCGTTAGGATTCACGCATACAGGAGTTCTGTTTACTTCTTTGCGACTGACAAGGTCAGAGACTCAAAACCAAACAAGAGAATGCGACTTTTCCCTACATGTATATATCGCCGAGATTGACCTTGAACACATGCTCCGCAGTACTAAGTGCATATCTGGAAAAATGCAAGACCATGTGCCTAATCCTTTCATGTGCCGAAGAAACAATCTATATGTAACAAAATAGCATTCTTACATTTTGCATCAACAGTTTTCAGAAAACATAAATACCTCAAACCTTGTGCCGATGTCAAATTTGTTTACGATTTTGGCTCCCCTACTGCAAAACCGGAATCTCCTCTCATGGATTGGCGTTCTGAACCGTGGTTTTGCATGAGAGCGATTGGTAGGCGTGCCATGTAGAAACAATGGCTGCCTGTGTTGGTAAATTTACAATATGTTTCTTTCATGTTTATGATAAAATCTTTCCAAAGTCTATTTTCTTGACTAGATATTAATATATCCTTAACATGCATACAGAAAAATATGACAAAAATAAGCTGTTATATGGAAAAGTAGTTTTAGAATTATGGTAATTACCCCACCCACTTCGGAACTCACTTCAAGACTGACTGATCTGATTTTAACATGACACACACTCAACGTAAATTTCTTGATCAATCTCTGGTACACCTGTAAATTTAAACATGTATAAATGCTCTTGAATGCATGCTCATGCGTATGATTTGACTCAACATTTTTTTTTTAATTTACATAATCTCCGAGCTTGACCGAGCATGATAGAGAATTGAAAAAATAATAAATAAATAAAAGGTGAAAAGTTAGTCTGAATCTCATGAATTCCCTGTATGTGCCTTAAATTTATTGACACATGTAAAATAGTCTTAGATGCAAGATGCATGTAATATAAGCGAGACACTCAACAAATTTGGTAATCTGCATATTTTCGAGCTTTCGCGAGCAAAAGTTGGAGATTGAAAATGGGAAAGCTACATAATGTCACATGAACGAATGCATACGTTTCTTGGGTCTCATTATTCCATTATTCCAGAGGATGGGTTCCCTCTTCTTTATGAAGTAAGGCTGGAGTACAATCTTTCATACAATGTTCAGTCAGCGTTTTTCTGTTTTGTTTTGTTTTCTGTTTTTTTTTCTAAGATATTCTAATTGCCCCCCACGCTTGTATGCTACTGTCCGGTAGCATTTTATTGTATTACCTAAAATCTTTTCAATCATTGAATAAGCCAGTGTAATGAGCAGCTTGATCTCAGTCTATACGGGTCAACAATGCACTCGATTTGGACCACTGCCCGAAGAAACACCTGTGTCGTGTTGAAGAGAAAATATAGTTTTGCGTAATGTTGAACTAAACTGTCAGTTCAGTGACGTCACAATGACAAGTTGGCACGCGCGCACTAATTGACTGAGTGGATACTATGGCTGAGTTCGCATCAAATGAAACACATCTCTCTACAAATTAGATTCAATAATTTCTACGAAAGCTAGTTTATTTTATGATAATGTTGAATTTCCCACAGCGTTCCTCAGTATTGGTCATGCTGTTAATAACATGGGGAGAATGAGGCCTATAATGCATCATACAGATCTACACCCCACCCCTACTCCGCCAACGCCCAGACGCCTGCGCACCTCGAGACCTACACTGTTCTGTTTCCTTTTTGTCAAACCGCTTAGCCATTTAAATAGCAGAGCGCTCAAAGTATCTAAATCTGAAGTCCAAACTCATTTAATCGAAATAAACGTCGACAAATCCAAAATATTTAGATGCAAAGACATGGACCCAAAAACAGTTAGTGTGATCAGGTGCTCGCTCGTTTTGGCATGCGGTATACGATTCAGTAAACATATCGTTCCCTGTACGTGACACCTGACACGCGGCAAAATCTCGTTTAGTGCTAGTCCGGCAATACACACAGTTTATACCTGCACCAAAATTTGACAAACGAGTGTCGCGTTATTAAAAATGTATTCAGACGTATGTTTGTCCTTCACCAGCCTGTACGCATGCAGCCTGCGCATGCGCAGACCGAGCGTTATTCGCTGGACGAACTGTGAATCAGTAAATCTTTCTGAATTCTAAACTAAGCATTCATCTTAACGTATTGTTTTACTGCCTTTTACCTAATAAATGTATTTGTTGTTGCTTCCGAAAGCATAGCTATACCTCGTATTTTTTATATGAATATCATAAGATAATAATGGAATTTTCCTCCTGTCCCCGTGGAGGCTACTATAGATATCTACATTGTTTCTCTTTACCCTTTAGGTTTTTGTTCTTAGCTTCTTTCTTTCTGTTCATACTAATTTTTTGTTTATGCTTTTTTCTTTTTCTATTCTTCTACATTTTAATGTATTCCTAGGCAATTATCCGACCAATATTAGAAGTAATCTCTGTTAATCATGGGTCTGAAATTTGCAGTGTAAATATTCTGGGAGACAGATTTAAAAAAGTCACTGCGACTTTCTTCTGAATCCCTTTTGTATGAATAGTTTATTTCCATGAACTGTATTTGTATGTATCTGTATTATTTGTACAAATAAATAAAGTTTAAACTAGCTGTGAATGCCCACACTGCGCATGTGCGCAAGCTATCCTGGGCATGCGCAGTTGTAAATATATTTTTTTAAATAATAATAACAAAAATGCCATGTCATTAGAAGACAGAAAAAGTTTTTTCCCAGTTCGAATTGAATTCTCGATGCAGTGTAACCATATAATTTGCCCAAACTTGCGGCATAAGAAAAGCCTGTTTTTGTTTTATTTTGCTCCTAAGCCGTGAGAAACTGTGCCTTATTGCATGTGCTAAGAGGAAAGTCTCTGATCAGTCCGCTCATTCGCACAGCCTCTGTTCAATATGTACATGCTTGCTTCACATAGAAAAAATGCTAATCAGACTGTGCATATGTGTAGGCTGATCTGAGTTTTCCCTGTTCGCGCGTAATATAAAGCCCGTTTTCATGAATAATGTTTTTTGCGTTAATTTCAGTGTGCATTAAAATGAGTTGGAATTTCCTTCTTTTCTCTCTCTATCTAAATACACGTCCACACTAGTCTGTCGTCGTCATCTAACCCATTATGAAAAAGACTGTCTGCATGAGGCTTTCGTCGCCGGAAAAAAAGTGAGAGGGCAGATTTTTCAAAGTATTGTTAGATGACGAAGTCGAAGGCTCTTCAACGCTTTAACAACTCGTATAGGAACTGATGGCATATCAGAAAACTGCTGAAAATGATCAAAACGAGCTTTCAGCAGTTTTGTGATATACTCCACCAGTTTACATATATGTATATTCAGCAAAACTGAATATTTATACGAATGTACGAATCGAATAGCATCGTTATATTATATAGAAGTCCGTCTGCAGAAGATGGCTTTTAAACTTCTACTTTGGAATAGAATTGCGCATCTACCAGGCGCAGTTTGTTTACCCGTAGTCTTGTTGGGTTTCTCTTGTGAAGAAAACAGTGAGTCCTGTCACTGAAGGGCCAAGTCGTCCAGGGAAGCAAACAGGAAGTCACTAAAGTTGTTCCCCTTTTTGAAAAATGGCGAAAAAAATTGAGGTGTACCATACACCATAACAGTAATCACATGAAAAAGACGACGTATTACATGTCCGAACAGCAAACAGCCTGTGCACTGAAAACTGGCCGTGAATCCTGGAGATTTGTAAGATTGATCAATGTTCGCAAATGTTGAGTGTGATGTGCGTGGTTGCTGATCGGACATGTTCTAAGATCCTTTTGAGACGCCCTACCGATGTCTGTTTTAGTCGCGGTTCATGTATCGCAGGGAATGGAAACTGCGTATGGTCAGATTAAGGACTGGGGACAAATATGCCATCGGAAGTGCGAGCTTTGAATGCAGAGACCGTGCACATAGCTTGTCGGTGCTCTCACTGTTTGCGCGTGCGTTCCGACAGACTTTGTTCTCCAAAAATGAAGATACCCTTTATATTGCCTGTAACGATAAGAAAGCGTTTTTCACTTCTACTGACCGTAAAATATATAGAGGATTTAGTCTTTGGTCATGTCAGAATGTATGTGACGCCTTATCATATCTCTTAGATAATATTTACATCAGATTTGGTAATAAGTTATACAGACAAATTGTTGGTATTCCGATGGGTACAAATTGTGCTCCTCTTGTGGCCGATTTGTTTTTATTTTGTTATGAAAGAGATTTCATGACTTCTCTTTCTGTTGATAATCAAGCTGATATCATTGAGGTATTTAACTCAACCTCTAGATATTTAGACGATCTTCTGAATATTGATAATCCTTATTTTGAAAGCATGGTTAACCAAATTTACCCACCTGAACTTAAATTGAATAAAGCTAATACTTCAGATACCGAGGCCCCCTTTTTGGATTTGCATCTATCTATTTCTAACGGTTTTGTATCTTCTAAAATTTATGATAAACGTGATGACTTTGACTTTGATATAGTTAATTTTCCATTTTTGGATGGTGACGTTCCACGTCGTCCCTCTTATGGAGTGAATATTTCTCAACTTATAAGATTTGCTAGAGTGTGTAGTCATGTAGATGACTTTAATGCTCGTAATAAATGTTTAACTGCTAAACTTCTTCAACAGGGCTATCGGTATCATAAGCTTAGAAAGGCTTTTTCTAAATTCTATCGCAGACACCATGAATTGGTTTCAAAATTTGATGTCGGATTAAAATTTCTTTTACACCAAGGCCTATCGGAACCAGAATTTTATGGTGACTTAGTATACAAATTCAAAAAGATTAAGGGTAGGACTGATTTTTCTGATCAATTCCGAAAAATAATAATACGTCACAAACGTATTGGCTATAATTTAAATGTTATGCGACAGTCTGCATGCTTAGTGATTAACCCAATCACGGTTGATAGCTTTGCTGCACTCTTTAATTGCACACCGGGGGATCGGTCGTCAGTCTCTATGATGGCCCCGACCTAAAGCTATATATTTTAGTTGGTTGGGACCGGAGCCTTTTTGTCTGTTGCTTGGTCCACCGGGGCTCAACTGGTGACCTTCTTTTGCTTCAGATTTCCAGTGGGGTCGTTTGGCAGGACAGGGATCTCCACCTGTCAGACGGCCCGTTGTATCTGTTGAGTCCTCGTCTTTGCTTCTTCATGGTGTTGTAATTTGATTTATGTGTTTACCGTGATGATTCATTGACGAGTTAGAGGGTTATCATGCGAACCGAACAACCAACTAAATGTTTTGTACCACTTCAGAAACTGAGGGTGAGGTTGGGCCTGTAAAATCGATTTAAGCCCCCCAGTAATTCATTACTGACCGTTCCAAGGCGGTAGTTCTGTTGTGGTTCTCTGTTGCCTGTTTTTGGTGTCAGAGTTTCTGTGATGTTTTACCTTATGTATGTTCTTATTATTTTTGGTTCGGTTTGGGTTGCTGAGTGGCCACCTTTTGGGAACAAGCTGCTCACTCGGTTGGCCATATGTTCTCTGTATCTTGATTATTTGTAATCTTAGTTGTTTCCAACTATGGTTTGAGGGCTGGATTTTGATTTTGATTGTTTCAGTTCCTGGTCTTTGCATACTTTTTACCTTTGTCAGGACGCTGTCATTTTAAATGAAAAGCTACGACAAAGCAGAGTTTTTCGTTCTGTAAGTTTATATTCTTTAACAATTGAAATGTGCACATTCCCGCTCAAAAATAGATTTGTTGTGAGAAATGGCGCCTTATCGCATATACGAAAAGCAAAGACCCACTTCAGCCTGCTCACCCGCGCATCCTCGTTCGGACTTCCGTGATAGATTGTTGATGCAGACAGAGACCAGGCTAATGTTACTGCACAGGCTGATCTGGGTCTTCGCTGTTCGCATTTGGTATGAAGAACCTTTGCGATGCACGGCCCCAAAATTTCGACTCACAAACTATAGTAGCACGGGCTTTAACGCACGGGCAGAGTCGCGCAAAAATAACTGCGAGCAAAAGTTCTGAGACTTGGAAGTACAAAAACTAGCCGAGAAAGCAAAATACGAAGTCCCATATTTTTTTGCTCGAAATTTTAGAAATTCACCTTTTCAAGGATGACCACTGATCGAATTTTGGAGAACTTTCAGAAATTGTTTTCGGCAATAATTTTAGGTGTCCGAAACTTTAGAGTGTGCGAAATTTTAGAAGAATTACCGTATCTGAAAAGCACAACGTATACCATCATGAGAATTATACTAATATGTAGATAAACGATTTATGCAATGTAAAAGAAAAACACCACTATTAATGCTAATGTCACGTAATTCGTTATCACCGGATCATGGACAGTGTCTCATGAAATGAGAAAATAAAATGAGACAACTTATATTACAATGAGGCATTTACTTGCGCGTTTTCTTGTATTCAAGTGTAGATGCATGTTCTCTCAATTTTCCTTGCAGCCCTCCTACACCCCCACCCCTTAAACCTTCTAACTATCTGTCGCTGTAACCTTTTCTCTGTTCTTAAATAAAATGATAGATGTGAACCACACCGAGAGAAGGTGTACCTTACTTCCTAACTTCTATACGAGAGGCTGGGCGCGGGTCAGCCTGCGTATTGATCGCAGACTGACCGGAGCCATAGCCCCAATCCTAAGATGTACCTGGCTATAGGAATGGCGGGTATTTTACTTTTTTTGTACATCCGAATTGAAATTGCCATTAAAATTGTAAAATTGCTTTTGCTTCTGGGGGGCAACGCCCACCCAGATCCCCCCCCCCTTTCTTAACTTCTTAGCACAGAGCTTTTAGCCATTTTATTAACTGGCATTCATGTATAATGTGACTGTATCAGTAAGTATTTATCAAACTTTCTAAAAGTGCGGATAAAGCATGTTTGGGCATATGATCGGGCTAGGAAAAAAACTTCCTAATGTTAGCCCTAAAGCTTTGCGAAAATAGCCCTGATTTTTTGCCAAAATATCTCTAATTTAAGACCTATTTTTTGCCAAGCTTATACAGGGATGTTTGTATCTGTACCTTAGATGAAGGGAGTAACATACTCCAGGCACTGATTTGCAAAAGGAAACTAAGCCATGCCCTTAAGGGCCGTATACACTATCATTTTTTCTTGTACAACTTTATTGTACAAGAAAAAATGTCATTTAATTTGATGGTGTATACAGCAGAAAATGATCATTTTTCTTATTATACAAGAAAAACTGATGAATAGAAACTCATCCTATTTTCAATGATAACTTATCAAACTTGCCATCAAATAGCCAATCAAAAGCAAGAGAATTTGTAGCAGCAGCATTGTAAACAAAATCACATGGCCACTATTTGGCGGGGAAATATTGCTCCAAGAAGATTTCAGTGGCAACAAATAATGGCAGATATTATTTGGACAGACATGGTTACATAAACTCATTGACCTAATAGAAGAAAATGAGATTATATGGAATATTAGGTCAAAAAACTATAAGGACAGTTCTTGATGTCTGCGAGGCTCCTGTAGAAGTGTATGCTTGCACTATGCTGCTGTCTCCGCATTAACCAATCTCGCGACCACACATGTCTGTATCTGGTACTTAATCTCCTTCTCAAAATCACAATGCATAAAATGCACAAAACAAATGCAACATATTCTTCTTCTGTCTCCATCGCTACTATTGTGTAATTTCCCGCAAAAAGTTTAACAGCAAAGTAAAATTCTTGATATGTGTATACACCTCATCATTGTCACTTTTTCTTGGTCAATTTTTCTTGTACAATAAAGTTGTACAAGAAAAAATGATAGTGTATACGGCCCTTTAGGCTGGTTACAGACAGCACCATGTTCTTCTTGTGAGAAAAAAGGTGTAAAAATACTGGTGTGGGTAAAAAAGGATATGTTAAGGTCAAGTAAACACGGATCTGATATTTTAGCGTATAAAATTAAAAAAAAAACTGTTTGTGTTAGTTTTAACCAAATTTACCCACCTGAACTTAAATTGAATAAAGCTAATACTTCAGATACCGAGGCCCCCTTTTTGGATTTACATCTATCTATTTCTAACGGTTTTGTATCTTCTAAAATTTATGATAAACGTGATGACTTTGACTTTGATATAGTTAATTTTCCATTTTTGGATGGTGACGTTCCACGTCGTCCCTCTTATGGAGTGTATATTTCTCAACTTATAAGATTTGCTAGAGTGTGTAGTCATGTAGATGACTTTAATGCTCGTAATAAATGTTTAACTGCTAAACTTCTTCAACAGGGCTATCGGTATCATAAGCTTAGAAAGGCTTTTTCTAAATTCTATCGCAGACACCATGAATTGGTTTCAAAATTTGATGTCGGATTAAAATTTCTTTTACACCAAGGCCTATCGGAACCAGAATTTTATGGTGACTTAGTATACAAATTCAAAAAGATTAAGGGTAGGACTGATTTTTCTGATCAATTCCGAAAAATAATAATACGTCACAAACGTATTGGCTATAATTTAAATGTTATGCGACAGTCTGCATGCTTAGTGATTAACCCAATCACGGTTGATAGCTTTGCTGCACTCTTTAATTGCACACCGGGGGATCGGTCGTCAGACTCTATGATGGCCCCGACCTAAAGCTATATATTTTAGTTGGTTGGGACCGGAGCCTTTTTTGTCTGTTGCTTGGTCCACCGGGGCTCAACTGGTGACCTTCTTTTGCTTCAGATTTCTAGTGGGGTTGTTTGGCAGGACAGGGATCTCCACCTGTCAGACGGCCCGTTGTATCTGTTGAGTCCTCGTCTTTGCTTCTTCATGGTGTTGAAATTTGATTTATGTGTTTACCGTGATGATTCATTGACGAGTTAGAGGGTTATCATGCGAACCGAACAACCAACTAAATGTTTTGTACCACTTCAGAAACTGAGGGTGAGGTTGGGCCTGTAAAATCGATTTAAGCCCCCCAGTAATTCATTACTGACCGTTCCAAGGCGGTAGTTCTGTTGTGGTTCTTTGTTGCCTGTTTTTGGTGTCAGAGTTTCTGTGATGTGTTACCTTATGTATGTTATTATTATTTTTGGTTCGGTGTGGGTTGCTGAGTGGCCACCTTTTGGGAACAAGCTGCTCACTCGGTTGGCCATATGTTCTCTGTATCTTGATTATTTGTAATCTTAGTTGTTTCCAACGATGGTTTGAGGGCTGGATTTTGATTTTGATTGTTTCAGTTCCTGGTCTTTGCATACTTTTTACTTTTAAAAAAAAGAAATTAGCTCCCTCGAGGTGACAAAAAAAGAAATTGTGTCCAGATTCCAGTGAAATAAAATGTCCTGTCTCCATCAAGAATACCAGCCCGCCCCCCCCCCCTCTCACCCCCCAGAATATCAAATGGTCGATCCCTAAATGTTTAGAAGACAAGTTTGATCGAAAGAACTAATTTGAAAATGTAATAGTGGGGGTAGTGGGAGGGGAGGGGAAGAGGGTAAGTCTGAGGTAGCCCCTCGACTCCCAAAGCTGAAACGATTTTTTTTAATGTAGACGGATACAAAACTTCTGACCGCCACCCCCATATGCCTGACAAAATGTATGACCCCCCCCCCTCTCGACATCCCATCCCCACTGAATGTATCCGGTCCCCCACCTAGTAATAAATGACGACCGTAATAATCGAGTAAAATCAAAACATTTGATTAGTAAAATACCGCCCAAAGGATAAAGTACAAACCTCAAAATTTTGATATGGTGTTGGGTCTCAAGAACATAGACTATTTTATTGTGACCTGCTTTCGTAGAGGAGATTCGGAGCAGACAGATGCGTGCACTAATGAAGTCTAATGTGGGCGTTCAGCGCAGTTAGTTCACTTATGACAAAAACTTCACTCCACCACTGTTGTCACTCTGGTTAGTTTTTGCGTTTGAATGTACTAGCTGTTTGTTGCAGATGCGCGAACTGATACCAAAGTAAAATTAAATTAAACTTGGCAATTCATTAACAGTTTCAGATGAAGTCAGCTGTAGATTCTAATTGACAGCCACATTACACGTCATCGTTACGTGTACCAACGAACCTAAACAAACCAGCTTCAGTGTATTTGAAGAAATCAGAGAATTTCAACCGTATGCCTAGGACTAGGCCTGCGTAGCAGAACATATTAGCTGAAGTAAGATTATATCTGTCAACAGGCATAATTTTATATCATGTCTAGCCCTCAGACTCATCAGAGCTCCTTTGGTGTCTAAGGGATTTGGCCTCTCGCGGCCTAATGTGGTTGGGGTGTATGGGATGCATCAACTTGCTCCGAAACTCGTAAAGAAAAGTCGAATATTTTGTCAAATAAAACCAGAGACTGTCTGACGGATGGGATGCCGGATGACATAGGAACTAAATGCAGTGTGGTTAGAGCCCCCAAGAATATATTTTGCAAATTGTAAACATTGTAAAGGCAAAGTAAAGTGCCTGGCATGTGGTGTGCAAACAAATAACGACATCACTGGTATGTGGGACCTAATATCTCTTGAGCGAATGAAAAAATGGTAGCGCTCGAATGAAAATTACACAACAGCATCCAAAGTTTTAAAAAACATGGTGATTTTATATTATTTCTAAATTGTAAGACGGCAAAATTACGACATCCGACAATCGACATTCCGAACCGTTGTTGGCAGTTCGCGTTGCGCAGAGGTCTCAAATTCGTCACCAGCGGACATCCTTAAGTGAATGACGAATCTGCAACATACAAAATTGACGTTTTTAAGATTTTTAAAATAATTTTCTGCATCCAAGGGCACATAACTCGTTTTTTTTTCAGAATATTTTCAGAAAAATGCTCATAATTTTGTAATGTCCAGTTATTGACCAATACTTGCACCAAAGGAAGGGCAGCTTTATTGCTTGATGGAGAAACGCTGTGGTTTTCTGCAAAGTTGGTAGGTGCAAAATACACAAAAGATCTAAAAATTGCTAATAAAGTGATATGTTTTAGCATAGATATGTAGAGGACACAGAAACCTTATAGCATCTTAAAGTGTGTCCACTGCTCAGTGAATATATGCCACAACCTTTAGTCAATGTATTATTGGAAGATCATAAATTACCAATTAGTTTCATTAAGGTCGACTGGTATAGAATTACCCCACCCACTTTTATGACTGTGTGTACATAAAACCAAAGCTCCATTTGACTTAAACTTTTTATGGATGAACGCCCCCTACATAGGGCTTATTGTTCACAAAATATTGTTCCATTATAATTGTATCAGGAAACCCCCCTTATGGCAACTGGTCCTTTAATATGAAATGACCACTGGTGTAGGATCCTCTATATCATTTATTATTTGGTGACCTAATGTTTATCTTAATATATTAACTTCTTAAGAATTTTCCTAGTATTTCCTTTTTTCAGTTATTTTGTATTAAAACAGTTACTGTAAATTCAGTTTTATTGTATTAACCAATCTCAAATAGACAAACTAATATCACGAATGTAAGCAATTTCGTGTTATGAGTCGGTACATCTTCATTTCTTACGTCATGTTTGTCAGAGGAGCGACTCTGCTAACGTCCCGTTTGCTGCTCAGGCGACGAATCCTACTATTTAAGAAACATATTTGCGCTTAGCAGCAATATTGGTTCTAGGAGCAGCACGCCATTTGACAGGAAATCAGTTATGAAACACTAAAGAGTTGCTTCCGCCAAAAATGTACTCATGTTCTAAAATGAACAAAGGGACAACAAGTACCTTATAGCGTTTAAAGACTATGGGCAGTCTTTTCAGTGTGCATATCAGTGCAGTCTAAATAGTCATCTGCTATATAAAACAATATTTAGGATCCAAAGTCCTTGGTGCTATTAGGTGCACAGTCGTCAGTCGTCACTGACTGCACATGCTTTGATAACGACACGCTTCAAATAGCTTTGAATCGACTGAGAAACAAATGTTAAAGTATGTATCTACATATCTAAGATGCACTTGCGCATATACGCAAAGAGCGTGTGTTGACGTAAAATGTCTCCAAACTGTTCAATGTTCCTTTCATGTTTTTCCGCCATTTTTACTAAAGAATACTAATATTGTGGCTTCTGTCAGTTTTCCTGGATGAAATGCCCTTCCTTAATGAGATCTTATTTTAAATGATAGACGTTGCTACCTAGGAACGGTTTTCCCCCTAAGAGTTGAGACGATTGAAGTGGGAAAAGATTCCCCATGGGTGAGAACTTTGAGAAGGTAGGCCAAAAAATGAGTTCAGAAAAAGTTCGAATTCACTTTAAAATCTATTTTTGTTCTGAAAAAGTAGGATACCTGCTAATTTGAATTCACACTTTTGTCTGCAAATACCCCAGTGACCGCATGATAGTTAAGCTATAAATACAATGCCCGCAGATGTTTTAAACGGTGAATCTTTAGTCGATAATAGGAACAAACTATGTCCTGAGTTCGACTGTTCTACGGGCACTGTGTGATATGCCGCCACAAATGAATAAAGTGCGAAATAGACATCAAAACTGTACTACAAAACAGTGATTAGAAACTGCACATTCCACATAAATAACAACACTAGCTGTAAAGCAATGCAAATTGATGATTACAATATGAGCAGCTCTTTCACGAGAACATGTATGCTTAAGGACAGTAGTTTTGCACGGATGTTCAGGGAACATCCGTGCAGAACTTTTGTCCTTAGTACTTTGTGCACACAAATCTGCCATATATATAATTAATACAGTAAACATCTATATTACGGATGCGATAACTTGGCAATGTTATCATTATGCGTTTATTTTGATTTGCTGACTGATAAGCTATATAGAAGAGTTTAGCTTATCCAATCCAAGAGAATGAAAGGAAGAAATTTGATTAATTTTGCTACTTTCGCTATTGTTATCGCTGATGTTCTTGCAGTAGAAGCAATGCCTGGTTTAAGCTTTCAAATGGTATAGTTTAGATAAATCAGAATTGCCGGTACGGCTTTAACCGTATAACCTTAGTATTGACCTACATTTAAGTATTTCATTGGCCAATATAAATACACCCGGCGGGATTTTGATGTAAGCGCTTACTTTCGCTTTCTCTTTCTACTTTCAGTTTCATTTGACTGTTATCCTCTAAACCGTGTCATGATGAATCTAGCTATTTCGGTCAAAGTCGCTTTTTGCCAAAGAACATTTCGCCTTTTATATCGCTCATGTAATTTATGAAACCAACAAAATAACTTTACCAAGAAATCGAACACGAAATTAAATTGTTGCTGGCTTAGTTTTTGATGTTGTGTTGGATCAGCAACACTTTTAAGGTTATATGTGGGGCGGTCAGCCAACCAATCCTCATTGTTATGTGCAACAAACAGACAGACCCCAATCAAAATTCAACAACATTTCTGAAATCGAAACCCCAACAACAACAACAAATATGCATATCAACATGCGCATCCGTGCAATCTGATCAGCACATTCGATATCTTACATGTACTTGACTCATACATATTACAATATACACTGCTATTCAATCTAAGCCGATTATCTTTTTCAAAGATATTTCTTGTTCTTCATGATCACACACTAAGATATTACATGAACTGCACTGTATGGAATGTACAGATAATGTTGACATTACAAATATAAACAAAACACTGCCACTATCGCGCGACTGACCTATAATTCTATTTTTTTCAATTTTCTATTTCACTTTGCATTAAACCTACACCCGGATGAGGAATAAACTGACAAAACACACAGATAGTTCGAAGACTATAGATAAGCGAACACTTAAAGCAGTAAATAGTAAACCATAAAGGAAGCTACGCCCTGGAACGGCCAGAAATAATAAGTGAGGAGAGGGATGCCAGGGCAGTTAAAATATAAAACGGGATAAAATTCAAAATGCGATTTTTAGCATATAACTGATTAAGTAAATTCCTATGAAGAGCTAACATATGAGATGTTAGATATTCATGTAGCTGTTATTTTGGAAGGTCAAATAAAGGTCAGTGTCAAATACTATGAGAATAGACGACTGTCATTATCCCTTATAGCTCCAAAATGCCACTCAATTCGAATATTCCCAGTTTCTACTGATGCTTTCCTGATCCTCGGGGAAAAGCACTTTTGCTAAGGATTTGTTCAATTTGCCATTAATTGGCAATGAGAGTCTCTTAAAGAGCCCTTAATGATATTCCAACATGACATGACTGTCGTGTTCGAATCCATTTAGCCAAATGACTCTGATAAAATAAACGTAAATAATTCTCGACAAGCTGATGCATTTCTGTTGAAGATTTCTTCATGAAAATTTGTACAATATAAAACATGTCCAGGCAATGCACAGAGAAAATATACCATAGCCCTACTTTCTGTTTTAAGGAATTATGCCTCGATATAGTTTTCATATAGTAATGTCATATTAGCTACGTGTCCGCTCTACATCTATAAACCGTTAAATGTTTCTTTACGAAAGTTTGTACAAATAAAAACACAATCAGACAATCTAAAGAGAGAATTACTCAAAAATAAGGAGAAAAATTCTTAGGATTGATTGATTTATTGTTTTGGGTGCAACGGCCCTTTGCGACAGTATTTCAGTATATATCGGGCCATCCCCCCCGAGATAGGGAGAAACAAGAGAAAATATAGACGAGAGCAAAAATGTCCACACAACCCCCAAACGCACCCACTGCATGCACAGGAGACCCTTGCCCTACTATTACCGATATCAGTAGGACGCAGCGGCACTGGAAGTTACACGCAGCTCCATCACACACCCCGACCACCCACCAAAATATTCTCAATCAAAGATCCAACCCAAGACACCAAGTGGGAAGGAGACAATACAAAATAAGTCACCACAAAAGACACCATCAACGGCAGCCATGTGCGCAGCCATTTCCCACGCAGGTGGTCAACGAGCTAGCCTGAACGTCACAAACAATATTATATTAGTAACAGACATAACAACTTACAACAAATAAAACAACCCAGAATAACCAACACAGAACTGCCGTCTTGGGACGGTCAGTTATGAAAATTGTGGTCGACCAATCCGCGTCTTTTGTTCTGCTTTAGTTCATCAGATACTCAGCTGTTCAACTAAAAAAAAAAAAAAAAAAAAAAAAAACCCTTGACAAAAGTCTTACAAAAAACACTTATCCTGACAATAAGAACAAATTATACGTGAAACTTTAAAACAACTCTACTTTTAGAGTTGAAGGAATAATACACCTTTGTATTTTGCATCTAGCAATTTCGTATGAACACGTCTTTCCAAGACAGCTGGTCACATTCAGCTCCCCAAACTTAAAACGATAGGAACATCTGTTTTTACTTATTTCTATTCCAAATTACATATAAAAACAACAGAAAACAGAATGGGCAGCTATTCAGGTGACCATATTGTAAGACAAGTGGACATGAATACATGTAACATTGAGGAACCACATTAGAAGACCGCCTTGGAGAATTCAGATATATATTACTTACGGCGTATACTAGTTTTACTGGATCCAAACCTCGTCCTCTGCTTCTGCAGTGGTTTGAATATTTTGCTAGCAGTTTGGTCCGCATGAAGGTATCCTAGCTCACCAATAAACCGTCACGGAAACAAAAAAGATAACGGATAAGTTCAATGGATAATCAATTGATCGATTGATTGATTTGATGCTTAACATACACGGTAAACAGCTATGGTCATGTCGGGATGGTCAGTTAACCTAACCACACCATTCCTGGGCAGGCTTAGACCTCCTAAGCGGTTAACCAGTACTAAGTGCACATACTTTCGCCAGTAACTGATAACTGCCTTTTTGAATCAGTTGAAGGAGAAACGAAAGTATGTGGCCAGACCGGGTTTCGAAACAAGGACCTCTGACTTAGGAGTCAGGTGCCCTACCGATTGCGCTTCGCGGCCCGGCCTCAATAAATAATCAAAGATAAGGACTTGACAGAATTAACGTATTGCAAAACCTGGAGATCCCTGGGTGTCAAGCAAGTTTTAAACTTGGCTTCGAACCTTGTACAAGACTATGGCTCTATCAGATAATGTGCAGAGAGTTTAAGTCTTGCAGATTTGACAAAAGTATCGTCTTTTGTCCAATTTCTATAATGTCTTCATATGTGTCTCACTGCTGAAGGTTGCAGTTATTGACACAGTTCTAATCATCTATTGTTTCCTTTTTGGATATTACCTCCAACGGGCGTATATTGCCCCGCTTACCGGAGCCTTTGTTTCCACGATAAAACTGACCCTTTTGTAAAGGCTAATGTGTCGCATTATATCTATGATGTAGCCTGCCCTTTTACCGATTGATAATGATTGTCATGGTATTTATCTGAGAGAAAAACACGACGTGTCTCTCATAGAAATTAGATATTCCAATGAACATTCTTAACGTTCAATTTTAACTGTCCTTTCTTCTTTGATTACAATCAGTACATAATCAGGAATCTCCGTCTGGAGTCTACTGACTTTAACAGCCTTACAGAACCTTACAACTTAGCGAAACACAGTGGTTTTACTCTGGGTTTTATTAAGAAAATAAAATACTGTAAAATCATGAATGGAAACCTTAATGTACTGCTTTACTTCTACTCGCATTTTATGGGCATGCCTTTGTATGGTAAATCTAATGACGTCTCTGTAGATAAAGGCGCACAGTAGGCACTGAGAAAAGCTATTAAACGGAATTTTATTAAACGTTCATGAATTATCTCCAACAATGATGAATTTCCATTAGTTTTACAACGGGTTAAAACTATAATGACTTCCGCTTTGCTTCCCGGGATGGATGGCAGTGCCTTTAACAGTGGGGTCTACTTTGAAAGGTTAAATCTTCTAGGGTAGCAAAATCTTTTCTTTAGATTTTGGTCCCATTGAGAAGGGTAATAGAAATAAAACTGTAAATTAAAGTTGCTTCCCATGAAAATGTATCCATTCATGTTAACATTACGACTTTTGTAAATGCAGGGTTTTATGAGTATAAACTTCAGTATTGGCATAGGAAGCACTGTCCTGTTTCGAGTGAGAGACAACTGTACTTTTAACTGGTTGGTAATATGTTACTTTGTTGTACTTGTTTAATCTTCTGTATTGAATGAAGCGGCGGTAGTGTAGTGGTTACCCGCGGAACACTACCCGATTCAGCCCCCAACTCCCGCTCCCCCGTTGCTTCGGATGAGTTCTTCACTGTTGGATTTGTATGTCTGTTTCTGTTTGTTGTACACTGTTTTTCGATAAGTAGGCCTACTTCATGCTCCGTAGAAATTATCAAAGCTAGCGTTGAGAAAACCTCGTCTATTTACTTTATAATACAACTTGCTATCAAACTATCATTTTATATCCATCATTTTCTGGCATGCTTTTGAATGTATGATAGCTTTGGATAATAGCTGAAAAACAAACTTTCGTTCCTGTCGCCGAATAGAGTTGTAGTTTTGTGCCCTGTATTATTCCTTAAAATATTTAATCCAACTCGCTTGGTAATGGTTTTGAGGAAAATTTCATCAAGCTTGCCTCATGAGAATGAGTAGATAATCTTGACCTCCAACTATGAGAAATTGCACCGATTATATGTGTCGTCGAGTTTTGTGATTTTAGAAAACTTTTGTTATCAATCTTTGGGCCACTAATATCTTTAAAAACTTGTTTTCAAAATTATAGTTCTGTGACTAAACGATCCTGAAGTCTAAGATACATTAACATATACGGATTTTTTAAGTCCTGTATTTAAAATTTAGGTCAATCCACGACGACGGAACCGGATACCCCCATTTATAAAGGTAAATTATGAAACTTTCGTTACTATCTAATATATACAACTCATACACATTCAAGTTGAACTGTTAGTTTAGAAAATAAGCAGTCCCTCTATATTGTCGTTTATTTATAGTAAATGGAATGTCTTCAATAATGATGAGTTGTAATGAGCTAAAACAGTGCGCTTTTAGACCTTGTTACTTAAACTTTCGTTACAAAGACATAAAAACAAACCTTTGCATGCTCCTAGCTCTATTAATATGGCGTTGTTATGCCTCTTTTTCTTCATGCAAAAGTAATAATTTGTTTCACAGGCATTGTAAGATTCTGAAAGATACTCTTTATAAAGTATTTCAGATGTCTTACCGCACAACAGCTGGCCATATTATCGTTTTGAAAACGTTGCCAAGAAATCACTTGAAGATTACTCAAATGGTTTGCTTAGCATACCTGGAAAGTCAGAGTGTTCATTTATTAACATTTAACTAAACTCCATTGCATGTCTAGAGTAAGGTTTGGTAGTTAAACTTTCGTTATCCTCGGTAATGGACGTTAAGAAATTACCCTCATGCCTCCCAAAGATGATACCGGCATTATGTCTTATCTTGTTGATGATCTTATGTATTTTATATATCCTTGTTAGATTGATGTTTGTTTCATTAATTTTTGCAGATACACAGTTTATAATTGCTTCAAATTAAGCCTCGCCGAAGTTAAACTTCTAAAGTATGATTTTGTACTTCCGCAACGTGTGTATTGTTGTTATGTTTTTATTATTATTATTATTATTATTATTATATTTCACAATTATCTATGGTTACGCTAGGAATAATCTGTTATGCTTTGAATGAAATAGTATTTATCAGCTGAAAAAGAAAATGAAATGAATATATTGTATAAGGGATTACAGATTTTGAAATAATGGTAACGAATGTTTCAAAATGGTAACGAATATTGTATTTTTGTCAGCCAAATAAGCAGTAAAAACTGGAAAAACCTCATAATTTCATAGTTCGGTATAGAAAGCAATCCTTCTTAAAGTTAAATGCAGTGAAAGAAACTAATTATTTCAATTTCATTTTGATTCAGTAAACCTTCGTTACTCAGTCACCTGGTAGGCGTATGATACATGAGACACTTTTAAGGTACAGATTTGTAGAAAGCATCGAAGGCTTAAAAGTGAAAAGATATATCAAAGACGCATTTAATCAAGAAAATGAAAGTGCTACTAACTATCAGGTATATAAACGGGTGTTTAATATACTGCTTGTAAGCATATAAAAGTGTGTGTTTTGTTTGCGGTAACGAAGGTTATGTTGAAATTTAAAGCTTCCGACAGCAATAATTCAGCCACCAGTTTCTCGAAAATGGCTGGAGCGTTGATTTCAAAACTCTGGATTTATCATGAAGAAGTGTGATACTTCATTTTAGATAATGAAAAATACAAATTAGGGAAACTTCATTTTTCATTTTTTTTTATTTTGGGCAAATGGACCTTCTTGTTAAAAAACAGTGTGTTACCTTTTTTTATTGTTCTTTTCTATTTTGTTTGATGGAAGAATGATGGGACAGGGGATGTTTCATGTTGAAGCTGCTTTTCATAGTAACTTCACCTGCCTTTTTGTGATCCTGCTCGACAGTACCACATAGGTGTTATCCTGAACCTACGACATTTGAACTCACTGTTGCCTTTTACCGATATGACAGTAAAAGTCATTTCAAACAAAGACTACTCGTGGATTGTATTTGCGGTTACATACTAGATCCCCTTTTCAGCGTCATTAAGGTTAGAAATACTGGCAAGAAAGCCATCGGAGAATGAGGGAGATGTCACTTGCGTTTTAGATCCAGACAAGATGAAAGTGGGTAAAGAATAGTGATTGCAGCGCTCTACTACGGCAAGTTACATGTTCAGCTTTATCATCGTCTCCAGAGAGATCATAATATAGTTGTTCGGGTTTGAAAAGCGTGTCTTAGAACCGCATTACGACTAGAATAATTTAGAAAGTGCACATAAAATAAAATGTCTAAACTACACTCGTAACTTAATAGCAAACACTGAATCTAAACGTATAAACAGCTTTGAGCTGTCCAACCAGCGTTTTAAACGACTGAAATAAAATATTTGATGGGATTCACCGGTTGGCTATGGTAGTCTATGACAGATTTAGAAAATGACAGACGTAAGCTAATTACAGACAACTCCGACTAAAACAAATCCATATAAATAATATTAAGGATGAAGTTAAGCAGGAGTACTGCCTTGAAACGTTAATAACTACTGATGAGGCTTAAAACGGTTTTGTTGCACTGACCCTACACTAAGTTTCTGCCATAGTATATCATTGAATTAAGTGTTCGGTTTGGAGAATCAAAGAATCTCCACCGAAAAAAAAAAAAAAAAAAAAAAAAACAATATCATGGTAAAATCATCAATCGTTGTAAGTGAAACGTCTGTCCTCTATACCGCAAATATTAAGTGTTTTACAGTAATTCTCTAGAACATGGTTTGTGACAGAAAGTAAAAATTTAAACAATTGGTGATAGTAATTGTTTTAACTTTAACTACGGACAGTCAAACATGCTTATGTCGCCAGCTGTATTTAAATGTCATCAGTCCTTAGCAGCCGCCTTTTCAGGGTCCCTTTGAATCAAATGCGGTACAAGCGAACATGCATTTAGTGTTCACCGTGGTGTTCCCTTTTGGTGACCCCTAGACATACAGTGATTTCAAAAGTTTAATTTGCAAATGTATAATGATATCTGTTTTTTGTTGTTGTTTTTTTCTTGTTGTTTTTTCGAATTCCAGTGCCACAGTTATATTTTCAAGAACACAAGCCAAACTCATAAATGCATACTGCAAATTACCTGCTAATGTATGTAACCTACGGGTCATGCAAACCCTCCCATCTTCATCAAAAGTAGGAAAATTTCTCGGGAACTGACACAATTTCATCTCAGACCTCACACAAGCCACCATGGGGGAAAAGACAACACAAATATGTGTTTCTTTGTTTTCTGGTTATCGCAGGATCCCGAATTTGTGGACAGATGGGCACACGGAATGACCGCCGACAGACCTTAATATTCACTACTGGTTAATACCGCTGTAAATGGTTGGCAGCTATGTACAGTCACTCTCGAAATCTCAAATTCGAAGTTCAGCTTAAACTACTGATATCTCAAACTTTGTGATACTAGTTTTTTGAATAAAACAGAAATTGAATTGTAGAGCAAAACAGGAATGTGTCAAAACTTTATCATATGATAAAAGGACAAAAAATGATAAAAGATTGTATTTCGAGATGAGCCGCGACACGAGAAAACAAACGAAATGGTTGTGCGCCCAGCGCATACTCAGATAAGCCTGGGCTTGTTCAGTCTTATCAGAGTCTTCGCTGTCCATGTGAAGGTAGCTTAGACCCTTGGTTACCGTTTAAGCGCAAAGCAAAGACTCTGAACAGACTAGGAGGATGACCAGTCTGATCTGAGTCTGAGCTGGGCGCACATGCCACTTTGTTGGTTTTCTCTTGTCGCGGTTCATATTAGCTTTGAGATGACGAGAGTCAACTGTAATTTACAATTTATAGTACCTTTAACTCTTTCAAAGCGAGCTTTCAACTGCTTATTCTACCTACGCGATAACCTGTTTACAGAGAAATTATTGTGTTTGAAGCCGATAATAGATTTTATGAATGTAAAAGTGCCATATTGAACAATTAACCTAATCAAAATCAGATCAAAATGATGAGAAAACTACAAGACATCAAAAGCAAACATGTACTGTTATCTCTTTTATGGGTAAATATGGTAAAAACAACAGTTTCATCGAATATCTTTTCAAAGCTAAGGATGTGTCACTTATGATTGAAAAACACATTTGATGTGTGTTTCAGAAATCAGCGAATAGATTGCCATGAAAGTTACATTACAGCCAAGCAGATTAATAAAAAGCATTGCCGACACCCATATCCACATCCTGTCATTTTCCTTTTCGTTTATAGGCTTTTCTAATCAACCAGAAACGAACCAAGGGCATGGGTTGGTCGACCGCAAACTGGCTAGCCACCGCACTCACACTCAGGAGAATTTAATTGCTGGTCGTTCTCTGGTGGCACTTGTGTTGCTTTGTCTGTGTCTGTTATTGATATATTATATATTTTGCGATGTAAAGGCTAGCCCGGTGACCTCCTACATATGAAATGGCTGTTCACTTGACTGCCGCTGGTGACATCTTTGGTGGTGTCTAATTGTCTGTTTTCTTTACCCAGATGGTGGTTTGTGTGAAGTCTGAGATTGAATTGTGTCAGTTCCTGAGAATTTTCCTACCTACTTTTGATGAAGTTGGGAGATTTTGCATGACCCACAGGTTACATACTTATATATAATTTGCAGTATGCATGTATGCGTTTCGTTTGGGTTCTAAACATTTAACTGTGGCACTGGAATTCGGAAAAAAATCAGATTTCATTATACATTTGCAAATTAAACTTTTCGTACTACTGCACAGTCAAAACTATATTAAGGGGTCACCTAAAGGAAACACTAAGCTGAACACATGTCCGCTTGCTCGCATTTGATATAATGTGACCCTGAAAAGGCGACTTCTATGAGCTGGTGACCTGTTGATAGAGCCGACGACATCAGCAGCTTTGACGTTACGTAGTTTAGGTTAAAACAATACTTCCACCGATTGTCTGAACTTTTTACTTTCCGCGAGTTTAACTTTGTCAAAAAACATGTTCTGAAGATGTACTGAAAAACACCTAATATGTGCGGTACAAAGGAGATGCGTTTCACTTACGTGAACAATGATTTGATAATTTCACCATGGTCTTGTTTATATTTTTTCGATGGAGATTCCTTGATTTTTCAGAGAGCCTACACGCACATCGAACAAAGAAATCGATGAAATACTATGGCAGAACTTAAAAGAACGGTCGGTGCAACAAAAACCGTTTTAAGCTTCCCCAGTATTAATCAACGTTTCAAAGCAGAGCTCCTGCTTTACTTCGTCCTTAATATTGTTTGCATGCATTGTTTCTCTGATTGTCATCAATTTTCTTGTATTTTGTCTGGGTTGGCTTAGTGGCCACCTATGTGGAAAAAACTGGTCTCGTAGATATCTGCACTTGCTTTCTTATATTTTGTGCCGACATGAGATGTATTCACGTGCTTGAGGTCCAGTAATTCTTATTTATATGGATTTGCTTTTGTCGGATGTGTCTATAATTAGCTTACGTCTGTTATTTTCTAATTATGTCATAGACTACCGTAGCCAGCCGGTGAATCCTATAAAATACTTTATTTCAGTCCTTTGACAAGCTGGATTCAAAAGACATGGTTGTTTACACATTTAGATTCAGCGTTTGCTATTTAGTTACAATTGCACTTTAAACATTTTATTTTATGTGCACTTTCTAAATTATCCTAGTCGCAATAAGATTCTAACACACACTCGTCAAACGCGAACAACTATATAATGATCTCTCTGGAAACCATATTAAAGCAAAGCTTGTACCCTGTCTTAGTAGAGCGCTGCAATCACTATTCATTACCCACCTTCATCTAGTATTGATAAGACGCAAGTTGCATCTCTCCCTCTCCACCCTCTCTCTCTCCGATGACTTTCTTAACTGTTTTTCTAAACTTAATGACACAGATAAGTGAACCCAGTATTTAACAGCAATACAAGCCACCTGAGTTTAACTGCCGTAGGTTCAGGGACAAAATTCATGTGCTACTGTCAAGCAGGATAAAAAAATGCAGGTAAAGTTACTACAGTAACTGACTGTATGACAATTCTAATTCTTTATATAGGTCAGGTCATGATGCAGCACACTCTTACCCCCTAACTCTTAATACCGATCCATACTGGTATGGTTTATTATGATACTACTTAAGTTATGATCACAAAAGGAGGAACACACTAGCTCGCGTTATCTGTCCATTACTTTGACAGACTCACTGGCTTTTGCTACATGGATTGGAGTCGGGATACTTGTAAACATAAGAAACAAGCTTCTATTGGGCACGTTCTGTTGTTTTCTGACAACTTTTGCTTTTCTTTCGGTTTCTTTCTTTGGTTTTCATATTTCATCATGTTTTTCTTCTTTTCTTTCTTATAACATACGCACGAATTAAAATACACTGTCTAGACTGCGTAAGCTTGTGTTCGTCTGAGTTGTTCCTTAAAAGTAATTGGAACTCGAACAGTGTCATCTTCTAACTAACATCGACCACGTTCAAGGCCAGGCAATCACAGACTGATGTTTCTTTTATTGCCTACTATGTAATCTTATAAACTGGTGAAATTGACTCTCTTATTTCTCGTTCGAGAGCAAAAGCCTCGGCATCGCAGTCGGTTTAGCGATATTTCACTTACACCGGGTAAAAGCGCAATTACATGTGTATAACCAATTGCAAAAAAAAAAAAAAAAAAGTTTTTAATGGTCAGCATAATAGTACAGTGCTATTCGGAAAGTATAAAATTTACATCCTTGTAAAGATAAAACCATGAAATGATCACAAACTGCTCGAAAAAAATTGGTCTGACAGCTTTCTGGAGTTTTGCAATACCTGCATCAGTTCTTTAACTTCACAACCAGTTTATGTTGTCTGTGGTGCAAAAAAATGAATTATTAACCAACTTAAACGACGTTCCATAGGCATTAAGACGGTACTACGTCCAGTTTTCGAAAGAAAAGCCTTAGGCAAATAGGTAAAATGTAATCAACATTCATAGCATTTTGTATTGTTTTGTATTGTTATTGATTGGACTGTAGAAAAACGATAATGGTTGAGTAGTTCTGCCTTTTAAACCGATATGCTATGAACAATTTATTCGGTTATATCGATTGATTATTGAGACACATATTACTCGACGTGTGCTTAGTTTTTCTTGTAAGAAATAAAGTACTCCTTTTCTACCGCTCACTCATTTCTTACGCGTAAGTTGAAAATTTTTCTCTGCAAATATTTCCACATAGTCATTAAAGGTGACAAAAATCTCTTCGCAACAGGACAAATAAGTAAAAGGCAGCATGCAAATATACTCGGTAAAAGAAGTTGGTATTATTTTGAGATGATGTGACAAAATATAAAAAAGGCTCAATATAAAATAGCTTAATAATATGGACATGCCAAAACTTGTCCATCTAAGACCTAAAGTGTTATTGTGCTTGCTCTCCTAAGCTTCGGGGAAAAGTACTTTTGCCAATGCTTTGTTCTATATGCAATTAATTGGCAATGAACAATTGTTACAGCGTCATAAAGACGCACATAATGATCAACAGAAATGGCATACCTGTCGTGTTCGAAAGCAGTGAAGCCAGAGGAGTCTGATAGATAAACGACAAATAATTGCCGGCACGCGTATGTATATCTGTAACCTAAGATGTCGAAGTCATTAATAACGATGCTATCCTTAGCACACGTTTTTCTCCCTATTTTTTCTTCTTCATCCGCAGAGACGCGATATGCACAGAAGTCACACTGTCTACCTGTTGTTTGCATAAAGGAACTTATCGAACGCAACGGTTACAAAGTCCGTAGATTGTTGAAAGTGACACATTTGTTACAAATCTTGCTGCCAAGGAAGATTCTTTTAAACAAGATGTATAACTCTGCGTATGAGTCTGGCAAATAAGGAACAAGACGCGCATCTGCTCATTCTGCGTTTAACACCGATTTAAAAGACTTGAGAATAATTATTTGTTTGAGATAATCTGAAGTTAATGTTTCAGTATGTAACCGATGGCGCCATAGATATGTTACCATTACAACTTTGGAATGTTGTGCTGAGTACATTGGTAGAATGACGTCTCGATGACGTCCTTTTGACATCGATATGGACTCATGGTTGCTATGGTAACAGTATGCTCCATTCATTTTCACTGGCACAACAAGCAGTATTTTCAACAAAAACATCAGATTGTCTTAAACAAATAATTATTCTCAAGTCAATACATTCCCTGTTATTTATAAACTTTCTTCCATTGGTTCTTAAGTCATCGTTAAATGAATGTGCATTTCTAGTGTTAAAGGACAATGAATAAATCTGTGAATAATAAACATATCAGAACCGACCAATAATCAGAATGACCGGCAAATCAAATCCTGTCAGTATGCCAAAAACATTTCTTTCCCTCAAATGGTCCAAAACTGGAAAATGCCTATACTGACAAAGGGCAATAACTTTTTCAGCATGGGCCAACAGACGATTAAAATCCACATGCACATCCTCTGATTATGATCAATATATAAGTCAGTCTAGTCAAAGACATGATGGTAAATGCAATGACAAGGCCTAAGTCAGCAAGGAGATAACGCTTTCTAAATTTAATACAAAAACAATGTTTCATGATCAAAACAGTCATCTCATCGACTAAGATAACGGCACAGTATTCCAATATTGTCGAATGTGTTAAAGTTGACATACAGTTATATCGTTGTAACAATGGTCGAAACTACTTGTGCAGCATCAGAAGATGGCAAAACTTTCCGCACTTCCAGTCAATCTTTTCAAAGATGTGCGAAGTGTTGCTACGACAAGGCTTAAGTCAACAACGGTCATAACAGTTACTCCGCAAAAAAGCCGAATAAATAAAACTACATGCATATCCTCACATCATAGGAAGATCTAATTCATATGGATAATGACGCTGTGAAAGGATTTTGGACAAACGATTGCATTCACGGACGAACGAGCCATTGATATTGCCCTATCCGCCTGCATCGGGCGACAAAACAACTGGAAATGCTAAATCTATTTAAAGCAAGTAAAAATATAGTTGTTCATAAATAGCGAACAGACAAAATAGTCTGACTAAGTCTGTGCATAAGAGCTAATGAAAAGTGCAACATTCCTAATGCCACGTATTATGCATATTTTTCTTTTCAGATAAAGTCTATGAGACCAGTGGCCTCAAAAGACCAGGAAATCTAACTAAAGCAATATTACATGTATATTGATAAGGGCTGCAGTCAGACAGATATTTGTAATACTACAATTTTGTCAATATATCTTAATAAGTAATTATGGGGCGATAGTCTGCCTATCATTTCGCTTTTTTTCAAATCAAGAAGATAATGGTACACGCACGTGTGTGTTGTTTACGCCTAACAGTTATATCTAAACCATAATTTGGTAACGTATCAGTACTTTTGGGGCTGATATGAATTAAATGTAGTCAAAAGTGCAAAATAATCATAGCAGATGGGATGGGAAGAAAACTCTGTAATACGGATGCCAAGACTGATAAATAGAAGAAATTGGACTGTTTTAGTGATATTTGTAGCCGTCAGGACAAAAATGTCATATCTGAATGTTTCGATCAGTATTGTTAAATAGACGCAAATACGTAAATAAAGCAAAGCACAAACAAGCAGTAACATGTTTTGCGCCGTCAACTTCATTTTCCATCTTCGAGACACTGAAAAATTGCCGACTTCGCTTCACACCGACATGTCGATTGCTTGATGTAAATCGGAGTCGGTAATGAAAAGCTACAATGAGTTGGTGTCACACGGAGACGGCAACGGCCGAATACGATGATCTAGTGTTAAACGGATTCGGCAAGGGAATAAATGACGAGTTAGTGTTCATAAGTTGGTAACGGCAGAATACGATGGGTTAGTGTTAAACGGAGTCGGCAAGGACAGAATACGATGAGTTTGAGTTAAACAGAATCGGCAAGGACAGAATTCGATGAGTTGGTGTTAAACGGAGTCGGCAAAAACAGAAAGCGATGAGTTGGTGTTCAAAAGAGTCAGCAAGGGGCAGTCAATGAGTTGGTGTTTACCGGAGTCAGAAAGGGCAGAGTACGACGAGTTTGTGTTAAACGTTAAACGGAGGCGGCAACGGAAGAATATGATTAGCTGGTATTAAACAGTGTCAGAAAGGGCAGACTATGAATGGTTGGTGTTAAATGGAGTGGGCAACGGCAGAATACGATGTGTTGGTGTAATACGGCGTCGGCAAGGACTGAATATGATTGATCGGTGTTAAACGTAATCGGCAATGGCAGGATAAGATGAGTCGCTGTTTAACAGAGTCGGCAAGGGCAAAATACCACGAGTTGGTGTTAAACGGAGTCGGCAGAGGCAGTACAGGATAAGCTGGAGTTATATCGACTCGGCAAGGGCAACATACAATGAGCTGGTGTAAAACAGAGTTGGCAATGGCAGGATATGATGAGTTGGCGTTAAACACAGTCAGCAAGGGCAACATACGACGAGCTAGTGTTAAACGGAGTCGGGAACGGCAGGATACATTGAGTTGGTGTTAATCAGAGTCGGAAATGGCAGGATACGATGAGTTGGTTTAAAAGTGAGTCGACAAGGGCAAAATACGAGCAGTTGGTGTTAAACAGAGTCGGCAATGGCAGGATACGATGACTTGCTGATAAACAAAGTCGGCAAGGGCAAAATACGACGCGTTTGGTGTTAAGCGGAGTCGGAATGGCAGGATATGATGAGGTGGTGTTAAACAAAGGCCAATGACAAAATATGGCGAGTTGGTGTTCAACGGAGCCGAAAGGTCAGAATGCAATGTGTTGGTGTTAAACGGCGTCGGCAAGGGCAGAACACGACGAGTTGGTGTTAAACGGAGTCTGATATAGCAGAATATAATGAGTTGATTTATAACGGAGTCGGTAACGTTAAACGGAGTCTGTAATAGCAGAATTTGATAAATTGGTGTTAAATGGAATCGGCAACAGCAGAATACAATATGTTTGTGTTAAATGACGCCGGGAATGGCAGAATACCACACTTGTCGATGATAAACGATGATTAAAGGCATTTACCAAAAGTGTCATTAAGGAACTAAAGTCTTGTAGTTACCCACATTAAACACAAATACATATAAATAAGACGGGAATTCGAACATGCTCAACGTCTATCCAGAAGCAAATGGGAATTGTCGCCTTGAAATGGCTAGTAGAAAGATAAGTAGATAAATTCAAGTAAATTTGCGCAATCTTAAATCTTTGAGCGTTTGATATATTTCCATTCCTATGACTATGCATGGCGTGTCCATGGCATATCAGCAGAGCTACTAGTCAGTCTTTGAATTGACTGCCTAATTAAAATAAAAAAAATATTGGTATGCTTTAGTCTGGTTTCGTCACCAGATATTGTCAGGGTCACTGATGAGTCTTTATTAGCCAAAACTACGTAGTCTGGCCCATGTTCCTTCTTCTGAATGTATTCTCTGCTCTTGAAGGAACGCTTTAAGTAAAATTTTACTTCACTGTAGCTGGTGTTGTGCCGTGTGGCGGCCGTAAAACGTCTCCCCGTACATCATCCATAGTGCAGATTTTATTTATTTTCGTCCTTTGAGATCACAGGATATACTCAGAGAAATCTGATATTTTTGATTGGTTTAGACTCTTATTCTAGGTCATCGTCTTAGACTCATATTCTAAAGGACTAACACGCTATGCGTACTTTTCGGGATGAACGTACAAGTCAAATTAAAGGGAAATCGCCCTTTAAAAACTGCAATTGAAATTTTGTTGAAACTTCACACAGTGGTAGAATATTATATGCTAAGTGACAAAATGAAATAAAAAAAATGGGGTCAAAGTACTACTTTTTGAGATAATGCAGCGCCATCTATGTGCCTGTTTGAAACATGACTATGTCTATTACGAACACTGTATCCGAGAAAATAGATGACCGATCGTTTCGAAATAAACATTAATTAACTCCTCTTTCTAATCTCTTTGTTTGTCTATCAAAATTGTCATCGTCGTATATCTCATTATATATATTTTCAGTTTTTAGTTTCCCGCCATTTCCCATTATTGGGGTAAAAAGTGGAATTTCTTCAATATAAAAGTCCCAGAATTAAAATTTCTATATACTTTTGACATAGTAAAGGAATGATCCACCTCGTGCAAATAAGCAATTAAAAAACCACTTTTATTTCGTGCGGTTTTCATATAAGCGCATTGACGTCAATGTTTTATGCGTTGACGTCGCTTTCTATTTGGCGCCATCAACGGCCATATGGATTGCGCTCTTACCTTTCGATGCTTTTTATAGCAATGCAATATAAATCCCTATCCAATTTCAGCAATGCTCTTATGTCTTGAACATGTAGTCTATATGAATTGTCGCCTTCAAAAATTTTCTCGTATGCAGACAACACGTTAATGATTAAAATTCCAAGGACTGAAACTAGGCAGCATGTTCAGTGTTATTTCTCATGGAATTTCGAACTTTTTTCTTGGTCTAGATTATATCACATTTATATCTGATGAACAAGTGTATGTGCGAACATTCAACTTATTGGGCCCGGCCATTGCTCGACATGTATTTTCACAGAAGCATCGGCAAAGCTTGGTCCGTGGTGCATGAGTTCAATTAATCATTTAATGATGAGACCAGTTTCGGAGGATGTGCATTTTGATAAATTTCCCTGTTCGCATCGACAATTTATAAATCCTGTGGAAAGTCTAGGGCGATTAGTGAAAAATAAGAGTGTCGCCGCCTAGCCTTTATAAAATTTGTATCTTACGAGAACAATATGGCTGGTCGTCTTATGTCACTTGCGTTAAATCTTAGAAGCAACTATTCAGAAAGAAAAGAAAAAGACAAAACATAATTACCTTAACGACATAAGCTAACAATAAAAGCTTAGATCAGCCTGCGCATTTGCTCAGTCTGATCTCTGCTTTCACTGTTTGCATGGGTATTTCATGACTCAAGCAAGGGGTACTAAGTCCTTATTTGTATTTCTACTTGCATTAAGTAATTACGAGATTCAAAATGCGCTCGCATTTTTCACAGCTTCTCTTTACCTGACAAACAATTCCTAAAAATTTACACACTACCCGCCAAAAAAATTGGCACTCTCTTTTCCGTATAAAACTCTTCAGCCCCATTTTTGTCGTATTTTCTTTTTTGTCCAGTTTTATATAATTACCATTTTTCTGTTGCAAAAAAACTTATACGTATGTTTCAACAAAGAGCCGATTCTGTCTTCGAAAGTGACGTAAACGTTTTAGCGTTTCGGCAAACGACGTCATGATAACCATAGCAGGAAACAATGACGCTGCGTCAAAATGTATGCGCACGAACATTGAGGCGATTTCCCTTTAACGACAAATATTTGTCGGAATAATTCCACAGAAAATGATGCCTCAGATACAGTAGCGATTGAGTACATTTCGCAAATGCCACTGTGGATACTATAACGTTAAGCCGGATGGATTCGTTTTGGAACCGCCTTATTCAAGGGATAATATCAAATATCATCAGTGCATGTTCTTGAGCAGAAAGAAGAAAAATAAGGTTTACTTCGACAAACCCTGCTTTTATAGACTGAGGCTTTATCGCACAATACAATTCAGGTATCTCCATCTGAAAGAAAAATGTTTATATGATAGATGCGACCCGGCCGTTTTCCAATAATAAATCTCATGCGATACTGCAAATAAATAACATGCAACAAGTTGCAGACTGATTTGAAATTGTCTCCATTATTACGAGAGCTATTTCAAGTTACAATGCATAACTCCATAATGAGGCAAATCAAAATCAAGCTATACGTTCAGAATTTCAATTATCGACATCCATATTTAGAAAAGCTAATAGATATAGACCAGCGTCTGTTCTCGTACAACAAATTACATTATCGTTCATAAATTCTTTGACAGTTCGCATGTCGCTCTGTTTTCGTATGCGCCGAATAAAACCATCAAAGTATAACAGCAGTAGAAGCGGTCGATGTACCAAAATCATTTGTCTGAACTCATCAACCATAGAAACCAAATCCGAAACACATGTATATAGATATACCAACATGTATCCCAACTTTGAAACGTGAAGCCAAACGCTAGTTGTCCTACATACTCGTCTACACTTACACTGCAGTGAATGATTATAACTCTCGATTTTTGTTTCTAGATAAGTTCCTAGCAGCGGATAAGTTTGCGAAAGCATGCATGCTAATTCAAGTAAAAGGTAACTGCATCAACACTTTCAGCGCGAGAGACAAAAATGTCAGAATTTGATCTTGATGAGGTGGCTCATAATAAACCGCTTCATCTGGATCTACATTGTTTGTTCTGTAGTCTTTATATTGTCAACATGAAGTTTCTTGGAGAAGGCATTCTTTTAAATTTTCAAGATATAAATTTTGTTGCCTGCTTTTTGACGCTAACAGGATTTGAACAACCCCCTTGGAAGTTCAGAAGTACAACTACTTGGACTTTAATCAATTTTATATAAGCAATGTCTAACGAACTCCATGTTACATCACCAAAATAAGCAGCACGTGGTCAGTCTGCATATTGGCTTCCAAACTCCCAGTGAGGCACCAAAGTAAACTCATTTAACTCATATTACAGCCATTAAGATACTATTCTACGGACTCATGCATATTTAACTGAGTTCTGAAAAGGAATAACCTTTAGAAGCAATAAACTCACAGATAAGAAAGAAAACGCGATTCACTTTTATAACATATTTTGAGTCAGACTCTGTAGATAAGTTCTGAAATGTAAGATCATTTGGAAGCAAGGAAAACAGCAAGGAAATGAAATTGAGTCTGTTCATGACGTCAATGAAATGAGCCGCGACACGTGGTTGTGCGCCCAGCGCAGACTCAGATCAGTCTGGGCATCTGCTAAGTCTGATCAGACTTCGCTAAGCGCTTAAAGGGTGCTAAGGGTCTCAGCTACCTCCATGCGGATAGCGAAAACTCTGATCAGACGGGGCCAATACCCAGGCTGATTGGAGTCTGCGCTGGGCGCACAGCCACTGTGTTGGTTTTCTCGCGGCTCACTAATGTGAAACAGCGGCTACGCAACCCAACATTTTGCATCGACTTATTATATAATAAGCAGAACTCTATTTGAAGTGTAACTCTTAATGAGCTCAATGCTCCCAAAGAACCAGAAAATATAATCTACGCTATGGTGTTATACAGGGAGACGTTTTACGGCCGTCGCACGGCACATCACCAGCTGCAGTAAAGATCAATAAGTTCTGAACAAGTTAACCGGAATTGTTTTATTTTAATACTTTTTTTATCGAATTTTGTTTTATTTGAATTGTTCCAAAATTTGTGTTAATACTTTCACGCCTGGTTTTTTAACATAGCTATTGATTTCACACACCTTTTGGATTTTTTTCTTTTTACAAGGATACATTGCTGATATTTAGAGTTGCTGTTCAAATATAACTCTATTTTTAAACTATCAAAACATTAAAAAATAAATAAACTATATGTCGATACAAAAGGAAAGGTTGCGATATTTATATTAGGCGACCAACTGTATGCAATCAGAGCTGGTAATTTGTTTCCCGTTTTGATTGCACGACGGTGAGTGGGTCATCGGACTTATATGACATTGCCTTCCTACACGTAGATTGACTGTTTTAGTACAGAAAATTGATGATTAGGAGCCAACTTTTCGTTTTAAAACAGTCAATCTTCTAAATTAGACTTAACAGTGACTGTTTTTTGTCGGGGCCTTTGTGGTCAAACTAATCATTTCTTTTTATTCCAGTGCTAGACTGCATTGAGTCACATCGTTTCTAGTCATTTTATGCTTAAAAGATATGGTGCCTTAATTTATGTTACAGGATGGTGGCGCCTAACAAGTAATGCCTTTGATCAGACACATCGTGGTCACATTAATGCTTTCCTTTTAATCTGCTTCAGATTGCATTTAATCATTAACTCTGTCCATCATGGATTTTAAAGCTTGTATTTAACGATGACGTCTCACTGATGAGTTAGGTATCCCTGTGAAGACCGACAAGTTATTTGCATTTTTAGCTGCATAGAGATTAGAACTAAGTGTGAGTTTGCTCGCAGGAAATAAGTTTTTACCCTACCGAAAGGTCCAACTGGATTCTTGTGAAGGCGTTCTTCTGTCTTCAGTTGAGTGCGTGTCTTGTTCTGTATCGGCATGTAGTTTTTCAAAGTATCTTCTCTCAGAGTCTTTCGTGACATTACTTAAAAAAAACTTACATTGTTTCGGAAAGTATAGACTAATTCTAATGAATTAAGACATAGAACTTCAGTGAAATGAACTACATCCAGAAATATCTTTCTTACAGTGTGTCACGTCTTGTTTCTGTTTCAAAGTCATTTTTACTTTGCGTTTACCTTTCTGGAGAAAAGACAGCTGGCTTCCATGCTTTTCGTTATGTCTATTCCGTAAATATTTTAGTTGGTGTTTAATTTCTCTTCCTCTTGGTATCACTGCTTATTAGCTTCGAAAGATAGCTTTGTATGCCCATTCAGATAATACGACAACTTCATGTGTTATGCGCTTATAGGGATTGGCTTTGAAACCAACTACTTAGCAAACAATAGATTATTTAACGAATTGCCCGTGTTACGTTATAGGTAGATAGGATATAAGGCGTCATGGACCATCGAATCTGAGAAAAGTGCAAATGGTTATGTGCAATTAGTTTAGTAAAATTGTTTGCGTGTAAAAAAATCAGTAGTATTCCTTCAGTTGGAAATGCTTTTTGAAATGCCTCTTAACATTTGGTACATTGTCTGTTCGAAAATGTCTGTTCGAAAATAGGCCTGAAGCGTAGTTACTCTTTAAATTTGAGGTTGTAGAAAAGAAGGTCAAAAGGTTTTAATTACATAATCATCCTTTTCTATTTTTGTCTCTATCAATCGTTTGAGTTAACTCTCAGCTTTCGACTGTAACACTAATTGGCCTTTTTCTGGTTTAGGCTATGTACTTTGAATGTACTTTTAACGTTTATCTTATTTGATCATTACGTGTCAAAAAAGTGAAATAAAAATTCATAAACATAAACTCCTTGTACTTGCACTTATATATGCCATTGACTTATCTTATTTCACTATACACTGCACATAATTTCATTGAATACAGATTATTCTTTGAATAATGGTGTATCTCATTATAATATGTGAGTAAAATGACTGCATTAGATATCTTTTTGTTCCGATACATGAGCTGGTAATTAGCGTCTTAGACGTCAGTAAGTGTGGCTCGGAGAGGGATATACGTTGCCTGCCGAGACCTACCCGTCACATTTTTTCTTCTAACCTTTTGGGGTTTAGCGATACTGAAGAAGCTAAATACCAAACACACGCGTCTATAGCACTTAATTAGGTATAGATATGTTTATATACTGTAAACCTCAGTGTTCGACATTGTTCGTCCCAGTGCACACACGAAGTTGTAAAGGAAAGAAATAACATAACTTAACAGAAAGCAAAGTGGGAAGCTATATAAATGACTCTAGTGCTAAACGACAAGCGGATATAAGAACATGGAACATTGAAGAACCACAACAGAAGTACCAGCTGGAACGGTCCCTAAAAGGTTGCTGAGGGATATTGTGTTTATGTGTGTTTGTGTTGATTCGGGGAGTATTTTTTCTGAATCCAACAAACATCGCCCGCTGCTTCTTCAGAGGTTTTAAACATTTAGTTAGCTTTTTAGTTTGCATGATGGTTTCCTTCCCCAGAAATGCATCATCAAATGAAACAAGATTTCAGCGATCAAAGTTATGATAAATCAGAGACGAGGACTCGACAGCAATACCATATTGTTCCACTTGGAGATCCCTAGGGTATCAAACACCACCACTGACATACTTGAGTAAACGAATACATTCAGTTTGACCCTGAAAGGCCACGCAACAGACAAGACAGTTTATACAGCAGCATCATAAGACGAAAAAATTACTTTGCCGGTTGTCACACTTTACCAATGGATACAAGCCCGTTTACTTTGTTCAGGCTAGTTTGATTTGGCTTAGTCTGTTGCCAGTTAATAGCATTTACTTATTCTGTTGCAGACTGCTAATGCGAGTCGGAAAATATCAGCAAATATGTCATTTCTGTCTCTTTAAATCCATGAAACGGAAATCAATAGTCATTTTCGCGATCTAGTTCGATGTTTGAGGGTTCAGTTGCTTAGAAGCTGAATGCACTCACGGGCGAATCACTGGCTTAAATTTATCAGTTTTATACGTTATGATCGCCTACATAGCGGTCCTTGTTCAGATACCCTGCGCAAGTGTGTCGGCGCAAATTAAAAAAGAGAGCATACGACCATGAGCTAATACTATCAGATCCAATATTCCGCCGTCAAAATCAAAAGGGAAAGGAAGCAGGACTATTATCTCTGCACATCACTATTGTGTTTGCGGACTGTTTCCTCTCTTAAGTAGTTTTTAGGGTAGCTGAATGACCACCTGTTTGGGAAAGAGCTGCTCATTTGGTAAACAGTTCGTCTCTCTCGTGAACGTTTGTCAGTTTTTGAGAGAGAGCGAGAGAGAGAGAGAGAGTGTGTGTGTGTGAGAGAGAGTGTGTGTGTCTGTGTTTTCATTTTGGTGTTAAGGGCGAAATGTGCAATTTAGTTGTATTAATTCCTGATCATCGCCAATCGTTTAAATTAAATTTTAAAACAAATTGTTTTGCATTTTGTCGCGTGTAAAAATATAAATAATCCTTCCCCAATTAATCCATTTACCTCTTTCTGTCATTATTTGGCTTTAGCAAATATTTGTAAGAATACCTGAATTTGTTTTAACTTTGACACTTTCAATTTTACGTGTTTATGGATAGTGTGTTCTACTGTAATTGATGTTTTCCCCTCCACCCAAACTCCCCTTCCATAATTCTAATTCATCAAAGCCACTCTTGGTTAAGAAATCAAAATAATCCAATGTAAGATTTTTATTAGATTCAAGACAGGACACGTCATAACGCTATAGAATTGGTACCAATCCAGAATACACATCTGTGTATAATCAAAAGCTCTTGATTCTATCAAATGTCTGGAGCTATGCGTGTTTGTATCACAAAGACATTAAGCTCCAGATAGATTTTGCGTGATGGGTTTTATATTTTTCTGTCTTAAAAATGCATATTGATTGTATCATCCGTCTCAATTTTTCATAGAAAAATCTTCAATACGAGTGGTGATGAATTTACTAAAAGGCAAACAGTTGCATGTAAAGAGGACGGCACCGACGATAAATCTAAAGCGCAATAAAAGGTGATGTCGATTGAATTATACATTTACTTGTTCTGAAAACACAGATTTCGTATGGCTAGCGCCTAGTGCAAATGGTTACAGTATGAACTGGTGAACTGGAACCGAAAACTGAACAGCCGTAAATGTGTGTGTGTTTTTAGGCATTTTTCCTTTAAAGCGTAGATGAAAGGAGCCCGCAAATATTAAGAGGAACTGATTTACAAATAATCTGAATAAAATTTTAATTGCTTCACGTGATGATATAACAAAGTATTTTTGGCGTTTTCCGTGTTTTAAAGATGACATTTGAACTGATGTCCCGTATGACAACAACTTCAACAGATACAGTCATTCAGGGTCCAAACTTGGAGATTAGCTTATAAATTAAGAATATTTAGTAAAGCTGTATGAATGCTCGAAAGAGTCGAACAATACACTCAGTTTAAAGAGAATCGATGAGCCTAATATACAGAATGTAGTGCTTCAGATGCGCATTTCTGTATTTCACTTTTTTGTGTCATGTTACCCTAATGTTTTAAAAGTAAAAGGAATGGTCAAGTTTCGACAAGATAATAAGTTGCTGCTGTGGCAGGTAATTCTTGATTTTCAGAGTAGAACACTTTCTGTGTAGCTTTGTTTCCCGCTTATGCAAAAAACAACAACACAATTTTTCTTTAAATTATTTGGAAAACACATCGGTATCCCCATATAGCGTAACACCTTCCGGTACCTGTTATTTGGAACTGTGTCAGAATTAAGAGTGCGGTTTCATATCCATAGACTGCACAGGCCCAGAGGTTATCAAACTTGAGTACATTCTCAAACTCAAAATAAAGCACACTGATTGGCTGCTTCCGAGCACATGCTCGGAAGCAGCCAATCAGTGTGCTTTGTTTTGAGTTTGAAATTATTCTCAAGTTTTTTTAACCTCGAACCCTCATTAAGTATGCTTCTGACCGTTCCATGGTGGTTGTCCTGTTTTTGATTCTCTTTGATCTAATGTGTGTGTAGTTGCAAATGTGCTATTTCTTTTTGTTTTTGTTTAATATATCATCTCTTCTAATTGTTTTGGAGGTTGTGATTATGGGATTCACTTGGAGCCTGTTGAGTTTGTTCCTGATTATCACTGTAATTTAGCAAAATTCTATTTAGTGGACTAACTAGTTCGAAATTTGCAGCAAAACCCCATAATTGTGTCTTTTCAACATTGCTATTGATTATACGACTCAGTGTATTTCATTTTCTTAAGTTTGTCTGCTCTTGTCTTTTCTTCGTACTAAAAAAGATTATCCCTTAAAATTGACAGTAATATCGACAGTAGAAAGGGCAGTGGTATAAAGTACTGGGGACTTCAGTTAGTTTTAATTCTGCAACTTCACCCTATTTTCTCAGAAATCTCAAAAAGGTTCACTCATATAGTCAAGAGTGTTGAACACGAAACAAAAAAGAAGCTCAAAAGCAAAGTGGGCGAATGTTTAAAGTTTGAAGACCACAATGCTAACATCACAACATAACTATATTCAAATGATTTGTTTTCTTGTTTTTTCTTCCACACACCAGTAAATCTCTCACTATTTTCACAAACGTATGATGCATGGTAGGAAAACATATGTTTGCAAATCTTTGCGCAATAAAAACAAACATTTCCGGATACTGTACACGCTACTGCCAGTTTTAAGGTGGGAAGGGGGGGGGGGGGGGGGGTGAGAATTCAAATCTTAAATAGTTCCTTCAACAACATCTGGTGACAAGAGCCAGAGAAAAACATACTGAAATTTCTTTACTTAAAAAGAAACAGTGGATTTAGAGACTGATAACTATCCAAATAAGGCCAATTTGTCCAAATGCAATGATCTAGAGAGAGAGTTGAAACAAATTAAAAGAGAAATCCGATTTCCTACAATATATTCTTTTATCTCAAAGGGCAAAAATAAAATATGTTCCGCGCTATGGATGATAAAGGAGTAGACGACAACATCAGCTGGAGCAATGTCAAATTCAAACCTAAGAAGGTTCATTCAAGAGCGGAGAACACGTTTAAAAGAAGGAACATGGGTCATACTTCGAATACTCGGCTACTGTGTGTTGTACGTCAAGCTGTGTGGCCACTTGTATAGCTCTCTACTTTGCTGTCTGTTTTGTTTTGTGTTTAAAAAATGGAAACAAAAAATAGGTACCATAGATATTTATGTATTTTATACATGTTGTATGAGTGTTCGTATTTGAGATGAAACTCATCGGAATACAGCTAATAAACTTTTTTCCTCGATACAGGATGTGTAAGATCATGTATTGATATATGCATGACCTGGAAGAAATTACACAAAATTAAGCCGAGACACGACCTAACCACAAAAGAAGGAGGGCCAGGGTACTAATTTATAGAAAGACAGACGTGAAACATAAACGTGACATAATTGAGCCGCGACACGACAAAATCACAAAACAAGGAGGTTTTAGGGTACTTATTATAGAAAGACAGACGTGAAACAAAGACAAAGCCAACAGAGTGGTTGTGCGCCCAGCGCAGACTCGGATCAGCCTGGGCATCCGCCCAGTCTGATCAGAGTCTTCACTGTCCGCCTGGAGATAGCTGAGACCTTTAGCTAGCCTTTAAACGCTTAGCAAAGAGTCCGATCAGACTCGCTGAATGCCTAGGCTGATATGCGTCTGCGCTGGGTGCACAATCACTTCATCGGTTTTCTCGTGTCGCGGTTGATATTATGGTATTAAAGCAAATAATGACAAATGACAAAGAAAAAAAGTTAACAAAAAATAAGACAACAGTAAAAAAAGTGTTTTGCTGTGTCCCTATGTACCAACCAACCTTGGCCCGACCCAAAAACATTGAAAAGAAACAAATACAGGATGGTTTTTGAGAATGGCCTGAATGTAAAATAATTTCTGTCACATTTTGTGTTAATTTGCTTTAATTCACTTCAGTTCGTTTTATATTCGATGATACTTGTATTTTTGCTGTATCGAGTAATCTTATAAATATTCATCACTTCTAAATAGAACCTTAACTGTACTATCTGTCATTAAACTTTTTTTATGTTCGCTTCGTGATAAAAAACGATTCCAACATTATCAAATTAGCTTACTTTAGAAACCGATTTTTGTACAGATATGTTTGTCACAAATTATTACACACTTTAACTAATCAGCGAAAATCAGTACAAAAACTTGAATAATTAGAATTTATAATAATTTGTTTTAATATTGATATATTATGAGGAAACATAAGAAGAACATTCTCAGGGACTGACACAATTCAATCCCAGATGCCACACAAGACACCATGTTGGAAAAAAGATATTTCAATATTAGTTACCTCCAAAAACATCATCAGCAGCAGCCAGGCAAACAGTCATTTCCTATGTATGTGGTCACATGGCTAGCTGCAACATTACTAATGATATATAAATAATAGACATCGCAGCAAATAACACATAAAAAACAAAAACAAAACAAAGAAACAGAAGTGCGGCCTTTGGACGGTACCATTGAAATCGTTGGAGGGTAGCCCTCGCCCTTAGGTCTGCCTTGGTTCATCAGACAGTTGTACATCCCAACCAAAAGAATTAACACCTACATTATATACCAACGAAAGCAAATTTGACAATAAAAACAAAATCGAAAAACCTTAAACAACTATTTTAACCTATTTATAGTTTTAGGTTTTATTTTAAGACGTACCCCTCCTCGTACCTTAGCATCACAAACAATGTATCAGTAATAGACAAAGCAATACAAACTGAAACAAATAATCAAGACAGACCAGAGCAAAGTGCCGCCATTGGATTTGCCAGCCATGAAATAAGTGGGGTGCGGGAGGGGAGCGGCTTGGCTTACCGGTTTGCGGTTGACCAACCCTTGCGGTTGGTTCTACTTTAATTTATCGGACACTTAGTTGTTCAGTTCGCATGGGAGATTCCTTGCTCATAAGTGTAATGTCTCAGAGACATAGAAATCAAACCTAAAAGTAAAAGATAAACTAACGTTATATACACTGTCGGTGAACCGTAAAAACTTCTCATAAGCATTTTGTTCAGGTTTTGCTAATGTTTTCCCACCAGGTTGTTAAAAGTAAAAAGTATGCAAAGACCAGGAACTGAAACAATCAAAATCCAAATCCAGCCCTCAAACCATAGTTGGAAACAACTAAGATTACAAATAATCAAGATACAGAGAACATATGGCCAACCGAGTGAGCAGCTTGTTCCCAAAAGGTGGCCACTCAGCAACCCAAACCGAACCAAAAGTAATAAGAACATACATAAGGTAAAACATCACAGAAACTCTGACACCAAAAACAGGCAACAGAGAACTAGGATTAAGGACTAAGACTAGGATTATGATAAATGCGGTATACACTTTACAGAAGACATGTTCTTAGGACAATTTATCAAACAGCATTCGATATGATTGATTTTATGTGTATTAGACGACTGAACAAATCCTCATCTGACAACGTCGTTAAGCTAACCATGCTTTGAAAATTTTGACCCTGATACCCAGTAGTAAAATGGCTGACTATATCAAATAACATGAAAATTATGAAATGGAAGAAACACACATGATTTGAACATCTTAGAGAAAAATAACCTAAAATTTATGCCTAACTGATAATCAGACCAGATGCTTTTGCCAACCCCTAATTATCTGGACACTGCAGGTATCAGCTATACATGCTCTGTGAACTCATTTTACCGATAACTCTGGTTCCCGGTTAAAATACAGGTAATTCAAGCTTATAGTATTTTTATCAGCAGTGCTACTGAAACCTGATGCACGGTATTAGTGTGCCGCTTAAAGAATGCTCTCATAAAATACTCTAGAAAAAATCGCATTTCCTATGATAATTTTTGTCAGCTCTTATTCTAAATACAGTCAGTGTGTTCAAAGACATAATTTTAAAGTATCACACAAATATAAGTTTGCAATACAACTGGAACTATTTTTTATAAAGGCTGTAACCAGGGAGTGCTGTTTCGCTGCTTCCCATGCCAATATAAAATTGCAATATTACAAACCGCTTAAATTTTAACGTAGAAATCCGTTCAAAACGCCTAAACAACATAACTTTTAAAAAGGATTTCGATTTTCTAGTTTATATCAAGATAAAGACGCGGGATATTTATGAATTACTTTTAACTAGAGAAACTCGGTTAACATAGTTGTTTTTACCACCTGGGGAACTGCTGTGAAATTGCATAAGTCTTTATCATTTATTGGTATACAGGAGGACTATACGACCGATTTCATTAGAAACACATGTGAAATCGATACCCCGAGCAACCCGAGTTTACATGGCAATGAGTCGGATCGGTCGGGGACGATATTCTAAGAGCATGTACACAGCATGCAAAAACTGATTAGTCCACGCAAAAACAAAATACCATTATAGCAAATCAGGCAGAGAAAATAAAGAAACAGAATTTATCATATGACGTCACATCTGAGAGTGTAATAAAGCCATGTATTTAAAACGATAATCAACTGTTTGATTAAATATGCAAACTACGTCGTTACGTTATGCGTTGAAGTCCATCAAGACGTAGCGTTTTCTAATGGCGAACTCGCGACGTATTAGTGCAAAGTTTGCTAATAAAATGCGATTTAAGTGTATTTAAACTTGTTGGGAAAACCGATAAGATGCTCGGCATAGCCTCACATCTTATATTTTTCCCCAACTCGTTTAATAAATCCAATTAAGAATTAACATTTGATTTTTCAGCGTTAATAATGGGATGAAGCCAGTGGGCTGAGCTAATTTTCCATGAAGCACGAAGCGCTTCTTGTAGAATTTTAGCGACGACCACTGGCTTTTTCACACGACGCACGCTGAAAACTCAAATTCTAATTCTTATGCTTACACATTATTTTAGACCCTTTCTGTGTCTTTTTGTGATAATTTAGTCTAGAATATGCAAAATATGGATCGAAGAAAAGTAAAACCCCTGTCACACCAGAGCAGCGTTCTCACGGCGTCCAAGAAAAATGCAGAACGCCGAGGTGCGCGCAGTACGATCGCAAGCATCACCACAGCAACGCAGTGGCATCGCCAGTAGACGCTGTGGGATTGCATAGAACGCCGAGCGACGGCGCGCACTTTGAGCATGCTCAAAACAAACGCCGTCGCTCGGCGTTCTAATAAGAGCGCAGTGGGGTCGCCGTAAGGTCACAATAGCAGCGCAGTAAAGTCTCCTACAACGCAATAGGAGCTCCGCGGGCGCGCACAAGGGTCGTTGTGCAAACGCCGTGGTCGTCCATGGAGTTTGCACGGAGATTGTACGGCGTTCTTTGAGATGTCACTGCGTCTTTAACGCGCTTATACGACGCGTCTACGGCGCTTATACGGAGTGCAATTTATTTTTCTGCGCTCTTTCAACGACTGTAAGAAGCTGCCATGGCGATAATTGCGCTCCCTTGGAGCTTTTACCGCACCCATTGGCGTTTGTATGATAAAAGCAAACAAAATAGATTAAAAAATGAGATATGCAAACAATGATAACAAAAGCAAACAAAATACTATAAAAACGAGATATGCAAATAAGCATTCCTCTCACTATGTCCGACGTACGCCAGCAAGCTGGACTCCTGCTTGCCTATATGCAGGTCCAGCAGTTCCAAAATGCTGCAGACGCTGTTCACATCATTCTTGGAAGACGACGACGGAGGAGGGCCCAAAGGCTTAGAATACTTTGGGTCCGGCCATGGCTGGAGGATGCTAGACGGTTTCAGCATGGCCACTTTCATCGTCTCATGCCTGAACTTCGATATGAGGATCCTTCTAGTTACTTCAATTACATCCGAGTACCGCCCGCAAACGAACGTCTTCGCGTCTTCAACACGCTGTCAGCGCAGTGCGAACGCCGTGAAAGCGCAGTGCAGGCATTGTGAGCGCCGTGAAAGCGCATTTAAAGCGTCGTTAGAGCGCAGAGAATCGCCAACAAGTACTCCGTAGGAACGCCATAGAACGCCATGCGAGCTCCGTAGCAACGCCTTGGTCGCTGTCAGGACGCCGTGACAAGCCCTTTTCACAAAAAATATCAGGGTCTTCTTGCGATCTTACGGCGCTCCGAAAAATTAAACAACTCTGTGCCAACGCGGTGGAAACGCGGCTTGGTGTGACAGGGACTTAAGCAACGACGTGTTCGGCCATAACGTTTAACAGTATTTACCATGACATGGCTTCAATCGAACGTTAGGTGGACCATTCAAGACGTTTTTTTACATTAGACGTGTCTTGACGACAACGTCATATGATCAGTTTACGTTCATCGGTGTATGAAGCTATTTGATCTAAAGGGTTTACCTGTGGGAAGTCAGTGGCAAGTGTAAATATCAATATATGAGCACTCACGTAAGATCCTCTATAACATGTTTTAGATACATGTCATTTACACAATGAACTTTCTGGGTAAACGGTGACCAGCGTACTAATATGAACAAAAGTATTTGAGAAGAAAACTATAACCTGAAATATTTGGAAGCAAGAACCAAACGAACAGTGTAGACGATATGGGCAATCTGATCAAGGTCTGCACTGCCTACCATTCAGCAAGAGATTCAGATAAATTACTGGAATAAAATCATTTTTTAACCCAAGACACTTAAAGAATTTGCGTCCACGTTAATATAATTCTTAGGCAAAATCCTTCAAGGGAAATGGTATCATATAGTATTGACACACACAGATCCAAACTAAATCCAGTTGTCTTCAAGAGAGCTTCAAGAGGTATTATCAACATTCACATCAACTGAGAAGACGTCGCATTTCTAAGAAAGCTTATTTTTTAGCATCCAAGCAAAATCATCAACATTTATCCTAAACATTTTGATAGTAATTCATAATTCACCAAGAAGAACCTATCAAGGTGCTACTTGGATCTGTCTGGTCATCGTTTGCACTGTTGTTCAACGATTTTACGAAACATATGCGAAAAGATAAATCAACAACTGCGAAAATGAGGTTTAAAGCAACTGCTGAAGATAAAGTTGAGATACTCAAAATTAAGGCGCAGAATGTTTTGTGCAGGCAATATGGACACCTGAATTTAGTGCCTTATGGCATATCGCGCTTGAGTTGTATGCTTTAAACCACACGGATATGTAGAGCATCTATGTTATCTTATATACAATGTATTAAAATGGGGATGTCGTTTTGAATATCAGATTGGTTGTCGACTTATAAGTATTTTCTATGAAACAATTCATTCAATGGTTTATTTTCAGTCTAGAAGTCGAAAAAATCTACTGTTTTTTTCGCTTAAGGACATAATTCTTGTTTATTAGGTGTCATACATGTAATACTATTATGTTGCACTCCAGCGAAACTGCTATTTTCATCAAAGGAAATAACCCATCTTACATAGGGAATGGCATTACAGGGATAAACTAGACAATCACTAAAGGTGATGAATGCCCCCGCCATATGCCTCACTAGACAAGTAATATGTTAAAACATATTTGTGTGAAGTTACATCAAAATCTGTCAATAAATAAAGGTGCTAGAGGGATGACTGAGTTTTTCTTAAAAATAGCAACTGTGACCTTGACCTTGGAACTACAACCCTGAAAGGTTTACTTGTCCAAGATATTGTCATACTTAATATATGTGTGAAGTTCTATCAAAATCAGTTAATAAATAAAGGCGCTAGAACCATGACATAGATTAACATGTACTTATAATAGCATCTGTGACCTTGACCTTGGACCTACAATGATGAAACGTAAATTTGTCCCAGATATTGTCAAGCTAAATATTTGTGTCAAATTATGCCAAAATCATTCCAGAGGGATGACAGCATGTTTTCTAAAATAGCAAATATGACCTTGACCTTTACCCTGAAATTCTGGATCACGAACTTGTCCAAGATATTGTCACACTAAACATTTGAGTGAAGTTACATCAAAATTGTCAATGAATAGAGGAGTAGAGGAATGATAAAGTTTTTACTAAAAATAGCAACTGTGACCTTGACCTTGGTCCTGCGGTGCTGAAACAGTAATTTGTTCAAGATATTGTTATACTTAACATTTATGTGAAGTTACATCAAAATCGATCTATAAATGAAAGCGCTGGAGCAATGCCCTAGTTTTTCTGAAAATAGCAACTGTGACCTTGACCTTCATCCTACAAACCTGAAACGCAAAGTTGTTCGAGGTACTGTCATACCCAATAAAGCTGTGATGTAATACCAAAATCTGTTAATAAATGAGGCCGCTAGAGCGACGATAAAAGGTGAGATTGTATTTAAGCTATGGAAATATGGTCAAAATATGTATGTTATTCAAGGGGGCGTAATTCTGCAATAAAGACCTGACTGAAAGTTCTGTTTCCTTTATGCACATGTTCAATGCATGTCTGAACTGTGTTGCAAGTTTCAAATCCCTACATCAAATACTATTGGAGGAGTTGCAGAGACAAGAACAGTACTACAAAGTGTGAAATATGGTCAAAATATGCATGTCATTCAAGGGGATGTAATTCTGTCATAATGACCTGGATCAAAGTTTTGTTTCCTTTATGCACATGTTCAATGCATGTATGAACTGTGTTACAAGTTTCAAATCCCTACATCCAATACAATTGGAGGAGTTGCAGAGACAAGAACAGTACTACAAATGTGAAATATGGTCAAAATATTTATGTTATTCAAGGGGACATAATTCTGCAATAAAGACCTTAATCAAAGTTCTGTTTCCTTTATGCACATGTTCAATGCATGTCTGAACTATGTTACAAGTTTCCACTCCCTACATTAAATACTGTAGGAGTAGTTGCGGAGACAAGAACAGTACTCAAATGTGAAATATGGTTATAATATGTATATTATTCAAGGGGACATAATTCTGCAACCAAGACCTTAATCAAAGTTCTGTTTTCTTTATGCACATGTTCAATGCATGTCTGAACTGTGTTGCAAGTTTCAACTCCCTATATCAAATACTGTAGGAGGAGTTGCGGAGACAAGAACAGTACTCAGATGTGAAATATGGTCAAAATATGTTTATTATTCAAGGGACATAATTCTGCAATAAAGATCTTAATCAAAGTTATGTTTCCTTTATGCACATGTTCAATGCATGTCTGAACTGTGTTCCAAGTTTCAGCTCCCTGCATCGAATACTGTAGGAGGAGTTGCGGAGACAAGAACAGTACTACAAAGTGTGACGGACGTACGTATGTACGTACGTACGTACGGACAAGGGCAAAACTATATGCCCCTCCCCACTTCGTGGCGGGGGCATAAAAAAACAATATAGAGTGGTACCACGTTTTGGCTGACTTTACGCATCCCTTGGCATCAGGAGGTAGGAATATAACTAGGTTGGTTGGTTGATTTGATGCTTAACGTCCATGGTAAACAATTAAGGTCATGTCGGGACGGTCAGTTAACCTAACCACACTATTCCGGGGCAGGCTTAGACCTCCTAAGCAGTTAACCAGTACTAAGTGCACATACTTTCGCGAGTAACTGACAACTGCCCTTCTTGAATCAGCGGAAGGAGAAACGAAAGTATGTGGCCAGACCGGGATTCGAACCCGGGACCTCTGACTTACGAGTCAGGTGCCCTACCGATTGCGCTACCCGGCCCGGCCCAGGAATAGAACTAGTAATCACTGTGATAGCATACAGAACCTAAGGTCTCCTTAAAAATATATTTAACACAGGATATCGCCGGCTCATGCTAAACAGATGCCAAATTTAGGTTAGGTCGAGCTTGGTGCGTATAAGATTTACTACTCATGAATTCAACAAATAAAAAACTGTAAAGACAGACCCCACAGAAGTGATGAATTGTCTGATGGAACAAATACATGAGACGAAATACACCGGTGAGAATACGACCTCGAATAAACTTTGAGTCAAAGCCATGGCTCAACGGTGTTTCAATGTTGATTTAACGTTGTTTCAATGTGGTTTACGTTTTGGTTTAGGCCAACGCGACTGTTCAAGGCAGTAATTTCAACTACAAATTTAAAGAGTAACTACACTTCAGGAACTGACTGAATCAGATCCCAAACCCTATCCCCAACATCAAAGGGAAAGATTAGGGAGGTTAAGATTTTTTACTTGTACGTGTACGTGTACGTCTAGCGACGATTTGTGTGCATACGTCATCAAAAATTGCATACTCTCTACCAGATAGAAGTAAATTCTAGACGTTGACTACTTCTAGGGGGGCCGTTTACACGTAGCTTAATAAACGTGTACTTTGAATTCATTTTTCGAATTGAATTCGCGAATGTACATTTTATTTTATGGTATCAAAGTTGAGAGCATATATCTGAAAAATGATTTAAAGCGTTCACATGAAACTCAGTGAAGCGTAAATAAGATACAGCAATGTTTACAGTGAGGGTGGTACATGCGAGGCATAGGCAATATTTGTTGTAGATATCTCCGCAGTTATAAAGATAGATGGGTGAATGATTTCGGGTTATACGACCATTTCAACAGTATTTTAGTCATGTGGGGCATATAAGGAAATATATTAGATATGAACGACGCTGAAGTAAACAAGATGCAGAAAAGAAACATGACCGTAACCGGAATCGATCCCGCGACCTCGTGATCATGAGTCTAGAGCATTAACCTCCCAGCCAGCACTTAAAAATCATGTGGTGACACATGTCAGCATCATAAAAGGACAGAGTTGGGAAGTGTGTGTATTTCAATTCTCGTAACGACGCCCCCCCCCCCCCTCCCCCCCCCCTTACGCACCTTAGTGGTATGAAACCACGGCCGCCGTCCGTCCGTCCAATTTGAGGCGAAAAAGCTGGTCGGGATAATTTGTATCCCAATCAAAATGGGTAAATCAGACTGTAAGATGGTTGAGTTTGGGCTACAATAACAATAAACGATAAAAAAGGATAAGACACGTGGGATTCTGTTGGTCGTTGTAATCAAGACAAGCTTTTGGGAAAAAAATCGGGCACGGTGTAGAAAAAGTGAGTGTACGCAGGTAGTGCACTGGCAATAGTAAGGGTTTTCATTTACTGTAAAAAGTACAGGATAGTACCATAACTTTTAAGATAGAAACTGACTGCACTGTGTAAGAAAGCTGTTTTAATTCTGCGTTTGGTTGAATGTTGATGATAAAGAATTAAATGCGGATTTAAAGCAACTTTTGTACGCAATGCAGTCGCGATCCACATCAAAAACTGAAAGTAATTTCCCATAGTCATAGCAGCCAGATACCAGGTCTTTTCCTGTAAAACCTATGGGAATTTTGAAACAGCAATTATTAGAAAAAATGTGGTGTATATTAGATGTCGTCGAGTGAGATATTGGTCGACGGGCCTGTACGCTTTCTTTTTGACACCAAAGTAATTAGAACGTTAAGTTTCGACAAAAACCGACCGAAACAATTGGTATATGTTAACCCACAAACGTACGCACCGACGAAAAGTCATGCAGATAGCTTTTTCTATAATTACTTCGACCATCTAAAATAAGTCGCCGCATTTATTTTGGTTACACGTACACGTACAAGTTATATTTATCTTAACCTTTGATAACTATTATTAGAACTTGTACGTGTACGTGTAGCTACCAGTAGCCGTACGCGTACAAGTTCTAAATCGTAACCTCCCTATTGACAAAGGTATCCCGCCAAACAATAAATCACAAGTGATAAGCCGAGTCAGCAGCTCTTCCCCAAATAGGTGGCAACCCAGCTATCTTTACTAAAGCTACAGTTCTAACGCTATCTAACTGGTTCAAGCGAAATTCTTTTGTTTATTTTTTTCGAGATGATTCCAAATAGGTGCTGATAAGAATATAAACTGCTCTAAACTATCTTGTCTTCCTCAGGATTCTTATTTCAGTATACATAAATTTCATTTGCATTTGCATGCAGCTATAGCACAGGCAAATTTCTACGCTGAAATCGGTGCATGCCCTCAGCCAATAATACTGATAGAACAGTTGCTGTATGTCTAAGATAACAGCCACATTTGTAGACATATACATGCATCGGTACAAATTAAAGGTTCACCAAATGAATAAAGTGTCAGGCCAAAAATGTGTCCATAGTACAAGGATGCCCTCGCCTAGTGCCTTGAGTAAGATGGTGGCTTGATTAAGGTACAGGCGCTTGTAGGATAACTCTTTCTTAGAGACAGGCTTGCATAATATAAGAAGGAAACTCGAGGGACCATGAAATACAGGGCAAGTGACTTATGTCTATTTGCAGTCAAACATCGGACACATATGACACGAACATGATTTTGTTACAGCCTGTTCACAAAGTTTAAGTGCGCAGTTTGACCTCGACCTTTCCACTGCCTTCTGCTTCTGCAATGATTTGAAGCATTTATTTAGCTATTTAGTCAAAATGAAGGTTTCCTAACCCATCAATGAATCATCACAGGAAACACATCAAGGATAAGACGACCGATGAAACAGAGACGTGGAATCGACGGAAACAACGTACTGCAACGCCTGCAGATCCCTGGGGTGCCGAACAACAACACAGAACTACCGGAGCAAATGGAAACCACCAGTTGAACCCCGAATGACAAAGCAACAGACATCAGATCCGGTTTAAACATGGAATTAGCCAGGCCGCAGAGCGCAATCGGAAGGGCACCTGACTGGTAAGTCAGAGGTCCTGGGTTCGAAACCCGGTTTGGTGACATACTTTCTCCTTCCGCTGATTCAAGAAGGGCAGTTGTCAGTTACTGGCGAAAGTATATGCACTTAGTACTGGTTAACCGCTTCGGAGGTCTAAGCTTGCCCAGGAATAGTGTGGTTAGGTTAACTCACCGTCCCGACATGACCATAGCTGTTTACCGTGGACGTTAAGCATCAAATCAATCAATCAATAAACATGGGATAAATGACTTGGAATAATAATTTGTTTGAGAAAATCTGAAATTTCTGTTGAAAGAAGTTCAGTTTGCAAAATCATTGAAAACCTGGTGGCGCATGGCATTCATCGCATGCCATGCTCCGATACCAATGACGTCATATATCTGCTACCATAGCAACTAAGGGCTCATATTGATGCCTTAGTGACGTCAAAGAAACGTCATTCCGTCAAGGAACTAAGCACAACAGTGGGTAATTCCATAGTTGCTATGGTTACATATGTATGACGTCATATCACTTATAAATCGAGAGGAGCATGGCATAAAATTTTATGCCAAGTTCCTCTGGAATTGCAAGTGAGATGCTACCTGAAAAACAGATAATGGAAAAACTATGATTTTCCCAAAACTACAACTGATTCTCAAATATTTTATTCTCTGTTTTTTTTGTTGTTTTTTGTTTTTTTTTTGTTGTATTTTATGTCTCAACATCATTCTTGCCGTAAAACTCTTCTTGAAAGTATGCTTTTGCATCTAAAGTACTTTGCAGTGCAAAAGCTATTGTCATGATAAAGTTACTGTTACACTAACACCGTAGCAGCTATTGAGAAAATTGCTCATAATTAAATTAGATTCTGTCAGACGCCTTTAACTGCTTCCCGGTTTGATACAGAATATTCGAATAATTCTAGACAGAAGACGAGATTACCGGTTTCATAATGAGATCAGCTTAAACTCCAATCAGCCTTCGCATTCGCTCATTCCTGTCGGTCATGTCATGCTATCATGAAGGTTTCATGAATCTTGTTAACTCAATTTGCAAACGGCGGGGAAAGATCGCATGCGTGCATTTTTTTTTTCAAATGCAATGATGTCTTTTTCACGTGATAAGAACCATGTAATACTAAAATCTCTTTCCGGAACAGTATCTACATTTAGCACGAACAGAGATCATTGGCACTGCACTACTAGATTTAATAGATTAAGAACGATGCGAATGTAACTGTTAGAGGACAACATTAAGAGTCAAGTATATATTGGGTATAATATACTTTTTAAGTGACCTTAAGGTACTGAAACAGTTACAAACAAAATAAAAAAGTCTTAAATTCATATGTAGTTACTTAATATTTCAACATTATATTCACTTATTATCAAGTGCTTGAACTTGAAGATAGAAACTTTAGTCTCAATGAAATCTGTATGCAAATTAACACATGCCACACACTCGGTTACATTACCCGTCAATGCACGAGGTTCGCCTGAAAACTCAAAAATGCATTTTAGGTCCCGTTTATTGCATTGGTAATTCAAAGTGAATTATTCCACAGATTGACATTTTAACAACTTTGAAAGTAAGTTTTACGTTGTCTGTTTATTATGATAAGTTGCTATATTTCTGACGTTTTGAAGTTCCTTAGGCATTTTAGATATGCTTTGACGTCTGTGATGAAAATCTTGTGAATCTTTGCATTCTATATGTGTAATGTATCAGGCCCGGATCTTGATCACAACTAGCTGGCGGGGCTCTCTCTAGACAACTGATGGGGCTTAAGGCCCAGAAAATGAGGCCATGATCAGGGTTCCAGATAAAACATAGTCGAGATTATATTATGCTTACTATGCTTACTTGGAGGCGATTCCAATGAGATGTCACAACATATACTTAAATCTCCACATAGTAAAATAGTAAAAATCATATTGTTATCAATGGGTGCTCCTTATTACCTACATTCCTGAATTATATTGGTCGGTTGGTTGATTTGATGCTTGACGTCCACGGTAAAGAATTATATTGGACATATAGCATCAGGTAGTGGGCCTTAAGCCCAACAGCCAACCCCTTGGGTCCGGGGCTGCGTTTAATAGACATTTAGCAGTTAGGACACAGTCTAACAGCACGCATATTGCAGAACTTTCTCGTAAAGTAATGTATGATTAAAGATAACCTCCCTAGCAAAATTTCGAAAAAAAAAATCATTTTTAACGAAATATTTACTTAGTAGCACTGAAATAGTATATAAAGACAACTGGTCATTGGTTTGGCATACTATTGCAATTAAATATGTATATATTATGAAAAATAAAACAAAACTGGAGGAATCGCGGACCACGATCAAAATCGCATGATCGGTTGAAGCCTTAATCACGTGAGCGCATGAGAAAACTACCTGGTCATGATCGAATGACAGACAAAGGCGACATAGATTTCTTAACTTCTATCAATATGGATAATTTGCTTATCAATCGTAAAAGTAATAATTTCTGTTCATATTCAGTCGTAACTTAAAGGGTTTTCTTGGAAATTTTATGAAGAATTTAGATTTGATAACATGATGTCCAACGAAAGTTGGTAGACTGATTTAATTTGGAAACGATAAAATGGCAAGAGAGTTTGTCTTTAAACGTGGCCACACACACAAAAAAGCAACAGTGACGTGCGAATTCAAAGACAACTTATATGTATGTAGGTTTTAGCTTTTCCTTTCGTACGAATAAAATAGACTAATTCCACATCTTTCTTTACATGCAATTTTTCCTTTCTTTCTTCTTGCTTTTCTTTTCTTTTAATACTGTCTCGAAGAAATACGTAATGGGCTCAGCACGATTCATATCCTTAACATGATATAATCACCTTACATCGGCCACTGCTATTTAAACAAATTAATAAGCATGGCGTTAGTATCTCGTGTCTTAAGTAATTACAAGGCTTTATTTAGTTCAGTAAAGATAGCTGAGTTTCCACCTATTTGGGAAAGAGCTGCTGACTTGGCTTATTACTTGTAATTTATTGTTTGTTGGGATGTCTTTGCCAATCTTTCCCTTTGATGTTGGGGATAGGGTTTGGGATCTGATTCAGTCAGTTCCTGAAGTGTAGTTACTCTTTAAATTTAGAAAGTCCAAGGTTTTTAACAGTATTTTACGATTGAGTAAATAAAGATGTTGTAAAAGAATGAACACCCTTTTATAACTTTTTCTAAAAAACAAATTTTGTGGCATATTTGACAAGAATTCAGTTGGACGTTTCAACCTTGTAGTTTGTACACTATAGGATATGCTGAACACAATTTAATATGCCCTATATTAATATTAGCACTAATCTTATTCTCTAAAACTTGAAACTTTACAAATCAAACGCAAGAATTGCCAGGTTTCAATGCCACTTTCTTTGCTCTGAATCTATTTTTCTTCTGCAATTCACTAGTGTTTGTAATAAGATTACTTTATCTGTAACACGAAAATTGACCGATTTAGGGGGGGAGGGGGGTGGGTTCGAGGCGCAGCCTCGTATAATTTCGATATTGTTCCACATTTCACAAGATTTCATTGGTCAAATAACGCGTACATAAATTTATCCAATGATATCAAAGGTCAATGAACATTTAATTTTCTTTCTTTCCATCGTACTGCACTGTGAATACTAGCATTTTTAAATAGAAATGATATCGAAAACAGACCCAGATATTCAAAACTTTCTTTTTTTTTCGTCGTAGATCAACTTTCGATTTCTACTTCCGGTTTAATACACAAACAGTGCAACATGTTGGTAACTATTTTGAAATCAGGACACTTTTAAGATTGACCGCGGTCCATTTCGGAATTCCAAATTAGACAGCACTATTTTGAGATAGGTCACTGTCGCTACCCAAAATTACGGTCGTGGGGGCCTACCTACATAGCTTACTTATTCATGAAAGTTATTGTCAGATCTTGAACTAGAGACATATAACAAAACACACTTCCATTTGTTACGAAATGGATCTAATCGTCGACTATGTCGTCGAAATCATTTTAATCCTTGCAATCAGTAGGGCTACAGTTTTTGGGGCAACTGTGGTAATAAACATTTAAGGGAAATTGTGGCTACGTTATGCATGGGTTGTTTGTGAATACCTCTCGTGGACAGCGTATTGCATGAGTTTAAGGTGAGAACCTGCACGAGTCTTTTGATTGTGGACAGCGTGTTGCATGATTTTAATGTGAATACCTGCACGCTTATATTCGAGTCCCATGATTTAAATGTGAGACGCATACTATTTATACGCCTATCTTTTATTGAAAAGTTAGACGTGGCTGTTTAATTCTTATACTGAGGATGTTATATTGCTGTGTGCCCAGATTCTGTGTTAAGACCTAGAAGGGTAAGATTTTATTATATTTATTTAGAATAGTTTGGCTAAGAATGAAAAATGTGACTTCTGATTGATATGGTATGATTATATGTGTCGACTGATTTGATTTTGTTGGCAGTGATCAGGCTGCGCATGTGTCGACTGATTTTGTTAGTAAGCATGCTGCGCATGGTATTTGTATATTAAGAAGTTTTGTAAATTACGGAAATAGTTTATATCACTGATGTTGGTTGCAATGGTGTGCGTCTATTTGACGTCCAGTGACGTCAGTTGCATTCATGTTATTCATGTGACATCAGTTGCATTCATGTTATTGCGACGTCAGCACTTTTTATATTAGTTTCACTGGTGTGCATCCATTTGACGTCCAGTGACGTCAATTGCATTCATGTTATTCATGTGACGTCAGTTGCATTCATGTTATTCATGTGACGTTAGTTGCATTCATGTTAGTGCGACGTCAGCACTTTTTATATTAGTTTCACGTATGCGTGGCCTATAGAAGTAGATTGATTTGTAATGGAACTAATTTATATACTCGTGACGTCAATTGACGCCATAGCATGCACCGCATTAAGGGTTTTTTCCATAAGTTATAATGGCAACATTTGGTCGTCATGCGTTTGATTTGCCTTCACTAGATGACGTCATATGGTATAACATCATTGGCGTCATGATGTCAGATCAAACGTTATGATCCCAAATGTTTTAGAAACGCTTATTCAGTTATTATATTCTATGGCAGATGGTATTACGCTTAATTTAAGGAAATGAATTAATACATATGCGAGTGAGATTTTGGTCAATCAATTTAATGTAAATAGGTCATTGTCTAGATTATTCATGTTTTATGTGGGATATGTCATGGTAATGCCTGTTGACGTCTGTATACTTCTTGACAATGTTTTGCGTCAGATCCTTCGACGCACATGCGTGGTAGGATCTACGTTTCTTCATTGGCGGAAGTGGTAAGCACACTTTTAGCTTTACATCGTGAGCGCGAGTCGTATCTAGTGACACGGCTGGCGTGTGCACGTTATGCTCGGCATTCGCCGAGGGCGTTGTATGGTATTTCCAAGACAGGCCCAAGTCTTACGTATTGTTATTATGTAGTTGCAATGTATTAAGTGTAAGTTCGTTATTTTTAGGCACATCAAGTCCGGCAGTCAGCTGTTAGGGCTTAGAGCCACGTCTCACCTGGAGATTCGATATACGTCTCCAGGTTAATACCAACCCGGGTAGAGCAGTTACAACGCCCTTGTGCATGTATTCCTAGCAGAGCCGGGAAGCACAAAATATTGGCAAAATCGATGTAATTACTGCAGAGGTGAAAGTGGGACAGTGTTCGTCCACTAAAGTGTGTTAATATATATAGACTGGTCCCTGGTACGATCCAGGGAGCGACCAGTATATAATCGTGCACGTGTTAATATAAGTTGGTGTTCCTCATGATATATGGACTGGCCCATGACATGATCCAGAGAACGACGAATTGAAGTCTACCAACATAAGGCCTTGTTTTTTTGTATGAGCTCAAACTAACGTTTTTTGTTCTTTGTGTTTTCCTTTAGTTCATGGCGCTGAGCCGAGTACGGTGTTGACGTCAGACAGTAATCTAGTTGCGCATTGCACGCAAATCGATTACAGATTTGAAATAAACACCTTACTTGGGCCAGCGACATGAACTAATATGTGTTGTATATTATTGTAATTGTGACAGTTGTAAATTGTATTGTTGTATATAGAATTTACATTATATATAAACTTCAAAACTTCTAACGTTGTTAGAGTTTCCTTGTTAGTGTAATACACTGGTAGATAACCCTTTAACCGGAAGTCACCCTCCGCCGTCCTGGCGACGCATAAGGCTCTACACCCGTGTCGACCGAGTGTAAAACCTTCTGCGTAACATGGTGTCATGAAGTAACGGGATTTGATTTCCGGTTAATATCTGCCAGTGTAACACATTGACAATATATACAGAATCTATGCATTATTTTGTCAAACATTTTTTTTTATTATTATTGACTTTCTGATTGTTCTTTTCTAAGGTGACGTAAGGCTGTGAATTTTAGGGGAGCAATTTTGCCACTAAATTCTTTGTAAATGTAACCTACACTCAATTAAGGTCAACTATCCTTATTCCCTGCGTGATGAAGTGCGATAGCCCATGCATTAATTTGTGATAGAATGTAACAGGTTGCATATCTGAGTGGGGAAACTGAGGTATATTGACCTGAATTATCTTGGCACGGATGATACATATTTAGTTTTAAGGTCCGTTTGAGTACCTTGGCACTGCTGTTGCATGACAATCTGTTAGTTCATTAATTCAAACGTTTGTACGTAGTGTCGTAACCGTTACTGAGGTCCATTTTATGTCCTGATTTAGTAACGTAGGTCACTCGTAACGTTATATAATATCGTTACAATGAATTAAACCTAATAGCGGAATCTTAAGTTTGATTTACCGTTGGTATCTTATAAGGTTGTGTAATGTAGGACGTACAGTTGTCGTGTCAGTGTTAATACGTTGCGTTACATACGTTACGTTTGTATATCCGATACGCGAGATCAAGTTGGGAGTAATTGTAATGTGGGTTATTTACGTCATCTAATTGTGTCATTTGAAAGTGAAAAGTAATTCTCGGCAAAGTCAACGTCAGTTTATGACGTCATTTCCGGTCTGTTATGAACGTAACTTTAATAGCTACGTCTAGATCGCGACTATACTAATTAATCAACGTTTTAGTTGGATTAGTTTGATATTATTATTGTTAACGTTTTAGTTAACGTGTGTGACTATAAGTTAACGTCGGTTTCAGTTAAGTTAACGTGAGCATTACGTTAAGCGTCATGGATCAGTTAGTTAAGACGGGAAAGGAGTTAGGTTATGAGGGGCAGGCATTGCAGGAATTTGTTAATCAACAGCAAGAGACTGAGAGGGCAGAAAGGCACGCGGTAAGGGCACTTGATAAAGAAAAGATTGTGCAGGCCGATAAAGACAGGGAAATTGAATTAGCTAGGGTCGCGGCGGAGAAAGAGAGGATTGTGCAAGCCGAAAAAGATAGGGAAGTAGAACTAGCTAAGATTGCGGCGGATAGGGAAATCGAGATGGCGCGGATTGAAAGTATAGAGCGGCAAGCCGAGAAAGATAGGGAAGCTAGGTTGTCTCAAGTCGAAAGCGATAAGGAAGCGAAGTTGTCGAGCGAAGTCGAGTTAGAAAAGTTGAAGTATAGTTTTGAATTGCAGCAACGCGAGTTAAAGAATCAGATAGACTTGCAGAAGGTAACGTTTAGAGTTGAATTAGAAAAACAGAAGGCTGAAAAGTTAGCGCATGCGCGAGATCCCAAGTTACCGTATTTTGATGTAAGTAAGGACAAAATGGATAGTTACTTATCAAGGTTTGAGAAATACGCGACGGCGAACAAAAGGGATAAAAACGTTTGGGCTGCATATTTAAGCGCATTACTTAAAGGTCGCGCGCTTGATGTCTATGATAGATTGTCTGTAGATGATGCAGCAGATTATGACAAGTTGAAAGATGCGTTGTTAAAGAATTTTGATATGACTGAACGCGGATTTAGGAAGAAATTTCGCTATGATAGGCCTGAAAAGTCCGAAACGTTTATTCAGTTTAGTAGTAGACTTAGGTCGTATCTTAATAAATGGTTAAAAATGGCGAAAGTAGACCAGTCTTACGAAGCTGTTTGCGATTTTTTCGCTAGAGATCAGTTTTTAGAGTCCTGTAGTAAAGAACTATATGTTCATTTGAAACCGAAAACATTCACGAATCTAGGTGAGATGGCTAGGGAAGCAGATTTATTTGCAGAAGCACGTGGCGGTGTCTACGCTTGTGTTAATAAGGGGCAGCGTGATAGTAAGGGCGTAACTCAGAGTAGATCTGATAATAAGCCGAGTGCGAAGCCAGAGATAAAATGTAGTATTTGTTGTAAGGGACATTTAACATATAAATGTTTTAAGAATCCCGATAGGAAGCAAGCATATAGTGCGGAAGTAGGTGCAAGTGCAAGCGGGTATAGCGGAAGTAAGGGGAGTAGTTATGCACCGAAAGATGAGACACAAAGATCTCAGAGTAAGAGCGATACTGTACAGACGAAGGGTAGTAATTCAGATCGTGGCCGTGGTCGGGGTTATTCCCGCGGACGTGGTCGGGGTGGCGGACATCAAATGAGCTTTTGTAAAACTACAATGAATAGGACTCATGAAATTGAAGGTCTCTTTAAGAGTAAGGAAGAAAGTCCACTAATCAATGATAACGTGGATAGGGAAGGTGTCTGTTACTTTTTAAGGTCGCGATTACCAACAACGCAGGGTACGGTTAATGGTAAGACTGTTGTAGTTTTAAGGGACACAGGTTGTACTGGGTGTGTCGTTCGTAGAAACTTGGTTTCTAATGATCAGTTACTTGGTAGAGAATCTGATGTAACTTTGATTGATGAATCTACCCAAAGGTATCCCTTAGCAATGGTTGACATAGATTGTCCATTTTTCACAGGAAAAACTGAGGCATTGTGCATGGAAGATAAATTGTATGACCTGGTTATTGGAAATATTGACGGGTCAAAACTTCCCGATATGTCCCATTTTGCAATGGCGGCAGTGACTAGGTCACAAGCTAAGCAAGGTGAAGAGGTCTATAGGAAACTTAAGGTGCCTGATCAAATTATTGCTAGTGATAAGGAGGCGTTGAGGCAGGCCCAAGTTGTTGACCCGAAATTGAATGGCATAAGGCAAAGAGTGGAATCTGGGAATGTGACTATTAGTCGTGGATTGAACCGGGGTGAAACTAAGTTTATCCGAAAGAAAGATTTATTGTATAGGCAGTTTACTAAGGGAAACAAGGTCACTTTGCAACTTATTATCCCTGAAGGTTTTCGTGAAAAGGTGTTAAGATTGGCGCACGAAACCTTGATGTCAGGTCATTTGGGCATAAAGAAAACTATGGATAGAGTGTTAACTGAGTTCTTTTGGCCTGGAATTTGTGGTGATGTGGCAAGGTTTTGTAAATCTTGTGACATATGTCAAAGGACTGTTCAAAAAGGTCGTGTCACTAAGGTTCCTTTAGGAAAGTTGCCACAGATTGACACACCATTTAAACGAGTCGCTGTTGATATAGTTGGACCGATAGAACCTCGTTCTGACAGGAAATCCCGCTATATTTTAACAATGATACACTATGCGACGAGATATCCCGAGGCGGTAGCGTTACCCGGCATTGAAACGGAAAGCGTAGCCGAAGCGTTAGTTGAGATGTTTAGTAGAGTTGGCATACCTGATGAAATGTTAACAGATTGCGGATGTCAGTTTACTGCTGAAGTTATGAAAGAAGTAAGCAGGCTGTTATCACTCCAGCAATTAACCACGACGCCGTATCATCCTATCTGTAACGGTCTTGTAGAGCGTTTTCACGCGACGTTGAAGCAAATGCTACGTAGGATGTGCGCAGAACGTCCAAAAGACTGGGATAAATATCTCCCAGCACTACTGTTTGCAATAAGGGAGGTACCGCAAGAGTCATTAGGGTTTTCTCCGTTCGAATTGTTATACGGACGTAGCGTTAAGGGCCCTATGGCAATATTACGTGAATTATGGTCTGAAGAGGTACAGGATGAGCAGGTTCTGTCTACGTACCAGTACGTAATTGAGTTGAGAGAACGGTTAGAGCAGACGTGTAAGTTAGTACATGATAATTTACGGAAAGTACAAGTAAACCAAAAGGCTTATTATGACAAACGCGCTAGGTCCCGTAAATTTAACGTGGGAGATAAAGTACTGTTATTACTGCCAACTGACAGTAATAAACTGTTATTGCAGCGGAAGGGTCCATATGTAGTAGTAGAGGTAGTGAATAGAATGGACTATAAAATCGACGTCAATGGTGTCGTGAGTACATATCATGCTAATATGCTGAAACAATATGTCGAACGTCGTAGTGTGCCGTCACATTGTTTATTGTCGACTGAGACTACAGAGTCGGTTGATGATGATGGTAGTGATGAATTTTCTCTTGATGATTGTGCTTTTCCGACAGCTAAAGAACCGGAAACTTATAATGACGTCAGTATCTCAGATACGTTAACGTCAGAACAACGTATGGAGGTTGAAGCGTTGATCAAACAGAACCCGGATGTACTATCAAGTTTACCCGGTCGAACTGATCAAATACAGCACGATATCAAACTACTCACGTCAGAACCCATACGGACGAAAGGTTATTCTATCCCGTATAAGACGCGTAACGTCATGGAGACCGAGATACAGGATATGTTAGATTTAGGGGTAATCGAGCCGTCGATTTCACCGTATTCATCTCCTGTTGTCCTAGTTCCGAAGAAAGACGGATCAGTTAGATTCTGTATCGACTTCCGGAAGCTTAACAAAGTGACGGAATTCGATGCAGAACCTATGCCAAATATGGAGGAGGTTATCAATAAAATGTCGGGACATAAATTCTTTACAAAGATGGACCTGAGTAAGGGTTATTGGCAAGTCAGTCTTACTGAAAGGTCTAAACCTTTGACGGCATTTGAAACGCCTAAGGGTTTATTCCAGTTTAAAACTATGCCCTTCGGTTTGGTCAATTCGGGAGCCTCATTTTGTAGTTTAATGAGAATCATATCGTCCAATCTCCCAAATGTTGACAGCTTTGTTGATGACATATGGATATTTACTGAAACATGGAAGGATCATGTGACGTCATTACGTCAAGTGTTAGATCGGCTCAGGTCGGCCAAATTGACGGCAAAACCATCTAAATGCATGATCGGATATGGCAGTATCGAGTGCCTTGGTCACAATATCGTCGGACAGACGGTACGACCGCAAGAGGACAAGATACAGGCTATCAGAGATGCTCCTCGTCCATGTACGAAAAGACAAATTAAATCTTTTCTGGGATTAGCTGGGTTTTACCGTCGTTTCATCCCAAATTTCTCATCCATAGCTTCTCCTCTGACTGATTTAACTAAACGGGATAGACCTAATTCTATCAAAGATTGGCAAGATCAGCATGAAAGGGCATTTCAAACCCTGAAGAGTAGGCTTACGTCTAGTCCTATTCTTCGCTTACCTGTTTTTCAAGAAGGTAACCCGTTTGTACTTCGAACAGACGCTTCAGACGTTGGTCTTGGAGCTATTTTGCTTCAGGAATTCGAAGGTGAAGGTCGTTTGCCGATTGCTTATGCTAGCAAGAAATTGTTACCTCGGGAAAGGAACTACTCTGTAATTGAAAAGGAATGTTTGGGTATAATCTGGGGTGTTGAGAAATTTCGTAAGTACCTGTATGGGGCGGAGTTCCTACTTGAAACTGACCACAAACCTTTGTCCTATATGCAGACAGCTAAGGTGCTCAATCCCCGAATCATGCGTTGGGCCATGAAATTACAGCCGTACAGATTCAGGATCGTTGCTATCCGCGGCCAAGATAATTTGGGGGCGGACTACCTTAGTAGATAGTTTGGCCACGTTATGCATCGCACCGTTGTTGTGTATATAGCTAGTTTTCCAGTTTTAACATAGCCTACGATTCGATCGCATTTCGTACTATTTCAGAAAAGAAACATTGTTATGTTTTTTTCTCCCTAAGGGGAAACCTATGCCCAGCGCAATGAACTAATAAATGCAGTCTCTCCTTATCAATATCCTACTCTTAACCTATTTTTGTACGGTGATCTGTCCTTGTCACAAGAAATCAATAGGACAATATTTGAGAAAGTCTATAAATTCGTAGTGGATTCCAAACGTTTTTGAGTACAAAGTCATAACTTCTGATGCACATGTCAACTTACATAAACCTATATTAGCGGACATACCTGAATGAGCCTGAAATGCTGCGCCCCTTTCCCCTCTCTCAATCCACTGTTTCATATATTTTGAGCATCTCTCTCTTTTTTTTTCTCTCTCTCTCTCTCTCTGCTCTTTTGGTTGCTCATCGTTCATTTTTTCGTTAGTTTTTGCACTGTATTGTGAGATGCTTTATACCTTTCTGTTTCTTTTTCATATTATGGTAATGCTTCCTATTAGTTTATTTGGTTTAATATTTTGTACTTAACACAAATATCCGCCATACTGTATACAGATGTATTATATTAGGGAGAAGAACTCTATAAGCGTCCAGCTTTCGTTCTAATCTCAAGCCTGTATTGTATACTATATATGTATGTATGTTACAATTTCTAATATGAATAAAATATGTTTAAACCAACCTATGTTACGAAATGGATCTAATCGTCGACTATGTCGTCGAAATCATTTTAATCCTTTCAATCAGTAGGGCTACAGTTTTTGGGGCAACTGTGGTAATAAACATTTAAGGGAAATTGTGGCTACGTTATGCATGGGTTGTTTGTGAATACCTCTCGTGGACAGCGTATTGCATGATTTTAAGGTGAGTACCTGCACGAGTCTTTTGATTGTGGACAGCGTGTTGCATGATTTTAATGTGAATACCTGCACGCTTATATTCGAGTCCCATGATTTAAATGTGAGACGCATACTATTTATACGCCTATCTTTTATTGAAAAGTTAGACGTGGCTGTTTAATTCTTATACTGAGGATGTTATATTGTTGTGTGCCCAGATTCTGTGTTAAGACCTAGAAGGGTAAGATTTTATTATAATTATTTAGAATAGTTTGGCTAAGAATGAAAAATGTGACTTCTGATTGATATGGTATGATTATATGTGTCGACTGATTTGATTTTGTTGGCAGTGATCAGGCTGCGCATGTGTCGACTGATTTTGTTAGTAAGCATGCTGCGCATGGTATTTGTATATTAAGAAGTTTTGTAAATTACGGAAATAGTTTATATCACTGATGTTGGTTGCAATGGTGTGCGTCTATTTGACGTCCAGTGACGTCAGTTGCATTCATGTTATTCATGTGACATCAGTTGCATTCATGTTATTGCGACGTCAGCACTTTTTATATTAGTTTCACTGGTGTGCATCCATTTGACGTCCAGTGACGTCAATTGCATTCATGTTATTCATGTGACGTCAGTTGCATTCATGTTATTCATGTGACGTTAGTTGCATTCATGTTAGTGCGACGTCAGCACTTTTTATATTAGTTTCACGTATGCGTGGCCTATAGAAGTAGATTGATTTGTAATGGAACTAATTTATATACTCGTGACGTCAATTGACGCCATAGCATGCACCGCATTAAGGGTTTTTTCCATAAGTTATAATGGCAACATTTGGTCGTCATGCGTTTGATTTGCCTTCACTAGATGACGTCATATGGTATAACATCATTGGCGTCATGATGTCAGATCAAACGTTATGATCCCAAATGTTTTAGAAACGCTTATTCAGTTATTATATTCTATTTACTATTATATTCTATGGCAGATGGTATTACGCTTAATTTAAGGAAATGAATTAATACATATGCGAGTTAGATTTTGGTCAATCAATTTAATGTAAATAGGTCATTGTCTAGATTATTCATCTTTTATGTGGGATATGTCATGGTAATGCCTGTTGACGTCAGTATACTTCTTGACAATGTTTGGCGTCAGATCCTTCGACGCACATGCGTGGTAGGATCTACGTTTCTTCATTGGCGGAAGTGGTAAGCACACTTTTAGCTTTAAATCGTGAGCGCGAGTCGTGTCTAGTGACACGGCTGGCGTGCACGTTATGCTCGGCATTCGCCGAGGGCGTTGTATGGTATTTCCAAGACAGGCCCAAGTCTTACGTATTGTTATTATGTAGTTGCAATGTATTAAGTGTAAGTTCGTTATTTTTAGGCACATCAAGTCCGGCAGTCAGCTGTTAGGGCTTAGAGCCACGTCTCACCTGGAGATTCGATATACGTCTCCAGGTTAATACCAACCCGGGTAGAGCAGTTACAACGCCCTTGTGCATGTATTCCTAGCAGAGGCGGGAAGCACAAAATATTGGCAAAATCGATGTAATTACTGCAGAGGTGAAAGTGGGACAGTGTTTGTCCACTAAAGTGTGTTAATATATATAGACTGGTCCCTGGTACGATCCAGGGAGCGACCAGTATATAATCGTGCACGTGTTAATATAAGTTGGTGTTCCTCATGATATATGGACTGGCCCATGACATGATCCAGGGAACGACGAATTGAAGTCTACCAACATAAGGCCTTGTTTTTTTGTATGAGCTCAAACTAACGTTTTTTGTTCTTTGTGTTTTCCTTTAGTTCATGGCGCTGAGCCGAGTACGGTGTTGACGTCAGACAGTAATCTAGTTGCGCATTGCACGCAAATCGATTACAGATTTGAAATAAACACCTTACTTGGGCCAGCGACATGAACTAATATGTGTTGTATATTATTGTAATTGTGACAGTTGTAAATTGTATTGTTGTATATAGAATTTACATTATATGTAAACTTCAAAACTTCTAACGTTGTTAGAGTTTCCTTGTTAGTGTAATACACTGGTAGATAACCCTTTAACCGGAAGACGCATAAGGCTCTACACCCGTGTCGACCGAGTGTAAAACCTTCTGCGTAACACCATTTAATCTGCGCCGATTATTTTTTTTAAAGATTTTTCTTGTTTGTTTTTCTTTTAATTCGAAAGAATTGTCAGGTAATCCCTTTTAATACTAGATAAATGATCTATAAAAGAATTTACTTAATAGTATGATAAGTATCCGTTAGTCCTTAAGGTACGGGATGGAACCACACGACGAGCAAAACTGAGCATCCCCAAATTTTTCTGACTATGGGATGTCTCGCTAAGAATTGGTTTTGCGACACACAGAAAAGGAAGGATTTTGTCCCTCTTCCGTTTTATTTGAAAATAATTGCCCTTACATAGCATGGTATCTAACAAGATTATAGTGCAAATTGGAAATTGCATCCTTATCAGCTGCTTGTCAAGAAATATTTATGGCAAAGCTTGGACCGGTTCTGTCGCCATCCAATGTTTGTTATCTTATTTGAAACGCAACTAGATTTAAGTGTTACACTTAAATAAAATAATTTCGACTCGTGCGATTGGAACCTTAAGTAACACCATGTATCTGGTTAAAATTATCATATCGGCCTGTGCATGCTTGTTGACTGATCAGATATTAACAATCAGTAACAAGATTGTTGAGATTGCCATGGAGGCAAAGATAGTGTGTGTAAGCTATCTCCATGCGGACCGCAAAGACTCTGCCAAATTGGATGGATACCCAGGCTAACCTGAGCCATCGCTGGGCGCGCAAACTACTTTGTTGGTTTTATCGTATAGCCGCTCAAACAGTCAACATCTTTGCTTGTTGATATGTACTTGTACAAACTGTGAGGAAAAAGAGACGGCTAAGCATTAGAGAAGACTTAACTCGCCTGATAAGACATTTACGCAGAAAAATAGCAACACCCAATTTAAAAGAAATCTAATTAATTGCATAGATATTCTTGTCTTAGAATAAGGGAAACTTTTTAGTTTTCTAAATATGAGCCGCGACATGAGAAAACAAACAAAGTGGTTGTCCATCCAGCGCGTAGTCAGATAAGCCTGGGCATCCACCAAGTCTGATCAGAGTTTCCTCCGCCCGCATGAAGGTAGCTTAGACCCGTAGCTACCCTTGAAGCGGTAAGGAAAGACTCTGATCAGACTGGGCAGATGACCAGGCTGATCTGACTCTGCACTGGGCGCACAACCACTCTGTTGGTTTTCTCATGTCGCGGCTCAGTTATTAGAAATCGTGTCACTAGTTTTATATTTCTTTCCCTGAATGCATTTTTTGATGTCATATGCGTTTACAAAATTAAACTGAAAACTTAAAACTTCGGATTCTTTGGCTTCAATTGCAGTTTTTAGCAATATGTTATTACTTTATTCGTTTTTCTTATGACGTTGGTCTACTGACATAAATGTTATCGAGATTTACTCGTAAAAAATTGAAGTTTCATTTGATTTATGATTTTTGTCTTTATCAAATACATAAACTTTAAATTAATTCTACCATACGTCGATGCTGTTTCAATGCTGTTTTATATATTAATTCTCAGTGGGAGTTATTTATGTTAAATAAATATCAACCCCATGCAGTTATTATGAAAACCTTAATAATTTATAGTATTGTGAATTGTGAAATAAAGTTCTTTATATCAAATTTTAAACATAGTTTTTATCTTTACTAGTGCGTTGTGACCAGGAACAGGAGGAATAAACAGAAAACATGCTGGAAGGTGAATTTTAATACTGAATTGACTGTAAATCATGTAATAGTGTTAAAATAAAATTTATGGCTTCAGAAATTGCCTCATTAATATTAATTAGCTAAGTATATGAATTGTATCCGCAAGTCAGCATCAGATGTCAAACTTTGGGCCTTACTATATCGGTTACCGATATGTTTGTTCACTTCCCATGTAAAAGGTGTTAATGTTATGGGCAAGAGTAGAATAGTAAGGTAAGATTGTGTAGACCCTTCATTTAGACCCAGGCAAAAAATTTGGCAAACAAACACCTATACAGAATAAACGTTTCATAGCCTCCTTTATCCCCCTTGTCCATTCTGTGTTGGCTGACGTCGCCTTCTTTCGCCTTCTTGCCTTCTACGCATAACTACAACATAGTGACGGATGAGCCGCGAAACGGCAAAATCAATAAAGTGACAGGTGCGACCCGCGAATACTCAGAGTCTTTGCTCACCGCTTTCCCTCGCACAGTGAATAAAGTTTGATCAGAGTAAGCGGATGCCAATGCTGAACTGATGAACTGAGTCCTCGCTGGGTGCTCATTCCATTCTGCTGATTCTGTCGTGCTGCGGCTCAGCCTCCGTGCAAAACAAACAACTAAAAGAAGATTCAGGCCCGTTCCCCACCCCCAAACTCTCCTCCGACCTCCCACCCCGTAAAATATATTGTTTTTAAGGGCACAGTCTCACTCTCACGTTTTGAGGGCAAGGTTGTACTACGTTTCCCCAAAAATGTACCCCGTTGTGAAAGCATCTAGGTGTTACTACGTTTCTAGTACGTTTTAAATACGTTTAACTACGATTTACTTCGCATTACCCGGTTATCAAACGGCTATGTGCTACGCTTTCAGAAGGAACGAGAACAGTTTACTTACCTACTACGATTCGGTACGTATTTCTAGGGACTTCTAGGTAAGACCCGGTATAACTACCTAGTAAAAGTGACATTTTTCTAGGAGTCGCAAAATATAATAAATCGTAATAAAACGCAGAATGAAACGTCACAAAACGTACTAAGATGTGGGAAAGCGTATAAAAGGCGTAGTTGTACGTAGAGGACCTTCAGATATGGTTACGTATTTACAACGTTTCATCTACATTTTAGAACGGTTAGGCTACGTTTCAATACGTTTTTACTACGCATACAGTAAATTTAAAGAGTAACGACACTTGAGGAATTGACTGAATCACATCCCAAACCCAACCCCCAAAATTAAAGGGAAAGATTGACAAACAATAAATTACAAGTGATAACCCGAGTCAGCAGCTCTTTCCCAAATAGGTGGCAACTCAGTTATCGTTACTGAACTAAATAATTTAGACCAACAGAAGGGTTACAACAGACTAAGTTAATTATACGAAAACGTTCACCTATTTTCTATTTTATTATAGAAGGGTTAAAATGAGAACACAATGAATTAAACAGCACCAAACATAAAACAAATGCAGCCGCAACGAAAGTACCGCCTTGGGACGGTTAGTAATAACTACTGGGGGTTTAAACCTGTTTTACTGGGCCCAAACCTTCACCCTCACCCTCCGCCCCGGTGCACACAATTAGTAAGTAGTTCGGTTCGTATGGAGGTACCCTAACTCATCAGAGAGTCATCACGGACAACAATTAAAATCAAGAAAAGAACGTGATGAAGCAAGGATGAGGACTCGACAGCCAAAAGGTGTTGAGACACCTGGAGATCCCTGGGGCGTCAGCAACACCACAGGAATACTGGAGCAAAAGAAGACCATCAGTTGAACCCCGGTGGGCCAAGAAACAGAAAAAAACATCCGGCCCCAACCAACTAAATATAGCTTAATGTAGGGGCAATCATAGAGTCTGAACCCCGACCCACCGGCGTGCAACGAAAGAGGACAGCGAAGTTGTCTACCGTGATTGGGTTAACCACTAAGTAAATATTTTGAAATGCTATGTTTAAGTTGAATTTTCAATTCGAATGTTGCTAGGCCACGTATGTAGCTCTATATATCCGTACATTAATACGTATTCTGTACGTTTCAATACGCATATTACCGTTTTGGTACATTTTAAATACGTAGAAAAGTAAAAAGTATGCAAAGACCAGGAACTGAAACAATCAAAATCCAAACCCAGCCCTCAAACCATAGTTGGAAACAACTAAGATTACAAATAATCAAGATACAGAGAACATATGGTCAACCGAGTGAGCAGCTTGTTCCCAAAAGGTGGCCACTCAGCAACCCAAACCGAACCAAAAATAATAAGAACATACATAAGGTAAAACATCACAGAAACTCTGACACCAAAAACAGGCAACAGAGAACCACAACAGAACTACCGCCTTGGAACGGTCAGTAATGAATTACTGGGGGGCTTAAATCGATTTTACAGGCCCAACGTCACCCTCAGTGACTGAAGTGGTACAAAACATTTAGTTGGTTACCTAGCCCTAAATACGTGAGAGTAAGATTGAAGCTTAAAGGACCTCTAGGTTATTCTTGTTACGTTTTTGTACGTATATATAATGGGTTTCGGCTCGTTTTAATACGTTTTGACCACGTCTTACTACGTGTTGCTGCGTTCTACCAGGTATACGCTACGGATATCAAAATACCATGTTTGAGTGAAAAATTATAAATCAAACATAACGAGGCCACGTATTTAGCTATACTGAAAGGATTTAAAAAATTCCACCCATTAATTTCGAATATCTCAAAAACAAACACAGCTACCTCCACCAAAATTATACAGCGTACATTGTATATATTCTTTTATATCTAATTATGTCCATATGCCGAACATGAAATCGCTCAATCGAATCGGTCAGGAATAAGCACGTGCTCCTCGTGTTCTTAGTGCAGTTTACATACAGATGAATAACTTCATGTATGCAGTTTTCTGACGACATATTGCTCTTACAATATCAAATTGAATTTTAAAAGTTTGAACTCGGTATGTGGCTTCATTTAGCCTACCGCGCCTTAATATCGCTAACAGGTCGAGAGTTGGGGCCAATTAAATGCTGTAATTTCAAAACCTGACGTCGCGCGATAATTTTATGCATTAGGCAAATAACAATCTCAGACGACGTGCGCAGTTTACAGGAAGCTCAAATGACCGTCAGAAAAGCAGCTACCGAAATTAACAACCGTAAGTCATGCCGTCGACGTAGTAGGTTTTGCGTGACAGCATCAACTGCAATGATAATTGCAAATAAACGGGAATGACGTGACAATATTAACACAGTAATAATAAAATGAGTGTTGCATAAAATAACGCCGTCATCTCCTTATGCGTTTCAGAGACGTAACGCTCTTTTACTGACGTCATTTAAGTAGATGATACGAATAAAGTGCGTAATCTTTAAATTTGAGAAGTTCCAAGCATTTTGTCGTAAAATATTTAACACTGTCACAAATGAAAGTATCAGCAGTCGGCAATAAAAAATGGAAGCTTTTCAATCCCTTCAGTATGTATCTATATACGGTTTCATTACGTTTTACAACATATACTGCCGGTTTGCCACGTTTTAAAAACGTTGTAAAGCCTAGCCCTGAATACGTGACAGTTAGACTGTGGCTTAAACAAGAAGATCCGTACTGGCCCGATTAAGGGTCCGAGGACCTGTAACTTGGCTGTAACTATACGAAATTTCTTGATTAATGACAATTTTATTAATAAACGCCATTAATATTGGCCGATTTTCGCCTGTATTGACCTAGTTTCATCTGTATTTGCCGAGTTGCGCTTGTATTGGCCGAGCTGGCCTGTATTGACTAGGTTTTGTTAAAATTATCTAAGTTTACGCCTAGTATGAGGTGGACTTCTCCTGTTTCACATTAAGATAATTCATAAATTACTGATAGTCCCGAGTAGGCGTTTCAATTTTATTTTCATTCTATGTCATTCCTTTTGCTCGTTTTGTCTGCTTTTCTTTTTATCTTCGAAACTTCATTTGTCGTGTTCACTGCTACATGATCAGGTGTCAGTGCAATACAGTTTGATACATAAAAGTCCTAGTAGGAGGACATCTGTAATTTTAAAAATTAAATTACTTTGTGGGGTTTTGGTTAATTTGCAACAATAATGTTAGTTCGGATTTCATTTCATAAATACACATGAGCCGCGTAATTGAAAATCATCTCTTTATGTATGTACGAAAACTGAAGAACCAAACCCGTCTGCGAATCTATGCAGACTTAAAATACCCTTTATTTTGTGCTCGTAGACTTCGCACGTGCTGAGTGAGAACATCAAAGGCAGATCAAACTAACAATCTGACGTGATTGAAATAAGTGATTCTTGCTTATTCCTGGAAAGCAGCATGCAGGATGCATTTTACAAATGGCACAAACACTTCAGTTAGGATTAAACTGATGTCAGTTTGACATGCTTAGGTTCAAAACTGTTTACAATCCTCTCAGACAGAAATGAAATCCTTTGAAATTCCTAACATTAAAAGTGCTTATCTATACGTTCACCATTCAGACCTGTGATAATTCGTGACAGTTTATTTTCTAAATGCAGCAAAGGGAAAGAAAAACTAGAAAATGTGTTTATGAAACACTATGCCCCCAACCATATGCTTGTCTCTAGAGAAGGTTCATCCATTAATGCTTGTACCTTTGTACCATAGGCTTACAATGCACTAAGTCGAAAAAGGGGCTTAACTCAGTCAAAAATTTACGAATTGTTTTAGAAAGTTAATCAGGTCATCTACACCTTGGGCAATATCAACCTGCAAAAATCATGATCCTAGCATCAGGGGTTCTCCAGATATTTTGTTCACAAGATTCCATAGGCAAATAATGCACTAAGTTGAAAAAGGGGCATATTTCAATCCAAAATTTACAAATTATTTTCAAAAGTTAATCAGGTCATCTACACCACAGGCAGTATCTTCCTGCATAAAATCATGCTCCTAGCATCAGGTGTTCTTGAGATATTTTGTTCACAAGGTTCCATAGGCTTACAATGCACTAAGTCGAAAAAGGGGCATAACTCAATCAAAAATTCATGATTTCTTTTCAAAAGTTAATCAGGTCATCTACACCACAGGCAGTATCTTCCTGCAAAAGATCATGCTCCTAACATTAGGGGTTCTTGAGATATTTTGTTCACAAGGTTCCATAGGCTTACAATGCACTAAGACGAAAAAGGGGCATAACTTTGTCAAAAATTCACAAATTTGTTTCAAAAGTTAATCAGGTCATCTACACCTTAGGCATTCTCATCCTGCAAAACCTCATGATCCTAGCATTATACATTGCCGGCGGAAAAATAAAAAAATACGGGTCTGCTTATTTTCCATACTGATCATGGGTATAAAGTTTCAAGTTCCTAGCTCTTATTGTTCTTGACTATATGTAAGGGTACCTTTGTACCCTTGGCCTCAATGCACTAAGTCGAAAAAGGGGAATAACTCGATCAAAAATTCACGAATTTTTTTCAAACGTTAATCAGGTCATCAACACCACAGGCAGTATCTTCCTGCAAAAAATCATGCTCCTAGCTTCAGGGGTTCTTGCGATATTTTGTTCACAAGGTTCCATTGGCTTACAATGCACTAAGTCGAAAAAGGGGCATAACTCGGTCAAAAATTCACGAATTTGTTTCAAAAGTTAATCAGGTCATCTACACCTTGGGCATTCTCATCCTGCAAAACCTCATGATCCTAGCATCAGGGGTTCTTGAGATATTTTGTTCACAAGGTTCCGCAGGCTAGGTCGAAAAAGGGGCATAACTCTGGAAATACATGACCGGCGGAAAAAGGGCATAGCTTTGTCAAAAATTCACGAATTTGTTTAAAAAGTTAATCAGGTCATCTACACCTTGGGCATTCTCATCCTGCAAAATCTCATGATCCTAGCATTAGGGGTTCTTGAGATATTTTGTTCACAAGGTTCCACAGGCTAAGTCGTAAAAGGGGCATAATTCTGGAAATACATTGCCAGCGGAAAAATAAAAAAATACAGGTCTGCTTATTTTCAATACTGATCATGTGTATAAAGTTTCAAGTTCCTAGCTCTTATTGTTCTTGACTATATGTAAGGGTACCTTTGTACCATAGGCCTCAATGCACTAAGTCGAAAAAGGGGAATAACTCGATCAAAAATTCACGAATTTTTTTCAAAAGTTAATCAGGTCATCTACACCGCAGGCAGTATCTTCCTGCAAATAATCATGCTCCTAGCTTTAGGGGTTCTTGAGATATTTTGTTCACAAGGTTCCATCGGCTTACAATGCACTAAGTCGAAAAAGGGGCATAACTCGGTCACAAATTCACGAATTTGTTTCAAAAGTTAATCAGGTCATCTACACCTTGATCATTCTCATCTTGCAAAGCCTCATGATCCTAGCATCAGGGGTTCTTGAGATATTTTGTTCACAAGGTTCCACAGGCTAAGTCGAAAAAGGGGCATAACTCTGGAAATACATTGCCGGCGGAAAAATAAAAAAATACGGGTCTGCTTATTTTCCATACTGATCATGTGTATAAAGTTTCAAGTTCCTAGCTCTTATTGCTCTTGACTATATGTAACGGTACCTTTGTACCATAGGCCTCAATGCACTAAGTCGAAAAAGGGGAATAACTCAATCAAAAATTGACGAATTTTTTTCAAAAGTTAATCAGGTCATCAACACCACAGGCAGTATCTTCCTGCAAATAATCATGCTCCTAGCTTCAGGGGTTCTTGAGATATTTTGTTCACAAGGTTCCATAGGCTTACAATGCACTAAGTCGAAAAAGGGGCATAACTCGGTCAAAAATTCACGAATTTGTTTCAAAAGTTAATCAGGTCATCTACACCTTGGGCATTCTCATCTTGCAAAGCCTCATGATCCTAGCATCAGGGGTTCTTGAGATATTTTGTTCACAAGGTTCCACAGGCTAAGTCGAAAAAGGGGCATAACTCTGGAAATACATTGCCAGCGGAAAAATAAAAAAATACAGGTCTGCTTATTTTCCATACTGATCATGTGTATAAAGTTTCAAGTTCCTAGCTCTTATTGTTCTTGACTATATGTAAAGGTACCTTTGTACCATAGGCCTCAATGCACTAAGTCGAAAAAGGGGAATAACTCGATCAAAAATTCACGAATTTTTTTCAAAAGTTAATCAGTTCATCTACACCACAGGCAGTATCTTCCTGCAAAAAATCATGCTCCTAGCTTCAGGGGTTCTTGAGATATTTTGTTCACAAGGTTCCATAGGCTTACAATGCACTAAGTCGAAAAAGGGGCATAACTCGGTCAAAAATTCACGAATTTGTTTCAAAAGCTAATCAGGTCATCTACACCTTGGGCATTCTCATCCTGCAAAACCTCATGATCCTAGCATCAGGGGTTCTTGAGATATTTTGTTCACAAGGTTCCGCAGGCTAAGTCGAAAAAGGGGCATAACTCTTGAAATATGTGACCCGCGGAAAAAAGAAAAAACACGTGTTCGCTTATTTTTCATACTGATCATGTGTATAAAGTTTCAAGCTCCTAGCTCTTACGGTTCTTGATATGACAGACGGACAGACAGACAGACGGACAGGCCCAAACCAATATGCCCCCACAATTTCTCCGAAATTGGGGGCATAACAAAGTATTATTGCATGCCAGAAAGTTTTTCAGGAAAATCCTACCTCACACCCCGTATCCAGCCCTGTTGCTAGATAAAACAAATATTATGTTTAGACATTATCCACAGGCATAAGTCATACAGAGAATCACCTATCTGCGTCATCAGGCGACGTTAGCCATTACGAAAACGACAGAAGGACATCAGTTGATGCCATACTGGACGTTAACGCAGAAAAAAAACGAAGGTCTGCTGCTGTTAGCGTCGACTCGGATTATATTAAAATTAAATAGATACATCTCAAGATCATGCATTTTGTTACAAGTTCTGCGATTAAAATTCAACACTGTGCATGGAAAAGTTATATCATGGTCGTGAAATACGGGTTTAGCCTTGTGATCCCAGCAGTGACCCCCATGATATTTTTTTATATCTGCACCGTAGAAGTGATGTCGAACAGTGATCCCGAGTGATTGATTTTCTATACTCACAACACACCTAGGCAGGCAGTTATATTACTGCCAATGAATTCAGAAAAAAGAATCCTTCAGCAGCAAGGAACACATCAAAAGCAGAAAATACATACACTCGGTTTCATGGAGCCTCTGTGATATGTGACGTAGTGTGAACAAGGAATGACTAGAAATTGATGCAGTCACACTCAACACCCCACACTCCTGACACCGAACGGGAAATAGCAACAATGAATGAACAACACTAGTTTTAAGTCGAGACGAACGGAAAGCAGTATAAACAGCTCTATCCTAGATCGATGTTTACACACATAGCCTTAGTTAAACAAGCAGAATTTTCGAAGACCTAAGGTCAACGTACTCAATAAAAATACAGTGACAAATGAAAGGTCAATTGAAGTATTAGATAGGCAATGATCAAAATATAATGCAAGGAAATCCTACATCCAACCCTCAAAATCAAAATGGAGAGAAGCACTCGCAAATAGTGAACGACAGACATGCACGGTAAACCGAATGCACACCTCTTTCCCGAACATGTGGTCATTCGACTAGCCTCATTGAAAACAGCAGCAACATCTTTTCTTACATATTTTCTATTTTAGATTACAAAACAAGACAAAACAGAAAGCTGATTGGGCAGCTATTCAGGTGACCATATAGCCTGAAATCATAGACCCGTGGACATAACAACATGTAACATTCAGGAACAACAACAGAATTACGGCCTTGTAAGGTCAGTTACATATTGCTTGGTGGGGGGGGGGGGGGCTTTAACTATTTTTACTAGAGCCTAACCCTCGCACTCTGCTTCGGTAGTGGATGTAAACATTTAGTTAGCTGTTTAGTTCCCACGAAGGTTTCCTAACCAATCAATGAATCATCACAGGAATAAGATTGATGAATCGGAGATGAGGACTCGACAGAAACGGTGTATATCTCCTGAAAATCAGTTAAAATAAGGATGGGCAGGATAGAGGGGTCTTAAACTGTTTTCAGTCGTGAATCTAGTCGGTATAAAAAGTACTACATATATGCCGATTTTCCGTGGATTCGTGCCCCTTAATATTAAAGTTTACGCATGCGCATCATCAGCGGAATAAAATAAAATTTAATTGCATTTAGTTTAACTCAAACCTATTGTTTTATGGTCCAAACAACAAAAAACAACAAAAGTTGAACAGTTTCTAAAAATATCTTACCGTATCAAGTCAACCGTGATGATCAGTATCATCTGGAGGCTTTCCATGGAGTTCGTGCCCTTTGCTTAAAAGTCAATTTTGACTACTTCCCTTTGACCATGGCGCGTTTTTCCTATACTTCCCATAAGTTGAAAATGTCCTTGTGCAGTTTCAACAAATATTTGAATATTATCTGTGTCATAGCAGCATTTTTTTTAAATAAGTATTTCAGGACTCTAAAAAAAATTCAAAAAACTCATTCTTAATGTTAAACAAACAAACTACAATTGTTCTCTAAAATGATTATTTTTCTAATGAACAAATCAATGCCTTAAAATTAGTATTAACTTATTTACAAATGATTAATTTTTCAATGGTTAAGGGTATTTATTGATCACAGTGAGGGCACAGGAACTCACAGTGCCTTCTAACAACATGCACTTTTGTACAGAATGCCAAGTGAACCCAATGATCACATCTATCACACTTAGCCCAGTTGACTATTTTAAGGTAGGAAAGTGCACTTAATTCAGGTGGGGAGTTTCTTTTACAGACACAGCAGTAATCAGTGCTATCTTCATCACTAGAATTTTCAGAATCGGCTGAATCATTTGTCTTGGCTTCATTAGCATTCATATTTAGACCACTTGTAGAAGGCTTTGGACTATAGGTAGGAGATTTTTGCAGCTTTTTTCTGTTTTGTGTTTGTTTCTTTGAGCATTTTCTTTTGCCTGATGATTTTTGCTCTTCCCTTTTATCTTCATATATTTTCAGCTGCTCAGTATAGACAGTCTCTGTGATGGCTGTTCCTCCAGGATTAGGTTTCATCAAACTTGTTTCAGATTTGGTTTTCTTACTTTTCTCACATTCTTGACATTTTGACACAGGTTGCAACTTTTCTGTCTTTAATTTTAGGAATTCATCCACAGCTTCTTTCCCTGACTTTATTGCTTTAACTTTTTGCAACGGCTGATCTTCACGAAAGCATTCACTAGGAAATAGTTTTTCCTTGTCCACGGCATCCTTGGAAAATGGAAAAATCCCTGTTTTTCGAAATCCCGACTGAATATTGATTGGCACCATTGCTTTCAGATATGCTCTACAAGCCATACTACACATATCATACTTGGTAATGCTTTGTCCAATATTGTTCCTCATAAATGTAGCACATTCTGAATAATAGAAAGATTTAAATGGACAAAAGACGGATACATCTAATGGCTGGAGGAGATGGGAGGTGTGAGCAGGTAACACAAATAATATGATGTTCTGGTTGTTTGCCCATTCAATGAGACCAGAAGATACATGGGAAGCATGGCCGTCATATATTAAGAGAATTGGTTCCTTCTCAGATGCTTGACCTCTCACGTAGGGCAGAAAATGGTCTTCTAAATATTGCTTAAATATTCCAGAGTTGGACCACCCTGTCTCTGACATAACACCTTTAGCTCCCACTGAAGCCCCTTTCATTAGCTCTGGATTGTACCTTTTTCCTTTGAAAACAAAGAAGGGAGGCAATGCATTCCCTAAAGCGTTGACGCATCCTATGAGGGTTGTTGTTGTTGATCTAGGAGAGGTAACTGACTGTGGCTTGCTGTTAGGGTTGGCAATTACATTAGGAGGTCTGTGATCAGGTTGAAGGCCAGTTTCGTCAATATTGTAAATGTTTTGTGGCTTGTCATTCAAGTTGAATTTATTGATAATCTGTGATAGGTTGTCAAAATATCTGTTGACTGTTTCAGGAGTTGAAGATTTGGCTCTGTTTGTCTCCAGTTTTCTAGGATTTAGTGTGACTAGTCTGTTATTCCAGCGTCTCAGGAAACCATACAGCCAACTGTTGCTAAGGGCTTTCTTTGTTTCCTTTTTGCCCATATCAAAAGCTAATTCCCCCGCAATATGTTGGAGCTGAACATTGCTATAGCCATAGCCTAGCTGAGCCATAGTTTCTACATTCTCTACAAGGGTCTGTTCTTCTTCTTGTGTGAATATAGTCTCACCACCAGTTTGAAAATTTTCACTGTCAACATAACCTTTGACTCTGTCTCTTAGTGTTTGCACAGGCACACCAAACTGTTTGGCTGCTCTTTTGACGGGGGTACCATTCTTCACCACTGATTGATAGGCAGTAAGGAGAGACTCTGCAGAATAATTTCTATACTTTCTTTCAAAACGCCTGGGTTTGTTCTGAAACATACCAAAAAAAAAAACTTTTTTAAGACCCCCATCCACAACTAATAATTAATATCAAACATCATTATCTATTTATTTATTGATGTATTTATTTTTGGAAGCAAAGAATGAAGAAAGATAAATGTATTTCCATGTAGGAAATTCATGTATGAGCCGCATAGTGAGCCTTCAATCAATTAAATATTCCAATTATGTATCTGGAAATAATAAGGAGCTAATTGAACAGAAGATATGGTGAAAAAATTTAGAACGTAAAGGTCTTAATTGGAGTGTAATTGGCTGTGGGTGCTTAACAAATGATGAGCAGTATAGTCAAGCGCCTGGAATGATTCAGATCAAGTGTCCTTGACCTTAGTCGTTTGCATCGGAAGCGGGCGTTCAGAAAACAGTAAATTTTGGAGAAAAATGAGGATAAAATAAAAAAGAAAAAGGATTTATAGGGAAGAATTATGTAATTCTCAGTAAGCATATATGCTTTATTCAGTGTATAGGACAGTCTTACCTGTTTTTTCCGCATTTTTTTGATCCGAAGATAGAAACCGGACACTGCTTCAGAACTTTCATGGAATCTGGACACGCGAAAGACGATACATGCTCGTGAATTTCACGCGAATTTAAAAGGCACGAATCCAAAAGAAGGCACGAATCCATGAGAAATGGGGATACTCAGAAACAAATGAAAAGGTATGTACATGTCCTAAACATATACTCCTGGAAAAACTTAAGCACGTTGGGGCTGCAATCAAGGAACTTCGTGGTTTATTGGTTGTGTTTATCCAAAAATAATTGATTTGACAAGCACATGATAAGAGGGTCGAGTCCAGCATGAAACATAATCGTCTTGCCTTTCAAAAAAAAGTATCATCATTTTGACAGATGATGGCCCCAAAATTCAGTCAGAACTTGTTAGACGTTCCGATTTTGGAATTGCATTTAAAATCAATTTTAACATCTGGGGTTTCTTTCTATGATGCTCGGTGGAAAAAATGAATTTTTAATGGGGATGCTTAATTTCTTTCCAGGTGTATACATTCAATTACATCAAGCACGCAAAACATATAGCCTTACCTCTTGTCTACTTTCCTTTCGGGATAGCCAGAAAGAAGACTATTAGCTGTTTGGCACATTATACTAAGCCAGATGAAGCCTTCTTGAATCTTATTTATTTTTGTTAGATATTATTCTATTCTATTCTATTCTATTCTATCCCATAACCTTACTAGGTCGTTGGGGCACCACATATGACTTCCAAACAATCCCTTTCCACCTTGTCCTGTCTTCAGCTGCCCTAGTTGAGCTGGCAAAATCCATTCCTGTCCACTCCTTGATATTGTCTTCCCATCTCTTCTTCTGTCTACCTCTTCTTCTTTTTCCTTTCACTGTGCCCTGAAGAATTGTCTTTGCTAAACAGAAGACCTTGAGACGTGGCCAAACCACCTTTGTTTCCGTTTCTTGACCAGCGCCAGGAGTTCATCATATTCTCCAATGGCTGCTTGGATCTTCATGCGAACCTCCTCATTGGTTATATGGTCCTTGTACGAAATGTTCAGTAACCTTCGGTAGCATCTCATCTCAAAGGCCTGCTTTCTTTCCTCTAACTCTGCTGTCAAGGTCCATGATTCACAGGCATACAGAAATATGGAAATGACAAGGGAGCGCATAAGTTTTACCTTTGATCCAAGAGATATGTTTTTATCTCTCCAAATTGGTGTTAGCTTGGTAAGAGCTGAAGTGGCTTGTGCAGTCCTTGAGGGAACCTCCTGTTTTGAGCCCTCATCTGAGACAACTGCTCCAAGGTATTTGAAGTTGCTTACAGTACCCAGATTCTGCCCCTTCACCTTGATCCCCCTCTGGATGCCATCTACGCTGTTCGTCATCAGTTTGGTCTTCTCAGCACTGATCTCCATTTTATATCTTGTGCAGGTTTGGTGGAGATTTTCAACTAGAGATTTTAGTTCCTGCTCTTCCTCAGCTAGAGCGTCTATGTTATCGGCAAACCGCAGATTGGTAATATTTCTGCCGCCTATGCTAACCTTTCCGTCATGTTCTTCCAGAGCATCAGACATGATCCGTTCGAGACAAATGTTAAAGAGGGTGGGTGACAGAAGACATGCTTGTCTTACTCCAACTGTTGTTCTGAACCATTCTCCTGTGCTGTCATTTATCAGGATTGCACTTGTAGCCTTGTCGTATAGCTGCTCAATGGTGCGAACTAGATTTGCATTAATATTGTACTTCCACATTGTGGCCAATAAGGCTGCATGCCATACCCTGTCAAAGGATTTTTTGAAATCAATGAAGACATGGTACAGATTTTGCTGATGATGGAGAAACTTTTCACACAGGATTCTAAGGTTAAAGATCTGTTCTGTGGTGCTCCTTCCTGCTCGGACCCCAGCCTGTTCCTCGGCAATTATCTCTTCGGCTTGTGGTTTGAGGGCTGGATTTGGATTTTGATTGTTTCAGTTCCTGGTCTTTGCATACTTTTTACTTTTAATCCTATTCAAACTGATTTTTAGCATGACTTTGATTGAATGAACGATGAGGCTGATGGTTCTGTAGTTCTGGCAGAGATGTAGGTTGCCTTTTTTAGGAGTGTAATAATCAGCGACTGAGTTCATGGGGTAGGCCATTCTCCTGTTCTCCAGATCCTGTTACAGATATCTGTCAAAACATTAATCATGGTCTCCCCGCCAGCTTGAACAAGTTCGGCTGGTATATTATCAACTCCGGCAGATTTCCCCTTCTTTAGTGCTGCTACTGCAATCTCAACTTCCTCGCAAAGTATCGGTTGTTGATCTTCTTCTGGGGGCTGATTGCAGTCCAGAACCGCATTGTCACCGTAAGTCTCATGGTTGTATAGTTCTGAGCAATATTCTGTCCATCTGCTGAGAATCTCTTGTTCCTCTGTAAGGCATTTCCCAGACTTGTTCTAGATAGTTGTGGATCTACCCTGTTTCTCTGAAGTTAGATCCTTTACCAGCTGGTATGCTTTCTTGCTGTTGTTTTTGTTCCAGCAAGTTTCAATCTCCTCGCAATGACTAGCTTTCCAGTCCTCCTTCGCTTTCGTCACTGCCTTTTGAATCCTCTTGTTTGCTTCCCTGTATTCTTCTGCAGGGAAAAGGAATTATTTTGAATGTGGTTGATTGACCTTTGTAAAGCAATATTTAATTGCAGTTTCCTAACTTATACGCTTTAACCGTCTAAGATTATTTATGGGCAAATCTCATTCTGACATTTAAATGTCCTCAACGCAGCCAGGCAATAAATATAAATAACTATCGTAATCCATAATCGTAAATAGCAAGTTATGAAACTTATTGCTTCATCCTTGGGGAATTCGAAGCCTATTGTTTACACTTTGCTTCATTTTCTTGGCTTAAATACGAGTTACACGTTCCAGAAATGTAGAGCAAAATATTAGTCCTTTGTAAATTAGACACCATACGATTTTAAGTATGAGAATAAGGACAACGCCGCGTGGCAACTTAGTGCGTTTCAATGATAATGTCAACGGGCATTTTCAAAGAAAGCAATTTGTCACCAAGCGGGACAGCGCCGTGTGGTGACTAAGTGCGTTTCTATGATAATATCAACGGACATTATCATAGAAACGCACTTTGTCACCACGCGGCGCTGTCCTTATTCTCGTACTTTAAAATATGTTGTCAATTTTACAAGCACCGAATGGGCACACTACGCTAAACAACATTGAATGAACATTGACACCTCATCACCAAGTTGAAGTAACATTGTATATAGCATTTGGTTTAAACAATATTTTATTCAATTATCTACATATGGTACATTCAAAGTACATTCAAAGTACAATTTTCATGAAAAGGATTTGGTCGAAAGCTCATAGCTTGTACAGACCATTTCCAAATAGTCTTAGAGCATTTCGAGCAGTTATATGAGTCTTCACAACTAACTTTCAGATGTTTTGAAAATATGTTAAACCCTGTTATTTAGCACCAACCGAAACTTTCCCTGCCGGAGCACAAAGTTGAAACAAGATTGTATCAATGCTTACAGAAAACCGTCAAAACCCTTAAGTAAAAGTTGGTTCAGCGTCATAACAATAAAAGATCAACATTGATTGGACGCCTCTCAGCCAGTTTATTTTTTTCAACGTCAATCCAATTTAATGACGCTGCATGAACATGGACTCAGAGTTATTTCACGGACGTGTATCTGTTGGGATGCTGGTCAAAGACACGTCTTCGGCCACAACATAATAATCTTTATTTCCAACTGCTTCACATGTACTGGATCTACTTTACTGAGGATGGAAGGATGACTAGCGATTCTACATCCTTTTCAACAGAATTTCAGTCATATTAGAAAGATGGGAGAGTAATGACGAAAGGCTGTTTGCAATGGAACCCCGTTTACAACTGAAAAAATTTCTGCAACCAGCGAGACTTGATTGCGGTGACCGCTAGATCAGCAGGCCAACGCTTCACCCAGTGAGCTACCGGGGCTCCTACTGCACTGTTAGACGCATTTAGCGGTACAACTCTGAGAGGTTTCCCTCTCTCAAGTTCACTGATAAATTATGTTGAGCTTTCTACTGTATGTTAGAACACTTTAAGTTTTGCTTTTCAAGCTAAAATTTCTAGAGGCAGTCATCTTACCCCTCTTTATATCATGCGTTCCAATAACTGATACACAGTTAAAAGGGCGGTAAAATCGTCAATTATCAATCCATCAGACCGTCCGTCCAGCCGTCCATCCAATTACTGCTGACTTCCATGACTGTAAAACATTAAGAACCACTGATGAGCTTTTAATTTGAACAGATTCGCTTCCCTGTGTTTGCAACGAAAGTCAACTATTGCGACTTCATGTTTGCTTCCTTGAATGGTGAAAGCCTTCTAGAAGGAGTCTACTCTTGAAGGGAAGAATTTGCTTCGAGAGAAGCAAGTTCTTTTCTTTAAGGGCTGACCCATATAAAAAGGGAAGCACAAATGAAAATGATAGCGTCACTTTCCCTACATGTGTATCGAATCATCTTTAGAGCCAAACTAACTATTATACCACTTACAATAAATGAGAACTGCTGTTTTGTACCCCGTTATGACAAACAGTGACACTGGTGACGGATTTTAACCATTCGTACCAGCCGAGTGAGTAAATATCTTCATCTATGACATGGTCCTATTTGAAAAGGGAGAGAAAAGTGTTGCTCCCCCCCCCCCCTAAAACTATATCAATCCATCAGAACAAAAAAATGAAAGTAGCTATTATGTCCTTTACAAAAACAAAATAAAAGAATAAATAAGACAGGTAAAAATATGTCCTTTATAACAACAACAAACAAAACATATAATTGTTTTACTCTTAAAATGTATTCATTTTTTCAATCCATCTAAAAGGTATGTGTTATATAGTGTTGGACATCAGGGATTACGCACATTGACTTTCTGAATGTCTTTTACATTTTGTGCACTATTTGAGAAGGCTCATGACCATCTGATGGGGAAGATCTGATCTCTTGGCTTTCGCTTGTTTTGTTTTGCTTTGTGCGTTTTCTTTGTTTCTTCCCTTTTCCATTTGCTGTATAGGTCAAGGTGGGGTGAGTGTCGGTTCTTGGTATTTGCCGTCTCATCTACTTTCGAAAATTGAAACAGAAAAAAAAACGTTTAAATTGAAAATTTTGTTTGATAGATCTATCGTTAAGATGGATTCTGAAAAAGTCACATGGAAGAAAGAACATACAAAACTAAACTGATATGACCGTGTTTAACTCAAAGCGCTTATAATAGAAATAAACTTTATTTTTTGTGGATTTAATCGATGAGTAAAACGCCGGTGAATCACTCACAAACTGAATAATGCCCTTCGGGGCCTTCTTTTTCTTCAGATTTCCAGTGGGGTTGTTTGGCAGGCCAGGGATCTCTACCTGTCAGACGGCCCGTTATATCTGTTGAGTCCTCGTCTTTGCTTCTTCGTGGTGTTGAAATTTGATTTATGTGTTTACCGTGATGATTCATTGAAGAGTTAGAGGGTTATCATGCGAACCGAACAACCAACTAAATGTTTTGTACCACTTCAGAAACTGAGGGTGAGGTTGGGCCTGTAAAATCGCTTTAAGCCCCCCCCCCCCCCCCCCCCCCAGTAATTCATTACTGACCGTTCCAAGGCGGTAGTTCTGTTGTGTTTCTCTGTTGCCTGTTTTTGGTGTCTGAGTTTTTGTGATGTTTTACCTTACGTATGTTCTTATTATTTTAGGTTCGGTTTGGGTTGCTGAGTGGCCACCTTTCGGGAACAAGCTGCTCACTCGGTTGGCCATATGTTCTCTGTATCTTGATTATTTGTAATCTTAGTTGTTTCCAACTATGGTTTGAGGGCTGGATTTGGATTTTGATTGTTTCAGTTCCTGCTCTTTGCATACTTTTTACTTTTATGCTAAGTTTGTGTGTGATTCGTCGGCGTTTACACAGCACAGAATCCACAAAAAATAAAATTTATTATTTATAATTCTAACTCAGTTATTTTATCTTAAAACTGTCAGGTATACCGAGTATTTAAAAAAACTAGCGCAAAGCAAATTGTCTATTTAGTTCCCGGTCTCTGGTTCTGTTGATTATTGAGGTAAAAGTAAAAAGTATGCAAAGACCAGGAACTGAAACAATCAAAATCCAAATCCAGCCCTCAAACCATAGTTGGAAACAACTAAGATTACAAATAATCAAGATACAGAGAACATATGGCCAACCGAGTGAGCAGCTTGTTCCCAAAAGGTGGCCACTCAGCAACCCAAACCGAACCAAAAATAATAATAACATACATAAGGTAAAACATCACAGAAACTCTGACACCAAAAACAGGCAACAAAGAACCACAACAGAACTACCGCCTTGGAACGGTCAGTAATGAATTACTGGGGGGCTTAAATCGATTTTACAGGCCCAACCTCACCCTCAGTTTCTGAAGTGGTACATAACATTTAGTTGGTTGTTCGGTTTGCATGATAACCCTCTAACTCGTCAATGAATCATCACGGTAAACACATAAATCAAATTTCAACACCATGAAGAAGCAAAGACGAGGACTCAAAAGATGCCGTTTTCCGTGCGCTCTTGACCAATCAGATTGGGCAAAATTAGTCTCTAGACAGTTGAGGTGGACTTTTTAAAGACGTATCACCTTAAGGCGTGGTAAAGACTGTAGGTAACTCCTCCTCCCTCTTGCTAGTCACTTGGTTGAGCTAGGCGTAACTATCCAGCGGGAAGTAAGTAGTAATATCGAATTAACTCGGATCTTCCTTACCAATCTGTCTCTGAAATGCGTCAGACTTGCACACCATATCGTTGGTGGTAAAACCCGTTCCGCTGGTAGGGCCAAAATTCGGGAACGAATGACTTTGACTTGTGATACCCATTGAATTTGCATTTTCTCATGGAAGATGCCCTAAGGTGTCAAATAAAGTTTACATAAAGATCTTCAACAATTTCACAGAGTATTATGTTTTTGCCTGCCCTCACATAAAAAGACAAAGAAGGAAATTTGACTAAGTAGAAAAAGGCACTGATCATCTGGTTCTTGAAAAAGCTTTTCAAGTTTTGCTGTACAGAGGCGTGGCAACCTTGCTGGTCATATTACCAAAACTATTGGACTAATGTTGAATCTCGAAACTCCTGAAGGCTCCATATGAAATTTCCAGTCAGCCCAATGGTTAAGGGAAAAGATGTTTGAAACTTTTGAAAAGTGTATGACTCGTTTAAAGGCAAAAACTGACCTTATCCTCTGGTACTCAAAATCTGCATAGTCTAAATTAGCTGACTGTACATACCAGCTTTATAACTAAAGTCTTGAACAACGTCCAAGGAATCTAATTATGTAGTATTATGTTATATAAAATACAAAAATGCAAAACTGACCTTGTCACTGATGAGGCTTTAGTAGCCAAAACTTTGAAGAACGGCCTATGTTTCTTCTTTTGAATCCGTTTTCTGCTCTCGAAGAAACTCCTTAACACTTTAATTAGTGTAAAAAAGGGTTGGGTCAGCGAATGAATCATTCTTTTAACAAGTCTAGTAGTACTTGAGACTCCTGGGCTATAGTCAAGGGCATCTGTAGCTTGGTTCTACAGAAGAGTATTTTAAACCTTTATTTTTTTACACATGTACGGAAGTTGTGGCAATGTTGGATATGTAAGTAAGACTATTTAAACAAACGTTGGTTCTTTCGACCTCGAAGGGTTTTATATGAAACCGGTATCCCAAAGGCTCAGTGGCCTTGGAGGTGACAATTCTTGAAACTATCAAAATATGAGAGACTACGGTCAAAGTTCAAAGTATTTCATTGACCTCTAGTTGACTGTATAAATCGACTTTTATGCCAACGTAGTTTCCAAAATATCCTTTGATATAAGTAAATCATTTTCCCATATAAAATACAGGTTGACCTTCCCATAAAATGAACAAGATCAACTCAAGGGCAATAATTTCAACAAATTTAATAGTGCTTTAATTTCTGATGCTATGTACCAAGTTTCGTACCCATCGCTTTGATTGAGGCGATTCTAAAATACTTAAGCATAAATGGGCTTGAGGCCATGTTGTTTATGTCACCTGGATAATAAGAACAAAGATAAGTGTCAAGAAACAGTAAAGGTTCAATATGAAACTGAGCATCTTAGAAGTCCTTTGACCTGAGTCGGCTGAGCACATTAGAACTCGTTTGTATATACTGACAGACGACGGACGGCCTTCTTAACCCACATTACCACTCCCGTCTACATCCGGAGCCTTCAACGAAAATAAAAATCTAGGATGCATGATGCCATTGGCTACAACTCATTGCAAAATAACAATATTGGAAACTGACGTAAGAACAGTCTAATTTCTCATATGCCAGTCAACCATAAAAAACAGTCTTAATGATTAGATTATATACCGCCTGAAATTGAAAATGACAAGGTCATCGACATCAAAGGTTGATGACCAAAGCCGTTTGAAGAAAACATACTCTACCTACTCGGTTATAAAACGGGATTTTTCCTTTCAAAACAGTTTCAAAATTCTCAATCCGTCTTTAAAGACCTTTCAAAGCAATCGCAGATATCTAGATCTATCTAGTAAGACGGATCTACATATTTGAGATAGTTTTGGAATCAAAGCCCCATTTTATAGCTGAACTAAACAACACTGACCTATACATAAGCGGTAAAATATGAAGGATAAGCTTCCGTCTTAAACACCAAATAAATACGGTAACGCCAGCCATTAGAAAAGGTTTCTAAAGTTGAAAGAGAACACTTCCAGAGTAGGTAAAATCACCAAGTTAATTTCTCGTTTTGCTTACTATCAGTTTTATTTAGAAATTAATGCCTTTTGTGAAGGATTGTGTCATCTAGGAAGGGAAAGAGTGTGAGACAGTGATATGTTTCAATTTGTAGAAACAGCAACGAAAGGATGCTGTATCTGTTCTCTTTTGGGTGAATGAGTTCGTTTTCATGTTTTACACACATTGCAAACAAAGAGACACACTTTTTGTGACTCCATGGTTGCTTTTCTGACATACGAGCCCTTTCAAAACGAGTTTTTCTCTTAAAAGAATGACAGAGCTGCTTCTCCAGGAAACGTTTCCGTTTCATTCAAAGATATGCAAACAAATATGTTTCACATACGCCTGCAACTTTATGCGCGATCAGATTTTCTCCTATTTACCGACTTCTCCCGAGAAACTGATACCCGCTGTATGAGGGTCCATTCCTGCGTACCAAAAATATATCAGAGTTCTCGCTGTTCTATGATTGACGAGTTTGGACTAACAAATACCGTATGCGCCATAATTTCACGGTGTTCCATTTTCCGCGGTATTTCGCGGTCACGTAGAAACCGCGAAAATAAAAAATCGCGAAATAATTTCCTTTTCCCGACAAAGTATCTTCAGTAAACACAGTTTCCATATATTTTGCTCCGTTTGTTTCGGTAAATTCTGGCACTTTTTCCTGGATCGAGTTCTTTTATTACGCTGCGGCTGTGCTGCAGTTTAATGACTGAACTGGCTCAAGTAAAAAACAAAAATAATTACTTTTCGCGCATACTCTCTTTGTTTGAGCCTAAACCGCGAAAATTTGAAGCCGCGAAAACTACCAGGTATACGGTATAGTGTTTGGACCACTTTTTGCTTGATCAGGAGCCATGTAATGCGCAGACAAAATTAACGTCTACATGCTGAAAGATTATTTCAGCACAACATAGGTCATTCATTCAGTAGAGATGCAAACTGTGAACGTTCATACGTGACATAAAACTGATTTTCTGTACGTTTCTAGAAATAAATGTAGGTCAACTTTAAAGGACAATGCCTTACATTTCTTATAGGTCAGGCAAGGAACGCTTTCAATTTTGTTTTAAAAAGTCAGTCTTTTCTAAAGCTAATGAATTCAGTCACTTTATACGCATTAAGAATTATGCCTTTAATTAATTTAGAGACCTTCAACTAAATACCGAACGTGATGCGTGGGAGATTATATGTGATCGAATGCGCGAACTGTCATTTCTCAAATCAGGCTGATATTTGCCTGAGATGAGGTGTAGCTGTGGAACTGTACGAAATCAAAATGTATATGAGTCTTGCAATGAGAAAAATGGACTAGATTTTGTTGTCATAAGCGCGTCTATAAAGACCACTCGATAAAATAGATAAAATGGTCTTTGGTCAAAGGTGGTCTATACTTAGAGGGTCCGTAATCTCGACTACTTAATCTTATTTGTCGTAGACATATCAGAGCATGCATGACCTGCATCCGGGGTTTTATTGTATGGGGGATAATAAACACAATCTACCATTTGTGAAAAGAAACAGTTTACAATGACGTTTTATGAATAAAAACTTTATTTTTGCTTCGTTTCCTTTTTAATTTAATCGCCGTTATTTGCGGATAGACGTGTTTTATTCAATAATAACGAATGACGAAAAGTGAATTTGCAAATTTCATGACCCGTTTGAGCAGCCGTAGATCAGGCGCATTCGAGTTTTCCAATCGTGTATTTAAAGGTCTAGTATGAAAGCCATAACTGCACAGCGCTTCCGATCTGCCGCGCCAGAAATCAGTCTTCTTTAACAACTGATGTATTTCTAACTAAAATTACAAAGAAACAAACAGTGCTTCCACTAATGGAAGTCTGGGGCTCTGTGACTTCTAAAACTGAATGCCAGGAAGTCAGTGACTTCCAATTTTTATCATAACCTACCATTTATAAAGTGAATATTGACTTAAATAATGAGTTAAATTTGTTGTAATAATGGTATTTCACCCATTAATGAAGGAGAAAGCAATACAAATATGGACATTCTGGAAAAAACCAAGTCTATCCTTCAGCATGACTTCCAAAGGACAAACCTTGGAAGTCATTTGACTTCCTGATTTTGATGGTTAGTGCTAGCACTGAACAAAATACAATGAGAACAAAAAACTTCTCTTTCGACGCTGAACAAAAAATCAGACATACCCCTTATCTTTCTGAATTTGTATACTAAGTCGTCATAAAATTCTGGTTCCGATAGGCCTTCGTGTGAAAGTGATTTTAACCTGACATAGAGCTGAAACCAATTAATTGCATCGGCGATAAAATTTTCTAGATAAGGAATTATTCCAATGCAGGCTTATCTTGATACTCATTCGTTCAATTGCACACACGCTCACTCACTCACAAACTCACGAATTCACTCCCTTAGCAATTGGGCCAAACGAAGTCAGGGAAAATCATGAAAATATGAGGCAGAAAAAGCTAAGAAATAGACTTGTAATAAGTGTTCCTCCGGTTAAAGCTAGCTCCTGGTGAGGTATCGGTATTTTTGCAGTTCAGTTATGCCATTAAATCTTACTTGTGGCAAATAAACTAGGATATCGAAGTTGTATGAAAATAAGTAAGGAAAACATCAGTTTTGGCCATGGTGCCGCATGGTTATATATCTATGCGCCAGTCATTTGTATCCACAAACCCCCACCTATAGAAACGGAATTTTTACATTTCAGAGACCTGTGATGATTAGCTGATGGTAACAACCTTGCTCTTATTTCGACCCTATACTACAGAAAATCTCACAGGGTAAAGGACCCCAATCTTAAAACTCCGGCACTATGGCAACAATTAAAATATAATTGCCCTGCACCTTGGTCCGGCTATCCCAGCGCCATTGTATTATTATAGACCCGGAACGTCCCGTTACCATAGACTAGCTGCAGTTGCAGTTATCCGTTGAGGAATTATTGGGTTGCCCTTTATATTAATTCATGTTTTGTCCACCATTTTGAAGGACTTCTTATAAAATCAACAACCCAACAAACTCTATTCGTTAATTGTGTTTCCGTTCATTCCTGGCGCAGCCCATCTTCGTAGGTTGGGGCGAGGATGCAAATGACAGCAGGGCCGAATTGACCCGGACGAGTTGAATAGCGGCCGAGTTGACCCAGGAGCCGTGAAGACCCCAGGCTAACAGAAAGCAGGCCGAGTTGACCCGCTTCTTCCATGACATACTATCGCCAGACAATAGTTGTAATCGAACTCAACCAAGGCTGATCACGATAATCCTCACTCGGGAATTCATGTTTTGTCGTTGAACAAGACTCATTTACTTTACAAAAGTACTGATAATACCCAGGAAGCGGTGGATCCGTCCTAACATGACTAAAAAGTTGTTCTTTAAAAACGAATTTCATCTTCGACAATTATCATTTTTAAAGATGTTTCTTGTTTATTCTATGATAATTAATTTACTAATGACCGTCCATGTATGCTAAAACAAGTCACATCACCGTTCTTATTTTCCCAACATGCGAGTCTAACGGCATTAAGAATTCAGAAATAATTTATGTAGCAAAAGATCAATTTCTACGAAATACGTTTATCACCTACATCTTGATGGTATAACTGTACTGAAAATGTGATTTTTGGAGGTGAATCGTCAGTTTTGTGGTCGCAAATTGCGTTTTACGGCTCCCCTTGCGTCACAAAAAAATGTATGACCACATAACCTACGAGTTACCTCTCCAAATGTCAATTTTGAGTACAGTTATCCCCTAAATGAGAATGCAGAGAACCAACACTGTTGTTTGCTACATCCTGCCCTAAACAATAAAAACAGGCCAGCATGTCTTCCACTTACCATATACCCAATGCGCGAGACAGCGGCCACAGACATCTGGTAAGACATGTCTACACATGTATCCTGACGTGTGAACGCTTATGGCCTGAAAAGACGATGCAACAAGAAACTGTAAAAGGCAAAAAAAATATAAATATAATAAAAGAAAATAAATGCAAACAATAAATGGCCTTCCAAGTATGTATTATAATAGTGGTGCAGTGACATTGTATCGATGTTGGTAAACTGTTTCAATGGTGTATTGCTAACCACCTTTATGTTTAGTGGACTCTTCTATTGTTTTGTATTAGATGGGTCAGCCAAAAAGGGGTGTTTGTATTATTGCAATTAGGTTTTCTTTATGGAGAAAGTTTGTGTTTCTTTTAAAAACAATGTAGATCCAGATGTAACGCTACGTTTGCGGCTCCTGGTCCGAGTCTTAACTGATTTCCACAATCCATTTTACAGAAAACATGGTTAATAGATTTATCTACTTCCAGAGGTATAATGTCAACATAAAGTGATCTGCTAAAGTGCATGACACTTGCTACTGTAGTTTTAGGCTTGACGCTCACGTTACTCCTCTGTATCTAAATAACTATTCCTAATCTTACATGCAACTAGTCGCCAGACCACTCACTTTTAAATCAATGTGTCCACTGTTGTGATCTAATTACAGACATGAAGTTTATAGTCTTCTTTAGACTTATAATTAAGTGTTTCTCCTAGAATAAATCGCACAATTAGGTCATTGCTCTCATCTCAATACCCCTGTCTGATTCTGACGCACAAGCCTCTTCTATTAATTTTCAACATCTAAATGATTTGTTCACAGCTGTGGCTTTTTGTCTACAAATGGGGTTCTGCTATATGTAACAAGCTAACTGAAATGCAGTGGGAGGCTTCCTCTTTTTTACATTTACTTCAACAGGTGTACGTTCAGCAATGTTTTACATAAAAAAAGCAAAGAGGAAATTTCTCAGAAATGGACACAAGTCAATCCCACATCCCACCCAAGACATAAGCGGGAAAAAGACAACACATAATTAGTCACCATCAAAGATATCATAAGTGGCAGCCATGTGAACAGCCATTTTCCATGCAGGTGGTCACTGGGCTTGCCTGAACACCACAAACAATATATCAATAACAGACACAGCAATATATACGACAATCTTTAAACAACTATTTTTAACAACTATTTTTTATCTTTATTTCGGGACTAGTCTTGACATCACACACATTATATCAAATAACAGAAAAAGCAACAAACGACACACAAAACAAACAACTTAAGAGGAACAAAAACAGAAGCCGCATTAGGGCGCGGTCCTCAATGAAATTAATGGAGTGGAGGAGGGAGGGAGGGAGGGAGAAGACCGGAGGAAGGATACCGGTTTGCGGTCGAGCCCTTGGTTCCACTTTGGTTCATTAGCTCATAAAGGTATTATATCAGGAGCATAGAAAAAAAATCGGAAAATTTAATTAAATAAGAATAAAACATTTAAATACATTGAATTTATATCCCCCGCCGAAGAAGAATTTATTTGTGTATGGTTTATTTAAGGTTTCATAAAATGTTGTTCACTAATTATTTTGTTACAGATTAACATGGATTTCAAATTAAGAGCAATGACTGTACATAAGTGATGCCATTCTAAAAAAAATATTTCCTCAGCATCACCCGACTACGATGAACATGTTTATTTTCAGTTGCAAGACACTTCATTCATTGCTACCTTAGTAATGGCTAATTTTGTTGATTTTAAATCAATTACGGGGCATTAATTCAAGCATTACAGAAGCCATTATGGCAAAACTTGATATGCACTGTTGTATTGTAACAGTACACTTTTGGTTTAAGTTTCATGAAAATCCATTTACTAGAGACTTAGTTATGACTCAATTTGTTCATTTTAAAGCATTTGAGGGACAAGAACTCTTACATTACTGCTGTGAATCTGACAAAATTTTACCTACCCCACTGTGTTATGGTGAGACATATTTAGTATAAGTTTAATAGAATTTCATTCACTGTCTTTTTAGTTGCGGCTGAATATATCAAATTTTAAATTCATTAAAGGGCAATAACTCATGCGTAATTGATGACATTCTGATGAAATGTTTTGTGCATATCTGTGTTATAGTGATACATATTTAAGTTTCATGAAAGTACAATTATTGGTTATTTTCGCAAAAAATTGTCAAACCATCACATTCTCACAACGTCATAAAAATAGAAATTGTTTGGTTCATACTCAAAAGAAAATCATTTAGGGAGCCACAAATGACTGAAGTTGTTGATAATATATGGTTTGACTAGAAAACCGAAACTTTTGGTTTTGTCCTATTCCACCTTAAGTAGCATTTCGGTCATGTTTTTCTTTATTTTTGTCCAGTTTCTATCAAAAGTGTCGTTAAATAGCTAAAATCTAAAGGACAATGCCTTGCTTCATTTGTATGTCAGAAAGGCTCACAATTTCCGCTTGAAGTTTTCTAATGAGCTTAGTCATTTCATAAGCTCAACTTAGGGAACAAACTAAACTTTGGAACAATTTTAGGCAGCAAGACCTTAAATTTGATCCCTTAACAAACCGCGTATAAGTGTCCATGATGAAAGATTGTATCGCCAAATATTAGCTGCAGCTGTGCATTTAGCATAAAAATAATATGAAATAGGCGCCACCTATATTGCAACCAACCTACATTATGACTCATTAAAAAACTGAAACAAAATAATTGTAGCACAGCTGCATGGATGGCTCCTTTTTTTAGAAGTGTTATCCAACTCCGTCCTACAGCACAGAAATCCTGGAAAAAAATTTGTTAGTAGTAAAACAAAAAAAAACAACTAAACAATAGGACACGTCAAAATAAAATAACGACGCCCTAAGGATGCAGACGGGATTAAATATTTTCCCTTTCATTGTAACAGTGCCTCTGTCGTTCCTACCTATACTCGGTGTATACAGCTTGCGTCGTCTGATGTGAGTATTCCTTATTCACATTCGTATATGATCAATTAAATCTGGAGAATCTAAAAACTAAAAGTAAAGATTCTTGATTAATTCGCTGAAATGCGCAGGCTGATTCGAATACTCGATGAATTCATATGGCTGAAGGCCCCATTTCAGGCGACGCCAATCACTACCCAGTGAAACACGAGGTCGCAATGACTGGGTTTCGATGTCAGTTCGCCGTTATGATGTCCCAGAGATGCACACACGGCATCGTTTCGAGGTTGTGTGCCTCTCGTCGGTAGATGGGATTACCAGTGAAGAAATGTGGAAAAAAAAGAAAACAAAAAGAATTTTGACATCGAAACCATTTATTTGTTATGAAATTGATTAATTGATTGATTGATTGATTGACTGACTGATTGATTGATTTTACCATTGTCGGTCGATATCTGTACAACACAGTCTTATCAGCCGTATCACGAGATAAATGATAATGCAATGAAAATAAAATAGTAGGCCTAATTAAGAGACAGAACAGGGACATGTGTTTTGAAGAGAGAGAGAGAGAGAGAGAGAGAAAGACTGACAGACAGACAGAGAGAATGGTATCATTGGCAACCGTAAAACCCTGCACAGTATCGGCAGCCAATGGTGCCATTTGTAAACGTTGGCACCACTGGCAAAATTGCCAATGTCACCACCGGCTGTTCTGTTGGTAGAGCTAATGGCGCCAATGGTACCATTGGTGGAGCCGATGGCGCCTATGGCACCATTGGAGGCCAAAATTTTTCTGTGCTTAGAAATTTTAAGTTTTACTAATATTTTTTTTTTCATTATTGTGGGGGAAAATTCTCCTGTGTCAGCTCGAGTGTTAATGATGGGTTCAATAAATTGCTATGTTGAATGACGCGAATTTCCTACCATGGTTGTTGTTCCTATGACCTCAGTATTGGCAGCTAATGGTAGGCTATTCTGGTTCGAATGGTAGAGCCAATGGTGAAACTCAGAGAGACATTGGCATGCCAATGGGGACATTGGCATAACCCCGAATGCAACCAGTATTGGTTTTGACGTCACACATAAAAATGCAACGTTACAATGGTGCTACAACCAATCGATTATTAGATTATTTATATAGCGGAGGGAAAACCGATAAACCTAGTGGAAGTCCTTAGCTGATTTGCAGAAAGACTCCGTTTCTCCGTCAGCCCATGTCGTTTTAGAAAGTTGTAAAGCTTGCTAGCTACATCACGTGTTTACCTGCTTGCTGTCGACCTAGAAATATAACGCGTGTCACCAATAAACAGGTACCGAGTAGCCGCAGTGAAGAGGTAAGGGTTGTTTTTTCTTCGAGCTGTACGGCCTTCTAGCCGACTTCTGACGGCCATGATGGCCATCATAGGATTGTTTTTGGAACGCATTCACGTGTTGTTAGGGAAGTGGCGGCGGAAGTTCGGGAATTTATTTTCCTCCAATTAAAATGCCAGCGTCTCATTCTCCCTAGAAAAAACACCGATCGGAAATTCAGTGACAGGAAAAATTCAAAAAAAGTAAAAAGTATGCAAAGAAAGCCTTAGTTGTACGGGACAAAATATAATAGAACAGAAATACGCCTTATCGTTAAGCAACCAACACTTGTTTGTTGGTTAATATTAAATTACACTTTGAAAGTAACAATATGGTTTTAGAGGCAATTAAGTATTGGTGTTTCTAAAAGTAGTAACCTTCACTGAAGGGGGGTCTGCGAGGTAAGCTGTAGAAGAATTTAGAGACACATGACCGGATCGAATGTTTAAACGATAGCCTTAAATCAGCTTAGATTTGGCCTAGGGTGTAAAGTAGCTGTAAATTTAAAGAGTAGCTACACTTCAGGAACTGACTGAATCAGATCCCAAACCCTATCCCCAACATCAAAGGGAAAGATTGACAAAAACATCCCAACAAACAATAACTTACAAGTGATAAGCCGAGTCAGCAGCTTTTTCCTAAATAGATGGCAACTCAGCTATCTTTATTGAACTAGATAATTTAGACCAACAGACTGGTTACAACGGACTAAGCAAATTATATGAAAAACATTTAACAATTATTTTTACCTATTTCCTATTTTTAGCTCACCTGAGCACGAAGTGCTCAAGGTGAGGTATTGTGACCGGTCTTTGTCCGTCGTCCGTCGTCCGTCGTCCGGTCGTGCGTCCGTCGTCAACTTTTGTTTTAAACGACTTCTTCTCCAAAACTGCTGGACGGATTTTAAAAATAATTTCACAAAAATGTTCCTTGGAAGACTCTCTACCAAAATTGCTAAAATGGTTCCTCTCCGCTGAACAATATGGCCGCCAGAGCTAAAAATAGAAAAACCTTTAAGCGATTTCTTCTCCAAAACTGCTTGGCTGATTTTGAAATAATTTCACAGAAATATTCCTTAGGAGACCCTCTACAAAAATTGCTCAAACGGTTCCGCTCCGCTGAACAATATGGCCGCCAGAGCTAAAAATAGAAAAACCTATAAACGACATCTTTTCCAAAACAGCTCGGCAGATTTTGAAATAATTTCACAGAAATGTCTCTTAGGAGACCTTCTTTTAAAATTGCTCAAACGGTTCCGCTCTGCTGAACAATATGGCCGCCAGAGCTAAAAATAGAAAAACCTATAAACGACATCTTTTCCAAAACAGCTCGGCAGATTTTGAAATAATTTCACAGAAATGTTTCACAGAAGACCCTCTACCAAAATTGCTCAAACGGTTCCGCTCCGCTAAACAATATGGCGGCCAGAGCTAAAAATAGAAAAACCTTTAAACGACTTCTCCTCCAAAACTGCTGGGCCGATTTTGAAATAATTTCACAGAAATGTTCCTCAGGAGACCCTCTGCCAAAATTGCTCAAACGGTTCTGCTCCGCTGAACAATATGGCCACCAGAGCTAAAAATAGAAAAAAAAGCTTTAAACATCATCGTCTCTGAAGCCAATGGCTCGATTTCAAAAAAAATTTCACAGAAATGTTTTAACTCATGACTCTGAACAAAAATTGCTAAAACGGTTCCACTCCGCTGAACAAAATGGCTGCCAGAGCTAAAAATAGAAATAAAACTTAGAATGACACAGAGGGCACAGTTATGATCCAATCATCATGAAACTTTGTCAGAATGTTTATCTAAATGAAATCTAGACCGTCTTTGAAACTGGGTTATGTGGGGTCAAAAACTAGGTCACTGGGTCAAATCTTAGAAAACCCTTATGCACACTCTAGAGGGCAATGTTATGATCCAATCTTCATAAAACTTTGTCAGAATGTTTATTTATATAAAATCTAGGCCAAATTTGAATCTGAGTCTTGTGGGGTCAAAAACTAGGTCACTAGGTCAAATCTTAGAAAAACCTTGTGTACACTCAAGAGGGCACAGTTACGATTCAATCTACATTAATCATTGTCAGAATGTTTATTTTCATTAAATCTATACCAGATTTGAAACTGGGCCATATCAGAACAAAAACTAGGTCACTAGGTCAGTTCTTAGAAAAACAGTGTGAATGCTTTAGCTGACACAGTTTTGTTTTAATCTTCGTTAGACTTTGTCAGAATGTTTGTTTCCAACAAATCTGGACCAAGGGTGCAACTTGGTCATGTTGGGTCAAAAAGTAGGTCACTAGGTTAAACCGTAGTAAAACATTGTGTACACTCTAGAGGGCACAGTTTTGATAACTTTGTCAGAATGTTCATATCCAAGAAATCTAGACCAGGTTTGAAACTGGGTCATGTGGGGTCAGAATCTAGGTCATTAGGTTAAATCTTATAAAAACCTTAGGTACACAATAAAGGGTTCATTTTCCATTGAATCTTTGTGAAACTCTGTCTGTCGGTCATATGGATGTCTCTGAGGTTAAGTTTACAGGATACTCAGGTGAGCGATCCAGGGCCATCATGGCCCTCTTGTTATGATAAAAGGATTAAACTGAGAACACAATAAATTAAACAGCACCGAACATAAAACAAATGCAACCGCAACAAAAGTACCGCCTTGGGACGGTTAGTAATAACTACTGGGGGTTTAAACCGGTTTTACTGGGCCCAAACCTTCACCCTCACCCTTCGTTGCGGTGCACACAATTAGTTGGTAGTTCAGTTCGTATGGAGGTCCCCTAACTCATCAGAGAGTCATCACGGTCAACAATTAAGATCAAGAAAAGACCGTGATGAAGCAAGGATGAAGACTCGACAGCCAAAACGTGTTGAGACACCCGGAGATCCCTGGGGCGTCAGCAACACCACTGGAGTACTGGAGCAAAAGAAGACAACCAGTTGACCACCAGTTGAGCATTATTGTAAACGCAAGCAATCTTAAGACGAATAAAGAGTTTTGCAATGCGAAAAAGGGCCCTATCTAACAGTTAAACGTGCCTGTAGAAAAACGAGTGAATACCACAACTGAAAATGGCATTTGGTAAAAGGATTTTTATTTTCAGAGGGTTTGTAACCCAATCCACCTGAAACTTTGATTATCAAATTACTTAGATTGAACATGCATGCATGAAAAACCAAGCCATGATATACCAATATTGCTATAATGGTCATTATCAGTCTAGTTAACACATTTATGCCCTATCTCCTTTTTTATATGTATCCTTATCAAATAGATGAGTTCATTTGTCAATTAAAGACAGGGATGGTACTATTTAAGGAGGATTAACATCAACAGTCACATTCTGTCTCTTGATCACATAGTGTCAACACCTTCAGTCAGCCAATAAAATGGTCATAACTGGTAATACTGGTCCACTGATTGGTTGAATAAATTTTCTCACCTTTACCTGTACGGGTAAATCTGTTGTGAGATGGGAACAAGACCCCCCGGCAGAGAAGTCCTGTCTTTTAGTATTGTGTTATTTAGGATTTTTGGTATCAGTTTATTTAAACAGAAACGTTCATTTGTCTTATTCACATTATGCAGAGTCTGATCAGCTAATGCGATATCGATCTACAACCTATGCCTATGTCCCGTTCTCTTAAAGACTCGGAGTGGGAGGGGAGGTCGGGTCGGGCGATGGTGCAGGGTAACTTTCGATGCCAAGGCGTCTTCAATAAAGATAGTTCAATAATAAAGATAGCTGAGTTGCCATCTATTTGGGAAAGAGCTGCTGACTCGGCTTATCACTTGTAATTTATTGTTTGTTGGGATGTCTTTGTCAATCTTTCCCTTTGATGTTGGGGATAGAGTTTGGGATCTGATTCAGTCAGTTCCTGAAGTGTAGTTACTCTTTAAATTTACTAATTTGGACAATAGTAAGGCAAGTGTCTACAGTGCTTGCAGTGGGTGCGGTGGGGCTTGTTTGGATAGCTTTTCTTTCGCCTATCATACGTCTTCTTTCTCCCTTTCTCCGGCAGACGGCTTGATATAGACTGAAATACTACCTAACAGAGCCATCAAACCCAAAACAACCAACCAACCAACCGGGACATTGGGTATTAATGGGCTAACAGATGTACTACCAAAATAATATACTATTTAGAAAAATGGTTTTTGTTTAGATGCATATGTTGGAAAGTGTTTGCCTTGTCAGTGATTTCTTCAGACTGTTTTCATTTCTGTTGTAGACTGCAAAATGTGCCATCACTTACATCTTATCATATTGATCAAATGCGACCATGTCAGTATAAAAACTACGGAACAAATCGTAAACTCATATTCCATTATTATTCCAAACTCTAGTAATATTTTACAATCGGGCCATATGACAAACTGTAATAGTAACATGTCTTATTTGGATTTAGATATAGTATATACTTCTCGCCAAAAGTTAAGCATACTGTTGTTAACAAATATAAGAAGACTAATGGTGATAATAACAATTGAATTCTAACTTTCTGTGGACGTTAATGTATTATATCATCAACGATCATCATCGATGCGAAGTAATTGTAAACTTTGCAACTTTGATTTGGAATTTAGTAAGAGATGCACAAAGCGAGCAAGGACGTATATGTCAAATAAATGGGGAAAATATTATTGTAATGGTGTATTGCACTGTGACTGACATTTCTTTTACACCAATTTAATGTTTTGTAACGCTAAACACTTTTAGCGAATACGAAGTTACTGTTTTTGTAATCATAAGAACGAAGCATTATTTTCTTTCGAAAATGTGAAATTTTGAGGCATTTATTTCTGTGCTCGTTTTGAGCAGTGCCTAAATCAATTTACACTTGGTGTTTATACAATGCTTTAGCATTGATGTTGATGAAAGAATGCATTTACCTTCATATTGAAAGTTAGAACTTAAGTATAAACAAAAAAAATACGTAAACAAAACAAACAAAGAACAAAACAAAAAACAAAAAAAAAACTTTAAACAAATACTAAACTATAAACTTAAAGATTATTATTTCTAATAATCCTGGTACATTTACTTTAAAATATGCTAAACTTTTGGCGCGGAGTATACATCGTGCACTTAGGCTTCCACAGAGGGACATAGCCATGACATCGGTCAATTTTATGCTGACATAATGCGCTTTAAATACTTAAACGGATTTTCTATCTACCTTATATAATAGCGAATGAAAGTTTTAGTGATCAGTGAATATCTTTTTTTTCAAACCCCTACTCTTACTATATATGGCAAACTGTTTATATCTCGTCGATACACAGAAATGCTAGATACAGGATATTGAAAATTAGGAAACCGAGGGTTCCGAATGTCAAATGAGCAAACTGAGAAACAGTATGTTTAAGAGTTTATAAGTATGACTAAGATCAGTCTTAATATCAGGCCCGTCTTATCTGCGTCTTTCATGGTCAACACTATATCAATCATGTGAGACCTATACAGTGAAAAGTTATTCCCGCGAGTAGATTTTATAGATTTGAGACCGTCTTTTCTGTTTCGCACCTCGCTCATATTTGTCCTATATCTGCCAGAGGTACGCTTCACCTTTCAACATGTTTATAGGCTAAATACCTTACTTACTTTATAGGTCAGAAACGAGTTCTGCTTTACAAAAATACGTCACCAATACTAATTTGCAACCTTTAATGAATTCATTTTCTTTTTATACGTATGAATAAATAAGCTTCTAATTGATTTAGAAAAACCTTCAATTTGGTACCATAAGTACTTTGAGTCTGTTTGCGTGAATACGACTGCTTCAGCACATTATTTAGTCTATGTCTGCGCAGTTCAAACCGGTCAGAGTAGCTTTTTGGTTTGGAGAGACAACTGATTTCCTAAACTACTAGTGCGAAGAAAATAAAATTAAAAAAAAGAAAATCTTCCCAGCTGCGCAGGCAAGCCGATTCTTCACTTTTTGAAAACAAAAATTCCTTTTTCTTATGTCACGACTGAATTTAGAAGTTAAACTATACTGAAATAACATACACATTAAGCAGTAGAAGAAACTCCCCCGATCGGGAATCAATGACCTTTGGTGAACTATGAGAATTTAACAGGTATATGTTACTAAAATTAGTAAATTGTTACTCGATCGGGAACATTTCAGTCATTTTTATAGTGCCCACAGAAAACTAAAAAAATGTGTCACAGTTTTCATTTAATCTGCACAAAACTTTACCAGCTTAAAGATGAAAGATATATCTAGATTTTTACCGCGCAGAATTTTTTTTAATTTCTTAATTTGAAAGTTATTGACTTATGAAAATATGATTTTTTAATAATTCTGATTCCCAAACAGGGACTGAAAATGTTTATGATGCCTGTTTGGGAATCAACTTTGTCATTATCAAAGGCTAGCTGGCAGTAAGATAAAGGAAATGATATGGGTTGTGTACTTTGTGAAGCCAACCAACTTGACACTGTTTGGGTAACTATCACAAGGCCCTACCATTTCATTTATGTCATTGCGATCTCGACTTTGAGAAGCCTGATATTGCAGCACACTTTGCCAGTAACTGGTCTTGTCCTGTATTGTCTTTTATTCCATTAAAGGAAGACAGTAGAACTTTGTTTCGTTTCTTCAGAAAAACATCTATATTTAGAAATTTAAACGAGTCAATACTTTTATAGATAGAGCCTACTTCTGCACAGTCGTTCACAATATTTTCCCTTACTCCATTACCGCTGGCACAGGAGAGTCTTTGTTTCTCTTCATCTGTACAAGCTACAAAGGATAAATTATGGTGTAGAGAGGTTTCATAAATTGTAAAAGGCACAGACAGCTATTCTGCAAGATATAAATGTTCACAATTATTTCTACATGTATGTTGTTTACTTAACTCCGACCTAACAGCAATGAAATTGTTTGTGACCACATAAATGCATCAGCCGCAATCAAAGTCGTCAGAGTGTTTTCAAAATAGCATCCTGGCTGTCATCAAAGTGATACACCCAGTACCAGTCCAGCTGTCATATACCTATTGTTACTAAATAATCTATTGATTTGAATGAAAAGGAAGAGTAAGCCATCTTAGCCAAATGTACAGATCGATTAATTCCAATGTCATTTTTGTCTATTGATGGGCATGTATGGACAAGCCAGTCACATATATTGCTATTTTGAGGACACTGACAGCTGTTACTACCGCAAAACTCATTAATGTGAGCAGAAGAGATTGACTAATTGACACATCAGTGTACTTCTTATGGGACTTAAAAATTGAAATCTGCTAGAGCTACTGACCGTCCCAAGCTGGTCCCTTCGTTGCGGTTACACGTTTTGTGTTTGGCACTGTTTGGCTTATAATGTTTTTCATTTTAACTATTCTGTAGGTCTAAATTATTTAGTTCAGTAAAGGTTACTGAGTTGCCACCTGTTTGTAAAGAGTTGTTAACTCGGCTTATCACCTATCATTTTGTTGTCTGTTTGTATGTATATGTCAATTTTTCCCTTTGATGTTCGGGATAAGGTTTGGGATCTGATTCAGTCCGTTCCTGAAGTTTATCTATTCACTCTACTCACTCATTCACTCATTGACATGTACACTGTAACAAAACTCACTTGTAACATGTTATCAAGAAATATTGTAACTCCGTTTAATTACGTGCGTAGAATTACAAAATAAAAAATCACTAACGAGATTAAAAAGAGAATTCAGACTCTTGCAGTATACCTTCTAAATATCCCTCTATGGAAGTATCAGTCTGTGACTCTGCAGTTTGCAAAGGCACAAAAACGTCTGTTTGTATGCCTTTGTCTTTACCACTAATTTTGGTTTTACCATACTCTGTATAATTGGCAGTTACCTAGTCAACACAGCCTTTACAATAACACACTTTTGTAGAATCCTTAACATTTTAACAATCTTTTCTAATGCTCCTAGAATAGATTTCCCAAATGATTCTCTGATCATCAATATTCCATTCCTGATGAAAACAAGCAGTTCCACAGGGTTTTTCAAAACGACCAGCCATATTGTTCCTTTTACGCCGGCATAGGAAGTATGTCGAGGGGTATATAGTTTTAGTCTATCTGTCCGTTCGTCTGTTCGTCCGTCTTTCCATCTGTCCATACGTCAGTTAACATTTGCGTTAAAGTTTTGCATAAAGTTTTTTTTCTTTTATTTTGCTTCTGCTAACTGGAACTTGTTCATATCTGCTTATTATTTTAGTAGAGGATGGAAACTGATTAATTTGCAATATCTGGATGCTCCTGCTGGCCCGAGGTCAAGGTCATAGACTTTATGATGATCTATGATGGCCCCGACCTAGAGCTATATATTTTAGTTGGTTGGAACCGGAGCCTTTTTGTCTGTTGCTTGGTCCACCGGGGCTCAACTGGTGACCTTCTTTAGCTTCAGATTTCCAGTGGGGTTGTTTGGCAGGCCAGGGATCTCCACCTGTCAGACGGCCCGTTGTATCTGTTGAGTCCTCGTCTTTGCTTCTTCATGGTGTTGAAATTTGATTTATGTGTTTACCGTGATGATTCATTGACGAGTTAGAGGGTTATCATGCGAACCGAACAACCAACTAAATATGTTGTACCACTTCAGAAACTGAGGGTGAGGTTGGGCCCGTAAAATCGATTTAAGCCCCCCAGTAATTCATTACTGACCGTTCCAAGGCGGTAGTTCTGTTGTGGTTCTCTGTTGCCTGTTTTTGGTGTCAGAGTTTCTGTGATGTTTTACCTTATGTATGTTCTTATTATTTTTGGTTAGGTTTGAGTGGCTGAGTGGCCACCTTTTGGGAACAAGCTGCTCACTCGGTTTGCCATATGTTCTCTGTATCTTGATTATTTGTAATCTTAGTTGTTTCCAACTATGGTTTGAGGGCTGGATTTGGATTTTGATTGTTTCAGTTCCTGGTCTTTGCATACCTTTTACTTTTTTTTTGAAATTTTTACAATAGCTGCGTTAGAGTTTTGCATTATGTTTCTGCTTTTGTTCTGTTTTTCTGAAACACTTAACTGTTACTTGTTCATATGTGCTTTGTGTTAGTACAGGATAGATACATACTAGTTTGCATTATCTGGATGCTGCCGCTGGCCCGAGGTCAAGGTTACAGACTCAGAAATTTGTATACCATCTGTCTTAAAGTTTTGTGTTAAGTTATATTTTATGCTAATATTTTGAATATACTTGAATAGAACCTTTTGCAATTCTATTTAGTTTTGTTCTAGATTAAAACGGATTAGTTGATATCATCTAGATGCTGCTGCTGACCTAAGGTCAAGGTCACAGACTTAGAGATTTGTATAACATTTGTGTTAAAGTTTTGTATGAAATTGTATTTTCTGCTTATATTTTGAATATACTTGAATAGACCCTTTTGCAATGCTACTAGGTTTACTTCTAGAGCTGAAACGGATTAGTTATGGATGCTACGGCTGACTTAATGTTAAGGTTAGAGACATCGAAATTTGTATACTCTTTGCGTTAAAGTTATATATTTATTCATATTTTTTGCTTATAGTTTGAATATACTTCAATGGAACCTTTGGTTATGCAACTAGGTTTACTTCTAGGATGAAACTGATTAGTTGACATCATCTGGATGCTGCTCTGACTTTAGGTCAAAGTCACAGACATCGAAATAATATGTAAATTTGAGTTGAAACTTTTTGTTAAATCTGTATGTTTTTTGCTGATGCAAGTTTTAAATGGAACCTTTTGTCTTTAGGCCTTTCAATGGGTTTGTAATAGATTGTCCACCTGTCTGTTTGTAAACTTGCTCTAAAGATTTGTATTAAATTTGTTTTTATTAGACGGTAGCTCTGGTCGGGGGTATTCGTGAGCCCCTGCTCACGTGCTCTCGTTAGCAATGTTTTACACCTTGAGTAGCTGACTACTTAAGAAGAATCTGGTCACAAACAGGAATCACTGGTTCCAAAACAGGAATCAGTGGTTTCATAACGAGAATCACTGATAGTCAAAATTCATCATAGTTGGAACCTAGTTAACCTTTGTTTCACTTTTTATATGCCAGTTTTGAAAAAAAAAAACGGACGTATTATGTTGTGGCGCTGTCCGTCCATCTGTCTGTAAACATTCTCGTGCACGCCATAACTCATTAACCGTTTGGGATATCTTCATGAAATTTTGTATGCATATGTATTAGGTAGAGGGAATGTTTCGCGTACAAGAATGCTTGCTCCCCCTTCCTTAGTTTCCAAGTTATGCCCCTTTGATTATTTTTTCCCTGCAAGTCTGGTGCGCGCCATAACTAGATACCCGTTTGGGATGTCTTCATGAAACTTCATAGCAATCTGTATGAAGTCCCAACAATGTGTCGTGTACAACAATGGTTGCTCTCCTTTTCTTCATTTTAGAGTTACATCCCTTTCATTAGTTATTTTAGGCTAGTTTAGTGTATACTTATCTTGTGCATGCCTTAACTTGGTAACCGTTTGAAATATCATGATGAAACTTTATAGCAATATGCATGATCACAAGAAAATGTGTCGCATATCAAAATGGTTGCTCCACCTTTCTTAATTTTAGAGTAACTTTCCTTTGATTAGTATTTTTAGGCATTTCTCATTTCCATATCCCCTTAAACTTTTGAAATATTTTAATGAAAATTTGTATGAATTTGTATAATAGTGGGGCAATATATCCTGAGCAAGAACCACAGCTCTGGCTTACCTACTGAATATTTGCCCTTGCATAAATTTCCTGTTTACTCTGTAACTCCTTTACCGTTTAAAATATTTTAACACAACTTAATGACGATGTGTATATCGTCAAGGAATGTATTAGAACAAAGAATGGTATATCCAGTTTATATAGTTCATAAATTATCTCCCTTGTTTGATTTTGGCATAACTCAACTTCTGAGCCAATTCACCTTGGAAGCTGATTTTTTGTATACTTATAGTATTTAATGTGTTAAATATTTAAATAATGTTGCCGTCATTAATTATAAAGTGGTTGCCCCTGTTTGTCTGCCTGTCTATCCTTTTGTAAACAATCTTGTTCATTCTGTTACTCCTTTATGACATTAAAACGGTCGTATTATGTGCCGCTTGCGGAGCCCTTGTTTTGACAAATCAGAAGAACAAAACGATGATGAAATATTTTGCCTTGATAGGACTTAAGATGGGTTGACAGAATCAAAATGCTCATTGCATTTTCATCACATTTTGTTGGTACTGGGTGCCTATATTTTAAGGTAAAATGAAAATATTCTGCAAAATGATCCCGATTAAGAACACTGAGTTTAGAAATTGTAAAATGATTCCCGATCAGGCATCTTAAGCATTTTCAGTCCCCCATCGGGAATCAGAATTATTTCTAAAAATTTCATATTTTCATAATTCAATAACTCTCAAATTAAGAACTTTAAAAAAATTCTGCGCAGTAGAAATCTAGATATATTATTCATCTTTAAGTTCGTAAAGTTTCATGCAGATTAAATGAAAACTGTGACACACTTTTTTGTTTTGTTAGGGCACTATGAAAATGACTGAAATGTTCCCGATCGAGTGACAATTTACTAATTTTAGTAACATTTACCTGTCAAATTCTCAAAGTTCACCAAAGGTCATTGATTCCCGATCGGGGGAGTTTCTTCTACTGTTAAGTGATCGAATACTGTAAGGTTCTAACATGTTTTCCAACAACCTACTACATGTACATAGTCTGGGGAGATTAACTATACTGGCATTTAATAAACTTCTTTTAATTAATAACTGCCTTCTGAAACACGTCTGACATAAACACATTGACGCCACAATAGTTCAAGGTAATTAGATGTATAGCGTATATTTCGGCAGTAGTGATAGTGAGAGCCACGACATGACCAAACCAACAAAGTGGCATGTGGGCCCAGCGTAGACTCAGATCAGCCTGTCTGGACAGAGCTTTTGCTGTGCGTTTAAAGGGAAACTCAGGGTCTAAGCTACATCCACGCTGACATCGAAGATTCTGATCAGACTTGGCGGATGCCAAGGATGTTTGAGACTTCGCTGGGTGCACATGCCACTTTGCTGGTTTTGTCGTGTCGTGCCTCAGTGAGTATTAGAGGCCCACCATATTCTTGGCACTTCATATGAATGACAAAGTCTATGCTCGCTTTTCACCGTCTTCCACGTTTCTCGATTCCTTAAAAGCTAATAACGTTTGACCGTCTACTTTTTGGCATTATACAGGCACTTGAATTACAATTAAGAACTGATTTTTACATTTTACCGTTATATGATTGAAGAAGGCAGGTTTACTATGAAATATATCGATACATTTCAAGCAAGGACGAAAAATAGAATGAAATTAAACAGCCTGTTGCAACTCCAAACGCGCAGATTTTTTTTTTTTTTTGTAAAATTGCAAAATTTTCCTGGAGGCAATAAATTGAAAAATTGAGAGAAAAAAAAAAAAAAAAAGCAAAACAAATTAAAATAAATAAAAATAAACAAAGAATACTTAAATCAGAAACATTGCCTTATGACTAAGTTCCATGTACGAAAAAAAACTAGAAACCAATCCTGACTAGCTAGACTCAGAAAAGCATCAGATCTAAATGAATATATTTTTAATGCCATAACATGGATAAATACTGCAGCGGCTCAATTTTGCAAAGTGATTCAGGAATTTCCACATCTCACCCATGACACCAAATGGGAAAAAAATAAAAAACGCCAAAATGTTGTGACAAATGTTGACCTTTAGCATATGCAAACAGTAAAACAGCAAATCTGGACAGTTGTATCGAAGAATCCCAGTTTATATCATCTTTTTTACTTAAAGGTCTGTGGATACAATTTAATCTGTGGGGAAAAAACGGTAAGAACCCTTGATGTAATTTCTATTTAACCTCTTTTTTATGTTGTGATCTTGTCCATCCTTATCATTTGAATGAGTCAATTTCTAGTTTCAGATGTTTCTGATGGATGTTTTCATTTTCCTTCTGTTTTCATAGAAATTCAAGTTAGCAAACATTTAAGACCCTGATCTGGTACCGCGTGCCGCGGCATCTGATTTGGGTCTTCACTGTTTGCACATATGTACTCAAAACAGATTCCCAGTCTCCTAAAGGTAAATGCTCGACTTTAGACTATATCTAAACTTCTCACCTATGCTGAACCGTACAATTAGTTCCTGCCGTTCCTCACAACACAGCCTGTCTTAGTCAACCACACATTCCTTTTCCGTTATACTTTTCAACTTAAGAATGGTTCACCTCCCCGCAGCGGCCTCATTAGCAACAGCAAGAGTTCAATGCCCATTGCTCGTATTAGACCACCTGCCTCAAACTTAATGAGATACACAGTTAAAGCCACACCCAGAATGTCACTCACATGTCACCTGATAGCGTAAAATGGCCAGTGCAACGACACCGTAACACATGACAAGGCTCATAAACAAAATTGCATATATTCAATGTCCAACATAATTCCGAGCTTTTACCTTCCGTCGACATTCTACGACATAAACGAGTTGGTCTAGCAACTCGACTGAGGCGCCTATTTTAACGTAAAGTTATATTTTTATCATTTTCATTATCATTGCCTAACACTCTCCATCACTCTAGAATACGCTTAGATAGACAAACTACTAAAGGTAAGGGTCGTAAGAAGCCACACGTCTATATAGAATCTTGAAATTTATGTAGTTTCATTGCGTCTTCAGAAAAAAATGTTGCAAACTTCTAAATATGCATGTACTTTGTATCAGATCCCTACATGATAATCAAATATGACCATCACAGTGATCTGATATTGGAACGTACTAAAGTGAATGGATACGCTTCCATGGGGTTCCACCGTTTGAGTCGCGACACGAGAAAATCAACAAAGTGATGTGCTACCAGCGAACACTCAGATCAGCTTGGGCATCCGCCCAGTCTGATCAGAGTCTTGGCTGTCCGCATAGAGCTAGCGTAGACCCTTAGCTACCTTAAAGACAGGGATGGGACTATATAAGGAGGATTAACTTCCACAGTGTCATTCTGTCTCTTGATCTCATAGTGTCAACACCTCCAGTCAGCCAATAAAATCATCATATCTGTTAATTCTGGTCCACTGATTGGTTGACTGATTTTTCACACCTTTACCTATATAGGTAACATTGTTTTGCGAGGGGAACCAGACCCCCCGGCAGGGATGTCCTGTCTTTAAGCGCTCGTTTTTTAAGGAACCGACTCCCTTTGAGAAGGTAGGCAAATGAAAAAGACAGTGTTGCTACCACTGAAAATGTACCCATTCACCCGGGCGCCCTGGTTTGTAATTATCAATAGTGTAACAATATGATTATACCGTCCGACGATATGTCAAAACTTGCTGGAGAAATGACAATAAAACATGATCAGACTATTTTTTAAAAAAAAACGGTTAGCTCTAAAAATTATGTGTGCTCGGGACCCTTAATTTGGTATTCTCACATATGCCTTTCTCGGGTGTGTAGGTTTACAGTCACTAGGCAGATAGATAGCCAAGTTAAGCATATGCATAATGTCACAGCATCCATTGTTCTATTTTGCAGCGTCTATATTTCGTTTAGCAAAAAAATTAAAAAAAGGTTCCCCCGTGAAAAAATGTCAACGTGTAAGCATTTGCAGACAGGCAATGAAACAAAACCGTTGGGAGTTCACGCCATATTTAATGACAAATAACGGATTGTCTGTGCTTAGTCTGTTGTAACCGTTCTGTTTGTCTAAATTATTTAGTTCAGTAAAGATAGCTGAGTTTCCACGTATTTGGGAAAGAGCTGCTGGCTCGGCTTATCACTTGTTATTTATTGTTTGTTGGAATGTCTTTGTCAATCTTTCCCTTTGATGTTGGGGATAGGGTTAAGATTCTGATTCAGTCAGTTCCTGAAGTGTTGTTACTCTTTAAATTATAATCGAATGCAGGAATTTCTCAGCATGATTGATAGGTAACTTGTTGCAATCCTATATACTAGCGAAGACTTCGTTTACACAACTAGATCTATGTAAATAAAGATAGGAAATATATTCTTTGATATAAGAAGATACTTTGAGATTTCAGTCGTATTTGTTGTTGTAACAGCCCTCTGGCCGAATTAACTCTCATGTATATTGCTGGTTACTCTGGTACTCTTCTTCAGCTGTAATATCTCTCAAGCTGTAAGACCTCTCAAGTCTTCGAGATATCGGGAGTTGACTGTATTTGCTATCTTTTTTACTTTACATGAATATAATTTTAGGATCTCTTGCCGATACTCCATCTCAATAAACCTGGGGCCGTATTCATAAAGCCACTTAAGTCGTTGCTATGTTGTTGCTAAGGCTAAATATGTATAACTGCAACTATGAAATTTGGTCTGGAGGAACAGTCTTTGTTCTGTTTTGATTCCTCTTGGATGTTTTATGTGTCGTTAGTTGCTATGTCTGTTATTGATATATTGTTTGTGATGTTCAGGCTAGCCCGTTGACCACCTACATAGGAAATTGCTGTTCACATGGCTGCTGCTGGTGTTGTCTTTGGTGATGACTAATTTTGTGTTGTCTCTTTCCCACATGGTGTCTTAGGTTGGACCTGGTATTGAATTGTGTCAGTTCCAGGGAACTTTCCTCCCTACTTTATTATATGTGCATTCGAATCACGTGCCATTTTGTCTAAGGTATTTAGTTTAATCATGTGATAACATATCAAGACCTGTAGCGGTCGAAATATATAAGGGCGTCCGCCAACTCATAACAGTATACATGTGCCATCTTCACACCACTGCATACACTTTTTCCACTAAAGCATTCGACAAAGAAGGGTTGTCCTCCTGTTGTGGTTTTATTAAAGACGTCAAGAGGTCCGGGGTCGTATTTATAAAAGCACTTAAGTCGTTACTATGCTGTTGCTAAGGCTTAATTTCTCATTTTGTAAGACCATTCAACTTTAAAATAAATTGCCCCCCCTGCGGCAGTCTCATTAGAAACACGAGGATTATTTTACTAGTGGACTTGTCCATCCTTATCAATTAAATAGCTTCATTTTTAGTTTCAGGTGTTTCTGATGTATGTTTTTAGTTTTTTCTAGTTTGCATAAAAATTCCAGTAAGCCTACATTACACAACTCAGACCCTAATCAGACACGGTCTGCGGCATCTGAACTGGGTCTATTTCATTTACATACGTACCCAAAATGGGTTTACAGTCTTGAAAGGGTTAATGCTCCACTTCAGACTATATCTAACCTATTGTGTCCTGTGTTGAACCGTACAACAACGTCCTTCCACTCCTCTCAATACACACTCTCTTATTCTAAAAGACAATCCTGTTCCGTCGAGCCATTCAACATTAGAATGGTTCGCCTCCCCGCTGCATTCTTATTAGCACTCACAAGAGTTTAATGCTCGTTGCTCGTGTTAGATAATCTGTCTGTCACTTAATGAAGTTGTACCCGTTGAGTGCTAATATAGTGGGGCGAAGATGCTGTGAATTGGTTGGCGTTCGGGCATGCTACCAATTATGGGCTTAAGGTGTGGATTGGGACTATTGAACTTTCAATCTTGCAATATGTACTTGATTTAGTTTGATAATAAAAAAATAATAAGAATAATAATTATAATAATAAAATGATAAAAATAATTATAATAATATATAATAATGATAATAATTATAATAATTAATTAAAAGAATATAATAGTAAAGGTTTACCACAGCCTCGTGACCGTAGGTAGTAGGGGCAGTAAAGGTCAGATGAACACTGAATCTTGGGCACAGACAATGAAAGGCGGATTCCATCCCTCTCCTTTTGCTGCTGCCATACCCTTCCCCCACTTGAAACAGGGACCCATTTATAACTGGGTCGACATAGATAGTTTTCCAGACGCCAGATGGCCAAACCCACGTTCGAACTTGCGACCTACGAGCGACATTCTACAACATAATCGAGTCGGTCTAACCACTCGGCCACGGCGCCTCTCTAAGTATAATGATAATCATTACATTATCATCAATATTATTATTGTTGCCTATTTCTCTCCATTCCTCTGGAAGACGGCTTCGACAGACAAAACTGCTTACGCCAAGGGCCGTCAGAAACTAAAACAAATAAAAAATCATACATGTTTTTTTTCTAACTTCTAAAGATCCTTAGATAAAAAACAAATATGATCATCTCATTACTAAAAGAAGTGTAAATGCTCTAATATTGAACGATTGAACGTGCTGAGGTGAATGGGTATGCTTCTATGCTGTTCCACTATTTGAGCCGCGACACGAGAAAACCAACAAGGAAGTTGAGCACCCAGCGAAAACAGATCAGCCTGGGCATCCGCCGATATTTCAAAACTTGATAGAGAAATGACAGTAAAAGCATGATCAGACTGTTTTCAAAGAACGGTTAGCTCTAAAAATTATGTGTGCTGGGGAACTTTTTATTTGGTATTCTTGCATATGCTTTTCTCGTGTATGTATGTTTAGAGTAATTCAGCAGATAGATAGCCAATATAAGCATATGCAGAACGCCATAGCATTTTTCTATTTCGCGGTGTCTATATTTCTTTTAGCAAAAAATAAAACAAAGGGTTCCCTGTGAAAAAATTTTACAGAGTAAGCATTTGCAGACCAGCAATAGAACTAGATCAATATACTTAACCTAATTATGCCTAGTGTCCTATGAAAAGGACATAGACAGACAGACATGAGTGTGGACCAAAATCGGTCGCCGTGTACGTAACATTTACGGAAAGTGTATAACACGATAAGAAAATAGAAGCATCGCATACGAATGCGTGATACCCCGCCACTGCAAACCTATTTCATTTGCACATTTTTCCAGATTTATTTTATCTCTGATTAACCCCAGGCAGGGCTTGACAAATCAAAATTTGATCTCTTGTCAGGCCCCAAAAAGTCTCCCCGCACATCCATTTAATGCTCTTATTCTTCCAATTGTTTCAGTTCCTGGTCTTTGCATACTTTTTACCAAGCTTCCACTACAAAATGCTGAAATTCTTGGGTTTTCGCTAATAACTTATACATTTTTCTGGGCCAAAAAAAATATTTTACTTGCCCAGCAAAACTTTTGACTTGTCCCAAGCAACCGGACGATGGATTTGTCAGGCCCTGCCAAGGGCAGGGCAGCCAGACCCCAAAGTTTTTGTCATGACAGGACACCTCACTACTCTGATTGCTTTCTATAAACTTCCAATAAATCAGTTATCACATGCCACTCTTATTAGTTGATGAATACTTAAGTAATCGCACGGAAATGAAGTGCGGACGGACGGACGGACGTACAACGGACGGACGGACGGACGGACAGACACAAGGACGGCAAACGTGAAAACATAATACTCCACCACTAACGTGTGGCGGGGTATAAAAACAAATAAATAAATGTGTACACGTAACAAATGAATGGTTTAACATCACAAACAAAATATCAATAACAGACACGGCAACAAACAAGACAGAAAATAACCCAGAAGAACCAAAAAACAGAAGTGTCGCCGTGGGCAGTAAAGAAGTGACTTGGGGGCTTAAGCGGTTTGTGGTCGACCAACCCTCGCCCTTGGTTGATTATTGATTGATTGTTTTGGGTTTGAAGGCCCTTTGAGACAGTACTTTTCAGTCTAATCAGGCCGTCTCCCAGAGAGAGGGAGATAGACGAGAAAAATGTTCAAACAACCCCCACCTGTACCTACTGCAAGCACAGTAAGCCCTTTCCCTACTATTATCCAAAGCAGCAGGACGCCACGGCACTGGAAGTTACACGCAGCACCATCGCACCCCCCCCCCCTGCTCACCCTTGGTTCTGCCTTTGTTATCGTTCCATGTCTTTGAACACAGCATGTAGATTAGTCTCCCATTTAACGTACTCCATTCCAAATGTGATATTACGGGCGTTCGGACCATTGCCTTCTCTTTTGATTTCGATTATTTCATTCTTCACGGTTCGGCATTATTTTGCTTTTAGCAAACAAAGAAATGTATTTCCGTGTGTCATTAATTTCAAGTGTTTTTATGTGACTACATTTACAATGCTTACTTCCTGATTAGTGAACTATGAACAAATGATAACAATATAATAATCATACACGTCTAAAGCAACAAGTACGGTTAGTTAATTTAGGGACACACTTTAACCACTGACTTAAGATTGAGTTCCATCGTGAAGTCCTTGGATGTTATCGCACAAACTTGACTCTGCCAGCCCAACTGACGCTACCCAAAATATTTAGAGTAAAGCAAATCAAAGGTGTAAGAAGAAAACAAAACGAAAATATTTTTCTTTCATACTAAATCGACACAACCTCATACCTACTAGTTGATTAGGTCCTAGCCATAGTGTTTACTATTAATTTTTTTCACAAAAAAGCAAATACAAACTTTTGTAGTTATGGTCTTGGTGATCATTTTGGTTATAGAATTAGAACATATCTAAAACTTTGAATGCGCTAGTCAGTACAAGTTTTAAGCCGTGAAGGAATATACTCCCACGGATGAGACTCCGTTCTATTTTAGGTATGTCTACTCTGTTAGAGAGGCCAATGAAGAAACCACGTTGAGAACCTTAAATAAGAAAAACAGATATGACTGACCTTAATTGGAACTTCGGTTTCGAAACCGCGGAAAATAATGAAACTTACAGTGATAAGTTTACTATAGTATAAATGCCGCGAAGTTAATCAAGGAAACGTCATTCCTAACAGCTGGATGGCAACTGACATATATACACTTTCTTTATTTTTTTTAGGTTCTCGAAATATAGTAAAAGTTTCCATTAGGTTATTTGAAAACTAAAACTTTGTATCATCGGTTATCTTTTGATGATATACTGCCTTCAAATGTACTAATAAAATTATGCTTTTTTTGAGATTTGCCACAATCCCCATAATTTTGCTATCATTGTTAGACTACGAATGACATTTTTGTTTGTTTACAGCAGATTTAGACAGTTTTACCTTAAGCCGATTTTCCTCTTTGGTTTTGGCCAGAGTAGTAAACACGAAAAGTGCCAGAAACAAGATTGGCAATCTAATCCTTATTGCTAAATAAGTGATACATTCGTATAAAAATGTTAATCAGCAGTGAATACGGCCAAACCAGCAAATAAACAGACCGGTATGCAAAGTATTGAAGCAACATCGTCTCGGAGTTGATATGACCATGTTGTAACCTATTTATTATATGACCAAGATGTAACACACAATTTTATTGGCTGAATTGACTTCACGTATCGGTCAATATTTTGCGATATTTACCGGTCAGTCAGCGAAAAATAATTTTACGCTGACGTCATTGTATTTTGGTGACGTAACGTTCGATGCACCTTAATGTTAATGGCGCAACGTCGCGTGATAATACCATGTAGAACCAACATAAATATCAAAGGAAACTGTATTCAGAATTATCATATAATAAAACAATTATTGACATTTACTTCGGTGAAGATGCAGTTTTATTAACCTACAAACATAACATATTGACCTCCGAGTCGTGTCGGTCAATATGTTGTTTGCAGGTCAATTAAACTGCATATTCACCTTAACAAAGGTCAATACTTGTATATTATTGTTAACCTTTTTATGTGAAATGAACTCTTCTTATATATATATAGCTGATAAGTATATTTGTCATTTTAAGTATGCAGTAATTTAATGTGTGTCTGATTTAGTCTAGTTTTATTCTCTTCATTTTCTTTAAAAGAGGAGTACGCATTATCTTATGCATTCCGCGGCATCTAATCTAATCCTGTTCTATTTGCATAGGACACTGAGCATAAATTGCTCCCTTCAGTATAATATGAGATGCACACTTTATATGTCACACGTGACTCATCTGAATGGAATTTCAGAACAGCAACTGAGAACGTGGAATAACCGAGAAACACAATCATAGTGGAGCCTTGAACTCAAGACTAAAACACGTTACGGAACTGAAGTAAACAAGATCCTGCAAGCGCCAAGCTTATAAGATATATAATATAACGCCGATCATAATATCACTGCCAGCTGTTGGGTGTCACAGAAGAGAGGACGAAAACCTTAAGGCTGCCATATTTCGAAGTTATCGGAATATGCTATACTCATTTACAACTAAAACCTCTGAAATTAATCAAAGATGGGGCTGGTAGGGAGGTGGGGTGTCGAGGTGGTAGTGGCATCGAGTTGGTGGAGGTGGTGGTGGTGGTGTTGGAGGTGTGTGTGTGTGTTGGGGTGGGGGCTACATATTGATTCCAGTGCGAATCCCATCTAGTCTGCATCAACAGCAAATTCCGCGTCGGCGAGGGTGTGACTGTTTCTAGTCCAGACGATATCTATTGAACCAATAGATGGAGTGTCACTACACTTGAGCCCATTTATTATTAGGATCAATTTATGAGCTGGTTAGATATTAATGAACTTGACCTTATTTTCAAGATCGAGAGAGGGAGTAGTCGGGTGGTGCGATGGTGCTGTGTGGAACTTCCACTGCCGGGGTGTCCTACTGATTTGGAACATTGTAGAGAAAGGGCCTCCTTTGCTTGCAGTAGGAGCGGGTGGAGGGGATGGGGGTTGTTTGGACATTTTTTCTCTCGTCTATAATTTCTCCTCTTTCTCCCTCTCTGAGAGACGGCCCGATATAGACTGAAATACTGCCTCAAAGGGCCGTTAAACCCAAAACAATCAATCAAGATCGAGAGAGGAGTTTGAAGGTCAATTTTGGCTAAAACAATGCCATTTACAGAATCAGTTGATTTTTTTCTATTGAAGTTGCATGTACAAATCATTGAGCAATCCAAGGAGTTGCTAAGGTTCTGGTGACTTTGATCCCATTGTTGAGAAACGGGTTCTTAGAATGTCTTGCCGAACACAAATAATAATCATGCTTTACGAAGAAAGTGCGGGGATATTGTATTCGCCTCTGTTAGGTCGCCAGTTGGTGAGCTCCACATTAATTTGGTAATTGTCAGTCACAACTGTCACAGCTTAACGTCGAGGACAGACACTATGGCTTATGGCTTTTCCCTGTATACTTAGTGCTAGTATATGCATGTATATAATGTTAATATAAGCACAACCATTTCAGACTTGATCCAAATCTCTCGAAATGACATGGTTGATAGGTGCTTAAAAATCAGAAAATAGTCATTTGTTCTTTACTTATGAGCCAATTTAAAAATCTTCAGTGGCATTTTTAGATGAAAGATACCTGATATATAAATGATTCTGATTTTCGAATTTTAACCTAAAAGGCACTGACATTTCATTGTGTGCTTAAGTGCTAGTATTTTTAAGTGCTAGTATCTAATATAAAGATAAGCACAAACATTCAGCATCAAGTCTCATACCGTAGGTGCGTTATTCAAGATGGAGCGGGGTCTTACTGCAAATGAGCCGCTACCAACAAAACCCAGCTATAATTCATGTGCGCCCAGCGAAGACTCAGCTCAGTCTGGGCATCCGCCTTGTATGTTCAGAGCCTTCGTTGTCTTCACGGAGCCAGCCTAGGCACAACGAAAACGCTAATCGGAATGAGCAGGTGCCCAGGCTGATCTGATCTTCAAAGGGCACTCATGTCCCATCGTTGGTTTCGTCATGTCGCGGTTCATATATCCTTTCTACTTTGCTGTTCAGTGAAACTGCTTACTCTCGGCTCAAATAAAGCGCGCATGTCAGGATATATGCGATTGTTAAAACGCGGTTTCTAGCTTAGTTTTAGAATCAGGATGACCCATATGCAGTCCGAACGCCTGCTTGATTTTGGAGCTGTAAAGAGCGTGCAGTTGGAACCATAGAAGTAATTTTTCTAAACATTACATGACCCTCCACACGGCACTGAATTGACGTAGTATTGGTGTTACTCGTAATTGTGCCACATTGTTCAAACCATCGTCCTGCTAACGTAGTCATTAGTCAAGGCTTCGTTAAGTCCTTGACTACACCTACAATCAAGTGTGCAAATATATTTTGCCAAAAAGTGAGGAGCTTTTGCATTCCTTTTTTCGGCAAAAATGGCAATGCGTTTGTGTACAATACGTTTGAAAATATCTCGTGTCTTTAATTTATGCTATTGACAAATGGGCACAGGTATCAACGGTCTGTTCCGCCTAGACTTTGAAGCTACTATGCTTCAAAATAATGTGAGCTCAAAATTACATTTACCATTAATATTCGGATGAGTCATCAATTACTAAAACCGGTGTTGGCCGTTGCTTCTAGGCCGATTTCCGTTTTTAGAAAAATAAAACTGCAACAGACAAGCCTTTAATATATACATCATGTACATCCTGTGTGAGGCCGTTGACCATATATGTGCTTTTATTAAGTGTTAGACTTCGACTGATATACTTTGTTCATCACATGGCGTCGCTGTAAATAACGTCGTGTCATACAAATCGTATGACCACATTTGTAGTCACACTTTAGCGTGTACACCTAACGTCAATGCCAATGTCCGTGTCTACATTGCGTTTTCTTATGGAAAATTAATAATGTTCATTTTGACGGCGAAAAATGCCCCAATTAAAGGATCATATGATACACAGAGAAGGCGAGTTTTATAAATTTAGTATGAAATGACCACAAATGTAAGATCCTCTATTTAAAGCAGATTAGAAGGTAATCGTCAGGAACCGAACAAAATCGGTTTCTACATCTTGTTTCTACACCCAATGGGAAAGGGGAACAATAAAAACGGACAATGCAGAATGTCGCAAGCAATTACAAACGAGCATGGACGTCCCCTGTCGAGTCACCTAAACTCTCAGAGCCCACGAAAGACAGCAGTAACAGCTGAAAATAAAATAAAAAGAGTGCAAGCTAAAGTCTGCTAAGATTCACTGCTCTGTTTACAAAATCAGGTGCGTTGCCGATGTTGCATCTTACATAGTCTCAATCATATCGACTTAATCGTTTCTCTGTTGTATTCTTTGCTTCCAAATGGAACTTTCTTTTCAGAACTTAATCATAATGATTTAGACTATTTTACCTGAATTACTTGGGTTGCTGATTTCCCCTCTATGGGGTTGGCCACAGCAGTTAAGTGCCAGAGTCAGCACTGACAATCCGATTCTTATTGTTAGATTGTCATATTTTCGTGGAAAACAATGTTAATCCGCTGTGACTACGGCCAACATCATAACTAAACAAAGCAGTATGCAAGGTATTGAATCAATATCATCTCGGAGTTGCTATGACCGTGTTTCTTCCTTATATAGTGAACCCGTTTTTGTCTAATGCACACTTCTATTCTTAAAAATATATATCGCGTAATTTCATTTGTCATTTAAAGTGTGGGTCATTAAGGGGTTATCTGGCTTAGTCTAGTTTTATTCTCTTTATTTTCTTTTTAAGACGAGTACACATTTTCTTATGCAGTCTGTGGCGTTTAATCTAGGTCTCTGCTATTTGAATAGGACACTGGGCATACATGGCTCCTTCTATATAATGCGAGATGCACACTTTATATTTTACACGTGACTCGTCTGGATGCACTTTCAGAACAGCAACTGTGGACATGGAATAATGGGAAAAATGTGTGTAGCCTTGACCTCAAGACAAAAACGCATTACAAAACGAAGTAAAAATAAGCCTGCAAACGACAAGCTAATAAGCTATAGAATTCGACGTCAATCATAATATCACTGCCAGCTGTTGGGTGTCACAGTTGAGGAGACTATGACCTTAAGACTGTTATATTTTACAGTAATCGGAATATGCTATAAACTCATTCACAATAAATACCCCTGAAATTATTGTATGAGGGTGTGGCTAGTGGTGGTGGTGTGTGTATTTTGGGCGGTTTTATATTGATTTTGGTGCGGATTCCATTATTTTCTGCGCTGACAGCTAAATCTGCGTCAGCGTTGGTGACAGTTTCTTGTACAGACGATCTCTATTAAACCAGTAGACGGTTTATCACCAGACTTGAACTCAGAGATTATTCTTAAGCCAAAAGTAAAATCTGATTAGAGTGTTTGACCTTGTCCTCAGTTTCAAGATCAAACGATGAGTTTGAAAGTTAATTTTTATCTAAAACAAAGCCTTCTCTTGAACCATTTGATACATTTCTACCGAACTTGCATATACATATATTAGCAACCAGAAAAAAACTTGTCCATGTTCTGGTTACTTTGACCCCAGTTTCGAGAAACAGGAGTTCTTAGAATGTCTTGCCGAACGCAAATAATATTGTTAATTTAATGACCGTATACAACGAAAGTGCGGGTATATTGCCCTGAGTTCGCCAGGTCGTCAGTCGGTGTGCTCTTCATTCATCTGAACAGTACAGTTTTCAGTCACAACTGCCACAGCTTAACGTTAAGGACATAAACAATGTCGTTTCCCTGTGTGCTTAGGGCCAGTATATTACATGTATATAATGCAAATATAGTTTCAGTCATTTCAGACTTCGGTTCTATTCCCCGAAATGACAGGGTTGGTGGCTGCTCCAAAATCTGAAAATAGACTTTGTCCTTTACTAATGAGCCAATTTAAAGATCTTTAGTGGCATTTGAAGATTTAAGATACATGATATATAAAACAGATTTTCGAATTCTCATCTAAAAGGCACTTACGTTTTCCTGTGCGCTTAAGTGCTAGTATCTTTAAGAGCTAGTATTTTATATAAAGATAAGCACAAACATTCGGCATCAGGTCTCATACCGTAGGTGCGGGTTTCAAGATGGAGCGGTGTCTTACTGCAAATGAGCCGCTACCCTAAAAAACAGTAATAAGTCATGTGCACCCAGTGAAGACTCAGATCAGTCTAGGCATCCGCCCTGCATGATCAGAGCATTCGCTGGCTTCACGAAGCCAACTTACACACAGCGAAGACTCTTATCGGACTGGGCGGATTTTTGATGATGAGCTGAATTTTCGCCCGGCGCTCATGTTAAATTGTTGGTTCTCTCATGCCGCGGCTCATATATCCGTCCTACTTTCCTGGTCAGTCAATTTTAATGAAACTGCTTATTCTTGGCTTAAATAAAGAGCGCATGTCAGGATATAAGCGATTCTCAAAAGGCGGTTTCTAGCTTAGTTTGAGAATAAAGATGACCCATATGCAGTTCGAACGCCTGCTTGATGTTGTAGCTGTAATGAGCGTGCACCTGGAACCATAGACGTAATTTTTCCAAACATTACACGACCCTCTAAGTGTGCACACGGCATTGAAGTAACGTAGTACATGTATTGATGTTACTGGTAAATATATAGCGTGCCTTTTTATTATGTTATTGACAAATGGGCCAAGTTATCAACGGTCTGTGTCGCCTAGACTGTGAAGATACTATACTTCAAGATAATGTGAGCTCAAAATTACACTTATCTTAATATTCGGGTGATTCATCAATTACTTAAACCCGTGTTGGCCGTTGATCTCTGCGCCGATTCCCGTTTTAGGAAGAATAAAGCAGCAACTGACTAGCCTAAAAATATTTATCATGTATATCCTGTGTGAGGCCGTTGGCGTCAATGCTGATTCCCGTTTTAGGAGAAATGAATCTGCAGCTGACAAGCCTATCATGAAATATACATTATGAAAGTAATCAAAATTGTGTCACCACTAACTGTTTGGAGCCGCAATAGAAACGTATGGATATTTTTCCTTGTATGCCAAGGTTATCAATATATAATACGAGTAACAGACTCTAAAATGGTCATTACATATTAGAAAACGTGACTCTTTGCTTTTTAAGTATGGTTGTTCTTTGAATGGCATAGCTGAACATATTAACTTTTCAAAATTTCAAGCAGTCTGCTGCGTAATTACAGTGGATACACAGTCCATGGTTGCATTTCTGCATTTTGTTTTCCTGTCTTCTAAACTTATGTTGTATATTATAGTAAAGTAGAAAGATAATACTCGTGTAGCGAATTCCGTTTTCCTTCACGTGGTCCAGTAGATACCCTTTCTAGAAGGGTTAGTCGCTCATTTATCAAAAATGGAAGTCACGAACTAGGTTATGTCTTGCTAGGAAAATGGCGGAAAGCCCACATTTAATAAGCAGTAACTGTTATATGCACGCAAAAATATTTGGTGCCTTCAGCCACAGCTTCAGCTATTCAAAGAAGCGCAGTAATCTCAATGGCAATAAGAAATAAAAAAAAATAAATAGACAAAAATGTACACTACCCAATAATAAGGCAAGAGGATACTTGTTAAGTAGGCTGGTACTTTGGTACATAATATTGATCTATTTTATCTGTTACTAAGTTGTAATCTAATGTCAGCCTGTATCTGCTAGGAAAAATAGTTTGCAAACAAAAAATCTTAAAACACCACCACCAACAACAACAAAAAGAAAACAACAACACTATACCTACAGTAACGTAAACTTGACTCTCGCTCTCTCAAACACTGATATCTCAATTACAAATTTATATAAAAAAAAACAGTTTGGATACTTTTCCCATTTTTCTTTACATTTTAATTCTTATATTTCAATATACTGTTATCTCCAAGTAAAATTTCTGGGACAGTACGTTGTGGATAGAACACGTGAACATGGGTAATGAAGCTAAGTCATATGTCGGTTTTAAACCGTGGGAGGCGATATATGTATGTCGCACTGATAATGAAGGTCTTTTTAGCAGAAACAGGTTTAATTCATTAAAATTTTAGCCGCGGAACGAGAAAACCAACAGAGTGGTTGCGCGCCCAGCACAGACTTAGATCAGCCTGGTCATCCGCACAGTCTGATCAGACCCTTCGATAAGCGCTTAAAGGGGAGCTAAGGATCTAAGCTACCTCCATAGGGTACGCGAAGACATTTATCTGACCTGGCGGATGCCAAGGCTGATCTGTGTCTGCGCTAGGCGCACAACCACATTGTTGATTTTGTCGTGTCGCGGCTCATTTAATTGTAATCATATCAAAGACGGAACTAGTAATCGATAATGACGACAAACTATCTCAATATAAACTTCAACGCTGTTTTTAGATTCACGTGGAGCAAAAGTTCTTATATTGTAAGTACCCCCCATAAAGCAGCATTCAAATGACAGAGTTTGTCAATTAAAACGCTCTCTAGGAGAAGCCAAATGCTAAGGTTATGAAATTACAAAATGCTCCGACTGGTAAACAGGTACAGTTTCAGAGTACAGAACTCTGTCATTTATGGTTTCTGCCTCCCTTCTCAATAGGGGTTAGATATTAAAGGAAATAATTAATTTTGATCCTCTAGGACCAAATTCTTTCTTTTAAAAATAGACCTCATTCTAGATTTTTCTTTTCTGATCCGGGGGCGTGGGGTGGGGGGGGGGGGAGCAAACTGCAAGTCAAGAAATTGTTACTCTTCATGAACATAGCGGGAACGCCGAGGTGTTGCCAGTCGCCTCAATCTGGGGGTTTTCTTTTGCTGACAGGCAATGCAATCACGTGGTAATTAGGTCAGCCTAACGTAACTTGAATACTGTAAATTTAAAAGCAATTTGGTTAAAGCGCTGCTTTTACAAACATAACATATAGCTTCATCAAACAACTACGAATTCAATTTCACTTGCCCCAAAGAATTCGTGGCGCAAGGTGAAGATATTTACGAAAGAAAATATCATAATTTATATACAGAATTTGAACATACTTCTGGCTGGTCATTATACTGTCACTCAAAGATAATTTGAGTTCCGCTATTACCAGAAAGCAATTAAAAATTAACGTTTGATTTTTCAGCGTGTTTTGTGTTATGAAGCCGGTGGGCGGTGCTAATATTCCATGCAGCGCAAAGCGATGATTGTAGAGTTTTACAGACGACCACTGGCTTCCACACACGATGAACGTTGAAAAAAAAAGCCCAATACTAATCAGCTTGTCCATCCGTTTGCCTGTCATGATTGTGTGGCCACTCGATAGCTCTGAAATCGTCTGAGATATTTTCAGGAAACTTGGTACAAATATAAAACACCATCAGGCGAAGTGCAGAGAAGAACCTTATCTCTGTCCACATGTTTTGCAGAAGTATGACCCTTTGTTTTGAGATGGAAATTGTGTCTGCTCCGTAACTCTGAACCCTTCAAGATATTTTTACGAAACTTTCTACAAATATAAAGCATCATCAGGCATTTGGCAGAGAACAAGAGAAGTAACGCCACCTATATTTTTTACGGAATTTTGCACCTTTTTAATGTTTTGTATGGATATCGTGTCTGCTGCATAACTTTAACACCCTTAATGATATTTTCACGAAACTTGATACAAATATAGGGCAATATCTGTAAATGTGCAGAACACAAGAAGTACAACACCATCTACATTTTCTACAGAAGTATGCCCCTTTCTAATTTTAATTAAGAAATCATATCCGCTCTATAACTTTAAGATTGTCAGATATTTTCATGAATCTTTGTACAAATATAAAGCATCGTCAGACAATGTGCAGAAAACACGAACTGTTACTCCATCTACATTTTTACGGAAAATGCCCCTTCATAATTTTTAGTTTAGAAATCATGTCCGCTCTATAACTTTAACTCTGTTAAAATTATTTTCACAAAATTTTGTATAAGTATAAAGCATCATTAGGTAATGTGCACTGAACAGGAAGGATAACTCAGCATTTGTTTAACGGATCTATGCCCCTTAGTAATTTTGTCTATGGAAACGATTTTGTTCAAATTTAAAGCATCATCAGATGATTTGCAGCGAATAAGAACAGTAACTCCATTTTCAGTTTTTGCAGAATAATATCCCTTTTTAATTTTCAGTAAAGACATGATGTCCGATAATAGAAAGATGTTATTGTTATTTGTGGTTGGTGACATATGATTTAAATGCCATCAACAGTCCCATGAAGGCGGGGCCCAATTAGACACCATGATTTAAGTTCCACTTCATTTGTAGACCCTTTCTGTGCCGTTTTTCGCGGTAATTTAGTGTAAACTATATACAAAATGGATCAAAGAACAGTTGGTGACGACGGGTTAAGCCATTGTGTCAAACAGACGTCACCATGACGTTGCGTCAATCGAACGGAACTTTGGCAAGTTAATACCCTCGTTGACCTTAGACGTCAATTGACGACAACGTTAGATAATCTATTGTTGTTCATTGGAGTATGAAGCTATTTACTGTTAAAGGTTTACCCATGAAATTCAGTGCCAAGTGTTAAGTAGGAAATAGGTAAAGCAGGCAAGTAGCATTTACTGATCGCCAGGATTATTTTTGTGGTCTTACTCGACATATGATACATGTCCTAGTGACACTGACAGTAGTTTAAGATGTTTTACTCTCAAAAAGAAGACGTGCTATATTGATGTTGTGGGTTCAAACCCCACAGTGTTGTGTTTTGTATTTAGTGTTTTAGATTTTCTTGTTTCATTTGGTTCTGTCCTGTTGTTCCCAATTCTTTGTAGGTGACTGCAAAACTGGCTGACCAATGTCGTTTTGAAATTGACTATCAAAAGGGTTTGGATATTTGTTTTTTGTATGTGCTCTCCAATATTGCATGAGTTGTGTGAGCAAATGAAAAATAATAAGAACTTCTCGTCCCAGTTAGGGAGGGGGGACTGAAACAAACATACTTAACTGAAGAAGAAACCAGTTGCTCTAGGAAAAACTCGGACGTGGTACATTGGAACATGTTAATGTACCACACTATACATGTGAAATATGTCATGCTCGAAGAAGACTCAGATCTGGCAAAAATAGAAAGTAACACTTGTCAGAGAGAAAAGCAAAATCTCAAACAGAAAATAAATAAATACATGTGTTCATAAATAAATAAGAGTCAGCATTCGGGTTTGAACCATCACCCATAGAATCTTGTAACAAAATATCAATAAACAATATATCTACCAGTCTGTCCTAATTGTGACTGTTACAAACGCTATGGTTATAATAATACTTAACTACAGCAGGTTGATACAACTGTTGCCAGTCTCCCCTCTGTTTATGTTCAGTTTATTTATAGCTCATATTTTATACAAAGCTTTACCGTTGGGGAACAGTAATTTAGATATTGCACAGTCAGTCGTCTATTCGGGGCGGCATGATGCATAAAGACGTACATTGTTGGTGTAAATTCATTACCGTTAAACTTTTGGGTTTTCTCACTTTTTCCCATTTCATTGAACATGCTAGCATAAATTCTGAAATGCATGTCTCGTATGCTTCAGTTTAACGGATTGTTTTAATGTTAATTACATGCATTTATGCAACTAGCAATGTTTGCAATTATATTATTAACTAAAAATATCACATCACATTCTATCAAGGAGTCAGGTCGTGCACAACATCTAAATTACCTGCTATTTTTTTCTTGTTTAAAATATGCAGAGTATGTATCATACGTGTAGTCCAGTTAAGGCAATTTTGTTCCGGGGACAAAAGTCTGTCATTTTCAGTTTGCCTCCCTATTTACTTGGGGTAAATCCCTCGAGGAAATAATTTTCTCCTTGAGCGTTATTCTTTTCTTTAATAGAAGATTTTATCATGAAAGCTTTTTGTCTTCCAGGAAAGCTATGTTTCAAACATTTCATATCCTTGTGACACACAAACAGAAAAATAACATGGCAGAGTATACTAACAGTTTAACTGATGCCAATATAAAGTATGAGTACATGCACATATCCTTTTCAAATAACCGTACAGTACAATGCAACCGGTCTGAAAGGGGAACAAATAGACGAAAGGCAAAAAAAAAACGTTCAATTTATGCCACATATACGTTTTTACACCAAAAGGATATAGAAGTAAAAAGTATGCAAAGACCAGGAACTGAAACAATCAAAATCCAAATCCAGCCCTCAAACCATAATTGGAAACAACTAAGATTACAAATAATCAAGATACAGAGAACATATGGCCAACCGAATGAGCAGCTTGTTCCCAAAAGGTGGCCACTCAGCAACCCAAACCGAACCAAAAATAATAAGAACATACATAAGGTAAAACATCACAGAAACTCTGACACCAAAAACAGGCAACAGAGAACCACAACAGAACTACCGCCTTGGAACGGTCAGTAATGAATTACTGGGGGGCTTAAATCGATTTTACAGGCCCAACCTCACCCTCAGTTTCTGAAGTGGTACAAAACATTTAGTTGGTTGTTCGGTTCGCATGATAACCCTCTAACTCGTCAATGAATCATCACGGTAAACACATAAATCAAATTTCAACACCATGAAGAAGCAAAGACGATGACTCAACAGATACAACGGGCCGTCTGACAGGTGGAGATCCCTGTCCTGCCAAACAACCCCACTGGAAATCTGAAGCAAAAGAAGGTCACCAGTTGAGCCCCGGTGGACCAAGCAACAGACAAAAAGGCTCCGGTCCCAACCAACTAAAATATATAGCTTTAGGTCGGGGCCATCATAGAGTCTGACGACCGATCCCCCGGTGTGCAATTAAAGAGTGCAGCAAAGTTATCAACCGTGATTGGGTTAATCACTAAGCATGCAGACTGTCGCATAACATTTAAATTATAGCCAATACGTTTGTGACGTATTATTATTTGTCGGAATTGATCAGAAAAATCAGTCCTACCCTTAATCTTTTTGAATTTGTATACTAAGTCACCATAAAATTCTGGTTCCGATAGACCTTGGTGTAAAAGAAATTTTAATCCGACATCAAATTTTGAAACCAATTCATGGTGTCTGCGATAGAATTTAGAAAAAGCCTTTCTAAGCTTATGATACCGATAGCCCTGTTGAAGAAGTTTAGCAGTTAAACATTTATTACGAGCATTAAAGTCATCTACATGACTACACACTCTAGCAAATCTTATAAGTTGAGAAATATACACTCCATAAGAGGGACGACATGGAACGTCACCATCCAAAAATGGAAAATTAACTATATCAAAGTCAAAGTCATCACGTTTATCATAAATTTTAGAAGATACAAAACCGTTAGAAATAGATAGATGTAAATCCAAAAAGGGGGCCTCGGTATCTGAAGTATTAGCTTTATTCAATTTAAGTTCAGGTGGGTAAATTTGGTTAACCATGCTTTCAAAAGAAGGATTATCAATATTCAGAAGAGAAGTTAAATATTTTGGTTTTGCCTTAAGATTTTTTTTGGCGAATGGGTGGGCGGGTGGGGCTTTTTAGTTTCATCTGGGAAATATTAACATAAGTTTTGCACTAAGTTATACAGACAAATAATAGAATCCGCAATGGCACTGATTGTTCTCACATTAAAGTAGGTTTTTGTTTTGGCTTTAAAAAAAGACCGCTGAGTTATAGGGCGTTTGCGATAAAGAAGAGGACAAAGATTCAATTCAATTTCATTACTGCTGAATAGTTTTTCGTGAAACTTTGCCTATCTTAAACTATTACACATACAAACCCATGGAAGGAAATTCAGAGTGTTTAGGTGTTGAATAAAATATTGCTAGATCACCTACAAAATGTCTCTTATCTTTGAAGGCTTACGCTTGATTGGTTCAGTTTTTGGAACATCCAGTTTTGTATAAATATTTATCTACATCCCTTTTATTGGCATTTACTACCTATTCAGGAAAAACACATTAGAGTTTCCTGTCCGAGTGATTGGCTCATTTTTGCTAAATTTAAAGAGTAACTACACTTCAGGAACTAACTGAATCAGATCCCAAACCCTATCCCCAACATCAAAGGGAAAGATTGACAAAGACATCCCAACAAATAATAAATTACAAGTGATAAGCCGAGTCAGCGGCTCTTTCCCAAATAGGTGGCCAAGTAGTGAGTGAACATATTTCAGACTACATGGTTATTTGTGAACGAATACTTGTAGTAGTATATTAACTATAGGATCAACGATGGTTGTTGTACCTTTTTGGTCACCTCCATGTAAGAATGGCATAAACAAGAGAAGTAAAATGGTAATAATTGACTATTTTTTTTTTTAAAATAAAAACAAATAAAGAGTGTTTTGGTGTATATATGAATTTCCTTGCATTAGTTAACGTAGGTGACAGATTAAGGCAGGCAAAGTGTTATAAAAATGTATTCAGTTGTAATAAAATTAAATCGTTTATTCCCATCCATCTTTTTTTTCGCAAAAAGCCTATAACAAAAATGTATAGATACTAATTTTTCGTACACTAAATACAGCTAAAAGGAATCATAAATCAAATAAAATTGAATTCAATATAAACTCTGTTCAAAATATCGAAATGTTTCACCTCTCGTACAATTAGCTCTAATTATTAATCTACATAATATGATTTCGTTCCGTTAATGCAGTATAAAAAAGTAAAATGAACAGCAATATTGTATGAACAGAATGACTTCTTTCAGCTTTTGAACACTGTGGGAACTCGCTGCTGTTTTTGGCACAACGGCAAAATATTATAATGTTAAAGAATTGTTTCGTGTTTCGTTGCCGTCAGGCAACGTTTAACCTTAGTATTGACCCACATTTTACGCCATTCTATTGCCGAGTATGATAAAAAGATCGGCCTGTCGCCAATCGTATTGGACTTGACACAACTTTTTCCGAAGGTTGATGGAAATAAAAAAACGGGGGACTGGCTAATCGTTATTTAAGGGTATCGCTCATCTGTAGGTAATCAAGTTATCAAAACTTGTTTGCTTTTGTTGGGGCTTACGGCCCAGTTAACAACGGGGAAATGTCGAGCAGGTAAGTAGTAATCTAACCACACTGTTTCTGTGCAAGCCTCACGGAGGTAGTCTACCGGTATTGAGTGCACAATCCTTAGCTCGTAACTGACTGCTGTTCTTCTTGAATCAACGGAAGAGAGGGAAATCCACGAAAGAAATCCACCGGACGCGAGGATCGAAATCGAGGTCGCTAGCATTTGCAGCGGACACGTTCCGACCGAGGTACCGTACCCGGCACTTTGTCACTTAATATTTCTCTAGCAACGTTTATCTTTTTTAAAGACATTTCTTGTTACCCATTATATCGCTTTCTGGGGATATTAATTCACACTAATGTTGTCAATAAAAATTTTCTTTGGCTGCCCACACACAGAATTGGACTCTTCTTACAGACAATAGCCACATTACTACTTAATTATGTAACCAGGCAACGTTATTAATATGATATAACTGTAATTTATTATCCTCTGCTTGAAACTGGTTTTTGTTTTTAAAGCGGAATGTGCGATTTGATTGTATTAAATCCAGATCATTGCATATATTTTTTTTCGTGAGAACTGCAGTGACTTCGAGTAGATAATGGCACTCTGTTCATCTTAACCTAAAATGTGTGTATTGACGTCACGTCGGATATCGGAACGTCGTTGTGTCGTTTGCGCCATTGGGTAGGTTTTAAGTGTGCACAAATGACAAGTAATTTGAAACTAAAAGAAATTTGTGGATTGTCATACAGATATTATAATTTGATTTTTTGTTTAGACAGCGCTGATGAAGCAAGCAGGCAAATGTCAAAGATAGATAATAAAGGGCTCTTGAATTCATATTTTTACTATTTGGAACTCTTTCATTTAAGGAAGACGCACTCGCAAGCTCGTGGTGTTTAGCCATATGCACTCATGCCGAATATTCCATAACATAAATTTAATAATCTATACATATAAAATAGAATACAACTCACTCTGGTTTTAACAGAACTGCCTTCTGTCTGACTTACTAGGCATTTGTGTTATTATAAGTGTAAAATGTCGAGTCCAAAACCGATAACAGTCTGCAAGCATGGGGAGTTTAAACCGTCCTAATAAGGTTTGATTGCACTATCTCGCTTTTTCCTCATCAGATTGCTTGGTATACATTAGATTCAATCATGAATCTATGGGAGATCTCCGATCCTATTTATAAATTTTGTATATGACACTCAATGCTTATCGCGTGAAGTTGCACGATGAAAAAAAAGGACATTAAAATCGTTAAATACAGACCATAATTACATCTAATTATATATATTTCTACTTAAAATGATAATAAAAAACAGTTAACAAATGAAGTTAAGAGTGCGAACGTCTGTCGAACGTATTTAACTTTTTTTTATAAACACACTTTTTTTTTCTTTTTTTTATAGGACTCCGATTTGGGCCGTACTTCCATCCGCATTACTTTTATACAGAACCGATATGTCAAAATGAATTGAGGTAAATCCATCTAACACAACCGTGAAAAATGCATTGGATTGAAAAAACATCCTATGGCATAGGACTGTGTTTCCCTACTAAAGTAATAAATTGTATAATTGGATAACCGTCTTGGGCCTGATAATATCATTTTTGTCATTTGGTGCGTATGTGCCTATCATTGTGATAGTGGCTTGTTCTATATCCACTGTATTTGTTTTTTGTTGTTGTTTGTTTCATCTATAATAACAAGTGCCAGGTAGAGTGCTAAAGGATTAAGCATAATTATTATGCTTAAACCATTAACACTCTACCTTGCACTTAACAAGACGTAAGAAATAAACAGACTGAGTATGACAACAAGAGTAAAACAATGCATGATGTCAAGGTGTCAAATAAATTAAAACAAAATCACGCAAACCTTAAGAAAACAATAAAACACACTCAACGGCAAGAACAGGCATTTTAATTTCCGGTACAAGTTGGTCTTTCTCATAAAAGGAGTACTTGGACGAGATTATAGAGACTAATGTTATGACTCTGCTTCTAAAAATACATTTTAATTAGCACGATGTTCGTTGTGATACTTGAATCAGTCCCAATGTGTAAAGAAACATTCATTACACAAATGAATGGCTCAGCAATAAAAATGTATTGCTTTGGGTAAATAGTTTTATTTTTAATTTATTTCATTACCATCAACAATATGGCAATTAGCTAGCGTCCATCAGTCCGTAAACATTATCATATCCACTCTCATACTTGAATAACTCAAAATACTTTATATTTTCTAGGAAAGCATTTAATAATTATGCAAATAGTTCATAGCGATGTATTGCGTTTCGGACAAATTACTCTCTTATTAAAGACAATTCGCTCATATATAGGTAAATATAGACTATATCAGCTTTTTAACTTGAATACCAGTTGAAATACAGAACGTTTATTCTTAAAATATTAAAGGGTTATGTAGAACAAAGTCATGATAGTGTATCTCGCACAAGAATGACAATACTAGATTTCATACACGTTGAGATATGTTTCCTTGAGTTTTGACAGGATCAGGTCCGCTCCATAATTCGAATACCCTTTACAATGCTTGCTTGATACTGCTGCTTGCTTGATACTGCTTGATACATGGCATCGTTAAATAGATAATGAACAAGCAAATTCAACGAATTTATGTCCCCCGCTTTGGAAACTATGCCTCCACTGTATCTTCACTTAGTGTTTGAGCTGGAAAAGCGGCTAAGTTAAAAATGTGAAAAAAGTAATAAATTAAATAATGTGAGGATTATATCCAAACCACATGCATATCTTCAGAACACCTGTGAAGTTTCAAAGGAATCAGCATAAAACTGTATGAGGAGTTGCACACACAAGGAACCCACTATCTAGTCACTATGATAGTAAAAATGTATGAAAAATGGCTAAGTTCAATTTGCAAAAAATAATAATAAAAACGTGAGGATTATATCCAAACCACATGCATATTTTCAGACCATGGCCAAAATACCTGTAAAGTCTCAAAGGAATCGGCATAAAACTGTAGGAGGGGTTGCGCACACAAGGTACCCACTATCTAGTCACTTTGATAGTAAAAACGCCTAAAAAATGACTAAAGTCAACTTGTGGAAAAGGTAACAAAATTAATTTCAGGATTATATCCAAACCACATGCACATTTTTAAACCATGACCAAAACACCTGTGAAGTTTCAAAGGAATCGGCACAAAACTTTTGGAGAAGTTGCGCACACAAGGTACCCACTATCTAGTCACTTTGATAGTAAAAACGCCTAAAAATGACTAAGTTCAACTTGTAGAAAAAGTGACAAAAATAATTTCAGGATTATATCCAAACCACATGCGTATTTTCAGACCATGACAAAAACAGCTGTAAAGTTTCGAAAGAATCGGCATAAAACTGTAGGAGGAGTTGCGCACAAAAGGTACCTGCTACTTTCGGGCGACGGAAGGACGGAACAACGGAAGGACGGAAAGTCGGAAGGACGGAAGGACGAGAAGCCGAAAATTATGTCCCTCCGCTTTTCTTCGAAAAGGCGGGGGACAATAAATACGTCGCGAACAAGAATCAGAAGTCTTGTTTCCCAGTTCTCCTCGACAATTTTAGATCAGATTTCATTTCAACTACATAACCTAACAAACTCTTCTAGATTATACATCATACGTCACGTCATGTTTATGACAAATGAGTCTGTACAATGTTTAGAAGCATAATGATAACTTGAAATTAAGGAAACTATAAGGATACCATAGAAAGACAAAAAAGGGCAATACAATCAAATCCCACATCCCGCTTTCAAAACCAAATTGAAAAGAAGCATACACACAAAAATTGACAAAAGTTTACGATAGACACGGCCTACGATAAACCGAGTGAGACGGCTCATCCCAAATATTTGATCATACTGATACAAAACAAAACAGAAAGCAGAATGGGCAGCTCTTAAGGTGTCCAACTGATAGAAACCATAGATAAGCGGACATAACACCATTTTAACATTGAGGAACCACACACGAAATATCAACTTGGAACGGTCAGCAAAAGATTACATAGGGGCTTAAGCTAGTTTTACCGGATCCAAACCTCGCTGTCTGTTTGTTCGATGGTTCGAAACATTTAGGTAGCTGTTTGGTGCGCATGAAGGTTTCCTAGCCCATCAATGATTCATCACAGGAAATCACGGATAGTACCTATGATGATTCAGAGATGAGGACTCAACAGAAACAACGTATTGCGACACATGGAGATCTCTGGGATGTCAAACAACATCACTGACATAACGGAGCAAAAGAAATCCATCAGTTGAATCCCGAATAACCAAGCAACAAAGAGGGCAAGGTCCGGTTCATTCCAGGTGAATTGAATAGCTTAGGTTTAAGCTCCACAGTAATTTCTTTACTGGCCGTCCCAATGCGGCACTTCTGTTTTGGTTCTTCTTGGTTATTTTATGCGGGTTTTTTTTTGTAGCTAAATCTCTTATTGATATATTGTTTCTGGTGTTCAGGCTAGCCCGTTGACCGCCAGCGTGGGAAATGCCTGCTCACATGGCTGCCGCTGGTGTTGTCTTTAATGGTGACTAATGCTGTGTTGTTTGTTTCCTACATGTTGTCTTGGGTTGGATTTGTGATTAAATTGTGTCAGTTCCTGAGAATTTTTTCTCCTTATTTTTGTAAAGGAAATATTCAGTATTTTCGGCTTTTAAGGTGAATTGATACAGTTTCAGGGGAAGCAACACTTTTGTCTCCCTTTTCAAATGGGATCATTTCTTAGAGGAAAAAATTGCTCAGTCGGCTGGTACGAATGGCGAAAACCGTTGCGAAGGTCGTTGTTCGGCATCACGGAGTAAAAAGCAACAGTTTTCGTTTATTGTAATTTTTTAAAGGGATAAACGACATGTAGCTAGGTTGGCTATAAAGGTGATTTGATAGGATTTGGTGTGATTTAAGGCTAGCCCGATGACCATCTACTGGGGAAGTGGATGTTCACATGGCTGCCGCTGATGTTGTCTATAGTCGTGACTAATTTTGTGATATCTTTTTCCCACATGGTATCTTGGATGGGATCTGGGATGGAATTGTGTCAGCTCCTGATAAATTTCCTATTTATTATTTCATGTCGGACCCAACACTGAGTCTGATACCCTACGAACGAGGGACGCAAAGAAATTAACAACGATTGGGTTGACCACTAAATATGCAGACTGCAACAATACATTTATGTTTTATCCAAAATGTTTGTAACGTTTGATTATTTTAAGTGATCAGAAAAATCAGACCTATTAACATTTTTCTTATTTTTATAGACTAAGTTACCATAAAACTCTGGTTCCAATAAGCTCGCTCTGTTGCGAAAGACGTTTTAATCCCACCTTATGTCGGCGACAGAGTTTTTGAGTCAAACTCATCTCCAACATAATAAGATTGCTATCTCTATATAAACCATACATCGTAAAAGGATAGGCAATGATCAAATATTAATACAAACAAAATCCCACATCCCACCCTCAAAACCTAAAGGATAAAAAGCACACCAACAATATTGACAAAAGTTTACGAAATACACTCACGGCAGACGGAAGAGCTGCTCTTTCGATTAGTTTTAGTCATATTGTTAGGCAATGGGGTTGGGCCACAAGCTCTACTAACATTTATTACAGCCCTTCCCCTATAATACAAAACGATGAACAAATGCGATACAAATACAAACAAAACATCAAATTAAGTGTAAGAAACAATGCAAATAATAAAGGAAAAGGGACAAAGCTGTCAAAAACGTACAGGTGCCATAGCACACTGTAAAGAAGTCAAAGTATAAGCACCATGGGTACATAGTATTGATTCAACGCTAATGCAACGTCCAGACACTAAATTAACGTATTTGCAAAGTTGATTCGACGTGCTCGTATGGGCTATCTATTCTATTCTATCCCGTAACCTTACTAGGTCGCAGGGGCACCATAGATGACTTCGAAACAACCCTTTTCCACCTTGTCCTGTTTTCAGCTGCCCTAGCTTGGCTGAAAATGTCGATCCTTGCCCACTCTTTAATATTGTCCTTCCATCTCTTCTTCTGTCCACCTCTCCTTCTGTTTCCTTTCACTGTGCCCCGTAGAATCGTCTTTGCTAAGCCAGAAGACCTTGAGACGTGGTCAAACCACATTAGTTACCGTTTCTTAACCACCGTCAGGAGTTCATCATATTCTTCAATGGTTGCTTTGATTTTTCTGCGAACCTCCTCATTGGTTATATCATCTGGTAGGAATGTAATAAAAAAGAAAAAACAACTTAATTATCATAAAGATAAAATAAAAATAAAACGAATAAGACAAAGAAATAAGAAGATAAAATTAGCTGAGTAGAACGAAATTGGGAGGGGAGATAACATGAGACATTGCGTTTAATTCAGTCTGCTCCACAATCTAAAGTACTAAAACAACTTTTAGAAATACTGAAGTTCATACTTTGATGAAGGTGCGGAGTCTCTATCCTCTAACACAGCACCTGCGACAACACACATATATATGTACAGTGTTACCTACAGAGCAGTTAGGATTATAACCAATGCCGAATTGCCGACTTGAACTACTGCAGCTGACCATAGATAGACAGCTGTCTTTCCGACTACATCTCTGCACTCCTCGAAACAAAATTTCATGGAATGATTTTCAGCTCATTTCTTTGCATGGTCCTCCTGATAGTGCTACTAGGTTTCGTTGTGTGAACACAACCAAGTATTTACAATGAATAACTGAGTCTTACTGATACTAAACTTGGACATATTTTATTCAAGATTCGACAAACCGCAAAAGATACTCTGACCGATACAAGTAGGTTTATATTCATAAACTAGAAAGCTAAAAAATTAAGCAGTAGGAATAATGGTTGAAATTGTTTATTCACGATTATATCATTTGTAAATGATGACTTACGAGGGATGATCATAAAATTCTTTTCGTGACCTCATATTTAGGTAACCTTCATAGATACAGAACTTCTGACAGAGAAAACATATAGAGTTATGAAATGTCTGGACAACTCTGCAAACACAGTGTATATTTTCTAAAGAAAAAACAATGAACGGCTTTGAAAGAGGTTTACCCTACAGCCACTGCATTTTTTTACTTCAGAATGTCATGATTCATATATGAGCAATCTTATTTATATTTTTTTTATCATTGCTACTTAAATTTTATTTAGTTGGTTGGTTGCTTTGGGGTTAACTGCCCTTTGCGACATTATTTCAGTCTATTTCGGGCCGTCTCCCTGAAAGAGAGAGAAAGAGAGAAATGATAGACGAGAGAAAAAAGGTCCAAACATCCCCCACCGGCACCCATTGCAAGCACAGTAGGCCCTTGCCCCTTTATTATCCGAATCAGTAGGACGCCCGGCACTGAAAGTTATACACAACACCATCGCACCACCAACCACCCCCTGAAATTATATTTTATCTATGTTCCATATGTATTATTTGTATTTTATATAGTAGCAAAATCACCCTTTCTACTAAAGTTATGATTTTTTAAAGAAAACACATGCCTTAGCATTCAAAATCGTGCCAGGAGGAGCTTTTGCATAGTCCAATTCCAAATCGTCAAAAAAAAAATATAAATAAATAAAATAAAAGAACGAAGCTGCTACAATCTTCAAAAATGACGTTGACGGCGATTTTAATAACGTCATAATGTTACGCAGAAGGTTTTACACTCGGTCGACACGGGTGTAGAGCCTTATGCGTCGCCAGGACGGCGGAGGGTGATTTCCGGTTAAAGGGTTATCTACCAGTGTATTACACTAACAAGGAAACTCTAACAACGTTAGAATTTTTGAAGTTTATGTATGATGTAAATTTTATATACAACAATACAATTTACAACTGTCACAATTACAATAATATACAACACATATCAGTTCATGTCGCTGGCCCAAGTAAGGTGCTTGTTTCAAATCTGTAATCGATTTGCGTACAATGCGCAAATAGATTACCGTCTGACGTCAGCACCGTACTCGGCTCAGCGCCATGAACTAAAGGAAAACACAAAGGCCAAAAAAAACGTTAATTTGAGCTCATACAAAAAAACAAGGCCTTATGTTGGTAGACTTCACTTTGTCGTTCCCTGGATCATGTCATGGGCCAGTCCATATATCATGAGGAACACCAACTTATAATTACACGTGCTTGATTATATACTGGTCGCTCCCTGGATCGTACCAGGGACCAGTCTATATATATTAACACACCTTAGTGGACGAACACTGTCCCACACTTGATGTGACCTTCAGATCTTATCACAGAATCTGGCAAAACTGTGCTAACCACTTCCGCCTACATTTTGTGCTTCCCGCCTCTGCTTAGGAACCATGCACAAACGGCGTTGTAACTGCCTCTACCCGGGTTGGTATTAACCTGGAGACGTATATCGAATCTCCAGGTGAGACGTGGCTCTAAGTCCTAACAGCTGACTGCCGGACTTGATGTGCCTAAAAAAAACGAACTTACACTTAATACATTGTAACTACATAATAACAATACGTAAGACTTGGGCCTGTCTTTGAAATACCATACAACGCCCTCGGCGAATGCCGAGCATAACGTGCACACGCCAGCCGTGTCACTAGGCACGACTCGCGCTCACGATGTAAAGCCAAAATTGTGCTTACCACTTCCGCCAATGAAGAAACGTAGATCCTACCACGCATTTGCGTCGAAGGATCTGACGCCAAACATTGTCGAGAAGTATACTGACGTCAACAGGTATTACCATGACATATCCCACATAAAACATGAATGAATCTAAACAACGACCTATTTACATTAAATTGATTTACCAAAAATCTAACCCGCATATGTATCAATTCATTTCTTTAAACAAAGCGTAATACCATTTGCCATAGAATATAATAGCTGAATAAGCGTTTCTCACACATTTGGGATCATAACGTTTGATCTGACATCATGACATCCATGATGTTATACCATATGACGCCGTCTAATGAAGGCAAATCAAACGCATGATGACCAAATGTTACCATTATAACTTATGGAAAAAAACCTTAATGCGGTGCATGCTATGGCGTCAATTGACGTCACGAGTATATAAATTAGTTACATTACAAATCAATCTACTTCTATAGGCCACGTATACGTGAAACTAATATAAAAAGTGCTGACGTCGCAATAACATGAATGCAACTGACGTCACATGAATAACATGAATGCAACTGACGTCACTGGACGTCAAATAGACGCACACCATTGCAACCAACATCAGTGATATAAACTATTTCCGTAATTTACAAAACTTCCTAATATACAAATACCATGCGCAGCATGGTCAGTATAAACAAAATTGGTCGACATATGCACAGCCTGATCACTGTCAACAAAACAAATCAGTCGACACATATAATCATACCATATCAATCAGAAGTCACATTTTTCATTCTTAGCCAAACTCTTCTAAATAAATATAATAAAATCTTACCGTTCTGGTCTAAACTCAGAATCTGGGCACACAACAATATAACATCCTCAGTATAAGAATTAAACAGCCACGTCTAACTTTTCAATAAAAGATAGGCGTATAAATAGTATGCGTCTCACATTTAAAACATGGGACTCGAATATAATCGTGCAGGTATTCACATTAAAATCATGCATCACGCTGTCCACAATCAAAAGACTCGTGCAGGTATTCACCTTAAAATCATGCAATACGCTGTCCACGAGAGGTATTCACAAACAACCCATGCATAACGTAGCCACAATTTCCGTAAATGTTTATTACCACAGTTGCCCCAAAAACTGTAGCCCTACTGATTGAAAAGATTAAAATGATTTCGACGACATAGTCGACGATTAGATCCATTTCGTAACATAGGTTTCCCCTTAGGGAGAAAAAAACATAACAATGTTTCTTTTCTGAAATAGTACGAAATGCGATCGAATCGTAGGCTATGTCAAAATTGGAAAACTAGCTTTATACACAACAACGGTGCGATGCATAACGTGGCCAAACTATCTACTAAGGTAGTCCGCCCCCAAATTATCTTGGCCACGGATAGCAACGATCCTGAATCTGTACGGCTGTAATTTCATGGCCCAACGCATGATTCGGGGATTGAGCACCTTAGCTGTCTGCATATAGGACAAAGGTTTGTGGTCGGTTTCAAGTAGGAACTCCGCTCCATACAAGTACTTACGAAATTTCTCAACACCCCAGATTATACCCAAACATTCCTTTTCAATTACAGAGTAGTTCCTTTCCCGAGGTAACAATTTCTTGCTAGCATAAGCAATCGGCAAACGACCTTCACCTTCGAATTCCTGAAGCAAAATAGCTCCAAGACCAACGTCTGAAGCGTCTGTTCGAAGTACAAACGGGTTACCTTCTTGAAAAACAGGTAAGCGAAGAATAGGACTAGACGTGAGCCTACTCTTCAGGGTTTGAAATGCCCTTTCATGCTGATCTTGCCAATCTTTGATAGAATTAGGTCTATCCCGTTTAGTTAAATCAGTCAGAGGAGAAGCTATGGATGAGAAATTTGGGATGAAACGACGGTAAAACCCAGCTAATCCCAGAAAAGATTTAATTTGTCTTTTCGTACATGGACGAGGAGCATCTCTAATAGCCTGTATCTTGTCCTCTTGCGGTCGTACCGTCTGTCCGACGATATTGTGACCAAGGCACTCGATACTGCCATAACCGATCATGCATTTAGATGGTTTTGCCGTCAATTTGGCCGACCTGAGCCGATCTAACACTTGACGTAATGACGTCACATGATCCTTCCATGTTTCAGTAAATATCCACATGTCATCAACAAAGCTGTCAACATTTGGGAGATTGGACAATATGATTCTCATTAACCTACAAAATGAGGCTCCCGAATTGACCAAACCGAAGGGCATAGTTTTAAACTGGAATAAACCGTTAGGCGTTTCAAATGCCGTCAAAGGTTTAGACCTTTCAGTAAGACTGACTTGCCAATAACCCTTACTGAGGTCCATCTTTGTAAAGAATCTATGTCCCGACATTTTATTGATAACCTCCTCCATATTTGGCATAGGTTCTGCATCGAATTCCGTCACTTTGTTAAGCTTCCGGAAGTCGATACAGAATCTAACTGATCCGTCTTTCTTCGGAACTAGGACAACAGGAGATGAATACGGTGAAATCGACGGCTCGATTACCCCTAAATCCAACATATCCTGTATCTCCGTCTCCATGACGTTACGCGTCTTATACGGGATAGAATAACCCTTCGTCCGTATGGGTTCTGACGCGAGTAGTTTGATATCGTGCTGTATTTGATCAGTTCGACCGGGTAAACTTGATAGTACATCCGGGTACTGTTTAATCAACGCTTCAACCTCCATACGTTGTTCTGACGTTAACGTATCTGAAATACTGACGTCGTTATAAGTTTCCGGCTCTTTAGCTGTCGGAAAAGCACAATCATCAAGAGAAAATTCATCACTACCATCGTCATCAACCGACTCTGTAGTCTCAGTCGACAATAAACAATGTGACGGCACAGTACGACGTTCGACATACTGTTTCAGCATATTAGCATGATGTGTACTCACGACACCATTGACGTCGATTTTATAGTCCATTCTATTCACCACCTCTACTACTTCATATGGACCCTTCCACTGCAATAACAGTTTATTACTGTCAGTTGGCAGTAATAACAGTACTTTATCTCCCACGTTAAATTTACGCGACCTAGCGCGTTTGTCATAATAAGCCTTTTGCTTTACTTGTACTTTCCGTAAATTATCATGTGCTAACTTACACGTCTGCTCTAACCGTTCTCTCAAATCAATTACGTACTGGTACGTAGACAGAACCTGCTCATCCTGTACCTCTTCGGACCATAATTCACGTAATATTGCCATTGGGCCCTTAACGTTACGTCCGTATAACAATTCGAACGGAGAAAACCCTAATGACTCTTGCGGAACCTCCCTTATTGCAAACAGTAGTGCTGGGAGATATTTATCCCAGTCCTTTGGACGTTCTGCGCACATCCTACGTAGCATTTGCTTCAACGTCGCGTGAAAACGCTCTACAAGACCGTTACAGATAGGATGATACGGCGTCGTGGTTAACTGCTGGAGTGATAACAGCCTGCTTACTTCTTTTATAACTTCAGCAGTAAACTGACTTCCGCAATCTGTTAACATTTCATCAGGTATGCCAACTCTACTAAACATCTCAACTAACGCTTCGGCTACGCGTTCCGTTTCAATGCCGGGTAACGCTACCGCCTCGGGATATCTCGTCGCATAGTCTATCATTGTTAAAATATAGCGGGATTTCCTGTCAGAACGAGGTTCTATCGGTCCAACTATATCAACAGCGACTCGTTTAAATGGTGTGTCAATCTGTGGCAACATTTCTAAAGGAACCTTAGTGAGACGACCTTTTTGAATAGTCCTTTGACATATGTCACAAGATTTACAAAACCTTGCCACATCACCACAAACTCCAGGCCAAAAGAACTCACGTGCGCCAATCTTAACACCTTTTCACGAAAACCTTCAGGGATAATAAGTTGCAAAGTGACCTTGTTTCCCTTAGTAAACTGCCTATACAATAAATCTTTCTTTCGAAAAAACTTAGTTTCATCCCGGTTCAATCCACGACTAATAGTCACATTCCCAGATTCCACTCTTTGCCTTATGCCATTCAATTTAGGGTCAACAACTTGGGCCTGCTTCAATGCCTCCTTATCACTAGCAATAATTTGATCAGGAACTTTAAGTTTCCTATAGACCTCTTCACCTTGCTTAGCTTGTGACCTAGTCACTGCCGCCATTGCAAAATGGGACACATCGGGAAGTTTTGACCCGTCAATATTTCCAATAACCGGGTCATACAATGTATCTTCCATGCACAATGCCTCAGTTTTTCCTGTGAAAAATGGACAATCTATGTCTACCATTGCTAAGGGATACCTTTGGGTAGATTCATCAATCAAAGTTACATCAGATTCTCTACCAAGTAACTGATCATTAGAAACCAAGTTTCTACGAACGACACACCCAGTACAACCTATGTCCCTTAAAACTACAACAGTCTTACCATTAACCGTACCCTGCGCTGTTGGTAATCGCGACCTTAAAAAGTAACAGACACCTTCCCTATCCACGTTATCATTGATTAGTGGACTTTCTTCCCTATCTTTCTCGGCTTGCCGGTCTATACTTTCAATTCGCGCCATCTCGATTTCCCTATCCGCCGCAATCTTAGCTAACTCAATTTCCCTATCTTTTTCGGCCTGCGCGATCCTAGCTAACTCAATTTCCCGGTCTTTATCGGCCTGCGCAATTTTTCTTTCTCCGCCGCGATCTTCTCTTTATCAAGATCCCTTACCGCGTGCCTTTCTGCCCTCTCAGTCTCTTGCTGCTGCTTTACAAATTCCTGTAAAGCCTGCCCCTCAAAACCTAACTCCTTTCCCGTCTTAACTAACTGATCCATGACGCTTAACGTAAAGCTCACGTTAACCTAACTGAAACCGACGTTCACTTATAGTCACACACGTTAACTAAAACGTTAACAATAATAATAACAAACTAATCCAACTAAAACGTTGATTAATTAGTATAGTCGCGATCTAGACGTAGCTATTAAAGTTACGTTCGTAATAGACCGGAAATGACGTCATAAACTGACGTTGACTTTGCCGAGAATTACTTTTCACTATCAAATGACACAATTAGATGACGTAAATAACCCACAACACAATTACGCCCAACCTGATCTAGCGTATCGGATATACAAACGTAACGTATGTAACGCAACGTATTAACACTGACACGACAACTGTACGTCCTATATTACAAAACCTTATAGGATACCAACGGTAAATCAAACTTAAGATTCCGCTATTAGGTTTAATTCATTGTAACGATATTATATAACGTTACGACTGACCTACGTTACTAAATCAGGACATAAAATGGACCTCAGTAACGGTTACGACACTACGTACAAACGTTTGAATTAATGAACTAACAGATTGTCATGCAACAGCAGTGCCAAGGTACTCAAACGGACCTTAAAACTAAATATGTATCATCCTTGCCAAGACAATTCAGGTCTATATACCTCAGTTTCCCCACTCAGATATGCAACCTGTTACATTTTATCACAAATTAATGCATGGGCTATCGCACTTCATCACGCAGGGAATAAGGATAGTTGACCTTAATTGAGTGTAGGTTACATTTACAAAGAATTTAGTGGCAAAATTGCTCCCCTAAAATTCACAGCCTTACGTCACCTTAGAAAAGAACAATCAGAAAGTCAATAATAATAAAAAAAAATGTCTGACAAAATTGTGCCTAGATTCTGTATATATTGTCAATGTTTTACACTGGCAGATATTAACCGGAAATCAAATCCCACTTCTGACACCATGTTACGCAGAAGGTTTTACACTCGGTCGACACGGGTGTAGAGCCTTATGCGTCGCCAGGACGGCGGAGGGTGATTTCCGGTTAAAGGGTTATCTACCAGTGTATTACACTAACAAGGAAACTCTAACAACGTTAGAATTTTTGAAGTTTATATATGATGTAAATTCTATATACAACAATACAATTTACAACTGTCACAATTACAATAATATACAACACATATCAGTTCATGTCGCTGGCCTAAGTAAGGTGCTTGTTTCAAATCTGTAATCGATTTGCGTACAATGCGCAAATAGATTACCGTCTGACGTCAGCACCGTACTCGGCTCAGCGCCATGAACTAAAGGAAAACACAAAGGCCAAAAAAAACGTTAATTTGAGCTCATACAAAAAAACAAGGCCTTATGTTGGTAGACTTCACTTTGTCGTTCCCTGGATCATGTCATGGGCCAGTCCATATATCATGAGGAACACCAACTTATAATTACACGTGCACGATTATATACTGGTCGCTCCCTGGATCGTACCAGGGACCAGTCTATATATATTAACACACCTTAGTGGACGAACACTGTCCCACACTTGATGTGACCTTCAGATCTTATCACAGAATCTGGCAAAACTGTGCTAACCACTTCCGCCTACATTTTGTGCTTCCCGCCTCTGCTTAGGAACCATGCACAAACGGCGTTGTAACTGCCTCTACCCGGGTTGGTATTAACCTGGAGACGTATATCGAATCTCCAGGTGAGACGTGGCTCTAAGTCCTAACAGCTGACTGCCGGACTTGATGTGCCTAAAAATATCGAACTTACACTTAATACATTGTAACTACATAATAACAATACGTAAGACTTGGGCCTGTCTTTGAAATACCATACAACGCCCTCGGCGAATGCCGAGCATAACGTGCACACGCCAGCCGTGTCACTAGGCACGACTCGCGCTCACGATGTAAAGCCAAAATTGTGCTTACCACTTCCGCCAATGAAGAAACGTAGATCCTACCACGCATTTGCGTCGAAGGATCTGACGCCAAACATTGTCGAGAAGTATACTGACGTCAACAGGTATTACCATGACATATCCCACATAAAACATGAATGAATCTAAACAACGACCTATTTACATTAAATTGATTTACCAAAAATCTAACCCGCATATGTATCAATTCATTTCTTTAAACAAAGCGTAATATCATTTGCCATAGAATATAATAGCTGAATAAGCGTTTCTCACACATTTGGGATCATAACGTTTGATCTGACATCATGACATCAATGATGTTATACCATATGACGCCGTCTAATGAAGGCAAATCAAACGCATGATGACCAAATGTTACCATTATAACTTATGGAAAAAACACTTAATGCGGTGCATGCTGTGGCGTCAATTGACGTCACGAGTATATAAATTAGTTACATTACAAATCAATCTACTTCTATAGGCCACGTATACGTGAAACTAATATAAAAAATGCTGACGTCGCAATAACATGAATGCAACTGACGTCACATGAATAACATGAATGCAACTGACGTCACTGGACGTCAAATAGACGCACACCATTGCAACCAACATCAGTGAGATAAACTATTTCCGTAATTTACAAAATTTCCTAATATACAAATACCATGCGCAGCATGGTCAGTATAAACAAAATTGGTCGACATATGCACAGCCTGATCACTGTCAACAAAATCAAATCAGTCGACACATATAATCATACCATATCAATCAGAAGTCACATTTTTCATTCTTAGCCAAACTCTTCTAAATAAATATAATAAAATCTTACCGTTCTGGTCTAAACTCAGAATCTGGGCACACAACAATTTAACATCCTCAGTATAAGAATTAAACAGCCACGTCTAACTTTTCAATAAAAGATAGGCGTATAAATAGTATGCGTCTCACATTTAAAACATGGGACTCGAATATAATCGTGCAGGTATTCACATTAAAATCATGCATCACGCTGTCCACAATCAAAAGACTCGTGCAGGTATTCACCTTAAAATCATGCAATACGCTGTCCACGAGAGGTATTCACAAACAACCCATGCATAACGTAGCCACAATTTCCGTAAATGTTTATTACCACAGTTGCCCCAAAAACTGTAGCCCTACTGATTGAAAAGATTAAAATTATTTCGACGACATAGTCGACGATTAGATCCATTTCGTAACACCTAAGACTACGCATTGCTTAACAAAGAATGAATTGATAACATTTGCTACCCTCCTAGCTTTTGAATGCATTTTGTAGGCAACAATTGACAAACAGCTGACAAAAATTTTGTTTGTATTAACAATGATTTTTCACTTGAATGACACACTGAAAAGAAATTCACCTATGAAATTAGTCCGGTGGTATGACTGGTGCCTAGTAAAAGGAGTTGTAATTCAATACGAATTGTATCTTTGTATAGTGTTTGGCATCACTGTAAAGACAAATTGTTGTGATTTAAATACATGCATAGCATCCGTCTCCAACATGCCGATAAACAATGTTATGCGGCGAGAATCAGAACTTTCTGAACACCCCTCGTATCAAATGCCTAACGCCTAACATCGTATCCATGGTTGAAGTTTGGGGTTCACCTCTTTTTGTAAGATTGTCGAAATATTTGGGTCAGTGCATGATGGAACAAACAAAACAAATAAGGTAAATGATAAGCATATACATGTATGACTTAAACCTCAAGTCTACTAAGCCTTTGCCGCCATCGGTAAGGGATCTCCTCGGATGAGTTTGAACTGTTACTTTGCTTAATTATCATTTTTTGGGTATGCTATTTCAGTATTGTATTGAACATTATTACCAATCAATAATATATACTGAAAGGATAAAGAAACGCAGGGTAACAAATATGGAAATAATATTTTGTCTGCTCTGTTTAAAATTGTGAAAATTGGCCAGACGATTACCAGCATCACTGTGCAATAAACCCGGTGTCAAAAATTACTCAAACATGTAATATACCGTGTCAGGTAGGGCTAGCGGTGAAAGGCTAACAAAAAACTGCAGAATAATACTGACTTGTTCGTTGTAACATCTTGTCATACTATCTGATACTGTAGGAGTTAACACACTAATTTCCGCTGATAAATCTCGATTTGCATCTCCTGCAATCATGTTACAGCTGACGGAATTTCAGAGGGCGCAGGGTATTGCGTTGCTAATGCAAGGTCAAAGGCAAAAGCATGTTGCTATGCAGTTTGGTGTGAATGTTTCCATATAAGAACGTATTGTCCGCTTTCTTAGAGAAACTGGAAGCCTTACCGACCGACCACAGTCGGGACGTGCGCGCATAACGACGCAGCGTATAGGCAGGGCTATACATCTTGCGCATCTGCGTAATCGCCAGCTTACTGCCACTGAAACGGCTATAAATAAGATAGGCATTCATTATCGCCACACTGGCCACCAAAACTTTAAGGGACCAATTGCGTGAGGTGGGTCTGCGAAGTAGATTCACCTCACGACGTCCCTACGAAGTCCCTACGTTGGCATATCGAGGCTGACCAGTACATGAACTTATCGATTTCACTTAACTATATTGTGGATACCGTCAAGTTGTTTCCAATAACTCAAGAATTAAAAGTCAAAATTCAGTGGAATTTTCTTAAACACTTGATAAATGATAGCCCTTCATAGATTTATAAACAGTATTATATAGCATTCAAATACATAACCTCCATACATCACCTTCAATCACCCCTATGTTCATCCTGCATTTCTTTATCCTTTCAGTTTGTATATTGAACGCAGTTTGAGTGGGTTGTTATTGTTTTGGATTGGTTGAGCCATTCCAGAGGCTAAGGGCGAGGTTTGGATACAGTAAAACTAGATGAAGTAATATATTACTGACCGTTCCAAGGCGGTACTTATATTACTGACCGTCCCAAGGCGGTATTTCTGATGTGGTTCCTCAATGTTACATCTTATTATGTCCATTTGTTTATCGTCTCTAGTAGTATGGTGACAAGAAAGGCTGCCCACTCTGCTTTCTGTTTTGTTTTGTTTTGCTCTCTTTCTTCGCCTCACATGTGAAGTTGCTCATACATTGCGTTGCAGTCATTGTTTCATTTCCACGGGATAAGACTTTCAACGAAAAACTTCAGAAATATAAACGTTTTGGAGGCAAATGATATGCCACAGAAACAAAACAGACTCCGTTTTGACTCGATCAGTTCCTGAACAGTAATAATATATACAAAACTAGTCACTCCCTTTTTGCAGATTTCTAGCTAAACTCTTTCGTTTAAACGGTCGTATTATAATTTAAAAAGTAACTACACTTCAGGAACTGAGTGAATCAGATCCCCAACCCTATCCCCAACATCAAAGGGAAAGATTGACAAAGACATCCCAACAAACAATAAATTACAAGTGATAAGCCGAGTCAGCAGCTCTTTCCCAAATAGGTGGCAACTCATCTATCTTAACCAAACTAAATAATTTAGACCAACAGAAGGGTTACAACAGACTAAGCAAATTACACGAAAAACATTTAACAACTATTTTTACCTATTTTCAATTTTTATCACAGAAGGGTTAAAATGATAACACAATAAACTAAACAGCACCGAACATAAAAAATAAATGCAACCTCAACGAAAGTACCGCCTTGGGAAGTCAGTAATAACTAATGGGGGTTTAAACCGGTTTTACTGGACACAAACCTTCACCCTTACCCTCCGCCGCGGTGCACACAATTAGTTGGTAGTTCGGTTCGTATGGAGGTCCCCTCACTCATCAGAGAGTCATCACAGGCAACAATTTAAATCAAGAAAGACTGTTATGAAGCAAGGATGAGGACTCGACAGCCAAAACGTGTTAAGACGTATAAGTCTTATAACCTCAACAACCCGAAAATAAAAATTGCACGTTAGTGAAGCATTAGGAAATTTTCTACAGCACCCATATACTACTTAACAACAGCTGTTGGGAAGATACGTGGGATGATCATTAGATAATGGAGACACCTTTGTAGATCAGTTGATTACATTCAGAAATAAGTATCCTTCATGTATCACCGAAGAGTGTCTTCTGAGCTTTTGCATTCACGTTTGAAATCGAAATTTTAACATGTTTCCAAAGCAGCATTTGTCGTCACGTTCTTGCTGGGTACCGCGTGTGAATTTTTCGTCGTCATTTTCGTAAGGAGGTGCTTGTATTATGCATATTTTTGTGATTATAGGGAGTTTGACATCTTATTCCGTTATTTTAGGTATTATGCTAAAGTTAATTGATCGGTTATCAAGTACAGGATATTTGTGGTTCTTTCTGCTATGCAATTCTCCCAAGACTCTGTTTGTTAAAATGCAATGACGTCATAATTCCGGTTCCTCCGGCTTAAAATTAGGGAAACCGTCCAATTTTGTTCGATCAAATGTCTGTTACGTTTGTAGTTCTGCCAGGTTTGAGAGCAAGTCATAAATAACTACATATTTCTGTTTATATCTGATCCTGGCATGAAGCAATCACACTATAACAAACTTGTATCCGTTCTTTGTTACTAAGCATCAGCAAATATACATTAAAACCTAATTAAGAGACTACACCCTTGTAAAGTTAAGGCATCGTTGCCATGGCAACGATATTCTTAAACACTACTTTAGGACTTCATTATATGTAATATGCTTGCTTCTGAGGTATTTATATCTGGAATTCTGATTTGACACAAAAGCCTATGAAATAATTGCTAGATTCAATTTTTAATGATCATCCCTCGTGCATTCTTAAACACAAAACACGGATTCTGCAGACAAAAGGAACACACCAACAAAACAAGAGGGTCATGAGGCCCTCAATCGCTCACCTGAGCAATTGGCAAAGTGGCTTTTTCTTATGTCTAAAATTGTCAAAATATGAGTCTTGGGTCAAAAGACAAAGAATGACCATGACCTCTTGTACTCATAAATCGTCATGTACGCATTCAGACTACCGTATTTACCAATTTCTAGGTCAAAATCTTTAAAACATTCCATGACATCTTATGTTCTAGCACTTTCCCATATTTGCCCATGCCACAAAAAAAGGTCAGGATGAACCCAAGGTCATCATTTGAACTGTATTGGTAGCACTCTAGTACTCCATACTACTTACCAAGTTTCACGGCCATAGGTGTATTGGATCTGTAGGAGAAAAACATTAAAGTTTTACACCATAAATGGTATGGCGGCCATGTTGGTCATGTGACTGGGCCGTTCGAACAAATTTTAGTTCAATCAACCTCTGGAGGCTCTATATGAAATGTGTTTACTATTGCTATTTTGGCTTTTGAGGAAATGTTTGAAAATGTTAAAATATGAGAGACTTGGGTCAAAGGTCAAAGAATAACCTTAACCTCTTGTACTCATTATTATTCATGACCTTATTAAGACAAGTGTATATACCATTTTTTAGGCCAAAATCTTCAAAACTTCCCATGAAATCTTTTATTCTGACATTTTCCCAATTTTGAGCTTGCCGTAAAAAATGTCATAGTCTATCCAAGGACATCATTTGAATAACCTTGAAAGAACTTGAGTACCTGGAGCTTATTGCCAAGTCTCAAGGCCATTGGTCTATTGGTTCTTTAGAAGAGGTTTTTTTTAGTTTTAACCAGGGTGGCCGTCTTGGTCATTTGACCGGGACTGTTTGAACATTTTTTTGTTCCCTCGACTCCTGGAGGCTCTATATGAAACTTGGTTACAATTGTCCCAGTGGCTATTGAGGTGATGTTTGAAAATGTCAAAATATGAGAGAATGGGTCAAATGTCAAAGAATGACCTTGGCCTCTTGTACTCATACATTTTCATGTACTCATTAAAAGGACTGTATATACCAATTTTTATGCCAAAATCTTCAAAACGTTCCATGAGACCTTAAGGTTTGAAAATATGACCCATTCTCTCATATTCAAAAAGTTTTCATATTTTCTTTCTCATATTTGACCTTGTCGTAAAAACGTCAAGGTCAACCTAAGGCCATCATTTGAGCAAACTTGGTAGTACTCGAGTACCTTATGCTACATAGCAAGTTTCAAGGTCATTGAACCATTGGTTCTGGAGAAGAAGATTTTTATGTTTATTACCATACATGGGCGTTGCGGCCATGTTAGTCATTTGACCTGGACCGTTGGAACAATCCATTGTTCCATCAATCCCTAAATGCTCTATATGAAACTTGGTTACAATCGGCCCTTTGGCTTTCGAGGTGATGTTTGAAAATGTCAAAATATTAGAGATGAGGGTTAAAGGTCAAAGAATGGCCTTGACCTTTACTACTCACAGTTCTTCATCATCTCATTAAGACGACTGTTTATACCAATGTTTAGGACAAAATGTTTAAAACTTTCCATGAACTCTTATGTTCTAGCATTTTCCTATATCTTACCATCCCGCAAAAATGGTCAAGGTCAACCAAAGTTCATCATTTGAACAACGTTGATAGTACTCGAGTACCTTATGCTACATACCAAGTTTCAAGGCCATCGGCTTATTAGTTCTAGAGAAGAAGATTTGTATGTTTTTACCATCTATGGGCATCAAGCCCTTAAGAATCTATATAAAATTTGGTTACAATTTGCCCAGCGGCCTTTGGAAAGATGACTGAATTTTTTGAAATTTGAGAGTTGAGGGTCAAAAGGTCAAAGAATGACCTTGACCTTTCATACTAATAATTCTTCATGTACTCATTAAGATGACTTATATACCAATTATAGCCGAAAATCTTCACCAGTTTCCAAGATATCTTATGTTCTATCATTTTGCCATATAAAAACACAAAGAAGCAAATTTGATCTTACCGTAAAAAAGGTCAAGGTCAACCCAATGTTATAATTTGAATAACTTTGGAAGTACTTGCAAACTCGATGCAACATACCAAGTTTCAAGGCCTTCGGTTTATTAGTTCTGGAGAATAAGATTTTTTCTAGGTTGTTACCATATATGGACATGGCGGCCATGTTGGTCATGTGAAAGGCACCGTTTGAACAACTGTTCGTTCCGAAGACCCCTGGAGGCTACATATGATTTTTCGTTACAATTGCCCCAGCGGTTTCAGAGGAGAAGTCTTTTAAAATTGTGGACGGACGGACGCCGGACGCCGGACGGACGACGCACGATGGGTGACGGATAGACAACGGAGCCTGCCTATACTATAAACTTCTCCGGAGCCGCTGGCTTAGATGAGCTAAAAAAACAGATTAGGCTCTGTTAATTCCGTTCATGAACAATTATAAACGTTTTAATTTTGTCAAAAGTATCAGGCGAGTAGTGCCTAGCTTTGATTCTACTACAGCTCAAGGACGGCATATATGCTTTGAATAAGACAAGGCCGTTTTGCAGGAACCATGAACCTCGCTAATTACCGGACTTAAAAGTTTTCTTTCCTCTTGGATTTATTCTTTTCCTCGGGTCGCGCAGCGGTCAGACTTGTAGGTCGCGCAGCGGTCAAACTTTTACATTAATTTTTTTAAGAGATTTATCAAAGAATTTCTAAAATACCATTCACCTTTCAAATAGCATTAATAACTTGTGTAAATGAGCATATACAGGTTGTCAGTAAGTTCAGTTGCAGTATGAAAATAATTATCATTGAGAGTCGTTAAATTGTATAAGCTTGACAAATGCAATTAGCTTTCTTGTTCTTTGTTTATTAGACAAAATCATACGCTTTACTTATGCTCTAGTCTTGGCAATCAGAAATAAGTTAAGAAACGGCCACATGGTAAATATAATCCTTACTTTTATGAAGCATACTTACACAAGCTCTCTGGATGGATAGTTCAGGTCAGTAGGGTTGGGGTTCACAAACCCACAAATTTAATAAAAACTAGGAATGTGTCCATAGAACACGGATGCCTTCGTCTGGTGGCTTGAGTAAGACGGCACCTTGATTAAGTTACTGGCACTTGTAGGGCAATTAGGTACATAGAGGTAGACTTAATAAAAATAGAAAATAGGTAAAAATAATTGTTAAAGGGTTTTCGTATAATTTGCCTAGTCTGTTGTAACCCTTCTGTTGGTCTAAAATATTTAGTTCAATAGAGATAGCTGAGTTGCCAACTATTTGGGAAAGAGCTGCTGACTCGACTTATTACTTGTAATTTATTGTTTGTTGGGATGTCTTTGTCAATCTTTCCCTTTGATGTTGGGGATAGGGTTTGGGATCTGATTCAGTCAGTTCCTGAAGTTAGTTACTCTTTAAATTTGTACAATAGAAATGGCAAATCAAGAGACACGAACTATCAAATCAACCTATGCAGGACAAAGTTATAGGCCAGACACATTAATATTTTCACTATAGCTTAAACATTAAGTTTGTATGTGCAGTGTGACCTTGACCTTCAAGCTAGAGGTTTGTCATGATGAGCATTTATGCAATATAGTTTTGAATCCCACCATGCAGAATAAAGTTATGGACAGGACATAAACATGATTCACTGAAGCCTATAGATGCATCAAGTTTAAGTGCAGATTGTGACCGTGACCTTTAAGCTAACGATATGATTTTTGCATGTGACACATCAACTTGTCATAATAATTATTTATGCCAGACAATTTTGAAATCCCATCATGCTGGACAAAATTTCATTACAGCCTATGCACAAACCTTAAGTGCTGAATGTGGCCTTGACCTTCAAGCTAGCAGCATGTTTTTTACACACAACACACCGTCTTGTTATGACAATTATTTATGCCAAATAATTTTGTGATCCCACCATAAAGAACAAAGTTATGGACCGGACGCGAACACATGTTTCTTGCACGCGACACATTGTCTTGTCATGATAATCATTTGTGCCAAATATTTTTAAATCCCACCATGCAGTCCAAAGTTATGGACTGGACACGAACATATTTCATTTTAGCCTATGTACATAGTTTAAGTGCGGACTGTGACCTTGACCTTTGAGATACCTACATAGTTCTTGCATGCAACACACCATCTTGGCATGATGATCATTTGTGCCATATAATTTTTAAATCCCACCATGCAGTCTAAAGTTATGGGTCGGACACGAACATATTTCATTATAGCCGATGTGTACTACAGAATTTAAGTGCGCACTGTGACCTTGACCTTTAAGATAGCGACATGGTTCTTACACGCAACACACTGTCTTGTCAAAATAATTATTTTTGCCAAAATACTTTTGAATCTCACCATGCAGTCCAAAGCTATGGATCGGACACGATTTCGGTAACACACAACACACACATACATACGCACATGCGGTCAGGGTAAAATCTAAATGCCCTTCCGCCATTTCATTTCAATAGCGATCCTTAAGTACATGAAAAATCAAAAGTAATATGCAAAACACGTGACAAGGTCATAAACTGTGCTCTTGTTATTTTGTCCTAGTCATTCCTAGTCATTCGACTATGCAGATGGCTGCCTAAATATTATGTGTTATGACTAAAAATAAATAGACCGGTATGAAATGCCGTCAGAGGTCGGCAACGTAAGCACACGTGACAAAATCAAGGTGCATTTAGAAATTCAAACACGCTGTTTGCACAAAGAAAATATAAAGGAAACAAACGATAGCTTTTTAAAAAAATTCGACTGATTTCTCTGCGACATCCAGAAGAAATGAAACGTATTTTTATACCATAAAAAAGGAATTGGTATAGATAATAACAGTTAAAGGCCTCATTGTTCTATCAGCATGTAAAACTTTTATCGTCAGGTACCGCTGCAAGCTTCTCGCCATAGTATTGTCATTTTAAAGGACCGCGATTAGCAAACTTTAAAGCAATGAAACAACATTGAGTTTCACATAAAAACAGGTCGAAAATTTATTTGGGTCATCTTAGTTCCCAACTAAAATGACCTACTTTCGGTTTCATAAACATAAAAAAAATGGTAAAATACAAGTCCTATTCACTGTACAACTTTTTATATTGCATTACCAGGAAAGGGAAATTGTATTTTCGTGATCGATGTGTCGTCTTTTGAAAAAAGCGTTCTGCATACTTGGTAAATGGACCAATATATGCATGTCAGCCCATATTTTATCACAATCCGTGAATGTTGAAGCACTTTTTATAATGGTTTCACCACTTATAAGACTATGGGACTTAAAGGTTATAAATGATAATGTATTATCGATGTCTATAAATCATGTAATAAACAGGTACATGGCCGTATTTTTAATGAATAGCGTCACATTTATAGGTCAAAGGCAAAACGTGAAGATCGAGATCTGACACCGCAAAAGCGGCGTCTCATCAGGCTTTTCAAAATTTGCATAAGACAAATGTGTATTTCATCTCAACAAGAAATAGACAATGATATAAATAAAGTAAACGCCCATTAATTGACAACTGGACACACCCATTTGTTAAGGATATAATAGTCCATTTGGCATAGCCGGGTTAGTTCCTTTTTTATAAGCGGAGGTGTCAGTACAGTAATATACCAAGCCTTCAAACATACATATATCCCGCTGCTATTACTGAGACATATAAACACTTTTGCTTCAATTTATATGTGCATCATGCTGGGTAAGACATTGCCTCCACCATATAAGTAATACGAAAGACTTCGTGCAATTGATATAAGAGTTTATTACCTCCCCTGATACATGCCGAGAGAGAACATGTGAGAGAAACTATCTTTATATTATAACCCAGTGAAACTCGTATTATTACAGACCTATTCACCAACTCAACAAAGTATTGTCTGTTCCTTACCATGGCAGCAATATCTACATAATTTTACTGTTGTTTTCAGCTTAAATATATAGTAAGTAATACTATTCAGTTAACCCTATTGGTGGCCCTCAATACAAGGGAGAAAGCCATTACAATCCAAATACATAATTTGTTTTTGGAAAGTCAACGTTATATAGATACGCCGGGCATTAGCTCAGCGTAAACTATGAAAACCAAAATAGAAAACTGTGCATGTGATATTGTGAAATCCTGGAAGTGACATTTCCTTTCTGATGTTTTATCAGAATAGAAATTGAAACAAGAAAATTAGAACGGAATTCAAACAAACAAACAAACTTGTATAAACGACTTATTATATCGTTTCAACAACATATTTCAGACTAGAAATTGAGACAAGAAAATAAGAATGGAAATCAAAACAGCAAATACACGTATCTCGTGTAAACGCTTAATTATATCGTTTAAACGGCATATTTTTGAAAAGAAATTGAAACAAGAAAATTAGAAAGGAAACGAAAGCATGAAATAAACGACTTATTATATCGTTTGAAGAAAAGTAGAACGGAAATCAAAACAACAATTATCTCGTTTAAACGACTTATTTTATAGCTTAAACGACTTATTCCAGAACAGAAATTGAAGCAAGAAAATTAGAACGGAAACCAGAACAACAAATTTCTCGTTTAAACGACTTATTATATCGTTTGAACGACATATTTGTTGTTGAAACGTTCTAATCGGTCGTTTAAACGAGATATTCGCTGATCGTTTTCTGTTCTAATTTTATTGTTTCATTTTCTATTCTAATAAATATCAGAAAAGAAAAGTAGATAACATTTCATTTAAACAAAATTTTTGTTGTTTCAAATTGTTTTCTGTTTTTACTTGATTTAATTCCTTTCTGGTTTTCTTGTTTTAATTTCCATTCTGTTTTAAACGATACAGTAAGTCGTTTAAAGGAGATACATATGTTGTTTTGATTTCCGTTCTTTTCTTGCTGATAAATATCGGAATAAAAATGTCCCTTCCGGCGTTCCGTATGATATTACTTAGCTGGTGAGTGTACGTCAAAAAGAATCAGATCGTTAAAGTTTCAAGCGTAAAAGTGAATTTAGTGCAAAACCAATGCGGTAGTGAAACGTTTAAAATTATTCCTGTTCCTGTGCATACAATTATAATGTAAATACAAAACACTGCCACTTTCAAAAACACAAACTGATGTCAGTACGCTTTGAATCTGGAATATTATTGAAATCATGTGAAGACATATAACTGTATACTACAAACAGTCACGTTATTTGTATTGACGAATTCAAGTATTTTGTTTCAATTAATTTCAGCCGCAAGTGCAAACAAATGTTCATTGGCTTATACACTCGTACAAAGCAAGTCAGCTTGAAAATCCGCAAGACATCAACTGCATATAAAAAGCTCAGTAAAATTTCAAGAGAACGGTTGTCATTAGGCTTGAAACGCGTAGAAATATTGGGATATTGGGTTATTCGGATGGCTATTGTTATTTTTCTAAAGAGCACGTTTAAATTAGCTGGAGGCTCGTGACATGATATCGCATTTGATGTAGGAGCAACCCATCAGGGAATTAATCAGCAAACTGAAATTTGTATATATATATATATATATATATATATATATTCGTCTCTACTTTTAATTCTAATACATTTACCACAGCAAAATTCTGTTGAAAGGACTCAAACGAACAATTCCTCTGATCATAAAATGAACATAAGTTATGAGCAAGAAAACTATACTTGCATTCGGAAAAGGATAAACCTTTGCTGGTGACTCAAGACAGTGAAGTTGGAAGTCAGTTGCAAAAAAGAATAGTACGTTTTAGGTTTCGAGCGTACAAGTACCTTTCGAGGCAGGTGCTAAAGGGTAACTAAACTCTTAAAACTCTTTACTTTACAAAGATCTATGTAAAACTATTACTGATAAGCAAACAAATATTCGATACAAAAAGCTTAATTAAGGAATATGACAGTCACTGTATGCTAATTATTGCTAACCGATTCTACACTTCAGCTATCAAACATTCCTCGGTGCTGGCTGAAGACAATCTAAGCGCAATCAACATGCTGCACTTAATTAAATCAGGTAACCTCATTTCATTCAATTTAAGCCACAGGAGCAACCATATGTTCATTGCCCTACAAGATGAAGTAAAACAAGCCAACAAGACTGCATCTAAACAACCTATAATTAAATGCTTGAAAATTTCAATTTCCGGTGAACGGTTGACGACAGGCATGAAACGAAGAGTAAATGGGATTATTTCGGATAGCTGTTACTATTTTCATTTTCTATCAAACACGTTTTAATTAGCTGGATGCTGCTGATATGAGTTCTTATTAAAAGTAGGGACAATGCGTCATGAAATTAATTGGCAAACATATTTTTCATAGTTCGCCGCAAATAAGGCATTTTATGTCTCTCTTTTTTCGATATATTCTCTGTTTACATCCTACATCAAGTTCTTTTTATTACAATGTAGGTAAAGGTTAACATTTTCCATACCTAGTGGCCTTAGGGGCAATAAGGGTTAGAGCCAACTGTATCTGCTGCACAGTATGTGAGAGGCAGAGCCCTCTTTCCTTTAGCACAGTAGAGCCTTGCCACGATGACTTCGTTTATCAGTATATTAATTACAGTACAATTTGGTTACTTTCTTTTATCAGTTTAGAAGGTCAGATAATCGTGATAAAATAACTCGAGCATGACTATTTTTTCAACAGAGTGCACCTTTGGTGTGAATCTAATTTGCTGCCCTCTTTAATTATCGACAGGTGGATCAGACCTCAAACTTAATGACATCTCCGGTGTCAAAGCTTTTTTATTTTTATTTATTTATTTTATTTAATTCTTTTTTTTGGGGGGGGGGGGAAGGGGGGGGGGCGGCCGATGCATGGTGCTTTACTGTCTTTCGTTGGGGTTTAAAGTGGTGGGAAGAGGCCCTGTAGCTCAGTGGATCAAACGCTGGCCTGAAGATCCAAAGATTTGGTTACCACTGGCGTCGGAAATTATTTCAACTGTAAACGGGTCCGGTTCCACACAACTTTTCATTATTACCCCCAATTGTCCGGGTATGGTTGTAATTCTGTTGGAAAGGTCGTAAAAATGCAAGTCGTTTATCCATCTATGAACTGTTAGCTTTTTCTGCTCTAGAATTTAAGGTTTTATGTCTTCTTTAAGTCCTTTTATCATTTGACGTGGCTATTTCAATGGATAACATCGTGTCATAATGACTACACGTAACATCATTGAGAACGTGATTGTCAACGCTGCGTTTTCGTATTGAAATAATGTTCATTTTGAAGGCGTTGGAATCTCATTTAAAGGGTTAATGAATAAACAGACTCTTACTCTCGTGGTCATTACGGAAACTTATGAAACTCGCTGAAGGCTCGTTTCATAAATTTCATATGAAATGATCACCCGTGTAAGATCCTCTATATCTTCATTAAAATTTAATGTTATTCCACGCTTTATATGTTACTGTTACTGTGATAATGCACCGATGAGTAGAAAATATCGACTCAGACCGAACTAAATGTCATTTGAGCTGCGATACTAGAAACCAACAAAGTGATTATGCGCCCAGCGCACTCAAATCAGCCTGGGCATCCGTCAAGTCCGATCAGACTCTTTGCTAAGCGGAAAGGGTTGCTAAGGGTCTAAGCTACCTCCTGCGGACAGCAAAGACTCTCATCAGACTGGGCGGATAAACAATTGGCAAAAGATTGTTTACATCAGTGACCAATGTTGACCGCATGATTCTTGTTTTGCAAAACACGAAACGCAAGTCCAGTTTCTGCATTCAGCGGTGTCTTCATGCACATATTGTATACCTATAGTTGTCATGCTTTAGAAAACGGATATAGAGACTGAAATTTATCGAGATACTACATCTAAATGTTTGGCTGTCTTGTTTCAAAAGGATATCAATTCAGAACTTATTTATCTTCATTTTTCACTGCAGCTGGTGTTGTGCCTCGTGGCGTCCGTAAAACGTCTCCCTTTACATCACCATTAAGCAGATTATATACTTTTTGTCTATTGGGATCATAGAGTACATATAGAGTGATTTTGAAAATAAAGTTCAGCTTAATTTGTCGCTACGGAAGTGGCTTGTTTTGCACATTTCATTAAGGGTCATGAACAGACTACATTAAACTGAGTCTGCTGTTTTCGTGAAGTTGGTTTGTTCCTTGCTTCAAAAGGATCCTTATTCGAAATTTATATACTGAACGACGCTTATGTCACTGAATCCCAGTTCCCCGGAGCCTTTAATGTTTTTTTCAGGAGCATTGTGATATCAAAGAAGGTTTTTACTTTCACTCTTAACGTAGATTCTCAACAGTCTAATTGACTAGGTTTGTGATCAAAGTGCAACGGCAAACTTGAAAAAAATGCCAAACTTTTAAACGCAGAACGAACGTCATTTTACAATTTCAGTCGAGTGGAAAGTCGGTACATGCAGACATACAGTGCATATATTCAACATCAATGCAATGCTATACACTGTGTTTGGTGTTTTCTGTTCTAAAAGTCTAATGAAAGGGCAAGAAAAACAACAACACATTTTTGTGTTTGCAAGGTATATTGATAGCCCACCATTTTATTGCATTTATGTCATAAATCATTAGAAATGATAGGCACTGTTTACTTTTTTTTTGGTCTCATGTGTCTGTAGGTAATAATTATCTGATCATCCCAAACTATAAAGAATATATATTAGGTAAGTAATTTCGTTAACCCAATATCGATAATACTTTATAATATTCCATTCTCGAAAAATTGGACCATAATAGCCATCGTCCATCTGGAGAAAAGACTATCATAAGACACGAAGAACTGTTTGTATATCCCAAGAGAGATCAGAACGAAGCAACTTTAATCTTGTCTGACAATGTGTGTCTTATATGTCTTATCTTTAATGGGACTTTGATAATCGTCGTAACTCATGCTGACACTTATTTGATCAAGCTAATATGTTCTGTTTCCGAGCTAGGAATTTATCTATACTATACCCTATCAAAAAAGTCTACAAGATAGTCACAAAACATACAGGACGAAAACGTCTATAAGTTTTAGCCCATTTACTTCGAAGTACCTTTACTGAATTTAGTGTGAGACACGAGTTGTACTAGACTTTTTAGTGTAGTTACTCTTTAAATTTGCTGAACCCCTAACGTTTAAAAGACCAACGGTGACGGGATGCCTTTAATACTATTTCTTTAAGTAGTCAAAGGTACAGGTAAAAGTTTCCCAAAGCCTAGTGGCCGCAGGGGCAGGACACAGAATTTGAAAGGCGAAGGCCATCCCTCTTCTTTCGGTGCCCTACCCTTTTCTTACATGGAACATGTTTACGGCCACCACACGGCACAAAGCCTGCTGCTGCAGCGATTACGAATAAAATTTTTATACATGAGGTCCTTCACTTATAATTCACATACTTCAATAATTTAATAATATACGTCTAGCTCAATTTGAAGCAAGAAATACACGAAAACTCACACACACATACACACACGAAAATAGCAGACTGCATAACTGAGTCTGTTCATGACTAGTTCATAAAAGGAATCGGAGACATCGGTCAGTCATGCCCCCTCCCTCTAGCATGGTTTAAGCAGAACTCTCTTTTCTGAATGAGCCATAGATTAATTGAAAGAAAAATATGGCATAATAATAAGTTCACCAGGTCCAAAACTTCATCACAAATGATCGAATAATAATCCATATGAATAAGTCGGTATGATATGAATAATGTCTAAAAATTAAATCGATTCAATAAAAGATGTATGGGGGGGGGAGCTTTAGGGACAACATTTCGGACGGAATGACGACGGGATGAAATATGGACGGAAAAGCGCACACTCAGACGGACGATTTTCCTTTCTATAGACCGATTCTGCCTACATCGGGCGACAGATATTGAACAATTGTATTCCGATTACTACACCTAAAGTCTGGCTACATGGAAATTGATCGAAATGGTTCGGTGTTCTCTTCTAGCTACAGTGCCATACGGCCTATTTAAGGTCGCGAGCATGAAAGTGGAGAACGGTAACAGGAAAACGTTTAAGGACAAAGAAATTGACCTTTCTTTCAGTACATTTGGAATAATTCATGTGGAACTGACGCCATACATTGTTTACCTACGTAAGGGTATTATGACTGTTACTTAGTCCGCTATGCTAGATCTCGTTTCAACTATAATACTGAGGTGATCATCTCGTGCTGATAGAGGGAAGCTTCTGGGAACCTTCTCACCAATTTATCTTTTTACACTGTTAAAAAGGTCTATGGGAGACACCATGGCCTCGTTGATTTCTACAATGTAGCCATTTTTAACATATCTCCGGCCGAAGCATAGTAAAGCTTTTAAATACCGGACTTGCTTGTTATTCCATAAGAACTTTTTAAGTGTTTGCACATGCTCCGCCCTGCGACAGCCCTGTGACATCAAGTACTAGTAAGCAGCTTCCCTCTTTCAACAAAGTCTTGATATTTGAAACAGACGCTAGCATAGCGGAATAACTGAGAGACAAATAAACTCCGTATGCAGGTGCCGAAGGAATAGTGCTACTCAAAAATGGAGTGTCAACTATAAGGAAATTGCTGCCGTACCTCATGCCACACAGTCTAGCAGAAGGATCGATCGTCCAGCGTCCAAACAGAAAGTCACATAAGCCATATCCCTTTCACAACGTATATATCAGTATTACATAGAAGTGTATCCATACACATTTAGTATTGACTAATAAGGCAATATAGTAGTGTCTTCAGTAAGTGCAGAGTAAACAGCATTTAATCAACCAAAGTGAGGTTAAACACGAAAATGTAAGGTTCTGTTGGAGACAAACTGTCTGCATCATACAAAGCGAAGTTGATACAAGTCTGTTGGACATCCGTCGCTAATGATTCTTAGGTGTTTGCAATTTCTTCACGTCTAGTAATGATATCATCAATGTAAACACTTAAATAGTTCTCGGTCAGTGATGAGAAGTTAGAATGGCTGAAGCTATTGCAGTTACAGTTTAACTTAATTTGTAAGCTGAAGTCCTGATGAAATTTTACAAATTTCACCAGTATAAAACAAAAATAATATGTGTGGGGTTTATCATGGTCATATTTGAAATAGGCGATGCCTTTGACATCTGCTCAGACTTTCGTCTTGCAACTGCTCCGGCTAAATGTTGTAAACTGAGGTTAGTCTAAAAGGCAACCAGCTTAATGCATCGAACAAGAGAATAACCCGAATCATGAACCCGTAAATTCTCTGGTCCGCTGGTCCCGACTGCCTCTAACAAATAGATTTGGTGTTCATACCACGGCTATAAGTTTATCGATTTACCTACGGTGCAACGTAGTATAAGATATAGGAAACGACCACAAAGGTAACAACACTATAGAACTTGACAACGTGTGAACAAAGTACACATATTTTTATTAAAATTTCTGCAGGATAATGTGTCTGGCCTAGCCGAATCAAACCAAGCATATAACACTGGATAAGTCCTATCCCAAACCATCCGTATGTAGAGATTAGTTCATTCGATTGTTTCCAGTAGTTGTGCCACATTAAAACAGGGCATATAGATTCTTCATCATGAATCATAACTATGCATTTGCGAAGTTACTAAACTTTAAATTGGAATTATTGTAACAAAATACTAGCAAAAGCTAGGAATGCATCAGGGGCGCCCGTTTTTAATGAAACAGAAACATATTTCGGAATCATGACTTTTCTTTTATTTAGAAACCGTTTCAGCTAATATGAAAACTATTTCGAATGCAAATCATGCATCCATGCAATATGCCAAAAAATGCACAGAAAAAACCCCTTTTGTTTTTATTTTACGCAAATAAAAGAGAAGATATTTGAAAGGTGGTATTGGATTGTGCGACTCACCTTCAAACATTTTAAAGCTTATGCTTCACTTGTTTTGAAATCATGTTTCTGATGCACACCCCTAAATTTCAAAACCAGAAATTAGATTTCGAAAAATATTTCTGTTTCTGGTGAAAGCAACGCGTCCAAGACTACCGGTCAGTAATTGTAACTTTCTGATAAACTGTATGGGGTTTTGCCTCGATCTTGCTATCATTAGAAGCCTGTAAAAGTCCCATATTCGAAAAAAAAACCCAGCAAAGTCTGTAAAACCATTCAAAAGAGGGCGCTATCTTTGTCCCTATCAGCCCAAACTAAATTGTTTGAGAGGTCGTCGTACATGTTTTACCACCATTTTAAAAGTGAAATAAATTTCGTGACTTCCGATCTACTCCTTTGTGAACAAAGGCCTTCCATGTAGGGATCTATGTTTAAAAGAAAGAAATTAGTCCTAGAGGAGCAAATATTTATTACTCCTAGACGATCAAATGGTTCTTTAAACGTTGCCCTCATTTTGAAGGAAGCAAAAATTAATCTGATAGTCGCCTCCCCTGAAAGTGAAGTGTACCCATATGCCTTTAAGAAGGTATCAGCTCAGGTTCTCCATTACGGGTACAGCATTTGTTTTTCGTATTCAAACTTTTGTGTCCTTCTTGTGAACGTATTCTCTGCTCTTGAAGGAACTCTTTATGATTTTAATTTTACCTCACTGCAGCTGGTGTTGTGCCGTGTGACGGCCGTAAAACGTTTCCCCGTACATCATCCATAGTGTAGATTATATTTTATTTTCGTCCTTTGAGATCAGAGGATATATTCTGAGATATCTGAAATTTTAGATTGGTTTATAGTCATATTCTAAACCATTACTAAATATATCATTTGGGCCCTTTTTGATACTAATCAGTCTTTGAATCGACTGTCCAATTGAGATTCAGAAATTTACAGTATGCTTTACTCTTGTTTCGTCACCAGATATTGTCAGGGTCACTGAAGAGACTTTATTAGCCGAAACTACGTAGTCTGGCCCATGTTCCTTCTTGTGAACGTACATGTATTCTCTGCTCTTGAAGGAACTCTTTAAGATTTAATTTGAGATATAAAGACAACCTAAACTGGTAGAGAGCGTAAGGAATTTCCCTTAAACTACCCGATGTTGCTATCGGCCAATAAAATAAGGCTGTTGTTGTTTTACAGCCTTTATTATCGGTACCTTCGACGCCTGAATGTTGTGTATGCGTCCCCACCGGCTTTCATTTTCAAATGCTTCGCCCTCCTTGATCTTTTCTCGGTCTCCCACTGACATCTGTTGAATAAAGCAAATATAAAAAATAAAAAATAAGAAATGAAAGAAAGAAAAAAGAAAAGAAAAAAGGGAATAAGCCGATTAAATAATATGTTTGTTTGATTTTTTATGCAAAGAGATTATGCAACTTAGGCATGTCCGTGTTGTTGTTGTTTGAATTAACGTACTGATGTTCCCCAGGTAGCTAAGCGGAAGGTATCCATAGCTGAGTAGTCCGTCCATACGCGTATTAAATGTCGAAATGGCAATGTACTGCACTTAAAGGTAAACGTCGACTGAATAACGTGTTTGTTTCTTTTTATTTTTTATTACTATTGTTTTCTTCTATTTTTCTTTTTTCCGCAAACAGATTTTGCAACTCAGACATGTTGAATGTTGTTGTTTCAATTCTCATAACGATATTCCCAGGTTACTCAGCGGTAGTTATCCATAGTTGCGCACAGCTGACACCGTTGTCCGTCTACACGCGTGTTTAATATAAAAATGGCAACGTACTAACCTAAGTGCGACTTAGTACCACTAAATGCTGTAGTTAATGCGAAACTAAACTTAAATGTTGTATATTATGTTCAATAACTCTGGTTATTTTGGTTTTTTTACGTGCATACCGAAATATACAAGTAACATTTAAAATATATAATTGTTTTGTTACATTTTCATTCCACCTGTATTTATTTACAGTCAAACCTGTCTTAAGGGGTCACCCCATGGGACCCACAAAAAGTGGCTGCTTAATACAGGTGACCCCTTAATACAGGTTCATTTGCATTGTATTTTGGTCTAAGGGACCCTCAAAAAGTGGCTGCTTAAGACAGGTGATCCCTTAATACAGTGACCCCTTAAGACAGGTTCGACTGTATATCTACATATGGTTTTATTGGAGCCTAATCGGATTCTACTAAAGTGTTTGCAGGTCTAATATCATTCAGTGGCAATACAGGTCAATGCTGGACTATCGAAAATGTCCTGCTGAAATTATAAACCATGCATGTATTTATCTACCTGTTTTTCTCCTTTTTCCCTCTTTTTTTTGAAAGTGTAGGCTTATTTTGAGGAATAAAGCTTTACATATTCTCAATAATACGTCAAAGCGTCGGTCCCACAGACGTCGACGCCAACGCATGGCATTACAACAGTCTTTAGTAATAGTTTCAATTTAAATGTAACTTACTAATTTAGTGCGACAGACGCGCACTTCTGTACTTAATTTCTTCAGTTTCGCTAAACCCCAAAAGTTTGTAAGAAGACAGGAAATGAAGCTGTGTTAAAACTGACCGTTTAACTGAATAGGCCAATCAACTGATAATACATGAAATGCATATCTTTCTTTCTTTCTCTTTTGTTCCAAATATATAGATCAAACGTCAGGGCCCGGTGTTTTAAACTAACGACATCGTAAGTTAACGTTTCAATAAATTACAAACGTTAGTATCTCAATAATGTCAACATTTTTGTTGAAAAAATATAAAAAGCTATTATATTGCAAAAGCTTCTCACGCTTTTTCACCAAAAGTGTCAATGTATTTAGATATGAAGTGGTTAAACACTTAACGGTTTGACCCCTTATCGAGCTTGTTAGACTCGATGATTTGAACAACTTAGCTCGGATTTATTAACTAATCAAGGTAATAGGCTGTGCTCTGAATGCCATCGGATAGCTACTAAAATTTGGATCGACTATTCGTACTTTTAGTTTAGAAATTATGATGTACATATGGGAAATCAGACATAGTGATTTTGTCCGAGAGGAAACAAGGAGGAAGTCAAGACTGTACAACTGTTTCCCAGGGGCCGTATTCATAAAACGACTTAAGTGGTTGCTATGCTGTTGCTAAGGCTAAATTTCTTTGTAAGACTGTTCCTCCAGAGCAAATTTCATAGTTGTAGGGATTCTCCTTTATAGATATTTAGCCTTAGCAACCGCATAGCAACGACTTAAGTGGCTTTATGAATATGGCCCCAGGGGTGTTTGCAATATGTTAAAGTACTGTCCCTGAAAGTATCATCATTGCATTATAGGGCATTTATCAAACAGTTGCAAGGCAAGAAAATGGTTTTGTTCCATTTCTACCGAATGAAATTGTAAGAAACTGTGCGTATCTGATTCTATCAACCTATGAGCTTGCAATGAAATACATATTTTTTTTTAATATTTAACTCGTTTATTCGTCATTAAAACTTTTTTGGTTTCCTATTTGTCCCTGCTGTATTTCTTTGAATATTGGGGTTTCTTAAGGAACGTTTTATTATTATTACTACTAGTGATAGAATGGTTATTATTCTTATTAACTTATTTTGTTTTATTGTCCAAGTTTCTACTGATTTGAATTGTCTATCATTGTTTTGCTGATTTACGTCCACGGTAAACAGCTATGGTCATGTCGGGACGGTCAGTTACCCTTACCACATTAATCCTGGGCATGCTTAGACCTCATATGCAGGTAACCAGTACTAAGTTCTGCCAGTACCTGACAAATGTTCTACTTTAATTAGCGAAAGAAGAAACAAAAGTATGTTGCCGGACCGGGTAACGAACCCGAGACTTCTGGCTCTAGATTCAGACGCGCTACCGAATGCGCTACGCGGCCCGACTCTTATGATTTAAGACAACACAGGTAACCCTTATCGTTAGCCAAGTAGGGATGTATGGATTGCTGACTTGTGACTCTTACGTCCTTTTCAATAGAATTTCAGTCGTATTATTTCAGGACAATGGGAGTGTGCTAATGAAAGGCTGTGTGCAATAGAACCCCGGTTACGGTTGGCAATTATTCCTTCTCTTGCGGAAATTGAACCCGGGACCGCTAGACCAGCAAGACGGTGCTTAATCTGCTAAGAACACCGATGCCCCGCGTGGTATAGAAGAGAGAATTATCACTTCCCCTGCATTCCAAGGTCACCCAGTTCAGCTAGATATCACAAGACCGCATCCGGGGCGGAGTGTATAAAGCCTAAGCCCAACATTCGTCCGTCGATAAATGTCGCAAACTGTAAGCTGTGTGCATTAAACACTCAAAGCGTGTCCCAAACTTTGTTGGAAAATGATTTTAAACTGCGCGTCTTTTAGACAGTATTCTTGTCTTCTTTTTTCTAGCTATGACATTAGTGCTGGAAGTAGATATAGGCAAAATTTTACAATATACTCTCATGATTTACAGTATAGAAGAATTCTAAGAAGAAAAAAAGATATTACGTGTCGGAATAATCATTCCGTGTTCGGAATAACAGATCTTACACGTGTGCTTAACTTACGGTTATTTTCCATTTAAGCTGCTTTTTAAGGTCAACATTTCTTGTTTCTTATAAAAATAATATGTAAAATGACCATTCGTGTAAGATCCCCTCCGTATAATTTAGTTACCGTTCTAAACGTTAAAAAAGTTTGCTTGAGTGTCCAGGAATGGATACGTGTGCATAAGTCTGTTACGATTTTTTTTTTCTTTTTCATTTTTTTTATGGTAGAACGTGAGGCTAGACAGTGTTGCTTGTTTTCACGGAAAATGACACGCTTAACCATAATTGACAAGACTGCGTAGTTCCATTCACTATGTTGATGACAAAAACTTTTATTTGTATATCTAATTGACAAGCCAATTATTATTTTCTGTTTGTCTGGTTTGTGTCTGGTGTAGTGCAACAACTAACTAGATTTATTGCCAGTCTGACTATCAGACATAAGCTTGTTGCCTTTAAATCATGCGCAATGAATCGGATGCAAACGGACTTCGTACACGTGACATCAACCTTCATTACAACATTATTTTCGATTTTTGTTTATGCGTAAAAACTTAATTCAGAATAAAAATGGACATACATACATTTAAAGACTACAGATGAGCGAACACAAGAAACAACAGTACCAATTAACCACAACGAGAGCAACCCCTTAAAACGGTCAGCAATATAAAACATGATGTGGTGGGGACGGGAATTAAAGGCCTTTAGGATAGCTAGATTTATTTAAAGAGACGTCTCTAGAAGATAGAAGATTTTACGGGTAAACATATCAACCGATGTGTACGGTAGACAGACACCGCAAAACAGCCGGTGCACAGAGGCAGCAATCCGAAAATAACACCCAGACGGCTTGACGTTACATGTTCATCTCCGCAAAAGTTTGCGAACTCTGCAATAGGTTTGCCATCTTAACAATAGGTTTCCATTTCAACAAGAGGTTTGCCATCTCAACAATAGTTTTGCCATCTTAATAGGTTTCCATCTCAACAATAGGTTTCAAATCTCAACAATAGGTTTGAAATCTCCGCAAAAGGTTTGCCATCTCAACAATAGGTTTGCCATCTCCGCAAAAGATGTGCCATCTCCGCAAAAGGTTTGCCATCTCAACAATAGGTTTGCCATCTCCGCAATAGGTTTGCCTTCTCAACAATAGGTTTGCCATCTCTGCAAAAGGTTTGCCATCTCAACTATAGGCTTGCAATCTCAACAAAAGGTTTGCCATCTCAACAATAGGTTTGAATTCTCCGCAAAAGGTTTACCATCTCAACAATAGGTTTGCAATCTCAACAATATGTTTGCCATCTCCGCAAAAGGTTTGCCATCTCAACAATAGATTTGCAATCTCAACAATAGGTTTGCCATCTCTGCAAAAGGTTTGCCATCTCAACAATAGGTTTGCCATCTCAACAATAGGTTTGCCATCTCCGCAAAAGCTTTGCCATCTCAACAATAGGTTGGCAATCTCAACAATAGGTTTGCCATCTCAACAGTAGGTTTGCCATCTCCGCAAAAGGTTTGCCATCTCAACAATAGGTTTGCCATCTCCGCAATAGGTTTGACATCTCCGCAATAGGTTTGCCACGGCTGCCTTGACTTTAATGATAAAAGTAGGGAATGTGAAAGCCGAATCATTGTTAGGCAGTCAACGTACGCACGGCGAAGGATATTACAGGCAATATAGGAGACCGATTCTGGAACAACTCCATCGCCTGTTGCATTTCAGATGTGGTAATACTCTTTTGCTGATATAATTTAAGTAAATGAATTTAAAATCTGATACTTTTCTCACTTTTTATTGTCAAATAATTTACATTGTCATGACCGAAACGAGCATAAGTCAGCAATAAGTTGAAGTATCCTCGAAATACAATGAAATATGAAGTTGTAATAATACTTTATACAAATTTCCTCCTCTCAGTACCATGAGATATTAAGTTGTAAAATACATTCCACAAATTCCTTTCTCTCAGTACCATGAAATATAAAGTTGCATAGTATTTTCTCCAACAACCCTCCTCTCAGTATCTTGAGATATGAAGTTATATTTCCCTTCTCTCAGTTCCATGAAATATGAAGTATATGAAAATTTAAAGCGTAACTACACTTCAGGAACTGACTGAATCAGATTCCAAACCCAAACCCCAACATCAAAGGGAAAGATTGACAAAGACATCCCAACAAACAATAAATTACAAGTGATAAGCCGAGTCAGCAGCTCTTTCCCAAATAGGTGGCAAAGTGATCATAATAGTCCTACCAAGATAGGTAAAACATGCTTTGAAAATATTTCGGAAAGCTGATATGGCAAAAAATTTTCATGTATAAGCAAAAATATCGCTATCTGCAGCTGGTCTACTCAGAACAAATATTCTATTTAGTAGTAGGAATATCGTATTAATCCTAATAAACGCCCCCTGCTTCTTTTCCGAAAATAACGTTATATGAACGTAAATAATTCATGTTTGCTTCTCTAAGTGAGATAGAGCTTTGAAATGGGATCTACTCTTTCAGGAAAGATTTTCTTCTGGAGAAGCAAATTCTTTCCTTTAAGAGTTGACCCCCACCCCTCGTGCTGAGAAGGGAGGTAAAGTAGCAGAGTTGCGTACTCATTCTCCTTAATGCTGTTTATTACAGGTTTTTGGGCAGTGGCTGGTTTGCTACACTTTGGGCTCTAAATAAGCCCCCCCCCCCTTTCGTAAAATGCAACCCCCCTTGGGCGTTTAATAGGATTATTACTGGAGCTTCAAGTTCTGGTCATGTCATTTTATTAGCCAAATCTCTTCTTTTGGTGAAATCTTGAATGTGTAGGTCTTGCTTTTGTTGCTGTTATCTCAATGAAATTTATTTCAATCTATTCCTGAATTGGCCAGACAATGAAAACTTCTGCAAACGTTCGGAGTACCATTCTGTTTAACCTTTAAAACGACATTTCTATGCATACGGAGTCGTTTGTCTCATCAAGACTGTTCGTTCCTTTTGTTGCATTGTTGAATCAAAATGACACTTGCTTTTTATTTGTATTTAAAATGAGGAGCGATGTAATGAATTAAATTTCACAATTCTCGTAGATCCTGTGGCAGTATTCGTAGTACGTGACAATTTTGAATGTTGTGCCTGTCAAGAGCCCACGTAGGAGTTAAGCTGTTTTCGAATATTGGCTTGAATTCTATCACAGACCTCAATATGTAATGATTTTAATGATAACCATAGAATGGTATTGCTTTTTCAGTTTCTTTTAATATATATCTTTATTAACCTCGTACAATAACTATGCCGCGACATGACGAAACCAACAAAGTGGTTGCGGGCCCAGCCCAGACTCAGATCAGCCTGGGCATCCGCCCAGTCTGATCAGAGTCTTCGCTGTCCGCATGAATGTAGCTTAGACCCTTAGCTATCCTTTAAGTGCTTAGCAAAGCGTCTGATCAGACTCTGCAGATCCCTAGGCTGATCTGAGTCTTCGCTGGGCGCACTGCCACTTTGTAGGTTTTCTCTTGTCGCGGCTCAATTATTATGTATATTGACCTCTTAAAATTACTTCATTTGCAAGGTAATTCTAATGAAGTTCAGCCAATAAATAATATTTCATAACTTCTGACATGCAACTACATTCTAGCTTTTTTGCTTCTGTTGCGATTTTTGTCCACTGGAATGTGCTGTTTGGCAAATATCGTAATGATTTGAGTTCCGCCACGACAAAACCTAAGTGGTATGTGCACCCAGTGAATGGTCAGATCGGCATGGGCATCCGCCCAGTCTGAGCAGAGTCTTAGCTGTCGGAATGGAGAAGGCTTAGACCCTAATCTACCTTTTGAGCGCAAAGCAAAGACTCTGATCAGTTTGGGCGGACATTTCTGAGGGGAAAAAATGAATCAAATCTGATAGTCCTTAACAGATAATATACATGCCTTAAATTGAAGGTAGAAACATTCCTCAGACATCACTGGATAAACGCTAAATTCAATTATAAAATTTAAAATTATATAAGAAAAAAAGTATAAAATTTTATGTTGAATGCATTATGTTTAGACGGCTGAGTGTTCTTGTAAAAATGTTAACAGTATTGTATGCAACTCAAAACCCTAATGCCTTCAAATTAATAAGGGTTCCTGATTTTTAAGGAAAATCGCCATTTGATTTAATTTACTTTATTGAGGAGGAAACACTTATTTGCTAGAATTATAAGTAAATGTTTTCATTTTCTTTTTATTTAATGTTTTTGTTTTCTATTTTCTGTTTTATAGTTTTGTGCAGAATATAAGCCTTCAACTTATCTCGAGACTTCCTTGCTTGTTATTAAATACCGAAATGAAGTGAGCGCAAAGCAAAGACCCGAATGCAATTCAGCCATAATTTGCCTGATCAAAAATATATTGAAAGAAAAGCGAAATTCTTTGATATTTTTATAGATTTTTTTTTCACTTTCATGAGATTTTGTTGTCTAAAATACAGCAGCGCAGATCATTAATCAACACTGCCTAGCATCTCGGCTGCGTTTGTATTTTATTGTAATTCTCACAATTCATAATAATGGTGACAGTTCTCTTTCTTCATCAGGGGTACTGTATTTTTAACATATTGCACAGCCGTTAAGGGCCCTGTCTCACTGTCACGTTTTGAGGGCTAGGTTGTTCTGTGTTCCCCGTCTTACGTTTGGCAAAATGTAGTTAGGTGTTACTACGAGTCTATTACGTTTCTAATACGTTTGACTACGATTTACTTTGTATTACCCGGTTATCAAACGGCTTAGTGCCACGCGTTCAGAAGGGATGAGAACAGTTTACTTGCCTACAACAATTCCGTACGTTTACTAGGGACTATAAGCTTGTGTCCGTTATAACTGCCTAGTCAAAGTGAGGTTTAAGTAGGTATCGGACAACATACCAAATCGTAATAAAACCGGGAATAAACGCCACAAAACGTTCTAAGACCTGGGAAAAGCGTATATAATGCGTAGAAGTACGTAGAGGGCCTTCACGTATGGCTACGTGTTTGCACGTATTTGTGGCGCTTCATCTGCGTTCTTGAACGTTAAGACTACGTTTTTATACGTTTGTACTACGCATACAGTAAGTATTTCGAAAAAATACGTATACCTTGAATTTTTAATTCACAAGTAACTAGGCCACGTATGTAGCTGTATATATCGTTTTATAATACGTATTCACTAAGTTTTTATACGCATATTCCCGTTTTGGTACGTTTTGAATTCGTAGAAAAACCTAGTTCTCATTACCTGACAGTGCGACTGAGGATTAGGTGACCCATAGGCTATTCTTGTTACGTTTTAGTACGTAATCAATGCGTTTAGGCGACGTTTTAATACGTTTTGACCTCGTTTAACTACGTGTTGCTACGTCTTACTAGACATACGCCACGTATATCAAAATGCCTTTTTTTGAATTAAACATTCTAAATAAAACGTAATTAGGCTATGTATTTAGCTACATCTATATACGTACTCACTACGTTCTACAACGTATACGTAAATTAAACTGGAGCAACAAAATTCCGTATCCTAGTAGCTTAATCCATTTGCATTATAGTCTGAAAATGCCATAAAAATACAGTGCACAGTAACTGAGATATCGAGATAAACAAAAGGCATGGTAACGAAACGCGCCGCACGTCAGTAGCGTCGTCGACGCACCAGATGAAGATTCGATATTGTGTCATGCCCAAACTACCAAATTCTTTGTTCCAGCAATGCATTAATGTCTGTTCACCCATGTTTATCTCATCTTTTAATATCAACTGAACAGCCCCGCAGCTCAAGATTAAGAACGTATACAATATTCGAATTGCAGAACATCGATCTTCAGAACAAGAGTGTCGTAATGGTCTGGCATTGTGCATATAGGTCTTCCGGTTTTCAGTCTATCCTCTACAGACTCATCTGTCCCCGTATCGCGCTGATTGCACCTTTACACAAACCTCATGATAACTGTTATATCACCACATGTCCATCTAAACAGCTCTAGGGTCTCTAATGGTGATGTTCCAAATTTGAGGCAAAACTGCATATATATATCCGCTCTCGCGTTTGTCAGAAATCAACATTTCTACTCTCGACAGTAACAAGCATGAGCACTAGCTAGAGAACTTCAAACTGCAGTGACGATATTAAGATTTCAACAGTGAGCGGCCAAAATATATTTTGTCATCGTTACAAGTTTTCAAATGGTTTGGCGCGTTAGTTAGATTTTGATTCGTAATTGCCTTTGAACTTTATGTTCATGTAATTTACGTTATTCTAACGTGCGGTGCGATGGCATCGGTGGCATACTTTGAACGTCTATATATTTGGAACGTTAAATATATTCCAGCTTCGTATTGCTTCTGTAAATCAGAATTGAAATTACAATGCAGCTTGATATAACTTTTATGATAATGCTACGATGATTAAGCGCGCAATGGACACAGTGACATTACTTCTGGATCAACCCTTGTATATATGTTTAATTCAAAGGGTCGCTGACATGATTTTAGTTATTTGTTTGAAGTAATATCTGATCTTGATACATTGTTAACCGTAGTCAGATAACGCGTGCTGTTCTTTTTGTTCCAATAGATGGCTGGTTGACTTGCGATTTTACGCCAATTTAAACAATTTTCAGTCATTTCTGGACTATGGGTGGGTGGTAATGAAAGGATGTGTGCAATGTAACACCATGTTCAAATTTAAACATACCCGCCTGGGGGGGGGGAGGGGGGGGGAGACTGCTAGATAGTCAGGCCATCGCTTTACCGACTGAGCTATCGGGACTCCTTCGTTTTTGTTCTACGACTACAGTTAGCAATGACCCTTCTAAACAAATCAGCCGTTTCAGAAGAATGGTTTGCTGTAGATTCTTACGGCTTTGGTAGAGATCGAGTGCCTCTAAAAATATATGAACACCTTGAAATGCAACCGTTTGTGTCTGATACAATCGCAAATGCTCGGTTCTGTTCAAAATAATATTGAATATCTTAGTGATGCTTAGGTTTTTATTATAATACAATTGACAATTAACCTTACGCGAATGCGCTCCGCTTCAAATCTATTTAAGTATATTTACCAAAAGAAGCTTTTGTCACATAAGCACACGTGCATTTGTTTGTCCTAGGTCTTGATCAACGTTGACTGGCTAATGACTAGGTGGTGACAGGTCAATTGCCGTTTACAGGGAAACGCAACACAATGGTCTTCTATTTAAGAACCTTTGTAATATTTTCTGTACGTCACATTCAAGGTCATTGACAGCAACCTTGTGTTTCAAAGTTCAGTCACGTGGACACGAAGACGATTATGACAAGAACATACGTTATAGTTGCCACGTGATTACTATTTTGTAGTATTTTGCTGATCATGTATAAGGAGCTTACATAAAGAAAACTGCAATATGGTCAATTGCCGTTTATAGGGAAAAACAACACAATGGTCTACTATTTTTGAACTTTTGTGATATTTTCTGTGCATGACCCACTCAAGGCGACTGACAGCAACCTTGTGTTTCAAAGTTCAGTCACGTGGACACAAAGAAGATTATGACTAGAACATACGTTATAGTTGCTACGTGATTACTATTGTGTAATAACTTGCTGATCATGTATAAGGAGCTAACATTGAGATATAACTGCAATAATATGCTCTCAAAAAGTTAAGGGTGTATTTTACTCGCGAGTGAAAAATTACTGGCAAAACAAGTTAGGTCCCATACATAATTTTTTCGTACACACAATATCAGCATGTCATGAGTTACATGCAAAATGTTTTATAGCCAAACCTTAAAGCTGGAAATATACCTTAAGCTCTTGCATAGCATATGAGCATTTACTTCAAAAAGAAGTTGTTTCAATTTTCTTGACGATGTTCCCCAGGTGGCTCAGTGGAACTTATCAATACTTGCACACGGCTGGCACCGAGTCCGTCCATTTCGGAAAGATGTGTCATTCAGATACTTTATATATACTCGAAAAAATATCAAAGGGTCAAACTTTTATCCTGCGATTTCTGGAACATTTCAAACATTTGGTAAAATAAATTATTTCTACCTTCCATGTCATTCATTTTGCAAGTTTTATACACATGAAGAAACTATAGCTTTCATCTTGACCAAGTGCAGACTTCAATTTACACTTCCCTCAAAATCAACGTTGTCAGAAGTCCTATTCTATTCTATTCTATTCTATCCCATAACCTTACTAGGTCTTTGGGGCACCACAGATGACTTCAAAACAATCACGTTCCACCTTGTCCTGTCTTCAGCAGCCCTAGTTGAGCTGGCAAAATCCATTCCTGTCCACTCCTTGATATTGTCTTCCCACCTCTTCTTCTGTCTACCTCTTCTTCTTTTTCCTTTCACTGTGCCCTGAAGAATTGTCTATGCTAAACCAGAAGACCTTGAGACGTGGCCAAACCACCTTAGTTTCCGTTTCTTGACCAGCGTAAGGAGTTCATCATATTCTCCAATGGATGCTTGGAGCTTCCTGCGAACCTCCTCATTGGTTATATGGTCCTTGTACGAAATGTTCAGTAACCTTCGGTAGCATCTCATCTCAAAGGCCTGCGTTCTTTTCTCTAACTCTGCTGTCAAGGTCCATGATTCACCGGCATACAGAAATATGGAAATGACAAGGGAGCGCATAAGTTTCACCTTTGATCCAAGAGATATATTGTTATCTCTCCAAATTGGTTTCAGCTTAGTAGGAGCTGAAGTTGCTTTGTGCAATCCTTGAGAGAACCTCCTGTTTTGAGCCATCATCTGAGACAATTGCTCCAAGGTATTTGAAGCTGCTTACGGTACCCAGCTTCTGCCATTTTACCTTGATCTCCCTCTGGATGCCGTCAGCGCTGTTCGTCATCAGTTTGGTCTTCTTAGCACTGATCTCCATCTTATACCTTGTGCAGGTTTGGTCGAGACTTTCAACTAGAGCTTCCAGTTCCTGCTCTTCCTCAGCTAGAGCATCTATGTCATCGGCAAACCGCAGATTGGTAATGTTTCTGCCGCCTATGCTAGCTTTTCCTTCATGTTCTTCCAGAGCATCAGACATGATCTGTTCGAGAAAAATGTTGAAGAGGGTGGGTGACAAAAGACATCCTTGTCTTACTCCAACTGTTGTTCTGAACCATTCTCCTGTGCTGCCATTTATCAGGACTGCACTTGTAGCCTTGTCGTATAGCTGTTCAATGGTGCGAACTAGATTTGCACTGATGTTGTACTTCCGCATGGTGGCCCATAAGGCTGCATGCCATACCCTTTCAAAGGTTTTTTTTTAATCAATGAAGACATGGTACAGATTCTGCTGATGTTGGAGATACTTTTCAAACAGGATTCTAAGGTTGAAGATCTGTTCTGTGGTGCTCCTTCCTGCTTGGAACCCAGCCTGTTCCTCAGCGATTATCTCTTCGGCTTGTGGGTTAAGCCTGTTCAAGATAACTTTCAGCATGACTTTGCCTGAAAGACTGATGAGGCTGATGGTTCTGTTGTTCTGGCAAAGCTGTAGGTTGCCCTTTTTAGGGAGAGTAATAATCAGCGACTGGGTCCATGGGGTAAGCCATTCTCCTGTTCTCCAGATCCTGTTACAGCTACCTGTTAAAACATCAATCATGGTCTCCCCTCCAGCTTGAACAAGTTCTGCTGGTATATTACCAACTCCGGCAGATTTTCCCTTGATCAGTGCTGCTACTGCAATCTCAACTTCCTCACGAAGGTCTACTGCGTCAGAATTCCATAAGGAGCTAATTCACCAAAATTTTCGATTTTGCCAATTCCTGATTTTTTTTTTAAATTTCTGGATAGTCTTCAAATTTGATCAGATATAAGGTCAGCAAGCTGTAACAAGTTTAAAACTCATAGCAATTTTAGAAAGTTTGCCCGTCCAAACTGACACACTATCAATTCTCTTTGGGAATTCAAATAATTTTCATTTTATCGGTAGTTTGACTTAAAGCTTGGACTTGGTCAAGACAAAGGCTACAGGTTCAAGCGTCCTGTGTATAAACTATGCAAAATGAATAAAATGGAAGGTAGAAATGATTTATTTTATCAAATGTTTGAAATTTCCAGAAATCGGAGGGTTTGACCCTTTAATATTTTTTTCGAGTATACTTACCGACCACAGACATAATTTGCAGCCGTATCAGGTTTGTTTGTTTGTTTTTGCATTTTAAACGACATAAAATCACACCTTCTCTGAGGTCGCTGGATCTCAGCAGATATCTGCCTGACCTTTTAAATGACTGCACATGACAAGTAAATATATATCTGTTTTGCAAAAGACATTTCTATATCAAAATTTTAGATTCTAGATTTCTGATGTAGAAATATCAGAAAGTTACAGCAAATCAAATATAAATTTTATGTTTTAAGAGAAAAGGAAAATTTAGGTTGGGGTGTACATCTCTGAGCTAGTTTATTATTTATCAGTTATGTATTCGCAAGCGAAACATTGAAAGATTGTATACAGCTGAACTCACATCAGTTATTATGTAACTGCGTATTGTAGATATTACAAGTTTCCTTCATGGGTGTAAGTAACTGTTGTCGAATAAAATAAAAACTGAAGGGAGTCGCTGATCGGCATCACGAGGCTCGCGTGCCGCGTGAAACTGCTGTAAGCTAGATATCTTGGTTTATATTTTTGCAAGTGCTGCAAACAGTGACCCCAACGAATAAAGTGTTTTATCCATGCCACATACACATGTCAACTGTTTTTGTCTTGCAAATCTGTCGGTTGACAACGTTCTTGTTTAAATATAGAACTACTTATGCTTACTACTCAGCAATGAGGTGTTTCTGTTTAGTTTCTGATGTCATGGATGGACTGTGTCTTTTGCCTGTGGCCTTTCATTTGTGTCTCGTATATTATATTTTTGAAAAAAGAAAAGCCGAAAATTTTAACACACTGTTTTTTTGGTAATGTCATGTGAAGCCTAAACTGACTTTAGAACGTTTCATGAACCAGATAATTCACGCAGCACTTCTTAAAACTCGAGTATTGGAAATTCGGCAGCTCCTTTGATATGTAATACATTGTTACTACAAATATTGATAAAAATGTGAAACTTTGAAATATGAATAAAGAATAAATGGTTGCAAATCATCGTACTTAGTTTGTCCCGGCTTTGGTGCAATTTAACTGGTAAATTTTATTCACCAGTAAAATATATTTAAAATATTGAAAATGTAGTTATGTTTCTGATAATTATCATTAACTTTATTCTTACATGTCTGGTATATTTATAATAAGTTGTATTGTTTAAATTAAAATCTGTAACTGTGGTCAGATTTAAATGTTTTGTGAACCAGGGTTCTAGTACATAGCAAATTAAAGGAATTGAAATAGACATGTTACACGCAAATGAAAACAAGAAAGTGGAAAAATATAACGACAAAACAAAAACAAAACAAATAATTGCACCAAACACTGACAAACACTGCGTAGTTAACAAGATTATGTGACAAAAATTTATTTCAATTCCTTTCGAACTGCTCAATTATTTTACACGAGTTGATTAACTTCTGTGCACCAAGTGAGCAAACAACGCGAAAATAATTCGAAAATAATTGACTTGTGCACCAAGGTAATGTTCACTGTCATAGATCAGTATAAGCTGACATGTCTATGATAGTGGGCATAAGCGTGGCTTCTATTTTATTAAACTGAATTGTTAATCCAGCACGCAACAAATCAGAGTATTCCAAAATAACCCAACACAATCAGGAAAATTCTCTCAGAAATCATAATAATTATTTGCCGTAAAAATAAAAATATTTTCATTCAAATTATGAATGGATAATTTCAATAAATATAAAAACACTATTTGTTTACCTTTTTTATCAGCCTGGTTTTAAATTAGGTACCGAAATACAAACGACAGAGGAGAGGCTACCATTACACAACAAAAGACACTACAATAGGACGAGATGACCGACTTGTTTATATAACGCTAAATTAAAACCAAACACCCGAGAAGGACATTCTGATTGTACAAGGGGATTGGAATGCTAAGGTTGGAAAGGATGCACAGGCAGACTGGGAAAACGTTTGTGGACCCTACTGCAATAACGAGACAAGTGAGAGAGGTCTCAGACTTCTAGAGTTTGCAACCTGTAACAGCCTAGTACTGACAAACACCCTGGCCCTCACAAACCATCAAGAAGATGGACATGGAACAGCCCAGATGGGAAACACCACAATCAGATTGATTACATCTTGGTGAGGAAGCGCTTCCGATCAGGAGTCAACATCCATAGGACAAGGAGTTTTCCTGGAGCAGACATAGGAAGTGACCATGACCTGGTCATGATGACCTTCCGAGTTCGTCTGAAGAAGGCTAGAAAGCCAACCCTGCTAAGACTGAAGTTTGATCTTGAGAAGCTAAGGGACCCAGAGGTGGCATGCACTTTTCGAGCAACAATAGGTGGAAAATTTGCACCACCCATTGGTCTGAGGGATGATGACATTGACATAGATACCATGATTACCACCTACAATACAGTAGTGACTGATGCAGCCAGTGAGATACTTGGGAAGGAACGTCGCAGGAAAAAGCCCTGGGTCACCAGAGATGTTCTCAACCTCTGTGATGAGAGGAGAAATTTGAAGAAGAGGTATGAAGCAGGAGGAGCAGAAGAATGCAGGGAAGCTAACAAAAGGATTCAGAAGGCAGTGAAGAAAGCGAAGGAGGACTGGATAGCTAGTCAGTGCGAGGAGATCGAAACTTGCCTGAACAAAAACAACAGCAAGAAAGCATACCAGCTGGTGAAGGATCTAACTTCAGAGAAACAGGGTAGATCCACAACTATCCAGGACAAGTCTGGGAAATGCCTTACAGAAGAACAAGAGATTCTCAGCAGATGGACAGAATATTGCTCAGAATTATACAGCCATGAGACTGATGGTGACAATACGGTTCTGGACTGCAGTCAGCCCCCAGAAGAAGATTACCAACCGATCCTTCGTGAGGAAGTTGAGATTGCAGTAGCAGCACTGAAGAAGGGAAAATCTGCCGGAGTTGACAATATACCAGCAGAACTTGTTCAAGCTAGAGAGCTTGTTCTAAACTAATCTCCGATTTGATGGCCTCAGCCGAAGCTTAGATAAGCTTTCAAACACCGGACTTTCATTTTCACTGACTTTTTCCACAGATACATAGATATGGCGGGTGTATTATAATAGGCAGGTGATGCTTACTATCCCGCGGGCACCTGATCACACCTCTGTTTTGGGGTCCATGTCTGTGTATCTAAAATATTCCGGAATTGTCTATGTTTAAATGACCTACGAGTTCGGACTTATGATTTGGGTACCTTGACCACTATCATTCAAGCTAGAGGGGAGACCATGTTTGATGTTTTAACAGATATCTGTAACAGGATCTGGAGAACAGGAGAATGGCCTACCCCATGGACTCAGTCGCTGATTATTACTCTCCCTAAAAAGGGCAACCTACAGCTCTGCCAGATTAACAGCAGGGACTCGCAAGAATAGAATCGCCTTAGAATGGAAAATTGTAAGAAAAAAACGTTTAGGCCAATTTTACACACGAAGAAAACCACGTATGTCAATGCCTGAATCAGCGCCACGTATTGACAGAGAAAAGAGCAAAGTTTGGTTTGGATTGAACGTCCTTTTGAAACCGGAATTTTACTGAACATTTATCTTTCTCTCGGCGAGAGACTGAGGGAGAAAGAAAATGTAGATAGGCGTGACGACAGTTACTATATTCAAACACAATCCATTTCGCACCTGCTCCATGCACATCCGGCCTTTCCAGATTAGTGAAATCCATTGTAACTAAATGTTATCTTGCGTCTTACCAATAATCGAAATCATTTCTACACCGGATTAAATATGGTTTACGTTTGCTACCCTTTTTCCCACTCAGTGATTCTAGTTTTGAGTTGCCGTCAGCGTTGATTTTGAAACAGGTGTATAGTGTTTTGCAAACAAATACTTATACCTGCCCTCACCCCCACCCCGAGCCACACACACGTTCATTGACCAATCCTTCTAAATAAACAGAGGCGTGTTTTTAAAAGAACAGCTAAATAGTTTTGAGGCAGATTTGGTTTAGAATTCGTAGAGCAATCCCGCTATTTTATTTTATTTGAAGAAATACATCCTCAATATTTCTATTAACTTTTAAATTTCCCACAAAACATTATATTCTAGGCATGATAATGATTGCTATTAAAAGTACATTTATCTGCCAAATTTATGATTTGTGACAGATACTGAAAATAGGAAGAGGAGAATTTAAGAAAATACACAAAAGAGCGGCAATAGCGGACCGCCATTTCCGCCAAAATGAAGACTAGATACGCCCAGCAATCATTGTTAATCAGGTTAAAATTATATCATGAATAATTTTAAGCCCTTTCTTTAATCGACTTCAGACATTTATTGGCTGATAAGAACTCACGTGCACAGATTAGAGATTAATGCTAATGTAAAGTTATTTACTCAACCAATCATAAAATTCAAAACATGCTTGCAGAGACGCCTGTGGAAGTCAATGCATTTATGACGAGAAAATATTCGTGAATATTCAAGAAGGGTATGCATTGATATATCGTCTCTGCCTCCGTAACAAAGATGTTTTCGCTGAAGAAATTTTGAACAAATCTTAATTATGTTGCATACAACTAACTACTTTCATAAGTTTGTGATAATACGAGGGATTATACCTTTAAAATTGATAAAAAGTAAAATCTTTTTATCCTACATTTTCCAAGGAATAACACAGAGCAAGTATGCGTCGATCGTCAGGCCATGCTGCCTTAAAACCATTCCTGTACATGTATTTTGAAATTTATTGTTGAAAAATTCCATTGTTGTCATCATGATTACTTTTCATAAGATTTCTGTCAGCGGTTATACCTGCGTAAAAATGATTTTATCCCGCAGGTCATTCCAATGCTTAATTTCTTTTGCGGTTTCTCAGAGCTTTTTAGTGGGAATATTGCATACTTAGTTTTGCCTATCATGTTTCATTCTCGGACAAAGCTGCATTCTTTCATGTGCAGCTTCATTTCTACGTGACATCCTGCTTTGGTTTGATATTTTGGAGAAAACATATTGATGTGGACGGGAAAGTCGATTTTTTAATTTCACATCATATCGAACAATATTTGACAAAACAACATATTTCCCATGCTTTCGAAGATGACAAAACATACTCGCGCTTACTACAGTAAATGTAGGGACAACTTTCTCAATTACTGTGTAATTGTCACTAATATAATTGGTTCTGGTAATCTGTCAAATACTAATGACGAAATGAAAAACAATGTAGATCCAGATCAGACTTCTTATTAGGAGCAGTCTGACATGGGTCTATACTGTTTGCTCAGGCATATTTTACCCAGCATTTACGTTATTTACAATCAAGTTTGTATCAAACTGACAGGATCATAATACTTGTTTACTTTGGTGCCTGCTTTTTTCGCAATATGTCTGATGACAATTTAACTTGAAAATAATTGCCTCTTCTGTCATTTAGTAGCAGCAAACATAACCTTATCAAATGACATGTTCCGGTGCAGAACCTTACCGAAACAGCTCAGGGACAATTAGAAAGACATGTGCCTCTTCTGTCTACATCGTTGTTTCCTTCTTGGGACAACAGGCGCAGGTCTTCAGCAACTCTTGGTGTAAAAGGAAACTAAATAAAAGGGATTAAAATTACCAGTTGTACGCCGAATGGCCAAAAAAACAGAAAATTGAAACCTCTGACAATCGAAATCAGACAGTGGTGTCAAATTCTATATATCTATCCCTGTACAATTATCTAAAGAACCATCCGCGTGGCCAAGTTGTAAGCGCTCCCGATTTTGGATCACAGACACAACCAAGGCGTCCGTTCCACTGTTGGCAAAATTCTTTATGAAACTTAACAGTGCTTCATAGTCACAATAAGAATGGCGCAAATGCATTAAATGTTACCCTTTCCGTCCGTCCCTCGTCCATCGGTCAAGTCCGGGCCATTACAGCTAAATCGTGTGACACTAATTTATGAAACTTCGCAGATGTGTCGCAAACAAAGAGGCCAACTCTATATTTATTTTTGTTTTTGCATTAATAACCCTTTCTAGAAAAATGTCTCCAAATAAACTCTACAAGCCGTTTGAAATTCATCCCTGAAACTCAACGGATGAGTTTATCATTTCAAGGCGGTATGCCTTGCTTAAAGGAAAGCAACTCTCGCTTTTTAAAATTTAGGTATATATCCTTGCCGAAAATTCGTGTCTAGTCCATGACCGCTAAACCATACGGACCTTATGAAACTTCACAGAATCATTTATCATATTGCAATGACATATTGCGAACAAGAAATGCAATTCCTTGCACTTTTAAATTATGAATTAACTTCCCTTGCAAAAATAAATATTGCTTCAATTTAGTTTGCGACCATCTTTATTGTGTTACTGCAATGTCTCACGGACGGAGGTTCCTATGCTGACCTATCAACTACTTGTGTTTTATAGGCTGCATCGGAAGAGTGTGTGAGAATGCACGCATCTTAAGCTACTTTCTGCTTTAATTCGAAAACTTCTGATACGTTAGTTGTATGACTAGCATTGTGGGTACCTATTTACCTGTTTCTCAAGATCAAACTTTAGTCTTGGCTGGGTTGGCTTTCTAGCCTTCTTCAGACGAGCTCGGAAGGTCATCATCACCAGGTCATGGTCACTTCCTATGTCTGCTCCAGGAAAACTACTTGTCCTATGGATGTTGACTCCTAATCGGAAGCGCTTCCTCACCAAGATGTAATCAATCTGATTGTGGTGTTTCCCATCTGGACTGTGCCATGTCCATCTTCGTGATGGTTTGTGAGGGCCAAGGGTGTTTGTCAATACTAGGCTGTTACAGGTTGCAAACTCTAGAAGTCTGAGACCACTCTCATTTGTCTCGGCATTGCAGTAGGGTCCACAAGCGTTTTCCCAGTCTTCCGGTGCATCCTTTCCAACTTTAGCATTCCAAACCCTTGTACAACCAGAATGTCCTTCTTGGGTGTTTGGTCTATGATTTCCAGGAGCTGCTAGTAGAAGTGTTGTACCTCATTGTCATCATGCCCAGATGTTGGTGCATAAACCTGTATGATGATGACGTTGAAAGGCGCTGCTCTCAGGCGAATCGAAATCAGTCTGCTGGAGACTGGTCGGCATCCCAAGACAGTACTCACCATGTCCTTATGCACAAGAAATCCAACCCCATACTCATGTTTGTCCTCTTCTCCACTGAAATAAAAATTGTTTACATTTTCAACCATGATGTTACAAGGGCCGAGTTCAGCCTGACGGAGCCCATCCCTCTCCAGGCTATATATGTTGACCACAGCCGAAAACCACGATTATTGTCTGGCTCGCCTTGGTCACGAACACATGGCCGTTGACTCAAAGAGTTCTTCCGCCCTGGCCGTTGACTTCTTCTTGGAAGACTTCCGGCCAGTGATGTTGTGTTAACACCTCCCCTTGTTGACCCATTGGGTTGGGAGACTCATGGAGGTGGGAGCGTCTTACTTCCTCCTATCAAGTCGTTGACTTGTCCACTGCCTATGATATAAACAACCAGATTCAAAGAGCCAAAGTGGCGGGGTCATATCCCTACCTATCAGTGACACCCTTAATCTAGCTGTTTCACCAAGCTGAGCAGGGCTCGCTCGGGTCTAGCTGCTTACACTTGAGCACCGTTGACTTCTTCTTGGAAGACTTCGCCCAATGGTGCTGTGTTCACAGGTTTGTTAATAGGTTTTGTTTAGAGACCTAGCAATGAACTCCTAGGTGGACTGCCTGCCAAGGCTAAGAGCTCCACCTACCCCTTCTAGTTTTAATCAGAGACTAGTAACTCTTAGACAGGCCACCTTCCCAGGTTGATGAGCCCCATCTGCCCACATGCAGCAGGTAGTACTGGTTTACATGTTACCAGTAGCAGGTTTTGCCTGACCTGACTAAAGTTTGATCTTGAGAAGCTAAGGGACCCAGATGTGGCATGCACTTTTCAAGCAACAATAGGTGGGAAATTTGCACCACTCACTGGTCTGAGGGATGATGACATGGACATAGATACCATGATTACCACCTACAACACAGTAGTGACTGAGGCAGCCAGTGAGATACTTCGGAAGGAACGTCGCAGGAAAAAGCCCTGGGTCACGAGAGATGTTCTCAACCTCTGTGATAAGAGGAGAAGTTTGGAGAAGAAGAGGTATGAAGCAGGAGGAGCAGACGAATACAGGGAAGCAAACAAGAGCATTCAGAAGGCAGTGAAGAAAGCGAAGGAGGACTGGATAGCTAGTCAGTGCGAGGAGATTGAAACTTGCTTGAACAAAAACAACAGCAAGAAAGCATACCAGCTTGTGAAGGATCTAACTTCAGAGAAACAGGGTAGATCCACAACTATCCAGGTCAAGTCTGGGAAATGCCTTACAGAGGAACAAGAGATTCTCAGCAGATAGACAGAATATTGCTCAGAACTATACAACCATGAGACTTACGGTGACAATGCGGTTCTGGACTGCAATCAGCCCCCAGAAGAAGATCAACAACCGATCCTTCGTGAGGAAGTTGAGATTGCAGTAGCAGCACTAAAGAAGAAGAAATCTGCCGGAGTTGGCAATATACCAGCAGAACTTGTTCAAGCTGACGGGGAGACCATGATTGATGTTTTAACTGATATTTATAACAGGATCTAAAGAACAGGAGAATGGCCTACCCCATGGACTCAGTCGCCTATTATTACGCTCCCTAAAAAGGCAACCTACAGCTCTGCCAGAAGTACAGAACCATCAGCCTCATCAGTCATTCAAGCAAGGTCATGCTGAAGTCATCTTGAACAGGCTTAAACCACAAGCCGAGGAAGTAATCGCTGAGGAACAGGCTGGGTTCCGAGCAGGAAGGAGCACCACAGAACAAATCTTCAACCTTAGAATCCTGTGTGAAAAGTATCTCCAACATCAGCAGAATCTGTACCATGTCTTCATTGATTTCAAAAAAGCCTTTGAAAGGGTATGGCATGCAGCCTTATGGGCCACCATGCGGAAGTACAACATCAGTGCAAATCTAGTTCGCACCATTGAGCAGCTATACGACAAGGCTACAAGTGCAGTCCTGATAAATGGCAGCACAGGAGAATGGTTCAGAACAACAGTTGGAGTAAGACAAGGATGTCTTTTGTCACCCACCCTCTTCAACATTTTTCTCGAACGGATCATGTCTGATGCTCTGGAAGAACATGAAGGAAAGGCAGAAACATTACCAATCTGCGGTATGCCGATGACATAGATGCTCTAGCTGAGGAAGAGCAGGAACTGGAAGCTCTAGTTGAAAGTCTCGATCAAACCTGCACAAGGTATAAGATGGAGATCAGTGCTGAGAATATCAAACTGATGACGAACAGCGCAGACGGCATCAAGAGGGAGATAAAGGTAAAAGGACAGAAGCTGGGTACCGTAAGCAGCTTCAAATACCTTGGAGCAATTGTCTCAGATGATGGTTCAAAACAGGAGGTTCTCTCAAAGATTGCACAAAGCAACTTCAGCTCTTACTAAGCTGAAACCAATTTGGAGAGATAACAATATATCTCTTGGATCAAAGGTGAAACTTATGCACTCACTTGTCATTTCCATATTTCTGTATGCCGGTGAATCATGGACCTTGACAGCAGAGTTAGAGAAAAGAACGTAGGCCTTTGAGATGAGATGCTACCGAAGGTTACTGAACATTTCGTACAAGGACCATATAACCAATGAGGAGGTTCGCAGGAAGATCCAAGCAGCCATTGGAGAATATGATGAACTCCTTACGCTGGTCAAGAAACGGAAACTAAGGTGGTTTGGCCACGAGTTAAGGTCTTCTGGTTTATCAAAGACAATTCTTCAGGGCACAGTGAAAGGAAAAAGAAGAAGAGGTAGACAGAGGAAGAGGTGAGAAGACAATATCAAGGAGTGGACAGAGATGGATTTTGCCAGCTCAGCTAGGGCGACTGAAGACAGGACAAGGTGGAAAGGGATTGTTTTGAAGTCATCTGTGGTGCCCCAACGACCTAGTAAGGTTATGGGATAGAATAGATAGAATAGAATATTTACCTGTTCTTTTTCCCTTCTGCTGTGTTCCGTGCTTTAGAACCAGTTATTTTTCGATTTCCTTTCCTTGATTGGGCAGTGCTTATTTCTGACCCTACCTTCGACGAGTACATTTTCTATAAAGGTATAATACATTCATAATCTAATGCTCACTCGCGCAGAACAAAGCTCACCTTTACAAAAGGCATGGAATGATCGGAGTTCGCACAACATTCTTTTTTTTTCTTCTTTCAACCCAGCATATTAACATCGTCTAAACAATGTTGTTACGACGTCGAAGCGACATTGTGATGTCGGAACAACCTTGCATAGACGTCAATAAAGCGCCATAACGTTGCATCGACGTTCTTCCGACCTTTTCGATGCCGTGTGTCTTTACGAAATCTTTCATCATTTGTGATGACCGATAGCGTTTACTACGCATTTTTAATCCCATAATTATGCATACCAACTCACGCGCATGCTACTTTATCAAACTTTTATGTGGACTGCTCGGTTTTGAAATTGAATGTCAAGCATCTAACTGCCAAGCCCAGTCTTCCAATTGTAATTTTAGAAAACATGATTTTATTTTGAATGACTCATGATGATACAGTTGTGTACAGTTCCTCTGTGTCTGACTCGTGTGTCCGTAATTCAGGATGCCATTGTTCCGTTATGTCTACTGCGTTACCTTTCGCTCCTTTGATTCTTAGGGTGGTTTGTGTGTGTGTGTTTTGTGTTTTTTTCTCAATTTTGTATTCCTAGTATCTTCAGTGATATTTGTGCTGCAGTGTGTGAACTATTGCCTCTGTGCAGAAGAAACTGGTGAGGTTATTTGCTTCACACTTAAAAATCTAAAGAGTTATGTTACTGCTGACCGTTCCAATGCGGTTCGTCTGTTGTCGTTCAAATTTCTTAAAGACGGAGTTTCTGTGTCGACAATTATAACACGAGACATGAGGCTTTTAATTTCCTTCCGACTGTTTGTCTGGTAGACAGAGATTCGATCATCGTGGCATATAATGCACATTTTAAATACACAAGATCCCATGCACAATACAATAAGGAATGATTTGTTTGTAGAATCTTCGTTTGCACAAAATAGGCCGATACTGGATAAAAAAGCAAAGGAAATCGGAAAACTAAGCCTTCCAAACGCTGATCGACTGATACACTATGGTGCTTTATTATTACGCTTTCATGCCTTATTATTACAAGGTAATTATCGTATTTGGGTTATGTTTTCATGTAAATTTTAATATGAAAATGCACTCAGTAAAAACTGTATTCAATAGAAACCCTCATGTCCTTACAATATTTTACTTCTGTTAATATTGCAGGTAATATTTTTCAGGTTATTATTAAAACTGCTTTATTGTTGTATAATTATTTCCTAAATTGCAGTAAGGCTCTGTTATCGATAAATATTTAAAGCTGCTGTAGTTTATTGTAGATTCCAGTGCAGATTACAAAATGGCTGGTCGTTTTGAATAACAAAGTGCGATTTGAATCACTTAGAACAAAGAAACAGTTCTGTTAACGTTTTTGCTAAGGAACCAGTGCGGTGTTGCACATTTCATTGTAGGCAATTGACAGACTCAAATATTCCGAGGTTGCTATATAGCGGCACTTACATGGGTGTTCCTGTATTATTGAATTTATTAAACGAGTTGGGGAAAAGATAAGATGCGAGGTTTTGCAGAGCATCTTATCGGTTTTCCGATTTCCCAACGGTTTTAATAAATTCAGTAATACAGGCGCACGAATGCAAGATTCTATTTATCATATGGCACCAGGAGTGCATTTTAGCAGCAATTTTTGCACTAAGACGTCACGAGTTCGCCATTAGAAAAAGCGACGCTTTAATGGATGCCAACGCATAACGTTACGACGTAATTCGCATATTTAATCCACTAGTTGATAATCTTTTTTAATGCATGACTTGATACACCCTCATATGCGACGTCATATGATAAATTCATTATTTTTGCAGCCCTTGCCTCACAAGGATTTATATACTATGCACAATAAATATAGCAATTTTTTTGTATGTGTCAGATCCACCATATTAGGATTTTATTGTCAATTTACTGCGTAAAGATACAAAGGCCGATCATTCGAGATGGTCTGGCAGGTAAACGTTTCAAGATTGTTCAATTGTAGCGTTCGAACTACCGTGACGTCAGATTTTATGACCATTGTATCTGAAGGACATTTTTGATCATGCACAAAAGCCAAAACCATAATGAGGTGGCTGGTTTGTTGTTAAAATAAAGGAAAACGCTCTAAAACATTTGACTATGCTACGAGTATGAGGTTTACAAAATTCGAAAATTTGACGTTTTCCCTTGTTTTTACGTTATCGTCTTAAAAAGTTGTTTCTAATTGGTATTTCTTAAATCCCTTTCGAGTGTATTATTCTTTGGTATCTACCAATATGATAACGTAAACAATTCGGAAAGAAAATTCTTCCCGGTTACTGAGCATAAGTCAAAAGTCTCAGACTAACGTCATCGTTTTCTCACAGTCACGTTATACTTCAGTGAAGAAATTTCACAGTTAAATTAATCATGGTATGACCTTTAATTTTAGCCTATTGTTTTTCTCGTGTTTTTCTCCTGCATTGAACTGAAGCACCCGTGAATCATTGCACATTGGACGGAATTATAACGTTTTAACGTCAATTGCGCATGCTAAGATTCGTCCATTGTTAAGCTTAACCATATCTTTTACACATTCAATAGCTTTGACAAGAAAACTGGGCATGAAAATGATGAGAAAGACCGTACAAAAAATCACATGCTTGCCATGTTTATGTTGCTTTTCAATGGGTGCGAATTTCGGCTAATGACCCCTTCTGTGCTAATCGCTTTCCCCCAATATCGTTTTTAAAGATGGCTTCTGTAATCCCATGGTATCTTAAGCCCCAAATACGGTTCCCTTCAATGCAATTTAATTTCGCTCAATGTTGCACTTCAGTAATGAGAAAAATTGCAAAATATAAAAAAATTGCTAAATATATTTCGCATAGTATATTTCGGATATTGTTTGTAGGAACTAGGGCAGAACTTATATGTTCATGTGAATTCAATAAAACAAATGTAGTTCGTCTTTACGTGTCGTTATACCATGTTTATTCCTAAGGCAACGGAAATAAAGATTTTTCAGAGGGAAAAGAGAATTTCAATTTTCTGAGTGAATGCATCTTTTAGCCGTATTCGACAAGTAATAAGCATTATTACTGAACACGTCGAAGAGGAAAAGTGTATTTGTTTGTCAAACGATATAAACTCATTACTATTTTAGTTTTGCCCGATTTTGTGCAATATGTCAGGTAACAACATAACTGGAAAGTAATTGGCTTGTCTGCCAATCAAACGAAGCAGATATTTTTCTGATGGTTTTAAGCATATACACCACATAATATGAGCCGCGACACGACAAAACGAACAAAGTGGCATGTGCACCAAGCGAAATCTCAGATCAGCCTGGGCATTCTCCCAGTATGATCATAGTCTCTACTATACGTTTAAAAGGTAGCTAAGGGTCGCATCTAGCTTCATGCAGACAGCTAAGACTCTAGTCAGACCGGGCGAATGCCCAGGCTGAATTTAGTCTTTGCTGGGCGCACATGCCACTGTGTTGGTTTTGTCGTGTCGGGGCTCAATCATAGTCAGTAACTGAGCGGAAAATAACTTCAAGAAAATAGTCATTTTAAGCAGGTCGTCAGCCGCAAGTTAAAATGAGACATTTCCTTAAAACTTTTATTTCTGTCTCTAAAATGATATAAGAAAGACTTGTTTTTATTCTTCGAACACACGAAATATACAACGGAGGTCGATAACCGAAAGAAGTGCGTTCATATTGGCGAATTTAGAAACTCATACGCAAACGGAACACGTTTTATCGGAAGTGCATTGGAATAAGAGTTAACCTGACAGTGCGTGAATCAGTTTAAATCCCAGTTGCCCGTTAATGGGGTTCCATTGCACATAACCTTTCATTATTACAATGCCATCGTCCTATTATGATTGAAATACCCCTGAAAAGGACGTAAAATCGCAAGTCATCCATCCATCTATCTCTAGTAGTCATGCTACTGACCGTTCCGGTTCTTTTGTTGCAGTTCAGAAGAGTTATTAAACATACAATTGACTCTCAATATCTCAAACACTGTTATCTCAAAGTACCCTCTTGTATCAAAGAATATAGTTTAAGCACATTTCCGCTTTTATTTGACTCTTGTTATCTCAAATTACTGGTATCTAAAAGTAAATTAGAAAATTTACTTTGAGATATTAGAAGTTTGAGATGACCATAGATCATGACATTTTGAGCTTTGGTATTATTCAGAAATGATTGTGACCTTTAAAGGGTACCTTTATCAATATGTTTTAAATATAAATGTGAGTTGATATTTAAGCGTCTCTTACCTGACAGCTACAGCTGCTCTGCAACGCGGATTTTGTCAGTAAGTTTGGCTCTATGCTGGGATATTGCTCTTCCAAACATTCATCACAGTTTTTCTAAATTTTGAAGGTTTAGCGGTTTTGAAGCAGTAGAGAACAGAAATCCATATATGTCGCACTAATTAACGGTAGTATATATACATGAATATTTCCGCTATTATGGATCTTTGACAGTTGTATGTAATATATCTTTGCAGTTAAAATAGGAAGCCATGAATAGGGTTTCCTGATATGCAAGCGGTGTGTGCCATGTTATCAGTAATATAATATTCACCAATTCATACATGTTTGAAAATTTGTCCCACAATAGTTTACTTTGATTATGTCCCTGCTTGCAAATAATAATCTTCAAGCACAATTTATCCCTGTTGTATGAGCGTTTTAAATGCTTCATGTTCAATTGTAACATTATGCACTTTAGACTACAGTCAACTCTCAATATCTCAAAGTCAAATTTCAGTCCTAACTACTGATATCTCAAAGTAAATTTTCTGGTACCAGAAAAAATTACTTTGAATTTTCTGGTACCAGAAAATTTACTTTGAGATATCAGTAGTTTGAGATAACAGGAGTTGAAATGTAAATAAAGATTGGGAAACATTTCTTTTATACACGAATATATTTTGAGATACCAATGTTCGAGATATCGGGAGTGGACTGTTTTTCTGTCTAGAGACCCATAAAAGGGTCAGAGTGAAGAACTTCTACCCCATCGATGGATATCAAACGCAAATAATTTGATAATTGATCTGTAGTTGTTCTAATTACTTTGTACGACGTCTTCTTAACTCTTTTGCCCGCTCTGTTCGCTTTTATATATTGGAGACACTTTTACTGTATTGGAAACAGTACAGTTCGGATTCAAACATATTGAAGAAAAGAAAGAGAAGCAAAAGAAATAAACTAATTCGGAGTTCCAATGGTAAATCATTTAGTTCTATAAACTGAATTCACATCATCAGTATACTTCCTAGTCTCGATGTTTGATTTGAAGGAATATATTGGTTGACAAGTTAACTCGAAAATAATTGGCTTGTCTGGAGACATTAAGTTGATTTTCTATCAAATAAAATAGTATTTTGTTTTTATGTGCGTATTGGGTTTGATCGTAACATATTGCTTAAGAAAAAGCAATTACTCGAGGTAAACCTTCTGACCCATGTTCCTTCTTCTGAATATATTCTCTGCTCTTGAAAGAACTCTATAAGATTTTAATTTTACCTCACTGCAGCTGGTGTTGTGCCGTGTGGCGCCGTAAAACGTCTCCCCGTACATCATCCATAGTGCAGACTATATTTTCTTTCGTCCTTTGAGATCAGAGGATATATTCTGAGAAATCTGAAATTTTAGATTTGTTTATACTCATCTTCTAAACCATTGTTTTATAGGCCTATATATTATTTGGACCCTTTTTGATACTAATCAGTCTTTGAATCGACTGTCCAATTAAGATTAAAAATGACAGTATGCTTTTCTCTGGTTTCGTCACCAGATATTGTCAGGGTCACTGAAGAGGCTTTATTAGCCGAAACTGCGTAGTCTGACCCATGTTCTTTCTTCTGAATATAGTCTTTGCTCTTGAAGGAACTCTTCAAGAATGTTAATTACTGTTAGCAATAAAAATGTACAATTGTACTTTTATATGCATTTCGTACAAACTCACGAATAATGCATTATCTGGAGCTTTGTGTAAAACAAGTCGAGAGTAACATCTGGCCTAAACAAGTTAACAAAATAAGAGGCCAATGAGGCCCTGAATCGCTCATCTGAGTAAAAAGATTAATCATGGTCAAACTAGGATCATCATTTGACCAAACCTAGTATTTTAAACTGTCAAATATAAGAGATATTGGCTAAAGCTCAAAAAATGACCTTAACCTCTCTTGCTAAAATGTTCAAGTACTCATTTATTTGACTGTATATATTAACTTCTGCACCAAATTTTCTACAAGTTCCACTGACTCTAATATTTAACAATTCTTCCATATAGAAGCACCATAAAGCAAATTTGACCTTGCCAAAATTGTCAAAGTTCCTCAGCCCCTGGATCGCTCTCCGTGAAATTTGGTTATAATTTGCCTCGTGGCTTTGAAGAAAATGTTTGAAATTGTCAAAATATGAGAGTCTTGGGTCACAGGTCAAAGAATGACCTTGACTATTGTACTCACTAATCCTCGTGTCTGTATTAAGATGACTGTATATACCAGATTTTATGCCTAAATCTTTAAAAAAAATCCAAGAAATCTTTTGTTCTAGCATTTTCCCATATTTGACTATGCCGTTGAAAATAGTCATGGTCAATCCAAGGTCATTATTTGATTAATCTTCATTGAGTACCCACTGCTACATACCCAGTTTCAAGGCCATATGACAACTGGTTCTGGAGAAAAAGATTTTTAAAGGTTTTTAACCTATATGGGCATGGCTGCCTTGTTGACCATGTGACCCAGACCATTTGAAGAAATTTTGGTTTCCTCAACCCCTGGAGGCTCTGTATGATATTTGGTTACAATTGGCCCAGTGGCTTTTGAGGAGAGGTTTTAAACTGTCCAATTAAGAGAATCAGTGTCAAAGGTCAAAGAATGACCTTGACCGCTTGTACTCATAAAGCTTCATGTACTTATTACGATGACTGTTTATACCAATATTTAGGCCTAAATCTTCAAAACATTCTATGGAAACTTATGTTCTAGCATTTTCCCATAATTGACTTTGCCGCAGAAAAGGATCAAGGTCAACCCAAGTCATTATCTGAACAATCTTACCCGATTCTACATACCAAGTTTCAATATGTTCTGGAGAAGATAGTGTTTTACCAGATATGGGCATAGCGGCCATATTGCTCGTGTGACCCAGACCATTTTCATAAATTTTCATTCCCTCAACCCCTGACAGTTTTATATGAAATTTGGTTGACCCCGTGTCTTTTGAGGGGATTGTCAGAAATTGTCTAGATCTGAGAGATATGGTTGACCTCGACCTCTTGAAGTCATAAATATTGAAGTTCATATACTTATTAAGATGACTGTATTTGCCAACTTTTAAGCCAAAATCTTCAACAGTTTCCAAGAAATCTATGTTCTAGATTGTTCCCATATTTAAGCACCAAAGACCAAATTTGACCTTATCGTAAACTAGATGAAGGTCAACCCAAAGCCATAAATTGAACTTATTGGTAGTACCTACGTACCCGATGCTACCAACCAAGTTTCAAGGGCATCGGCTTATTGGCTCTGGAGACGAAGATTTTTTAAGGTTTTTACCATCTATGAGCATGGCGGCCATGTTGGTCATGTAACCAATCCATTTAAACAACTTTTCGTTCCCCTAAGCCCAGGAGGCTACATATGAAATTTGGTTTTAATCGGGCCAGTGGTTTTAGAGGAGAAGGCGTTTTAAAGTGTGGACGGACGACGGACGACGCACAACGGAGTCTGCCTATCCTATCAGCTCCCTCGGAGCCTTCGGCTCAGATGAGCTAAAAAAATAATTGCAAGGGTCACTCGTCGGTATTCAGAGGTAAACTGACCGATGCTGTAAAAGCGATTCTGGGGTATGAAGAGTTTTCTAAAAACAAACAGCATTTGATTTTCAATCGTAAAAAGCCAAAATGCACAGTACATGTTTTTATAAACTTTCGAAAAGAAGGCTATGCCTATAACGACAGTTTTTTTTTCTTCCCTTTATGCCCGGAATTGCATACACTGTCGTCATTTAGCCGTCTTCTTTTCATCATCTTTTTTACAACCAGTTTTGGCCTGCCAACGCAAGTACATCGCCCGCTTTTATACTGCAAATGTACTTGAAATGCGTTTAAAGCACTAGGGCTGGATAAGGGGTTCAAGATAAGGTTTTTGCTTACACCGGTTATTAGTGAGGAAGTATTTGTCAGGTATAATAAAAAATATCGTGGGCCGGGTGAAACAGCGGAAATACTTGCCTGCTACAATAATTTTACGATCGTACGAGGCGTACTCATATTTTACAAAAACATGTAAAGGTTGTATCTTAGTGATACTTTTCTCATGCTAAGCTTGCAGTTTTTGTCCCAGGCAGTTTATTTTATAACTATAACTAATTTGCACTGCAACGAAACGAAAACGTGCACAAAGACAGGAACTGAGTCCGCTTTTCATTTATTTTCATTTACGGGCAATCGGACTGAAATACATGACTCTAAAACTCTCTTCCTCCTCCTCCATCATTTTTACCAATATTTGAACATAAGGAAATATTAAAAAGTTCGCACCTTAGTGTTATGCTTTTGACATATGCCTGAAGGGAATATTAAGTATTTTCACCCTTGTCAGATGCAGTAAAGGAAATAGACAACTTGCCGCCCCCGAGTATTGGACTTCATAAACAAATCAGTTTTTGTGTGTTCCAGTGTAAGCACTGATAATATTTTAAACCAAGTTTGTGTAAGTTCGACAAGACTGAAATGAATCTGGCAGTCTGTCTCATTCAAATTCACCGATATGGTAAGGACCCGAGGTTATAAAACTTGAGTACATTTTCAAACTCAAAATAAAGCACACTGATTGGTTGCTTCCGAGCACATGCTCGGAAGCATCCAATCAGTGTGCTTTATTTTGAGTTTGAGATTATTCTCAAGTTTTATAACCTCAAACCAAGGGTTGTGCCAGCTGCAGCCATAATTAAAGTAAGGCTATTGTGGCACAGAATGATGCTCAATTCAGACATAGCGATGAGTGCCTCTTTGCAAAATGAAGTGAATTTTGCAATTACAACAATAACAATGTATTTTTACACATTGAACTGTTATGTTTCACTGTATTAAAGTGCATGCCACCGGGTATAAAGAGGTTGACTGCACTTTTTGATACATTTTTATTCATCTTGGTAGTGGTTGTCATGTCTTCAATATCCGGAACACCTCTGATTAGTATTCCCGGAGAAAAAACTTTGGATTTAGATATACTGGTACGAGAAAACAAACAGAGTGTTTGTGCGCCTAGCCCAGACTCAGGTCAGCCTGGGCATCCACCCAGTCTGATCAGAATCTTCGCTGTCCGCATGGAGGTACCTTAGACCTTTAGCTACCCTTTCAGCACTTTATAAAGAGTCTGATACAATTGGGCGGCTACCAAGGCTGATCTGAGTCTTCGTTGGGCGCACAGCCACACTGTAGGTTTTGTCGTATTGCGGCTTGAATAGCAGCCGAGGGCAGCACAAAATTCTCTCTGATGTTCAAACACTCGCACTTTATGTTAGTATCCAGTTTACTGTGCAATTACTCCGTTTGAACACTGAAGAAACTAGAAATGTTTTTCAGAGAAAAACTTATGTCCCCCCCCCACCACACACACCAGCCCATTTCCCATTCCCTCTAATGAAGAAAAGCCTGTACAAGTAAAATATCTAGGCAAGTTTGGAGAAAATCCATTCACTGTTTCTAAAGATATCCTATAGAAATGACTATGTCCTTTAAAAATGGATCAAGGTCAGCAAATACTAAACATGTCTTAAACGTGTCACAACCATATATTGTTGTCAAGGTTACCAAGGTCTGAACAGCTCTTAAGCTAGTCCAAGTGATGTATCCATGCAAGTTTGGTGAAATTCCATCCATTGGTTCATGAGATATTATGGGTACAAGAAGTTGCCACCTAATCCTCCAGTGAGCTTGAAGATGAGGTCAAAGTCACCAAAACCTAACCAGGTCTTAGGCTAGTCCCGGTGATGTATACAAACAAGTTTGGTGAAATTCCATCTATTGGTTCAAGAGATATTGTGGTAATATAAAATTGTCATCTCAGTCCTCCTGTGACCTTGAAAATTGAGGTCAAGGTCGCTCAAATCTAACCAGCTCTTAAACTTGTCCAAATAATGTATCAATGCCAGTTTGGTGAAATTCCATTCATTGGTTCAGGAGATATTATGGGTACAAGAAATCGTCATCTAAGTCCTCCACTGACCTTGAAAATAAGGTCAAAGTCACCAAAACCTAACCAGGTCTTAGGCTAGTCCCGGTGATGTATACAAACAAGTTTGGTGAAATTCCATACATTGGTTCAAGAGATATTGTGGTAATATAAAATTGTCATCTCAGTCCTCCTGTGACCTTGAAAATTGAGGTCATGGTCGCTCAAATCTAACCACCTCTTCAACTTGTCCGAATAATGTATCCATGCAAGTTTGGTGAACTTCCATTTATTGGTTCAAGAGATATCGCGCAAACAAGAAATTGTCATCTAAGTCCTCCAGTGACCTTGAAAATGAGGTCAAGATCGCCCAAATCTAACAACTCTTAAACTTGCCCAAATGATGTATCCATGCAAATTTGGTGAAATTCCATACATTGGTTCAGAAGATATTATGGGTACAAGAACTTGCCATCTAAGTCCTCCAGTGACCTTGACAATGAGGTCAATGTCGCCAAAATCAAATCAGCTCTTAAACTTGTCCTTGTGATGTATCCATGCAAGTTTGGTGAAATTCCATCTATTAGTTCAAGAGATATCTCGCATACAAGAAATTGTCATCTAAGTCCTCCAGTGACCTTAAAAATGAGGTCAATGTCATCAAAATCTAAGCAGCTCTTAAGTTTGTCCCAATGTTGTATCCATGCAAGTTTGGTGAAATTCCAAGTTTGTTGGAATTCCATCCATTGGTTCAAGTGATATCGCGCATACAAAAAACTGTCACGCCGACGCTGACGCCGACGCCAACGGGATCCGTACTGAAAACAATATGTTCCCCCTCATCACTTTGAGGGGGGGGGGGGGACAAAATTGCTTTGTATTCATGCTATTCTGACCGATGACCTTCGACGATTTTGTCATGTTGCACATCATCGCCAGTTGCCAATAAGTTCCTGCAATGAATTGTGACTGGTCTAATAATGTAAACAGGGATTGTTTTACAAACAACATAGCAGATCACGGAAATGCGAGCATGGCATGTTTTATCCAGTAAAACAAAAGAGTTTCCTAAAACGAGTTGAGACTAATATAATGATGTAACTATGGATTGTTTTGCCAACATTATAGCGGCTCGAGTGAAATGGCGAGCGGACATAACATATTTTTTCCGGTGAAACAAAAGAATGATGACGGTATGTTGAAATGTTAAATTGTAAACACCCAAAGTACACAATAAGAACCTACCACGAATAGTTTCGTGACATTTCGAATGGGCAAGTTTTATTGATACATAATTCCTACGGCACTAGCACATGATATATGCTGATATTGAAGTCCGCTACATTGGCGTTGATTTCGTATCCCGTAAAGAGGTAGTTGAATTACCGCCTGTTTGGGAAAGAGCTGTCCACTGTCCTACAACGTAGTCTAAGGAAATAGAAATGGTGGTAGTTTGATCTGCCCCGTAACTTACTACTTAGTTGAGCACTAGTAAATAGGCATATGTTTTGAATCAGAGAAGTTACTTCCCTGGACGACAAACTGTCTGCCTATATTTGGATAAAGTCGCTCTTAGAAGAGTCCCTTCTGCAATATGATCTTCATTTGGAAGGGAGAAACAAAAACAACAACAACAAGGAAAAAAATCAAATTGTAAATGAGGAACCACTCATGCCACCCTTCTACCAGGTCCTGTTCTTTCAGAACTATTTTGAAAATAAGCATCTTTGATCTCGATAAGCCTGATTATTTGAGCCGCGATTCGAGAAAAACAACAGCAACACACTCAGATTAGCCTGGGCATCCGCCCAGTAAGATCAGACTCTTCGTTTAGCGCTTAAAGGATAGCTGAGGGCTAAGCTTCCTCCATCCGGACAGTGAAAACTGATCAGACTGGGCGGAAGCCCAAGCTAATCTGAGTCTGCGCTGCGCGCACAACTTCTTTGTATGTTTTGTCGTGTCGCGGCTTATTTTAAGAACGTAAACACTTCAATCATTAAACAATCAGTGATGAGAAATTAATCAGACGACCAGAGCCACTGCAATAACAACATTAGTCTCAATAATGACAGGACATCTACACTTAATTGATTGTCTTTCTTTCGCACAAAATATCCACAGTTTAGGATACCGTTGTGTCTTCGTAAAGGTTAGAGCACTAACATCAAATTTTATAGTGGCGTTATTACATTATTTTCATCCTTGGAACACTATGTTTAACACAGATGAAATGTTCGAAAGCTGAAACACAAAACATGCCTAAAGCTACCAACACAGAAGCAACGACAATTAAAGCGGACCTAATACCACGACGAATTAAAGAGGAAGCGTCACAAAATCCTGAAGTGTGTGACATATATAAACTACTGTATATCACTGACCACAACAAAACTGACAAAAACTCTCAAAATGATTTCGAGTATTTGAACTGTGCTGGACCGGCATCATTGCAGTCAATGATATTACATGACTCTGCCATCTTTTCAATTATAGGAGTTTGATCTCACCCCCACCACCACTGCACCCCCCCCCCCCCCCCCCCCCCCACGATGACCCGATGAAGTCAGTTCCTTATCAAAAAGTATTTTCTATTCTGATAGAGCTTAGTCGTCCACGGAGTCTTCATTTGTCACATCAGCCGCCTATGGAATTGGCCGTTACCATGCAACCAACAGTGAGGCCTCTATAGACCCGGTGTAACAATAAGGATGATCCGAATATCACATGACAAAACTGCCATATTGTTGGAGGACACATGACTTGGCTCTTTGGTTGACTTCCTAGACGACTAAGGTCTACCAAATTAGAATATACATGATGTACTCCTGTTTTGGCATGTCTGTAAATAATTAAATGCACATACAGAGATTAAAACCGACGGATAAATCGCACATCTACAGTCAACTCTCGACATCTGGAACGCTGATACATCTAAGTACCCTCCGATAAAAAAAGTAGATTCTTTTTATTTTTTCCATTTTTATATTACGTTTCAACTCTTATAATATCAAACAAATGATTTTTCAAAGTAATTTTTCAGAGACCAGAAAAACATTCTTTGAAATATCAGTATTTTTGGATGAACTTCGACTTTAAAATATCGAAATATAATAGCACAGATGCATCTGAAACTGTTGAATTTTATCCCAATTTACTTAACTTCTTTAAGCTCTCTTAAAATTACCAAACCATTTATTTGAAGTGAGATAGAATAAGTGAATATGCATGCTGTTTTCATTTTTTTGGCTTTTTTTTATAACGACACCGTCTTTCTGTACCAATCAAATGGCTAGGTTTGTAAAATCGCTATATGCTCTTAATAAGGCCCCCTTTTCTAAAATGCAACGCCCCGGGCGTATAATAGGATTGAATCTGTATTTAGAAGCAAAGTTTAATATGCGAACTAGACGTGCTGAGGACAGCCTGTGCATCTGCGCATGAGTTCCGGATGCGTTACGTTTTATCCATTACGTCCAATTAATATTGAAACATACGGTTCATGCCATTATCGAATTATCGCATAATAAAACGACGATGAATTTATATTGTGTTTTTATTCTTCTCTTATGAGGCAGTTTATGCAAAAATGAAACCCGTTTTAAATCTGATTAGTTGAAACTGACGCCATAACGTCGGTTTTTGTTAATAATATTCCAATTATGGCCCATCCCTTCGTCAATTCAATGTAATGAAAATGTCTTAACCAATCATGCATGTTACTAATTACATTAACACGATTAATCAATATACTAGTACTTTTGGTAGCAACTCCAGCTGACACAGATGAGGTGCAGCATATTATAATGATAACATATAAAGATAAAATCATACGCTTTTAAACTGTTACTTTTAAAATGCCGTACAGGCAAATTTAAAGAGTAACTACACTTCAGGAACTGACTGAATCAGATCCAAACCCTATCCCCAACATCAAAGGGAAAGATTGACAAAGACAACCCAACAAACAATAAATTACAAGTGATACGCCGAGTCAGCAGCTCTTTCCCAAAAAGGTGGCAACTCAGCTATCTTTACTGAACTAAATAATTTAGACTAACAGAAGGGTTACAACAGACTAAGCAAATTATACAAAAAACATTTAACAACTATTTTTACCTTTTTTCTATTTTTATTATAGAAGGGTGAAAATAAGAACACAATAAATAAAACAGCACCGAACATAAAACAAATGCAACCGCAACGAAAGTACCGCCTTGGGACGGTCAGTAACTACTGGGGGGTTTAAACCGGTTTTACTGGGCCGAAACCTTCGCATTCATCCTCCGCCGTGGTGCACACAATTAGTTGGTAGTTCGGCTCGGTCCCCTAACTCATCAGATAGTCATCACGGGCAACAATTAAAATCTAGAAAAGACCGTGATGAAGCAAGAATGAGGACTCGACAGCCAAAACGTGTAGAGACACCTGGAGATCCCTAGGGTGTCAGCAACACCACTGGAACACTGGTGCAAAAGGACAAACTATATATATATACAGTCATGTAACTGAAAAGGTTTACATAAATGCGGACCTATTTGCACGAGTGTGTGAGTATGCGTTGCATCAGATGCAGCCGAACAGAGTTTCCTTTCGCCTTTGAATATCTGATTAATAATTGAGCAGCGACACGACAAAATTAACAAGAGGCATTTTCGCACAGCGACCCTCTGAACAGCCTGGGCAGCCGCCCTTTCTGGTTAGAGTCTTCGCCGTGTGCTTAAAGGGTAGCTAAGAGTCTATGCTAGCTCTATGCGGGCAGCAAAAACTCTGATAAGACTGGGCGGATGCCCAGGCTGATCTGAGTCTGCGCTGGGCGCACAACCACTTTGTTGGATTTCTCGCGTCCTGGCTTAATTATATTATATTTTTTGCAGTGTTCACCAGTGTGCCCTCCCTTCCCCTAGACATTCCACATTCACATTATTAGTTAAAAAACTAGTTTTAGACCCGATTTCACGTCGAATTTAGTACACCTTTTAGCATTCGGAACAAAATTCGGAGCTTTCGGATCAAAATTGTCCTTGCGCCATACGGTAAAATAAACCACGGGCTTACTAATCTGAGTTATACCTGACGTGAAATCGGGCCTAAGAATTTCCTATTTTTATTTATATAGTAGATATTCTGTTAGATACATAAAATGTCACTTTACTGTCTTATTTTCTCTAAGGATCAACTGGAGTTCGCTTGATAAATGTTACATGTAGACACGGCACTGTTTATCTCTGTCACATTCAGAAATACGACCAGACGAGGAGTCGCCTAAATTTCTTCAACTTAGCTTGAAATCTATTTGTAATAAACTAGTATTCCAAACCTTTCTAAAATTAGTTCAGCAAGTAATAAGACTGATTAACCGTCGTTAATTAAAATTCAAGCAAACTTACTCAAAAGTGTTACAACCATTTTATGGTTATGTTAGGTAGCTGAATGACCACTTCTCTAGTAAAGAGCTGGCTGTTCCATTTACCATGACTGTTGTTGTTTGTTTATGTGTATACTTCTTTCCCCTGTTGGTTTTGAGGGTGGAATGAAACAGTTTTTGATGATTATTTTACTATGCTTAAGTTTTCAATGAGGTATAAAATTCAAATAAAAACAAAATACTCAAAAACGTATTAAGTACCCTCATTTACCAGGAAGCGTTTGTTCATGTATATTAGCAAAAAGAGCTGTCGCCTGACAGCATAGCTCGCCTGAATAGGTGCTTGCCCATCACACAGTCGCTATGGTGGTGTGGACTGCTATGTGTAAAACTTCAGGCAAGCATGTCCATAATGACAACACATTTATAAACAAAAGCTATCTCATAAATGTCTTAAAAAAAAAATCCACATGAAATTTCAAAGTCCATGAGCTTGAGGTCAAAGAACTAAGGGGTAGGGGGGAGGAGGACAGGGCTAGGATGTATCAAAGCCTTTAACCGTTATCTAACATCAGTCCAAGTATTAGTATCAACTGAGTCCATTGTGGCACTGTGAAATTATGTCTTCATTAATATAAAACTAATCAAAATCTTTAAGACAAAACTCAAAGTCCATGACCTTGACATCAAGGTCATCCAGTCGAGTAAGTATATAGTGTTTTGTAAAAACTCAAAAAAGTGTCTCACATCAGTTCAAGTGTAAACTAAATCTCTGCCAAGCATTATGAATCAGTACGCAATTAGAAAATTTTAATAAAGACCAAATTTCCTAAGTCCCTGACCTTGACATCAAGGTCACCGAGCAGGGCTGGGGTAGTACTCTGTAAAACTTTGGACTAATATCTAACTACAGTGCAAATATAAAAAGAATTCATCTCTGGTTTCAGGAGATATGTGTCATTAAAAAACTTTAACCAAAACATCCAATCAATAAAAAGACAATTTTCTAAGTCCATGACCTTGACATCAAGGTCACTGGGGGGGGGTGGGGGTAGTACCTTGGAAAACGTTAGACCAATATCTAACTACAGTGCAAGTATCAAAGGAATCCATCCATGGGTTAAGGAGATACTGGGCTTTAGAAAACTTTAACCAAAACATCCAGTCCAAAAAACTCCCAATTTTCTAAGTCCATGACCTTGTCATCAAGGTCAAGGGGTGGGTGGGGGTGGTACCATGTTAAACTTTGGACCAATATCTAACTACAGTGCAAGTATCAAAAGAATCCATCCATGGGTTAAGGAGATATAGGTCTTTAAAAAACTTTAACCAAAACATCCATCCGGACGCCGACGCGGACGCGGACGCGGACGCAGACGCCATGGTGACAACAATAGCTCTTCCTGAACTTTCGTTCAGGCCAGCTAAAAACAAGGTCTACACTCATGAAGAGTGTAATGTCATTGTCCAACTGTATTGTTCACTTATCCGCACTCTTAGGCCAGATTTCACGTCGAACTTAGTACACAGATTAGCATTCGCAACACCAAAATTTTACATTGCGCCTTACGGTAAAATAGACCGCGGACTAGTTAATACGAGTATAACTGTAACGTGAAATCGGGCCTAAAGCTCGTGGATTATCTACCAGGGGCCAGTTTCATAAACGATCTAAACAAGAACTTTTGACTTAAAGTATAACTTAAGTCAAAAGTTTATACTTATGTGGTTTCACAAAACATCTTAGTTTAAACTCTTTGCTTAGATTTTGCTATAAACTTAAGTCAACCAGCGAGGTGACTTAAGTTCTTACTTAAAATGTGTAAGGTGATAGGATGCCATATTTCAGGAGATACCCCAAAATGCGTGAATAAATGAAGTCTTTTTTGTTCATCCAGTATGCGTTTCGAATTACGTTGTAATAAATAAGCGGGCTGAAACACAAGCAACTCTGCTGCTGCACGCCCAGTGTGGGTTCTGTTCCGGTTTATCTTTGTTAATTTAGTAGGCACTGTACATGATAGGGTTTGATTGTGTTCTTCAGTCTTCTACTGTTCGTGCTTCGGGAACCCCATAATTTTTAATTGCGGCCATTTCTGGGTAAATTCATAGCCCTGCCAAAGCTGAACCAAAGCTACTAAAGCTGTTAACATAATGCATAGACGAGCACTTCTTAAGGTGATGAAGACAGGGCTGGGATTAGATCCATCCCTTGCGGCACTGGGTGCTTATAAGGTAAAAAAGAAACCGGTATGTCCATTGCAGCCGAGGCCTCTACAATCAGGACGTTTTCTCATGACAAAGCCAATAAGTTTATAAAGTCTCATACGAACGCATTCGTATATATGAATGTATGTGTGTGTGTCTTTTGGTATGCCTGTCCCTATTTCTATCAATATGAAGAAATTATAAACTAAACCGGCACGCAGGTTCCATGTAGAGTGACTCCTAACCTGCGACTAGTTGATTGTTTTCATTACCTTCATGGCCACGTTGATACTGTATTTTACTCAAATACTGCACCACTGCAAAAGTATAGCAGGTCCTTGCCCTACTTTTGAACGTCGAAATGTCGAAAGTTTGTGGTATCTGTGCGACTTTATGAATGGCCTGCATGATCATTCGGGCGTAAATGCTTTTGTACGTGCGTGCCCACATAAAGGTGCATTTCAGATCGAGGAATTCAGCCATGATGAGAGTGGGAAATGCCAAAGTCCCACAAAATTATCCTGTAGCCATGTTTCGTTGGATTGATTGTTTTCGGTTTAACGGTCCTTTGAAATAATGTTTCAGTCTATATCAGGCCGTCTCCCAGAGAGAGGGAGAAAGAAGAGAGAAATGATAGACGAGAGAAAAATATTCAAACAACCCCCACCCGCACCTACTGCAAGCACAGTAGGCCACTGCCCTTCTGTTATCCAAATCAGTGTGACGCCCCGGCACTGGAAGTTACACACAGCACCATCGCACCACCGGACCGCCCCCCGTTTCGTCTGAATACAAGATTTAAGTATGGGTGAGTGGGTGAAGCGAAGAAGTACCTATCCGATGTGGGTATATGTCACTAAATAGTCGACTTTTTTTTTGGAAGGAAGAGCAGTGCTCCAGATAAGAAGGGGTAACAGGGGTAATTCTGAGATAATTTTCCTTATTTCTAGAGGAAAACATATGTTGTGATCTTTATTAGAACCGTCTCGGCAACACGGTGCTAATGAAGGGTCACAACTTATGCGTTTATGGAGAAATATTGAAAATTGTCCCTAAATTATCCGTGCTTCCCCGTCTTAGCTAAAGGTCTGAAAGAGGGACCCTACTGTTTGGCATTGACCATTGTAGACACCACTAATAACGGCTAACCATCTCAGCAGTTCTAAACATTTCTGATGCCAGTAATATCCTTTCCATTGATCATGGTTTCGACCAGACAACTCTATCACTTCCGCGCAGCACTTACAGTGTCTGCCGCAATTGAACGTGGCATAAAACGTTGGAGATTCGGTTGCTTGGTAATTTTTGGTTTAACGGCTCTTTGAGACAGTATTTCAGTCTATATCGAACCGTCTCTCAAAGAGAGGGAGAAGGAAAAGTGATAGGATAGGAGAGAGAAAAATGTCCAAACAATACCCGCCCGCACCTACTGCCAGCACAGTTGGTCCTTGCCCCACTATTATCCATATTAGGAGGACGCCCCAGCACTGAAAGTTACCCAGCACTATTTCCCGACCACGACCAGCCCTAAAGGTTGGGGAAGCATAGTTTCAAATAACGAAGAGCATGTCAGGAAACTTCGTATACTCCGTTTAACTTCAGAATGCATAAAAGTTTGGGAGCACATTCAAAGCCGTACCATATTAAATTAAAGTATGGTAAATAAGTAAAACAATAATAAATAAAATTAAACAAACTAAAAAAAAATATGAAAGGGAAAAGTGGGGATTCGAACCCGTAACTGTCTGTGCAAGAGCGCAAAACGGTGTCCACTACACCACCGCCTCAGACATGTAATCTTTTTGTTTGGTACAAAAAATTATATTGCAGACATTTAACACGGCTTAAAATAGACTCCTAAAAATAGACAAGACTTAAGTCAAAACAGGTTAAGTTGTTGCTAAGATGAATTTGTGAAACGGCTTAAGTACGAACTTAAGTCATTCTTACTGTTTTACTTAAGTTATGACTTAAGTTGTAACTTAAGCACAAATCTAAGATATGTTCATGAAACCGGCCCCAGCTAGTTAATCAGTGCATATTTTTATTCTTTGTGTCATTTAGAATGCCTCTCAAAGAATAAAACGGGAAAACTGTAAAGAGTTTACAATCTCACTTTAATATATTTGGAAGTTTTACTCTGTGTTTATGTTTACGGATAGTACAGTTCGGTAAAACGGGACTAATCCAGATCGCATAATTTGTTGTTCGTGCTCTGAGTCTAGAAACTCCTTTTAGCCATATCCAAATTCAGCCTCTGAAGCAAATCTCCCTGAAAATTGGGACACCTTCCCAATCACTATAGACACCATGAATATGAATAATGTTGCTATGAGGTGATGTGTTAAAGAATTTTGTGCGCGAAATGACCGACACTGAAGACCTTTGTTTGACTTCTCTTTTGGGTATATACATGTATTCATTTCTCAAGGGCTCCTGTTCATAACCTACGTCGTGCCTATTTCTACGGATGCACTCCTCCGTATTTTCAAGTTGAGATTTCCGTAAATAATAAACACAGACAAAGTGGAAAGAAATTTATGGCTAACGTCATTTACTAAGTAGCTGTAAAGGCTTAGAATCACGACCGCCTGTATAGCTCCCCTATATTTACTATCGAATCTAATTTAAATCTAGCATTTAGGCGAATGTAGGACATTCCGATGAATACGTCTGTCGAAAACCGAAGCATATGCGCACGTTTGAGTGCCATGTTTACAGATAATTGAAGGCTGAGCGCAATGGAATCCCGTTTATGGTTGAAAATATTTTCACTTACAGTAGAAATCGAACACGGCCCGCTAGCTTAGCAGGCCAGTGCTTAACCGACTGAGCTCCTCACTCACTCCATTTCAATACAATGCCATTTCCAAACATACTATATTCTGTACTCCTAGTTCAGTAAAACGTATCTGAATGTGTTGTTGATCTGTTTTGTCTTTAACGCCATCATTTATCCTTGTAGACAAGCTAATGGATTCTACGATTATTACCCTGGGTGTACTGTGTCGATACGTCATCCTTAGCTGTCAGACTTGGCTCACGGTTTCTTGACTCTGCCATTTTGGCAACACACATACATCTATCAAACTGACCGCTCTAAATGTAGTTATTGTTTGATGTAATCAATAGAAGTTTTTCTAGATCTTATCGAAGCTGGTAATGTTGCGGCTTTGAATGCCTAGCTAACATAGTTTTAATTTCAGTCTAACAAATGCTAATATTAAGACTTTGTTTAAAACCATGTTTCGTACCTGCGTTTTGTGGAAAAGATTTACACTTGATGGATTGTATCGGCGGTACATTTCTTCAACTAGGCTTTACTTTCCAATGCGATTCCAGAAATTGCCAATCGTAGTAAACTTGCTAGTGATCCTCTGGCGTATTAGAGCATTTGCTATGTTTATCTCAGCATTTTTGCAAAAGGACATACCATTTATAACTTCTCTTCTACTTCCCTGGATGACGAACCCCTTTCAACATACGGTCTACTGTTAAAGAAAAGCCTTCTTAATACTGTCATTGTTTATTCTTATGAGCTGGGACGTCCTTTGTTGAGCATAAAAGACATCTAAGAATGCATTTACCTCTGACATACATTGCTTTATAGCCCAGTTTAACGAACGACTATTATATTTTGTAATATGAGCCACGAAAACATGGTATTTGGTACCATCTCATTTTGTGTGTTTGGTTTCATTCTGGCCTTAGTATATAATATAGGCAATTGTAGCCAGATAAAGACATGACTGTTATTCACCTGGAACCTATGTTTAAAAGCCAGTAACTTAGTTTAAAACTACTTGGAGTTTAATTTATTTTCATGCATGTAAGCTCACACTTAGTTCTTATGCAGCTCCAGACATATGCCCCGCGTGCTCGGTCTACAAAGAGGCCTCTTAACGCATGAATTGGACACCATAAACTTAACTATAACTTGAGCCGCGACACGTGAAAACCAACAAAGTGGTTGTGCGCCCAGCGCAGCCTCAGATCAGCCTGGGCATCCACCTAGTCTGATCAGACTCTTCACTAAGTGCTTAAAGGGTAGCTAAGGGTCTAAGCTACCTTCATGCAGACAGCGAAGACTCTGATCAGACTGGGCGGATGCCCAGGCTGATCTGAGTCTGCGCTGGGCGCACAACCACATTGTTGGTTTTGTCGTGTCGCGGCTCACTTATAGTTGCCAGAAAAATGTGTGCTTTAACTATGTGAAAAATCTAAGTGCAAATGCAATTAAAATCAGGAATAGCTGTAAACATTCACAATCTAGTTGGCTTTTTCACTGAAGTTTTACAAACAAATAATGACATTTCTTACGTCAATTATACAATATTGCTGAATTTGATACATCGCCATGGGCTAGTCTGGCTCGCTAATTGAATTTATGATGCCGTTCGTTTCGAGTTGGTGTCAACAAACTTCATATCTCTGGCCCGCTTCAAAAATGGTTTTATCGAGTAGAAAAAAATAATCCATTTCATTCCTTTTTAATGGTGAGTTAAAGGAAAACTAAGGAAATTTACATAAACATATCTTGATTACACATAATGTGTTGCGCAATGTTAATTACAGAACTGGGCTGTTGTATCATACCGTTAAGATTATCTAAGACCCATCTGTCCCGATACCTGGAATATAATACATTCCAAGCATTGGGACAGATAGGTCTGAGCAAACAGTGCAGACTCTGACGAGACTGCTTCCGATCAGAATCTACACTGTTTGTTATTCCGTGTGCAGCATTTAGCCGCATTCATATACTGAAAAAAAAACTGTTTAATTTTATTATAGATACAGTAATTCAGATGAATGAGAGCACTTGAGAATGATTCAGACCAACAGCTTGAGTAGGGAAACAATGTCTCCTCTAACCAACTCTCTTCAAAATTTACTCGAAAAACAAAACAGTCTGATGCTTTGGAAAAACATGATGGAAATGTTGTCCACGGCCCACTGATACCGTAGCCGGAAGCGGTTCCTAGAAAGCGGACCGCATATAAACGGAAATCAAAAACCACTTTCGTGCAGCCTTGTTCGGATACTTTGCGAGGATATACGGACCCAGATGCCGTCTGAATGTCGGTGTGAAGCTTGGTTGCCTTTGCAAAAAGGTTTCTGCGAGCCTGGACGATCAAATAACGATCTTCAGCTGCAGAAGATGCCCTTTCTCTGCCACCGCCATGCCGCCTGACAGGTGTACCATACTGCTGAAACCTCGCCCAGGCTCTGGTTATAACAGTATGGTGCACGCCAAGGGCCTTGCCAACATCACGATTGGTAGCCCCTTGCTCCACCATCCCAACTTCCCGCCACATGTCTGCTTTCGATAAAAATCTCCTAACATTTATATTGGACGCATTTCATTCATTAAAGTTTAGCCTTTCCAGTTAGAGTTCAGATTGAATACCCTACGCCTGTCGAGTATATATATGCAGTGCACCGAACCACCTAGCATGGGTTCCAGTCTGATCATTTTTTTTTATTGACAAAAAATGACAATATTAACAAAAGGTTAATCAAATAATAGAATTAAAATTTTACTTATTCTTTATTAGAATAGGATTAAAAATAATATTGACGACAGGACCCAGGCTACAAAACACCATGAAAATCGAGCGGTACGTCATTTCCATGACCTGCAGAAAGATTTTGCCTGTCATAAAAGCTAATGTGTACACTGCGGACCATCTTAATACATCGCTGTGCCATATCCAATAAAATTATCAGAAATACATCTCATGCAAACTTCCAAAATCTTCCTTTAGATATTTCAAGCAGGGTATCCAGGATTTTCATAGGAAGTATGTTTTGGTTCCTGCTGACAAGGCCGCAAACAACATTGTTGTTGTTTGTCGGTTGCACTATATTAACACTTTGAAGCAGGAACTTAATGGCACCACGGCTTACGAAGAGACTTTTACAGATGAGAAGACTGTCGTTAATAGCCACTTAAATGATTTGCCTTATAAGTTTGCTGTAAACGTTAAGGAACGCCAAGACAGACTTCCTACGATGTATTGGTTACCTAAGCTTCATAACAAACCATATAAAGCTAGATTCATTGCCAACTCTAGCTCTTGTACTACTACAGAATTATCTAAAGTATTAACTTCTTGCCTCACTGCTGTGAAATCTCGTGTCATTTGGTACTATGAGACAGTGTATGAGAGGTCAAGGAAAAATATGTTATGGTCTATAAAAAATTCTGGTGAGGTACTTAGTAAACTGAAGTCAAGAGGGTTCCGTGCGACTAGTTTGTCCACTTATGATTTTTCTACTCTTTATACCACACTACCCCATAATTTAATTAAGGAAAAACTTGTTGATTTGATTGAGAGGGCCTTCAAAAAGTTCTCCAAAAATGAAGATACCCTTTATATTGCCTGTAACGATAAGAAAGCGTTTTTCACTTCTACTGACCGTAAAATATAAAGAGGATATGAACGTTGGTCATGTCAGAATGTATGTGACGCCTTATCATATCTCTTAGATAATATTTACATCAGATTTGGTAATAAGTTAATATACAGACAAATTGTTGGTATTCCGATGGGTACAAATTGTGCTCCTCTTGTGGCCGATTTGTTTTTATTTTGTTATGAAAGAGATTATTTTGAAAGCAAGGTCAACCAAATTTACTCACCTGAACTTAAATTGAATAAAGCTAATACTTCAGATACCGAGGCCCCCTTTTTGGATTTACATCTATTTATTTCTAACGGTTTTGTATCTTCTAAAATTTATGATAAACGTGATGACAGTGACTTTGATATAGTTAATTTTCCATTTTTGGATGGTGACGTTCCACGTTGTCCCTCTTATGGAGTGTATATTTCTCAACTTATAAGATTTGCTAGAGTGTGTGGTCATGTAGATGACTTTAATGCTCGTAATAAACGTTTAACTGCTAAACTTCTTCAACAGGGCTATCGGTATCATAAGCTTAGAAAGGCTTTTTTCTAAATTCTATCGAAGACACCATGAAATGGTTTCAAAATTTGATGTCGGGTTAAAATTTCTCTTACACCAAGGCCTATCGGAACCAGAATTTTATGGTGACTTAGTATACAAATTCAAAAAGATTAAGGGTAGGACTGATTTTTCTGATCAATTCCGAAAAATTATAATACGTCACAAACGTATTGACATAATTTAAATGTTATGCGACAGTCTGCATGCTTAGTGATTAACCCAATCACGGTTGATAGCTTTGCTGCACTCTTTAATTGCACACCGGGGGATCGGGCGTCAGACTCTATGATGGCCCCGACCTAAAGCTATATATTTTAGTTGGTTGGGACCGGAGCCTTTTTGTCTGTTGCTTGGTCTACCGGGGCTCAACTGGTGACCTTCTTTTGCTTCAGATTTCCAGTGGGGTTGTTTGGCAGGACAGGGATCTCCACCTGTCAGACGGCCCGTTATATCTGTTGAGTCCTCGTCTTTGCTTCTTCATGGTGTTGAAATTTGATTTATGTGTTTACCGTGATGATTCATTGACGAGTTAGAGGGTTATCGTGCGAACCAAACAACCAACTAAATGTTTTGTACCACTTCAGATACTGAGGGTGAGGTTGGGCCTGTAAAATCGATTTAAGCCCCCCCCCAGTAATTCATTACTGACCGTTCCAAGGCGGTAGTTCTGTTGTGGTTCTCTGTTGCCTGTTTTTGGTGTCAGAGTTTCTGTGATGTTTTATCTTATGTATGTTCTTATTATTTTTGGTTCGGTTTGGGTTGCTGAGTGGCCACCTTTTGGGAACAAGCTGCTCACTCGGTTGGCCATATGTTCTCTGTATCTTGATTATTTGAAATCTTAGTTGTTTCCAACTATGGTTTAGGGCTGGATTTAAATTTTAATTGTTTCAGTTCCTGGTCTTTGCATACTTTTTACTTTTCTTTCCAACTTCTGAGGTTAAGTGACACTTAAGAAGTTAAATACAAAAGTTAAATACAAAAATGCACGTCTGTCGCACAAATTCTTGGAAAGGAAGGTTTATGTTGATATTTGACATTGTTTTCTGAATTTCTGAAGCACGTTTTTGTTTCGTCTTACTGCGTATTTATGTACCGACTGGTCCTTGCAATAAAGTGATATTTCCTACATAAACTATAGATTCAGTTGATTCATTTGTTTCTGGAATCTGTCATGATTTCTAGACAAGTTATAAATCAAGATGACAGATATTATGTGGACACAAATTGGCCGCTGCCTGGTCAAATATGTGACAATGCACTTTTATGTAGAAGCAGTTAGGATTGTCGTATTATGCCTAAAGATATGTGACAAGACCTATAATATCTTTTATTAAAATTAACGTAATTCGGTTTACTTTCCATCCTGGGAGTGAACCCAGTCCTCCTACGATATATCAGCCGCGACACGACAAAACCAACAAAGTGGCATGTGCGCCCAGCGAAAACTCAGATAAACCTGGGCATCTGTCCAGTCTGATCAGTCTACGCAGTCTGCATAGGGCTTGCTTAGATCCTTAGGCGCTGCCTGGGCTGATTTGAGTTTTCACGGGGCGCACATGCCACTTTATTGGTTTTCTCGTGTCGGGGGTCTGTTTTGTTAATATGCTCTGTAACATTCAGGATGAAGCCCCGCTGGCTCAGTGGGTAAAGCGTTGACCTACTGCTCAAGCGGTCCCGAGCTTGATTCCAGCTGGAGGCGGATTTTTTGAAATAAGCGATTCAATTGCACCAGCCTCTCAACATCACCCTGCAATTGTCATAATCTGACTGAAATACTATTCATAAGGGCGTAAAATCACAAGTCATCTTTCAATGCGATTTTCGAATCGATTCATGGTTTAACTATTAGTTGTCGCCTATGGGTCGCGCGCAAAGTAAGACAAAATGATAGTAAATAGAAAAGAAAATTTTGCTCAGGTTGGTTTTGGTTCTCTTGACGCCTGGATGCCATATGTAAACTTAAGTTTCAATTAGCCCAGTGGCTTTGAATTGAAAGCGTCAAAATGTTAATAGAAAATGAATGGACAAACTCCGGACTCCAGAGTCTGCCTACCCTATAAGGTTCCTGGATTTTCAGCTCATATGAGATAAAATAAAAATGGCGGAAAGGAGGGAAGTCTTATTAAAATGACAGCTCTTTTTTTGCAAAGTAATGCGAGCAACAATAAGTGCTCATCTGTGTATAAGTGGATTTGTTCAACGTCACTGAGTTCGGTCAGTTGATGTTATAAAATTTGCCAATTTACAGTTTTGTCTACTGTAGAATGAAGTAGTATTCTAATTTATCATGCAACTGCTGCAAAGTACGCATGATAAGACGGGTGTGATAACATAATGTCATATCATGTCAGTTTAGAGCTGCGCTTGCGCGAATGTTATTAGACAATGCCTTTAGACGTGATCCCTGAAGATGATTGGCTATATACTGACGCTGACCGATAACAGTTGGTTAAATGACGTCACCGACTTACGTCATGATGCATTCGCAACGTGAGAAATTTCTAACTAAACTGTGTTTGCTTTTCTTTTGATTGATGCTCTTTACGCCTTCTAAAAATCTTCTTATGGTGCATGTTAAATATAAAACCATGTAAGTGTATTTGATATCACGTTTCGACCAAAAACATGTCGGACTGGATTGGCAAGCCTCGCTATTCCTACACTGTTTCTGGTCTCGCCTGGTAAAGATGATAACAAAAGACACTGACATGGTATTCTCTACTACTGCAGTAAATGCAACTGGCAGTTAAACTTCAAGTCCATAAAAGAAGACTTGCTTTGATAAACATTTTCTTGTGTAAAAAATAAGTCGCGTTATAATGTGACAATAATCCATAACACAGAGAATAAACACATAATTATGTGGGTTGAAAATAACTCAAATGAGTCGCGACACAGGAGACTGTACAGCATACCATGTGCATACTAAAATCAGCCTGCGCATCTATGCCCTTTTGCAAAATCTTTACTGATTTCTTTTTTACATTGGATTTCCCATGGATTTGCACAAATTGTTATATGTACCTCCTTTTTTGCGAACCATACTCCTCAGATGCAAATAGAGCAAGAAATATTTTCAGGCATCACTACTAGCATCATGGCTGAAGAGTACAAACATGAGTTCATGAAACGTTTGATCAATAGATACGCTGCACTTTGAGGTTATCTGATCTGAAAGACTAGGGTCGGGTCGGGTAACTTCGGACAGCAGGTACATTCGGACATACCGATGCAAACAGTGAAAATCCAAATGGGACGACTCATAATGAGCCGTCTCCATAGGATTTTTATTGTTGACGCAGTTAATTTTGTTTTAATTCCAAAACAACTAATCTAAAGGAAACGTGACATTCACTGTCCGAATTTACCCGCTGTCCTATTTTACCCGACTTTACCATACATTGTAACTTTAGACTTTCTGTCTAATCTAACCCTCAAACAGACGTATTGTGTTATTGCGTTGTTCGGGTAACCGTCCCTCCGTTTTTTCTCGTGAGAGATATACGCCTGTTTGTTTTTATCTAACACAATGTTACAACGTTTCATTTTTGTGATGGAGTTGCCTTCTTGGCTTTTCATTCGTTTTGGTTGGCTTTGCATGCCGATTTTTTTACTTTCCTTGCACAGTTGGTGGTTTGGAATGTAATATGAAATCGACTCCGTCGGTCCCTTATCATTTTCTTATTATCTGCGATGCATACTGACCATCAGAAGAAATGCCTACAATGTGTACGCCCAATTTATTTGAACACATAGGCAATATACTTTTATTCAGACATTTTAATTGCTTTGTTAAAGCTTTTCCTACAAAATGAGCACCTTAGCGTGTCACATGAAGATATTTTGAGGCAACTGTATGTTAGCAATGTGAATGCGGTCAAGGCGGTGTTTTGCGTATAAATATGGTCGCTGTTTGTTAGTTAGATTCAGAATGACGTTCCCTTGGTACGGATTTTAGGCTATTCTTGTGTATCCTATTCATCTGGACGTTATAATTAGCTATCCGCTTGAGATATCTAAATGATAAGTGAAAAGACAGGCAATAGTCAGGAATTAATACAATCAGATCCCAAACCCCGCCCTCAAAACCAAAAGAGAAAAAAGCATACTGACAAATTGACAAACGTTCTCGAAGACACACATGGTACACCGAATAAACAGCTATTTCCCAGGCAGGTGGTCTATTAGCTGCTCCAATGTAAGGCAACAACAGCATCCTTTTTTAAAATCTTTTTCTATAATTTTAAAATAACAAACAAAACAGAAAGCAAAGTGGGCAGCTATACAGGTGACCATATAAGTAGAAGATCACGGACAAGCAGACATAAGAACGTGAAACAATGAGGAACCACAACAGAAGTACCACCTTGAAACGGCAAGTAATAGATTACTGGGGCTCGATGCTTAAACCGTTTTACTGGATCCTTACCCTCGCCTTCTGCTTCTGGTGCGCATGAAGATTTCCCAACTTATCAATGAAGCATCAGGGATAACAAAAATCACAGATAAAACCCATGATGAATCAAAGGTCACGATACGACAGAAACAACATTTTGATACACCAGGAGATGCCTAGGGTATCATACACCATCACTGAAATTTTATAGCAATCAGGCCAGATTTATTGTCCGTTATAGAATGGTTGCTTTCCCAAAATGACTAACTTCTTATTTTATATTCCTGGAGAGGTACAAACAAAGGAAAAATGCGCTGTATAACAAAGTGCTACTACAGTGGTGTAGCATGGTTTCCATGTTATGACGCGTCATAATACAATTAATGATATGGCTGCAGCTGCCATTAATATCAACTTTCGAAGAATTATTTTTTTTATAATTGCTGGGCTTCACCTGGAAAGGGACCTCAAGGCCTATGCTGACAATAAACACACCAGCTGATGGTCTTCTCAAATTGCTAAAAAGTCTTAACCTGGCACTCTAGATACCCATGGTTTCATACGTTGTACAATGTGTACTAAAAAAACTGTGATGGGCTGGCGCCTATTTGTCCTTTCACATTTGCCGTAAGATTCCTTTTTTCGAGAAGTCAATCATTTCTTTTTAATTTGCATGTTTGGCACATATGTGCGAGCTGTCGCAGTTTTTATTTGCTTTTGATCGTAATTTAATACATCTTTTCAAAAGACAACAAATGCAGTCCACTTCGAAATAGAAGCAAAACAATATTAAACTAATCGACTTGAAAATAATGGAAATACATATCCATCATAAACTTTGGCAAGTAAAATGAATATAATTACTTTTGTAAAGAACGTTATATGATCCTGCTGTCATAAGACAGCCGGGCCGCGTAGCGCAATCGGTAGGGCATCTGACTGATAAGTCAGAGGTCCTGGCTTCGACACCCGGTCTGGCCACATACTTTCGTTTCTCCTTCCTCTGATTCAAGAAGGGCAGTTGTCAGTTACTGGCGAAAGTATAAGCACTTAGTACTGGGTAACCGCTTACGAGGTCTAAGCCTGCCCAGCAATAGTGTGGTTAGGTTGACTGACCGTCCCGACATGACCATAGCTGTTTACCGTGGACGTCAAGCATCAAATCAATCAATCAATGTCATAAGACTAAAGATATTCTGACAGAAAAAAAATGCTGTGAACTATATTCGCATTGAAAACACATTAAAAGGTATACCTCCTCAAATTTTTAATAAATTTTATATTCTCACGAAAAATTATAAACGAGGCATGATAATGATCGATAGTAAAAGTACTTTTATCCGCAAAATCAATATTTCGTGATGGCCACTGGATGTAGAAGAATTTCAGAAAAAATATAAATGCACGGGAATTGCAAATCGCAATTCTGCCGAATGCCAAGGACTGAATACTCCTACCTACCCCCACCTGCAATCATAGACCAAATAAAAAAGGGCTGTCTTGAATGGACTTTGGATAGGATTTAGCTGAAATTAGTCTACGTGCAAGGATGAGCGGTTAATGCTTTTGTCAAAATATTGACTTCATTATTCATTAAATTCAAAACATGCTTGCAGAAAAGCCTTACAGACAAATAACATATGACGACAAATATTTGTGATTTTTCAAGAAAGGTATGCGCAGATATACCGTCGCTGCCTCTGTACAAGGATATTTTCACTGAAGATTATTTGCACAAGTCTTAATTATGTAGTATACAACATTTCAGTCCAAATTTAAAGAGTAACTACACTTCAGGAACTGACTGAATCAGATCCCAAACCCTATCCCCAACATCAAAGGGAAAGATTGACAAAGACATCCCAACAAACAATAAATTACAAGTGATAAGCCGAGTCAGCCGCTCTTTCCCAAATCGGTGGCGACTCAGCTATCTTTATTGAACTAAATAATATAGACCAACAGAAGGGTTACAACAGACTAATATAAGCAAATTGTACGAAAAACATTTAACAACTATTTTTACCTATTTTCTATTTTTATTCTGTTTTGATTATTTCGTAATAAAATACGAGGGAGTCAATAACCCTAGCATGCAGTAAATGTTCACTTCGTCATTGCTGTCACCTGAATTTTATTTCATCAACAATTATTATGAGCACAAGTTTGGTTAACGCGACTGAATATTTCTGTCATTTTCTGCCAGTCAAAGCGTTTACAAAGTTTAATACCATGTTCGTGAATATTCTGCATCAGTGCGGACATGAAAAGTATAAACAAGGTGAATACAACTGAAAAGTTTAATTTAAGTCAGCGTTATCTTGAGGTCGAAAGTGAAGTTAATTCATTTGATCATGAGGAGTTTACCACAAACAGCTCTTTGTCAATAAACCGTTTGAAGGTAAGATCAGATATATCCTGATTAGTACTATATTTGTTGCAACAGAAAGTACTGCTACATCATTCGCAGTTTGGCGGTCCATAAAATGCATATTCTGTTCGTTACATTCAAATTCATTTAGGCCCGATTTCACGTCGCTTTAAAACTTGTTTTAAGCACTTATCAATGACTAGCATTGCATTACGGTAAATGTAAATTATTCGATAACTAAAAGTAAGTCGATGTTTTAAGGCGACGTGAAATCGGGCCTAGGTCTTCATGAATAATTGAAATGGTCTAGTGGTCTCTTAGACGCCCTTTGAGACGTGTTCGACCATCAACTTTTATCTGTTCCGTCATCATAGATTTTTTCAAGTTAGATCATAGCAGGAATCTCACAGGGCTCCTGAGAGTGAGTCTATAACAGGCAAAGCATGGCTTGCATGCATAGACTATAAATCTTACTGAATAAATGCAGCGACGAATAATTAAGTCTAAAGTATTGGAACAGTTAGAAACTGAGTATAACAGTGCAAACCCAAATGAGACTGTTCAATTTCAGGATAATAATTATGCCGGTAGAAGCTGATTACACTACATTTATGCGAGACTGAACTGTGTATTTTATTTTCGCAAACGTCAGAAGGCCCCTTATATTGCCCATCTGAGCCGTATTTCAATCTCGGTTCAGCAGACGTGAACACCGTGAAGATAATCAATTATTCAGTTGCCTCTTTACAAAGTATAAGTAACTTCCGTAATCCATTATTTTAGAATGGCAATTTGAAATGGAACAGCTCATTGCAGGACAATGCATTCTAGTAGTTACGGCTCAAATCTAGAGCAGACAGCGTTGTTTAAGGTGGATTCCATGCATAATACCTGAAACTGACGGTTCAAAATCGGACGCAGAATGAATCGAGCATGGATCCCAGTGGATCAACAATTTCCTGTTTCAAAGTGGAAGCTTCTGATTCAAAATTTGTTTGATGTATTTCTAACATTATGGTCACTTGTATAGCTGTCCGTCCACTTTCAACCCTGCCTTGTTTCGTGATTTAAAATAGAAAACGGGTAACTGTTTGACATGTATATTACGTTTCATGTATTTGTCTGCTATTTTCATGTATAGCTCCTCTCTGTTGGATTAGGTATTTATGTCCTAGAGGATGCGACGTTCCATGGACTGGGTATATATATATATATGTTCTTGAGGATGTGTCGTTCCGTGGACTGGATGTGTCTGTTTTACAGGATGAGCAGCTCCGTTTTATGTTAGATCCAACACGTTTGTAACGGATGGTGTAGCGAAAAATCAGACATGCGGATTTTGCCTGAATTTCTCATTTTTAGGTTAACTTGTGCGAGAAATTTGCAAATTTGAAAAAACAATCTGTGTAACAGAGAGGTGTAGCGGAAATCAAACATGCGGATTTCGCCTGAAGTTTACATTTTATAGATTAATTTGTGAAAGAAACTGGCGAATTTGAAAAAAAAAAAAAAATTCTGTGACAAATTTTGCAAGTTTCCCTGTTTTCTATACTAGCTAAATTGTAGATGGCAGGTCTGTTAGCTCAGAATCTGATTAAATCTGAAGACATGCTGCTCCTTCGACTCTGATCAGATATTTAACAGATTAAATTCAATAATGCAATTCCCGCTTGCATCCTTTTTAAAGATGTTTCGGTGCACGTCTAAATTTGGTAAAAGAGTTTGTAAAATTTGAATGATATGCTTTTAACATAGCCAATCACATAAAGCTTAAAAGCAATGGAAATGATATCGAAAGTGTTTATTTTCTTCTTTCCGCATTATATTACTTAAGTTTTGCTACATTTCTCAGTCGTCACATAAGACTGTTGGAAGCAATCAAGCACCAAATCAGAAATCGGGTCGTATATTCACTTAATCATGCTGCCCCCTCCCCATAGTTATGCATGAGAGAAGAATGGTTGCGTGTGTTTGTTTTATTAGAGTTTGGTAAGAATTCACACATGATGGTACAAAGGTTTGATGACCACTGACCTTGAGAGTCGTATTATGTATAAAAGAGCTAGGATCCCCAGAGGCCTAGGTGTGGTTTGGTAACGTTGATATGGAATGGCTGAACGTATGAGTCTGTGTGGCTAAATGTTGAGAATATTATTTTGAAAGGCACTAACATTAACCTTATCAAATGGTACTCAGACTTTCTTTCTATATCTGTACGCAGTGCTTCTAGTAATGTTCACTATAACTGTCATTGTTTATCTGCTGTCCGTTAATCCATGACCTTTTGTACATCATAAAGGGACAGTTCCTGATCATTACCTTCTAATATACTTTGTCTGATAAGCTTTATGATTCATTTTGTATCTTGTACAGTTCCGCGGCTAATTTTCTACAAACATAAACTACCGTTTGTCTGGCATTATAAAGCCAGGACTAGTATCATAATCTTTAAGTCACAGTCCTCTGATATTGTATGAATTGTGTTTTCTGAGTTGCCCATTAATTATATTTGTAAAATAATAAATGTAACATTTCATGGATAATTTAAGTTATAACTCCTTAATTCAACAGTTTCCAAAACAAACATTATCATTGCCTTTAGCACTGGTTTTTACATCGTCATTAACGTTTTTTATGTTGATGCTTTTCTGCCAATACCTTCATACACTGATTCGACCAATCTGATCATTATATCAGAGGCCTGCTCTGTGGTGCAAGAATGCCGGACGCAGTTCTCAGCAGTATATGGGGCTGGGAAGCAGTCTGTAAAACTACGGCAACCCAAAGAGAACAGCCAACCATTCATACGTGCCAGTGTTAATGAATCCAGCCGAATTTGAACCTTCGCGACTGAGGTACGTAGCCAGTCTAGAAACAACCTCGCTAGTGACTGAGCTGTCGGGGCGCCTTAATACAGCTGTTCACTTGAAATTGTTACAATTATTCCTATTCATGTAATCTGAAGTTTTGCGAAATGATGTCATATTAATGATAGAGGTACTATAACTTTTTGAGTTAAGGTTGATAAGCATACAAAAATAGTCAAACTTAAATGTTTTATTTTTTTTTTTTTTTTCGAATACTGTTTTAGCCGTATTTACGCTGGTCGTGCGTTCCAACACCTAAGGCATGCTTATTTTAGTAAATGACAGTTTGTTTCTACTTATTTGTGCTTTGAAGAGTTGCGGAAAATTCCATTAAAATGTCTTAATGTCCAATGTTTATTGGCACGTTTATTTACGCAAACAACACTTATGCTGAAAAAAGTCGTCCTCAGGGATACCTGGTTTGACGATAAGCCGGCGGTGTAGTAGCTATGTAATGGAATTATTGGAATTGTTATCCAAATGTTACACTTATAACCTCTCTTGTAGCCTTTGTATTATCTAATATCATAGACGAAAAGACGTTAATGAGTTCTCAAGAAACTCTTTACCAGGGTTCAATGATATGAGCTGTTACATGCTAAAAATGTCACTTAGAGAATATGTCAGCAGCAAAGGTTCAGACAAGCCTGCACATCCGCGAAGTAGATCAGAGCCTTAAATTTGCTTGAGCTCCTTCCATACACCAGGTATGGACCCTAAGAAATCCACCAACACAAAAAAGGCTGTTTTGAGTCTGCACAATTTTCTGATGCGTTAAACACCGTTTAATTGATGCGACTCATATACAACTGGCAGAGTGGGATTTGAACTGAGCTCCTTTATCATTACGAACTGTCATTTCATGAATCCAACAGAATATGGCTGAACCTATAATCATTACTGAAACGGCGAGCAGTGTCGTTAGTGGAGTGATATCGGATTGTAGGAGATTTTATTGTGTATCTCATTAGAGTGGTTTAAGCCGATGCTAGAGCCCTGTTGACAGTGCGATTGGAAATTTCTTTATAGGAAAACAGTAGATAACAGCAGCCTCTAACGTCACTAATTGTAGCTTTAAGAAGATGTCAATTTCTTCAGCCCATCAAAACAGTGGCGGCATCCTTAACGACGGAATGTTTTATGAATTGGGATGATTTAGTGCATTGTCACTTCAATGTTCTGTGTAGAAATTATATGATACAGCGTCATCTAAAATGATTCTTGTATATCGGAAATATCTAATATTAATATCAGTTTGTAATGAGTTGTTATATTAAACCAGAATAATGTGATTACTGCAAAAAGGTGGTCATTTTTATAATAACATCATCTTTGTCATACAATACCAAGTGATAAGGTTCCATTAAAAGTCAAGATTTGGATGCTATATAATTAATTGCAAATATATATCATACATTCCATAGATATTATTCTCAGAGAAAGAAGAAGATGGATTCATTATAGTATAAGGTATGTGCTAAGGTTTGTTCAAATATTAAATTTAGGGGACTTCAACTAAAAAATAAAAGGACTTGCCTTTCAGTTTATAAAATTATACTAATATCACCAAACAATATGTTTTTTTTTCAACACAAATGTTAACTGGTGCCTATATACCTGTCTAAAAGAGAAACCACTACATTTTAAGTATCTAACACCCAAGACGATTTTCAGCAGATGCCAACGTCAAAGCAAGGTCGAATCAATGTGATAGTATTATGAACTAATCAAATAACGTCGTATCAACGTGCGCGATATATCAATTTATCAAGTAACGTCGTATCAACGTGAAAGCACTGCCAGTTCATCGTCCTATCAATATGATTGAAATTTAGATTAATTATGTAACGTTATATCAACGTGAATCAATGTCAGTGGTCCAAATAACGTCGTATCAACGTAAATCAATATCAGTTGATCAGTCAATGTCGTATCAGCGTATATTGATATCAGTTAATCAAATAACGCCTAATTAACTTGCATACCATATTATCAGTTAATCAAATAACGTCGTATCAACGTGAATTTATATAAGTCAATCGAACAACGTCATATTAACGTGAATATTATATCAATGTTAATTAAGTAAGGGCGTATTATTATTAAAACAGACAATCCACTGAAGCATTCAGCTGTATTTTATTTATTTATTTATTTATTTGAGTATAATCGCCTAAAAGTATATCATAGTTCATGCCAATGAAATAACACACGCAAATTATACTGCACACACCAATTAAGATAAGGAAGGAACCTGGGACATCACCTTGAAATCAGAAGTACTGATGAGTTCGAGAAAATATATCGTTTTACAGAAACCAATTTGGACGTTAACGCGAACTCACCTGTTTGTCATATAAAACGGTCATTTACCAATTAAATGTCTCGATTTGGAAACCAACGACCAGTTGACATTAAATTAAATTTTGATGCAACCCATTATTGGTCTGTAAAGGTAAATAAATTTGTCACTGCACATATCATTTATTGCCATAGTTCCAAAACCACAGCAAATTCAAAGAGTAACTACACTTCAGAAACTGACTGAATCGGATCCCAAACCCTACCCCCAAAATCAGAGGGGAAGATTGACGGAGACTTCCCAACAAACAATAACTTACAAGTGATAAGCCGAGTCAGCAGCTCTTTCCCAAATAGCTGGCAACTCAGCTATCCTTTTTGAACTAAATAATTTAGACCAACAGAACGGTTACAACATACTAAGCAAATTACACGAAAAACATTTTCACTTATTTTCTATTTTTATTATACACAATAAATTGAACAGCACCGACCATAAAACAAATGCAACCGCAACGAAAGTACCGCCTTGCTATACCTAAACAAGTCTAGGTATCTGGACAGATAAGTCCGAGCAAACCGTGAAAACTTTCAAATCCTTAATAAGGAGTCTGATTAGGGGTTACACTGTTTACACCAAGATCTGCATAATTTCGACGCATTGATGTATGGTAAAATGAAACTCCCAGTTTGGGACATTTACGGATATCGTGCCCTACTAAGCCTATGCATACAACGTAACGAGATATGATCGTTCCTCTACGATTTACTATATGATTCATACATTGCTTTCCTTGTACACAGACCAAAATGAAACATTTTGATGTATCCAAAACAGATGTTTGCTCTAACATATTTCTACCATTATTTACTTCAGTCTTAAAGGTTGAATAATGCATGGATTTCGTGGACATACGAAACCCATTAACGCCTACCGTCCAATAAAGGGATATAGGAAAACAGTGCAGACCCATATCAGACGCCGCAGCACGCGGCGTCTGATCTGGGTCTGCACTATTTGCAAAAAAACTGCAGCAATTTCTGTAACATTGATTAAAAAAAGATACACCGGACACCCCGAAACGATGAATAGACTCATCTATTGTACAAGGGGCCGTTTTCATAAAGCCACTTAAGTCGTTGCTATGCTGTTGCTAAGGCTAAATATCTGTAAGGGAGATTCCCTACAACTATGAAATTTGCTCTGGAGGAACAGTCTTTGATCCTCCAGAGCAAATTTCATAGTTGTAGGGAATCTCCTTCATAGAAATTTAGCCTTAGCAACAGCATAGCAACCACTTAAGTCGTTTTATGAATACGGCCCAAGGATAGAAGAGTCCACTGGGCATTAACGGGTTAATGTAATCACAGTGAATGATTGACAGGGATTTTACCATATATCGGTAAATCAGAGAAATATGGCATATTGGAAACATGACACTAACATTATCTTCTTATTTGCTTGTCCAGTTATTTGATAGTCTTATTCAACAATATTGACATATATTTTTCTGTTTGATTGTACAGAGAATGTGGTGGCGCAGATAATTGCCGAGTATCCTTCTGAGAAAGCAGTACAATCCTGATCAAATAGCTACTCAGTTTGATTAGAATCTACACGGTTTGTCAAATCCATCTTCATCTTAAGGACACCTTATTGTATTATAAATGTAAACCGTTCCATTTCAGGACAATTGCGTTATAACGCCAAATATCCGTCGATTTCCTGTGAGGCTAACATTTGTACTTACCTCACACTTTTCTTAAGAAAACTTGTTAGAACACCTAGCTTCATACACGAATATTTACAATTGAACATGTGACGTCGTCAAGCAACGTCTATAGTAAACGAACTTCTTGACTGGTCCACGTAACGTTTGATTGACGCCAGGTCATGGCCACGGCTATTTAACCTAATGACCAAACACATCATTACTGACATTTCTTCGACCAATATTTTGCACATGCTACACTAAATTATCACAAAAAGGCACAGAGAGGGTCTAAAACAAAGTGTAAATACAAGAATTTATTTTTTCAGCGTTCATCGTGTAAAATAAGCCAGTGGTCGTCGCTATAATTTTGCAAGAAGCACTTCGCGCTTCATGAAATTTTAGGTCCGCCCACTGGCTTTGTCATACAATGAACGCCAAAATTTAACGGCATTTCTGCAAAAAAATTACATAAGTTCTCCGTAGATCCTGAGAGACCGGGAGTCGTCTAAATTAGGACATTAAACAAACGCAGTAGTTGTCCTAAAATGGAACATTTGAGCCGCGACACGAGAGAAACCAGCATGTGCACCGAGCGCAGACTCAGATCAGCCAGTGCATCCGCCTAGTCCGGTCAGACTCTTCGATGAGCGCTTTAAGGGTGGCCAAGTGTCTTAGCTAGCTTCATGCGGACAGCGAAGACTCTGATCAGACTAGGCGGATGCCCAGGCTGATCTGAGTCTGCGCTGGACGCACAAACACTTTGTTGGCTTTCTCGTGTCGCGGCTCATTTAAGTTTTAAAATGGGATAAGGTGTCAATAAGATTAAAAGCGAGACTGTCCATCCGGCTCAAATCGCTCCTTTAGAACCAGTTTGATTTGTATTTGTAATGCTTTATCAGACTAAAATGTCCTATTACTGAGAGGTTATTATGTATATTAAATTGCAAAACTAGAGCTGTCGTCATAGGTGCGCAGGCTGTTCGGTTTACTTATTATTTTGAAAACTAAGGACTCGCAATCAAAACATGAAAAAACATTTTGCCATTGTCACAAAACTCGACTCAGAATAGACAATGCATCTGCACACTTGAATCTCATAATCTTTTAAATCACTCTTTCAAGGTTTGCCATTTAAGCATCTACATACTAGTTGATGCCTTAGGGATAGAGTTTAAAAGTCTGTTGCATATTTGAAATAATTGATTGTTAGGTTTGGCTTGTCGCCTTAAAGCGTCAAGAAAAGCAGACGACAAACATGTACGCAGTTGTTTCATTGAAGCGTTATCACAAAAACTAGAGAGCGAACGGTGTAGAACCAGATGATGTGGCTCATTTTAACCTTTGGATCTTGGTCTACGCTGTTTGAAACTTCAGCTGGGTTCATTTTTCGCGCTTCAGGGTTACGAATATTACGCGCTTAACAACATATTTTGTTCGAGTAGACAGCAAATGTATGGAAATTGAGTTATTTGCTCAGCTTACGTATAGAAAATTCAGTGTAAATGAGTTTTCAGAGGAAAGCTGATCAAATAGAAAATGGCATTGAATGGTAACAAGTTTCCGCTGCAAAGACGAGCAACTAGCAAATTGCCGTTTGGCCATTTGATCATATAGCAAATTCAATGCGACGGCTGCAGTCGCTTTGCTGAAAAGTAGCGGTGCATGTAAGATGCTTTGGCTTATCTAAATATACAGAACAAATGGCGCCTCAGAGGAGTCTCAGTTAATTTGCTGACTAAACAGCTACATTTGAGCTGTGCTGCATAATATCAATTGCTTTACTGAATATACTGCCACAAATTCTTAGTTGCTTTGCTGAATATACAGCAACCTTAGTGCTACAGTTAAGTTTGTTCTGTTGAACTTGTACTGAAGTTTGTGTTGCTATAGAGTCTCAATTGCCTTCTCAAATTGATGAATATAAAGCAAATCAGTGCTGCTCCAGAGTGCTTTGCTGATCATATATCAGTTTAAGTGTCACACAGACTCTCAATTGTTTTGCTGAATATACTGCAAAATTATTGCTAAGGAGTCTCGAATGTAACTATTTTACTGAACATTCTGTATTTTCGGTGTCAAACAGGCTCTTAATTGTTTAGGTGAAAATGTAGAACTTTAGGGTTGCGTAGTTTTTTTACTGAACTAACAGCAAATTAAGAGTTACAGATTTTGCCAGATTTAAAGGGTCACTGATGAGGCTTGAATAGCCGAAACCGCGGTATGGCCCAACTTCTTACTTATGAATGTTTTCTTTGCTCTTAAAGGATCTAAACTTTTATCATTATTTCAGATGCTTTGTTGAACAATAAAGACGTGTATTAATTGCTTTTCTGAACGTACAACATATTAAATGCTACAAAGTCAGTTGCTTTGCTGATTTTACAGGATCTCTTTTTTACTGAACATACAAAAAAGGAGCGGCAAAAAGGCTCGGTTGTTTGGGTGAATAGAGATTTAATTTATGATCAAGTGTTAGTTGTTTTAGCTGAACGTAGTGAAAAAGCCGTGAAGAGACTCAGTTGCTTAGTAACAATAGCGTTTCAGGTATTTGGGTCAAGCAACTTGGTTGACTATGCAGCAAGTTATATGGCAATGAGTTTCAAAAAAGAATTTGAACGTAGTTATAATTAACTTACGTTTAATATATTTGAGCCGCGTCATGTCGCTTCCAACAATATGACAATCTAGCCATGTGATTTCAGATCAACCTTCGCATTAATACAGAGAAATCTGGGTTCTATCGCCCAGGTCACTTCCATAGATAGCAGATGTGATGCGCGAAGCCTCTAATCAGATCTGGTCAGAGCATTCGCTTATCACCACTGACACATTGCTGGAAGTCAAGTCATAAGACGTGGCTCATCTATACAAACGAAACGCTATCAGTTAAAATTCCTGTTCTATATTTTAACTAGCTTATTTTACTTTCGGTCTAAAAACCTGCAACCTAATTATCTTCGTCTGCGACTCAGTGTTGCTGAAAATCATTTTAAAGCCGATTACTGGTAATTGGAAATGTCGCCAGCGTCTTCTTTATGTTTAAAGTTTGATACTTTGCACATTTTAGAATTGCCAAGATTAATGGTATGTTATCAAAGAGAGAAGAAGAGAAAGACTTCATAGCCAGTCGAGTTTCAGACAGACGCTTTTGTTTTATGCAACATAGTTTCAAGCAAAATTATTATTAACAGTATCATATAAAATACTGCTGATTCAGTTACTCACATTACCCACAAAACCGAAGCAGCAATAAAGTTAGGTAGAACTTAACACATTTTAGACGGGAAACCAGTTTAGAGGACATATGCAAACAATACACACCCAGTTCGTACGCCACGGACGCGGCGTCTGCTCAGGGTATATACTGTTTGCTTTCAGGAATTTGTATGCAAATAGATTTAAAGTGGACACATTTACCAGAATCGCCTTAAACTAGAAATTGACTCCTCCCAATAATAAGGATGGACTAGACCACTGCTAAAAAGAACACTGAATATCTACACCTCGCTAAAAGTTTAGCATATTGAAGAGATTATTGGAATAATTTTTATTCTTAATCTGTTGGAGATAAATGCGTGTTATCATCAAACAGCAGTGGTTAATTATCGACTATCATCTGCGCATAGAGGGCTGAGACAGAAATGTCTAATAGTTTACTTTCTGGGCAGAAAGAAATCGTTGCATTACACTTTGAGTGACCTGCCTGCTACATTAGTTCAACGTTTTATAAATCTGAAACGTTTTGGCGAATCCGCCTAATTTACTGCTTTTAAAAACACTGAAACAAAACCTTTTCGTTTAAAACATTTCATTTTCGAGGCATTTACTTTTGCGCTGGATTTGTATTGTTTTTAATTAAAATCACGTTAAATTTGGTGTTTTTGACAAAATATATTTATCTTCTTTCTGAAAGTCGGAACTTGATAATTATGATGTCTTACTATCTTGAATTGACACTTTTGAGAAGCGGGGCAAAACTGAAAACGGCGAAGTGGCCTCTCTGAAAGTGTTTCCATAAACCCGAATGTACATTTATCATGCATCTGCTACAAAATCCACCAGATTGGGGTATGATAACATGATGTGATATCATTTCACTTTAGGACCGCGCTTGCCAGAATGTTAGCAGGCGATTCTTTATGAAGCGATCTCTGAAGACGATTGGCCACATACTGACGTTGGTTGATAACAGCGTTCGATTGGTTAAATGGCGCCACCGACTTACGGCGCAATGCTTTCGCGACGTCAGTAAGTTCGGACAAAAAACTGCGTTTGCTTTTCATTACTTCGACTCTTGTTACGCCGTAAAATCTTCTTATGATGTATGATGAATAGAAAACCAGATAGTGTCTTTTCATATCATGTTTATCAGGCTCGACCAGAAACACGTCAGACTGGCTCGGCGAGCCTCGCCATTCCTACGCTGTTTCTGGTCTCGCCTGATAAATGATAAATTTGATATTTAAAGACACCAACATGGTATACCCTTCATAATAGCTGGTCTCACAGTCTTTTCAAAGATTTCCCTATAGCGGCAGTTTCCCCGCGATCCCTCAAGCAAAGCTATCGATACTTAAATCACGCTATAGGACCCTGACCTTATGCAATGTATTTTTCGAGCAAACAAAATGGCCGATGCGAGGATAACAGATGATGACACTGGAGATTCTACCGATGTAAGTTGCGTTTATTCTCACGTAGGACCAAGTAAAATGCATTTTAAGCTCAGTCTGTGTCTAGACCTTGTAAGTGCATGCAATTTTCGTTCAGTTGACTGGCATGTGCAGCATAATAAACCCAGAAAGGTGATCGCGTGGCTCTGCTCACACATTCTGCATTTACTTGGTCATCTTTAAAGAGCAAAAACGTCTTCAAAAGTTAAATTTCGCTAGTATTCTTTGTCAATAAACGTCTATTTGATTTTACTTAGTAAAACGAAAAAGAAGTAAATGATACCTTGTAGAAGATTTGAAAGAATCACTGATTTTGTTTACTGTACACATACTTAAAGTTCCAAAACCGCGTGCAAAACAGCTCAGTTTTTTCGAGCAGTGCTGGACGGGTATTTTGAGCGCATAATTTGCATTGAGCAGGTATTCTGAGTCAAATACTGTACGGGTATTCCGATGCTGAAAGCAGTTGACAAAGGCCATGTATAGCCTCCACATCGTGCACTAGGTCTCTCATAGCAACAACAAAGTATAAAGGTTTTATTTCAAAATACTACCAAACAAATCACGTTTGACCAAGTCTGAATGCCCTAAACCCATCACGGTTTTGACACACATTCCTATATAAGCGCAGACTTTGCCATTTGTTCAATTTAGTGTACAATATTCGAAGCGTATTATATAAAGCTTTCAAGTAATATGGCAACAGCTGCAATTTTTAAAGTGTTAAAGGAATATATACACAAACACATGCATTCTCTTTAAAACAAAGTCCTATGAGAGCTGAACAATTTGCAACAAATTTCATGAAAACTGACCAGTTTAAAAGAAAGTTACAGAAGTTATTAAGATTTTGATCGTCTGGGCTCAGAACGAGACTTACATTAAACCCCACAAGTTTTTTGGGAGTTTTTTGACCGTATACCGGTCTCGGGGTGTCTCGTGTCCAGTCATGGTTACAATTACCTCCTCTTGCCATGTGGCATGTAGGAGGGTGAGCCTCATATAGGCCGGAATTCCTGAGATACAAGATACAAGAAAGGCTGTGAGGAAATGACGTCATAAACTCACAATTAAAAATATAAAATAACTACCATTCTGGTGCAAAAAGTCGCCAGTAAATGGAAAATATTTGATCTCTGTATTGAATATAATCAAAATGTACCTAAATTGAGTGGAAAAAAACTCGACCTACTACTGTTAATAAGCATTTTCCGAATTTGGTCACGTGACCATCCCTTCAAAATGGCGGCAGCCATAGGTAACCATTTTGAAATGTTCTGAAGGCCATATCTCTTAAACTGCTGGACCGATTTTCATGTAGATTGTTGCAAAATGTTCAGCTCTCCATCATCCTTCTTTTGAAGTGCCTGTCGATGTTTGTAAGCGCTTCCCTTTAACTAAAAAGACCAAGACCAAGAAAATCGTACCCATAGTTTTCACAATAGCCCAGATTATATAACAAGAGAGCACCGTTAACTCAGTTGGTAGAGTGCCGGACTCTTTATCGCAAGGTCGCGGGTTCGATTCTCACCAGGGGCGACGGTGTTGTGTCCTTGAGCAAGTCACTTCACCCTCATTGCTTAGTAGGCTACTGGTTCAACCAAGGAAAACGTCCCGACATGACTGAAAAATTGTTTACTCGGACGTAAAGCCTCAACCCAAACAAACAAACAAGATTATAACAAAGCACATATTCTAAAATGTTATTTTGACTGACCAGTGAGCTGACGCGACCTACACAATTAACAAAGTAACAAAGTATTGAAGAGATTTTTACCAGGCCTGTAGAGTGTCTACTTGTTTGAACAATATATGGTAAGACAACTCGTGCAAATGCTGCAACTGCGATTGAAGTATGAGGTAGTCTAAAAGCCGGTACCAAAGTCTATATAGAAGGTATTTTGGTACCATAACTAACAAGGCGTCCAATATTCACACCGTTTATCTCAATAGAGAAAATCAAATGCATAAGCATAGAGCGAAATAGACCTGTACACAGGGCCCTCCGTAGCTTCTTACATCGCTACCTCTGGTTAGTGTAGCTTTGTGAAGCGAAACGTAACGTCAGATGATCGGGACTAAGAGCGAAAGAGAGAGAGAGAGAGAGGCATTAAACAGAAGGCTTGCTCAAAGCTTGACAGGTTATATTTTTATAACAGCAGAAGTTGTCAACAGGGGTTGCGATTAGCAATTTATCTTATTTTTTACAGGTTTGGGTAGAACACGTTTCTTGTGAGTTAGCTCCCGATATAGTTTTGCATAGTGATGTTCTTATTTTTTTGGTAAAAGAATGTGCATTCTCTCCGATTGCACTCGCTCAGAATACCCGTTCAAAATTTTCATCATAAAATCACTCCTTTATTACTCAGAATACGCGTTCAATGGAATGTGACCATGCTCGAAATTACTGACCAGGGCTGGGGAATATTTTGATTGTGTACAGTGGACAAAAATGTTGTTTTACTCGTAAGTAAACATCTCTTTTCGACCAAATTTAAAGAAAACATCTTTTGTCTTGAATATCTTATTAGTCCATGCAATGAATAACCTGGTCAATATTTTTAGTTCGCTGTTTTTATGTTTTTTATAAAATATGCCGTCGATAAAAATGGTGAGCAAAGCACATGTTTATGCAACTCGAAACTAAAATGCAACAATCTAGCCAGTATTTGTTAAATCAAGACGTCAGATAGGAAAAATAACTTATTTCTTGAAACCTAAATGAGTATGACTATCTAAATAAGACATAAAAGCTTTTAAATTTACCTTCGTTCGGAGAGGCCACTCCCGGCGTGTTGACAGTGTCCGCCATGTTTGCTCGAAAAATACATTGCATAAGGTCAGGGTCCTATAGCGTGTAAATGCGCACTTGCATTTGAAAATTGTAGAGTTTGGCTAATCATTCAATACTCAGCTACGTTATTGCATAGTAATATACGAATATGTATTTGGGTATTTCGATGTCAGTTTTTGAGACGGATGAAAAAAAAAAAAAAAAAAAAAACATTGGCAATGTTTTTGGGAAGGGATTCTTGGCATCATGTATTATTAAATATTGATAATAATTATTTAAGCCGTTTTAGTAATTGAGCTCTTTACCATTTTTCTTTCAAACTTTTGGAGCGAGGCGATACTGCAGAAGTTAAAAACAAAAACGAGCGTCTGTCGCACAAGATTCGTTATAAGCACTTTTATATTACATGTAAAAGCTAAGAATAAAAACAACGACACATACTTGCGCATGTCCTGAAATTTTAAGGGACGGTCCATGGGGTACTTGAGACATTTTAAGTGTTTTGATGCTACAACGCAAAAATCAGCTGTGTCATATGAATGGTACTGACGTTGTGTTGGAACCACAGACTATCTGTTTTGGCCTTTAAGTTATGGTATGTCATACTCATTTATTAATTTCATATTGCTGAGTAATTCCTGATTATATTATGCTATGAACAGACAAAAAAGATATCTACGCTTTGGGCAGATGAATTGAGACCTTTGTCGGATGGTACTCTGTGACCAATGAGCCGCGACACGAGAAAACCGACAAAGTGGTTGTGCGCACAGCATAGACTCAGATCAGCCTGGGCATCCGCCCAGTCTGATCAGAGTGTCTTCACTGTCCGGAGGTAGCTTAGACCCTTAGCTACCCTTTAAGCGCACAACAAAGACCCTGATTAGACCTGGCAGATACCCAGACTTATCTGAGTCTTCGCTGGGCGCACAACTACATTGTTGGTTTTGTCGTGTCGCGGCACAAATGATGTTTTGATGATACCTTACATTGTCTGATAATGATATTCGATACATTGTAGGCAAGCATTAAGGATGTAAGCCGTCATTTGCAGCAACAAATAGACTAAGAGATTCAATAAAGCAATAATAACAGGGCTATGATATGTAAGCTGTGTTTTTGTACATTGAGCTGCGATACGACAAACCAAAAACAAAGTGGCACGAGCGCCCATTGAAGACTCAGATCAGTCTGGGCATCTACCAAGACTGATATAAGTCTTCGTTGTCCGCAATGAGCCAGCTTAAATTCTTAGCTACCCTAAATCGCATAGCTGAGCACATTTGGGCGGTTGCCCAGGCTTATCTGAGTCCACTTTGTTGGATTAGTTCTGTCGCAGCATATATATAGACATGTACGCCGCTGGTGTTATACGACATGATCAGTTTGTATTCAAGAGAACTCTCGAGAAAGACCAGATCTTAAGTGATTTAAACGTGTTAAAGACTTTGCAGATCTAGACCAGATTGTTTTCATCTCTTACTGGGCCTATATTTGTTGACCAGGATTTAAACATGAATGTTGAAGAAGCTTCCGTCTGGTCAAACGTCATTTTAATCCTGATAACCTGTTAAAACTGGTTTGAAAAGAAATATTCTAAGAGCTTTGATTATGTATTTGATAAACAGCTTTATATTTGACGTTGTTATATAATAATAATACACACCCTAGACTTTTTTAACTGGTCGTACATGTAACAATAATTTTGATGGAAGGCTTATTTTGAGTAAAATCGCAAAATAAGCCAAATGCGTTTATGCCTAATTTCGCGTCCTAGCAACAACAAACGTCATTTTATAAAGGATTAATCGAATGTACTTTCCGATAGGAAACTCAAGCCATAAATGTAGAAGGTTTTGACATAGAATATAAAGAGTAATTATGTTGCTGCTGCAATAAAAAGAAATCTTGTTTGTCTCTGACATTTTAAACACTGCGACATCAATATCTGATCACATAAATTGACACTATTCAAGCCAAAGACAGTAGCATTTTACATTAAAAATAAACCCATTTTAAACTTTCCTTATGTTTCCAAAGCTAATGGTATTGTTATGTTAGTTCCAGAATGTATTTCTCATTAGAAGCGCTTCTAATGACGGATCACAACATACGTACTTATTGCCCCTTGGGCACACAACCTTGAATCAAGCTTGATCCGACGTCATGACATTGAATCAAGCTTGATTCAAGGCTGTGAGCCCAATGGTAGAGAAGTAAGAGACTTTGTTGAACAACTTATATTAGATACCTGAAATAAGTTCACTTTGATTCGGGGTTGGTTGTGTGCTTCGATGGTGCTGGGTATAACTTCCAGTGCCGGGGCGTCCCACTAATAATAGTAGGGCAAGGGCCTACTGTGCTTGCAGGGGGGTGCGGGTGGAGGTTGTTTGGACATTTTCTCTCGTCTATCATTTTTCTTTTATTTAGCCCTCTCCTTCGGAGACGGCCCGATATAGACTGAAATACTGTCTCAAATGGCCGTTAAACCCCAACCAACCAACCAAATCACTTTGATTTTTTTTTAAATATTTTTGTCTAAGACCTTCCACAGTTGAAATAAAATACATCTTGTTTAACATTATTCTAAGATGAAGTTTTTTTTAGTGTATTTGCTTAACTGAAGACGGCTTTAGGAATACAGCAAACGTAATTCAGGGGCGTACTCGCCGTTTGGAGGACTTAGTCTATAAAATGACATTAGATAATACTGTATTCCTGTTTGAGGATAATTGGTACACCTGAAAGGCAACCAAATCTGTCATTTTCATTTTGCCAATTTTTTCGAGCGGGTCCACTTGTAAAGAAAAGAAGTTCTCCTGTATGTGCCAATTCTTTCCTGTAGAGTGTATACCCGTGCTGTTGGTTGGTTGGTTGGTTGTTTTCGGTTTAACGGACCTTTGAGAGAGTATTTCAACCAATATCGGGCCGTCCCCCAAAGGCAGGGAGAAAGAAGAGAGAAATGATAGATGAGAGAAAAAAATCCAAACCTCTCGCACCCACTGCAAGCACAGTAGGCCCTTGCCCTACTATTATCCAAATCAGTAGGACACCCGGCACTGGAAGTTATACTAAGCACCATTGCACCACCCTAATCACCCCCGTATACCCTTGTTTGAAAGGGCTATGTCATCTAGAGAAGAAAATATGAAGTCCATAAAATGTTTTCTCTGGTGAAAATGACCAAAACACTCGAAGATGTATCCATATATCTTCAGATGGATAAGATGTGAGCTCCGACACGACAAAACCAACAAACTGGCATGTGTGTCAAGCGAAGACTCATATCAGCTTTGACATCGTCTCAGTCTGATCAGAGTTTTCGCTGTTGGCATGGAGGTAGCTTAGACTCTTAGCAACCATTTAACTGCACAGCAAAGACTCAGTTTAGACTGGGCGGTTACCCAGGCTGATATGACTCTTCGCTGGGCGCACATGCCACTTGTTGGGTTTGTCATGTTGCGGCTCAAATCGATAGATGTTATTTGTAGATCACTAGGCCAAAATCGCTTATGGTTAATATTCCATTTGCCTGCCAATATACCATATCTTTTAGCAATCTATCGTAAGCTATGTTTAATTTATATGGTTTCAATAGACACTCTTCTTCTTTCTTTAATTAGTATCAAGGGGGCGTTTTGAGAACCTACGCAAGTACTGTAGCTCAGCATTGCTCAGCCTGTTTTATTGCAATCAATCATTATTTTGATGCCGTGTTGTGAGGTCTTATGTTATTTACATTGTGCATTAGTGAATACGGTCAAGATAGTAGCTACCGGCATTTCAAGTTGAAAAATCTATAGGCTCTGTACCCACCATCCGCTTCATAAAGCCCACTAAATCTTTAAATTGCACAGAGAAGACGCGGTAGTTTTGTATTGTTCCGCGTGTATATTGGGTGCATTCAATAATGGTTCGAATGGTGGGTGTATTTAATATACTTGGAATAATGGTGCGAAATATAATTCTATTGAATCCGTTCCTGATTATTGGCTTTTTCTTTTGTTTTGATGAGTAAATTGCAAGTGCTTGAATGTCCATTGTAGTTGGTGTGGATTTTACATTACGTAAAGTCGATATATGACGTCAGATGTACTATGGCGTCATTTTCATGTGTCTAGCATACTTTTCTACAGCTGTTCTATGTTTTCGTCATTTCGGGAATAATTTCAAGCGAACTTTGAAAAAAGGACTTGTAGTTACAGTGACACATCCCAAAAATCTTAATTTCATTGTAGCAGTAAAAGGAGGGAAAAATCTTGATTTTGATTTTATTAAGTCTGCACTGATATGCGTACAAGAATTTAATATTCATCTCTAAGGTATTTACTAGTAAATCCTCTTTTGTCAGTCTTGCTTTCTCATTTGAGTTTTCTAAGCATGCCAGCTGCGGGAACCGTTTATCGCATGAAACGCGAAAACAATAATTTAGCCGCAACACGAGAAAACGAACAAAGTGGTTGTGTGCCCAGCGCAGACTCTGATCGACCTGGGCATCCGCCCAGTCTGACTAGAATCTTTGCTGTCTGCTTGGACGTAGCTTAGACCTACAAGCACTTAACGAAGAGTCTGATCACACTGAGTGGGTGCACAGGCTGATCTGAGTCTGCACTGGGCGCACAACCACTTTATTGGTTTTCTTTTGTCGTGGCTCAATAGGCCACATGCGCAGTGAAATGGACTTCAAGATTTCAAACAATGTTTTCGAGAATTGCATTCTGTTGTCAGATCATAAGCAATATTGGAAGTACTACATAATTGTTTTTTTTATTAGTATCATTTTCTTTCATTTTAGTTTTTATTAATTTATTTATTTATTAATTTAATTATTCTGTAACCATTTTTACGAAGGTATACAACTTTTGTGACTTCCTGTTTGTTTTCGTGGATTAAGAAACCCTCACAAAATAGAGTTTGCGCTTTAAGGAAAACAAACAAACTCAAAAAGGAAGAATTTGCTCCTAGAGCAGTATCAATATATAAGAAGAGAATGCAAAAACTAAATGGCGAAGTAATTCCACTAAAAGTGTTCCATTGGATTAAAGCATGAATATGCAAGTACGCATTGAACCGGCAAATATTACTACGCACCTTTGTATTTGCAACCAAACGTTAAAGTTACATTTGTTTTCAGCTTGCAGTCTCTATTTCACGACTTAAAATTACAACAGATGGTTATAAGGCAGCAATTTCATTCACGGTAAATGGCAATGCTTTCAGAGGTCTAAGAGAAAACTATTTCCAAACAGCTAAAGACTCTTTAAGGAAATTTAATGAGTGCAAAAAGCGGATTTTCTATTCAACAAAGTGGATTCAACGAGCTTTGCGGATTGTGAAGACACGCTTACAACGTGCCATAATGTCAAGTGTTTTATCTTGTCAGACAGTTCAAGACCTCTAGATAAGAAGGGCATTTGATGGCAAATCAGGGATAATTCTTTTTATTTCTCATTGAAACCATATGTTGTGACCCCTCATCTGAACCGTCTCATCAAGACGGTTCCGATGAGAGGTCACAACATACGTTTTTATTCAAAATTAACAAAAATTATCCCTAATTATCACCAAATACTCCCTCTTATCTAGTGCTCTGCAGCTCGAATGATGACAAAGTAGTTTCATGATATAAAACATTAGATGCTAATATTCCGTTATGTTATAAAAGATATGTAACGAAAAGAAAATGGGTTATGGATTGTAGTCTCATGAGAAAAGGCAGGAACATTTCCCATTATTAATCAAACTTTGTTATTTAGATATTCATCTTGTACTTCTCTGGAGAGATGCGAAGGTGGTGGGTTTGTTTTACTTCAAAACAAAGTGTACGCAAAGAATCGTAGAACTTAAGATTGTACAGTCAGTAGACACTTTGATTTATCTTCCTGGTCTTTTGCTGGAGATTTTTGTCACATTTTTATGCCCATAAATGGCAATAATTTTCAAATGTGGATGTTCCTGTTTTGTTTACGAAGCGTAAAGTAATGTAGTCTACATTGAAACAGTTATTCACTTATTTATGCCTGGAGGATTCTTTTATCCTTAAAAATTGGACAATTCCATTAATCATTTTAGGGATGTCAGGTTTTCAATCATTTTATACAAATTGCTGTAAATTTTACGCAAACAAAGCGGACCCTGATCAGACGCCGGGTTCTGCGGCGTCTGATCTGGATATGCACTGTTTGTCTATGTCCGTTTTTATGGTTGGTTAAATAAAATCAATAAAGGGTGCCTTTGAAAACAGAAACTTGCAATCTTATGGCCCTTGAAATAAGCATGGTTCTTTCTGTCTGCTACTTCGTAGCAGTACTACAAAACAATAACCTGCATCGGAAAGTAAGGTAGTTAACAAGATTTATAAGTATAGGTATCAAACTTTCTTGCATACCTATGCGTACAATAGTACTGCGTAACAGCTTCTCTGGATTTTCCTGTTTCCACTTGCAACAGTGTGCCCTTTATCGAAAAAAACAAGCTCATGAAGATTTATAGATACTTTAGTTGCTAAACAATACCTTAGATCAAAGATTACCGACAAAAATGAAAAGGTCAATAGACATACTTAAGATAAATCCGTAGAACCGCGTTTGATATATGACCCACGTCTCGAGAAAGTATTTCTGAATACATAGGCGATCTGCATATGCCGGGACTGGCCCTCACACGTGCACATTCAAGTCCTGGCATGCACCTTTTTGATTCACAATGAATTTGACTTTGTGGATTCATTAACCCAAACTGCGCATGCTCTTACCAGATTGCCGACATGCATTTACTGGCTTTTGCATTGTACATGCAAAAGCCAGTCTGGGCATGTCGGCAGTTTTTCTTTTCAAGCGCCTCCTAGTATTCATAATCAGACATAACTTCTTGTTATTTGAACTATGACTAGAATCTTAAAAGCAATTACTTTCATGTTTCTGAAAAATTCTTGATTTATTCGCCTTGCGGGGAGAAAAATATCAAAATGTGTGAAATCTTGTTTTAACGATGTCTTTTCGTCGACTAATGATTTAAAGCTCGTCATAAATGGTGATCGATATGTCTCCATAAAGGCTTTAAGGGATTAATAAGCAGCTAGTTGCTGAAATGAACAAGTATGAAATATTGCGATATTGCAGGGGAAGAGGTACCAGAGAGCAAATTCATCGCAAAAGCCCTAATCACCCAGCGCCTAGAACATCAGCATGTATTTACAGTATACATATATATGAACAGTTTTTGTTCTCTCTGTCTAGTTCTTCCATGAAGTGTGTAGAATACATGCTTACAACCAGGTCTTGAAGTCTGATCGTGGAGTTACCTGTTTGCATGTGCCGTGTAAGACTTTCTCAACCGGCAGGCCACTTTAATGAAGTAATCAGCGCTATATTTATTGCTCCTCATTCCAGGAGTTCGTTCTGTCTTACTGTGTATCAGAATTTGACCGAATATTGGTGCAGCTTTACGAAATACCACCGTTATCATAAACACCCTAAAATTTAAACAAGATTATTTCAGTTTCAGTCACTGCAATGTGTGAAAACATCGCTGACGGAATGAGAATTAGTGTGGAATTTCAGTGAGCAACGAGTCGGCTCAGATCGGTATCGACCTCATTGCTCAGGCATATCTGCCATCTCAGTTGACCGCGTTACTCAAGGAAATCATCCACAATATTTTAGTAGAGCGGTCAAAGTACCATAATCACAAGTCCGAACTCATATAATCAATATAAACATCGACAAATCAATCCGAATTATTTAGATACATAGACATGGGCCCAAAATGGAAGCGTGCTCAGGTGCTTGCGAGTAGTAAGCATTGGCTGGCTGTTATAATACACCCGCCATGTATATATGTCTGATTGAAAAGTCATTGAAAATGAAAGTCCGGTAATGGCAAGCCATACCATTGTTCAGCCATGGCCATCAGGTCGGTAAAGTAGTTTAGAAACGTCCACGTTGTAGGGATCACTGGGGTCATGGTGTCTCCCATAGAGCTTTTTAAAAGTTGACACCAGTTTCGCTTTGCGATAACCTTGTGACAACAACTTGCTGGTGAGAAGCTCCCTCTGTCAACAGTCTTGATAGTTGAAACAGGCTCTAGCATAGCGGATTAACTGTGAGAAATAAACTCCGTATACAGGTGGCGAAGGGGTATTGCTACTCAGAAATTGAAATGTAGCTATGTATGGGAAAATTGAAGTCGTCCTTCTTATCATAAAGCCTAATGACAAGCTGTCCATTGTCTATACAGAGATAGCAATCTAGGTATGAAGCAGATGATTTGTACTCTATAGTGTCCTTAAGATATTCACGGTTTGCACGTATTTTATAAAATTGTCAACTATAATATGGTTTTCACGGGAGGCGATATGCATGCAGGCTAGATATGCACATGTGTCATGTTTCACAAGCATTTGAATGCACATACTTTTACGGATTAATTACTAATTGAGCCACGACACGAGAAAACCAACAGAGTGGTTGTGTGCCAAGCGAAGACTCAGATCAGCCTGGGAATCCGCCCACTCTGATTAGAGTCTTCGCTGTGCGCATGGAGCTAGCTTAGACTTTTAGCTACCCTTTAAGCGCTTGGCGAAGAGTCTGATCAGACTGGGCGGTTGCCCAGGCTGATCTGAGCCTGCGCTGGGCGCACAACCACTTATTTGGTTTTCTTGTGTCACGGCTCATTTTGCATGTTCCTATCACACAAAGATGCAAGCTGATAACCAGTAACATATGGTGCTCTTTAATGTTATTAGACAGGCGTGTCGATGTTAGTAATGCTGGTAACATATGTGAGACATATTTCTGGAAGCCTTATCAATATGCGTTTTAAACAATTATCCATCAAACTAGGGCCTGTTAGTATAGAAATGTTATTTCCTCACCAGAAAAAGGGACCGCCGATTGCACGCTGAAATTGTTGCACTTCCGGATTGTGAAATGAAATTTATTTTCACACCTGACCTCCAGCTCCATCTTTTGATGAGTATAATTCCCGGTCATGTGTGGGTACATTTCAATTCTCGTAACAACGTTACCCCCCCCCCCCCCGCACCTCAGCGGAACGTATCCATAACCGTAGTAACGAGGCGCCGTTCGTCCGTCCACTGGTATCCTGTCTATCGTTCGTCTGAAATTCCCGGTCATGAAATGTGAGTTCTTATTTATACCACCCTCGCCAGAGTCAGACAGTAAACTGTCTGGAAATTTTGGTATGCATTGCAATACACCCAAAACCTCGAAGTTATCCATGGTATATCTGCAGTATAAAGTTAAAGGCATGTTATATATTAAGTTCAGCAAAAATATTTCTGGTAAAAACGTTTCATTAAGGCAGGATCTCTTTCTAATTTCCTGTGTTAAACACAACATACAGCATTTTAAATGAGTTTTAACGAAAGTCGCGTTGTGAAAACACGATGCTTCGGTATATGCGAGCTGCGATACTCATACACTTCACGCCTTTGGATCTCTCATGGTTTATCTACGGGGCCATGCAATCAGCAAAGTCTCAGATTGGCCTGGGCAATCACGCAGAGTGACCTGAACATTGCTCCTTGTATATGAACCAAGTATCTTTTGCGTGCCGCGTCTCTTATAAGTTAAGTTTGTGGTAGGAAATTAATTTGATATTGTACAAAAGACTGGATAAATACAATAAATCTAATCCGATGTTGATTAAAAAGAAAATGGATAAACAGCTATTTTGGGTGAAAATTCAGATCGTGCGTATACGTTTTATGTGTGTTCGAATCTGTAAACAGTTTTATCAATACAAAACAAATTTTATTGGCAACCGGTCGTAGCAGTTTGCCAGTCAATGCATTCTAAAAAAAAAAAACATGAAACTTTTTTTAATGTTAATTAAGCAAGTTATTGTATCAAGTAAAGTTGCAAAAGACGCTAGTAATCAATCAGGCGGACAAACTAAGCGTTTACATAAACGCCAACGATATATAACATGCTGCGCATTTCTATACGAAATTAGTAGTGTGATTTTCTGCCTCAGTTTAGACAGGCAGCAACCTTATTGCTCATGTCAAGGTAAGATAAGTAAAAAAATATGTTGGTACCTTATACTAAATGGATGAGGCTAAAAGTTTACCTTTTAAATGGACAAGTAACCAGCTGGTTGATATAAACATGTATATATGTATATATACATGTATATATCTGGGACAAAATCGCGACATTGTATCACTCATGCCTAAACGAAATGGTTCACCTTTAAAGGACGGGTTACACTTTGGCCGTTTTTGTGCCCACGACCGATCTTGATAAAATTTATGTTGATAAAAGCTTGGCATTTGGCAGTCTATATAAGAACATTTTTAAGTTTGCGGTTTCATATATAATTACGTGACTTCCGGTTTATTGCATATGGGGTGCCGAACGGGGTACACTAACTACCTGCAGTTTTTCGATATCATCAGCAATTCCGCTGACATATCAGCCCTCCAAAATGACAGATATAATACTTTTGGTTCTTATCCACAGTCTAAAAGAGATATTTCCCCTCAAAACAGCTAGTAAGGAGAAATTTTATTTGAATTTTTACGACTCCTCAGAACAGTAGATTTTACAAGTGTTTATTAACACAATAATAAGCATGTAAAGTGTTTGCTTTTGTGAAAATAATGAAACAACTGAACAGAAAGTCGATTATAACCGACCGATATTAAGAAAATGTATTCTTGGCGAAACGCTTTCCACGCTTGTGCTCTGGCAAGTGCGTGAAAAGGTCATCAACCTTCTTCTTGTCTTAAGCATTATTCACTTATTATACATGAATAATGAAAGCTTCATCATATCAAATATTGATAAACACGTATGAAATATTACGTATTTATGGATCCTACACAGGTACAGATGTTTAAAATATTAGACAAAATCAGTGATCCAAGAAATGTAGGTCACAGGGACCTACATGTAGTACCAAATGAGACGCAGCGCTGAAGTGACTTACTATTTCAACTCCGACGAAGATTCAATTAAATATTAGTTCGAAATAAAACATTTATTCAATGGATCCTGAAATACAAGTCACCCTACAAATAGTATGACATCATTTGCAATGTCTGACTGAACCATAGTCTTTAGAATGATGCATATATAATGTTGAATATATAAGAAAAGAACAGTGATCTTTTAAATATATGTCACAGTAACCTACAATTAGTATGAGGCTTTTGTTTGCATCGTTTGACTGACCAACAATTTTTTATTATGTTGCGAATCAAAAACCCGTGTTGAGAAATCAATGAAAATCCTGGTCCATGCATAAAGTTTGAAGACTCAGTGTGCATGGATGCTTTGCAGTTCCTACATTTAATCGGTATGATCTAATCAAATATCAGCACTGTTACCCCAATGCAAAGATATCAAAGGAGGTAAGGAAAAAGCTCATCCAAGTAACTTTTCATACAGAGTTAGTGGACTAAAGTTCAAGGTCACAGAATTTTACAATGTATCAGCTTCAGGCAGAGGAATACACCATCTGACCACGTCCCAACATTATAACATCAGAGGTTATATCACAGCATGATGATGGAGGACATTCAGTCTAACGTCTTACATACGCATATTACGCCGAACGCATGCCCAGCGCGCGCTGCGCCCCCCCCCCCCCCATCCCACACACACGGAATCCTTGGTTTGGGCTTTGGAATACATACTACATAGATGAACACTTTCAGAAAGTTGTGTTGTGTCGAATAATGCCATAATGCCTCTATTTTCTTTCAGTTCCAAAATATACTGCTGCGATTTTGATATAAATCCTTTAGTCCTAGTGTTGGATATATGAAAATTTACTCAAAAAGTTTATTTTCCGTTTACTCCTACCCTCGTAACCACTGTAATATAACCCGATTGTGATGAATATGTATATGAGGAATAGTGATATATAAAAATTGTAGTGGTTACGAGGGTAGGATGAAGTGAAATTTGGATGCATAGTGGACGTTGGTAGTTCAAATTCCCATAGACTCAATGTTAAATGTTGCAGACAGTAAATGTATTCAACCGCAAAATTAACCTAAAAGGCATTAAAATACGGGAAAATGAAATCGCACAGAATAAACTAGAAACATATAGCTATCATTTTTGCATGCGTTTGTGGTTATCTGCCTACCTTCGAAAATCGGCCTTTTCAGTGGGCACATTGCAATAGTAGAGTGTAACTCGTCCTTTTCAAAACAAAAATAATAAAAATAATAATAATAATAATAATAATAATAAACGCATCTCGATCTATATTGCATTGTGTCATTTTCTGTCATATTTGTGGCCACTGTTTCCATAGTCTCTAGTTCAGTAAATGGGTAAGAAGATAGGCAAATTGAATTTAAACCAGTGACTATCGAGCATGTGAATACATGCAGTACCAAAGAGCATACTCTAGAAAAAAAGCTAATCTCTGTACAGAGTAAAATCCGCACTGTCATTATCAATGCAATTAGTCGACAAACCTGAGAGAGCAAATTCTAAGACAACTATATTTGGATCTGAAACTTCTAATAAAATTGAAGCTCTAAATGAAGTAATCTGAAGCGATGTTCCTGATATATCATCTGGGCATGCAAAAAATTCTGAAACATGCTTCAAGAATAGACAAAAATATCTTTTGAAACATATTTGGAGAAGTGTAATTTTCCTGTGCTGTGGTTGTAATGCGCATTTTTTATCAAGCGGATCGAATGGTTAAGAATGCATCGACTAATTACGATCTTATCATACATGTCTGTACCAGATGCGTATTTGGGCAGTACTTGTTCTTAAATTCCATGCGATGATTTAGATACGGAAGTCCGCACTCCTCCAACTACGAATTTCCAGCCGTTTTTTTTATTTGAGCCGCGACACGAGAAAGCCAACAAAGTGGTTGTGCGCCCATCGCAGACTCAGATCAGGCTGGGCATCCGCCCAGTCTGATCAGAGTGTGCGCTGTACGCATGGAGGTAGCTTAGACTCACAGCTCGCAGCTACCATTTCCGCTCTTAAGGAAATGTGTAATAAGACTGGGCGGATGCACAGGCTGATCTGAGGTTCCAATGGGCGCACAATCACTTTGTTGGTTTTGTCGTGTTGCGGCCCATTTTTTTTTTATATTTTATATTTATTTCCGTGTGGTAGGATTCCAATCAATTCTGGCTAAATGATTAATTGACCAGGTCTGATGTATGTCCAAAGTTTCTTCTAGCCGAACAAATACTTGAGCCACGACACGAGCAAACCAACAAAGTGGCTGTGCGCCCAGCACAGACTCAGCTCAGCCTTAGAGGGTAGCTAAGTATCTTAAGCTACTTTCGTGCGGACAGCAAAGACTCTTATGCCCAGGCTGATCTGAGTATTCGCTGGGCGCACAACCTTTTGTTGGTGTTCTCGTGTCGTGTCTCACTTGAAGTCAGTACATCCGCCATTTTTGTACTGAGCAGTTGCCGTCGAAGTTTCCGAAGAATGGATGGCTGTTTTTATACGTCTACTTTGTGCTATTACGTCCATTTCAATAGCTTTCTAGTCATATAGAAAACACTACTTTTAGGTCGAAGGAAAAACGATAAGTTTAGTAGGCCTACATCTGACATGCAACATTAATGGAATTAAACTCAGTAAGTTAATTCAGATTGATAACAGACTTGTAAATAATACTTTTTGCGGCATCACACTTAGGCTATATTAATATAGCTTATTCACGAAAGGCTTAATGTGCTGACGTTCATTGTCTAATTTCTTGTCTGATATCATTGAAACAGTACATTTTGGACGGTTGTGCACAGAAAGCAGCTTTACCATGTGTGTTTGTTGTCACGTGCTTCGACCGTTTCAGACAGGATTTAGTGAGTGTGACCTAGTCAGTCAGAAAATAGACTCGTCATGCAACAAAATATAAACACCATTCATCGACGTGAGGTGAGGATCGAAAAATCCGTCACGAGCGTTACTGTTTGTCACCACGACGCAAAAGGGACTTACACAGTAGGGTTATTAAGTGCCTTTCCAAGTCGACAGTTCAGTTTTGGTTCTTCTTGGTTGTTTTATGTGTTTTTAGTTGCTTGTTTGTGATGTTCAGGCTAGCCCGTTGACAACTACATGGGAAATGGCTGTTCACTTGGCTGCAGCTGGTGTTGTCTTAGGTGGTGACTAATTTTGTGTTGTCGAATAGGTGAGAAAAAAGGTGACTGCATTATGGACATAAAGCTTCCGCATTACAGGTAAAAGGCATCCACATTCCTGACATAAAGCGTGCGCATTATAAAATGCGTCCTTAATTCAGGACATTGTTTTAAATTGTAGGCTGACTTTTCCTGCTAATAGTCTGAAGAAAACTGACACTATTTATCAGTTTTCATCTATTATACGATGTTTTATTAAAACATAATTGACACGAAAATAACCTAGCTAATCAAGATTATATAATTTCAAGATATTATATGTTAGATAATAAAGTTCTTAAGACAATGTTTCTTCAAGGTTCGCAATTCTCGAAATAGAAATGATTGGCGTAGCATGTGCGAACATGAAGGGCGCTAATCAGACTGCATGGTGGTGTAGGCTGGGTAGAATATTACACATTCGCCTGAATAAACCCATCTTGGGAAATCTACTGACGAAAACAAAAAAGTGTCTGATCAGTCTGAATGGACATGAATTTCCAGTACGCACACAGCCTAGGGTCTCTTTTCGGGAGAGGCTGCTAAAACATCGTTTCATGTTCGTTTGTTGTCACTGATTTGCAGCGACTGCAGTATCTTTCGTCCTAGCGATGCAAATCATTTCCTCTCCGTTGGTTACAATTACAATTAAGATCTATGCTACGATACCGTATTTACTTGGCAATAGAACGGTATTGTTCCATCTCTAGAATGATCCCAAATACCTTTATCTTAATCATTCTTATAAAATTGTGTTTTGAGATTAATTTTTCCCGTCTAAAGCAATCCCAAAAGTCTAAATCCGTCTTATAAGACGGATCTAGAACATTTGGGATTGATTTGGAAAAGGAAATTCCGTCTTATAACCGCAAAAATATGATGATAAACAGTTGTAAATTCGTTTTGTCTGCATATGTTTTCACAAAGTTCAACCACAAAGCACAATGTCCGTATATGTCTTAACTGAGAACACACTGAACGGAAAAGTTTTAAAACAAGTCTTATCGCAAATGTTTACGGACTTTGTAGATTTGAAGGACAAACGATACCTATCTGTTCAAGAACCAGCTGTCAAAATGGGAAACCGACGAAACAAAATTCGAACATTGAGAACAGTGGTGGCCTTATTTTCACATGTTCGATAAAAAGGGTATGTTTCTGTCGGCTACATCGGCTGCAAATTCTGAATCTTTACTTTCTCCCAAAATGTTTTCTTTGGGGTGGGGAGGGGGTCATTGTTGAAAGCAAATATCAGACACATGCGTGACTAATGCAATTGTTAGATGTAGAACAAGGAATTTTGACAGTCTCTGTGTGCGTTTTTTTCAATATCTGAATACCATTAGTTGGTAGTTTGAAGCATGCTTATTTCATATACAGCATATATGCAATATAAAGGCAAGAAATGATTTATAAATACTAATTGAAATTAAGTTTGTTGCCGATGACTACTTAAGATTATCTGATAAATATGATATTTTGCCATTTTCGGGCTTGTCGTTGGTAAAGTTGTCAAGCAAAGAATGGATTCGTACATGCCAGAGTGGTGCCAGAAATTTTACTGGAAGCTATATACAATGATAAGTTAAAGGTAAATGGATACACTATAAGGTAACGCAACTTTGCCATTTTCGTTTTACCTTCCTTTTTAAACGAAATCAACTTTAAAAGGAAAGAATTTGCTCTTCTAGGAGCAAATTATTTCATATTAGAGTAGTATCCTCTTTCAGTGGCTTTATTATCCAGAAAACCAAAAATGAAGTCACGAAATTGTTCCCCTTGTAAAAATGGTGGATAATCATGGAGATGTGCACATACACCTTAACTTCGATTTATAGTAGAATGATAAAGCATTTCTTTAAAATATATGCAGACTAATTGTCTCTGGATTTTATTTTGCTAAGCAAAGCATATAGTAATAAATCTTTTCCACAGGGAGGAAGGAAAAAAAAATATGATAATCCAAACCGGCATATATAGCAACAAAATCCTGGAGCCATTCCTTACGCCGAACGACGTCATGTGAGTTCTACTAGAATGTATATGGATAGGTACATTGTAATGATCAGGAACTAATACAATCAGACCCCATAACCCGCCCTCAAAACATAAAGGGAATGAAGTAAATTGACAACAGTTCACGAAACGCTCTGTCAACCAAATGAACAATTCTTTCCCAGACAGGCGATGGGGTTTTTAAACATTTGAGCATCGGCTCTGTAAAAGATCTCTTACGACAAATGCAATACTACGACTCAACGCAATCTACGCATTGGCCCCACTGATCAGATTCTTCGCGTTTTATTGTATATCATGATACAGCTTTTATTTGTCAAATACATTGAATGTAATAAAATATATTATTTCATAATGCAGCTTTTATTTATCAAGTACATTTAATGTAATAAAATACAGTATTTTATGATGCAGCTTTTATTTGTCAATTACATTTAATGTGCTTTTATTTGTCAAGGTCATTTAATGTGATAAAATACAGTATTATATGGTACAGTTTTTATTTGTTAGATACATTTAATGTTATAAAATACAATATTTTATGATGCAGCTTTTATTTGTCAAGTACATTTAATGTACTAACATTAGATATTTTATGATGCAGCTTTTATTTGTCAAGTACATTCAATGTAATAAAAAACAGTATTTTACGATGCAGCTTTTATTTGTCAAGTACATTCAATGTAGTTGACAAATAAAAGCTGTATCATAAAATACAGTCAATTTATTTGCTTCCTATCGCAGTTGCATTGTCTTCTTCAATTCACAGACATGTTTTATAAAACCAATTATATAAAGTCTGTGTGAAAACACTTTGTGGAAAGTAATATCAACTTGAAAATTATATTGGATTACGGTTATGCCATGGAGCGCTAGACAAGTAGAGCTAATATAAACAATTTCGTCACGAAATCATGCCTACTGCTTTAACATACATTCTGTAACCGCTAAAGCTAAATAATGAATTGAATATCCAGTTAAGTGACAGCAACCTGTTTACGGATGCATGTTCTGTTATTTCTTTCTATTACGACCCATGTGCACTGAAGAAGGATATTTTCATGAGAACATTAACTTTATCTCATGCTGATGAAGGTTTAATGAAGTATTTTAATATGAAATTTCCCGCTTTTTTTACTTCAAAACGTTTATGTAGGTTGTTTTTTGCTATTTGAACCATTTTAGAAGAAAACAAAAAAGAAGTGAGTAGAACAACTCCGGTCCTAATTAAAGTTGTTTTTAAAATCATCATCCGAGGTTTAAACCACGAATTCTCCCATAGACCATAATGCAATATAACTCTTGCTCAGAAATCAATTGATATTTTCAAACGACGTGAAATTGGACCTCAGAGTAAATTGCAACAGCAGAATACGTAGGACGCTAGAAAATTCTCGGCCCAAGATACTTCTAGTGAATCTGCGCATGCATGGTGAACACGACTGTCTTTAGCAGCTTCAAAAATTTCTTTTATACGGCATCTCAACACAAGAAGGACGGCCTGTTTTCAAAGTTACATTTAAAATATGTTTGTCTTGCATTACTTTGAAAAATCATTCCTCATATCCTACAAGATTTATTAGTTTTTGTTGTAGTACATGAAAATATGATGATTTACCGATGGTTTGATCGAAATGCAAAATATTTTGACGTCTGGCGGGTCTGCCGTAAACCCTAAATTTTGCAACCTTGAAATTTAGAGACCCTTGTCTTGGTTTAATACACGCCCGACATTTTGAAAGTGTTGCTCTGTAGAATGGCTATTTTAAAACCAATAACTCAGTCCACTGTAAAGTTTCAGAAGATAGTGAGACCTCGTACAGGGTACAGGGAAAACCGAGAATACGAGTAAATCGTAAAGAGAAGACCTATCATCTGCAGAATAAAGATGAAATTCATGGAACGAGCTTTCGGCGAGTTTTACAAATTTCATATGAAATGACCACGAGTGTAAGATTCTGTGTTATCATAGGACCCTTTAAAACAGAATGTTATCACCTTCAAAATGAACTTGATTTCAATACGAAAACACATTGTTGACACTTTCGTTACCAATGACGTTGCATGTACGTGCCAAATGTTATTACACGTTGCGTTATCCACTGAATAACAGCGACGTCATATGATAAATGAATATATCACTTTTCAGTTTAATAATTATTAATTATTCTATAATTATTGTATAAATAAGTAAAATAAATACAAAGAAACACGATTGACAATTCTGCGCAGAAACGCTGCATTTTATCATGCCTTCCAAGCTTTATCAGTGCTCTTCTATAACTAAGGTCGCCTGCACGAAATATGAGAACATTTGAGACAAAAAGGATAAAACATAACCATGCGTGAAATATTCACTTTTCTTGCTTTCTTCTCAAGCGCATATGTCAAAATTTACTGCATTAGTGTCTTTCTCTTTTCCGGAGAGACAAACTTGAGTAGATGCATTAAATTCTGCCAACCAAATACCGTGTTTGCTGTAAATTGTATGACATAAATTTCTAAAATGTTTTTTCTTTCTTTTTCTTTATTTTAATCCAACTATTCAATTTGTCCTCTCGGATGAGATTTCAAAACGGGTTGCAAACAGTGCAGACCTTGGTCAGCAGTCTGATCAAGGTCTACAGTACATGCTTTCACAGATAGTTTTGTCCGAATATTTACGAATAATACGGTATACTGGAAGTATTTTATACTTTCAAAGTATTACGACAGGAGATTAGTTTTAGCAATAATGTTGTGTCTCGTCACTCGCCTTCAGAAAGGGATTGTTACTTTTGAAACTAACACGACGACCGATTTCACGCAATCCGAGCAAATGTAAAAATACTGTCAATATAATGAACGAATACATATTAAGTGCATACGCCCAACCGGGACCAGGGGCCATATTCATAAAACGACTTAAGTGGTTGCTATGCTGTTGCTAAGGCTAAAATTCTTTGAAGGAGATTACAAAGACTGTTCCTCCAGAGCAAATTTCATAGTTGTAGGGAATCTCCTTTATAGATATTTAGCCCTAGCAACCGCATAGCAACGACTTAAGTAGCTTTATGAATACGGCCCCAGTTCCTATCTACACGAACTGTTAATGCACAGGATAGATTGTTTTGGTTTACACGAACTGCTCATTTTTTCCCTAACACACACCATTATACTATTTTTGTAGGGCCTTTATGTGTAAAAGAGAATACATTGTACTTTGCCACATATCTTGCTCATTTAATCAGCATATTCTATAAAATGACCAACCAAGTAAGATGTATCGTTATACAAATAACAGAGACAAATTCTGGGGTGGAGGGTGGGGGAGAGGTGTGTGTGTGTGGAGGGTGGAGGTGCGAATGTGATTTTGATGTTTTAGTGGTGACTAATTTAGTGATGTCTTTTTCCCACATGGTGTCTTGGGTGGGAACTGGGATTGAATTGTATCAGTTCCTGAGAATTTTCCTCATTTACGTCTGTTTCTGACTTCAAACAGCTGATCTATGACAGTTATTTCAAATATCTCTCTTGCAGCATGAAAAACGATGTTTGAGGCATCAAACAGTTATCATAAACCGACAAGAAAAATAAAAAAAAAAAACTTTCAAAACCAATTTGCAATATTTTTATTAGAGCAGTTTCCCAAAAAATCGTTTGATTTGTTTTGCATTCTAATAATGATAATTACTGGAGGGTTGTAGACATTTTTTAGAATCCACGATCATACTTCAAAGTCACGATCATACTTCGAAGCGACAGAAATTAAACGAAACCTATAGCTTCAGGATTTGATTTCACATCATGATACACGTATCAAATTATATGGATCGCAAGATGCGACATGATACCTAGCGCGTTAGCAAAGAGCGAACGAAGACTTAAACCAGGCCCCGAGGTTATTAAACTTTTTCGTGCTAGACTCAGCTGATGTTGGAGAACTAATGTTGGCATTTTCAAATTCATAAGCAGAGAAAAGTTCATACTCAGCTAAACTGAGCAAGAAAAGAACCGTACTTATCTAAAAGTTGCTATTTATTAGCAGTTAAAAGGACTACGTGCGTTAAGGCCACTTTTTGGCCCCCATCTGAGGTCAAAATATGAAAATCGAGATAAAAGTATTTCATTGCATGATTTCATTAGACCAATACCTATAGTGTCTCATTTCAGTTTCAGTTTGAATCTTGCTGTGCGTTAAGTATGGAAAAATGGCTGCTGAAACAGGCTAAAACCATGGAATTTGTCATTTTTGCTCAATTTTTAGTCATTCGGTTTACAAATTAGAATAGAGCACAACCTTTAACCAAAATATCCTTTTCACATATGATGTATATTGCTGTAAATCACTTCATATTGAAAGATTTTGTTGGTTAATGATTGTGCTCATATTTAATTCTTAAAAAAAATGAATTTTGCGGACAGCCGTTTACCTATAGTTTGCCTGTAATAAACATGGTGAAATGAGTGTCCATTCAAAGGCATAAGAACTACGTTGTAAACGTGATCTTAAGTGAACCTTCACAAACTGAATTACCATGAAATGTTACCACATTTGAACAATGCTACCACATTTCAACAAATAAAAGTAAATATCCTAAAAATGTTGCATGGATTGAATTAACATAAAAATTGGACCTTTAGCAGTTCAGCAGCTATCCAAAAGCAGCATTTCTGTTAAAAAAACAATAGTCTAGCCTCTGAGCAAACTGTTCCAAATAAGAAGCAGTCTTATCAGGGTTTGTACTTACTGCTTAGGAATTTTTATCTCAATATTAAGGACAATTACGGTACCTTGCTTAAGTTAGACTTACTTTACTGATCATGGCGCCACTATTCCAGAGCTTGTTGGAAGTTTTAACATTTTGTTGAATATATCTACATGTTTATAAAGTAGGAAGCTATCTATTTAATTAATTAACCTGAATAAAACTAAGATTCTGCATATAAAATCAATAAAATGATTTGTTTTGGTACATAATGACAGATGTCAAGCAGCCATTGACTGATTTTGAAGTCATCTGGCAAATAGTTTGAAATGTTGCCATTTAGGCTCTCAGAACTGAGTAAAACATTTCAGCACAGATGTAGGTTGAAATGGACGGCAAAACATTTTTGTAATAATCATGTGACACTATATTTATGATAGTAATCTAATCTCTAATGAAAATTATAAATAAGTTCCTTCAAGAGCAAGGGAATCATTCAAAAGACTAAAGGTGGATCAGAGAACAAATGAGCAGGGGATTACATATACCCCGCCACTGCCGCTGCCTAATAAAACAACTTATTAACAGAAAACTTTAATGCTAATCCAATATAAGTTTTGATGTCTGTGATTTTGACCTTAGGACAGCAGTAAAAATAATGTCAACTATAGTCAATTCTAATTTTGCTCTACATGATCAAGAGGCTCTATTCTTGTATACTGACACTATTAAAGACAGAGGTGGGACTATAAAAAGAGGATTAACTACCAAAGTGTCATTTTGTCTCTTGAGCTCATAGTGTCAACACCTCCAGTCAGCCAATAAAAACTATCATATTTGGTAATTCTGGTTTGCTGATTGGTTGAATCAATTCTCACACCTTTACCTGTACAGGTATCATATTCTATGTGCTGGGAACCAGACCCCCCGGCAGAGAAGTCCTGTCTTTAATAGCAATAATTTACAACCAATGCCTAAGTCCTAATTATTGATCACTGGCCCCACCCGGGGGCCCAACCCCGGGGCATTTATATCGCTTGTCAAAACAACTCCTTCAGAAATACCATGAACCTAATATGAAAAGAAGCTGACATGCAGTATACAAGATTAAAGCAACCAAAAGAAGTGTAACGCAAAACTTTGAAGGAAAAATTGACAGACAAACAGACAGATGAACAAATATACTAACAGATGGCCAAACGGATGAAAAGACAAAATTTATATATCCTGCAAATAGTTTGTATGCCGGATGTTTAATTTGTCCCATTCAAAAAGAAAAGTATAATTACATGCTACAAACATATACACAACAATGTTATTTTCCTTGTACAGAGAATGGCATAAGGGTCATAACCTTTGACCCCATTTTGTCCCCATATATAATGTCCGTCACGAATTTCCTTATCAGTTTCATTTAGGAGAATAAAACCGCTATTATTCGTACTAATATAAGTCACTTTGGTTGGGGGCCATTTTTGGGCCTTAATGCACGTAGTCCTTTCATGCTCAGCTGAGTTGAGCATGAAACAAGTTTTATAACCTTTGTGCCAGGCTACGTACCACTTCTAACGGTCTGTCCAGATACCTGACTGTTCTACCACAGATATTAAGGACCATGCATTTTGTGTGGGGAAGTCATATGCGCGGATTTTCAGGCTTTCTTTGCGAGTCGCATATTGTAAATACTCTAAATATCGGGACACCTGAAATAAATACTGCGGCTCTCCTAAAATGGAACAGTTCTGTTTTGCTATGCAGAAAAGCGCCCAAATGATGCAGATAGATAGGCAGATAGTGTAGACCCTAATTGGAATTCTCCTAAGGACTCTGCTCTGAGGTTTGACTGTTTGCTCCGACGTATCTATCTCAGAACTTATAGCTCGCACTCAATGCATGCTGTTTAGTGGAACGAAAAACACCGGAATAAAAAGTAGAGAAATTTCAATAACAGTTTTAATTAAACTTTTTTTTCCAAATAAAGATCCATTAATAAAAAAAGTATGACATTTTCTTGGAAAAAAATCTATCAGGCTTGAATGTAAGAAAAAATGTCGAACTCAAAAGTATAATGAGTTGATATAGAGAATACCATGTTAGTGTCTTTTGATATCAAGTTTATCAGGCGAGACCAGAAACAGCGTAGGTATGGCAAGGCTTGAGGTCGATCCTGATAAACTTGATATCAAAAGACACAAACATGGTTTGCCATTTATTATGCAACATGTGAGGACTGTAAGACGTAAATAGTGTCAAACAAATGAAAAGTAAACGCACTTTTGTCCGAACTTGCTGACCTCGCGCTTTGCGTTATGACCTGATTCGATGAAATCATTTGACCACTCGAGTGTTGTTATCACATCCAACGTAATTCAATAACTTGAATCACGGGTTATGGATTATGAGCCTCAGAGCAATGTCCGCATCAACACCAGAAATAGTAGGTAGACGTTGATCATTTCGACATAGGCTGTCAGGCATAGCATGCACAATATGGACGGTTTATTTATTCATTTATTAGTTTTTATTAATTTTATTATTGATAATTCTTTTTATCATTTGATTTTAAAGAGTAATTCAGGAACTGACTGAATCAGACCCCAAACCCTATCCCCAACATCAAAGGGAAAGATTGACAAAGACATCCCAACAAACAATAAATTACAAGTGATGTCGCTGTTATTCAGGGGTTAAAGTCAAGTCATAAAAGTATGACCACACGTGTAATAACACTTTGGAACATACACATAACGTCCGTGTCAACAATACGTTTTTCCTTATTGAAATGATGTTCAGGCTGAAGGCGATAAATCTCCCATTTTAAAGGGTCGTACGATAAACAGAATCTTACACTAGTGGTCATTTCATATGAATCTTATGAAACTCGTCGGAGGTTCGTTTCATAAATTTTATATGAAATGACCACTCATGTAAGATCCTATATTTTCCAGAAATCATTCAAAGTATATGCATGCTATTTATAATTAAGCAAATCGAATATTAGACTGATCTAAAACGTTATAAGAAAATGCAATTGCAGGAAACTTTTATTGCATGTGAGAGAACCATGAGGTTGTCTCTTAAGTTGTCAAGGACTCGACAAGGAATGATTTTGATCGATTATCTATAAGCATTGCCAGCGATGCGCATAATTACTTGCTGTTCATAACTCCAATCAGATCAATGGCGCTGGACGTGGGAAAAAAACAATTTCGCATATATCCACAAGCATAGATGGATGACTTGCGATTTTTCGTCTATATACATATCAGGGCGATGATATGGTGATAATGAAAAGTTGTATGCAATGGAACTCCGTTTACGGTTGAAAAGATTCCCACTTCCAATACTAGTAGGAATCGAAATCCGGACCGCTAGCACGGCAGGCCAGCACTTAACTCACTAAGCGATGAGGCTCCTATATCCACAAGCAGCAAAGGCTTAAACCGCATACCCATCCGCGTAGCCTACGCGGATGGGTATGCTGTTTAGGCCTTTGCACTATTTTGCTTTCTTATCCCATAACGTAACCTTAACGTTCGTTGTTTGTAGGTCAAATGTCACACAAGTGTTTTTTCATTATTTCGCAACGTAACCTTAGCGTTTATTGCTTATTGTTTGCAGGTTCAATGTCACACAAGTGCTTTTTTTCTTATCCCACAACGTTACCTAAGCGTTCATCGTTTGCAGGTCAGATGACACACCAGTGTGTTTTCTCTGGCATCGTTTCCAATTTCCAATTACTATTATGCCCCATGTTCTCCGCTTCATACTCGTGAAAAAGTTTTAATACCCAATCAATATTTATGTGAAAATTTAATTATCTTTCATCATTAGAAAATGACATGCCCGGTAGGTTATCTTTGGTAAGAGAAAGTTTGTTAATTGCGGTTTCGTGTTATGTGGGTGCGAATTACAGGCACGCCGCTGTTCAATTAGCTGCGTCAAGCGAAGGTAGACTTTAAATTCGATAACTGGTTTCGGAGTCATCTGAATACACAGTTCATATCTTTAAGTCCTTTGGTATTGCTGAGCCCATTTAGTCATTTTGAATGGTGCTTATGGTTTTGACCAGTACCTCAGGTCACGTAACTACCTGTTGTCGTTCCATTACCGTAAAGGTTCAGCGGAACAGTTACATGTAAGTGTCCGAGAGGGGACTCCTATTGTTTATGTGTTTTATTCTGAACCTATTTCTAACATTGTTATTATTATCTTGGTAGTATTTTCATTCTTTTAAAAACATCGAGACTTTAATATGTCGTCACTGCGTCTTTTGTCACAGAACCTTACGAAAAATCAGAAAGCCGAAAATATTGATGGACACATTTTCAGGATTAGCATCTCTCATTTTTATTCTACCTTTCCAGGGAAAACAACTCTGTCATTTTCGTTTTTCTTCCATCCTCAAAGGGAATTTACCTTTAAATGAAAAAAAAAAAATGCTCCAATTGCGAACAAATTCCAATTTGGAATTTGTTCACCACTGGAGCATTTTTTAAAGGATACCTAATTTGGCAAAAGTCAAGCAGAATGTCACAAAAAGATGTCTCCTTTTAAAGAAAAGAACAATAGGGCACATTATAATGATAATTTGATGTAATCATCTGTTTCATGTCAAATGGATATGCCCAGTTCGCAGAACTGCATAAGACGCTTGCATCGAGTGTGATTCAGAGATAATGGCACATCCATGAGACACGGGGTTAGGTTTAGTTACAAAAGTAAAAATACGGTTTATAAGGTTTTAAGTAACGAGCCGCGTTTTTCTGTTTCGACATTCAGAAAAATGAGGCTGGTGACGTGACATTAAAATCTGGCGCATTTAAAGCTGGTTCTGAAACGTAGGGACAGAAAACACCTTAACGTCACCTTAAATGTCAGTGCAGATAATAATATATAATTAGACTTTGTTTCACCAATCAATTTTCCCTGAGGCATAATGATTCCATCGTTTTCCCTAGAAACAGCCTTGTTTTCTTTGAAGAAATAGCGGAAATTATGCGGTGACGCCGATAAATCGAAGTAAACATGAGATTTATTATGCAATTTAAACTTTAATGATAGTGAAGTCATAAAATTGCGTCTAAAACAGGAAATAAAGCAAAAATATTTTTGATTGTATTTTTTTTATATCTTTATTATCTTTGTGTCAACAGTCTATATTTCTATTGCAAAAAGCATAGATTTATTCTTCCCGCACGAGATATTCATGAGATATGGTTTAAGGATACCTTTTATTAAACGTTTTTTATTTATTTATCTTTTTTTTTTTTTTTTTTGGGGGGGGGGGGAGGGAGGGTGCAGAGACCTGTGTGGGTGAAGAAAATATGAGAATAATAGAGCAACACAAATATTTCAACCATATTATAAGCTACTGTAGAGAGTTTATTAAACAGCAGACTCTTCCATGGCTACTAACATGAATTGTTTTTCATAATTAAACTACTACCAGTGTTGCACATTTCATAACTGGTTATGAACAGACTTAATTAAACCGAGTCTGCTGTTTTCATTTCTTTCGTGTATTCCTTGCTTCCAAAGGATTTAAGTATTTCGAGTATATTCATCTCCGCTGCAGCTGGCCTTGCGAAGTGCCTTGTGGTAGCCTCTCCGTACACCATCTATAGTGAACATTAACTTAAACATGTTAAAGGTGATTTCGTCGACTGTGAAACGCTTGCACTGGATGCTAGGGCCTGCCAGTGCAACGGCACGGGATGATCAGGGAGTTAAAATTTTGGGTTATGGATTCTTTGGGATTCGTGGATTGTGCAGGGCAGGCGCTGATCAGCCTGTACCGGTGTCCAGGTTCGTCCGGATACCCAATGTTAGCGCATACCATGCGAATCAACGTGCTGAAAAAATTGAAATAAGTGCTACGAAATCAACATGTTCTCCCTCAAAATGAACATAATTAGCAATAATGTGCATGTCAGCTTACACAGGTCCGTACTCTATAGTCGCCTGATGTATTGTAGAAATTCACATATCTGAAAATATTGTGTAAGAATGCCCGGTCCTCTCGTTGAACCTACTCAAACTTATTTCATCTTCGCTATATTATAGCCTGACAGTGCCTGAGATTTTGAGCCTTGTGGAGGTGCGACGTTGACGTCACGAAACGTGAAATGAAAGTGACGTCATAAAATTTGCACGTAAAGTTAATTGTATTTCCGCGCACTGACTAATAAATTCAAAGCGTCTCCTGGAAAGAGTGATTCAACATTTTTATCGGCGTGTTTAATTTTCTTCATCTACACTCTTTTAAGAATGTTCGCATTATAAATCTTTGAAAAAGAGATGTCGCTAACCAGAGTTATAAAGGTTTATTCAGCTAGTATGTAAATTATATCCAATCAGTGAAACGAAAACAAAAAATCGGATGGGTGTGAATTTCGTTTGTTTTTGCAGTAAACCTTTGCGCTATTTCTTTGTGCTTCTCAAAATCTATTCTGGAAGCACTAATAAATATGAAAATGTTTAAAACAAAATTTCCGATTTTCGCTCCATAAAGCTCAAAATGCCAGACACTGTCACATATAGTATTAAAAATATAGATATTACTCTCTTTTACAAGACCTTTTGCGCTTATAGAAAAAACGCATAAAAGCTAATTGCAACTAACACGTTTTCCACCCTCTGTACTTATTTTATCGACGTTGCGTTGGCACCCTTGGATAACTTTCATTAGGTCAGGTCAATTCCGCTTTGCTTTCGCAGAATGACGAGCAACTCCACAATATAAAAACATCGCTCCGCCAGGCATCATATTCTTTTCTTCAAAAGAAGCTCCAGAGAAAAAGGAGAAGAATGAGCCTCGTCACGACAAAACCAATAAATAGGAATTTGCACCTAGCGAAGACTCAGATCTTCAAAAGAAGCTCCAGAGAAATAGGATAAAAATGAGCCGCGTCACGACAAAACCAATAAAGTGGAATTTGCACCCAGATCAACCACCCAGTCTGATTACAGTCTTCGCTGTGCGCTTAAAGGATATCTAAGGGTCTAAGTTAGCTCCATGCGGACAGCGAAGCCCCACCTAACTTAACTGATTTTTAAGCCGGGGCTGAAGGTCGATCCTTCGATCTTCCACGTCGAGCCGGACCGCGTAGCGCAGTCGGTAGGGCGTCTGACTTATAAACTAGAGGTCCTGGGTTCGATGCCCTGTCCGGCCACTTACTTTCATTTCTCCTTCCGCTGATTCCAGAAGGGCAGTTGTCAGTTACTGGGGAAAATAAGTTCACTTAATACTGGTTAACCGGTTAGGAGGTCTAAGCCTGCCCAGGAACAGTGTGGTTAGGTTAACTGACCATCCCGACATGACCAAAGCTGTTTACCGTGGACGTTAAACAATAACACAACAACAACAACAACCTTTCGCGTCGAATAACAGAGGGTAGCGAATTTGCTGATCGTGATTGACGGCAGCAAAGTCGCTTACCATGATTGGGTTGATCACTGAGCATAGAGTATGGCATGTGCGCCAAGAGAGGCCTCAGATCAGCTTTAAGCATTCTCCCCGTCTGATCAGAGTCGTTGCTTCCAGCATGAAGGTAGCGTAGACCCTGAGCCACCCTTTAAGAGCTTAGCAAAAAGTCTGATCAG